>OZ024719.1:13814107-15237857 GCA_964016875.1 Fallopia convolvulus
TTCGTTTTTTTTCTTATCGGTGGATCGGATTTCTTTTGATATATTATACGCGCGAATCCGAGACCCGAGCAAAGAGTTATGGCGGTTTGAAAATCCGGGTTCGGGGAAAGGTCGATGTAAGTAAGAAATGTTGGCAAGAATGGACGGGTGCGATCATACCAGCACTAATGAACCGGATCCCATCAGAACTCCGAAGTTAAGCGTGCTTGGGCGAGAGTAGTACTAGGATGGGTGACCTCCTGGGAAGTCCTCGTGTTGCACCCCTCTTTTTTTCGTTTTTTTTCTTATCGGTGGATCGGATTTCGAATTCGTTCGTTTTTTGCCCGTGCCTATAGAACGGAATGCGTGGGGATCGAGAAGATCTTTCTTTTGATATATTATACGCGCGAATCCGAGGCCCGAGCAAAGAGTTATGGCGGTTTGAAAATCCGGGTTCGGGGAAAGGTCGATGTAAGTAAGAAATGTTGGCAAGAATGGACGGGTGCGATCATACCGACACTAATGCACCGGATCCCATCAGAACTCCGAAGTTAAGCGTGCTTGGGCGAGAGTAGTACTAGGATGGGTGACCTCCTGGGAAGTCCTCGTGTTGCACCCCTCTTTTTTTTCGTTTTTTTTCTTATCGGTGGATCGGATTTCGAATTCGTTCGTTTTTTGCCCGTGCCTATAGAACGGAATGCGTGGGGATCGAGAAGATCTTTCTTTTGATATATTATACGCGTAAATCCGAGACCCGAGCAAAGAGTTATGGCGGTTTGAAAATCCGGGTTCGGGGAAAGGTCGATGTAAGTAAGAAATGTTGGCAGGAATGGACGGGTGCGATCATACCAGCACTAATGCACCGGATCCCATCAGAACTCCGAAGTTAAGCGTGCTTGGGCGAGAGTAGTACTAGGATGGGTGACCTCCTGGGAAGTCCTCGTGTTGCACCCCTCTTTTTTTCGTTTTTTTTCTTATCGGTGGATCGGATTTCGATTTCGTTCGTTTTTTGCCCGTGCCTATAGAACGGAATGCGTGGGGATCGAGAAGATCTTTCTTTTGATATATTATACGCGCGAATCCGAGACCCGAGCAAAGAGTTATGGCGGTTTGAAAATCCGGGTTCGGGGAAAGGTCGATGTAAGTAAGAAATGTTGGCAAGAATGGACGGGTGCGATCATACCAGCACTAATGCACCGGATCCCATCAGAACTCCGAAGTTAAGCGTGCTTGGGCGAGAGTAGTACTAGGATGGGTGACCTCCTGGGAAGTCCTCGTGTTGCACCCCTCTTTTTTTCGTTTTTTTTCTTATCGGTGGATCGGATTTCGAATTCGTTCGTTTTTTGCCCGTGCCTATAGAACGGAATGCGTGGGGATCGAGAAGATCTTTCTTTTGATATATTATACGCGCGAATCCGAGACCCGAGCAAAGAGTTATTGCGGTTTGAAAATCCGGGTTCGGGGAAAGGTCGATGTAAGTAAGAAATGTTGGCAAGAATGGACGGGTGCGATCATACCAGCACTAATGCACCGGATCCCATCAGAACTCCGAAGTTAAGCGTGCTTGGGCGAGAGTAGTACTAGGATGGGTGACCTCCTGGGAAGTCCTCGTGTTGCACCCCTCTTTTTTTCGTTTTTTTTCTTATCGGTGGATCGGATTTCTTTTGATATATTATACGCGCGAATCCGAGAGCCGAGCAAAGAGTTATGGCGGTTTGAAAATCCGGGTTCGGGGAAAGGTCGATGTAAGTAAGAAATGTTGGCAAGAATGGACGGGTGCGATCATACCAGCACTAATGAACCGGATCCCATCAGAACTCCGAAGTTAAGCGTGCTTGGGCGAGAGTAGTACTAGGATGGGTGACCTCCTGGGAAGTCCTCGTGTTGCACCCCTCTTTTTTTCGTTTTTTTTCTTATCGGTGGATCGGATTTCTTTTGATATATTATACGCGCGAATCCGAGACCCGAGCAAAGAGTTATGGCGGTTTGAAAATCCGGGTTCGGGAAAAGGTCGATGTAAGTAAGAAATGTTGGCAAGAATGGACGGGTGCGATCATACCAGCACTAATGAACCGGATCCCATCAGAACTCCGAAGTTAAGCGTGCTTGGGCGAGAGTAGTACTAGGATGGGTGACCTCCTGGGAAGTCCTCGTGTTGCACCCCTCTTTTTTTCGTTTTTTTTCTTATCGGTGGATCGGATTTCGAATTCGTTCGTTTTTTGCCCGTGCCTATAGAACGGAATGCGTGGGGATCGAGAAGATCTTTCTTTTGATATATTATACGCGCGAATCCGAGGCCCGAGCAAAGAGTTATGGCGGTTTGAAAATCCGGGTTCGGGGAAAGGTCGATGTAAGTAAGAAATGTTGGCAAGAATGGACGGGTGCGATCATACCGACACTAATGCACCGGATCCCATCAGAACTCCGAAGTTAAGCGTGCTTGGGCGAGAGTAGTACTAGGATGGGTGACCTCCTGGGAAGTCCTCGTGTTGCACCCCTCTTTTTTTTCGTTTTTTTTCTTATCGGTGGATCGGATTTCGAATTCGTTCGTTTTTTGCCCGTGCCTATAGAACGGAATGCGTGGGGATCGAGAAGATCTTTCTTTTGATATATTATACGTGTGAATCCGAGACCCGAGCAAAGAGTTATGGCGGTTTGAAAATCCGGGTTCGGGGAAAGGTCGATGTAAGTAAGAAATGTTGGCAGGAATGGACGGGTGCGATCATACCAGCACTAATGAACCGGATCCCATCAGAACTCCGAAGTTAAGCGTGCTTGGGCGAGAGTAGTACTAGGATGGGTGACCTCCTGGGAAGTCCTCGTGTTGCACCCCTCTTTTTTTCGTTTTTTTTCTTATCGGTGGATCGGATTTCTTTTGATATATTATACGCGCGAATCCGAGACCCGAGCAAAGAGTTATGGCGGTTTGAAAATCCGGGTTCGGGGAAAGGTCGATGTAAGTAAGAAATGTTGGCAAGAATGGACGGGTGCGATCATACCAGCACTAATGAACCGGATCCCATCAGAACTCCGAAGTTAAGCGTGCTTGGGCGAGAGTAGTACTAGGATGGGTGACCTCCTGGGAAGTCCTCGTGTTGCACCCCTCTTTTTTTCGTTTTTTTTCTTATCGGTGGATCGGATTTCGAATTCGTTCGTTTTTTGCCCGTGCCTATAGAACGGAATGCGTGGGGATCGAGAAGATCTTTCTTTTGATATATTATACGCGCGAATCCGAGACCCGAGCAAAGAGTTATTGCGGTTTGAAAATCCGGGTTCGGGGAAAGGTCGATGTAAGTAAGAAATGTTGGCAAGAATGGACGGGTGCGATCATACCAGCACTAATGCACCGGATCCCATCAGAACTCCGAAGTTAAGCGTGCTTGGGCGAGAGTAGTACTAGGATGGGTGACCTCCTGGGAAGTCCTCGTGTTGCACCCCTCTTTTTTTCGTTTTTTTTCTTATCGGTGGATCGGATTTCTTTTGATATATTATACGCGCGAATCCGATAGCCGAGCAAAGAGTTATGGCGGTTTGAAAATCCGGGTTCGGGGAAAGGTCGATGTAAGTAAGAAATGTTGGCAAGAATGGACGGGTGCGATCATACCAGCACTAATGAACCGGATCCCATCAGAACTCCGAAGTTAAGCGTGCTTGGGCGAGAGTAGTACTAGGATGGGTGACCTCCTGGGAAGTCCTCGTGTTGCACCCCTCTTTTTTTCGTTTTTTTTCTTATCGGTGGATCGGATTTCTTTTGATATATTATACGCGCGAATCCGAGACCCGAGCAAAGAGTTATGGCGGTTTGAAAATCCGGGTTCGGGGAAAGGTCGATGTAAGTAAGAAATGTTGGCAAGAATGGACGGGTGCGATCATACCAGCACTAATGAACCGGATCCCATCAGAACTCCGAAGTTAAGCGTGCTTGGGCGAGAGTAGTACTAGGATGGGTGACCTCCTGGGAAGTCCTCGTGTTGCACCCCTCTTTTTTTCGTTTTTTTTCTTATCGGTGGATCGGATTTCGAATTCGTTCGTTTTTTGCCCGTGCCTATAGAACGGAATGCGTGGGGATCGAGAAGATCTTTCTTTTGATATATTATACGCGCGAATCCGAGGCCCGAGCAAAGAGTTATGGCGGTTTGAAAATCCGGGTTCGGGGAAAGGTCGATGTAAGTAAGAAATGTTGGCAAGAATGGACGGGTGCGATCATACCGACACTAATGCACCGGATCCCATCAGAACTCCGAAGTTAAGCGTGCTTGGGCGAGAGTAGTACTAGGATGGGTGACCTCCTGGGAAGTCCTCGTGTTGCACCCCTCTTTTTTTTCGTTTTTTTTCTTATCGGTGGATCGGATTTCGAATTCGTTCGTTTTTTGCCCGTGCCTATAGAACGGAATGCGTGGGGATCGAGAAGATCTTTCTTTTGATATATTATACGCGTGAATCCGAGACCCGAGCAAAGAGTTATGGCGGTTTGAAAATCCGGGTTCGGGGAAAGGTCGATGTAAGTAAGAAATGTTGGCAGGAATGGACGGGTGCGATCATACCAGCACTAATGCACCGGATCCCATCAGAACTCCGAAGTTAAGCGTGCTTGGGCGAGAGTAGTACTAGGATGGGTGACCTCCTGGGAAGTCCTCGTGTTGCACCCCTCTTTTTTTCGTTTTTTTTCTTATCGGTGGATCGGATTTCGATTTCGTTCGTTTTTTGCCCGTGCCTATAGAACGGAATGCGTGGGGATCGAGAAGATCTTTCTTTTGATATATTATACGCGCGAATCCGAGACCCGAGCAAAGAGTTATGGCGGTTTGAAAATCCGGGTTCGGGGAAAGGTCGATGTAAGTAAGAAATGTTGGCAAGAATGGACGGGTGCGATCATACCAGCACTAATGCACCGGATCCCATCAGAACTCCGAAGTTAAGCGTGCTTGGGCGAGAGTAGTACTAGGATGGGTGACCTCCTGGGAAGTCCTCGTGTTGCACCCCTCTTTTTTTCGTTTTTTTTCTTATCGGTGGATCGGATTTCGAATTCGTTCGTTTTTTGCCCGTGCCTATAGAACGGAATGCGTGGGGATCGAGAAGATCTTTCTTTTGATATATTATACGCGCGAATCCGAGACCCGAGCAAAGAGTTATTGCGGTTTGAAAATCCGGGTTCGGGGAAAGGTCGATGTAAGTAAGAAATGTTGGCAAGAATGGACGGGTGCGATCATACCAGCACTAATGCACCGGATCCCATCAGAACTCCGAAGTTAAGCGTGCTTGGGCGAGAGTAGTACTAGGATGGGTGACCTCCTGGGAAGTCCTCGTGTTGCACCCCTCTTTTTTTCGTTTTTTTCTTATCGGTGGATCGGATTTCGAATTCGTTCGTTTTTTGCCCGTGCCTATAGAACGGAATGCGTGGGGATCGAGAAGATCTTTCTTTTGATATATTATACGCGCGAATCCGAGACCCGAGCAAAGAGTTATGGTGGTTTGAAAATCCGGGTTCGGGGAAAGGTCAATGTAAGTAAGAAATGTTGGCAAGAATGGACGGGTGCGATCATACCAGCACTAATGCACCGGATCCCATCAGAACTCCGAAGTTAAGCGTGCTTGGGCGAGAGTAGTACTAGGATGGGTGACCTCCTGGGAAGTCCTCGTTTTGCACCCCTCTTTTTTTCGTTTTTTTTCTTATCGGTGGATCGGATTTCGAATTCGTTCGTTTTTTGCCCGTGCCTATAGAACGGAATGCGTGGGGATCGAGAAGATCTTTCTTTTGATATATTATACGCGCGAATCCGAGACCCGAGCAAAGAGTTATGGCGGTTTGAAAATCCGGGTTCGGGGAAAGGTCGATGTAAGTAAGAAATGTTGGCAAGAATGGACGGGTGCGATCATACCAGCACTAATGCACCGGATCCCATCAGAACTCCGAAGTTAAGCGTGCTTGGGCGAGAGTAGTACTAGGATGGGTGACCTCCTGGGAAGTCCTCGTGTTGCACCCCTCTTTTTTTCGTTTTTTTTCTTATCGGTGGATCGGATTTCGAATTCGTTCGTTTTTTGCCCGTGCCTATAGAACGGAATGCGTGGGGATCGAGAAGATCTTTCTTTTGATATATTATACGCGCGAATCCGAGACCCGAGCAAAGAGTTATTGCGGTTTGAAAATCCGGGTTCGGGGAAAGGTCGATGTAAGTAAGAAATGTTGGCAAGAATGGACGGGTGCGATCATACCAGCACTAATGCACCGGATCCCATCAGAACTACGAAGTTAAGCGTGCTTGGGCGAGAGTAGTACTAGGATGGGTGACCTCCTGGGAAGTCCTCGTGTTGCACCCCTCTTTTTTTCGTTTTTTTTCTTATCGGTGGATCGGATTTCGAATTCGTTCGTTTTTTGCCCGTGCCTATAGAACGGAATGCGTGGGGATCGAGAAGATCTTTCTTTTGATATATTATACGCGCGAATCCGAGACCCGAGCAAAGAGTTATGGCGGTTTGAAAATCCGGGTTCGGGGAAAGGTCAATGTAAGTAAGAAATGTTGGCAAGAATGGACGGGTGCGATCATACCAGCACTAATGCACCGGATCCCATCAGAACTCCGAAGTTAAGCGTGCTTGGGCGAGAGTAGTACTAGGATGGGTGACCTCCTGGGAAGTCCTCGTTTTGCACCCCTCTTTTTTTCGTTTTTTTTCTTATCGGTGGATCGGATTTCGAATTCGTTCGTTTTTTGCCCGTGCCTATAGAACGGAATGCGTGGGGATCGAGAAGATCTTTCTTTTGATATATTATACGCGCGAATCCGAGACCCGAGCAAAGAGTTATGGCGGTTTGAAAATCCGGGTTCGGGGAAAGGTCGATGTAAGTATGAAATGTTGGCAAGAATGGACGGGTGCGATCATACCAGCACTAATGCACCGGATCCCATCAGAACTCCGAAGTTAAGCGTGCTTGGGCGAGAGTAGTACTAGGATGGGTGACCTCCTGGGAAGTCCTCGTGTTGCACCCCTCTTTTTTTCGTTTTTTTTCTTATCGGTGGATCGGATTTCGAATTCGTTCGTTTTTTGCCCGTGCCTATAGAACGGAATGCGTGGGGATCGAGAAGATCTTTCTTTTGATATATTATACGCGCGAATCCGAGACCCGAGCAAAGAGTTATGGCGGTTTGAAAATCCGGGTTCGGGGAAAGGTCGATGTAAGTAAGAAATGTTGGCAGAATGGACGGGTGCGATCATACCAGCACTAATGCACCGGATCCCATCAGAACTCCGAAGTTAAGCGTGCTTGGGCGAGAGTAGTACTAGGATGGGTGACCTCCTGGGAAGTCCTCGTGTTGCACCCCTCTTTTTTTCGTTTTTTTTCTTATCGGTGGATCGGATTTCGAATTCGTTCGTTTTTTGCCCGTGCCTATAGAACGGAATGCGTGGGGATCGAGAAGATCTTTCTTTTGATATATTATACGCGCGAATCCGAGACCCGAGCAAAGAGTTATGGCGGTTTGAAAATCCGGGTTCGGGGAAAGGTCGATGTAAGTAAGAAATGTTGGCAAGAATGGACGGGTGCGATCATACCAGCACTAATGCACCGGATCCCATCAGAACTCCGAAGTTAAGCGTGCTTGGGCGAGAGTAGTACTAGGATGGGTGACCTCCTGGGAAGTCCTCGTGTTGCACCCCTCTTTTTTTCGTTTTTTTTCTTATCGGTGGATCGGATTTCGAATTCGTTCGTTTTTTGCCGTGCCTATAGAACGGAATGCGTGGGGATCGAGAAGATCTTTCTTTTGATATATTATACGCGCGAATCCGAGACCCGAGCAAAGAGTTATGGCGGTTTGAAAATCCGGGTTCGGGGAAAGGTCGATGTAAGTAAGAAATGTTTGCAAGAATGGACGGGTGCGATCATACCAGCACTAATGCACCGGATCCCATCAGAACTCCGAAGTTAAGCGTGCTTGGGCGAGAGTAGTACTAGGATGGGTGACCTCCTGGGAAGTCCTCGTGTTGCACCCCTCTTTTTTTCGTTTTTTTTCTTATCGGTGGATCGGATTTCGAATTCGTTCGTTTTTTGCCCGTGCCTATAGAACGGAATGCGTGGGGATCGAGAAGATCTTTCTTTTGATATATTATACGCGCGAATCCGAGACCCGAGCAAAGAGTTATGGCGGTTTGAAAATCCGGGTTCGGGGAAAGGTCGATGTAAGTAAGAAATGTTGGCAAGAATGGACGGGTGCGATCATACCAGCACTAATGCACCGGATCCCATCAGAACTCCGAAGTTAAGCGTGCTTGGGCGAGAGTAGTACTAGGATGGGTGACCTCCTGGGAAGTCCTCGTGTTGCACCCCTCTTTTTTTCGTTTTTTTTCTTATCGGTGGATCGGATTTCGAATTCGTTCGTTTTTTGCCCGTGCCTATAGAACGGAATGCGTGGGGATCGAGAAGATCTTTCTTTTGATATATTATACGCGCGAATCCGAGACCCGAGCAAAGAGTTATGGTGGTTTGAAAATCCGGGTTCGGGGAAAGGTCGATGTAAGTAAGAAATGTTGGCAAGAATGGACGGGTGCGATCATACCAGCACTAATGCACCGGATCCCATCAGAACTCCGAAGTTAAGCGTGCTTGGGCGAGAGTAGTACTAGGATGGGTGACCTCCTGGGAAGTCCTCGTGTTGCACCCCTCTTTTTTTCGTTTTTTTTCTTATCGGTGGATCGGATTTCGAATTCGTTCGTTTTTTGCCCGTGCCTATAGAACGGAATGCGTGGGGATCGAGAAGATCTTTCTTTTGATATATTATACGCGCGAATCCGAGACCCGAGCAAAGAGTTATGGCGGTTTGAAAATCCGGGTTCGGGGAAAGGTCGATGTAAGTATGAAATGTTGGCAAGAATGGACGGGTGCGATCATACCAGCACTAATGCACCGGATCCCATCAGAACTCCGAAGGTAAGCGTGCTTAGGCGAGAGTAGTACTAGGATGGGTGACCTCCTGGGAAGTCCTCGTGTTGCACCCCTCTTTTTTTCGTTTTTTTTCTTATCGGTGGATCGGATTTCGAATTCGTTCGTTTTTTGCCCGTGCCTATAGAACGGAATGCGTGGGGATCGAGAAGATCTTTCTTTTGATATATTATACGCGCGAATCCGAGACCCGAGCAAAGAGTTATGGCGGTTTGAAAATCCGGGTTCGGGGAAAGGTCGATGTAAGTAAGAAATGTTGGCAGGAATGGACGGGTGCGATCATACCAGCACTAATGCACCGGATCCCATCAGAACTCCGAAGTTAAGCGTGCTTGGGCGAGAGTAGTACTAGGATGGGTGACCTCCTGGGAAGTCCTCGTGTTGCACCCCTCTTTTTTTCGTTTTTTTTCTTATCGGTGGATCGGATTTCGAATTCGTTCGTTTTTTGCCCGTGCCTATAGAACGGAATGCGTGGGGATCGAGAAGATCTTTCTTTTGATATATTATACGCGCGAATCCGAGACCCGAGCAAAGAGTTATGGCGGTTTGAAAATCCGGGTTCGGGGAAAGGTCGATGTAAGTAAGAAATGTTGGCAAGAATGGACGGGTGCGATCATACCAGCACTAATGCACCGGATCCCATCAGAACTCCGAAGTTAAGCGTGCTTGGGCGAGAGTAGTACTAGGATGGGTGACCTCCTGGGAAGTCCTCGTGTTGCACCCCTCTTTTTTTCGTTTTTTTTCTTATCGGTGGATCGGATTTCGAATTCGTTCGTTTTTTGCCCGTGCCTATAGAACGGAATGCGTGGGGATCGAGAAGATCTTTCTTTTGATATATTATACGGGCGAATCCGAGACCCGAGCAAAGAGTTATGGCGGTTTGAAAATCCGGGTTCGGGGAAAGGTCGATGTAAGTAAGAAATGTTGGCAGGAATGGACGGGTGCGATCATACCAGCACTAATGCACCGGATCCCATCAGAACTCCGAAGTTAAGCGTGCTTGGGCGAGAGTAGTACTAGGATGGGTGACCTCCTGGGAAGTCCTCGTGTTGCACCCCTCTTTTTTTCGTTTTTTTTCTTATCGGTGGATCGGATTTCGAATTCGTTCGTTTTTTGCCCGTGCCTATAGAACGGAATGCGTGGGGATCGAGAAGATCTTTCTTTTGATATATTATACGCGCGAATCCGAGACCCGAGCAAAGAGTTATGGCGGTTTGAAAATCCGGGTCGGGGAAAGGTCGATGTAAGTAAGAAATGTTGGCAAGAATGGACGGGTGCGATCATACCAGCACTAATGCACCGGATCCCATCAGAACTCCGAAGTTAAGCGTGCTTGGGCGAGAGTAGTACTATGATGGGTGACCTCCTGGGAAGTCCTCGTGTTGCACCCCTCGTTTTTTCGTTTTTTTTCTTATCGGTGGATCGGATTTCGAATTCGTTCGTTTTTTGCCCGTGCCTATAGAACGGAATGCGTGGGGATCGAGAAGATCTTTCTTTTGATATATTATACGCGCGAATCCGAGACCCGAGCAAAGAGTTATGGCGGTTTGAAAATCCGGGTTCGGGGAAAGGTCGATGTAAGTAAGAAATGTTGGCAAGAATGGACGGGTGCGATCATACCAGCACTAATGCACCGGATCCCATCAGAACTCCGAAGTTAAGCGTGCTTGGGCGAGAGTAGTACTAGGATGGGTGACCTCCTGGGAAGTCCTCGTGTTGCACCCCTCTTTTTTTCGTTTTTTTTCTTATCGGTGGATCGGATTTCTTTTGATATATTATACGCGCGAATCCGAGAGCCGAGCAAAGAGTTATGGCGGTTTGAAAATCCGGGTTCGGGGAAAGGTCGATGTAAGTAAGAAATGTTGGCAAGAATGGACGGGTGCGATCATACCAGCACTAATGAACCGGATCCCATCAGAACTCCGAAGTTAAGCGTGCTTGGGCGAGAGTAGTACTAGGATGGGTGACCTCCTGGGAAGTCCTCGTGTTGCACCCCTCTTTTTTTCGTTTTTTTTCTTATCGGTGGATCGGATTTCTTTTGATATATTATACGCGCGAATCCGAGACCCGAGCAAAGAGTTATGGCGGTTTGAAAATCCGGGTTCGGGGAAAGGTCGATGTAAGTAAGAAATGTTGGCAAGAATGGACGGGTGCGATCATACCAGCACTAATGAACCGGATCCCATCAGAACTCCGAAGTTAAGCGTGCTTGGGCGAGAGTAGTACTAGGATGGGTGACCTCCTGGGAAGTCCTCGTGTTGCACCCCTCTTTTTTTCGTTTTTTTTCTTATCGGTGGATCGGATTTCGAATTCGTTCGTTTTTTGCCCGTGCCTATAGAACGGAATGCGTGGGGATCGAGAAGATCTTTCTTTTGATATATTATACGCGCAAATCCGAGACCCGAGCAAAGAGTTATGGCGGTTTGAAAATCCGGGTTCGGGGAAAGGTCGATGTAAGTAAGAAATGTTGGCAAGAATGGACGGGTGCGATCATACCAGCACTAATGCACCGGATCCCATCAGAACTCCGAAGTTAAGCGTGCTTGGGCGAGAGTAGTACTAGGATGGGTGACCTCCTGGGAAGTCCTCGTGTTGCACCCCTCTTTTTTTCGTTTTTTTTCTTATCGGTGGATCGGATTTCGAATTCGTTCGTTTTTTGCCCGTGCCTATAGAACGAAATGCGTGGGGATCGAGAAGATCTTTCTTTTGATATATTATACGCGCGAATCCGAGACCCGAGCAAAGAGTTATGGCGGTTTGAAAATCCGGGTCGGGGAAAGGTCGATGTAAGTAAGAAATGTTGGCAAGAATGGACGGGTGCGATCATACCAGCACTAATGCACCGGATCCCATCAGAACTCCGAAGTTAAGCGTGCTTGGGCGAGAGTAGTACTATGATGGGTGACCTCCTGGGAAGTCCTCGTGTTGCACCCCTCGTTTTTTCGTTTTTTTTCTTATCGGTGGATCGGATTTCGAATTCGTTCGTTTTTTGCCCGTGCCTATAGAACGGAATGCGTGGGGATCGAGAAGATCTTTCTTTTGATATATTATACGCGCGAATCCGAGACCCGAGCAAAGAGTTATGGCGGTTTGAAAATCCGGGTTCGGGGAAAGGTCGATGTAAGTAAGAAATGTTGGCAAGAATGGACGGGTGCGATCATACCAGCACTAATGCACCGGATCCCATCAGAACTCCGAAGTTAAGCGTGCTTGGGCGAGAGTAGTACTAGGATGGGTGACCTCCTGGGAAGTCCTCGTGTTGCACCCCTCTTTTTTTCGTTTTTTTTCTTATCGGTGGATCGGATTTCTTTTGATATATTATACGCGCGAATCCGAGAGCCGAGCAAAGAGTTATGGCGGTTTGAAAATCCGGGTTCGGGGAAAGGTCGATGTAAGTAAGAAATGTTGGCAAGAATGGACGGGTGCGATCATACCAGCACTAATGAACCGGATCCCATCAGAACTCCGAAGTTAAGTGTGCTTGGGCGAGAGTAGTACTAGGATGGGTGACCTCCTGGGAAGTCCTCGTGTTGCACCCCTCTTTTTTTCGTTTTTTTTCTTATCGGTGGATCGGATTTCTTTTGATATATTATACGCGCGAATCCGAGACCCGAGCAAAGAGTTATGGCGGTTTGAAAATCCGGGTTCGGGGAAAGGTCGATGTAAGTAAGAAATGTTGGCAAGAATGGACGGGTGCGATCATACCAGCACTAATGAACCGGATCCCATCAGAACTCCGAAGTTAAGCGTGCTTGGGCGAGAGTAGTACTAGGATGGGTGACCTCCTGGGAAGTCCTCGTGTTGCACCCCTCTTTTTTTCGTTTTTTTTCTTATCGGTGGATCGGATTTCGAATTCGTTCGTTTTTTGCCCGTGCCTATAGAACGGAATGCGTGGGGATCGAGAAGATCTTTCTTTTGATATATTATACGCGCAAATCCGAGACCCGAGCAAAGAGTTATGGCGGTTTGAAAATCCGGGTTCGGGGAAAGGTCGATGTAAGTAAGAAATGTTGGCAAGAATGGACGGGTGCGATCATACCAGCACTAATGCACCGGATCCCATCAGAACTCCGAAGTTAAGCGTGCTTGGGCGAGAGTAGTACTAGGATGGGTGACCTCCTGGGAAGTCCTCGTGTTGCACCCCTCTTTTTTTCGTTTTTTTTCTTATCGGTGGATCGGATTTCGAATTCGTTCGTTTTTTGCCCGTGCCTATAGAACGGAATGCGTGGGGATCGAGAAGATCTTTCTTTTGATATATTATACGCGCGAATCCGAGACCCGAGCAAAGATTTATGGCGGTTTGAAAATCCGGGTTCGGGGAAAGGTCGATGTAAGTAAGAAATGTTGGCAAGAATGGACGGGTGCGATCATACCAGCACTAATGCACCGGATCCCATCAGAACTCCGAAGTTAAGCGTGCTTGGGCGAGAGTAGTACTAGGATGGGTGACCTCCTGGGAAGTCCTCGTGTTGCACCCCTCTTTTTTTCGTTTTTTTTCTTATCGGTGGATCGGATTTCGAATTCGTTCGTTTTTTGCCCGTGCCTATAGAACGGAATGCGTGGGGATCGAGAAGATCTTTCTTTTGATATATTATACGCGCGAATCCGAGACCCGAGCAAAGAGTTATGGCGGTTTGAAAATCCGGGTTCGGGGAAAGGTCGATGTAAGTAAGAAATGTTGGCAAGAATGGACGGGTGCGATCATACCAGCACTAATGCACCGGATCCCATCAGAACTCCGAAGTTAAGCGTGCTTGGGCGAGAGTAGTACTAGGATGGGTGACCTCCTGGGAAGTCCTCGTGTTGCACCCCTCTTTTTTTCGTTTTTTTTCTTATCGGTGGATCGGATTTCGAATTCGTTCGTTTTTTGCCCGTGCCTATAGAACGGAATGCGTGGGGATCGAGAAGATCTTTCTTTTGATATATTATACGCGCGAATCCGAGACCCGAGCAAAGAGTTATGGCGGTTTGAAAATCCGGGTTCGGGAAAAGGTCGATGTAAGTAAGAAATGTTGGCAAGAATGGACGGGTGCGATCATACCAGCACTAATGCACCGGATCCCATCAGAACTCCGAAGTTAAGCGTGCTTGGGCGAGAGTAGTACTAGGATGGGTGACCTCCTGGGAAGTCCTCGTGTTGCACCCCTCTTTTTTTCGTTTTTTTTCTTATCGGTGGATCGGATTTCGAATTCGTTCGTTTTTTGCCCGTGCCTATAGAACGGAATGCGTGGGGATCGAGAAGATCTTTCTTTTGATATATTATACGCGCGAATCCGAGACCCGAGCAAAGAGTTATGGCGGTTTGAAAATCCGGGTTCGGGGAAAGGTCGATGTAAGTAAGAAATGTTGGCAAGAATGGACGGGTGCGATCATACCAGCACTAATGCACCGGATCCCATCAGAACTCCGAAGTTAAGCGTGCTTGGGCGAGAGTAGTACTAGGATGGGTGACCTCCTGCGAAGTCCTCGTGTTGCACCCCTCTTTTTTTCGTTTTTTTTCTTATCGGTGGATCGGATTTCGAATTCGTTCGTTTTTTGCCCGTGCCTATAGAACGGAATGCGTGGGGATCGAGAAGATCTTTCTTTTGATATATTATACGCGCGAATCCGAGACCCGAGCAAAGAGTTATGGCGGTTTGAAAATCCGGGTTCGGGGAAAGGTCGATGTAAGTAAGAAATGTTGGCAAGAATGGACGGGTGCGATCATACCAGCACTAATGCACCGGATCCCATCAGAACTCCGAAGTTAAGCGTGCTTGGGCGAGACTAGTACTAGGATGGGTGACCTCCTGGGAAGTCCTCGTGTTGCACCCCTCTTTTTTTCGTTTTTTTTCTTATCGGTGTATCGGATTTCCAATTCGTTCGTTTTTTGCCCGTGCCTATAGAACGGAATGCGTGGGGATCGAGAAGATCTTTCTTTTGATATATTATACGCGCGAATCCGAGACCCGAGCAAAGAGTTATGGCGGTTTGAAAATCCGGGTTCGGGGAAAGGTCGATGTAAGTAAGAAATGTTGGCAAGAATGGATGGGTGCGATCATACCAGCACTAATGCACCGGATCCCATCAGAACTCCGAAGTTAAGCTTGCTTGGGCGAGAGTAGTACTAGGATGGGTGACCTCCTGGGAAGTCCTCGTGTTGCACCCCTCTTTTTTTCGTTTTTTTCTTATCGGTGGATCGGATTTCGAATTCGTTCGTTTTTTGCCCGTGCCTATAGAACGGAATGCGTGGGGATCGAGAAGATCTTTCTTTTGATATATTATACGCGCGAATCCGAGACCCGAGCAAAGAGTTATGGCGGTTTGAAAATCCGGGTTCGGGGAAAGGTCGATGTAAGTAAGAAATGTTGGCAAGAATGGACGGGTGCGATCATACCAGCACTAATGCACCGGATCCCATCAGAACTCCGAAGTTAAGCGTGCTTGGGCGAGAGTAGTACTAGGATGGGTGACTTCCTGGGAAGTCCTCGTGTTGCACCCCTCTTTTTTTCGTTTTTTTTCTTAAATGTGGATCGGATTTCGAATTCGTTCGTTTTTTGCCCGTGCCTATAGAACGGAATGCGTGGAGATCGAGAAGATCTTTCTTTTGATATATTATACGCGCGAATCCGAGACCCGAGCAAAGAGTTATGGCGGTTTGAAAATCCGGGTTCGGGGAAAGGTCGATGTAAGTAAGAAATGTTGGCAAGAATGGACGGGTGCGATCATACCAGCACTAATGCACCGGATCCCATCAAAACTCCGAAGTTAAGCGTGCTTGGGCGAGAGTAGTACTAGGATGGGTGACCTCCTGGGAAGTCCTCGTGTTGCACCCCTCTTTTTTTCGTTTTTTTTCTTATCGGTGGATCGGATTTCGAATTCGTTCGTTTTTTGCCCGTGCCTATAGAACGGAATGCGTGGGGATGGAGAAGATCTTTCTTTTGATATATTATACGCGCGAATCCGAGACCCGAGCAAAGAGTTATGGCGGTTTGAAAATCCGGGTTCGGGGAAAGGTCGATGTAAGTAAGAAATGTTGGCAAGAATGGACGGGTGCGATCATACCAGCACTAATGCACCGGATCCCATCAGAACTCCGAAGTTAAGCTTGCTTGGGCGAGAGTAGTACTAGGATGGGTGACCTCCTGGGAAGTCCTCGTGTTGCACCCCTCTTTTTTTCGTTTTTTTTCTTATCGGTGGATCGGATTTCGAATTCGTTCGTTTTTTGCCCGTGCCTATAGAACGGAATGCGTGGGGATCGAGAAGATCTTTCTTTTGATATATTATACGCGCGAATCCGAGACCCGAGCAAAGAGTTATGGCGGTTTGAAAATCCGGGTTCGGGGAAAGGTCGATGTAAGTAAGAAATGTTGGCAAGAATGGACGGGTGCGATCATACCAGCACTAATGCACCGGATCCCATCAGAACTCCGAAGTTAAGCGTGCTTGGGCGAGAGTAGTACTAGAATGGGTGACCTCCTGGGAAGTCCTCGTGTTGCACCCCTCTTTTTTTCGTTTTTTTTCTTATCGGTGGATCGGATTTCGAATTCGTTCGTTTTTTGCCCGCGCTTATAGAACGGAATGCGTGGGGATCGAGAAGATCTTTCTTTTGATATATTATACGCGCGAATCCGAGACCCGAGCAAAGAGTTATGGCGGTTTGAAAATCCGGGTTCGGGGAAAGGTCGATGTAAGTAAGAAATGTTGGCAAGAATGGACGGGTGCGATCATACCAGCACTAATGCACCGGATCCCATCAGAACTCCGAAGTTAAGCGTGCTTGGGCGAGAGTAGTACTAGGATGGGTGACCTCCTGGGAAGTCCTCGTGTTGCACCCCTCTTTTTTTCGTTTTTTTTCTTATCGGTGGATCGGATTTCGAATTCGTTCGTTTTTTGCCCGTGCCTATAGAACGGAATGCGTGGGGATCGAGAAGATCTTTCTTTTGATATATTATACGCGCGAATCCGAGGCCCGAGCAAAGAGTTATGGCGGTTTGAAAATCCGGGTTCGGGGAAAGGTCGATGTAAGTAAGAAATGTTGGCAAGAATGGACGGGTGCGATCATACCAGCACTAATGCACCGGATCCCATCAGAACTCCGAAGTTAAGCGTGCTTGGGCGAGAGTAGTACTAGGATGGGTGACCTCCTGGGAAGTCCTCGTGTTGCACCCCTCTTTTTTTCGTTTTTTTTCTTATCGGTGGATCGGATTTCTTTTGATATATTATACGCGTGAATCCGAGACCCGAGCAAAGAGTTATGGCGGTTTGAAAATCCGGGTTCGGGGAAAGGTCGATGTAAGTAAGAAATGTTGGCAAGAATGGACGGGTGCGATCATACCAGCACTAATGAACCGGATCCCATCAGAACTCCGAAGTTAAGCGTGCTTGGGCGAGAGTAGTACTAGGATGGGTGACCTCCTGGGAAGTCCTCGTGTTGCACCCCTCTTTTTTTCGTTTTTTTTCTTAAATGTGGATCGGATTTCGAATTCGTTCGTTTGTTGCCCGTGCCTATAGAACGGAATGCGTGGGGATCGAGAAGATCTTTCTTTTGATATATTATACGCGCGAATTCGAGACCCGAGCAAAGAGTTATGGCGGTTTGAAAATCCGGGTTCGGGGAAAGGTCGATGTAAGTAAGAAATGTTGGCAAGAATGGACGGGTGCGATCATACCAGCACTAATGCACCGGATCCCATCAGAACTCCGAAGTTAAGCGTGCTTGGGCGAGAGTAGTACTAGGATGGGTGACCTCCTGGGAAGTCCTCGTGTTGCACCCCTCTTTTTTTCGTTTTTTTTCTTATCGGTGGATCGGATTTCGAATTCGTTCGTTTTTTGCCCGTGCCTATAGAACGGAATGCGTGGGGATCGAGAAGATCTTTCTTTTGATATATTATACGCGCGAATCCGAGACCCGAGCAAAGAGTTATGGCGGTTTGAAAATCCGGGTTCGGGGAAAGGTCGATGTAAGTAAGAAATGTTGGCAAGAATGGACGAGTGCGATCATACCAGCACTAATGAACCGGATCCCATCAGAACTCCGAAGTTAAGCGTGCTTGGGCGAGAGTAGTACTAGGATGGGTGACCTCCTGGGAAGTCCTCGTGTTGCACCCCTCTTTTTTTCGTTTTTTTTCTTAAATGTGGATCGGATTTCGAATTCGTTCGTTTGTTGCCCGTGCCTATAGAACGGAATGCGTGGGGATTGAGAAGATCTTTCTTTTGATATATTATACGCGCGAATCCGAGACCCGAGCAAAGAGTTATGGCGGTTTGAAAATCCGGGTTCGGGGAAAGGTCGGTGTAAGTAAGAAATGTTGGCAAGAATGGACGGGTGCGATCATACCAGCACTAATGCACCGGATCCCATCAGAACTCCGAAGTTAAGCGTGCTTGGGCGAGAGTAGTACTAGGATGGGTGACCTCCTGGGAAGTCCTCGTGTTGCACCCCTCTTTTTTTCGTTTTTTTTCTTATCGGTGGATCGGATTTCGAATTCGTTCGTTTTTTGCCCGTGCCTATAGAACGGAATGCGGGGGGATCGAGAAGATCTTTCTTTTGATATATTATACGCGCGAATCCGAGACCCGAGCAAAGAGTTATGGCGGTTTGAAAATCCGGGTTCGGGGAAAGGTCGATGTAAGTAAGAAATGTTGGCAAGAATGGACGGGTGCGATCATACCAGCACTAATGCACCGGATCCCATCAGAACTCCGAAGTTAAGCGTGCTTGGGCGAGAGTAGTACTAGGATGGGTGACCTCCTGGGAAGTCCTCGTGTTGCACCCCTCTTTTTTTCGTTTTTTTTCTTATCGGTGGATCCGATTTTGAATTCGTTTGTTTTTTGCTCGTGCCTATAGAACGGAATGCGTGGGGATCGAGAAGATCTTTCTTTTGATATATTATACGCGCGAATCCGAGACCCGAGCAAAGAGTTATGGCGGTTTGAAAATCCGGGTTCGGGGAAAGGTCGATGTAAGTAAGAAATGTTGGCAAGAATGGACGGGTGCGATCATACCAGCACTAATGCACCGGATCCCATCAGAACTCCGAAGTTAAGCGTGCTTGGGCGAGAGTAGTACTAGAATGGGTGACCTCCTGGGAAGTCCTCGTGTTGCACCCCTCTTTTTTTCGTTTTTTTTATTATCGGTGGATCGGATTTCGAATTCGTTCGTTTTTTGCCCGCGCTTATAGAACGGAATGCGTGGGGATCGAGAAGATCTTTCTTTTGATATATTATACGCGCGAATCCGAGACCCGAGCAAAGAGTTATGGCGGTTTGAAAATCCGGGTTCGGGGAAAGGTCGATGTAAGTAAGAAATGTTGGCAAGAATGGACGGGTGCGATCATACCAGCACTAATGCACCGGATCCCATCAGAACTCCGAAGTTAAGCGTTCTTGGGCGAGAGTAGTACTAGGATGGGTGACCTCCTGGGAAGTCCTCGTGTTGCACCCCTCTTTTTTTCGTTTTTTTTCTTATCGGTGGATCGGATTTCGAATTCGTTCGTTTTTTGCCCGTGCCTATAGAACGGAATGCGTGGGGATCGAGAAGATCTTTCTTTTGATATATTATACGCGCGAATCCGAGACCCGAGCAAAGAGTTATGGCGGTTTGAAAATCCGGGTTCGGGGAAAGGTCGATGTAAGTAAGAAATGTTGGCAGGAATGGACGGGTGCGATCATACCAGCACTAATGCACCGGATCCCATCAGAACTCCGAAGTTAAGCGTGCTTGGGCGAGAGTAGTACTAGGATGGGTGACCTCCTGGGAAGTCCTCGTGTTGCACCCCTCTTTTTTTCGTTTTTTTTCTTATTGGTGGATCGGATTTCGAATTCGTTCGTTTAATGCCCGTGCCTATAGAACGGAATGCGTGGGGATCGAGAAGATCTTTCTTTTGATATATTATACGCGCGAATCCGAGGCCCGAGCAAAGAGTTATGGCGGTTTGAAAATCCGGGTTCGGGGAAAGGTCGATGTAAGTAAGAAATGTTGGCAAGAATGGACGGGTGCGATCATACCAGCACTAATGCACCGGATCCCATCAGAACTCCGAAGTTAAGCGTGCTTGGGCGAGAGTAGTACTAGGATGGGTGACCTCCTGGGAAGTCCTCGTGTTGCACCCCTCTTTTTTTCGTTTTTTTTCTTATCGGTGGATCGGATTTCTTTTGATATATTATACGCGCGAATCCGAGACCCGAGCAAAGAGTTATGGCGGTTTGAAAATCCGGGTTCGGGGAAAGGTCGATGTAAGTAAGAAATGTTGGCAAGAATGGACGGGTGCGATCATACCAGCACTAATGAACCGGATCCCATCAGAACTCCGAAGTTAAGCGTGCTTGGGCGAGAGTAGTACTAGGATGGGTGACCTCCTGGGAAGTCCTCGTGTTGCACCCCTCTTTTTTTCGTTTTTTTTCTTAAATGTGGATCGGATTTCGAATTCGTTCGTTTGTTGCCCGTGCCTATAGAACGGAATGCGTGGGGATCGAGAAGATCTTTCTTTTGATATATTATACGCGCGAATTCGAGACCCGAGCAAAGAGTTATGGCGGTTTGAAAATCCGGGTTCGGGGAAAGGTCGATGTAAGTAAGAAATGTTGGCAAGAATGGACGGGTGCGATCATACCAGCACTAATGCACCGGATCCCATCAGAACTCCGAAGTTAAGCGTGCTTGGGCGAGAGTAGTACTACGACGGGTGACCTCCTGGGAAGTCCTCGTGTTGCACCCCTCTTTTTTTCGTTTTTTTTCTTATCGGTGGATCGGATTTCGAATTCGTTCGTTTTTTGCCCGTGCCTATAGAACGGAATGCGTGGGGATCGAGAAGATCTTTCTTTTGATATATTATACGCGCGAATCCGAGACCCGAGCAAAGAGTTATGGCGGTTTGAAAATCCGGGTTCGGGGAAAGGTCGATGCAAGTAAGAAATGTTGGCAAGAATGGACGGGTGCGATCATACCAGCACTAATGCACCGGATCCCATCAGAACTCCGAAGTTAAGCGTGCTTGGGCGAGAGTAGTACTAGGATGGGTGACCTCCTGGGAAGTCCTCGTGTTGCACCCCTCTTTTTTTCGTTTTTTTTCTTATCGGTGGATCCGATTTTGAATTCGTTCGTTTTTTGCCCGTGCCTATAGAACGGAATGCGTGGGGATCGAGAAGATCTTTCTTTTGATATATTATACGCGCGAATCCGAGACCCGAGCAAAGAGTTATGGCGGTTTGAAAATCCGGGTTCGGGGAAAGGTCGATGTAAGTAAGAAATGTTGGCAATAATGGACGGGTGCGATCATACCAGCACTAATGCACCGGATCCCATCAGAACTCCGAAGTTAAGCGTGCTTGGGCGAGAGTAGTACTACGACGGGTGACCTCCTGGGAAGTCCTCGTGTTGCACCCCTCTTTTTTTCGTTTTTTTTCTTATCGGTGGATCGGATTTCGAATTCGTTCGTTTTTTGCCCGTGCCTATAGAACGGAATGCGTGGGGATCGAGAAGATCTTTCTTTTGATATATTATACGCGCGAATCCGAGACCCGAGCAAAGAGTTATGGCGGTTTGAAAATCCGGGTTCGGGGAAAGGTCGATGCAAGTAAGAAATGTTGGCAAGAATGGACGGGTGCGATCATACCAGCACTAATGCACCGGATCCCATCAGAACTCCGAAGTTAAGCGTGCTTGGGCGAGAGTAGTACTAGGATGGGTGACCTCCTGGGAAGTCCTCGTGTTGCACCCCTCTTTTTTTCGTTTTTTTTCTTATCGGTGGATCCGATTTTGAATTCGTTCGTTTTTTGCCCGTGCCTATAGAACGGAATGCGTGGGGATCGAGAAGATCTTTCTTTTGATATATTATACGCGCGAATCCGAGACCCGAGCAAAGAGTTATGGCGGTTTGAAAATCCGGGTTCGGGGAAAGGTCGATGTAAGTAAGAAATGTTGGCAAGAATGGACGGGTGCGATCATACCAGCACTAATGCACCGGATCCCATCAGAACTCCGAAGTTAAGCGTGCTTGGGCGAGAGTAGTACTACGACGGGTGACCTCCTGGGAAGTCCTCGTGTTGCACCCCTCTTTTTTTCGTTTTTTTTCTTATCGGTGGATCGGATTTCGAATTCGTTCGTTTTTTGCCCGTGCCTATAGAACGGAATGCGTGGGGATCGAGAAGATCTTTCTTTTGATATATTATACGCGCGAATCCGAGACCCGAGCAAAGAGTTATGGCGGTTTGAAAATCCGGGTTCAGGGAAAGGTCGATGTAAGTAAGAAATGTTGGCAAGAATGGATGGGTGCGATCATACCAGCACTAATGCACCGGATCCCATCAGAAATCCGAAGTTAAGCGTGCTTGGGCGAGAGTAGTACTAGGATGGGTGACCTCCTGGGAAGTCCTCGTGTTGCACCCCTCTTTTTTTCGTTTTTTTTCTTATCGGTGGATCGGATTTCTTTTGATATATTATACGCGCGAATCCGAGACCCGAGCAAAGAGTTATGGCGGTTTGAAAATCCGGGTTCGGGGAAAGGTCGATGTAAGTAAGAAATGTTGGCAAGAATGGACGGGTGCGATCATACCAGCACTAATGAACCGGATCCCATCAGAACTCCGAAGTTAAGCGTGCTTGGGCGAGAGTAGTACTAGGATGGGTGACCTCCTGGGAAGTCCTCGTGTTGCACCCCTCTTTTTTTCGTTTTTTTTCTTATCGGTGGATCGGATTTCGAATTCGTTCGTTTTTTGCCTGTGCCTATAGAACGGAATGCGTGGGGATCGAGAAGATCTTTCTTTTGATATATTATACGCGCGAATCCGAGACCCGAGCAAAGAGTTATGGCGGTTTGAAAATCCGGGTTCGGGGAAAGGTCGATGTAAGTAAGAAATGTTGGCAGAAATGGACGGGTGCGATCATACCAGCACTAATGCACCGGATCCCATCAGAACTCCGAAGTTAAGCGTGCTTGGGCGAGAGTAGTACTAGGATGGGTGACCTCCTGGGAAGTCCTCGTGTTGCACCCCTCTTTTTTTCGTTTTTTTTCTTATCGGTGGATCGGATTTCGAATTCGTTCGTTTTTTGCCCGTGCCTATAGAACGGAATGCGTGGGGATCGAGAAGATCTTTCTTTTGATATATTATACGCGCGAATCCGAGGCCCGAGCAAAGAGTTATGGCGGTTTGAAAATCCGGGTTCGGGGAAAGGTCGATGTAAGTAAGAAATGTTGGCAAGAATGGACGGGTGCGATCATACCAGCACTAATGCACCGGATCCGATCAGAACTCCGAAGTTAAGGGTGCTTGGGCGAGAGTAGTACTAGGATGGGTGACCTCCTGGGAAGTCCTCGTGTTGCACCCCTCTTTTTTTCGTTTTTTTTCTTATCGGTGGATCGGATTTCGAATTCGTTCGTTTTTTGCCCGTGCCTATAGAACGGAATGCGTGGGGATCGAGAAGATCTTTCTTTTGATATATTATACGCGCGAATCCGAGACCCGAGCAAAGAGTTATGGCGGTTTTAAAATCCGGGTTCGGGGAAAGGTCGATGTAAGTAAGAAATGTTGGCAGGAATGGACGGGTGCGATCATACCAGCACTAATGCACCGGATCCCATCAGAACTCCGAAGTTAAGCGTGCTTGGGCGAGAGTAGTACTAGGATGGGTGACCTCCTGGGAAGTCCTCGTGTTGCACCCCTCTTTTTTTCGTTTTTTTTCTTATCGGTGGATCGGATTTCGAATTCGTTCGTTTTTTGCCCGTGCCTATAGAACGGAATGCGTGGGGATCGAGAAGATCTTTCTTTTGATATATTATACGCGCGAATCCGAGACCCGAGCAAAGAGTTATGGCGGTTTGAAAATCCGGGTTCGGGGAAAGGTCGATGTAAGTAAGAAATGTTGGCAAGAATGGACGGGTGCGATCATACCAGCACTAATGCACCGGATCCCATCAGAACTCCGAAGTTAAGCGTGCTTGGGCGAGAGTAGTACTAGGATGGGTGACCTCCTGGGAAGTCCTCGTGTTGCACCCCTCTTTTTTTCATTTTTTTTCTTATCGGTGGATCGGATTTCTTTTGATATATTATACGCGCGAATCCGAGACCCGAGCAAAGAGTTATGGCGGTTTGAAAATCCGGGTTCGGGGAAAGGTCGATGTAAGTAAGAAATGTTGGCAAGAATGGACGGGTGCGATCATACCAGCACTAATGAACCGGATCCCATCAGAACTCCGAAGTTAAGCGTGCTTGGGCGAGAGTAGTACTAGGATGGGTGACCTCCTGGGAAGTCCTCGTGTTGCACCCCTCTTTTTTTCGTTTTTTTTCTTAAATGTGGATCGGATTTCGAATTCGTTCGTTTGTTGCCCGTGCCTATAGAACGGAATGCGTGGGGATCGAGAAGATCTTTCTTTTGATATATTATACGCGCGAATCCGAGACCCGAGCAAAGAGTTATGGCGGTTTGAAAATCCGGGTTCGGGGAAAGGTCGATGTAAGTAAGAAATGTTGGCAGGAATGGACGGGTGCGATCATACCAGCACTAATGCACCGGATCCCATCAGAACTCCGAAGTTAAGCGTGCTTGGGCGAGAGTAGTACTAGGATGGGTGACCTCCTGGGAAGTCCTCGTGTTGCACCCCTCTTTTTTTCGTTTTTTTTCTTATCGGTGGATCGGATTTCGAATTCGTTCGTTTTTTGCCCGCGCTTATAGAACGGAATGCGTGGGGATCGAGAAGATCTTTCTTTTGATATATTATACGCACGAATCCGAGACCCGAGCAAAGAGTTATGGCGGTTTGAAAATCCGGGTTCGGGGAAAGGTCGATGTAAGTAAGAAATGTTGGCAAGAATGGACGGGTGCGATCATACCAGCACTAATGCACCGGATCCCATCAGAACTCCGAAGTTAAGCGTGCTTGGGCGAGAGTAGTACTAGGATGGGTGACCTCCTGGGAAGTCCTGGTGTTGCACCCCTCTTTTTTTCTTTTTTTTTCTTATCGGTGGATCGGATTTCGAATTCGTTCGTTTTTTGCCCGTGCCTATAGAACGGAATGCGTGGGGATCGAGAAGATCTTTCTTTTGATATATTATACGCGCGAATCCGAGACCCGAGCAAAGAGTTATGGCGGTTTGAAAATCCGGGTTCGGGGAAAGGTCGATGTAAGTAAGAAATGTTGGCAAGAATGGACGGGTGCGATCATACCAGCACTAATGCACCGGATCCCATCAGAACTCCGAAGTTAAGCGTGCTTGGGCGAGAGTAGTACTAGGATGGGTGACCTCCTGGGAAGTCCTCGTGTTGCACCCCTCTTTTTTTCGTTTTTTTTCTTATCGGTGGATCGGATTTCGAATTCGTTCGTTTTTTGCCCGTGCCTATAGAACGGAATGCGTGGGGATCGAGAAGATCTTTCTTTTGATATATTATACGCGCGAATCCGAGGCCCGAGCAAAGAGTTATGGCGGTTTGAAAATCCGGGTTCGGGGAAAGGTCGATGTAAGTAAGAAATGTTGGCAAGAATGGACGGGTGCGATCATACCAGCACTAATGCACCGGATCCCATCAGAACTCCGAAGTTAAGGGTGCTTGGGCGAGAGTAGTACTAGGATGGGTGACCTCCTGGGAAGTCCTCGTGTTGCACCCCTCTTTTTTTCGTTTTTTTTCTTATCGGTGGATCGGATTTCGAATTCGTTCGTTTTTTGCCCGTGCCTATAGAACGGAATGCGTGGGGATCGAGAAGATCTTTCTTTTGATATATTATACGCGCGAATCCGAGACCCGAGCAAAGAGTTATGGCGGTTTGAAAATCCGGGTTCGGGGAAAGGTCGATGTAAGTAAGAAATGTTGGCAGGAATGGACGGGTGCGATCATACCATCACTAATGCACCGGATCCCATCAGAACTCCGAAGTTAAGCGTGCTTGGGCGAGAGTAGTACTAGGATGGGTGACCTCCTGGGAAGTCCTCGTGTTGCACCCCTCTTTTTTTCGTTTTTTTTCTTATCGGTGGATCGGATTTCGAATTCGTTCGTTTTTTGCCCGTGCCTATAGAACGGAATGCGTGGGGATCGAGAAGATCTTTCTTTTGATATATTATACGCGCGAATCCGAGGCCCGAGCAAAGAGTTATGGCGGTTTGAAAATCCGGGTTCGGGGAAAGGTCGATGTAAGTAAGAAATGTTGGCAAGAATGGACGGGTGCGATCATACCAGCACTAATGCACCGGATCCGATCAGAACTCCGAAGTTAAGGGTGCTTGGGCGAGAGTAGTACTAGGATGGGTGACCTCCTGGGAAGTCCTCGTGTTGCACCCCTCTTTTTTTCGTTTTTTTTCTTATCGGTGGATCGGATTTCGAATTCGTTCGTTTTTTGCCCGTGCCTATAGAACGGAATGCGTGGGGATCGAGAAGATCTTTCTTTTGATATATTATACGCGCGAATCCGAGACCCGAGCAAAGAGTTATGGCGGTTTTAAAATCCGGGTTCGGGGAAAGGTCGATGTAAGTAAGAAATGTTGGCAGGAATGGACGGGTGCGATCATACCAGCACTAATGCACCGGATCCCATCAGAACTCCGAAGTTAAGCGTGCTTGGGCGAGAGTAGTACTAGGATGGGTGACCTCCTGGGAAGTCCTCGTGTTGCACCCCTCTTTTTTTCGTTTTTTTTCTTATCGGTGGATCGGATTTCGAATTCGTTCGTTTTTTGCCCGTGCCTATAGAACGGAATGCGTGGGGATCGAGAAGATCTTTCTTTTGATATATTATACGCGCGAATCCGAGACCCGAGCAAAGAGTTATGGCGGTTTGAAAATCCGGGTTCGGGGAAAGGTCGATGTAAGTAAGAAATGTTGGCAAGAATGGACGGGTGCGATCATACCAGCACTAATGCACCGGATCCCATCAGAACTCCGAAGTTAAGCGTGCTTGGGCGAGAGTAGTACTAGGATGGGTGACCTCCTGGGAAGTCCTCGTGTTGCACCCCTCTTTTTTTCATTTTTTTTCTTATCGGTGGATCGGATTTCTTTTGATATATTATACGCGCGAATCCGAGACCCGAGCAAAGAGTTATGGCGGTTTGAAAATCCGGGTTCGGGGAAAGGTCGATGTAAGTAAGAAATGTTGGCAAGAATGGACGGGTGCGATCATACCAGCACTAATGAACCGGATCCCATCAGAACTCCGAAGTTAAGCGTGCTTGGGCGAGAGTAGTACTAGGATGGGTGACCTCCTGGGAAGTCCTCGTGTTGCACCCCTCTTTTTTTCGTTTTTTTTCTTATCGGTGGATCGGATTTCGAATTCGTTCGTTTTTTGCCCGTGCCTATAGAACGGAATGCGTGGGGATCGAGAAGATCTTTCTTTTGATATATTATACGCGCGAATCCGAGACCCGAGCAAAGAGTTATGGCGGTTTGAAAATCCGGGTTCGGGGAAAGGTCGATGTAAGTAAGAAATGTTGGCAGGAATGGACGGGTGCGATCATACCAGCACTAATGCACCGGATCCCATCAGAACTCCGAAGTTAAGCGTGCTTGGGCGAGAGTAGTACTAGGATGGGTGACCTCCTGGGAAGTCCTCGTGTTGCACCCCTCTTTTTTTCGTTTTTTTTCTTATCGGTGGATCGGATTTCTTTTGATATATTATACGCGCGAATCCGAGACCCGAGCAAAGCGTTATGGCGGTTTGAAAATCCGGGTTCGGGGAAAGGTCGATGTAAGTAAGAAATGTTGGCAAGAATGGACGGGTGCGATCATACCAGCACTAATGAACCGGATCCCATCAGAACTCCGAAGTTAAGCGTGCTTGGGCGAGAGTAGTACTAGGATGGGTGACCTCCTGGGAAGTCCTCGTGTTGCACCCCTCTTTTTTTCGTTTTTTTTCTTAAATGTGGATCGGATTTCGAATTCGTTCGTTTGTTGCCCGTGCCTATAGAACGGAATGCGTGGGGATCGAGAAGATCTTTCTTTTGATATATTATACGCGCGAATCCGAGACCCGAGCAAAGAGTTATGGCGGTTTGAAAATCCGGGTTCGGGGAAAGGTCGATGTAAGTAAGAAATGTTGGCAGGAATGGACGGGTGCGATCATACCAGCACTAATGCACCGGATCCCATCAGAACTCCGAAGTTAAGCGTGCTTGGGCGAGAGTAGTACTAGGATGGGTGACCTCCTGGGAAGTCCTCGTGTTGCACCCCTCTTTTTTTCGTTTTTTTTCTTATCGGTGGATCGGATTTCTTTTGATATATTATACGCGCGAATCCGAGACCCGAGCAAAGAGTTATGGCGGTTTGAAAATCCGGGTTCGGGGAAAGGTCGATGTAAGTAAGAAATGTTGGCAAGAATGGACGGGTGCGATCATACCAGCACTAATGAACCGGATCCCATCAGAACTCCGAAGTTAAGCGTGCTTGGGCGAGAGTAGTACTAGGATGGGTGACCTCCTGGGAAGTCCTCGTGTTGCACCCCTCTTTTTTTCGTTTTTTTTCTTAAATGTGGATCGGATTTCGAATTCGTTCGTTTGTTGCCCGTGCCTATAGAACGGAATGCGTGGGGATCGAGAAGATCTTTCTTTTGATATATTATACGCGCGAATTCGAGACCCGAGCAAAGAGTTATGGCGGTTTGAAAATCCGGGTTCGGGGAAAGGTCGATGTAAGTAAGAAATGTTGGCAAGAATGGACGGGTGCGATCATACCAGCACTAATGCACCGGATCCCATCAGAACTCCGAAGTTAAGCGTGCTTGGGCGAGAGTAGTACTACGACGGGTGACCTCCTGGGAAGTCCTCGTGTTGCACCCCTCTTTTTTTCGTTTTTTTTCTTATCGGTGGATCGGATTTCGAATTCGTTCGTTTTTTGCCCGTGCCTATAGAACGGAATGCGTGGGGATCGAGAAGATCTTTCTTTTGATATATTATACGCGCGAATCCGAGACCCGAGCAAAGAGTTATGGCGGTTTGAAAATCCGGGTTCGGGGAAAGGTCGATGCAAGTAAGAAATGTTGGCAAGAATGGACGGGTGCGATCATACCAGCACTAATGCACCGGATCCCATCAGAACTCCGAAGTTAAGCGTGCTTGGGCGAGAGTAGTACTAGGATGGGTGACCTCCTGGGAAGTCCTCGTGTTGCACCCCTCTTTTTTTCGTTTTTTTTCTTATCGGTGGATCCGATTTTGAATTCGTTCGTTTTTTGCCCGTGCCTATAGAACGGAATGCGTGGGGATCGAGAAGATCTTTCTTTTGATATATTATACGCGCGAATCCGAGACCCGAGCAAAGAGTTATGGCGGTTTGAAAATCCGGGTTCGGGGAAAGGTCGATGTAAGTAAGAAATGTTGGCAATAATGGACGGGTGCGATCATACCAGCACTAATGCACCGGATCCCATCAGAACTCCGAAGTTAAGCGTGCTTGGGCGAGAGTAGTACTACGACGGGTGACCTCCTGGGAAGTCCTCGTGTTGCACCCCTCTTTTTTTCGTTTTTTTTCTTATCGGTGGATCGGATTTCGAATTCGTTCGTTTTTTGCCCGTGCCTATAGAACGGAATGCGTGGGGATCGAGAAGATCTTTCTTTTGATATATTATACGCGCGAATCCGAGACCCGAGCAAAGAGTTATGGCGGTTTGAAAATCCGGGTTCAGGGAAAGGTCGATGTAAGTAAGAAATGTTGGCAAGAATGGATGGGTGCGATCATACCAGCACTAATGCACCGGATCCCATCAGAAATCCGAAGTTAAGCGTGCTTGGGCGAGAGTAGTACTAGGATGGGTGACCTCCTGGGAAGTCCTCGTGTTGCACCCCTCTTTTTTTCGTTTTTTTTCTTATCGGTGGATCGGATTTCTTTTGATATATTATACGCGCGAATCCGAGACCCGAGCAAAGAGTTATGGCGGTTTGAAAATCCGGGTTCGGGGAAAGGTCGATGTAAGTAAGAAATGTTGGCAAGAATGGACGGGTGCGATCATACCAGCACTAATGAACCGGATCCCATCAGAACTCCGAAGTTAAGCGTGCTTGGGCGAGAGTAGTACTAGGATGGGTGACCTCCTGGGAAGTCCTCGTGTTGCACCCCTCTTTTTTTCGTTTTTTTTCTTATCGGTGGATCGGATTTCGAATTCGTTCGTTTTTTGCCCGTGCCTATAGAACGGAATGCGTGGGGATCGAGAAGATCTTTCTTTTGATATATTATACGCGCGAATCCGAGACCCGAGCAAAGAGTTATGGCGGTTTGAAAATCCGGGTTCGGGGAAAGGTCGATGTAAGTAAGAAATGTTGGCAGGAATGGACGGGTGCGATCATACCAGCACTAATGCACCGGATCCCATCAGAACTCCGAAGTTAAGCGTGCTTGGGCGAGAGTAGTACTAGGATGGGTGACCTCCTGGGAAGTCCTCGTGTTGCACCCCTCTTTTTTTCGTTTTTTTTCTTATCGGTGGATCGGATTTCGAATTCGTTCGTTTTTTGCCCGTGCCTATAGAACGGAATGCGTGGGGATCGAGAAGATCTTTCTTTTGATATATTATACGCGCGAATCCGAGGCCCGAGCAAAGAGTTATGGCGGTTTGAAAATCCGGGTTCGGGGAAAGGTCGATGTAAGTAAGAAATGTTGGCAAGAATGGACGGGTGCGATCATACCAGCACTAATGCACCGGATCCGATCAGAACTCCGAAGTTAAGGGTGCTTGGGCGAGAGTAGTACTAGGATGGGTGACCTCCTGGGAAGTCCTCGTGTTGCACCCCTCTTTTTTTCGTTTTTTTTCTTATCGGTGGATCGGATTTCGAATTCGTTCGTTTTTTGCCCGTGCCTATAGAACGGAATGCGTGGGGATCGAGAAGATCTTTCTTTTGATATATTATACGCGCGAATCCGAGACCCGAGCAAAGAGTTATGGCGGTTTTAAAATCCGGGTTCGGGGAAAGGTCGATGTAAGTAAGAAATGTTGGCAGGAATGGACGGGTGCGATCATACCAGCACTAATGCACCGGATCCCATCAGAACTCCGAAGTTAAGCGTGCTTGGGCGAGAGTAGTACTAGGATGGGTGACCTCCTGGGAAGTCCTCGTGTTGCACCCCTCTTTTTTTCGTTTTTTTTCTTATCGGTGGATCGGATTTCGAATTCGTTCGTTTTTTGCCCGTGCCTATAGAACGGAATGCGTGGGGATCGAGAAGATCTTTCTTTTGATATATTATACGCGCGAATCCGAGACCCGAGCAAAGAGTTATGGCGGTTTGAAAATCCGGGTTCGGGGAAAGGTCGATGTAAGTAAGAAATGTTGGCAAGAATGGACGGGTGCGATCATACCAGCACTAATGCACCGGATCCCATCAGAACTCCGAAGTTAAGCGTGCTTGGGCGAGAGTAGTACTAGGATGGGTGACCTCCTGGGAAGTCCTCGTGTTGCACCCCTCTTTTTTTCATTTTTTTTCTTATCGGTGGATCGGATTTCTTTTGATATATTATACGCGCGAATCCGAGACCCGAGCAAAGAGTTATGGCGGTTTGAAAATCCGGGTTCGGGGAAAGGTCGATGTAAGTAAGAAATGTTGGCAAGAATGGACGGGTGCGATCATACCAGCACTAATGAACCGGATCCCATCAGAACTCCGAAGTTAAGCGTGCTTGGGCGAGAGTAGTACTAGGATGGGTGACCTCCTGGGAAGTCCTCGTGTTGCACCCCTCTTTTTTTCGTTTTTTTTCTTATCGGTGGATCGGATTTCGAATTCGTTCGTTTTTTGCCCGTGCCTATAGAACGGAATGCGTGGGGATCGAGAAGATCTTTCTTTTGATATATTATACGCGCGAATCCGAGACCCGAGCAAAGAGTTATGGCGGTTTGAAAATCCGGGTTCGGGGAAAGGTCGATGTAAGTAAGAAATGTTGGCAGGAATGGACGGGTGCGATCATACCAGCACTAATGCACCGGATCCCATCAGAACTCCGAAGTTAAGCGTGCTTGGGCGAGAGTAGTACTAGGATGGGTGACCTCCTGGGAAGTCCTCGTGTTGCACCCCTCTTTTTTTCGTTTTTTTTCTTATCGGTGGATCGGATTTCGAATTCGTTCGTTTTTTGCCCGCGCTTATAGAACGGAATGCGTGGGGATCGAGAAGATCTTTCTTTTGATATATTATACGCACGAATCCGAGACCCGAGCAAAGAGTTATGGCGGTTTGAAAATCCGGGTTCGGGGAAAGGTCGATGTAAGTAAGAAATGTTGGCAAGAATGGACGGGTGCGATCATACCAGCACTAATGCACCGGATCCCATCAGAACTCCGAAGTTAAGCGTGCTTGGGCGAGAGTAGTACTAGGATGGGTGACCTCCTGGGAAGTCCTGGTGTTGCACCCCTCTTTTTTTCTTTTTTTTTCTTATCGGTGGATCGGATTTCGAATTCGTTCGTTTTTTGCCCGTGCCTATAGAACGGAATGCGTGGGGATCGAGAAGATCTTTCTTTTGATATATTATACGCGCGAATCCGAGACCCGAGCAAAGAGTTATGGCGGTTTGAAAATCCGGGTTCGGGGAAAGGTCGATGTAAGTAAGAAATGTTGGCAAGAATGGACGGGTGCGATCATACCAGCACTAATGCACCGGATCCCATCAGAACTCCGAAGTTAAGCGTGCTTGGGCGAGAGTAGTACTAGGATGGGTGACCTCCTGGGAAGTCCTCGTGTTGCACCCCTCTTTTTTTCGTTTTTTTTCTTATCGGTGGATCGGATTTCGAATTCGTTCGTTTTTTGCCCGTGCCTATAGAACGGAATGCGTGGGGATCGAGAAGATCTTTCTTTTGATATATTATACGCGCGAATCCGAGACCCGAGCAAAGAGTTATGGCGGTTTGAAAATCCGGGTTCGGGGAAAGGTCGATGTAAGTAAGAAATGTTGGCAAGAATGGACGGGTGCGATCATACCAGCACTAATGCACCGGATCCCATCAGAACTCCGAAGTTAAGCGTGCTTGGGCGAGAGTAGTACTAGGATGGGTGACCTCCTGGGAAGTCCTCGTGTTGCACCCCTCTTTTTTTCATTTTTTTTCTTATCGGTGGATCGGATTTCTTTTGATATATTATACGCGCGAATCCGAGACCCGAGCAAAGAGTTATGGCGGTTTGAAAATCCGGGTTCGGGGAAAGGTCGATGTAAGTAAGAAATGTTGGCAAGAATGGACGGGTGCGATCATACCAGCACTAATGAACCGGATCCCATCAGAACTCCGAAGTTAAGCGTGCTTGGGCGAGAGTAGTACTAGGATGGGTGACCTCCTGGGAAGTCCTCGTGTTGCACCCCTCTTTTTTTCGTTTTTTTTCTTATCGGTGGATCGGATTTCGAATTCGTTCGTTTTTTGCCCGTGCCTATAGAACGGAATGCGTGGGGATCGAGAAGATCTTTCTTTTGATATATTATACGCGCGAATCCGAGACCCGAGCAAAGAGTTATGGCGGTTTGAAAATCCGGGTTCGGGGAAAGGTCGATGTAAGTAAGAAATGTTGGCAAGAATGGACGGGTGCGATCATACCAGCACTAATGCACCGGATCCCATCAGAACTCCGAAGTTAAGCGTGCTTGGGCGAGAGTAGTACTAGGATGGGTGACCTCCTGGGAAGTCCTCGTGTTGCACCCCTCTTTTTTTCATTTTTTTTCTTATCGGTGGATCGGATTTCTTTTGATATATTATACGCGCGAATCCGAGACCCGAGCAAAGAGTTATGGCGGTTTGAAAATCCGGGTTCGGGGAAAGGTCGATGTAAGTAAGAAATGTTGGCAAGAATGGACGGGTGCGATCATACCAGCACTAATGAACCGGATCCCATCAGAACTCCGAAGTTAAGCGTGCTTGGGCGAGAGTAGTACTAGGATGGGTGACCTCCTGGGAAGTCCTCGTGTTGCACCCCTCTTTTTTTCGTTTTTTTTCTTATCGGTGGATCGGATTTCGAATTCGTTCGTTTTTTGCCCGTGCCTATAGAACGGAATGCGTGGGGATCGAGAAGATCTTTCTTTTGATATATTATACGCGCGAATCCGAGACCCGAGCAAAGAGTTATGGCGGTTTGAAAATCCGGGTTCGGGGAAAGGTCGATGTAAGTAAGAAATGTTGGCAGGAATGGACGGGTGCGATCATACCAGCACTAATGCACCGGATCCCATCAGAACTCCGAAGTTAAGCGTGCTTGGGCGAGAGTAGTACTAGGATGGGTGACCTCCTGGGAAGTCCTCGTGTTGCACCCCTCTTTTTTTCGTTTTTTTTCTTATCGGTGGATCGGATTTCGAATTCGTTCGTTTTTTGCCCGCGCTTATAGAACGGAATGCGTGGGGATCGAGAAGATCTTTCTTTTGATATATTATACGCACGAATCCGAGACCCGAGCAAAGAGTTATGGCGGTTTGAAAATCCGGGTTCGGGGAAAGGTCGATGTAAGTAAGAAATGTTGGCAAGAATGGACGGGTGCGATCATACCAGCACTAATGCACCGGATCCCATCAGAACTCCGAAGTTAAGCGTGCTTGGGCGAGAGTAGTACTAGGATGGGTGACCTCCTGGGAAGTCCTGGTGTTGCACCCCTCTTTTTTTCTTTTTTTTTCTTATCGGTGGATCGGATTTCGAATTCGTTCGTTTTTTGCCCGTGCCTATAGAACGGAATGCGTGGGGATCGAGAAGATCTTTCTTTTGATATATTATACGCGCGAATCCGAGACCCGAGCAAAGAGTTATGGCGGTTTGAAAATCCGGGTTCGGGGAAAGGTCGATGTAAGTAAGAAATGTTGGCAAGAATGGACGGGTGCGATCATACCAGCACTAATGCACCGGATCCCATCAGAACTCCGAAGTTAAGCGTGCTTGGGCGAGAGTAGTACTAGGATGGGTGACCTCCTGGGAAGTCCTCGTGTTGCACCCCTCTTTTTTTCGTTTTTTTTCTTATCGGTGGATCGGATTTCGAATTCGTTCGTTTTTTGCCCGTGCCTATAGAACGGAATGCGTGGGGATCGAGAAGATCTTTCTTTTGATATATTATACGCGCGAATCCGAGGCCCGAGCAAAGAGTTATGGCGGTTTGAAAATCCGGGTTCGGGGAAAGGTCGATGTAAGTAAGAAATGTTGGCAAGAATGGACGGGTGCGATCATACCAGCACTAATGCACCGGATCCCATCAGAACTCCGAAGTTAAGGGTGCTTGGGCGAGAGTAGTACTAGGATGGGTGACCTCCTGGGAAGTCCTCGTGTTGCACCCCTCTTTTTTTCGTTTTTTTTCTTATCGGTGGATCGGATTTCGAATTCGTTCGTTTTTTGCCCGTGCCTATAGAACGGAATGCGTGGGGATCGAGAAGATCTTTCTTTTGATATATTATACGCGCGAATCCGAGACCCGAGCAAAGAGTTATGGCGGTTTGAAAATCCGGGTTCGGGGAAAGGTCGATGTAAGTAAGAAATGTTGGCAGGAATGGACGGGTGCGATCATACCATCACTAATGCACCGGATCCCATCAGAACTCCGAAGTTAAGCGTGCTTGGGCGAGAGTAGTACTAGGATGGGTGACCTCCTGGGAAGTCCTCGTGTTGCACCCCTCTTTTTTTCGTTTTTTTTCTTATCGGTGGATCGGATTTCGAATTCGTTCGTTTTTTGCCCGTGCCTATAGAACGGAATGCGTGGGGATCGAGAAGATCTTTCTTTTGATATATTATACGCGCGAATCCGAGGCCCGAGCAAAGAGTTATGGCGGTTTGAAAATCCGGGTTCGGGGAAAGGTCGATGTAAGTAAGAAATGTTGGCAAGAATGGACGGGTGCGATCATACCAGCACTAATGCACCGGATCCGATCAGAACTCCGAAGTTAAGGGTGCTTGGGCGAGAGTAGTACTAGGATGGGTGACCTCCTGGGAAGTCCTCGTGTTGCACCCCTCTTTTTTTCGTTTTTTTTCTTATCGGTGGATCGGATTTCGAATTCGTTCGTTTTTTGCCCGTGCCTATAGAACGGAATGCGTGGGGATCGAGAAGATCTTTCTTTTGATATATTATACGCGCGAATCCGAGACCCGAGCAAAGAGTTATGGCGGTTTTAAAATCCGGGTTCGGGGAAAGGTCGATGTAAGTAAGAAATGTTGGCAGGAATGGACGGGTGCGATCATACCAGCACTAATGCACCGGATCCCATCAGAACTCCGAAGTTAAGCGTGCTTGGGCGAGAGTAGTACTAGGATGGGTGACCTCCTGGGAAGTCCTCGTGTTGCACCCCTCTTTTTTTCGTTTTTTTTCTTATCGGTGGATCGGATTTCGAATTCGTTCGTTTTTTGCCCGTGCCTATAGAACGGAATGCGTGGGGATCGAGAAGATCTTTCTTTTGATATATTATACGCGCGAATCCGAGACCCGAGCAAAGAGTTATGGCGGTTTGAAAATCCGGGTTCGGGGAAAGGTCGATGTAAGTAAGAAATGTTGGCAAGAATGGACGGGTGCGATCATACCAGCACTAATGCACCGGATCCCATCAGAACTCCGAAGTTAAGCGTGCTTGGGCGAGAGTAGTACTAGGATGGGTGACCTCCTGGGAAGTCCTCGTGTTGCACCCCTCTTTTTTTCATTTTTTTTCTTATCGGTGGATCGGATTTCTTTTGATATATTATACGCGCGAATCCGAGACCCGAGCAAAGAGTTATGGCGGTTTGAAAATCCGGGTTCGGGGAAAGGTCGATGTAAGTAAGAAATGTTGGCAAGAATGGACGGGTGCGATCATACCAGCACTAATGAACCGGATCCCATCAGAACTCCGAAGTTAAGCGTGCTTGGGCGAGAGTAGTACTAGGATGGGTGACCTCCTGGGAAGTCCTCGTGTTGCACCCCTCTTTTTTTCGTTTTATTTCTTATCGGTGGATCGGATTTCGAATTCGTTCGTTTTTTGCCCGTGCCTATAGAACGGAATGCGTGGGGATCGAGAAGATCTTTCTTTTGATATATTATACGCGCGAATCCGAGACCCGAGCAAAGAGTTATGGCGGTTTGAAAATCCGGGTTCGGGGAAAGGTCGATGTAAGTAAGAAATGTTGGCAGGAATGGACGGGTGCGATCATACCAGCACTAATGCACCGGATCCCATCAGAACTCCGAAGTTAAGCGTGCTTGGGCGAGAGTAGTACTAGGATGGGTGACCTCCTGGGAAGTCCTCGTGTTGCACCCCTCTTTTTTTCGTTTTTTTTCTTATCGGTGGATCGGATTTCGAATTCGTTCGTTTTTTGCCCGCGCTTATAGAACGGAATGCGTGGGGATCGAGAAGATCTTTCTTTTGATATATTATACGCACGAATCCGAGACCCGAGCAAAGAGTTATGGCGGTTTGAAAATCCGGGTTCGGGGAAAGGTCGATGTAAGTAAGAAATGTTGGCAAGAATGGACGGGTGCGATCATACCAGCACTAATGCACCGGATCCCATCAGAACTCCGAAGTTAAGCGTGCTTGGGCGAGAGTAGTACTAGGATGGGTGACCTCCTGGGAAGTCCTGGTGTTGCACCCCTCTTTTTTTCTTTTTTTTTCTTATCGGTGGATCGGATTTCGAATTCGTTCGTTTTTTGCCCGTGCCTATAGAACGGAATGCGTGGGGATCGAGAAGATCTTTCTTTTGATATATTATACGCGCGAATCCGAGACCCGAGCAAAGAGTTATGGCGGTTTGAAAATCCGGGTTCGGGGAAAGGTCGATGTAAGTAAGAAATGTTGGCAAGAATGGACGGGTGCGATCATACCAGCACTAATGCACCGGATCCCATCAGAACTCCGAAGTTAAGCGTGCTTGGGCGAGAGTAGTACTAGGATGGGTGACCTCCTGGGAAGTCCTCGTGTTGCACCCCTCTTTTTTTCGTTTTTTTTCTTATCGGTGGATCGGATTTCGAATTCGTTCGTTTTTTGCCCGTGCCTATAGAACGGAATGCGTGGGGATCGAGAAGATCTTTCTTTTGATATATTATACGCGCGAATCCGAGGCCCGAGCAAAGAGTTATGGCGGTTTGAAAATCCGGGTTCGGGGAAAGGTCGATGTAAGTAAGAAATGTTGGCAAGAATGGACGGGTGCGATCATACCAGCACTAATGCACCGGATCCCATCAGAACTCCGAAGTTAAGGGTGCTTGGGCGAGAGTAGTACTAGGATGGGTGACCTCCTGGGAAGTCCTCGTGTTGCACCCCTCTTTTTTTCGTTTTTTTTCTTATCGGTGGATCGGATTTCGAATTCGTTCGTTTTTTGCCCGTGCCTATAGAACGGAATGCGTGGGGATCGAGAAGATCTTTCTTTTGATATATTATACGCGCGAATCCGAGACCCGAGCAAAGAGTTATGGCGGTTTGAAAATCCGGGTTCGGGGAAAGGTCGATGTAAGTAAGAAATGTTGGCAGGAATGGACGGGTGCGATCATACCATCACTAATGCACCGGATCCCATCAGAACTCCGAAGTTAAGCGTGCTTGGGCGAGAGTAGTACTAGGATGGGTGACCTCCTGGTAAGTCCTCGTGTTGCACCCCTCTTTTTTTCGTTTTTTTTCTTATCGGTGGATCGGATTTCGAATTCGTTCGTTTTTTGCCCGTGCCTATAGAACGGAATGCGTGGGGATCGATAAGATCTTTCTTTTGATATATTATACGCGCGAATCCGAGACCCGAGCAAAGAGTTATGGCGGTTTTAAAATCCGGGTTCGGGGAAAGGTCGATGTAAGTAAGAAATGTTGGCAGGAATGGACGGGTGCGATCATACCAGCACTAATGCACCGGATCCCATCAGAACTCCGAAGTTAAGCGTGCTTGGGCGAGAGTAGTACTAGGATGGGTGACCTCCTGGGAAGTCCTCGTGTTGCACCCCTCTTTTTTTCGTTTTTTTTCTTATCGGTGGATCGGATTTCGAATTCGTTCGTTTTTTGCCCGTGCCTATAGAACGGAATGCGTGGGGATCGAGAAGATCTTTCTTTTGATATATTATACGCGCGAATCCGAGACCCGAGCAAAGAGTTATGGCGGTTTGAAAATCCGGGTTCGGGGAAAGGTCGATGTAAGTAAGAAATGTTGGCAGGAATGGACGGGTGCGATCATACCAGCACTAATGCACCGGATCCCATCAGAACTCCGAAGTTAAGCGTGCTTGGGCGAGAGTAGTACTAGGATGGGTGACCTCCTGGGAAGTCCTCGTGTTGCACCCCTCTTTTTTTCGTTTTTTTTCTTATCGGTGGATCGGATTTCGAATTCGTTCGTTTTTTGCCCGTGCCTATAGAACGGAATGCGTGGGGATCGAGAAGATCTTTCTTTTGTTATATTATACGCGCGAATCCGAGGCCCGAGCAAAGAGTTATGGCGGTTTGAAAATCCGGGTTCGGGGAAAGGTCGATGTAAGTAAGAAATGTTGGCAAGAATGGACGGATGCGATCATACCAGCACTAATGCACCGGATCCCATCAGAACTCCGAAGTTAAGGGTGCTTGGGCGAGAGTAGTACTAGGATGGGTGACCTCCTGGGAAGTCCACGTGTTGCACCCCTCTTTTTTTCGTTTTTTTTCTTATCGGTGGATCGGATTTCGAATTCGTTCGTTTTTTGCCCGTGCCTATAGAACGGAATGCGTGGGGATCGAGAAGATCTTTCTTTTGATATGTTATACGCGCGAATCCGAGACCCGAGCAAAGAGTTATGGCGGTTTGAAAATTCGGGTTCGGGGAAAGGTCGATGTAAGTAAGAAATGTTGGCAGGAATGGACGGGTGCGATCATACCAGCACTAATGCACCGGATCCCATCAGAACTCCGAAGTTAAGCGTGCTTGGGCGAGAGTAGTACTAGGATGGGTGACCTCCTGGGAAGTCCTCGTGTTGCACCCCTCTTTTTTTCGTTTTTTTTCTTATCGGTGGATCGGATTTCGAATTCGTTCGTTTTTTTCCCGTGCCTATAGAACGGAATGCGTGGGGATCGAGAAGATCTTTCTTTTGATATATTATACGCGCGAATCCGAGACCCGAGAAAAGAGTTATGGCGGTTTGAAAATCCGGGTTCGGGGAAAGGTCGATGTAAGTAAGAAATGTTGGCAAGAATGGAGGGGTGCGATCATACCAGCACTAATGCACCGGATCCCATCAGAACTCCGAAGTTAAGCGTGCTTGGGCGAGAGTAGTACTAGGATGGGTGACCTCCTGGGAAGTCCTCGTGTTGCACCCCTCTTTTTTTCGTTTTTTTTCTTATCGGTGGATCGGATTTCGAATTCGTTCGTTTTTTGCCCGTGCCTATAGAACGGAATGCGTGGGGATCGAGAAGATCTTTCTTTTGATATATTATACGCGCGAATCCGAGACCCGAGCAAAGAGTTATGGCGGTTTGAAAATCCGGGTTCGAGGAAAGGTCGATGTAAGTAAGAAATGTTGGCAAGAATGGACGGGTGCGATCATACCAGCACTAATGCACCGGATCCCATCAGAACTCCGAAGTTAAGCGTGCTTGGGCGAGAGTAGTACTAGGATGGGTGACCTCCTGGGAAGTCCTCGTGTTGCACCCCTCTTTTTCTCGTTTTTTTTCTTATCGGTGGATCAGATTTCGAATTCGTTCGTTTTTTGCCCGTGCCTATAGAACGGAATGCGTGGGGATCGAGAAGATCTTTCTTTTGATATATTATACGCGCGAATCCGAGACCCGAGCAAAGAGTTATGGCGGTTTGAAAATCCGGGTTCGGGGAAAGGTCGATGTAAGTAAGAAATGTTGGCAAGAATGGACGGGTGCGATCATACCAGCACTAATGCACCGGATCCCATCAGAACTCCGAAGTTAAGCGTGCTTGGGCGAGAGTAGTACTAGGATGGGTGACCTCCTGGGAAGTCCACGTGTGGCACCCCTCTTTTTTTCGTTTTTTTTCTTATCGGTGGATCGGATTTCGAATTCGTTCGTTTTTTGCCCGTGCCTATAGAACGGAATGCGTGGGGATCGAGAAGATCTTTCTTTTGATATATTATACGCGCGAATCCGAGACCCGAGCAAAGAGTTATGGCGGTTTGAAAATCCGGGTTCGGGGAAAGGTCGATGCAAGTAAGAAATGTTGGCAAGAATGGACGGGTGCGATCATACCAGCACTAATGCACCGGATCCCATCAGAACTCCGAAGTTAAGCGTGCTTGGGCGAGAGTAGTACTAGGATGGGTGACCTCCTGGGAAGTCCTCGTGTTGCACCCCTCTTTTTTTCGTTTTTTTTCTTATCGGTGGATCCGATTTTGAATTCGTTCGTTTTTTGCCCGTGCCTATAGAACGGAATGCGTGGGGATCGAGAAGATCTTTCTTTTGATATATTATACGCGCGAATCCGAGACCCGAGCAAAGAGTTATGGCGGTTTGAAAATCCGGGTTCGGGGAAAGGTCGATGTAAGTAAGAAATGTTGGCAAGAATGGACGGGTGCGATCATACCAGCACTAATGCACCGGATCCCATCAGAACTCCGAAGTTAAGCGTGCTTGGGCGAGAGTAGTACTACGACGGGTGACCTCCTGGGAAGTCCTCGTGTTGCACCCCTCTTTTTTTCGTTTTTTTTCTTATCGGTGGATCGGATTTCGAATTCGTTCGTTTTTTGCCCGTGCCTATAGAACGGAATGCGTGGGGATCGAGAAGATCTTTCTTTTGATATATTATACGCGCGAATCCGAGACCCGAGCAAAGAGTTATGGCGGTTTGAAAATCCGGGTTCAGGGAAAGGTCGATGTAAGTAAGAAATGTTGGCAAGAATGGACGGGTGCGATCATACCAGCACTAATGCACCGGATCCCATCAGAACTCCGAAGTTAAGCGTGCTTGGGCGAGAGTAGTACTAGGATGGGTGACCTCCTGGGAAGTCCTCGTGTTGCACCCCTCTTTTTTTCGTTTTTTTTCTTATCGGTGGATCGGATTTCTTTTGATATATTATACGCGCGAATCCGAGACCCGAGCAAAGAGTTATGGCGGTTTGAAAATCCGGGTTCGGGGAAAGGTCGATGTAAGTAAGAAATGTTGGCAAGAATGGACGGGTGCGATCATACCAGCACTAATGAACCGGATCCCATCAGAACTCCGAAGTTAAGCGTGCTTGGGCGAGAGTAGTACTAGGATGGGTGACCTCCTGGGAAGTCCTCGTGTTGCACCCCTCTTTTTTTCGTTTTTTTTCTTATCGGTGGATCGGATTTCGAATTCGTTCGTTTTTTGCCCGTGCCTATAGAACGGAATGCGTGGGGATCGAGAAGATCTTTCTTTTGATATATTATACGCGCGAATCCGAGACCCGAGCAAAGAGTTATGGCGGTTTGAAAATCCGGGTTCGGGGAAAGGTCGATGTAAGTAAGAAATGTTGGCAGGAATGGACGGGTGCGATCATACCAGCACTAATGCACCGGATCCCATCAGAACTCCGAAGTTAAGCGTGCTTGGGCGAGAGTAGTACTAGGATGGGTGACCTCCTGGGAAGTCCTCGTGTTGCACCCCTCTTTTTTTCGTTTTTTTTCTTATCGGTGGATCGGATTTCGAATTCGTTCTTTTTTTGCCCGTGCCTATAGAACGGAATGCGTGGGGATCGAGAAGATCTTTCTTTTGATATATTATACGCGCGAATCCGAGGCCCGAGCAAAGAGTTATGGCGGTTTGAAAATCCGGGTTCGGGGAAAGGTCGATGTAAGTAAGAAATGTTGGCAAGAATGGACGGGTGCGATCATACCAGCACTAATGCACCGGATCCGATCAGAACTCCGAAGTTAAGGGTGCTTGGGCGAGAGTAGTACTAGGATGGGTGACCTCCTGGGAAGTCCTCGTGTTGCACCCCTCTTTTTTTCGTTTTTTTTCTTATCGGTGGATCGGATTTCGAATTCGTTCGTTTTTTGCCCGTGCCTATAGAACGGAATGCGTGGGGATCGAGAAGATCTTTCTTTTGATATATTATACGCGCGAATCCGAGACCCGAGCAAAGAGTTATGGCGGTTTTAAAATCCGGGTTCGGGGAAAGGTCGATGTAAGTAAGAAATGTTGGCAGGAATGGACGGGTGCGATCATACCAGCACTAATGCACCGGATCCCATCAGAACTCCGAAGTTAAGCGTGCTTGGGCGAGAGTAGTACTAGGATGGGTGACCTCCTGGGAAGTCCTCGTGTTGCACCCCTCTTTTTTTCATTTTTTTTCTTATCGGTGGATCGGATTTCTTTTGATATATTATACGCGCGAATCCGAGACCCGAGCAAAGAGTTATGGCGGTTTGAAAATCCGGGTTCGGGGAAAGGTCGATGTAAGTAAGAAATGTTGGCAAGAATGGACGGGTGCGATCATACCAGCACTAATGAACCGGATCCCATCAGAACTCCGAAGTTAAGCGTGCTTGGGCGAGAGTAGTACTAGGATGGGTGACCTCCTGGGAAGTCCTCGTGTTGCACCCCTCTTTTTTTCATTTTTTTTCTTATCGGTGGATCGGATTTCTTTTGATATATTATACGCGCGAATCCGAGACCCGAGCAAAGAGTTATGGCGGTTTGAAAATCCGGGTTCGGGGAAAGGTCGATGTAAGTAAGAAATGTTGGCAAGAATGGACGGGTGCGATCATACCAGCACTAATGAACCGGATCCCATCAGAACTCCGAAGTTAAGCGTGCTTGGGCGAGAGTAGTACTAGGATGGGTGACCTCCTGGGAAGTCCTCGTGTTGCACCCCTCTTTTTTTCGTTTTTTTTCTTATCGGTGGATCGGATTTCGAATTCGTTCGTTTTTTGCCCGTGCCTATAGAACGGAATGCGTGGGGATCGAGAAGATCTTTCTTTTGATATATTATACGCGCGAATCCGAGACCCGAGCAAAGAGTTATGGCGGTTTGAAAATCCGGGTTCGGGGAAAGGTCGATGTAAGTAAGAAATGTTGGCAGGAATGGACGGGTGCGATCATACCAGCACTAATGCACCGGATCCCATCAGAACTCCGAAGTTAAGCGTGCTTGGGCGAGAGTAGTACTAGGATGGGTGACCTCCTGGGAAGTCCTCGTGTTGCACCCCTCTTTTTTTCGTTTTTTTTCTTATCGGTGGATCGGATTTCGAATTCGTTCGTTTTTTGCCCGCGCTTATAGAACGGAATGCGTGGGGATCGAGAAGATCTTTCTTTTGATATATTATACGCACGAATCCGAGACCCGAGCAAAGAGTTATGGCGGTTTGAAAATCCGGGTTCGGGGAAAGGTCGATGTAAGTAAGAAATGTTGGCAAGAATGGACGGGTGCGATCATACCAGCACTAATGCACCGGATCCCATCAGAACTCCGAAGTTAAGCGTGCTTGGGCGAGAGTAGTACTAGGATGGGTGACCTCCTGGGAAGTCCTGGTGTTGCACCCCTCTTTTTTTCTTTTTTTTTCTTATCGGTGGATCGGATTTCGAATTCGTTCGTTTTTTGCCCGTGCCTATAGAACGGAATGCGTGGGGATCGAGAAGATCTTTCTTTTGATATATTATACGCGCGAATCCGAGACCCGAGCAAAGAGTTATGGCGGTTTGAAAATCCGGGTTCGGGGAAAGGTCGATGTAAGTAAGAAATGTTGGCAAGAATGGACGGGTGCGATCATACCAGCACTAATGCACCGGATCCCATCAGAACTCCGAAGTTAAGCGTGCTTGGGCGAGAGTAGTACTAGGATGGGTGACCTCCTGGGAAGTCCTCGTGTTGCACCCCTCTTTTTTTCGTTTTTTTTCTTATCGGTGGATCGGATTTCGAATTCGTTCGTTTTTTGCCCGTGCCTATAGAACGGAATGCGTGGGGATCGAGAAGATCTTTCTTTTGATATATTATACGCGCGAATCCGAGGCCCGAGCAAAGAGTTATGGCGGTTTGAAAATCCGGGTTCGGGGAAAGGTCGATGTAAGTAAGAAATGTTGGCAAGAATGGACGGGTGCGATCATACCAGCACTAATGCACCGGATCCCATCAGAACTCCGAAGTTAAGGGTGCTTGGGCGAGAGTAGTACTAGGATGGGTGACCTCCTGGGAAGTCCTCGTGTTGCACCCCTCTTTTTTTCGTTTTTTTTCTTATCGGTGGATCGGATTTCGAATTCGTTCGTTTTTTGCCCGTGCCTATAGAACGGAATGCGTGGGGATCGAGAAGATCTTTCTTTTGATATATTATACGCGCGAATCCGAGACCCGAGCAAAGAGTTATGGCGGTTTGAAAATCCGGGTTCGGGGAAAGGTCGATGTAAGTAAGAAATGTTGGCAGGAATGGACGGGTGCGATCATACCATCACTAATGCACCGGATCCCATCAGAACTCCGAAGTTAAGCGTGCTTGGGCGAGAGTAGTACTAGGATGGGTGACCTCCTGGGAAGTCCTCGTGTTGCACCCCTCTTTTTTTCGTTTTTTTTCTTATCGGTGGATCGGATTTCGAATTCGTTCGTTTTTTGCCCGTGCCTATAGAACGGAATGCGTGGGGATCGATAAGATCTTTCTTTTGATATATTATACGCGCGAATCCGAGACCCGAGCAAAGAGTTATGGCGGTTTTAAAATCCGGGTTCGGGGAAAGGTCGATGTAAGTAAGAAATGTTGGCAGGAATGGACGGGTGCGATCATACCAGCACTAATGCACCGGATCCCATCAGAACTCCGAAGTTAAGCGTGCTTGGGCGAGAGTAGTACTAGGATGGGTGACCTCCTGGGAAGTCCTCGTGTTGCACCCCTCTTTTTTTCGTTTTTTTTCTTATCGGTGGATCGGATTTCGAATTCGTTCGTTTTTTGCCCGTGCCTATAGAACGGAATGCGTGGGGATCGAGAAGATCTTTCTTTTGATATATTATACGCGCGAATCCGAGACCCGAGCAAAGAGTTATGGCGGTTTGAAAATCCGGGTTCGGGGAAAGGTCGATGTAAGTAAGAAATGTTGGCAGGAATGGACGGGTGCGATCATACCAGCACTAATGCACCGGATCCCATCAGAACTCCGAAGTTAAGCGTGCTTGGGCGAGAGTAGTACTAGGATGGGTGACCTCCTGGGAAGTCCTCGTGTTGCACCCCTCTTTTTTTCGTTTTTTTTCTTATCGGTGGATCGGATTTCGAATTCGTTCGTTTTTTGCCCGTGCCTATAGAACGGAATGCGTGGGGATCGAGAAGATCTTTCTTTTGTTATATTATACGCGCGAATCCGAGGCCCGAGCAAAGAGTTATGGCGGTTTGAAAATCCGGGTTCGGGGAAAGGTCGATGTAAGTAAGAAATGTTGGCAAGAATGGACGGATGCGATCATACCAGCACTAATGCACCGGATCCCATCAGAACTCCGAAGTTAAGGGTGCTTGGGCGAGAGTAGTACTAGGATGGGTGACCTCCTGGGAAGTCCACGTGTTGCACCCCTCTTTTTTTCGTTTTTTTTCTTATCGGTGGATCGGATTTCGAATTCGTTCGTTTTTTGCCCGTGCCTATAGAACGGAATGCGTGGGGATCGAGAAGATCTTTCTTTTGATATGTTATACGCGCGAATCCGAGACCCGAGCAAAGAGTTATGGCGGTTTGAAAATTCGGGTTCGGGGAAAGGTCGATGTAAGTAAGAAATGTTGGCAGGAATGGACGGGTGCGATCATACCAGCACTAATGCACCGGATCCCATCAGAACTCCGAAGTTAAGCGTGCTTGGGCGAGAGTAGTACTAGGATGGGTGACCTTCTGGGAAGTCCTCGTGTTGCACCCCTCTTTTTTTCGTTTTTTTTCTTATCGGTGGATCGGATTTCGAATTCGTTCGTTTTTTTCCCGTGCCTATAGAACGGAATGCGTGGGGATCGAGAAGATCTTTCTTTTGATATATTATACGCGCGAATCCGAGACCCGAGAAAAGAGTTATGGCGGTTTGAAAATCCGGGTTCGGGGAAAGGTCGATGTAAGTAAGAAATGTTGGCAAGAATGGAGGGGTGCGATCATACCAGCACTAATGCACCGGATCCCATCAGAACTCCGAAGTTAAGCGTGCTTGGGCGAGAGTAGTACTAGGATGGGTGACCTCCTGGGAAGTCCTCGTGTTGCACCCCTCTTTTTTTCGTTTTTTTTCTTAAATGTGGATCGGATTTCGAATTCGTTCGTTTGTTGCCCGTGCCTATAGAACGGAATGCGTGGGGATCGAGAAGATCTTTCTTTTGATATATTATACGCGCGAATCCGAGACCCGAGCAAAGAGTTATGGCGGTTTGAAAATCCGGGTTCGGGGAAAGGTCGATGTAAGTAAGAAATGTTGGCAGGAATGGACGGGTGCGATCATACCAGCACTAATGCACCGGATCCCATCAGAACTCCGAAGTTAAGCGTGCTTGGGCGAGAGTAGTACTAGGATGGGTGACCTCCTGAGAAGTCCTCGTGTTGCACCCCTCTTTTTTTCGTTTTTTTTCTTATCGGTGGATCGGATTTCGAATTCGTTCGTTTTTTGCCCGTGCCTATAGAACGGAATGCGTGGGGATCGAGAAGATCTTTCTTTTGATATATTATACGCGCGAATCCGAGACCCGAGCAAAGAGTTATGGCGGTTTGAAAATCCGGGTTCGGGGAAAGGTCGATGTAAGTAAGAAATGTTGGCAAGAATGGACGGGTGCGATCATACCAGCACTAATGCACCGGATCCCATCAGAACTCCGAAGTTAAGCGTGCTTGGGCGAGAGTAGTACTAGGATGGGTGACCTCCTGGGAAGTCCTCGTGTTGCACCCCTCTTTTTTTCGTTTTTTTTCTTAAATGTGGATCGGATTTCGAATTCGTTCGTTTGTTGCCCGTGCCTATAGAACGGAATGCGTGGGGATCGAGAAGATCTTTCTTTTGATATATTATACGCGCGAATCCGAGACCCGAGCAAAGAGTTATGGCGGTTTGAAAATCCGGGTTCGGGGAAAGGTCGATGTAAGTAAGAAATGTTGGCAGGAATGGACGGGTGCGATCATACCAGCACTAATGCACCGGATCCCATCAGAACTCCGAAGTTAAGCGTGCTTGGGCGAGAGTAGTACTAGGATGGGTGACCTCCTGAGAAGTCCTCGTGTTGCACCCCTCTTTTTTCGGTTTTTTTCTTATCGGTGGATCGGATTTCGAATTCGTTCATGTTTTGCCCGTGCCTATAGAACGGAATGCGTGGGGATCGAGAAGATCTTTCTTTTGATATATTATACGCGCGAATCCGAGACCCGAGCAAAGAGTTATGGCGGTTTGAAAATCCGGGTTCGGGGAAAGGTCGATGTAAGTAAGAAATGTTGGCAAGAATGGACGGGTGCGATCATACCAGCACTAATGCACCGGATCCCATCAGAACTCCGAAGTTAAGCGTGCTTGGGCGAGAGTAGTACTAGGATGGGTGACCTCCTGGGAAGTCCTCGTGTTGCACCCCTCTTTTTTTCGTTTTTTTTCTTATCGGTGGATCGGATTTCGAATTCGTTCGTTTTTTGCCCGTGCCTATAGAACGGAATGCGTGGGGATCGAGAAGATCTTTCTTTTGATATATTATACGCGCGAATCTGAGACCCGAGCAAAGAGTTATGGCGGTTTGAAAATCCGGGTTCGGGGAAAGGTCGATGTAAGTAAGAAATGTTGGCAAGAATGGACGGGTGCAATCATACCAGCACTAATGCACCGGATCCCATCAGAACTCCGAAGTTAAGCGTGCTTGGGCGAGAGTAGTACTAGGATGGGTGACCTCCTGGGAAGTCCTCGTGTTGCACCCCTCTTTTTTTCGTTTTTTTTCTTATCGGTGGATCGGATTTCGAATTCGTTCGTTTTTTGCCCGTGCCTATAGAACGGAATGCGTTGGGATCGAGAAGATCTTTCTTTTGATATATTATACGCGCGAATCCGAGACCCGAGCAAAGAGTTATGGCGGTTTGAAAATCCGGGTTCGGGGAAAGGTCGATGTAAGTAAGAAATGTTGGCAGGAATGGACGAGTGCGATCATACCAGCACTAATGCACCGGATCCCATCAGAACTCCGAAGTTAAGCGTGCTTGGGCGAGAGTAGTACTAGGATGGGTGACCTCCTGGGAAGTCCTCGTGTTGCACCCCTCTTTTTTTCGTTTTTTTTCTTATCGGTGGATCGGATTTCGAATTCGTTCGTTTTTTGCCCGTGCCTATAGAACGGAATGCGTGGGGATCGAGAAGATCTTTCTTTTGATATATTATACGCGCGAATCCGAGACCCGAGCAAAGAGTTATGACGGTTTGAAAATCCGGGTTCGGGGAAAGGTCGATGTAAGTAAGAAATGTTGGCAAGAATGGACGGGTGCGATCATACCAGCACTAATGCACCGGATCCCATCAGAACTCCGAAGTTAAGCGTGCTTGGGCGAGAGTAGTACTAGGATGGGTGACCTCCTGGGAAGTCCTCGTGTTGCACCCCTCTTTTTTTCGTTTTTTTTCTTATCGGTGGATCGGATTTCGAATTCGTTCGTTTTTTGCCCGTGCCTATAGAACGGAATGCGTGGGGATCGAGAAGATCTTTCTTTTGATATATTATACGCGCGAATCCGAGACCCGAGCAAAGAGTTATGGCGGTTTGAAAATCCGGGTTCGGGGAAAGGTCGATGTAAGTAAGAAATGTTGGCAAGAATGGACGGGTGCGATCATACCAGCACTAATGCACCGGATCCCATCAGAACTCCGAAGTTAAGCGTGCTTGGGCGAGAGTAGTACTAGGATGGGTGACCTCCTGGGAAGTCCTCGTGTTGCACCCCTCTTTTTTTCGTTTTTTTTCTTATCGGTGGATCGGATTTCGAATTCGTTCGTTTTTTGCCCGTGCCTATAGAACGGAATGCGTGGGGATCGAGAAGATCTTTCTTTTGATATATTATACGCGCGAATCTGAGACCCGAGCAAAGAGTTATGGCGGTTTGAAAATCCGGGTTCGGGGAAAGGTCGATGTAAGTAAGAAATGTTGGCAAGAATGGACGGGTGCAATCATACCAGCACTAATGCACCGGATCCCATCAGAACTCCGAAGTTAAGCGTGCTTGGGCGAGAGTAGTACTAGGATGGGTGACCTCCTGGGAAGTCCTCGTGTTGCACCCCTCTTTTTTTCGTTTTTTTTCTTATCGGTGGATCGGATTTCGAATTCGTTCGTTTTTTGCCCGTGCCTATAGAACGGAATGCGTTGGGATCGAGAAGATCTTTCTTTTGATATATTATACGCGCGAATCCGAGACCCGAGCAAAGAGTTATGGCGGTTTGAAAATCCGGGTTCGGGGAAAGGTCGATGTAAGTAAGAAATGTTGGCAGGAATGGACGAGTGCGATCATACCAGCACTAATGCACCGGATCCCATCAGAACTCCGAAGTTAAGCGTGCTTGGGCGAGAGTAGTACTAGGATGGGTGACCTCCTGGGAAGTCCTCGTGTTGCACCCCTCTTTTTTTCGTTTTTTTTCTTATCGGTGGATCGGATTTCGAATTCGTTCGTTTTTTGCCCGTGCCTATAGAACGGAATGCGTGGGGATCGAGAAGATCTTTCTTTTGATATATTATACGCGCGAATCCGAGACCCGAGCAAAGAGTTATGGCGGTTTGAAAATCCGGGTTCGGGGAAAGGTCGATGTAAGTAAGAAATGTTGGCAAGAATGGAGGGGTGCGATCATACCAGCACTAATGCACCGGATCCCATCAGAACTCCGAAGTTAAGCGTGCTTGGGCGAGAGTAGTACTAGGATGGGTGACCTCCTGGGAAGTCCTCGTGTTGCACCCCTCTTTTTTTCGTTTTTTTTCTTAAATGTGGATCGGATTTCGAATTCGTTCGTTTGTTGCCCGTGCCTATAGAACGGAATGCGTGGGGATCGAGAAGATCTTTCTTTTGATATATTATACGCGCGAATCCGAGACCCGAGCAAAGAGTTATGGCGGTTTGAAAATCCGGGTTCGGGGAAAGGTCGATGTAAGTAAGAAATGTTGGCAGGAATGGACGGGTGCGATCATACCAGCACTAATGCACCGGATCCCATCAGAACTCCGAAGTTAAGCGTGCTTGGGCGAGAGTAGTACTAGGATGGGTGACCTCCTGGGAAGTCCTCGTGTTGCACCCCTCTTTTTTTCGTTTTTTTTCTTAAATGTGGATCGGATTTCGAATTCGTTCGTTTGTTGCCCGTGCCTATAGAACGGAATGCGTGGGGATCGAGAAGATCTTTCTTTTGATATATTATACGCGCGAATCCGAGACCCGAGCAAAGAGTTATGGCGGTTTGAAAATCCGGGTTCGGGGAAAGGTCGATGTAAGTAAGAAATGTTGGCAGGAATGGACGGGTGCGATCATACCAGCACTAATGCACCGGATCCCATCAGAACTCCGAAGTTAAGCGTGCTTGGGCGAGAGTAGTACTAGGATGGGTGACCTCCTGAGAAGTCCTCGTGTTGCACCCCTCTTTTTTTCGTTTTTTTTCTTATCGGTGGATCGGATTTCGAATTCGTTCATTTTTTGCCCGTGCCTATAGAACGGAATGCGTGGGGATCGAGAAGATCTTTCTTTTGATATATTATACGCGCGAATCCGAGACCCGAGCAAAGAGTTATGGCGGTTTGAAAATCCGGGTTCGGGGAAAGGTCGATGTAAGTAAGAAATGTTGGCAAGAATGGACGGGTGCGATCATACCAGCACTAATGCACCGGATCCCATCAGAACTCCGAAGTTAAGCGTGCTTGGGCGAGAGTAGTACTAGGATGGGTGACCTCCTGGGAAGTCCTCGTGTTGCACCCCTCTTTTTTTCGTTTTTGTTCTTATCGGTGGATCGGATTTCGAATTCGTTCGTTTTTTGCCCGTGCCTATAGAACGGAATGCGTGGGGATCGAGAAGATCTTTCTTTTGATATATTATACGCGCGAATCCGAGACCCGAGCAAAGAGTTATGGCGGTTTGAAAATCCGGGTTCGGGGAAAGGTCGATGTAAGTAAGAAATGTTGGCAAGAATGGACGGGTGCAATCATACCAGCACTAATGCACCGGATCCCATCAGAACTCCGAAGTTAAGCGTGCTTGGGCGAGAGTAGTACTAGGATGGGTGACCTCCTGGGAAGTCCTCGTGTTGCACCCCTCTTTTTTTCGTTTTTTTTCTTATCGGTGGATCGGATTTCGAATTCGTTCGTTTTTTGCCCGTGCCTATAGAACGGAATGCGTTGGGATCGAGAAGATCTTTCTTTTGATATATTATACGCGCGAATCCGAGACCCGAGCAAAGAGTTATGGCGGTTTGAAAATCCGGGTTCGGGGAAAGGTCGATGTAAGTAAGAAATGTTGGCAGGAATGGACGAGTGCGATCATACCAGCACTAATGCACCGGATCCCATCAGAACTCCGAAGTTAAGCGTGCTTGGGCGAGAGTAGTACTAGGATGGGTGACCTCCTGGGAAGTCCTCGTGTTGCACCCCTCTTTTTTTCGTTTTTTTTCTTATCGGTGGATCGGATTTCGAATTCGTTCGTTTTTTTCCCGTGCCTATAGAACGGAATGCGTGGGGATCGAGAAGATCTTTCTTTTGATATATTATACGCGCGAATCCGAGACCCGAGCAAAGAGTTATGACGGTTTGAAAATCCGGGTTCGGGGAAAGGTCGATGTAAGTAAGAAATGTTGGCAAGAATGGACGGGTGCGATCATACCAGCACTAATGCACCGGATCCCATCAGAACTCCGAAGTTAAGCGTGCTTGGGCGAGAGTAGTACTAGGATGGGTGACCTCCTGGGAAGTCCTCGTGTTGCACCCCTCTTTTTTTCGTTTTTTTTCTTATCGGTGGATCGGATTTCGAATTCGTTCGTTTTTTGCCCGTGCCTATAGAACGGAATGCGTGGGGATCGAGAAGATCTTTCTTTTGATATATTATACGCGCGAATCCGAGACCCGAGCAAAGAGTTATGGCGGTTTGAAAATCCGGGTTCGAGGAAAGGTCGATGTAAGTAAGAAATGTTGGCAAGAATGGACGGGTGCGATCATACCAGCACTAATGCACCGGATCCCATCAGAACTCCGAAGTTAAGCGTGCTTGGGCGAGAGTAGTACTAGGATGGGTGACCTCCTGGGAAGTCCTCGTGTTGCACCCCTCTTTTTCTCGTTTTTTTTCTTATCGGTGGATCAGATTTCGAATTCGTTCGTTTTTTGCCCGTGCCTATAGAACGGAATGCGTGGGGATCGAGAAGATCTTTCTTTTGATATATTATACGCGCGAATCCGAGACCCGAGCAAAGAGTTATGGCGGTTTGAAAATCCGGGTTCGGGGAAAGGTCGATGTAAGTAAGAAATGTTGGCAAGAATGGACGGGTGCGATCATACCAGCACTAATGCACCGGATCCCATCAGAACTCCGAAGTTAAGCGTGCTTGGGCGAGAGTAGTACTAGGATGGGTGACCTCCTGGGAAGTCCACGTGTGGCACCCCTCTTTTTTTCGTTTTTTTTCTTATCGGTGGATCGGATTTCGAATTCGTTCGTTTTTTGCCCGTGCCTATAGAACGGAATGCGTGGGGATCGAGAAGATCTTTCTTTTGATATATTATACGCGCGAATCCGAGACCCGAGCAAAGAGTTATGGCGGTTTGAAAATCCGGGTTCGGGGAAAGGTCGATGTAAGTAAGAAATGTTGGCAAGAATGGACGGGTGCGATCATACCAGCACTAATGCACCGGATCCCATCAGAACTCCGAAGTTAAGCGTGCTTGGGCGAGAGTAGTACTAGGATGGGTGACCTCCTGGGAAGTCCTCGTGTTGCACCCCTCTTTTTTTCGTTTTTTTTCTTATCGGTGGATCGGATTTCGAATTCGTTCGTTTTTTGCCCGTGCCTATAGAACGGAATGCGTGGGGATCGAGAAGATCTTTCTTTTGATATATTATACGCGCGAATCCGAGACCCGAGCAAAGAGTTATGGCGGTTTGAAAATCCGGGTTCGGGGAAAGGTCGATGTAAGTAAGAAATGTTGGCAAGAATGGACGGGTGCGATCATACCAGCACTAATGCACCGGATCCCATCAGAACTCCGAAGTTAAGCGTGCTTGGGCGAGAGTAGTACTAGGATGGGTGACCTCCTGGGAAGTCCTCGTGTTGCACCCTCTTTTTTTCGTTTTTTTTCTTATCGGTGGATCGGATTTCGAATTCGTTCGTTTTTTGCCCGTGCCTATAGAACGGAATGCGTGGGGATCGAGAAGATCTTTCTTTTGATATATTATACGCGCGAATCCGAGACCCGAGCAAAGAGTTATGGCGGTTTGAAAATCCGGGTTCGGGGAAAGGTCGATGTAAGTAAGAAATGTTGGCAAGAATGGACGGGTGCGATCATACCAGCACTAATGCACCGGATCCCATCAGAACTCCGAAGTTAAGCGTGCTTGGGCGAGAGTAGTACTAGGATGGGTGACCTCCTGGGAAGTCCTCGTGTGGCACCCCTCTTTTTTTCGTTTTTTTTCTTATCGGTGGATCGGATTTCGAATTCGTTCGTTTTTTGCCCGTGCCTATAAAACGGAATAAGTGGGGATCGAGAAGATCTTTCTTTTGATATATTATACGCGCGAATCCGAGACCCGAGCAAAGAGTTATGGCGGTTTGAAAATCCGGGTTCGGGGAAAGGTCGATGTAAGTAAGAAATGTTGGCAAGAATGGACGGGTGCGATCATACCAGCACTAATGCACCGGATCCCATCAGAACTCCGAAGTTAAGCGTGCTTGGGCGAGAGTAGTACTAGGATGGGTGACCTCCTGGGAAGTCCTCGTGTGGCACCCCTCTTTTTTTCGTTTTTTTTCTTATCGGTGGATCGGATTTCGAATTCGTTCGTTTTTTGCCCGTGCCTATAGAACGGAATGCGTGGGGATCGAGAAGATCTTTCTTTTGATATATTATACGCGCGAATCCGAGACCCGAGCAAAGAGTTATGGCGGTTTGAAAATCCGGGTTCGAGGAAAGGTCGATGTAAGTAAGAAATGTTGGCAAGAATGGACGGGTGCGATCATACCAGCACTAATGCACCGGATCCCATCAGAACTCCGAAGTTAAGCGTGCTTGGGCGAGAGTAGTACTAGGATGGGTGACCTCCTGGGAAGTCCTCGTGTTGCACCCCTCTTTTTTTCGTTTTTTTTCTTATCGGTGGATCGGATTTCGAATTCGTTCGTTTTTTGCCCGTGCCTATAAAACGGAATAAGTGGGGATCGAGAAGATCTTTCTTTTGATATATTGTACGCGCGAATCCGAGACCCGAGCAAAGAGTTATGGCGGTTTGAAAATCCGGGTTCGGGGAAAGGTCGATGTAAGTAAGAAATGTTGGCAAGAATGGACGGGTGCGATCATACCAGCACTAATGCACCGGATCCCATCAGAACTCCGAAGTTAAGCGTGCTTGGGCGAGAGTAGTACTAGGATGGGTGACCTCCTGGGAACTCCTCGTGTTGCATCCCTCTTTTTTTCGTTTTTTTTCTTATCGGTGGATCGGATTTCGAATTCGTTCGTTTTTTGCCCGTGCCTATAGAACGGAATGCGTGGGGATCGAGAAGATCTTTCTTTTGATATATTATACGCGCGAATCCGAGACCCGAGCAAAGAGTTATGGCGGTTTGAAAATCCGGGTTCGGGGAAAGGTCGATGTAAGTAAGAAATGTTGGCAAGAATGGACGGGTGCGATCATACCATCACTAATGCACCGGATCCCATCAGAACTCCGAAGTTAAGCGTGCTTGGGCGAGAGTAGTACTAGGATGGGTGACCTCCTGGGAAGTCCTCGTGTTGCACCCCTCTTTTTTTCGTTTTTTTTCTTATCGGTGGATCGGATTTCGAATTCGTTCGTTTTTTGCCCGTGCCTATAGAACGGAATGCGTGGGGATCGATAAGATCTTTCTTTTGATATATTATACGCGCGAATCCGAGACCCGAGCAAAGAGTTATGGCGGTTTTAAAATCCGGGTTCGGGGAAAGGTCGATGTAAGTAAGAAATGTTGGCAGGAATGGACGGGTGCGATCATACCAGCACTAATGCACCGGATCCCATCAGAACTCCGAAGTTAAGCGTGCTTGGGCGAGAGTAGTACTAGGATGGGTGACCTCCTGGGAAGTCCTCGTGTTGCACCCCTCTTTTTTTCGTTTTTTTTCTTATCGGTGGATCGGATTTCGAATTCGTTCGTTTTTTGCCCGTGCCTATAGAACGGAATGCGTGGGGATCGAGAAGATCTTTCTTTTGATATATTATACGCGCGAATCCGAGACCCGAGCAAAGAGTTATGGCGGTTTGAAAATCCGGGTTCGGGGAAAGGTCGATGTAAGTAAGAAATGTTGGCAAGAATGGACGGGTGCGATCATACCATCACTAATGCACCGGATCCCATCAGAACTCCGAAGTTAAGCGTGCTTGGGCGAGAGTAGTACTAGGATGGGTGACCTCCTGGGAAGTCCTCGTGTTGCACCCCTCTTTTTTTCGTTTTTTTTCTTATCGGTGGATCGGATTTCGAATTCGTTCGTTTTTTGCCCGTGCCTATAGAACGGAATGCGTGGGGATCGATAAGATCTTTCTTTTGATATATTATACGCGCGAATCCGAGACCCGAGCAAAGAGTTATGGCGGTTTTAAAATCCGGGTTCGGGGAAAGGTCGATGTAAGTAAGAAATGTTGGCAGGAATGGACGGGTGCGATCATACCAGCACTAATGCACCGGATCCCATCAGAACTCCGAAGTTAAGCGTGCTTGGGCGAGAGTAGTACTAGGATGGGTGACCTCCTGGGAAGTCCTCGTGTTGCACCCCTCTTTTTTTCGTTTTTTTTCTTATCGGTGGATCGGATTTCGAATTCGTTCGTTTTTTGCCCGTGCCTATAGAACGGAATGCGTGGGGATCGAGAAGATCTTTCTTTTGATATATTATACGCGCGAATCCGAGACCCGAGCAAAGAGTTATGGCGGTTTGAAAATCCGGGTTCGGGGAAAGGTCGATGTAAGTAAGAAATGTTGGCAGGAATGGACGGGTGCGATCATACCAGCACTAATGCACCGGATCCCATCAGAACTCCGAAGTTAAGCGTGCTTGGGCGAGAGTAGTACTAGGATGGGTGACCTCCTGGGAAGTCCTCGTGTTGCACCCCTCTTTTTTTGGTTTTTTTTCTTATCGGTGGATCGGATTTCGAATTCGTTCGTTTTTTGCCCGTGCCTATAGAACGGAATGCGTGGGGATCGAGAAGATCTTTCTTTTGATATATTATACGCGCGAATCCGAGGCCCGAGCAAAGAGTTATGGCGGTTTGAAAATCCGGGTTCGGGGAAAGGTCGATGTAAGTAAGAAATGTTGGCAAGAATGGACGGATGCGATCATACCAGCACTAATGCACCGGATCCCATCAGAACTCCAAAGTTAAGGGTGCTTGGGCGAGAGTAGTACTAGGATGGGTGACCTCCTGGGAAGTCCTGGTGTTGCACCCCTCTTTTTTTCTTTTTTTTTCTTATCGGTGGATCGGATTTCGAATTCGTTCGTTTTTTGCCCGTGCCTATAGAACGGAATGCGTGGGGATCGAGAAGATCTTTCTTTTGATATATTATACGCGCGAATCCGAGACCCGAGCAAAGAGTTATGGCGGTTTGAAAATACGGGTTCGGGGAAAGGTCGATGTAAGTAAGAAATGTTGGCAGGAATGGACGGGTGCGATCATACCAGCACTAATGCACCGGATCCCATCAGAACTCCGAAGTTAAGCGTGCTTGGCGGAGAGTAGTACTAGGATGGGTGACCTCCTGGGAAGTCCTCGTGTTGCACCCCTCTTTTTTTCGTTTTTTTTCTTATCGGTGGATCGGATTTCGAATTCGTTCGTTTTTTGCCCGTGCCTATAGAACGGAATGCGTGGGGATCGAGAAGATCTTTCTTTTGATATATTATACGCGCGAATCCGAGGCCCGAGCAAAGAGTTATGGCGGTTTGAAAATCCGGGTTCGGGGAAAGGTCGATGTAAGTAAGAAATGTTGGCAAGAATGGACGGGTGCGATCATACCAGCACTAATGCACCGGATCCCATCAGAACTCCGAAGTTAAGGGTGCTTGGGCGAGAGTAGTACTAGGATGGGTGACCTCCTGGGAAGTCCTCGTGTTGCACCCCTCTTTTTTTCGTTTTTTTTCTTATCGGTGGATCGGATTTCGAATTCGTTCGTTTTTTGCCCGTGCCTATAGAACGGAATGCGTGGGGATCGAGAAGATCTTTCTTTTGATATATTATACGCGCGAATCCGAGACCCGAGCAAAGAGTTATGGCGGTTTGAAAATCCGGGTTCGGGGAAAGGTCGATGTAAGTAAGAAATGTTGGCAGGAATGGACGGGTGCGATCATACCATCACTAATGCACCGGATCCCATCAGAACTCCGAAGTTAAGCGTGCTTGGGCGAGAGTAGTACTAGGATGGGTGACCTCCTGGGAAGTCCTCGTGTTGCACCCCTCTTTTTTTCGTTTTTTTTCTTATCGGTGGATCGGATTTCGAATTCGTTCGTTTTTTGCCCGTGCCTATAGAACGGAATGCGTGGGGATCGATAAGATCTTTCTTTTGATATATTATACGCGCGAATCCGAGACCCGAGCAAAGAGTTATGGCGGTTTTAAAATCCGGGTTCGGGGAAAGGTCGATGTAAGTAAGAAATGTTGGCAGGAATGGACGGGTGCGATCATACCAGCACTAATGCACCGGATCCCATCAGAACTCCGAAGTTAAGCGTGCTTGGGCGAGAGTAGTACTAGGATGGGTGACCTCCTGGGAAGTCCTCGTGTTGCACCCCTCTTTTTTTCGTTTTTTTTCTTATCGGTAGATCGGATTTCGAATTCGTTCGTTTTTTGCCCGTGCCTATAGAACGGAATGCGTGGGGATCGAGAAGATCTTTCTTTTGATATATTATACGCGCGAATCCGAGACCCGAGCAAAGAGTTATGGCGGTTTGAAAATCCGGGTTCGGGGAAAGGTCGATGTAAGTAAGAAATGTTGGCAAGAATGGACGGGTGCGATCATACCAGCACTAATGCACCGGATCCCATCAGAACTCCGAAGTTAAGCGTGCTTGGGCGAGAGTAGTACTAGGATGGGTGACCTCCTGGGAAGTCCTCGTGTTGCACCCCTCTTTTTTTCGTTTTTTTTCTTATCGGTGGATCGGATTTCGAATTCGTTCGTTTTTTGCCCGTGCCTATAGAACGGAATGCGTGGGGATCGAGAAGATCTTTCTTTTGATATATTATACGCGCGAATCCGAGGCCCGAGCAAAGAGTTATGGCGGTTTGAAAATCCGGGTTCGGGGAAAGGTCGATGTAAGTAAGAAATGTTGGCAAGAATGGACGGATGCGATCATACCAGCACTAATGCACCGGATCCCATCAGAACTCCGAAGTTAAGGGTGCTTGGGCGAGAGTAGTACTAGGATGGGTGACCTCCTGGGAAGTCCACGTGTTGCACCCCTCTTTTTTTCGTTTTTTTTCTTATCGGTGGATCGGATTTCGAATTCGTTCGATTTTTGCCCGTGCCTATAGAACGGAATGCGTGGGGATCGAGAAGATCTTTCTTTTGATATATTATACGCGCGAATCCGAGACCCGAGCAAAGAGTTATGGCGGTTTGAAAATCCGGGTTCGGGGAAAGGTCGATGTAAGTAAGAAATGTTGGCAGGAATGGACGGGTGCGATCATACCAGCACTAATGCACCGGATCCCATCAGAACTCCGAAGTTAAGCGTGCTTGGGCGAGAGTAGTACTAGGATGGGTGACCTCCTGGGAAGTCCTCGTGTTGCACCCCTCTTTTTTTCGTTTTTTTTCTTATCGGTGGATCGGATTTCGAATTCGTTCGTTTTTTTCCCGTGCCTATAGAACGGAATGCGTGGGGATCGAGAAGATCTTTCTTTTGATATATTATACGCGCGAATCCGAGACCCGAGAAAAGAGTTATGGCGGTTTGAAAATCCGGGTTCGGGGAAAGGTCGATGTAAGTAAGAAATGTTGGCAAGAATGGACGGGTGCGATCATACCAGCACTAATGCACCGGATCCCATCAGAACTCCGAAGTTAAGCATGCTTGGGCGAGAGTAGTACTAGGATGGGTGACCTCCTGGGAAGTCCTCGTGTTGCACCCCTCTTTTTTTCGTTTTTTTTCTTAAATGTGGATCGGATTTCGAATTCGTTCGTTTGTTGCCCGTGCCTATAGAACGGAATGCGTGGGGATCGAGAAGATCTTTCTTTTGATATATTATACGCGCGAATCCGAGACCCGAGCAAAGAGTTATGGCGGTTTGAAAATCCGGGTTCGGGGAAAGGTCGATGTAAGTAAGAAATGTTGGCAGGAATGGACGGGTGCGATCATACCAGCACTAATGCACCGGATCCCATCAGAACTCCGAAGTTAAGCGTGCTTGGGCGAGAGTAGTACTAGGATGGGTGACCTCCTGAGAAGTCCTCGTGTTGCACCCCTCTTTTTTTCGTTTTTTTTCTTATCGGTGGATCGGATTTCGAATTCGTTCGTTTTTTGCCCGTGCCTATAGAACGGAATGCGTGGGGATCGAGAAGATCTTTCTTTTGATATATTATACGCGCGAATCCGAGACCCGAGCAAAGAGTTATGGCGGTTTGAAAATCCGGGTTCGGGGAAAGGTCGATGTAAGTAAGAAATGTTGGCAAGAATGGACGGGTGCGATCATACCAGCACTAATGCACCGGATCCCATCAGAACTCCGAAGTTAAGCGTGCTTGGGCGAGAGTAGTACTAGGATGGGTGACCTCCTGGGAAGTCCTCGTGTTGCACCCCTCTTTTTTTCGTTTTTTTTCTTAAATGTGGATCGGATTTCGAATTCGTTCGTTTGTTGCCCGTGCCTATAGTACGGAATGCGTGGGGATCGAGAAGATCTTTCTTTTGATATATTATACGCGCGAATCCGAGACCCGAGCAAAGAGTTATGGCGGTTTGAAAATCCGGGTTCGGGGAAAGGTCGATGTAAATAAGAAATGTTGGCAGGAATGGACGGGTGCGATCATACCAGCACTAATGCACCGGATCCCATCAGAACTCCGAAGTTAAGCGTGCTTGGGCGAGAGTAGTACTAGGATGGGTGACCTCCTGAGAAGTCCTCGTGTTGCACCCCTCTTTTTTTCGTTTTTTTTCTTATCGGTGGATCGGATTTCGAATTCGTTCGTTTTTTGCCCGTGCCTATAGAACGGAATGCGTGGGGATCGAGAAGATCTTTCTTTTGATATATTATACGCGCGAATCCGAGACCCGAGCAAAGAGTTATGGCGGTTTGAAAATCCGGGTTCGGGGAAAGGTCGATGTAAGTAAGAAATGTTGGCAAGAATGGACGGGTGCGATCATACCAGCACTAATGCACCGGATCCCATCAGAACTCCGAAGTTAAGGGTGCTTGGGCGAGAGTAGTACTAGGATGGGTGACCTCCTGGGAAGTCCTGGTGTTGCACCCCTCTTTTTTTCTTTTTTTTTCTTATTGGTGGATCGGATTTCGAATTCGTTCGTTTTTTGCCCGTGCCTATAGAACGGAATGCGTGGGGATCGAGAAGATCTTTCTTTTGATATATTATACGCGCGAATCCGAGACCCGAGCAAAGAGTTATGGCGGTTTGAAAATCCGGGTTCGGGGAAAGGTCGATGTAAGTAAGAAATGTTGGCAGGAATGGACGGGTGCGATCATACCAGCACTAATGCACCGGATCCCATCAGAACTCCGAAGTTAAGCGTGCTTGGCGGAGAGTAGTACTAGGATGGGTGACCTCCTGGGAAGTCCTCGTGTTGCACCCCTCTTTTTTTCGTTTTTTTTCTTATCGGTGGATCGGATTTCGAATTCGTTCGTTTTTTGCCCGTGCCTATAGAACGGAATGCGTGGGGATCGAGAAGATCTTTCTTTTGATATATTATACGCGCGAATCCGAGGCCCGAGGAAAGAGTTATGGCGGTTTGAAAATCCGGGTTCGGGGAAAGGTCGATGTAAGTAAGAAATGTTGGCAAGAATGGACGGGTGCGATCATACCAGCACTAATGCACCGGATCCCATCAGAACTCCGAAGTTAAGGGTGCTTGGGCGAGAGTAGTACTAGGATGGGTGACCTCCTGGGAAGTCCTCGTGTTGCACCCCTCTTTTTTTCGTTTTTTTTCTTATCGGTGGATCGGATTTCGAATTCGTTCGTTTTTTGCCCGTGCCTATAGAACGGAATGCGTGGGGATCGAGAAGATCTTTCTTTTGATATATTATACGCGCGAATCCGAGACCCGAGCAAAGAGTTATGGCGGTTTGAAAATCCGGGTTCGGGGAAAGGTCGATGTAAGTAAGAAATGTTGGCAGGAATGGACGGGTGCTATCATACCATCACTAATGCACCGGATCCCATCAGAACTCCGAAGTTAAGCGTGCTTGGGCGAGAGTAGTACTAGGATGGGTGACCTCCTGGGAAGTCCTCGTGTTGCACCCCTCTTTTTTTCGTTTTTTTTCTTATCGGTGGATCGGATTTCGAATTCGTTCGTTTTTTGCCCGTGCCTATAGAACGGAATGCGTGGGGATCGATAAGATCTTTCTTTTGATATATTATACGCGCGAATCCGAGACCCGAGCAAAGAGTTATGGCGGTTTTAAAATCCGGGTTCGGGGAAAGGTCGATGTAAGTAAGAAATGTTGGCAGGAATGGACGGGTGCGATCATACCAGCACTAATGCACCGGATCCCATCAGAACTCCGAAGTTAAGCGTGCTTGGGCGAGAGTAGTACTAGGATGGGTGACCTCCTGGGAAGTCCTCGTGTTGCACCCCTCTTTTTTTCGTTTTTTTTCTTATCGGTAGATCGGATTTCGAATTCGTTCGTTTTTTGCCCGTGCCTATAGAACGGAATGCGTGGGGATCGAGAAGATCTTTCTTTTGATATATTATACGCGCGAATCCGAGACCCGAGCAAAGAGTTATGGCGGTTTGAAAATCCGGGTTCGGGGAAAGGTCGATGTAAGTAAGAAATGTTGGCAGGAATGGACGGGTGCGATCATACCAGCACTAATGCACCGGATCCCATCAGAACTCCGAAGTTAAGCGTGCTTGGGCGAGAGTAGTACTAGGATGGGTGACCTCCTGGGAAGTCCTCGTGTTGCACCCCTCTTTTTTTCGTTTTTTTTCTTATCGGTGGATCGGATTTCGAATTCGTTCGTTTTTTGCCCGTGCCTATAGAACGGAATGCGTGGGGATCGAGAAGATCTTTCTTTTGATATATTATACGCGCGAATCCGAGGCCCGAGCAAAGAGTTATGGCGGTTTGAAAATCCGGGTTCGGGGAAAGGTCGATGTAAGTAAGAAATGTTGGCAAGAATGGACGGATGCGATCATACCAGCACTAATGCACCGGATCCCATCAGAACTCCGAAGTTAAGGGTGCTTGGGCGAGAGTAGTACTAGGATGGGTGACCTCCTGGGAAGTCCACGTGTTGCACCCCTCTTTTTTTCGTTTTTTTTCTTATCGGTGGATCGGATTTCGAATTCGTTCGATTTTTGCCCGTGCCTATAGAACGGAATGCGTGGGGATCGAGAAGATCTTTCTTTTGATATATTATACGCGCGAATCCGAGACCCGAGCAAAGAGTTATGGCGGTTTGAAAATCCGGGTTCGGGGAAAGGTCGATGTAAGTAAGAAATGTTGGCAGGAATGGACGGGTGCGATCATACCAGCACTAATGCACCGGATCCCATCAGAACTCCGAAGTTAAGCGTGCTTGGGCGAGAGTAGTACTAGGATGGGTGACCTCCTGGGAAGTCCTCGTGTTGCACCCCTCTTTTTTTCGTTTTTTTTCTTATCGGTGGATCGGATTTCGAATTCGTTCGTTTTTTTCCCGTGCCTATAGAACGGAATGCGTGGGGATCGAGAAGATCTTTCTTTTGATATATTATACGCGCGAATCCGAGACCCGAGAAAAGAGTTATGGCGGTTTGAAAATCCGGGTTCGGGGAAAGGTCGATGTAAGTAAGAAATGTTGGCAAGAATGGACGGGTGCGATCATACCAGCACTAATGCACCGGATCCCATCAGAACTCCGAAGTTAAGCGTGCTTGGGCGAGAGTAGTACTAGGATGGGTGACCTCCTGGGAAGTCCTCGTGTTGCACCCCTCTTTTTTTCGTTTTTTTTCTTAAATGTGGATCGGATTTCGAATTCGTTCGTTTGTTGCCCGTGCCTATAGAACGGAATGCGTGGGGATCGAGAAGATCTTTCTTTTGATATATTATACGCGCGAATCCGAGACCCGAGCAAAGAGTTATGGCGGTTTGAAAATCCGGGTTCGGGGAAAGGTCGATGTAAGTAAGAAATGTTGGCAGGAATGGACGGGTGCGATCATACCAGCACTAATGCACCGGATCCCATCAGAACTCCGAAGTTAAGCGTGCTTGGGCGAGAGTAGTACTAGGATGGGTGACCTCCTGAGAAGTCCTCGTGTTGCACCCCTCTTTTTTTCGTTTTTTTTCTTATCGGTGGATCGGATTTCGAATTCGTTCGTTTTTTGCCCGTGCCTATAGAACGGAATGCGTGGGGATCGAGAAGATCTTTCTTTTGATATATTATACGCGCGAATCCGAGACCCGAGCAAAGAGTTATGGCGGTTTGAAAATCCGGGTTCGGGGAAAGGTCGATGTAAGTAAGAAATGTTGGCAAGAATGGACGGGTGCGATCATACCAGCACTAATGCACCGGATCCCATCAGAACTCCGAAGTTAAGCGTGCTTGGGCGAGAGTAGTACTAGGATGGGTGACCTCCTGGGAAGTCCTCGTGTTGCACCCCTCTTTTTTTCGTTTTTTTTCTTAAATGTGGATCGGATTTCGAATTCGTTCGTTTGTTGCCCGTGCCTATAGTACGGAATGCGTGGGGATCGAGAAGATCTTTCTTTTGATATATTATACGCGCGAATCCGAGACCCGAGCAAAGAGTTATGGCGGTTTGAAAATCCGGGTTCGGGGAAAGGTCGATGTAAATAAGAAATGTTGGCAGGAATGGACGGGTGCGATCATACCAGCACTAATGCACCGGATCCCATCAGAACTCCGAAGTTAAGCGTGCTTGGGCGAGAGTAGTACTAGGATGGGTGACCTCCTGAGAAGTCCTCGTGTTGCACCCCTCTTTTTTTCGTTTTTTTTCTTATCGGTGGATCGGATTTCGAATTCGTTCGTTTTTTGCCCGTGCCTATAGAACGGAATGCGTGGGGATCGAGAAGATCTTTCTTTTGATATATTATAGGCGCGAATCCGAGACCCGAGCAAAGAGTTATGGCGGTTTGAAAATCCGGGTTCGGGGAAAGGTCGATGTAAGTAAGAAATGTTGGCAAGAATGGACGGGTGCGATCATACCAGCACTAATGCACCGGATCCCATCAGAACTCCGAAGTTAAGCGTGCTTGGGCGAGAGTAGTACTAGGATGGGTGACCTCCTGGGAAGTCCTCGTGTTGCACCCCTCTTTTTTTCGTTTTTTTTCTTATCGGTGGATCGGATTTCGAATTAGTTCGTTTTTTGCCCGTGCCTATAGAACGGAATGCGTGGGGATCGAGAAGATCTTTCTTTTGATATATTATACGCGCGAATCCGAGACCCGAGCAAAGAGTTATGGCGGTTTGAAAATCCGGGTTCGGGGAAAGGTCGATGTAAGTAAGAAATGTTGGCAAGAATAGACGGGTGCGATCATACCAGCACTAATGCACCGGATCCCATCAGAACTCCGAAGTTAAGCGTGCTTGGGCGAGAGTAGTACTAGGATGGGTGACCTCCTGGGAAGTCCTCGTGTTGCACCCCTCTTTTTTTCGTTTTTTTTCTTATCGGTGGATCGGATTTCGAATTCGTTCGTTTTTTGCCCGTGCCTATAGAACGGAATGCGTTGGGATCGAGAAGATCTTTCTTTTGATATATTATACGCGCGAATCCGAGACCCGAGAAAAGAGTTATGGCGGTTTGAAAATCCGGGTTCGGGGAAAGGTCGATGTAAGTAAGAAATGTTGGCAGGAATGGACGGGTGCGATCATACCAGCACTAATGCACCGGATCCCATCAGAACTCCGAAGTTAAGCGTGCTTGGGCGAGAGTAGTACTAGGATGGGTGACCTCCTGGGAAGTCCTCGTGTTGCACCCCTCTTTTTTTCGTTTTTTTTCTTATCGGTGGATCGAATTTCGAATTCGTTCGTTTTTTTCCCGTTCCTATAGAACGGAATGCGTGGGGATCGAGAAGATCTTTCTTTTGATATATTATACGCGCGAATCCGAGACCCGAGCAAAGAGTTATGGCGGTTTGAAAATCCGGGTTCGGGGAAAGGTCGATGTAAGTAAGAAATGTTGGCAAGAATGGACGGGTGCGATCATACCAGCACTAATGCACCGGATCCCATCAGAACTCCGAAGTTAAGCGTGCTTGGGCGAGAGTAGTACTAGGATGGGTGACCTCCTGGGAAGTCCTCGTGTTGCACCCCTCTTTTTTTCGTTTTTTTTCTTATCGGTGGATCGGATTTCGAATTCGTTCGTTTTTTGCCCGTGCCTATAGAACGGAATGCGTGGGGATCGAGAAGATCTTTCTTTTGATATATTATACGCGCGAATCCGAGACACGAGCAAAGAGTTATGGCGGTTTGAAAATCCGGGTTCGAGGAAAGGTCGATGTAAGTAAGAAATGTTGGCAAGAATGGACGGGTGCGATCATACCAGCACTAATGCACCGGATCCCATCAGAACTCCGAAGTTAAGCGTGCTTGGGCGAGAGTAGTACTAGGATGGGTGACCTCCTGGGAAGTCCTCGTGTTGCACCCCTCTTTTTTTCGTTTTTTTTCTTATCGGTGGATCTATTTCGAATTCGTTCGTTTTTTGCCCGTGCCTATAGAACGGAATGCGTGGGGATCGAGAAGATCTTTCTTTTGATATATTATACGCGCGAATCCGAGACCCGAGCAAAGAGTTATGGCGGTTTGAAAATCCGGGTTCGGGGAAAGGTCGATGTAAGTAAGAAATGTTGGCAAGAATGGACGGGTGCGATCATACCAGCACTAATGCACCGGATCCCATCAGAACTCCGAAGTTAAGCGTGCTTGGGCGAGAGTAGTACTAGGATGGGTGACCTCCTGGGAAGTCCTCGTGTTGCACCCCTCTTTTTTTCGTTTTTTTTCTTATCGGTGGATCGGATTTCGAATTCGTTCGTTTTTTGCCCGTGCCTATAGAACGGAATGCGTGGGGATCGAGAAGATCTTTCTTTTGATATATTATACGCGCGAATCCGAGACCCGAGCAAAGAGTTATGGCGGTTTGAAAATCCGGGTTCGGGGAAAGGTCGATGTAAGTAAGAAATGTTGGCAAGAATGGACTAGTGCGATCATACCAGCACTAATGCACCGGATCCCATCAGAACTCCGAAGTTAAGCGTGCTTGGGCGAGAGTAGTACTAGGATGGGTGACCTCCTGGGAAGTCCTCGTGTTGCACCCCTCTTTTTTTCGTTTTTTTTCTTATCGGTGGATCGAATTTCGAATTCGTTCGTTTTCAAGTCCTCGTGTTGCACCCCTCTTTTTTTCGTTTTTTTTCTTATCGGTGGATCGGATTTCGAATTCGTTCGTTTTCAAGTCCTCGCCTATAGAACGGAATGCGTTGGGATCGAGAAGATCTTTCTTTTGATATATTATACGCGCGAATCCGAGACCCGAGAAAAGAGTTATGGCGGTTTGAAAATCCGGGTTCGGGGAAAGGTCGATGTAAGTAAGAAATGTTGGCAGGAATGGACGGGTGCGATCATACCAGCACTAATGCACCGGATCCCATCAGAACTCCGAAGTTAAGCGTGCTTGGGCGAGAGTAGTACTAGGATGGGTGACCTCCTGGGAAGTCCTCGTGTTGCACCCCTCTTTTTTTCGTTTTTTTTCTTATCGGTGGATCGAATTTCGAATTCGTTCGTTTTTTTCCCGTTCCTATAGAACGGAATGCGTGGGGATCGAGAAGATCTTTCTTTTGATATATTATACGCGCGAATCCGAGACCCGAGCAAAGAGTTATGGCGGTTTGAAAATCCGGGTTCGGGGAAAGGTCGATGTAAGTAAGAAATGTTGGCAAGAATGGACGGGTGCGATCATACCAGCACTAATGCACCGGATCCCATCAGAACTCCGAAGTTAAGCGTGCTTGGGCGAGAGTAGTACTAGGATGGGTGACCTCCTGGGAAGTCCTCGTGTTGCACCCCTCTTTTTTTCGTTTTTTTTCTTATCGGTGGATCGGATTTCGAATTCGTTCGTTTTTTGCCCGTGCCTATAGAACGGAATGCGTGGGGATCGAGAAGATCTTTCTTTTGATATATTATACGCGCGAATCCGAGACACGAGCAAAGAGTTATGGCGGTTTGAAAATCCGGGTTCGAGGAAAGGTCGATGTAAGTAAGAAATGTTGGCAAGAATGGACGGGTGCGATCATACCAGCACTAATGCACCGGATCCCATCAGAACTCCGAAGTTAAGCGTGCTTGGGCGAGAGTAGTACTAGGATGGGTGACCTCCTGGGAAGTCCTCGTGTTGCACCCCTCTTTTTTTCGTTTTTTTTCTTATCGGTGGATCTATTTCGAATTCGTTCGTTTTTTGCCCGTGCCTATAGAACGGAATGCGTGGGGATCGAGAAGATCTTTCTTTTGATATATTATACGCGCGAATCCGAGACCCGAGCAAAGAGTTATGGCGGTTTGAAAATCCGGGTTCGGGGAAAGGTCGATGTAAGTAAGAAATGTTGGCAAGAATGGACGGGTGCGATCATACCAGCACTAATGCACCGGATCCCATCAGAACTCCGAAGTTAAGCGTGCTTGGGCGAGAGTAGTACTAGGATGGGTGACCTCCTGGGAAGTCCTCGTGTTGCACTCCTCTTTTTTTCGTTTTTTTTCTTATTGGTGGATCGGATTTCGAATTCGTTCGTTTTTTGCCCGTGCCTATAGAACGGAATGCGTGGGGATCGAGAAGATCTTTCTTTTGATATATTATACGCGCGAATCCGAGACCCGAGCAAAGAGTTATGGCGGTTTGAAAATCCGGGTTCGGGGAAAGGTCGATGTAAGTAAGAAATGTTGGCAAGAATGGACGGGTGCGATCATACCAGCACTAATGCACCGGATCCCATCAAAACTCCGAAGTTAAGCGTGCTTGGGCGAGAGTAGTACTAGGATGGGTGACCTCCTGGGAAGTCCTCGTGTTGCACCCCTCTTTTTTTCGTTTTTTTTCTTATCGGTGGATCGGATTTCGATTTCGTTCGTTTTTTGCCCGTGCCTATAGAACGGAATGCGTGGGGATCGAGAAGATCTTTCTTTTGATATATTATACGCGCGAATCCGAGATCCGAGCAAAGAGTTATGGCGGTTTGAAAATCCGGGTTCGGGGAAAGGTCGATGTAAGTAAGAAATGTTGGCAAGAATGGACGGGTGCGATCATACCAGCACTAATGCACCGGATCCCATCAGAACTCCGAAGTTAAGCGTGCTTGGGCGAGAGTAGTAATAGGATGGGTGACCTCCTGGGAAGTCCTCGTGTTGCACCCCTCTTTTTTTCGTTTTTTTTCTTATCGGTGGATCGGATTTCGATTTCGTTCGTTTTTTGCCCGTGCCTATAGAACGGAATGCGTGGGGATCGAGAAGATCTTTCTTTTGATATATTATACGCGCGAATCCGAGGCCCGAGCAAAGAGTTATGGCGGTTTGAAAATCCGGGTTCGGGGAAAGGTCGATGTAAGTAAGAAATGTTGGCAAGAATGGACGGGTGCGATCATACCAGCACTAATGCACCGGATCCCATCAGAACTCCGAAGTTAAGCGTGCTTGGGCGAGAGTAGTACTAGGATGGGTGACCTCCTGGGAAGTCCTCGTGTTGCACCCCTCTTTTTTTCGTTTTTTTTCTTATCGGTGGATCGGATTTCGAATTCGTTCGTTTTTTGCCCGTGCCTATAGAACGGAATGCGTGGGGATCGAGAAGATCTTTCTTTTGATATATTATACGCGCGAATCCGAGGCCCGAGCAAAGAGTTATGGCGGTTTGATAATCCGGGTTCGGGGAAAGGTCGATGTAAGTAAGAAATGTTGGCAAGAATGGACGGGTGCGATCATACCAGCACTAATGCACCGGATCCCATCAGAACTCCGAAGTTAAGCGTGCTTGGGCGAGAGTAGTACTAGGATGGGTGACCTCCTGGGAAGTCCTCGTGTTGCACCCCTCTTTTTTTCGTTTTTTTTCTTATCGGTGGATCGGATTTCGAATTCGTTCGTTTTTTGCCCGTGCCTATAGAACGGAATGCGTGGGTCCGAGAAGATCTTTCTTTTGATATATTATACGCGCGAATCCGAGACCCGAGCAAAGAGTTATGGCGGTTTGAAAATCCGGGTTCGGGGAAAGGTCGATGTAAGTAAGAAATGTTGGCAAGAATGGACTAGTGCGATCATACCAGCACTAATGCACCGGATCCCATCAGAACTCCGAAGTTAAGCGTGCTTGGGCGAGAGTAGTACTAGGATGGGTGACCTCCTGGGAAGTCCTCGTGTGGCACCCCTCTTTTTTTCGTTTTTTTTCTTATCGGTGGATCGGATTTCGAATTCGTTCGTTTTTTGCCCGTGCCTATAGAATGGAATGCGTGGGGATCGAGAAGATCTTTCTTTTGATATATTATACGCGCGAATCCGAGACCCGAGCAAAGAGTTATGGCGGTTTGAAAATCCGGGTTCGGGGAAAGGTCGATGTAAGTAAGAAATGTTGGCAAGAATGGACGGGTGCGATCATACCAGCACTAATGCACCGGATCCCATCAAAACTCCGAAGTTAAGCGTGCTTGGGCGAGAGTAGTACTAGGATGGGTGACCTCCTGGGAAGTCCTCGTGTTGCACCCCTCTTTTTTTCGTTTTTTTTCTTATCGGTGGATCGGATTTCGATTTCGTTCGTTTTTTGCCCGTGCCTATAGAACGGAATGCGTGGGGATCGAGAAGATCTTTCTTTTGATATATTATACGCGCGAATCCGAGACCCGAGCAAAGAGTTATGGCGGTTTGAAAATCCGGGTTCGGGGAAAGGTCGATGTAAGTAAGAAATGTTGGCAAGAATGGACGGGTGCGATCATACCAGCACTAATGCACCGGATCCCATCAGAACTCCGAAGTTAAGCGTGCTTGGGCGAGAGTAGTACTAGGATGGGTGACCTCCTGGGAAGTCCTCGTGTGGCACCCCTCTTTTTTTCGTTTTTTTTCTTATCGGTGGATCGGATTTCGAATTCGTTCGTTTTTTGCCCGTGCCTATAGAACGGAATGCGTGGGGATCGAGAAGATCTTTCTTTTGATATATTATACGCGCGAATCCGAGACCCGAGCAAAGAGTTATGGCGGTTTGAAAATCCGGGTTCGGGGAAAGGTCGATGTAAGTAAGAAATGTTGGCAAGAATGGACGGGTGCGATCATACCAGCAGTAATGCACCGGATCCCATCAAAACTCCGAAGTTAAGCGTGCTTGGGCGAGAGTAGTACTAGGATGGGTGACCTCCTGGGAAGTCCTCGTGTTGCACCCCTCTTTTTTTCGTTTTTTTTCTTATCGGTGGATCGGATTTCGATTTCGTTCGTTTTTTGCCCGTGCCTATAGAACGGAATGCGTGGGGATCGAGAAGATCTTTCTTTTGATATATTATACGCGCGAATCCGAGACCCGAGCAAAGAGTTATGGCGGTTTGAAAATCCGGGTTCGGGGAAAGGTCGATGTAAGTAAGAAATGTTGGCAAGAATGGACGGGTGCGATCATACCAGCACTAATGCACCGGATCCCATCAGAACTCCGAAGTTAAGCGTGCTTGGGCGAGAGTAGTACTAGGATGGGTGACCTCCTGGGAAGTCCTCGTGTTGCACCCCTCTTTTTTTCGTTTTTTTTCTTATCGGTGGATCGGATTTCGAATTCGTTCGTTTTTTGCCCGTGCCTATAGAACGGAATGCGTGGGGATCGAGAAGATCTTTCTTTTGATATATTATACGCGCGAATCCGAGGCCCGAGCAAAGAGTTATGGCGGTTTGAAAATCCGGGTTCGGGGAAAGGTCGATGTAAGTAAGAAATGTTGGCAAGAATGGACGGGTGCGATCATACCAGCATTAATGCACCGGATCCCATCAGAACTCCGAAGTTAAGCGTGCTTGGGCGAGAGTAGTACTAGGATGGGTGACCTCCTGGGAAGTCCTCGTGTTGCACCCCTCTTTTTTTCGTTTTTTTTCTTATCGGTGGATCGGATTTCGAATTCGTTCGTTTTTTGCCCGTGCCTATAGAACGGAATGCGTGGGTCCGAGAAGATCTTTCTTTTGATATATTATACGCGCGAATCCGAGACCCGAGCAAAGAGTTATGGCGGTTTGAAAATCCGGGTTCGGGGAAAGGTCGATGTAAGTAAGAAATGTTGGCAAGAATGGACGGGTGCGATCATACCAGCACTAATGCACCGGATCCCATCAGAACTCCGAAGTTAAGCGTGCTTGGGCGAGAGTAGTACTAGGATGGGTGACCTCCTGGGAAGTCCTCGTGTTGCACCCCTCTTTTTTTCGTTTTTTTTCTTATCGGTGGATCGGATTTCGAATTCGTTCGTTTTTTGCCCGTGCCTATAGAACGGAATGCGTGGGGATCGAGAAGATCTTTCTTTTGATATATTATACGCGCGAATCCGAGACCCGAGCAAAGAGTTATGGCGGTTTGAAAATCCGGGTTCGGGGAAAGGTCGATGTAAGTAAGAAATGTTGGCAAGAATGGACTAGTGCGATCATACCAGCACTAATGCACCGGATCCCATCAGAACTCCGAAGTTAAGCGTGCTTGGGCGAGAGTAGTACTAGGATGGGTGACCTCCTGGGAAGTCCTCGTGTGGCACCCCTCTTTTTTTCGTTTTTTTTCTTATCGGTGGATCGGATTTCGAATTCGTTCGTTTTTTGCCCGTGCCTATAGAACGGAATGCGTGGGGATCGAGAAGATCTTTCTTTTGATATATTATACGCGCGAATCCGAGACCCGAGCAAAGAGTTATGGCGGTTTGAAAATCCGGGTTCGGGGAAAGGTCGATGTAAGTAAGAAATGTTGGCAAGAATGGACGGGTGTGATCATACCAGCACTAATGCACCGGATCCCATCAAAACTCCGAAGTTAAGCGTGCTTGGGCGAGAGTAGTACTAGGATGGGTGACCTCCTGGGAAGTCCTCGTGTTGCACCCCTCTTTTTTTCGTTTTTTTTCTTATCGGTGGATCGGATTTCGAATTCGTTCGTTTTTTGCCCGTGCCTATAGAACGGAATGCGTGGGGATCGAGAAGATCTTTCTTTTGATATATTATACGCGCGAATCCGAGGCCCGAGCAAAGAGTTATGGCGGTTTGAAAATCCGGGTTCGGGGAAAGGTCGATGTAAGTAAGAAATGTTGGCAAGAATGGACGGGTGCGATCATACCAGCACTAATGCACCGGATCCCATCAGAACTCCGAAGTTAAGCGTGCTTGGGCGAGAGTAGTACTAGGATGGGTGACCTCCTGGGAAGTCCTCGTGTTGCACCCCTCTTTTTTTCGTTTTTTTTCTTATCGGTGGATCGGATTTCGAATTCGTTCGTTTTTTGCCCGTGCCTATAGAACGGAATGCGTGGGGATCGAGAAGATCTTTCTTTTGATATATTATACGCGCGAATCCGAGGCCCGAGCAAAGAGTTATGGCGGTTTGAAAATCCGGGTTCGGGGAAAGGTCGATGTAAGTAAGAAATGTTGGCAAGAATGGACGGGTGCGATCATACCAGCACTAATGCACCGGATCCCATCAGAACTCCGAAGTTAAGCGTGCTTGGGCGAGAGTAGTACTAGGATGGGTGACCTCCTGGGAAGTCCTCGTGTTGCACCCCTCTTTTTTTCGTTTTTTTTCTTATCGGTGGATCGGATTTCGAATTCGTTCGTTTTTTGCCCGTGCCTATAGAACGGAATGCGTGGGGATCGAGAAGATCTTTCTTTTGATATATTATACGCGCGAATCCGAGGCCCGAGCAAAGAGTTATGGCGGTTTGAAAATCCGGGTTCGGGGAAAGGTCGATGTAAGTAAGAAATGTTGGCAAGAATGGACGGGTGCGATCATACCAGCACTAATGCACCGGATCCCATCAGAACTCCGAAGTTAAGCGTGCTTGGGCGAGAGTAGTACTAGGATGGGTGACCTCCTGGGAAGTCCTCGTGTGGCACCCCTCTTTTTTTCGTTTTTTTTCTTATCGGTGGATCGGATTTCGAATTCGTTCGTTTTTTGCCCGTGCCTATAGAACGGAATGCGTGGGGATCGAGAAGATCTTTCTTTTGATATATTATACGCGCGAATCCGAGACCCGAGCAAAGAGTTATGGCGGTTTGAAAATCCGGGTTCGGGGAAAGGTCGATGTAAGTAAGAAATGTTGGCAAGAATGGACGGGTGTGATCATACCAGCACTAATGCACCGGATCCCATCAAAACTCCGAAGTTAAGCGTGCTTGGGCGAGAGTAGTACTAGGATGGGTGACCTCCTGGGAAGTCCTCGTGTTGCACCCCTCTTTTTTTCGTTTTTTTTCTTATCGGTGGATCGGATTTCGAATTCGTTCGTTTTTTGCCCGTGCCTATAGAACGGAATGCGTGGGGATCGAGAAGATCTTTCTTTTGATATATTATACGCGCGAATCCGAGGCCCGAGCAAAGAGTTATGGCGGTTTGAAAATCCGGGTTCGGGGAAAGGTCGATGTAAGTAAGAAATGTTGGCAAGAATGGACGGGTGCGATCATACCAGCACTAATGCACCGGATCCCATCAGAACTCCGAAGTTAAGCGTGCTTGGGCGAGAGTAGTACTAGGATGGGTGACCTCCTGGGAAGTCCTCGTGTTGCACCCCTCTTTTTTTCGTTTTTTTTCTTATCGGTGGATCGGATTTCGAATTCGTTCGTTTTTTGCCCGTGCCTATAGAACGGAATGCGTGGGGATCGAGAAGATCTTTCTTTTGATATATTATACGCGCGAATCCGAGGCCCGAGCAAAGAGTTATGGCGGTTTGAAAATCCGGGTTCGGGGAAAGGTCGATGTAAGTAAGAAATGTTGGCAAGAATGGACGGGTGCGATCATACCAGCACTAATGCACCGGATCCCATCAGAACTCCGAAGTTAAGCGTGCTTGGGCGAGAGTAGTACTAGGATGGGTGACCTCCTGGGAAGTCCTCGTGTTGCACCCCTCTTTTTTTCGTTTTTTTTCTTATCGGTGGATCGGATTTCGAATTCGTTCGTTTTTTGCCCGTGCCTATAGAACGGAATGCGTGGGGATCGAGAAGATCTTTCTTTTGATATATTATACGCGCGAATCCGAGGCCCGAGCAAAGAGTTATGGCGGTTTGAAAATCCGGGTTCGGGGAAAGGTCGATGTAAGTAAGAAATGTTGGCAAGAATGGACGGGTGCGATCATACCAGCACTAATGCACCGGATCCCATCAGAACTCCGAAGTTAAGCGTGCTTGGGCGAGAGTAGTACTAGGATGGGTGACCTCCTGGGAAGTCCTCGTGTTGCACCCCTCTTTTTTTCGTTTTTTTTCTTATCGGTGGATCGGATTTCGAATTCGTTCGTTTTTTGCCCGTGCCTATAGAACGGAATGCGTGGGTCCGAGAAGATCTTTCTTTTGATATATTATACGCGCGAATCCGAGACCCGAGCAAAGAGTTATGGCGGTTTGAAAATCCGGGTTCGGGGAAAGGTCGATGTAAGTAAGAAATGTTGGCAAGAATGGACTAGTGCGATCATACCAGCACTAATGCACCGGATCCCATCAGAACTCCGAAGTTAAGCGTGCTTGGGCGAGAGTAGTACTAGGATGGGTGACCTCCTGGGAAGTCCTCGTGTGGCACCCCTCTTTTTTTCGTTTTTTTTCTTATCGGTGGATCGGATTTCGAATTCGTTCGTTTTTTGCCCGTGCCTATAGAATGGAATGCGTGGGGATCGAGAAGATCTTTCTTTTGATATATTATACGCGCGAATCCGAGACCCGAGCAAAGAGTTATGGCGGTTTGAAAATCCGGGTTCGGGGAAAGGTCGATGTAAGTAAGAAATGTTGGCAAGAATGGACGGGTGCGATCATACCAGCACTAATGCACCGGATCCCATCAAAACTCCGAAGTTAAGCGTGCTTGGGCGAGAGTAGTACTAGGATGGGTGACCTCCTGGGAAGTCCTCGTGTTGCACCCCTCTTTTTTTCGTTTTTTTTCTTATCGGTGGATCGGATTTCGATTTCGTTCGTTTTTTGCCCGTGCCTATAGAACGGAATGCGTGGGGATCGAGAAGATCTTTCTTTTGATATATTATACGCGCGAATCCGAGACCCGAGCAAAGAGTTATGGCGGTTTGAAAATCCGGGTTCGGGGAAAGGTCGATGTAAGTAAGAAATGTTGGCAAGAATGGACGGGTGCGATCATACCAGCACTAATGCACCGGATCCCATCAGAACTCCGAAGTTAAGCGTGCTTGGGCGAGAGTAGTACTAGGATGGGTGACCTCCTGGGAAGTCCTCGTGTGGCACCCCTCTTTTTTTCGTTTTTTTTCTTATCGGTGGATCGGATTTCGAATTCGTTCGTTTTTTGCCCGTGCCTATAGAACGGAATGCGTGGGGATCGAGAAGATCTTTCTTTTGATATATTATACGCGCGAATCCGAGCCCCGAGCAAAGAGTTATGGCGGTTTGAAAATCCGGGTTCGGGGAAAGGTCGATGTAAGTAAGAAATGTTGGCAAGAATGGACGGGTGCGATCATACGAGCACTAATGCACCGGATCCCATCAGAACTCCGAAGTTAAGCGTGCTTGGGCGAGAGTAGTACTAGGATGGGTGACCTCCTGGGAAGTCCTCGTGTTGCACCCCTCTTTTTTTCGTTTTTTTTCTTATCGGTGGATCGGATTTCGAATTCGTTCGTTTTTTGCCCGTGTCTATAGAACGGAATGCGTGGGGATCGAGAAGATCTTTCTTTTGATATATTATACGCGCGAATCCGAGACCCGAGCAAAGAGTTATGGCGGTTTGAAAATCCGGGTTCGGGGAAAGGTCGATGTAAGTAAGAAATGTTGGCAAGAATGGACGGGTGCGATCATACGAGCACTAATGCACCGGATCCCATCAGAACTCCGAAGTTAAGCGTGCTTGGGCGAGAGTAGTACTAGGATGGGTGACCTCCTGGGAAGTCCTCGTGTTGCACCCCTCTTTTTTTCGTTTTTTTTCTTATCGGTGGATCGGATTTCGAATTCGTTCGTTTTTTGCCCGTGCCTATAGAACGGAATGCGTGGGGATCGAGAAGATCTTTCTTTTGATATATTATACGCGCGAATCCCAGACCCGAGCAAAGAGTTATGGCGGTTTGAAAATCCGGGTTCGGGGAAAGGTCGATGTAAGTAAGAAATGTTGGCAAGAATGGACGGGTGCGATCATACCAGCACTAATGCACCGGATCCCATCAGAACTCCGAAGTTAAGCGTGCTTGGGCGAGAGTAGTACTAGGATGGGTGACCTCCTGGGAAGTCCTCGTGTTGCACCCCTCTTTTTTTCGTTTTTTTTCTTATCGGTGGATCGGATTTCGAATTCGTTCGTTTTTTGCCCGTGCCTATAGAACGGAATGCGTGGGGATCGAGAAGATCTTTCTTTTGATATATTATACGCGCGAATCCGAGACCCGAGCAAAGAGTTATGGCGGTTTGAAAATCCGGGTTCGGGGAAAGGTCGATGTAAGTAAGAAATGTTGGCAAGAATGGACGGGTGCGATCATACCAGCACTAATGCACCGGATCCCATCAGAACTCCGAAGTTAAGCGTGCTTGGGCGAGAGTAGTACTAGGATGGGTGACCTCCTGGGAAGTCCTCGTGTTGCACCCCTCTTTTTTTCGTTTTTTTTCTTATCGGTGGATCGGATTTCGAATTCGTTCGTTTTTTGCCCGTGCCTATAGAACGGAATGCGTGGGGATCGAGAAGATCTTTCTTTTGATATATTATACGCGCGAATCCGAGACCCGAGCAAAGAGTTATGGCGGTTTGAAAATCCGGGTTCGGGGAAAGGTCGATGTAAGTAAGAAATGTTGGCAAGAATGGACGGGTGCGATCATACCAGCACTAATGCACCGGATCCCATCAGAACTCCGAAGTTAAGCGTGCTTGGGCGAGAGTAGTACTAGGTTGGGTGACCTCCTGGGAAGTCCTCGTGTTGCACCCCTCTTTTTTTCGTTTTTTTTCTTATCGGTGGATCGGATTTCGAATTCGTTCGTTTTTTGCCCGTGCCTATAGAACGGAATGCGTGGGGATCGAGAAGATCTTTCTTTTGATATATTATACGCGCGAATCCGAGACCCGAGCAAAGAGTTATGACGGTTTGAAAATCCGGGTTCGGGGAAAGGTCGATGTAAGTAAGAAATGTTGGCAAGAATGGACGGGTGCGATCATACCAGCACTAATGCACCGGATCCCATCAGAACTCCGAAGTTAAGCGTGCTTGGGCGAGAGCAGTACTAGGATGGGTGACCTCCTGGGAAGTCTTCGTGTTGCACCCCTCTTTTTTTCGTTTTTTTTCTTATCGGTGGATCGGATTTCGAATTCGTTCGTTTTTTGCCCGTGCCTATAGAACGGAATGCGTGGGGATCGAGAAGATCTTTCTTTTGATATATTATACGCGTGAATCCGAGACCCGAGCAAAGAGTTATGGCGGTTTGAAAATCCGGGTTCGGGGAAAGGTCGATGTAAGTAAGAAATGTTGGCAAGAATGGACGGGTGCGATCATACCAGCACTAATGCACTGGATCCCATCAGAACTCCGAAGTTAAGCGTGCTTGGGCGAGAGTAGTACTAGGATGGGTGACCTCCTGGGAAGTCCTCGTGTTGCACCCCTCTTTTTTTCGTTTTTTTTCTTATCGGTGGATCGGATTTCGAATTCGTTCGTTTTCAAGTCCTCGTGTTGCACCCCTCTTTTTTTCGTTTTATTTCTTATCGGTGGATCGGATTTCGAATTCGTTCGTTTTTTGCCCGTGCCTATAGAACGGAATGCGTGGGGATCGAGAAGATCTTTCTTTTGATATATTATACGCGCGAATGCGAGACCCAAGCAAAGAGTTATGGCGGTTTGAAAATCCGGGTTCGGGGAAAGGTCGATGTAAGTAAGAAATGTTGGCAAGAATGGACGGGTGCGATCATACCAGCACTAATGCACCGGATCCCATCAGAACTCCGAAGTTAAGCGTGCATGGGCGAGAGTAGTACTAGGATGGGTGACCTCCTGGGAAGTCCCCGTGTTGCACCCCTCTTTTTTTCGTTTTTTTTCTTATCGGTGGATCGGATTTCGAATTCGTTCGTTTTTTGCCCGTGCCTATAGAACGGAATGCGTGGGGATCGAGAAGATCTTTCTTTTGATATATTATACGCGCGAATCCGAGACCCGAGCAAAGAGTTATGGCGGTTTGAAAATCCGGGTTCGGGGAAAGGTCGATGTAAGTAAGAAATGTTGGCAAGAATGGACGGGTGCGATCATACGAGCACTAATGCACCGGATCCCATCAGAACTCCGAAGTTAAGCGTGCTTGGGCGAGAGTAGTACTAGGATGGGTGACCTCCTGGGAAGTCCTCGTGTTGCACCCCTCTTTTTTTCGTTTTTTTTCTTATCGGTGGATCGGATTTCGAATTCGTTCGTTTTTTGCCCGTGCCTATAGAATGGAATGCGTGGGGATCGAGAAGATCTTTCTTTTGATATATTATACGCGCGAATCCCAGACCCGAGCAAAGAGTTATGGCGGTTTGAAAATCCGGGTTCGGGGAAAGGTCGATGTAAGTAAGAAATGTTGGCAAGAATGGACGGGTGCGATCATACCAGCACTAATGCACCGGATCCCATCAGAACTCCGAAGTTAAGCGTGCTTGGGCGAGAGTAGTACTAGGATGGGTGACCTCCTGGGAAGTCCTCGTGTTGCACCCCTCTTTTTTTCGTTTTTTTTCTTATCGGTGGATCGGATTTCGAATTCGTTCGTTTTTTGCCCGTGCCTATAGAACGGAATGCGTGGGGATCGAGAAGATCTTTCTTTTGATATATTATACGCGCGAATCCGAGACCCGAGCAAAGAGTTATGGCGGTTTGAAAATCCGGGTTCGGGGAAAGGTCGATGTAAGTAAGAAATGTTGGCAAGAATGGACGGGTGCGATCATACCAGCACTAATGCACCGGATCCCATCAGAACTCCGAAGTTAAGCGTGCTTGGGCGAGAGTAGTACTAGGATGGGTGACCTCCTGGGAAGTCCTCGTGTTGCACCCCTCTTTTTTTCGTTTTTTTTCTTATCGGTGGATCGGATTTCGAATTCGTTCGTTTTTTGCCCGTGCCTATAGAACGGAATGCGTGGGGATCGAGAAGATCTTTCTTTTGATATATTATACGCGCGAATCCGAGACCCGAGAAAAGAGTTATGGCGGTTTGAAAATCCGGGTTCGGGGAAAGGTCGATGTAAGTAAGAAATGTTGGCAAGAATGGACGGGTGCGATCATACCAGCACTAATGCACCGGATCCCATCAGAACTCCGAAGTTAAGCGTGCTTGGGCGAGAGTAGTACTAGGATGGGTGACCTCCTGGGAAGTCCTCGTGTTGCACCCCTCTTTTTTTCGTTTTTTTTCTTATCGGTGGATCGGATTTCGAATTCGTTCGTTTTTTGCCCGTGCCTATAGAACGGAATGCGTGGGGATCGAGAAGATCTTTCTTTTGATATATTATACGCGCGAATCCGAGACCCGAGCAAAGAGTTATGGCGGTTTGAAAATCCGGGTTCGGGGAAAGGTCGATGTAAGTAAGAAATGTTGGCAAGAATGGACGGGTGCGATCATACCAGCACTAATGCACCGGATCCCATCAGAACTCCGAAGTTAAGCGTGCTTGGGCGAGAGTAGTACTAGGATGGGTGACCTCCTGGGAAGTCTTCGTGTTGCACCCCTCTTTTTTTCGTTTTTTTTCTTATCGGTGGATCGGATTTCGAATTCGTTCGTTTTTTGCCCGTGCCTATAGAACGGAATGCGTGGGGATCGAGAAGATCTTTCTTTTGATATATTATACGCGTGAATCCGAGACCCGAGCAAAGAGTTATGGCGGTTTGAAAATCCGGGTTCGGGGAAAGGTCGATGTAAGTAAGAAATGTTGGCAAGAATGGACGGGTGCGATCATACCAGCACTAATGCACCGGATCCCATCAGAACTCCGAAGTTAAGCGTGCTTGGGCGAGAGTAGTACTAGGATGGGTGACCTCCTGGGAAGTCCTCGTGTTGCACCCCTCTTTTTTTCGTTTTTTTTCTTATCGGTGGATCGGATTTCGAATTCGTTCGTTTTCTAGTCCTCGTGTTGCACCCCTCTTTTTTTCGTTTTATTTCTTATCGGTGGATCGGATTTCGAATTCGTTCGTTTTTTGCCCGTGCCTATAGAACGGAATGCGTGGGGATCGAGAAGATCTTTCTTTTGATATATTATACGCGCGAATGCGAGACCCAAGCAAAGAGTTATGGCGGTTTGAAAATCCGGGTTCGGGGAAAGGTCGATGTAAGTAAGAAATGTTGGCAAGAATGGACGGGTGCGATCATACCAGCACTAATGCACCGGATCCCATCAGAACTCCGAAGTTAAGCGTGCTTGGGCGAGAGTAGTACTAGGATGGGTGACCTCCTGGGAAGTCCCCGTGTTGCACCCCTCTTTTTTTCGTTTTTTTTCTTATCGGTGGATCGGATTTCGAATTCGTTCGTTTTTTGCCCGTGCCTATAGAACGGAATGCGTGGGGATCGAGAAGATCTTTCTTTTGATATATTATACGCGCGAATCCGAGACCCGAGCAAAGAGTTATGGCGGTTTGAAAATCCGGGTTCGGGGAAAGGTCGATGTAAGTAAGAAATGTTGGCAAGAATGGACGGGTGCGATCATACCAGCACTAATGCACCGGATCCCATCAGAACTCCGAAGTTAAGCGTGCTTGGGCGAGAGTAGTACTAGGATGGGTGACCTCCAGGGAAGTCCTCGTGTTGCACCCCTCTTTTTTTCGTTTTTTTTCTTATCGGTGGATCGGATTTCGAATTCGTTCGTTTTTTGCCCGTGCCTATAGAACGGAATGCGTGGGGATCGAGAAGATCTTTCTTTTGATATATTATACGCGCGAATCCGTGACCCGAGCAAAGAGTTATGGCGGTTTGAAAATCCGGGTTCGGGGAAAGGTCGATGTAAGTAAGAAATGTTGGCAATAATGGACGGGTGCGATCATACCAGCACTAATGCACCGGATCCCATCAGAACTCCGAAGTTAAGCGTGCTTGGGCGAGAGTAGTACTAGGATGGGTGACCTCCTGGGAAGTCCTCGTGTTGCACCCCTCTTTTTTTCGTTTTTTTTCTTATCGGTGGATCGGATTTCGAATTCGTTCGTTTTTTGCCCGTGCCTATAGAACGGAATGCGTGGGGATCGAGAAGATCTTTCTTTTGATATATTATACGCGCGAATCCGAGACCCGAGCAAAGAGTTATGGCGGTTTGAAAATCCGGGTTCGGGGAAAGGTCGATGTAAGTAAGAAATGTTGGCAAGAATGGACGGGTGCGATCATACCAGCACTAATGCACCGGATCCCATCAGAACTCCGAAGTTAAGCGTGCTTGGGCGAGAGTAGTACTAGGATGGGTGACCTCCTGGGAAGTCCTCGTGTTGCACCCCTCTTTTTTTCGTTTTTTTTCTTATCGGTGGATCGGATTTCGAATTCGTTCGTTTTTTGCTCGTGCCTATAGAACGGAATGCGTGGGGATCGAGAAGATCTTTCTTTTGATATATTATACGCGCGAATCCGAGACCCGAGCAAAGAGTTATGGCGGTTTGAAAATCCGGGTTCGGGGAAAGGTCGATGTAAGTAAGAAATGTTGGCAAGAATGGACGGGTGCGATCATACGAGCACTAATGCACCGGATCCCATCAGAACTCCGAAGTTAAGCGTGCTTGGGCGAGAGTAGTACTAGGATGGGTGACCTCCTGGGAAGTCCTCGTGTTGCACCCCTCTTTTTTTCGTTTTTTTTCTTATCGGTGGATCGGATTTCGAATTCGTTCGTTTTTTGCCCGTGCCTATAGAACGGAATGCGTGGGGATCGAGAAGATCTTTCTTTTGATATATTATACGCGCGAATCCGAGACCCGAGCAAAGAGTTATGGCGGTTTGAAAATCCGGGTTCGGGGAAAGGTCGATGTAAGTAAGAAATGTTGGCAAGAATGGACGGGTGCGATCATACGAGCACTAATGCACCGGATCCCATCAGAACTCCGAAGTTAAGCGTGCTTGGGCGAGAGTAGTACTAGGATGGGTGACCTCCTGGGAAGTCCTCGTGTTGCACCCCTCTTTTTTTCGTTTTTTTTCTTATCGGTGGATCGGATTTCGAATTCGTTCGTTTTTTGCCCGTGCCTATAGAACGGAATGCGTGGGTCCGAGAAGATCTTTCTTTTGATATATTATACGCGCGAATCCGAGACCCGAGCAAAGAGTTATGGCGGTTTGAAAATCCGGGTTCGGGGAAAGGTCGATGTAAGTAAGAAATGTTGGCAAGAATGGACGGGTGCGATCATACCAGCACTAATGCACCGGATCCCATCAGAACTCCGAAGTTAAGCGTGCTTGGGCGAGAGTAGTACTAGGATGGGTGACCTCCTGGGAAGTCCTCGTGTTGCACCCCTCTTTTTTTCGTTTTTTTTCTTATCGGTGGATCGGATTTCGAATTCGTTCGTTTTTTGCCCGTGCCTATAGAACGGAATGCGTGGGGATCGAGAAGATCTTTCTTTTGATATATTATACGCGCGAATCCGTGACCCGAGCAAAGAGTTATGGCGGTTTGAAAATCCGGGTTCGGGGAAAGGTCGATGTAAGTAAGAAATGTTGGCAAGAATGGACGGGTGCGATCATACCAGCACTAATGCACCGGATCCCATCAGAACTCCGAAGTTAAGCGTGCTTGGGCGAGAGTAGTACTAGGATGGGTGACCTCCTGGGAAGTCCTCGTGTTGCACCCCTCTTTTTTTCGTTTTTTTTCTTATCGGTGGATCGGATTTCGAATTCGTTCGTTTTTTGCCCGTGCCTATAGAACGGAATGCGTGGGTCCGAGAAGATCTTTCTTTTGATATATTATACGCGCGAATCCGAGACCCGAGCAAAGAGTTATGGCGGTTTGAAAATCCGGGTTCGGGGAAAGGTCGATGTAAGTAAGAAATGTTGGCAAGAATGGACGGGTGCGATCATACCAGCACTAATGCACCGGATCCCATCAGAACTCCGAAGTTAAGCGTGCTTGGGCGAGAGTAGTACTAGGATGGGTGACCTCCAGGGAAGTCCTCGTGTTGCACCCCTCTTTTTTTCGTTTTTTTTCTTATCGGTGGATCGGATTTCGAATTCGTTCGTTTTTTGCCCGTGCCTATAGAACGGAATGCGTGGGGATCGAGAAGATCTTTCTTTTGATATATTATACGCGCGAATCCGTGACCCGAGCAAAGAGTTATGGCGGTTTGAAAATCCGGGTTCGGGGAAAGGTCGATGTAAGTAAGAAATGTTGGCAAGAATGGACGGGTGCGATCATACCAGCACTAATGCACCGGATCCCATCAGAACTCCGAAGTTAAGCGTGCTTGGGCGAGAGTAGTACTAGGATGGGTGACCTCCTGGGAAGTCCTCGTGTTGCACCCCTCTTTTTTTCGTTTTTTTTCTTATCGGTGGATCGGATTTCGAATTCGTTCGTTTTTTGCCCGTGCCTATAGAACGGAATGCGTGGGGATCGAGAAGATCTTTCTTTTGATATATTATACGCGCGAATCCGAGACCCGAGCAAAGAGTTATGGCGGTTTGAAAATCCGGGTTCGGGGAAAGGTCGATGTAAGTAAGAAATGTTGGCAAGAATGGACGGGTGCGATCATACCAGCACTAATGCACCGGATCCCATCAGAACTCCGAAGTTAAGCGTGCTTGGGCGAGAGTAGTACTAGGATGGGTGACCTCCTGGGAAGTCCTCGTGTTGCACCCCTCTTTTTTTCGTTTTTTTTCTTATCGGTGGATCGGATTTCGAATTCGTTCGTTTTTTGCTCGTGCCTATAGAACGGAATGCGTGGGGATCGAGAAGATCTTTCTTTTGATATATTATACGCGCGAATCCGAGACCCGAGCAAAGAGTTATGGCGGTTTGAAAATCCGGGTTCGGGGAAAGGTCGATGTAAGTAAGAAATGTTGGCAAGAATGGACGGGTGCGATCATACGAGCACTAATGCACCGGATCCCATCAGAACTCCGAAGTTAAGCGTGCTTGGGCGAGAGTAGTACTAGGATGGGTGACCTCCTGGGAAGTCCTCGTGTTGCACCCCTCTTTTTTTCGTTTTTTTTCTTATCGGTGGATCGGATTTCGAATTCGTTCGTTTTTTGCCCGTGCCTATAGAACGGAATGCGTGGGGATCGAGAAGATCTTTCTTTTGATATATTATACGCGCGAATCCGAGACCCGAGCAAAGAGTTATGGCGGTTTGAAAATCCGGGTTCGGGGAAAGGTCGATGTAAGTAAGAAATGTTGGCAAGAATGGACGGGTGCGATCATACGAGCACTAATGCACCGGATCCCATCAGAACTCCGAAGTTAAGCGTGCTTGGGCGAGAGTAGTACTAGGATGGGTGACCTCCTGGGAAGTCCTCGTGTTGCACCCCTCTTTTTTTCGTTTTTTTTCTTATCGGTGGATCGGATTTCGAATTCGTTCGTTTTTTGCCCGTGCCTATAGAACGGAATGCGTGGGTCCGAGAAGATCTTTCTTTTGATATATTATACGCGCGAATCCGAGACCCGAGCAAAGAGTTATGGCGGTTTGAAAATCCGGGTTCGGGGAAAGGTCGATGTAAGTAAGAAATGTTGGCAAGAATGGACGGGTGCGATCATACCAGCACTAATGCACCGGATCCCATCAGAACTCCGAAGTTAAGCGTGCTTGGGCGAGAGTAGTACTAGGATGGGTGACCTCCTGGGAAGTCCTCGTGTTGCACCCCTCTTTTTTTCGTTTTTTTTCTTATCGGTGGATCGGATTTCGAATTCGTTCGTTTTTTGCCCGTGCCTATAGAACGGAATGCGTGGGGATCGAGAAGATCTTTCTTTTGATATATTATACGCGCGAATCCGTGACCCGAGCAAAGAGTTATGGCGGTTTGAAAATCCGGGTTCGGGGAAAGGTCGATGTAAGTAAGAAATGTTGGCAAGAATGGACGGGTGCGATCATACCAGCACTAATGCACCGGATCCCATCAGAACTCCGAAGTTAAGCGTGCTTGGGCGAGAGTAGTACTAGGATGGGTGACCTCCTGGGAAGTCCTCGTGTTGCACCCCTCTTTTTTTCGTTTTTTTTCTTATCGGTGGATCGGATTTCGAATTCGTTCGTTTTTTGCCCGTGCCTATAGAACGGAATGCGTGGGTCCGAGAAGATCTTTCTTTTGATATATTATACGCGCGAATCCGAGACCCGAGCAAAGAGTTATGGCGGTTTGAAAATCCGGGTTCGGGGAAAGGTCGATGTAAGTAAGAAATGTTGGCAAGAATGGACGGGTGCGATCATACCAGCACTAATGCACCGGATCCCATCAGAACTCCGAAGTTAAGCGTGCTTGGGCGAGAGTAGTACTAGGATGGGTGACCTCCAGGGAAGTCCTCGTGTTGCACCCCTCTTTTTTTCGTTTTTTTTCTTATCGGTGGATCGGATTTCGAATTCGTTCGTTTTTTGCCCGTGCCTATAGAACGGAATGCGTGGGGATCGAGAAGATCTTTCTTTTGATATATTATACGCGCGAATCCGTGACCCGAGCAAAGAGTTATGGCGGTTTGAAAATCCGGGTTCGGGGAAAGGTCGATGTAAGTAAGAAATGTTGGCAAGAATGGACGGGTGCGATCATACCAGCACTAATGCACCGGATCCCATCAGAACTCCGAAGTTAAGCGTGCTTGGGCGAGAGTAGTACTAGGATGGGTGACCTCCTGGGAAGTCCTCGTGTTGCACCCCTCTTTTTTTCGTTTTTTTTCTTATCGGTGGATCGGATTTCGAATTCGTTCGTTTTTTGCCCGTGCCTATAGAACGGAATGCGTGGGGATCGAGAAGATCTTTCTTTTGATATATTATACGCGCGAATCCGAGACCCGAGCAAAGAGTTATGGCGGTTTGAAAATCCGGGTTCGGGGAAAGGTCGATGTAAGTAAGAAATGTTGGCAAGAATGGACGGGTGCGATCATACCAGCACTAATGCACCGGATCCCATCAGAACTCCGAAGTTAAGCGTGCTTGGGCGAGAGTAGTACTAGGATGGGTGACCTCCTGGGAAGTCCTCGTGTTGCACCCCTCTTTTTTTCGTTTTTTTTCTTATCGGTGGATCGGATTTCGAATTCGTTCGTTTTTTGCTCGTGCCTATAGAACGGAATGCGTGGGGATCGAGAAGATCTTTCTTTGATATATTATACGCGCGAATCCGAGACCCGAGCAAAGAGTTATGGCGGTTTGAAAATCCGGGTTCGGGGAAAGGTCGATGTAAGTAAGAAATGTTGGCAAGAATGGACGGGTGCGATCATACGAGCACTAATGCACCGGATCCCATCAGAACTCCGAAGTTAAGCGTGCTTGGGCGAGAGTAGTACTAGGATGGGTGACCTCCTGGGAAGTCCTCGTGTTGCACCCCTCTTTTTTTCGTTTTTTTTCTTATCGGTGGATCGGATTTCGAATTCGTTCGTTTTTTGCCCGTGCCTATAGAACGGAATGCGTGGGGATCGAGAAGATCTTTCTTTTGATATATTATACGCGCGAATCCGAGACCCGAGCAAAGAGTTATGACGGTTTGAAAATCCGGGTTCGGGGAAAGGTCGATGTAAGTAAGAAATGTTGGCAAGAATGGACGGGTGCGATCATACCAGCACTAATGCACCGGATCCCATCAGAACTCCGAAGTTAAGCGTGCTTGGGCGAGAGTAGTACTAGGATGGGTGACCTCCAGGGAAGTCCTCGTGTTGCACCCCTCTTTTTTTCGTTTTTTTTCTTATCGGTGGATCGGATTTCGAATTCGTTCGTTTTTTGCCCGTGCCTATAGAACGGAATGCGTGGGGATCGAGAAGATCTTTCTTTTGATATATTATACGCGCGAATCCGTGACCCGAGCAAAGAGTTATGGCGGTTTGAAAATCCGGGTTCGGGGAAAGGTCGATGTAAGTAAGAAATGTTGGCAAGAATGGACGGGTGCGATCATACCAGCACTAATGCACCGGATCCCATCAGAACTCCGAAGTTAAGCGTGCTTGGGCGAGAGTAGTACTAGGATGGGTGACCTCCTGGGAAGTCCTCGTGTTGCACCCCTCTTTTTTTCGTTTTTTTTCTTATCGGTGGATCGGATTTCGAATTCGTTCGTTTTTTGCCCGTGCCTATAGAACGGAATGCGTGGGGATCGAGAAGATCTTTCTTTTGATATATTATACGCGCGAATCCGAGACCCGAGCAAAGAGTTATGGCGGTTTGAAAATCCGGGTTCGGGGAAAGGTCGATGTAAGTAAGAAATGTTGGCAAGAATGGACGGGTGCGATCATACCAGCACTAATGCACCGGATCCCATCAGAACTCCGAAGTTAAGCGTGCTTGGGCGAGAGTAGTACTAGGATGGGTGACCTCCAGGGAAGTCCTCGTGTTGCACCCCTCTTTTTTTCGTTTTTTTTCTTATCGGTGGATCGGATTTCGAATTCGTTCGTTTTTTGCCCGTGCCTATAGAACGGAATGCGTGGGGATCGAGAAGATCTTTCTTTTGATATATTATACGCGCGAATCCGTGACCCGAGCAAAGAGTTATGGCGGTTTGAAAATCCGGGTTCGGGGAAAGGTCGATGTAAGTAAGAAATGTTGGCAAGAATGGACGGGTGCGATCATACCAGCACTAATGCACCGGATCCCATCAGAACTCCGAAGTTAAGCGTGCTTGGGCGAGAGTAGTACTAGGATGGGTGACCTCCTGGGAAGTCCTCGTGTTGCACCCCTCTTTTTTTCGTTTTTTTTCTTATCGGTGGATCGGATTTCGAATTCGTTCGTTTTTTGCCCGTGCCTATAGAACGGAATGCGTGGGGATCGAGAAGATCTTTCTTTTGATATATTATACGCGCGAATCCGAGACCCGAGCAAAGAGTTATGGCGGTTTGAAAATCCGGGTTCGGGGAAAGGTCGATGTAAGTAAGAAATGTTGGCAAGAATGGACGGGTGCGATCATACCAGCACTAATGCACCGGATCCCATCAGAACTCCGAAGTTAAGCGTGCTTGGGCGAGAGTAGTACTAGGATGGGTGACCTCCTGGGAAGTCCTCGTGTTGCACCCCTCTTTTTTTCGTTTTTTTTCTTATCGGTGGATCGGATTTCGAATTCGTTCGTTTTTTGCCCGTGCCTATAGAACGGAATGCGTGGGGATCGAGAAGATCTTTCTTTTGATATATTATACGCGCGAATCCGAGACCCGAGCAAAGAGTTATGGCGGTTTGAAAATCCGGGTTCGGGGAAAGGTCGATGTAAGTAAGAAATGTTGGTAAGAATGGACGGGTGCGATCATACCAGCACTAATGCACCGGATCCCATCAGAACTCCGAAGTTAAGCGTGCTTGGGCGAGAGTAGTACTAGGATGGGTGACCTCCTGGGAAGTCCTCGTGTTGCACCCCTCTTTTTTTCGTTTTTTTTCTTATCGGTGGATCGGATTTCGAATTCGTTCGTTTTTTGCCCGTGCCTATAGAACGGAATACGTGGGGATCGAGAAGATCTTTCTTTTGATATATTATACGCGCGAATACGAGCCCCGAGCAAAGAGTTACGGCGGTTTGAAAATCCGGGTTCGGGGAAAGGTCGATGTAAGTAAGAAATGTTGGCAAGAATGGACGGGTGCGATCATACGAGCACTAATGCACCGGATCCCATCAGAACTCCGAAGTTAAGCGTGCTTGGGCGAGAGTAGTACTAGGATGGGTGACCTCCTGGGAAGTCCTCGTGTTGCACCCCTCTTTTTTTCGTTTTTTTTCTTATCGGTGGATCGGATTTCGAATTCGTTCGTTTTTTGCCCGTGCCTATAGAACGGAATGCGTGGGTCCGAGAAGATCTTTCTTTTGATATATTATACGCGCGAATCCGAGACCCGAGCAAAGAGTTATGGCGGTTTGAAAATCCGGGTTCGGGGAAAGGTCGATGTAAGTAAGAAATGTTGGCAAGAATGGACGGGTGCGATCATACGAGCACTAATGCACCGGATCCCATCAGAACTCCGAAGTTAAGCGTGCTTGGGCGAGAGTAGTACTAGGATGGGTGACCTCCTGGGAAGTCCTCGTGTGGCACCCCTCTTTTTTTCGTTTTTTTTCTTATCGGTGGATCGGATTTCGAATTCGTTCGTTTTTTGCCCGTGCCTATAGAACGGAATGCGTGGGTCCGAGAAGATCTTTCTTTTGATATATTATACGCGCGAATCCGAGACCCGAGCAAAGAGTTATGGCGGTTTGAAAATCCGGGTTCGGGGAAAGGTCGATGTAAGTAAGAAATGTTGGCAAGAATGGACGGGTGCGATCATACCAGCACTAATGCACCGGATCCCATCAGAACTCCGAAGTTAAGCGTGCTTGGGCGAGAGTAGTACTAGGATGGGTGACCTCCTGGGAAGTCCTCGTGTTGCACCCCTCTTTTTTTCGTTTTTTTTCTTATCGGTGGATCGGATTTCGAATTCGTTCGTTTTTTGCCCGTGCCTATAGAACGGAATGCGTGGGGATCGAGAAGATCTTTCTTTTGATATATTATACGCGCGAATCCGAGACCCGAGCAAAGAGTTATGGCGGTTTGAAAATCCGGGTTCGGGGAAAGGTCGATGTAAGTAAGAAATGTTGGCAAGAATGGACGGGTGCGATCATACGAGCACTAATGCACCGGATCCCATCAGAACTCCGAAGTTAAGCGTGCTTGGGCGAGAGTAGTACTAGGATGGGTGACCTCCTGGGAAGTCCTCGTGTTGCACCCCTCTTTTTTTCGTTTTTTTTTCTTATCGGTGGATCGGATTTCGAATTCGTTCGTTTTTTGCCCGTGCCTATAGAACGGAATGCGTGGGGATCGAGAAGATCTTTCTTTTGATATATTATACGCGCGAATCCGAGACCCGAGCAAAGAGTTATGGCGGTTTGAAAATCCGGGTTCGGGGAAAGGTCGATGTAAGTAAGAAATGTTGGCAAGAATGGACGGGTGCGATCATACCAGCACTAATGCACCGGATCCCATCAGAACTCCGAAGTTAAGCGTGCTTGGGCGAGAGTAGTACTAGGATGGGTGACCTCCTGGGAAGTCCTCGTGTTGCACCCCTCTTTTTTTCGTTTTTTTTCTTATCGGTGGATCGGATTTCGAATTCGTTCGTTTTTTGCCCGTGCCTATAGAACGGAATGCGTGGGGATCGAGAAGATCTTTCTTTTGATATATTATACGCGCGAATCCGAGACCCGAGCAAAGAGTTATGGCGGTTTGAAAATCCGGGTTCGGGGAAAGGTCGATGTAAGTAAGAAATGTTGGCAAGAATGGACGGGTGCGATCATACCAGCACTAATGCACCGGATCCCATCAGAACTCCGAAGTTAAGCTTGCTTGGGCGAGAGTAGTACTAGGATGGGTGACCTCCTGGGAAGTCCTCGTGTTGCACCCCTCTTTTTTTCGTTTTTTTTCTTATCGGTGGATCGGATTTCGAATTCGTTCGTTTTTTGCCCGTGCCTATAGAACGGAATGCGTGGGGATCGAGAAGATCTTTCTTTTGATATATTATACGCGCGAATCCGAGACCCGAGCAAAGAGTTATGGCGGTTTGAAAATCCGGGTTCGGGGAAAGGTCGATGTAAGTAAGAAATGTTGGCGAAAATGGACGGGTGCGATCATACCAGCACTAATGCACCGGATCCCATCAGAACTCCGAAGTTAAGCGTGCTTGGGCGAGAGTAGTACTAGGATGGGTGACCTCCTGGAAAGTCCTCGTGTCGCACCCCTCTTTTTTTCGTTTTTTTTCTTATCGGTGGATCGGATTTCGAATTCGTTCGTTTTTTGCCCGTGCCTATAGAACGGAATGCGTGGGGATCGAGAAGATCTTTCTTTTGATATATTATACGCGCGAATCCGAGACCCGAGCAAAGAGTTATGGCGGTTTGAAAATCCGGGTTCGGGGAAAGGTCGATGTAAGTAAGAAATGTTGGTAAGAATGGACGGGTGCGATCATACCAGCACTAATGCACCGGATCCCATCAGAACTCCGAAGTTAAGCGTGCTTGGGCGAGAGTAGTACTAGGATGGGTGACCTCCTGGGAAGTCCTCGTGTTGCACCCCTCTTTTTTTCGTTTTTTTTCTTATCGGTGGATCGTATTTCGAATTCGTTCGTTTTTTGCCAGTGCCTATAGAACGGAATGCGTGGGGATCGAGAAGATCTTTCTTTTGATATATTATACGCGCGAATCCGAGACCCGAGCAAAGAGTTATGGCGGTTTGAAAATCCGGGTTCGGGGAAAGGTCGATGTAAGTAAGAAATGTTGGCAAGAATGGACGGGTGCGATCATACCAGCACTAATGCACCGGATCCCATCAGAACTCCGAAGTTAAGCGTGCTTGGGCGAGAGTAGTACTAGGATGGGTGACCTCCAGGGAAGTCCTCGTGTTGCACCCCTCTTTTTTTCGTTTTTTTTCTTATCGGTGGATCGGATTTCGAATTCGTTCGTTTTTTGCCCGTGCCTATAGAACGGAATGCGTGGGGATCGAGAAGATCTTTCTTTTGATATATTATACGCGCGAATCCGAGACCCGAGCAAAGAGTTATGGCGGTTTAAAAATCCGGGTTCGGGGAAAGGTCGATGTAAGTAAGAAATGTTGGCGAAAATGGACGGGTGCGATCATACCAGCACTAATGCACCGGATCCCATCAGAACTCCGAAGTTAAGCGTGCTTGGGCGAGAGTAGTACTAGGATGGGTGACCTCCTGGGAAGTCCTCGTGTCGCACCCCTCTTTTTTTCGTTTTTTTTCTTATCGGTGGATCGGATTTCGAATTCGTTCGTTTTTTGCCCGTGCCTATAGAACGGAATGCGTGGGGATCGAGAAGATCTTTCTTTTGATATATTATACGCGCGAATCCGAGACCCGAGCAAAGAGTTATGGCGGTTTGAAAATCCGGGTTCGGGGAAAGGTCGATGTAAGTAAGAAATGTTGGTAAGAATGGACGGGTGCGATCATACCAGCACTAATGCACCGGATCCCATCAGAACTCCGAAGTTAAGCGTGCTTGGGCGAGAGTAGTACTAGGATGGGTGACCTCCTGGGAAGTCCTCGTGTTGCACCCCTCTTTTTTTCGTTTTTTTTCTTATCGGTGGATCGGATTTCGAATTCGTTCGTTTTTTGCCCGTGCCTATAGAACGGAATGCGTGGGGATCGAGAAGATCTTTCTTTTGATATATTATACGCGCGAATCCGAGACCCGAGCAAAGAGTTATGGCGGTTTGAAAATCCGGGTTCGGGGAAAGGTCGATGTAAGTAAGAAATGTTGGCAAGAATGGACGGGTGCGATCATACCAGCACTAATGCACCGGATCCCATCAGAACTCCGAAGTTAAGCGTGCTTGGGCGAGAGTAGTACTAGGATGGGTGACCTCCTGGGAAGTCCTCGTGTTGCACCCCTCTTTTTTTCGTTTTTTTTCTTATCGGTGGATCGGATTTCGAATTCGTTCGTTTTTTGCCCGTGCCTATAGAACGGAATGCGTGGGGATCGAGAAGATCTTTCTTTTGATATATTATACGCGCGAATCCGAGACCCGAGCAAAGAGTTATGGCGGTTTGAAAATCCGGGTTCGGGGAAAGGTCGATGTAAGTAAGAAATGTTGGCGAAAATGGACGGGTGCGATCATACCAGCACTAATGCACCGGATCCCATCAGAACTCCGAAGTTAAGCGTGCTTGGGCGAGAGTAGTACTAGGATGGGTGACCTCCTGGGAAGTCCTCGTGTCGCACCCCTCTTTTTTTCGTTTTTTTTCTTATCGGTGGATCGGATTTCGAATTCGTTCGTTTTTTGCCCGTGCCTATAGAACGGAATGCGTGGGGATCGAGAAGATCTTTCTTTTGATATATTATACGCGCGAATCCGAGACCCGAGAAAAGAGTTACGGCGGTTTGAAAATCCGGGTTCGGGGAAAGGTCGATGTAAGTAAGAAATGTTGGCGAAAATGGACGGGTGCGATCATACCAGCACTAATGCACCGGATCCCATCAGAACTCCGAAGTTAAGCGTGCTTGGGCGAGAGTAGTACTAGGATGGGTGACCTCCTGGGAAGTCCTCGTGTCGCACCCCTCTTTTTTTCGTTTTTTTTCTTATAGGTGGATCGGATTTCGAATTCGTTCGTTTTTTGCCCGTGCCTATAGAACGGAATGCGTGGGGATCGAGAAGATCTTTCTTTTGATATATTATACGCGCGAATCCGAGACCCGAGCAAAGAGTTATGGCGGTTTGAAAATCCGGGTTCGGGGAAAGGTCGATGTAAGTAAGAAATGTTGGCGAAAATGGACGGGTGCGATCATACCAGCACTAATGCACCGGATCCCATCAGAACTCCGAAGTTAAGCGTGCTTGGGCGAGAGTAGTACTAGGATGGGTGACCTCCTGGGAAGTCCTCGTGTCGCACCCCTCTTTTTTTCGTTTTTTTTCTTATCGGTGGATCGGATTTCGAATTCGTTCGTTTTTTGCCCGTGCCTATAGAACGGAATGCGTGGGGATCGAGAAGATCTTTCTTTTGATATATTATACGCGCGAATCCGAGACCCGAGCAAAGAGTTATGGCGGTTTGAAAATCCGGGTTCGGGGAAAGGTCGATGTAAGTAAGAAATGTTGGCGAAAATGGACGGGTGCGATCATACCAGCACTAATGCACCGGATCCCATCAGAACTCCGAAGTTAAGCGTGCTTGGGCGAGAGTAGTACTAGGTTGGGTGACCTCCTGGGAAGTCCTCGTGTCGCACCCCTCTTTTTTTCGTTTTTTTTCTTATCGGTGGATCGGATTTCGAATTCGTTCGTTTTTTGCCCGTGCCTATAGAACGGAATGCGTGGGGATCGAGAAGATCTTTCTTTTGATATATTATACGCGCGAATCCGAGACCCGAGCAAAGAGTTATGGCGGTTTGAAAATCCGGGTTCGGGGAAAGGTCGATGTAAGTAAGAAATGTTGGTAAGAATGGACGGGTGCGATCATACCAGCACTAATGCACCGGATCCCATCAGAACTCCGAAGTTAAGCGTGCTTGGGCGAGAGTAGTACTAGGATGGGTGACCTCCTGGGAAGTCCTCGTGTTGCACCCCTCTTTTTTTCGTTTTTTTTCTTATCGGTGGATCGGATTTCGAATTCGTTCGTTTTTTGCCCGTGCCTATAGAACGGAATGCGTGGGGATCGAGAAGATCTTTCTTTTGATATATTATACGCGCGAATCCGAGACCCGAGCAAAGAGTTATGGCGGTTTGAAAATCCGGGTTCGGGGAAAGGTCGATGTAAGTAAGAAATGTTGGCAAGAATGGACGGGTGCGATCATACCAGCACTAATGCACCGGATCCCATCAGAACTCCGAAGTTAAGCGTGCTTGGGCGAGAGTAGTACTAGGATGGGTGACCTCCTGGGAAGTCCTCGTGTTGCACCCCTCTTTTTTTCGTTTTTTTTCTTATCGGTGGATCGGATTTCGAATTCGTTCGTTTTTTGCCCGTGCCTATAGAACGGAATGCGTGGGGATCGAGAAGATCTTTCTTTTGATATATTATACGCGCGAATCCGAGACCCGAGCAAAGAGTTATGGCGGTTTGAAAATCCGGGATCGGGGAAAGGTCGATGTAAGTAAGAAATGTTGGCAAGAATGGACGGGTGCGATCATACCAGCACTAATGCACCGGATCCCATCAGAACTCCGAAGTTAAGCGTGCTTGGGCGAGAGTAGTACTAGGATGGGTGACCTCCTGGGAAGTCCTCGTGTTGCACCCCTCTTTTTTTCGTTTTTTTTCTTATCGGTGGATCGGATTTCGAATTCGTTCGTTTTTTGCCCGTGCCTATAGAACGGAATACGTGGGGATCGAGAAGATCTTTCTTTTGATATATTATACGCGCGAATACGAGCCCCGAGCAAAGAGTTACGGCGGTTTGAAAATCCGGGTTCGGGGAAAGGTCGATGTAAGTAAGAAATGTTGGCAAGAATGGACGGGTGCGATCATACGAGCACTAATGCACCGGATCCCATCAGAACTCCGAAGTTAAGCGTGCTTGGGCGAGAGTAGTACTAGGATGGGTGACCTCCTGGGAAGTCCTCGTGTTGCACCCCTCTTTTTTTCGTTTTTTTTCTTATCGGTGGATCGGATTTCGAATTCGTTCGTTTTTTGCCCGTGCCTATAGAACGGAATGCGTGGGTCCGAGAAGATCTTTCTTTTGATATATTATACGCGCGAATCCGAGACCCGAGCAAAGAGTTATGGCGGTTTGAAAATCCGGGTTCGGGGAAAGGTCGATGTAAGTAAGAAATGTTGGCAAGAATGGACGGGTGCGATCATACGAGCACTAATGCACCGGATCCCATCAGAACTCCGAAGTTAAGCGTGCTTGGGCGAGAGTAGTACTAGGATGGGTGACCTCCTGGGAAGTCCTCGTGTGGCACCCCTCTTTTTTTCGTTTTTTTTCTTATCGGTGGATCGGATTTCGAATTCGTTCGTTTTTTGCCCGTGCCTATAGAACGGAATGCGTGGGTCCGAGAAGATCTTTCTTTTGATATATTATACGCGCGAATCCGAGACCCGAGCAAAGAGTTATGGCGGTTTGAAAATCCGGGTTCGGGGAAAGGTCGATGTAAGTAAGAAATGTTGGCAAGAATGGACGGGTGCGATCATACCAGCACTAATGCACCGGATCCCATCAGAACTCCGAAGTTAAGCGTGCTTGGGCGAGAGTAGTACTAGGATGGGTGACCTCCTGGGAAGTCCTCGTGTTGCACCCCTCTTTTTTTCGTTTTTTTTCTTATCGGTGGATCGGATTTCGAATTCGTTCGTTTTTTGCCCGTGCCTATAGAACGGAATGCGTGGGGATCGAGAAGATCTTTCTTTTGATATATTATACGCGCGAATCCGAGACCCGAGCAAAGAGTTATGGCGGTTTGAAAATCCGGGTTCGGGGAAAGGTCGATGTAAGTAAGAAATGTTGGCAAGAATGGACGGGTGCGATCATACGAGCACTAATGCACCGGATCCCATCAGAACTCCGAAGTTAAGCGTGCTTGGGCGAGAGTAGTACTAGGATGGGTGACCTCCTGGGAAGTCCTCGTGTTGCACCCCTCTTTTTTTCGTTTTTTTTTCTTATCGGTGGATCGGATTTCGAATTCGTTCGTTTTTTGCCCGTGCCTATAGAACGGAATGCGTGGGGATCGAGAAGATCTTTCTTTTGATATATTATACGCGCGAATCCGAGACCCGAGCAAAGAGTTATGGCGGTTTGAAAATCCGGGTTCGGGGAAAGGTCGATGTAAGTAAGAAATGTTGGCAAGAATGGACGGGTGCGATCATACCAGCACTAATGCACCGGATCCCATCAGAACTCCGAAGTTAAGCGTGCTTGGGCGAGAGTAGTACTAGGATGGGTGACCTCCTGGGAAGTCCTTGTGTTGCACCCCTCTTTTTTTCGTTTTTTTTCTTATCGGTGGATCGGATTTCGAATTCGTTCGTTTTTTGCCCGTGCCTATAGAACGGAATGCGTGGGGATCGAGAAGATCTTTCTTTTGATATATTATACGCGCGAATCCGAGACCCGAGCAAAGAGTTATGGCGGTTTGAAAATCCGGGTTCGGGGAAAGGTCGATGTAAGTAAGAAATGTTGGCAAGAATGGACGGGTGCGATCATACCAGCACTAATGCACCGGATCCCATCAGAACTCCGAAGTTAAGCTTGCTTGGGCGAGAGTAGTACTAGGATGGGTGACCTCCTGGGAAGTCCTCGTGTTGCACCCCTCTTTTTTTCGTTTTTTTTCTTATCGGTGGATCGGATTTCGAATTCGTTCGTTTTTTGCCCGTGCCTATAGAACGGAATGCGTGGGGATCGAGAAGATCTTTCTTTTGATATATTATACGCGCGAATCCGAGACCCGAGCAAAGAGTTATGGCGGTTTGAAAATCCGGGTTCGGGGAAAGGTCGATGTAAGTAAGAAATGTTGGCGAAAATGGACGGGTGCGATCATACCAGCACTAATGCACCGGATCCCATCAGAACTCCGAAGTTAAGCGTGCTTGGGCGAGAGTAGTACTAGGATGGGTGACCTCCTGGAAAGTCCTCGTGTCGCACCCCTCTTTTTTTCGTTTTTTTTCTTATCGGTGGATCGGATTTCGAATTCGTTCGTTTTTTGCCCGTGCCTATAGAACGGAATGCGTGGGGATCGAGAAGATCTTTCTTTTGATATATTATACGCGCGAATCCGAGACCCGAGCAAAGAGTTATGGCGGTTTGAAAATCCGGGTTCGGGGAAAGGTCGATGTAAGTAAGAAATGTTGGTAAGAATGGACGGGTGCGATCATACCAGCACTAATGCACCGGATCCCATCAGAACTCCGAAGTTAAGCGTGCTTGGGCGAGAGTAGTACTAGGATGGGTGACCTCCTGGGAAGTCCTCGTGTTGCACCCCTCTTTTTTTCGTTTTTTTTCTTATCGGTGGATCGTATTTCGAATTCGTTCGTTTTTTGCCAGTGCCTATAGAACGGAATGCGTGGGGATCGAGAAGATCTTTCTTTTGATATATTATACGCGCGAATCCGAGACCCGAGCAAAGAGTTATGGCGGTTTGAAAATCCGGGTTCGGGGAAAGGTCGATGTAAGTAAGAAATGTTGGCAAGAATGGACGGGTGCGATCATACCAGCACTAATGCACCGGATCCCATCAGAACTCCGAAGTTAAGCGTGCTTGGGCGAGAGTAGTACTAGGATGGGTGACCTCCTGGGAAGTCCTCGTGTTGCACCCCTCTTTTTTTCGTTTTTTTTCTTATCGGTGGATCGGATTTCGAATTCGTTCGTTTTTTGCCCGTGCCTATAGAACGGAATGCGTGGGGATCGAGAAGATCTTTCTTTTGATATATTATACGCGCGAATCCGAGACCCGAGCAAAGAGTTATGGCGGTTTGAAAATCCGGGTTCGGGGAAAGGTCGATGTAAGTAAGAAATGTTGGCGAAAATGGACGGGTGCGATCATACCAGCACTAATGCACCGGATCCCATCAGAACTCCGAAGTTAAGCGTGCTTGGGCGAGAGTAGTACTAGGATGGGTGACCTCCTGGGAAGTCCTCGTGTCGCACCCCTCTTTTTTTCGTTTTTTTTCTTATCGGTGGATCGGATTTCGAATTCGTTCGTTTTTTGCCCGTGCCTATAGAACGGAATGCGTGGGGATCGAGAAGATCTTTCTTTTGATATATTATACGCGCGAATCCGAGACCCGAGCAAAGAGTTATGGCGGTTTGAAAATCCGGGTTCGGGGAAAGGTCGATGTAAGTAAGAAATGTTGGTAAGAATGGACGGGTGCGATCATACCAGCACTAATGCACCGGATCCCATCAGAACTCCGAAGTTAAGCGTGCTTGGGCGAGAGTAGTACTAGGATGGGTGACCTCCTGGGAAGTCCTCGTGTTGCACCCCTCTTTTTTTCGTTTTTTTTCTTATCGGTGGATCGGATTTCGAATTCGTTCGTTTTTTGCCCGTGCCTATAGAACGGAATGCGTGGGGATCGAGAAGATCTTTCTTTTGATATATTATACGCGCGAATCCGAGACCCGAGCAAAGAGTTATGGCGGTTTGAAAATCCGGGTTCGGGGAAAGGTCGATGTAAGTAAGAAATGTTGGCAAGAATGGACGGGTGCGATCATACCAGCACTAATGCACCGGATCCCATCAGAACTCCGAAGTTAAGCGTGCTTGGGCGAGAGTAGTACTAGGATGGGTGACCTCCTGGGAAGTCCTCGTGTTGCACCCCTCTTTTTTTCGTTTTTTTTCTTATCGGTGGATCGGATTTCGAATTCGTTCGTTTTTTGCCCGTGCCTATAGAACGGAATGCGTGGGGATCGAGAAGATCTTTCTTTTGATATATTATACGCGCGAATCCGAGACCCGAGCAAAGAGTTATGGCGGTTTGAAAATCCGGGTTCGGGGAAAGGTCGATGTAAGTAAGAAATGTTGGCGAAAATGGACGGGTGCGATCATACCAGCACTAATGCACCGGATCCCATCAGAACTCCGAAGTTAAGCGTGCTTGGGCGAGAGTAGTACTAGGATGGGTGACCTCCTGGGAAGTCCTCGTGTCGCACCCCTCTTTTTTTCGTTTTTTTTCTTATCGGTGGATCGGATTTCGAATTCGTTCGTTTTTTGCCCGTGCCTATAGAACGGAATGCGTGGGGATCGAGAAGATCTTTCTTTTGATATATTATACGCGCGAATCCGAGACCCGAGAAAAGAGTTACGGCGGTTTGAAAATCCGGGTTCGGGGAAAGGTCGATGTAAGTAAGAAATGTTGGCGAAAATGGACGGGTGCGATCATACCAGCACTAATGCACCGGATCCCATCAGAACTCCGAAGTTAAGCGTGCTTGGGCGAGAGTAGTACTAGGATGGGTGACCTCCTGGGAAGTCCTCGTGTCGCACCCCTCTTTTTTTCGTTTTTTTTCTTATAGGTGGATCGGATTTCGAATTCGTTCGTTTTTTGCCCGTGCCTATAGAACGGAATGCGTGGGGATCGAGAAGATCTTTCTTTTGATATATTATACGCGCGAATCCGAGACCCGAGCAAAGAGTTATGGCGGTTTGAAAATCCGGGTTCGGGGAAAGGTCGATGTAAGTAAGAAATGTTGGCGAAAATGGACGGGTGCGATCATACCAGCACTAATGCACCGGATCCCATCAGAACTCCGAAGTTAAGCGTGCTTGGGCGAGAGTAGTACTAGGATGGGTGACCTCCTGGGAAGTCCTCGTGTCGCACCCCTCTTTTTTTCGTTTTTTTTCTTATCGGTGGATCGGATTTCGAATTCGTTCGTTTTTTGCCCGTGCCTATAGAACGGAATACGTGGGGATCGAGAAGATCTTTCTTTTGATATATTATACGCGCGAATACGAGCCCCGAGCAAAGAGTTACGGCGGTTTGAAAATCCGGGTTCGGGGAAAGGTCGATGTAAGTAAGAAATGTTGGCAAGAATGGACGGGTGCGATCATACGAGCACTAATGCACCGGATCCCATCAGAACTCCGAAGTTAAGCATGCTTGGGCGAGAGTAGTACTAGGATGGGTGACCTCCTGGGAAGTCCTCGTGTTGCACCCCTCTTTTTTTCGTTTTTTTTCTTATCGGTGGATCGGATTTCGAATTCGTTCGTTTTTTGCCCGTGCCTATAGAACGGAATGCGTGGGGATCGAGAAGATCTTTCTTTTGATATATTATACGCGCGAATCCGAGACCCGAGCAAAGAGTTATGGCGGTTTGAAAATCCGGGTTCGGGGAAAGGTCGATGTAAGTAAGAAATGTTGGCGAAAATGGACGGGTGCGATCATACCAGCACTAATGCACCGGATCCCATCAGAACTCCGAAGTTAAGCGTGCTTGGGCGAGAGTAGTACTAGGATGGGTGACCTCCTGGGAAGTCCTCGTGTCGCACCCCTCTTTTTTTCGTTTTTTTTCTTATAGGTGGATCGGATTTCGAATTCGTTCGTTTTTTGCCCGTGCCTATAGAACGGAATGCGTGGGGATCGAGAAGATCTTTCTTTTGATATATTATACGCGCGAATCCGAGACCCGAGCAAAGAGTTATGGCGGTTTGAAAATCCGGGTTCGGGGAAAGGTCGATGTAAGTAAGAAATGTTGGCGAAAATGGACGGGTGCGATCATACCAGCACTAATGCACCGGATCCCATCAGAACTCCGAAGTTAAGCGTGCTTGGGCGAGAGTAGTACTAGGATGGGTGACCTCCTGGGAAGTCCTCGTGTCGCACCCCTCTTTTTTTCGTTTTTTTTCTTATCGGTGGATCGGATTTCGAATTCGTTCGTTTTTTGCCCGTGCCTATAGAACGGAATGCGTGGGGATCGAGAAGATCTTTCTTTTGATATATTATACGCGCGAATCCGAGACCCGAGCAAAGAGTTATGGCGGTTTGAAAATCCGGGTTCGGGGAAAGGTCGATGTAAGTAAGAAATGTTGGCGAAAATGGACGGGTGCGATCATACCAGCACTAATGCACCGGATCCCATCAGAACTCCGAAGTTAAGCGTGCTTGGGCGAGAGTAGTACTAGGTTGGGTGACCTCCTGGGAAGTCCTCGTGTCGCACCCCTCTTTTTTTCGTTTTTTTTCTTATCGGTGGATCGGATTTCGAATTCGTTCGTTTTTTGCCCGTGCCTATAGAACGGAATGCGTGGGGATCGAGAAGATCTTTCTTTTGATATATTATACGCGCGAATCCGAGACCCGAGCAAAGAGTTATGGCGGTTTGAAAATCCGGGTTCGGGGAAAGGTCGATGTAAGTAAGAAATGTTGGCGAAAATGGACGGGTGCGATCATACCAGCACTAATGCACCGGATCCCATCAGAACTCCGAAGTTAAGCGTGCTTGGGCGAGAGTAGTACTAGGTTGGGTGACCTCCTGGGAAGTCCTCGTGTCGCACCCCTCTTTTTTTCGTTTTTTTTCTTATCGGTGGATCGGATTTCGAATTCGTTCGTTTTTTGCCCGTGCCTATAGAACGGAATGCGTGGGGATCGAGAAGATCTTTCTTTTGATATATTATACGCGCGAATCCGAGACCCGAGCAAAGAGTTATGGCGGTTTGAAAATCCGGGTTCGGGGAAAGGTCGATGTAAGTAAGAAATGTTGGTAAGAATGGACGGGTGCGATCATACCAGCACTAATGCACCGGATCCCATCAGAACTCCGAAGTTAAGCGTGCTTGGGCGAGAGTAGTACTAGGATGGGTGACCTCCTGGGAAGTCCTCGTGTTGCACCCCTCTTTTTTTCGTTTTTTTTCTTATCGGTGGATCGGATTTCGAATTCGTTCGTTTTTTGCCCGTGCCTATAGAACGGAATGCGTGGGGATCGAGAAGATCTTTCTTTTGATATATTATACGCGCGAATCCGAGACCCGAGCAAAGAGTTATGGCGGTTTGAAAATCCGGGTTCGGGGAAAGGTCGATGTAAGTAAGAAATGTTGGCAAGAATGGACGGGTGCGATCATACCAGCACTAATGCACCGGATCCCATCAGAACTCCGAAGTTAAGCGTGCTTGGGCGAGAGTAGTACTAGGATGGGTGACCTCCTGGGAAGTCCTCGTGTTGCACCCCTCTTTTTTTCGTTTTTTTTCTTATCGGTGGATCGGATTTCGAATTCGTTCGTTTTTTGCCCGTGCCTATAGAACGGAATGCGTGGGGATCGAGAAGATCTTTCTTTTGATATATTATACGCGCGAATCCGAGACCCGAGCAAAGAGTTATGGCGGTTTGAAAATCCGGGATCGGGGAAAGGTCGATGTAAGTAAGAAATGTTGGCAAGAATGGACGGGTGCGATCATACCAGCACTAATGCACCGGATCCCATCAGAACTCCGAAGTTAAGCGTGCTTGGGCGAGAGTAGTACTAGGATGGGTGACCTCCTGGGAAGTCCTCGTGTTGCACCCCTCTTTTTTTCGTTTTTTTTCTTATCGGTGGATCGGATTTCGAATTCGTTCGTTTTTTGCCCGTGCCTATAGAACGGAATACGTGGGGATCGAGAAGATCTTTCTTTTGATATATTATACGCGCGAATACGAGCCCCGAGCAAAGAGTTACGGCGGTTTGAAAATCCGGGTTCGGGGAAAGGTCGATGTAAGTAAGAAATGTTGGCAGGAATGGACGGGTGCGATCATACGAGCACTAATGCACCGGATCCCATCAGAACTCCGAAGTTAAGCGTGCTTGGGCGAGAGTAGTACTAGGATGGGTGACCTCCTGGGAAGTCCTCGTGTTGCACCCCTCTTTTTTTCGTTTTTTTTCTTATCGGTGGATCGGATTTCGAATTCGTTCGTTTTTTGCCCGTGCCTATAGAACGGAATGCGTGGGTCCGAGAAGATCTTTCTTTTGATATATTATACGCGCGAATCCGAGACCCGAGCAAAGAGTTATGGCGGTTTGAAAATCCGGGTTCGGGGAAAGGTCGATGTAAGTAAGAAATGTTGGCAAGAATGGACGGGTGCGATCATACCAGCACTAATGCACCGGATCCCATCAGAACTCCGAAGTTAAGCGTGCTTGGGCGAGAGTAGTACTAGGATGGGTGACCTCCAGGGAAGTCCTCGTGTTGCACCCCTCTTTTTTTCGTTTTTTTTCTTATCGGTGGATCGGATTTCGAATTCGTTCGTTTTTTGCCCGTGCCTATAGAACGGAATGCGTGGGGATCGAGAAGATCTTTCTTTTGATATATTATACGCGCGAATCCGTGACCCGAGCAAAGAGTTATGGCGGTTTGAAAATCCGGGTTCGGGGAAAGGTCGATGTAAGTAAGAAATGTTGGCAAGAATGGACGGGTGCGATCATACCAGCACTAATGCACCGGATCCCATCAGAACTCCGAAGTTAAGCGTGCTTGGGCGAGAGTAGTACTAGGATGGGTGACCTCCTGGGAAGTCCTCGTGTTGCACCCCTCTTTTTTTCGTTTTTTTTCTTATCGGTGGATCGGATTTCGAATTCGTTCGTTTTTTGCCCGTGCCTATAGAACGGAATACGTGGGGATCGAGAAGATCTTTCTTTTGATATATTATACGCGCGAATACGAGCCCCGAGCAAAGAGTTACGGCGGTTTGAAAATCCGGGTTCGGGGAAAGGTCGATGTAAGTAAGAAATGTTGGCAAGAATGGACGGGTGCGATCATACCAGCACTAATGCACCGGATCCCATCAGAACTCCGAAGTTAAGCGTGCTTGGGCGAGAGTAGTACTAGTATGGGTGACCTCCTGGGAAGTCCTCGTGTTGCACCCCTCTTTTTTTCGTTTTTTTTCTTATCGGTGGATCGGATTTCGAATTCGTTCGTTTTTTGCCCGTGCCTATAGAACGGAATGCGTGGGGATCGAGAAGATCTTTCTTTTGATATATTATACGCGCGAATCCGAGACCCGAGCAAAGAGTTATGGCGGTTTGAAAATCCGGGTTCGGGGAAAGGTCGATGTAAGTAAGAAATGTTGGCAAGAATGGACGGGTGCGATCATACGAGCACTAATGCACCGGATCCCATCAGAACTCCGAAGTTAAGCATGCTTGGGCGAGAGTAGTACTAGGATGGGTGACCTCCTGGGAAGTCCTCGTGTTGCACCCCTCTTTTTTTCGTTTTTTTTCTTATCGGTGGATCGGATTTCGAATTCGTTCGTTTTTTGCCCGTGCCTATAGAACGGAATGCGTGGGGATCGAGAAGATCTTTCTTTTGATATATTATACGCGCGAATCCGAGACCCGAGCAAAGAGTTATGGCGGTTTGAAAATCCGGGTTCGGGGAAAGGTCGATGTAAGTAAGAAATGTTGGCGAAAATGGACGGGTGCGATCATACCAGCACTAATGCACCGGATCTCATCAGAACTCCGAAGTTAAGCGTGCTTGGGCGAGAGTAGTACTAGGATGGGTGACCTCCTGGGAAGTCCTCGTGTCGCACCCCTCTTTTTTTCGTTTTTTTTCTTATCGGTGGATCGGATTTCGAATTCGTTCGTTTTTTGCCCGTGCCTATAGAACGGAATGCGTGGGGATCGAGAAGATCTTTCTTTTGATATATTATACGCGCGAATCCGAGACCCGAGCAAAGAGTTATGGCGGTTTGAAAATCCGGGTTCGGGGAAAGGTCGATGTAAGTAAGAAATGTTGGTAAGAATGGACGGGTGCGATCATACCAGCACTAATGCACCGGATCCCATCAGAACTCCGAAGTTAAGCGTGCTTGGGCGAGAGTAGTACTAGGATGGGTGACCTCCTGGGAAGTCCTCGTGTTGCACCCCTCTTTTTTTCGTTTTTTTTCTTATCGGTTGATCGGATTTCGAATTCGTTCGTTTTTTGCCCGTGCCTATAGAACGGAATGCGTGGGGATCGAGAAGATCTTTCTTTTGATATATTATACGCGCGAATCCGAGACCCGAGCAAAGAGTTATGGCGGTTTGAAAATCCGGGTTCGGGGAAAGGTCGATGTAAGTAAGAAATGTTGGCAAGAATGGACGGGTGCGATCATACCAGCACTAATGCACCGGATCCCATCAGAACTCCGAAGTTAAGCGTGCTTGGGCGAGAGTAGTACTAGGATGGGTGACCTCCTGGGAAGTCCTCGTGTTGCACCCCTCTTTTTTTCGTTTTTTTTCTTATCGGTGGATCGGATTTCGAATTCGTTCGTTTTTTGCCCGTGCCTATAGAACGGAATGCGTGGGGATCGAGAAGATCTTTCTTTTGATATATTATACGCGCGAATCCGAGACCCGAGCAAAGAGTTATGGCGGTTTGAAAATCCGGGTTCGGGGAAAGGTCGATGTAAGTAAGAAATGTTGGCGAAAATGGACGGGTGCGATCATACCAGCACTAATGCACCGGATCCCATCAGAACTCCGAAGTTAAGCGTGCTTGGGCGAGAGTAGTACTAGGATGGGTGACCTCCTGGGAAGTCCTCGTGTCGCACCCCTCTTTTTTTCGTTTTTTTTCTTATCGGTGGATCGGATTTCGAATTCGTTTCGTTTTTTGCCCGTGCCTATAGAACGGAATGCGTGGGGATCGAGAAGATCTTTCTTTTGATATATTATACGCGCGAATCCGAGACCCGAGAAAAGAGTTACGGCGGTTTGAAAATCCGGGTTCGGGGAAAGGTCGATGTAAGTAAGAAATGTTGGCGAAAATGGACGGGTGCGATCATACCAGCACTAATGCACCGGATCCCATCAGAACTCCGAAGTTAAGCGTGCTTGGGCGAGAGTAGTACTAGGATGGGTGACCTCCTGGGAAGTCCTCGTGTCGCACCCCTCTTTTTTTCGTTTTTTTTTCTTATAGGTGGATCGGATTTCGAATTCGTTCGTTTTTTGCCCGTGCCTATAGAACGGAATACGTGGGGATCGAGAAGATCTTTCTTTTGATATATTATACGCACGAATACGAGCCCCGAGCAAAGAGTTACGGCGGTTTGAAAATCCGGGTTCGGGGAAAGGTCGATGTAAGTAAGAAATGTTGGCAAGAATGGACGGGTGCGATCATACCAGCACTAATGCACCGGATCCCATCAGAACTCCGAAGTTAAGCGTGCTTGGGCGAGAGTAGTACTAGGATGGGTGACCTCCTGGGAAGTCCTCGTGTTGCACCCCTCTTTTTTTCGTTTTTTTTCTTATCGGTGGATCGGATTTCGAATTCGTTCGTTTTTTGCCCGTGCCTATAGAACGGAATGCGTGGGGATCGAGAAGATCTTTCTTTTGATATATTATACGCGCGAATACAAGACCCGAGCAAAGAGTTATGGAGGTTTGAAAATCCGGGTTCGGGGAAAGGTCGATGTAAGTAAGAAATGTTGCCCAGAATGGACGGGTGCGATCATGCCAGCACTAATGCACCGGATCCCATCAGAACTCCGAAGTTAAGCGTGCTTGGGCGAGAGTAGTACTAGGATGGGTGACCTCCTGGGAAGTCCTCGTGTTGCACCCCTCTTTTTTTCGTTTTTTTTCTTATCGGTGGATCGGATTTCGAATTCGTTCGTTTTTTGCCCGTGCCTATAGAACGGAATGCGTGGGGATCGAGAAGATCTTTCTTTTGATATATTATACGCGCGAATCCGAGACCCGAGCAAAGAGTTATGGCGGTTTGAAAATCCGGGTTCGGGGAAAGGTCGATGTAAGTAAGAAATGTTGGCAAGAATGGACGGGTGCGATCATACCAGCACTAATGCACCGGATCCCATCAGAACTCCGAAGTTAAGCGTGCTTGGGCGAGAGTAGTACTAGGATGGGTGACCTCCTGGGAAGTCCTCGTGTTGCACCCCTCTTTTTTTCGTTTTTTTTCTTATCGGTGGATCGGATTTCGAATTCGTTCGTTTTTTGCCCGTGCCTATAGAACGGAATGCGTGGGGATCGAGAAGATCTTTCTTTTGATATATTATACGCGCGAATCCGAGACCCGAGCAAAGAGTTATGGCGGTTTGAAAATCCGGGTTCGGGGAAAGGTCGATGTAAGTAAGAAATGTTGGCGAAAATGGACGGGTGCGATCATACCAGCACTAATGCACCGGATCCCATCAGAACTCCGAAGTTAAGCGTGCTTGGGGGAGAGTAGTACTAGGATGGGTGACCTCCTGGGAAGTCCTCGTGTCGCACCCCTCTTTTTTTCGTTTTTTTTTCTTATCGGTGGATCGGATTTCGAATTCGTTTCGTTTTTTGCCCGTGCCTATAGAACGGAATGCGTGGGGATCGAGAAGATCTTTCTTTTGATATATTATACGCGCGAATCCGAGACCCGAGAAAAGAGTTACGGCGGTTTGAAAATCCGGGTTCGGGGAAAGGTCGATGTAAGTAAGAAATGTTGGCGAAAATGGACGGGTGCGATCATACCAGCACTAATGCACCGGATCCCATCAGAACTCCGAAGTTAAGCGTGCTTGGGCGAGAGTAGTACTAGGATGGGTGACCTCCTGGGAAGTCCTCGTGTCGCACCCCTCTTTTTTTCGTTTTTTTTTCTTATAGGTGGATCGGATTTCGAATTCGTTCGTTTTTTGCCCGTGCCTATAGAACGGAATACGTGGGGATCGAGAAGATCTTTCTTTTTATATATTATACGCGCGAATACGAGCCCCGAGCAAAGAGTTACGGCGGTTTGAAAATCCGGGTTCGGGGAAAGGTCGATGTAAGTAAGAAATGTTGGCAAGAATGGACGGGTGCGATCATACCAGCACTAATGCACCGGATCCCATCAGAACTCCGAAGTTAAGCGTGCTTGGGCGAGAGTAGTACTAGGATGGGTGACCTCCTGGGAAGTCCTCGTGTTGCACCCCTCTTTTTTTCGTTTTTTTTCTTATCGGTGGATCGGATTTCGAATTCGTTCGTTTTTTGCCCGTGCCTATAGAACGGAATGCGTGGGGATCGAGAAGATCTTTCTTTTGATATATTATACGCGCGAATACAAGACCCGAGCAAAGAGTTATGGAGGTTTGAAAATCCGGGTTCGGGGAAAGGTCGATGTAAGTAAGAAATGTTGCCAAGAATGGACGGGTGCGATCATGCCAGCACTAATGCACCGGATCCCATCAGAACTCCGAAGTTAAGCGTGCTTGGGCGAGAGTAGTACTAGGATGGGTGACCTCCTGGGAAGTCCTCGTGTTGCACCCCTCTTTTTTTCGTTTTTTTTCTTATCGGTGGATCGGATTTCGAATTCGTTCGTTTTTTGCCCGTGCCTATAGAACGGAATGCGTGGGGATCGAGAAGATCTTTCTTTTGATATATTATACGCGCGAATCCGAGACCCGAGCAAAGAGTTATGGCGGTTTGAAAATCCGGGTTCGGGGAAAGGTCGATGTAAGTAAGAAATGTTGGTAAGAATGGACGGGTGCGATCATACCAGCACTAATGCACCGGATCCCATCAGAACTCCGAAGTTAAGCGTGCTTGGGCGAGAGTAGTACTAGGATGGGTGACCTCCTGGGAAGTCTTCGTGTTGCACCCCTCTTTTTTTCGTTTTTTTCTTATCGGTGGATCGGATTTCGAATTCGTTCGTTTTTTGCCCGTGCCTATAGAACGGAATGCGTGGGGATCGAGAAGATCTTTCTTTTGATATATTATACGCGCGAATCCGAGACCCGAGCAAAGAGTTATGGCGGTTTGAAAATCCGGGTTCGGGGAAAGGTCGATGTAAGTAAGAAATGTTGGCAAGAATGGACGGGTGCGATCATACCAGCACTAATGCACCGGATCCCATCAGAACTCCGAAGTTAAGCTTGCTTGGGCGAGAGTAGTACTAGGATGGGTGACCTCCTGGGAAGTCCTCGTGTTGCACCCCTCTTTTTTTCGTTTTTTTTCTTATCGGTGGATCGGATTTCGAATTCGTTCGTTTTTTGCCCGTGCCTATAGAACGGAATGCGTGGGGATCGAGAAGATCTTTCTTTTGATATATTATACGCGCGAATCCGAGACCCGAGCAAAGAGTTATGGCGGTTTGAAAATCCGGGTTCGGGGAAAGGTCGATGTAAGTAAGAAATGTTGGCGAAAATGGACGGGTGCGATCATACCAGCACTAATGCACCGGATCCCATCAGAACTCCGAAGTTAAGCGTGCTTGGGCGAGAGTAGTACTAGGATGGGTGACCTCCTGGAAAGTCCTCGTGTCGCAACCCTCTTTTTTTCGTTTTTTTTCTTATCGGTGGATCGGATTTCGAATTCGTTCGTTTTTTGCCCGTGCCTATAGAACGGAATGCGTGGGGATCGAGAAGATCTTTCTTTTGATATATTATACGCGTGAATCCGAGACCCGAGCAAAGAGTTATGGCGGTTTGAAAATCCGGGTTCGGGGAAAGGTCGATGTAAAATGTTGGTAAGAATGGACGGGTGCGATCATACCAGCACTAATGCACCGTATCCCATCAGAACTCCGAAGTTAAGCGTGCTTGGGCGAGAGTAGTACTAGGATGGGTGACCTCCTGGGAAGTCCTCGTGTTGCACCCCTCTTTTTTTCGTTTTTTTTCTTATCGGTGGATCGTATTTCGAATTCGTTCGTTTTTTGCCCGTGCCTATAGAACGGAATGCGTGGGGATCGATAAGATCTTTCTTTTGATATATTATACGCGTGAATCCGAGACCCGAGCAAAGAGTTATGGCGGTTTGAAAATCCGGGTTCGGGGAAAGGTCGATGTAAGTAAGAAATGTTGGCAAGAATGGACGGGTGCGATCATACCAGCACTAATGCACCGGATCCCATCAGAACTCCGAAGTTAAGCGTGCTTGGGCGAGAGTAGTACTAGGATGGGTGACCTCCTGGGAAGTCCTCGTGTTGCACCCCTCTTTTTTTCGTTTTTTTTCTTATCGGTGGATCGGATTTCGAATTCGTTCGTTTTTTGCCCGTGCCTATAGAACGGAATGCGTGGGGATCGAGAAGATCTTTCTTTTGATATATTATACGCGCGAATCCGAGACCCGAGCAAAGAGTTATGGCGGTTTGAAAATCCGGGTTCGGGGAAAGGTCGATGTAAGTAAGAAATGTTGGCGAAAATGGACGGGTGCGATCATACCAGCACTAATGCACCGGATCCCATCAGAACTCCGAAGTTAAGCGTGCTTGGGCGAGAGTAGTACTAGGATGGGTGACCTCCTGGGAAGTCCTCGTGTCGCACCCCTCTTTTTTTCGTTTTTTTTCTTATCGGTGGATCGGATTTCGAATTCGTTCGTTTTTTGCCCGTGCCTATAGAACGGAATGCGTGGGGATCGAGAAGATCTTTCTTTTGATATATTATACGCGCGAATCCGAGACCCGAGCAAAGAGTTATGGCGGTTTGAAAATCCGGGTTCGGGGAAAGGTCGATGTAAGTAAGAAATGTTGGTAAGAATGGACGGGTGCGATCATACCAGCACTAATGCACCGGATCCCATCAGAACTCCGAAGTTAAGCGTGCTTGGGCGAGAGTAGTACTAGGATGGGTGACCTCCTGGGAAGTCCTCGTGTTGCACCCCTCTTTTTTTCGTTTTTTTTCTTATCGGTGGATCGGATTTCGAATTCGTTCGTTTTTTGCCCGTTCCTATAGAACGGAATGCGTGGGGATCGAGAAGATCTTTCTTTTGATATATTATACGCGCGAATCCGAGACCCGAGCAAAGAGTTATGGCGGTTTGAAAATCCGGGTTCGGGGAAAGGTCGATGTAAGTAAGAAATGTTGGCAAGAATGGACGGGTGCGATCATACCAGCACTAATGCACCGGATCCCATCAGAACTCCGAAGTTAAGCGTGCTTGGGCGAGAGTAGTACTAGGATGGGTGACCTCCTGGGAAGTCCTCGTGTTGCACCCCTCTTTTTTTCGTTTTTTTTCTTATCGGTGGATCGGATTTCGAATTCGTTCGTTTTTTGCCCGTGCCTATAGAACGGAATGCGTGGGGATCGAGAAGATCTTTCTTTTGATATATTATACGCGCGAATCCGAGACCCGAGCAAAGAGTTATGGCGGTTTGAAAATCCGGGTTCGGGGAAAGGTCGATGTAAGTAAGAAATGTTGACAAGAATGGACGGGTGCGATCATACCAGCACTAATGCACCGGATCCCATCAGAACTCCGAAGTTAAGCGTGCTTGGGCGAGAGTAGTACTAGGATGGGTGACCTCCTGGGAAGTCCTCGTGTTGCACCCCTCTTTTTTTCGTTTTTTTTCTTATCGGTGGATCGGATTTCGAATTCGTTCGTTTTTTGCCCGTGCCTATAGAACGGAATGCGTGGGGATCGAGAAGATCTTTCTTTTGATATATTATACGCGCGAATCCGAGACCCGAGCAAAGAGTTATGGCGGTTTGAAAATCCGGGTTCGGGGAAAGGTCGATGTAAGTAAGAAATGTTGGCAAGAATGGACGGGTGCGATCATACCAGCACTAATGCACCGGATCCCATCAGAACTCCGAAGTTAAGCGTGCTTGGGCGAGAGTAGTACTAGGATGGGTGACCTCCTGGGAAGTCCTCGTGTTGCACCCCTCTTTTTTTCGTTTTTTTCTTATCGGTGGATCGGATTTCGAATTCGTTCGTTTTTTGCCCGTGCCTATAGAACGGAATGCGTGGGGATCGAGAAGATCTTTCTTTTGATATATTATACGCGCGAATCCGAGACCCGAGCAAAGAGTTATGGCGGTTTGAAAATCCGGGTTCGGGGAAAGGTCGATGTAAGTAAGAAATGTTGGCGAAAATGGACGGGTGCGATCATACCAGCACTAATGCACCGGATCCCATCAGAACTCCGAAGTTAAGCGTGCTTGGGCGAGAGTAGTACTAGGATGGGTGACCTCCTGGGAAGTCCTCGTGTCGCACCCCTCTTTTTTTCGTTTTTTATCTTATCGGTGGATCGGATTTCGAATTCGTTTGTTTTTTGCCCGTGCCTATAGAACGGAATGCGTGGGGATCGAGAAGATCTTTCTTTTGATATATTATACGCGCGAATCCGAGACCCGAGGAAAGAGTTACGGCGGTTTGAAAATCCGGGTTCGGGGAAAGGTCGATGTAAGTAAGAAATGTTGGCGAAAATGGACGGGTGCGATCATACCAGCACTAATGCACCGGATCCCATCAGAACTCCGAAGTTAAGCGTGCTTGGGCGAGAGTAGTACTAGGATGGGTGACCTCCTGGGAAGTCCTCGTGTCGCACCCCTCTTTTTTTCGTTTTTTTTCTTATAGGTGGATCGGATTTCGAATTCGTTCGTTTTTTGCCCGTGCCTATAGAACGGAATACGTGGGGATCGAGAAGATCTTTCTTTTGATATATTATACGCGCGAATCCGAGACCCGAGCAAAGAGTTATGGCGGTTTGAAAATCCGGGTTCGGGGAAAGGTCGATGTAAGTAAGAAATGTTGGCGAAAATGGACGGGTGCGATCATACCAGCACTAATGCACCGGATCCCATCAGAACTCCGAAGTTAAGCGTGCTTGGGCGAGAGTAGTACTAGGATGGGTGACCTCCTGGGAAGTCCTCGTGTCGCACCCCTCTTTTTTTCGTTTTTTTTCTTATCGGTGGATCGGATTTCGAATTTGTTTGTTTTTTGCCCGTGCCTATAAAACGGAATGCGTGGGGATCGAGAAGATCTTTCTTTTGATATATTATACGCGCGAATCCGAGACCCGAGAAAAGAGTTACGGCGGTTTGAAAATCCGGGTTCGGGGAAAGGTCGATGTAAGTAAGAAATGTTGGCGAAAATGGACGGGTGCGATCATACCAGCACTAATGCACCGGATCCCATCAGAACTCCGAAGTTAAGCGTGCTTGGGCGAGAGTAGTACTAGGATGGGTGACCTCCTGGGAAGTCCTCGTGTCGCACCCCTCTTTTTTTCGTTTTTTTTCTTATAGGTGGATCGGATTTCGAATTCGTTCGTTTTTTGCCCGTGCCTATAGAACGGAATACGTGGGGATCGAGAAGATCTTTCTTTTGATATATTATACGCGCGAATACGAGCCCCGAGCAAAGAGTTACGGCGGTTTGAAAATCCGGGTTCGCGGAAAGGTCGATGTAAGTAAGAAATGTTGGCAAGAATGGACGGGTGCGATCATACCAGCACTAATGCACCGGATCCCATCAGAACTCCGTAGTTAAGCGTGCTTGGGCGAGAGTAGTACTAGGATGGGTGACCTCCTGGGAAGTCCTCGTGTTGCACCCCTCTTTTTTTCGTTTTTTTTCTTATCGGTGGATCGGATTTCGAATTCCTTCGTTTTTTGCCCGTGCCAATAGAACGGAATGCGTGGGGATCGAGAAGATCTTTCTTTTGATATATTATACGCGCGAATACGAGACCCGAGCAAAGAGTTATGGCGGTTTGAAAATCCGGGTTCGGGGAAAGGTCGATGTAAGTAAGAAATGTTGGCGAAAATGGACGGGTGCGATCATACCAGCACTAATGCACCGGATCCCATCAGAACTCCGAAGTTAAGCGTGCTTGGGCGAGAGTAGTACTAGGATGGGTGACCTCCTGGGAAGTCCTCGTGTCGCACCCCTCTTTTTTTCGTTTTTTATCTTATCGGTGGATCGGATTTCGAATTCGTTTGTTTTTTGCCCGTGCCTATAGAACGGAATGCGTGGGGATCGAGAAGATCTTTCTTTTGATATATTATACGCGCGAATCCGAGACCCGAGAAAAGAGTTACGGCGGTTTGAAAATCCGGGTTCGGGGAAAGGTCGATGTAAGTAAGAAATGTTGGCGAAAATGGACGGGTGCGATCATACCAGCACTAATGCACCGGATCCCATCAGAACTCCGAAGTTAAGCGTGCTTGGGCGAGAGTAGTACTAGGATGGGTGACCTCCTGGGAAGTCCTCGTGTCGCACCCCTCTTTTTTTCGTTTTTTTTCTTATAGGTGGATCGGATTTCGAATTCGTTCGTTTTTTGCCCGTGCCTATAGAACGGAATACGTGGGGATCGAGAAGATCTTTCTTTTGATATATTATACGCGCGAATCCGAGACCCGAGCAAAGAGTTATGGCGGTTTGAAAATCCGGGTTCGGGGAAAGGTCGATGTAAGTAAGAAATGTTGGCGAAAATGGACGGGTGCGATCATACCAGCACTAATGCACCGGATCCCATCAGAACTCCGAAGTTAAGCGTGCTTGGGCGAGAGTAGTACTAGGATGGGTGACCTCCTGGGAAGTCCTCGTGTCGCACCCCTCTTTTTTTCGTTTTTTTTCTTATAGGTGGATCGGATTTCGAATTCGTTCGTTTTTTGCCCGTGCCTATAGAACGGAATACGTGGGGATCGAGAAGATCTTTCTTTTGATATATTATACGCGCGAATCCGAGACCCGAGAAAAGAGTTACGGCGGTTTGAAAATCCGGGTTCGGGGAAAGGTCGATGTAAGTAAGAAATGTTGGCGAAAATGGACGGGTGCGATCATACCAGCACTAATGCACCGGATCCCATCAGAACTCCGAAGTTAAGCGTGCTTGGGCGAGAGTAGTACTAGGATGGGTGACCTCCTGGGAAGTCCTCGTGTCGCACCCCTCTTTTTTTCGTTTTTTTTCTTATAGGTGGATCGGATTTCGAATTCGTTCGTTTTTTGCCCGTGCCTATAGAACGGAATACGTGGGGATCGAGAAGATCTTTCTTTTGATATATTATACGCGCGAATACGAGCCCCGAGCAAAGAGTTACGGCGGTTTGAAAATCCGGGTTCGCGGAAAGGTCGATGTAAGTAAGAAATGTTGGCAAGAATGGACGGGTGCGATCATACCAGCACTAATGCACCGGATCCCATCAGAACTCCGTAGTTAAGCGTGCTTGGGCGAGAGTAGTACTAGGATGGGTGACCTCCTGGGAAGTCCTCGTGTTGCACCCCTCTTTTTTTCGTTTTTTTTCTTATCGGTGGATCGGATTTCGAATTCGTTCGTTTTTTGCCCGTGCCAATAGAACGGAATGCGTGGGGATCGAGAAGATCTTTCTTTTGATATATTATACGCGCGAATACGAGACCCGAGCAAAGAGTTATGGCGGTTTGAAAATCCGGGTTCGGGGAAAGGTCGATGTAAGTAAGAAATGTTGGCGAAAATGGACGGGTGCGATCATACCAGCACTAATGCACCGGATCCCATCAGAACTCCGAAGTTAAGAGTGCTTGGGCGAGAGTAGTACTAGGATGGGTGACCTCCTGGGAAGTCCTCGTGTCGCACCCCTCTTTTTTTCGTTTTTTTTCTTATAGGTGGATCGGATTTCGAATTCGTTCGTTTTTTGCCCGTCCCTATAGAACGGAATACGTGGGGATCGAGAAGATCTTTCTTTTGATATATTATACGCGCGAATACGAGCCCCGAGCAAAGAGTTATGGCGGTTTGAAAATCCGGGTTCGGGGAAAGGTCGATGTAAGTAAGAAATGTTGGCAAGAATGGACGGGTGCGATCATGCCAGCACTAATGCACCGGATCCCATCAGAACTCCGAAGTTAAGCGTGCTTGGGCGAGAGTAGTACTAGGATGGGTGACCTCCTGGGAAGTCCTCGTGTTGCACCCCTCTTTTTTTCGTTTTTTTTCTTATCGGTGGATCGGATTTCGAATTCGTTCGTTTTTTGCCCGTGCCTATAGAACGGAATGCGTGGGGATCGAGAAGATCTTTCTTTTGATATATTATACGCGCGAATCCGAGACCCGAGCAAAGAGTTATGGCGGTTTGAAAATCCGGGTTCGGGGAAAGGTCGATGTAAGTAAGAAATGTTGGCGAAAATGGACGGGTGCGATCATACCAGCACTAATGCACCGGATCCCATCAGAACTCCGAAGTTAAGCGTGCTTGGGCGAGAGTAGTACTAGGATGGGTGACCTCCTGGGAAGTCCTCGTGTCGCACCCCTCTTTTTTTCGTTTTTTTTCTTATCGGTGGATCGGATTTCGAATTCGTTCGTTTTTTGCCCGTGCCTATAGAACGGAATGCGTGGGGATCGAGAAGATCTTTCTTTTGATATATTATACGCGCGAATCCGAGACCCGAGCAAAGAGTTATGGCGGTTTGAAAATCCGGGTTCGGGGAAAGGTCGATGTAAGTAAGAAATGTTGGTAAGAATGGACGGGTGCGATCATACCAGCACTAATGCACCGGATCCCATCAGAACTCCGAAGTTAAGCGTGCTTGGGCGAGAGTAGTACTAGGATGGGTGACCTCCTGGGAAGTCCTCGTGTTGCACCCCTCTTTTTTTCGTTTTTTTTCTTATCGGTGGATCGGATTTCGAATTCGTTCGTTTTTTGCCCGTGCCTATAGAACGGAATGCGTGGGGATCGAGAAGATCTTTCTTTTGATATATTATACGCGCGAATCCGAGACCCGAGCAAAGAGTTATGGCGGTTTGAAAATCCGGGTTCGGGGAAAGGTCGATGTAAGTAAGAAATGTTGGCAAGAATGGACGGGTGCGATCATACCAGCACTAATGCACCGGATCCCATCAGAACTCCGAAGTTAAGCGTGCTTGGGCGAGAGTAGTACTAGGATGGGTGACCTCCTGGGAAGTCCTCGTGTTGCACCCCTCTTTTTTTCGTTTTTTTTCTTATCGGTGGATCGGATTTCGAATTCGTTCGTTTTTTGCCCGTGCCTATAGAACGGAATGCGTGGGGATCGAGAAGATCTTTCTTTTGATATATTATACGCGCGAATCCGAGACCCGAGCAAAGAGTTATGGCGGTTTGAAAATCCGGGTTCGGGGAAAGGTCGATGTAAGTAAGAAATGTTGGCAAGAATGGACGGGTGCGATCATACCAGCACTAATGCACCGGATCCCATCAGAACTCCGAAGTTAAGCGTGCTTGGGCGAGAGTAGTACTAGGATGGGTGACCTCCTGGGAAGTCCTCGTGTTGCACCCCTCTTTTTTTCGTTTTTTTTCTTATCGGTGGATCGGATTTCGAATTCGTTCGTTTTTTGCCCGTGCCTATAGAACGGAATGCGTGGGGATCGAGAAGATCTTTCTTTTGATATATTATACGCGCGAATCCGAGACCCGAGCAAAGAGTTATGGCGGTTTGAAAATCCGGGTTCGGGGAAAGGTCGATGTAAGTAAGAAATGTTGGCAAGAATGGACGGGTGCGATCATACCAGCACTAATGCACCGGATCCCATCAGAACTCCGAAGTTAAGCGTGCTTGGGCGAGAGTAGTACTAGGATGGGTGACCTCCTGGGAAGTCCTCGTGTTGCACCCCTCTTTTTTTCGTTTTTTTTCTTATCGGTGGATCGGATTTCGAATTCGTTCGTTTTTTCCCCGTGCCTATAGAACGGAATGCGTGGGGATCGAGAAGATCTTTCTTTTGATATATTATACGCGCGAATCCGAGACCCGAGCAAAGAGTTATGGCGGTTTGAAAATCCGGGTTCGGGGAAAGGTCGATGTAAGTAAGAAATGTTGGCGAAAATGGACGGGTGCGATCATACCAGCACTAATGCACCGGATCCCATCAGAACTCCGAAGTTAAGCGTGCTTGGGCGAGAGTAGTACTAGGATGGGTGACCTCCTGGGAAGTCCTCGTGTCGCACCCCTCTTTTTTTCGTTTTTTATCTTATCGGTGGATCGGATTTCGAATTCGTTTGTTTTTTGCCCGTGCCTATAGAACGGAATGCGTGGGGATCGAGAAGATCTTTCTTTTGATATATTATACGCGCGAATCCGAGACCCGAGAAAAGAGTTACGGCGGTTTGAAAATCCGGGTTCGGGGAAAGGTCGATGTAAGTAAGAAATGTTGGCGAAAATGGACGGGTGCGATCATACCAGCACTAATGCACCGGATCCCATCAGAACTCCGAAGTTAAGCGTGCTTGGGCGAGAGTAGTACTAGGATGGGTGACCTCCTGGGAAGTCCTCGTGTCGCACCCCTCTTTTTTTCGTTTTTTTTCTTATAGGTGGATCGGATTTCGAATTCGTTCGTTTTTTGCCCGTGCCTATAGAACGGAATACGTGGGGATCGAGAAGATCTTTCTTTTGATATATTATACGCGCGAATCCGAGACCCGAGCAAAGAGTTATGGCGGTTTGAAAATCCGGGTTCGGGGAAAGGTCGATGTAAGTAAGAAATGTTGGCGAAAATGGACGGGTGCGATCATACCAGCACTAATGCACCGGATCCCATCAGAACTCCGAAGTTAAGCGTGCTTGGGCGAGAGTAGTACTAGGATGGGTGACCTCCTGGGAAGTCCTCGTGTCGCACCCCTCTTTTTTTCGTTTTTTTTCTTATCGGTGGATCGGATTTCGAATTCGTTTGTTTTTTGCCCGTGCCTATAAAACGGAATGCGTGGGGATCGAGAAGATCTTTCTTTTGATATATTATACGCGCGAATCCGAGACCCGAGAAAAGAGTTACGGCGGTTTGAAAATCCGGGTTCGGGGAAAGGTCGATGTAAGTAAGAAATGTTGGCGAAAATGGACGGGTGCGATCATACCAGCACTAATGCACCGGATCCCATCAGAACTCCGAAGTTAAGCGTGCTTGGGCGAGAGTAGTACTAGGATGGGTGACCTCCTGGGAAGTCCTCGTGTCGCACCCCTCTTTTTTTCGTTTTTTTTCTTATAGGTGGATCGGATTTCGAATTCGTTCGTTTTTTGCCCGTGCCTATAGAACGGAATACGTGGGGATCGAGAAGATCTTTCTTTTGATATATTATACGCGCGAATACGAGCCCCGAGCAAAGAGTTACGGCGGTTTGAAAATCCGGGTTCGCGGAAAGGTCGATGTAAGTAAGAAATGTTGGCAAGAATGGACGGGTGCGATCATACAGCACTAATGCACCGGATCCCATCAGAACTCCGTAGTTAAGCGTGCTTGGGCGAGAGTAGTACTAGGATGGGTGACCTCCTGGGAAGTCCTCGTGTTGCACCCCTCTTTTTTTCGTTTTTTTTCTTATCGGTGGATCGGATTTCGAATTCGTTCGTTTTTTGCCCGTGCCAATAGAACGGAATGCGTGGGGATCGAGAAGATCTTTCTTTTGATATATTATACGCGCGAATACGAGACCCGAGCAAAGAGTTATGGCGGTTTGAAAATCCGGGTTCGGGGAAAGGTCGATGTAAGTAAGAAATGTTTACGAAAATGGACGGGTGCGATCATACCAGCACTAATGCACCGGATCCCATCAGAACTCCGAAGTTAAGAGTGCTTGGGCGAGAGTAGTACTAGGATGGGTGACCTCCTGGGAAGTCCTCGTGTCGCACCCCTCTTTTTTTCGTTTTTTTTCTTATAGGTGGATCGGATTTCGAATTCGTTCGTTTTTTGCCCGTGCCTATAGAACGGAATACGTGGGGATCGAGAAGATCTTTCTTTTGATATATTATACGCGCGAATACGAGCCCCGAGCAAAGAGTTATGGCGGTTTGAAAATCCGGGTTCGGGGAAAGGTCGATGTAAGTAAGAAATGTTGGCAAGAATGGACGGGTGCGATCATGCCAGCACTAATGCACCGGATCCCATCAGAACTCCGAAGTTAAGCGTGCTTGGGCGAGAGTAGTACTAGGATGGGTGACCTCCTGGGAAGTCCTCGTGTTGCACCCCTCTTTTTTTCGTTTTTTTTCTTATCGGTGGATCGGATTTCGAATTCGTTCGTTTTTTGCCCGTGCCTATAGAACGGAATGCGTGGGGATCGAGAAGATCTTTCTTTTGATATATTATACGCGCGAATCCGAGACCCGAGCAAAGAGTTATGGCGGTTTGAAAATCCGGGTTCGGGGAAAGGTCGATGTAAGTAAGAAATGTTGGCGAAAATGGACGGGTGCGATCATACCAGCACTAATGCACCGGATCCCATCAGAACTCCGAAGTTAAGCGTGCTTGGGCGAGAGTAGTACTAGGATGGGTGACCTCCTGGGAAGTCCTCGTGTCGTACCCCTCTTTTTTTCGTTTTTTTTCTTATCGGTGGATCGGATTTCGAATTCGTTTGTTTTTTGCCCGTGCCTATAGAACGGAATGCGTGGGGATCGAGAAGATCTTTCTTTTGATATATTATACGCGCGAATCCGAGACCCGAGAAAAGAGTTACGGCGGTTTGAAAATCCGGGTTCGGGGAAAGGTCGATGTAAGTAAGAAATGTTGGCGAAAATGGACGGGTGCGATCATACCAGCACTAATGCACCGGATCCCATCAGAACTCCGAAGTTAAGCGTGCTTGGGCGAGAGTAGTACTAGGATGGGTGACCTCCTGGGAAGTCCTCGTGTCGCACCCCTCTTTTTTTCGTTTTTTTTCTTATAGGTGGATCGGATTTCGAATTCGTTCGTTTTTTGCCCGTGCCTATAGAACGGAATACGTGGGGATCGAGAAGATCTTTCTTTTGATATATTATACGCGCGAATACGAGCCCCGAGCAAAGAGTTACGGCGGTTTGAAAATCCGGGTTCGGGGAAAGGTCGATGTAAGTAAGAAATGTTGGCAAGAATGGACGAGTGCGATCATACCAGCACTAATGCACCGGATCCCATCAGAACTCCGAAGTTAAGCGTGCTTGGGCGAGAGTAGTACTAGGATGGGTGACCTCCTGGGAAGTCCTCGTGTTGCACCCCTCTTTTTTTCGTTTTTTTCTTATCGGTGGATCGGATTTCGAATTCGTTCGTTTTTTGCCCGTGCCTATAGAACGGAATGCGTGGGGATCGAGAAGATCTTTCTTTTGATATATTATACGCGCGAATCCGAGACCCGAGCAAAGAGTTATGGCGGTTTGAAAATCCGGGTTCGGGGAAAGGTCGATGTAAGTAAGAAATGTTGGCGAAAATGGACGGGTGCGATCATACCAGCACTAATGCACCGGATCCCATCAGAACTCCGAAGTTAAGCGTGCTTGGGCGAGAGTAGTACTAGGATGGGTGACCTCCTGGGAAGTCCTCGTGTCGTACCCCTCTTTTTTTCGTTTTTTTTCTTATCGGTGGATCGGATTTCGAATTCGTTTGTTTTTTGCCCGTGCCTATAGAACGGAATGCGTGGGGATCGAGAAGATCTTTCTTTTGATATATTATACGCGCGAATCCGAGACCCGAGAAAAGAGTTACGGCGGTTTGAAAATCCGGGTTCGGGGAAAGGTCGATGTAAGTAAGAAATGTTGGCGAAAATGGACGAGTGCGATCATACCAGCACTAATGCACCGGATCCCATCAGAACTCCGAAGTTAAGCGTGCTTGGGCGAGAGTAGTACTAGGATGGGTGACCTCCTGGGAAGTCCTCGTGTCGCACCCCTCTTTTTTTCGTTTTTTTTCTTATAGGTGGATCGGATTTCGAATTCGTTCGTTTTTTGCCCGTGCCTATAGAACGGAATACGTGGGGATCGAGAAGATCTTTCTTTTGATATATTATACGCGCGAATACGAGCCCCGAGCAAAGAGTTACGGCGGTTTGAAAATCCGGGTTCGCGGAAAGGTCGATGTAAGTAAGAAATGTTGGCAAGAATGGACGGGTGCGATCATACAGCACTAATGCACCGGATCCCATCAGAACTCCGTAGTTAAGCGTGCTTGGGCGAGAGTAGTACTAGGATGGGTGACCTCCTGGGAAGTCCTCGTGTTGCACCCCTCTTTTTTTCGTTTTTTTTCTTATCGGTGGATCGGATTTCGAATTCGTTCGTTTTTTGCCCGTGCCAATAGAACGGAATGCGTGGGGATCGAGAAGATCTTTCTTTTGATATATTATACGCGCGAATACGAGACCCGAGCAAAGAGTTATGGCGGTTTGAAAATCCGGGTTCGGGGAAAGGTCGATGTAAGTAAGAAATGTTTACGAAAATGGACGGGTGCGATCATACCAGCACTAATGCACCGGATCCCATCAGAACTCCGAAGTTAAGAGTGCTTGGGCGAGAGTAGTACTAGGATGGGTGACCTCCTGGGAAGTCCTCGTGTCGCACCCCTCTTTTTTTCGTTTTTTTTCTTATAGGTGGATCGGATTTCGAATTCGTTCGTTTTTTGCCCGTGCCTATAGAACGGAATACGTGGGGATCGAGAAGATCTTTCTTTTGATATATTATACGCGCGAATACGAGCCCCGAGCAAAGAGTTACGGCGGTTTGAAAATCCGGGTTCGCGGAAAGGTCGATGTAAGTAAGAAATGTTGGCAAGAATGGACGGGTGCGATCATACAGCACTAATGCACCGGATCCCATCAGAACTCCGTAGTTAAGCGTGCTTGGGCGAGAGTAGTACTAGGATGGGTGACCTCCTGGGAAGTCCTCGTGTTGCACCCCTCTTTTTTTCGTTTTTTTTCTTATCGGTGGATCGGATTTCGAATTCGTTCGTTTTTTGCCCGTGCCAATAGAACGGAATGCGTGGGGATCGAGAAGATCTTTCTTTTGATATATTATACGCGCGAATACGAGACCCGAGCAAAGAGTTACGGCGGTTTGAAAATCCGGGTTCGCGGAAAGGTCGATGTAAGTAAGAAATGTTGGCAAGAATGGACGGGTGCGATCATACAGCACTAATGCACCGGATCCCATCAGAACTCCGAAGTTAAGCGTGCTTGGGCGAGAGTAGTACTAGGATGGGTGACCTCCTGGGAAGTCCTCGTGTCGCACCCCTCTTTTTTTCGTTTTTTTTCTTATCGGTGGATCGGATTTCGAATTCGTTCGTTTTTTGCCCGTGCCTATAGAACGGAATGCGTGGGGATCGAGAAGATCTTTCTTTTGATATATTATACGCGCGAATCCGAGACCCGAGAAAAGAGTTACGGCGGTTTGAAAATCCGGGTTCGGGGAAAGGTCGATGTAAGTAAGAAATGTTGGCGAAAATGGACGGGTGCGATCATACCAGCACTAATGCACCGGATCCCATCAGAACTCCGAAGTTAAGCGTGCTTGGGCGAGAGTAGTACTAGGATGGGTGACCTCCTGGGAAGTCCTCGTGTCGCACCCCTCTTTTTTTCGTTTTTTTTCTTATAGGTGGATCGGATTTCGAATTCGTTCGTTTTTTGCCCGTGCCTATAGAACGGAATACGTGGGGATCGAGAAGATCTTTCTTTTGATATATTATACGCGCGAATACGAGCCCCGAGCAAAGAGTTACGGCGGTTTGAAAATCCGGGTTCGGGGAAAGGTCGATGTAAGTAAGAAATGTTGGCAAGAATGGACGGGTGCGATCATACCAGCACTAATGCACCGGATCCCATCAGAACTCCGAAGTTAAGCGTGCTTGGGCGAGAGTAGTACTAGGATGGGTGACCTCCTGGGAAGTCCTCGTGTCGCACCCCTCTTTTTTTCGTTTTTTTTCTTATCGGTGGATCGGATTTCGAATTCGTTCGTTTTTTGCCCGTGCCTATAGAACGGAATACGTGGGGATCGAGAAGATCTTTCTTTTGATATATTATACACGCGAATACGAGCCCCGAGCAAAGAGTTACGGCGGTTTGAAAATCCGGGTTCGGGGAAAGGTCGATGTAAGTAAGAAATGTTGGCAAGAATGGACGGGTGCGATCATACCAGCACTAATGCACCGGATCCCATCAGAACTCCGAAGTTAAGCGTGCTTGGGCGAGAGTAGTACTAGGATGGGTGACCTCCTGGGAAGTCCTCGTGTTGCACCCCTCTTTTTTTCGTTTTTTTTCTTATCGGTGGATCGGATTTCGAATTCGTTCGTTTTTTGCCCGTGCCTATAGAACGGAATGCGTGGGGATCGAGAAGATCTTTCTTTTGATATATTATACGCGCGAATACGAGACCCGAGCAAAGAGTTATGGAGGTTTGAAAATCCGGGTTCGGGGAAAGGTCGATGTAAGTAAGAAATGTTGCCAAGAATGGACGGGTGCGATCATGCCAGCACTAATGCACCGGATCCCATCAGAACTCCGAAGTTAAGCGTGCTTGGGCGAGAGTAGTACTAGGATGGGTGACCTCCTGGGAAGTCCTCGTGTTGCACCCCTCTTTTTTTCGTTTTTTTCTTATCGGTGGATCGGATTTCGAATTCGTTCGTTTTTTGCCCGTGCCTATAGAACGGAATGCGTGGGGATCGAGAAGATCTTTCTTTTGATATATTATACGCGCGAATCCGAGACCCGAGCAAAGAGTTATGGCGGTTTGAAAATCCGGGTTCGGGGAAAGGTCGATGTAAGTAAGAAATGTTGGCGAAAATGGACGGGTGCGATCATACCAGCACTAATGCACCGGATCCCATCAGAACTCCGAAGTTAAGCGTGCTTGGGCGAGAGTAGTACTAGGATGGGTGACCTCCTGGGAAGTCCTCGTGTCGTACCCCTCTTTTTTTCGTTTTTTTTCTTATCGGTGGATCGGATTTCGAATTCGTTTGTTTTTTGCCCGTGCCTATAGAACGGAATGCGTGGGGATCGAGAAGATCTTTCTTTTGATATATTATACGCGCGAATCCGAGACCCGAGAAAAGAGTTACGGCGGTTTGAAAATCCGGGTTCGGGGAAAGGTCGATGTAAGTAAGAAATGTTGGCGAAAATGGACGAGTGCGATCATACCAGCACTAATGCACCGGATCCCATCAGAACTCCGAAGTTAAGCGTGCTTGGGCGAGAGTAGTACTAGGATGGGTGACCTCCTGGGAAGTCCTCGTGTCGCACCCCTCTTTTTTTCGTTTTTTTTCTTATAGGTGGATCGGATTTCGAATTCGTTCGTTTTTTGCCCGTGCCTATAGAACGGAATACGTGGGGATCGAGAAGATCTTTCTTTTGATATATTATACGCGCGAATACGAGCCCCGAGCAAAGAGTTACGGCGGTTTGAAAATCCGGGTTCGCGGAAAGGTCGATGTAAGTAAGAAATGTTGGCAAGAATGGACGGGTGCGATCATACAGCACTAATGCACCGGATCCCATCAGAACTCCGTAGTTAAGCGTGCTTGGGCGAGAGTAGTACTAGGATGGGTGACCTCCTGGGAAGTCCTCGTGTTGCACCCCTCTTTTTTTCGTTTTTTTTCTTATCGGTGGATCGGATTTCGAATTCGTTCGTTTTTTGCCCGTGCCAATAGAACGGAATGCGTGGGGATCGAGAAGATCTTTCTTTTGATATATTATACGCGCGAATACGAGACCCGAGCAAAGAGTTATGGCGGTTTGAAAATCCGGGTTCGGGGAAAGGTCGATGTAAGTAAGAAATGTTTACGAAAATGGACGGGTGCGATCATACCAGCACTAATGCACCGGATCCCATCAGAACTCCGAAGTTAAGAGTGCTTGGGCGAGAGTAGTACTAGGATGGGTGACCTCCTGGGAAGTCCTCGTGTCGCACCCCTCTTTTTTTCGTTTTTTTTCTTATAGGTGGATCGGATTTCGAATTCGTTCGTTTTTTGCCCGTGCCTATAGAACGGAATACGTGGGGATCGAGAAGATCTTTCTTTTGATATATTATACGCGCGAATACGAGCCCCGAGCAAAGAGTTACGGCGGTTTGAAAATCCGGGTTCGCGGAAAGGTCGATGTAAGTAAGAAATGTTGGCAAGAATGGACGGGTGCGATCATACAGCACTAATGCACCGGATCCCATCAGAACTCCGTAGTTAAGCGTGCTTGGGCGAGAGTAGTACTAGGATGGGTGACCTCCTGGGAAGTCCTCGTGTTGCACCCCTCTTTTTTTCGTTTTTTTTCTTATCGGTGGATCGGATTTCGAATTCGTTCGTTTTTTGCCCGTGCCAATAGAACGGAATGCGTGGGGATCGAGAAGATCTTTCTTTTGATATATTATACGCGCGAATACGAGACCCGAGCAAAGAGTTACGGCGGTTTGAAAATCCGGGTTCGCGGAAAGGTCGATGTAAGTAAGAAATGTTGGCAAGAATGGACGGGTGCGATCATACAGCACTAATGCACCGGATCCCATCAGAACTCCGAAGTTAAGCGTGCTTGGGCGAGAGTAGTACTAGGATGGGTGACCTCCTGGGAAGTCCTCGTGTCGCACCCCTCTTTTTTTCGTTTTTTTTCTTATCGGTGGATCGGATTTCGAATTCGTTCGTTTTTTGCCCGTGCCTATAGAACGGAATGCGTGGGGATCGAGAAGATCTTTCTTTTGATATATTATACGCGCGAATCCGAGACCCGAGAAAAGAGTTACGGCGGTTTGAAAATCCGGGTTCGGGGAAAGGTCGATGTAAGTAAGAAATGTTGGCGAAAATGGACGGGTGCGATCATACCAGCACTAATGCACCGGATCCCATCAGAACTCCGAAGTTAAGCGTGCTTGGGCGAGAGTAGTACTAGGATGGGTGACCTCCTGGGAAGTCCTCGTGTCGCACCCCTCTTTTTTTCGTTTTTTTTCTTATAGGTGGATCGGATTTCGAATTCGTTCGTTTTTTGCCCGTGCCTATAGAACGGAATACGTGGGGATCGAGAAGATCTTTCTTTTGATATATTATACGCGCGAATACGAGCCCCGAGCAAAGAGTTACGGCGGTTTGAAAATCCGGGTTCGGGGAAAGGTCGATGTAAGTAAGAAATGTTGGCAAGAATGGACGGGTGCGATCATACCAGCACTAATGCACCGGATCCCATCAGAACTCCGAAGTTAAGCGTGCTTGGGCGAGAGTAGTACTAGGATGGGTGACCTCCTGGGAAGTCCTCGTGTCGCACCCCTCTTTTTTTCGTTTTTTTTCTTATCGGTGGATCGGATTTCGAATTCGTTCGTTTTTTGCCCGTGCCTATAGAACGGAATACGTGGGGATCGAGAAGATCTTTCTTTTGATATATTATACACGCGAATACGAGCCCCGAGCAAAGAGTTACGGCGGTTTGAAAATCCGGGTTCGGGGAAAGGTCGATGTAAGTAAGAAATGTTGGCAAGAATGGACGGGTGCGATCATACCAGCACTAATGCACCGGATCCCATCAGAACTCCGAAGTTAAGCGTGCTTGGGCGAGAGTAGTACTAGGATGGGTGACCTCCTGGGAAGTCCTCGTGTTGCACCCCTCTTTTTTTCGTTTTTTTTCTTATCGGTGGATCGGATTTCGAATTCGTTCGTTTTTTGCCCGTGCCTATAGAACGGAATGCGTGGGGATCGAGAAGATCTTTCTTTTGATATATTATACGCGCGAATACGAGACCCGAGCAAAGAGTTATGGAGGTTTGAAAATCCGGGTTCGGGGAAAGGTCGATGTAAGTAAGAAATGTTGCCAAGAATGGACGGGTGCGATCATGCCAGCACTAATGCACCGGATCCCATCAGAACTCCGAAGTTAAGCGTGCTTGGGCGAGAGTAGTACTAGGATGGGTGACCTCCTGGGAAGTCCTCGTGTTGCACCCCTCTTTTTTTCGTTTTTTTCTTATCGGTGGATCGGATTTCGAATTCGTTCGTTTTTTGCCCGTGCCTATAGAACGGAATGCGTGGGGATCGAGAAGATCTTTCTTTTGATATATTATACGCGCGAATCCGAGACCCGAGCAAAGAGTTATGGCGGTTTGAAAATCCGGGTTCGGGGAAAGGTCGATGTAAGTAAGAAATGTTGGCAAGAATGGACGGGTGCGATCATACCAGCACTAATGCACCGGATCCCATCAGAACTCTGAAGTTAAGCGTGCTTGGGCGAGAGTAGTACTAGGATGGGTGACCTCCTGGGAAGTCCTCGTGTTGCACCCCTCTTTTTTTCGTTTTTTTTCTTATCGGTGGATCGGATTTCGAATTCGTTCATTTTTTGTCCGTGCCTATAGAACGGAATGCGTGGGGATCGAGAAGATCTTTCTTTTGATATATTATACGCGCGAATCCGAGACCCGAGCAAAGAGTTATGGTGGTTTGAAAATCCGGGTTCGGGGAAAGGTCGATGTAAGTAAGAAATGTTGGCGAAAATGGACGGGTGCGATCATACCAGCACTAATGCACCGGATCCCATCAGAACTCCGAAGTTAAGCGTGCTTGGGCGAGAGTAGTACTAGGATGGGTGACCTCCTGGGAAGTCCTCGTGTCGCACCCCTCTTTTTTTCGTTTTTTTTCTTATCGGTGGATCGGATTTCGAATTCGTTCGTTTTTTGCCCGTGCCTATAGAACGGAATGCGTGGGGATCGAGAAGATCTTTCTTTTGATATATTATACGCGCGAATCCGAGACCCGAGAAAAGAGTTACGGCGGTTTGAAAATCCGGGTTCGGGGAAAGGTCGATGTAAGTAAGAAATGTTGGCGAAAATGGACGGGTGCGATCATACCAGCACTAATGCACCGGATCCCATCAGAACACCGAAGTTAAGCGTGCTTGGGCGAGAGTAGTACTAGGATGGGTGACCTCCTGGGAAGTCCTCGTGTCGCACCCCTCTTTTTTTCGTTTTTTTTCTTATCGGTGGATCGGATTTCGAATTCGTTCGTTTTTTGCCCGTGCCTATAGAACGGAATGCGTGGGGATCGAGAAGATCTTTCTTTTGATATATTATACGCGCGAATACGAGACCCGAGCAAAGAGTTACGGCGGTTTGAAAATCCGGGTTCGGGGAAAGGTCGATGTAAGTAAGAAATGTTGGCAAGAATGGACGGGTGCGATCATACCAGCACTAATGCACCGGATCCCATCAGAACTCCGAAGTTAAGCGTGCTTGGGCGAGAGTAGTACTAGGATGGGTGACCTCCTGGGAAGTCCTCGTGTTGCACCCCTCTTTTTTTCGTTTTTTTTCTTATCGGTGGATCGGATTTCGAATTCGTTCGTTTTTTGCCCGTGCCTATAGAACGGAATGCGTGGGGATCGAGAAGATCTTTCTTTTGATATATTATACGCGCGAATCCGAGTCCCGAGCAAAGAGTTATGGCGGTTTGAAAATCCGGGTTCGGGGAAAGGTCGATGTAAGTAAGAAATGTTGGCGAAAATGGACGGGTGCGATCATACCAGCACTAATGCACCGGATCCCATCAGAACTCCGAAGTTAAGCGTGCTTGGGCGAGAGTAGTACTAGGATGGGTGACCTCCTGGGAAGTCCTCGTGTCGCACCCCTCTTTTTTTCGTTTTTTTTCTTATCGGTGGATCGGATTTCGAATTCGTTCGTTTTTTGCCCGTGCCTATAGAACGGAATGCGTGGGGATCGAGAAGATCTTTCTTTTGATATATTATACGCGCGAATCCGAGACCCGAGAAAAGAGTTACGGCGGTTTGAAAATCCGGGTTCGGGGAAAGGTCGATGTAAGTAAGAAATGTTGGCGAAAATGGACGGGTGCGATCATACCAGCACTAATGCACCGGATCCCATCAGAACTCCGAAGTTAAGCGTGCTTGGGCGAGAGTAGTACTAGGATGGGTGACCTCCTGGGAAGTCCTCGTGTCGCACCCCTCTTTTTTTCGTTTTTTTTCTTATCGGTGGATCGGATTTCGAATTCGTTCATTTTTTGCCCGTGCCTATAGAACGGAATGCGTGGGGATCGAGAAGATCTTTCTTTTGATATATTATACGCGCGAATACGAGACCCGAGCAAAGAGTTACGGCGGTTTGAAAATCCGGGTTCGGGGAAAGGTCGATGTAAGTAAGAAATGTTGGCAAGAATGGACGGGTGCGATCATACCAGCACTAATGCACCGGATCCCATCAGAACTCCGAAGTTAAGCGTGCTTGGGCGAGAGTAGTACTAGGATGGGTGACCTCCTGGGAAGTCCTCGTGTTGCACCCCTCTTTTTTTCGTTTTTTTTCTTATCGGTGGATCGGATTTCGAATTCGTTCGTTTTTTGCCCGTGCCTATAGAACGGAATGCGTGGGGATCGAGAAGATCTTTCTTTTGATATATTATACGCGCGAATACGAGACCCGAGCAAAGAGTTATGGAGGTTTGAAAATCCGGGTTCGGGGAAAGGTCGATGTAAGTAAGAAATGTTGCCAAGAATGGACGGGTGCGATCATGCCAGCACTAATGCACCGGATCCCATCAGAACTCCGAAGTTAAGCGTGCTTGGGCGAGAGTAGTACTAGGATGGGTGACCTCCTGGGAAGTCCTCGTGTTGCACCCCTCTTTTTTTCGTTTTTTTCTTATCGGTTAATCGGATTTCGAATTCGTTCGTTTTTTGCCCGTGCCTATAGAACGGAATGCGTGGGGATCGAGAAGATCTTTCTTTTGATATATTATACGCGCGAATCCGAGACCCGAGCAAAGAGTTATGGCGGTTTGAAAATCCGGGTTCGGGGAAAGGTCGATGTAAGTAAGAAATGTGGGCAAGAATGGACGGGTGCGATCATACCAGCACTAATGCACCGGATCCCATCAGAACTCCGAAGTTAAGCGTGCTTGGGCGAGAGTAGTACTAGGATGGGTGACCTCCTGGGAAGTCCTCGTGTTGCACCCCTCTTTTTTTCGTTTTTTTTCTTATCGGTGGATCGGATTTCGAATTCGTTCGTTTTTTGCCCGTGCCTATAGAACGGAATGCGTGGGGATCGAGAAGATCTTTCTTTTGATATATTATACGCGCGAATCCGAGACCCGAGCAAAGAGTTATGGTGGTTTGAAAATCCGGGTTCGGGGAAAGGTCGATGTAAGTAAGAAATGTTGGCGAAAATGGACGGGTGCGATCATACCAGCACTAATGCACCGGATCCCATCAGAACTCCGAAGTTAAGCGTGCTTGGGCGAGAGTAGTACTAGGATGGGTGACCTCCTGGGAAGTCCTCGTGTCGCACCCCTCTTTTTTTCGTTTTTTTTCTTATCGGTGGATCGGATTTCGAATTCGTTCGTTTTTTGCCCGTGCCTATAGAACGGAATGCGTGGGGATCGAGAAGATCTTTCTTTTGATATATTATACGCGCGAATACGAGACCCGAGCAAAGAGTTACGGCGGTTTGAAAATCCGGGTTCGGGGAAAGGTCGATGTAAGTAAGAAATGTTGGCAAGAATGGACGGGTGCGATCATACCAGCACTAATGCACCGGATCCCATCAGAACTCCGAAGTTAAGCGTGCTTGGGCGAGAGTAGTACTAGGATGGGTGACCTCCTGGGAAGTCCTCGTGTTGCACCCCTCTTTTTTTCGTTTTTTTTCTTATCGGTGGATCGGATTTCGAATTCGTTCGTTTTTTGCCCGTGCCTATAGAACGGAATGCGTGGGGATCGAGAAGATCTTTCTTTTGATATATTATACGCGCGAATCCGAGTCCCGAGCAAAGAGTTATGGCGGTTTGAAAATCCGGGTTCGGGGAAAGGTCGATGTAAGTAAGAAATGTTGGCGAAAATGGACGGGTGCGATCATACCAGCACTAATGCACCGGATCCGATCAGAACTCCGAAGTTAAGCGTGCTTGGGCGAGAGTAGTACTAGGATGGGTGACCTCCTGGGAAGTCCTCGTGTCACACCCCTCTTTTTTTCGTTTTTTTTCTTATCGGTGGATCGGATTTCGAATTCGTTCGTTTTTTGCCCGTGCCTATAGAACGGAATGCGTGGGGATCGAGAAGATCTTTCTTTTGATATATTATACGCGCGAATCCGAGACCCGAGAAAAGAGTTACGGCGGTTTGAAAATCCGGGTTCGGGGAAAGGTCGATGTAAGTAAGAAATGTTGGCGAAAATGGACGGGTGCGATCATACCAGCACTAATGCACCGGATCCCATCAGAACTCCGAAGTTAAGCGTGCTTGGGCGAGAGTAGTACTAGGATGGGTGACCTCCTGGGAAGTCCTCGTGTCGCACCCCTCTTTTTTTCGTTTTTTTTCTTATCGGTGGATCGGATTTCGAATTCGTTCGTTTTTTGCCCGTGCCTATAGAACGGAATGCGTGGGGATCGAGAAGATCTTTCTTTTGATATATTATACGCGCGAATACGAGACCCGAGCAAAGAGTTACGGCGGTTTGAAAATCCGGGTTCGGGGAAAGGTCGATGTAAGTAAGAAATGTTGGCAAGAATGGACGGGTGCGATCATACCAGCACTAATGCACCGGATCCCATCAGAACTCCGAAGTTAAGCGTGCTTGGGCGAGAGTAGTACTAGGATGGGTGACCTCCTGGGAAGTCCTCGTGTTGCACCCCTCTTTTTTTCGTTTTTTTTCTTATCGGTGGATCGGATTTCGAATTCGTTCGTTTTTTGCCCGTGCCTATAGAACGGAATGCGTGGGGATCGAGAAGATCTTTCTTTTGATATATTATACGCGCGAATACGAGACCCGAGCAAAGAGTTATGGAGGTTTGAAAATCCGGGTTCGGGGAAAGGTCGATGTAAGTAAGAAATGTTGCCAAGAATGGACGGGTGCGATCATGCCAGCACTAATGCACCGGATCCCATCAGAACTCCGAAGTTAAGCGTGCTTGGGCGAGAGTAGTACTAGGATGGGTGACCTCCTGGGAAGTCCTCGTGTTGCACCCCTCTTTTTTTCGTTTTTTTCTTATCGGTTAATCGGATTTCGAATTCGTTCGTTTTTTGCCCGTGCCTATAGAACGGAATGCGTGGGGATCGAGAAGATCTTTCTTTTGATATATTATACGCGCGAATCCGAGACCCGAGCAAAGAGTTATGGCGGTTTGAAAATCCGGGTTCGGGGAAAGGTCGATGTAAGTAAGAAATGTGGGCAAGAATGGACGGGTGCGATCATACCAGCACTAATGCACCGGATCCCATCAGAACTCCAAAGTTAAGCGTGCTTGGGCGAGAGTAGTACTAGGATGGGTGACCTCCTGGGAAGTCCTCGTGTTGCACCCCTCTTTTTTTCGTTTTTTTCTTATCGGTGGATCGGATTTCGAATTCGTTCGTTTTTTGCCCGTGCCTATAGAACGGAATGCGTGGGGATCGAGAAGATCTTTCTTTTGATATATTATACGCGCGAATCCGAGACCCGAGCAAAGAGTTATGGCGGTTTGAAAATCCGGGTTCGGGGAAAGGTCGATGTAAGTAAGAAATGTTGGCGAAAATGGACGGGTGCGATCATACCAGCACTAATGCACCGGATCCCATCAGAACTCCGAAGTTAAGCGTGCTTGGGCGAGAGTAGTACTAGGATGGGTGACCTCCTGGGAAGTCCTCGTGTCGCACCCCTCTTTTTTTCGTTTTTTTTCTTATAGGTGGATCGGATTTCGAATTCGTTCGTTTTTTGCCCGTGCCTATAGAACGGAATACGTGGGGATCGAGAAGATCTTTCTTTTGATATATTATACGCGCGAATACGAGCCCCGAGCAAAGAGTTACGGCGGTTTGAAAATCCGGGTTCGGGGAAAGGTCGATGTAAGTAAGAAATGTTGGCAAGAATGGACGGGTGCGATCATACCAGCACTAATGCACCGGATCCCATCAGAACTCCGAAGTTAAGCGTGCTTGGGCGAGAGTAGTACTAGGATGGGTGACCTCCTGGGAAGTCCTCGTGTCGCACCCCTCTTTTTTTCGTTTTTTTTCTTATCGGTGGATCGGATTTCGAATTCGTTCGTTTTTTGCCCGTGCCTATAGAACGGAATACGTGGGGATCGAGAAGATCTTTCTTTTGATATATTATACGCGCGAATACGAGCCCCGAGCAAAGAGTTACGGCGGTTTGAAAATCCGGGTTCGGGGAAAGGTCGATGTAAGTAAGAAATGTTGGCAAGAATGGACGGGTGCGATCATACCAGCACTAATGCACCGGATCCCATCAGAACTCCGAAGTTAAGCGTGCTTGGGCGAGAGTAGTACTAGGATGGGTGACCTCCTGGGAAGTCCTCGTGTTGCACCCCTCTTTTTTTCGTTTTTTTTCTTATCGGTGGATCGGATTTCGAATTCGTTCGTTTTTTGCCCGTGCCTATAGAACGGAATGCGTGGGGATCGAGAAGATCTTTCTTTTGATATATTATACGCGCGAATACGAGACCCGAGCAAAGAGTTATGGAGGTTTGAAAATCCGGGTTCGGGGAAAGGTCGATGTAAGTAAGAAATGTTGCCAAGAATGGACGGGTGCGATCATGCCAGCACTAATGCACCGGATCCCATCAGAACTCCGAAGTTAAGCGTGCTTGGGCGAGAGTAGTACTAGGATGGGTGACCTCCTGGGAAGTCCTCGTGTTGCACCCCTCTTTTTTTCGTTTTTTTCTTATCGGTGGATCGGATTTCGAATTCGTTCGTTTTTTGCCCGTGCCTATAGAACGGAATGCGTGGGGATCGAGAAGATCTTTCTTTTGATATATTATACGCGCGAATCCGAGACCCGAGCAAAGAGTTATGGCGGTTTGAAAATCCGGGTTCGGGGAAAGGTCGATGTAAGTAAGAAATGTTGGCAAGAATGGACGGGTGCGATCATACCAGCACTAATGCACCGGATCCCATCAGAACTCCGAAGTTAAGCGTGCTTGGGCGAGAGTAGTACTAGGATGGGTGACCTCCTGGGAAGTCCTCGTGTTGCACCCCTCTTTTTTTCGTTTTTTTTCTTATCGGTGGATCGGATTTCGAATTCGTTCATTTTTTGCCCGTGCCTATAGAACGGAATGCGTGGGGATCGAGAAGATCTTTCTTTTGATATATTATACGCGCGAATCCGAGACCCGAGCAAAGAGTTATGGTGGTTTGAAAATCCGGGTTCGGGGAAAGGTCGATGTAAGTAAGAAATGTTGGCGAAAATGGACGGGTGCGATCATACCAGCACTAATGCACCGGATCCCATCAGAACTCCGAAGTTAAGCGTGCTTGGGCGAGAGTAGTACTAGGATGGGTGACCTCCTGGGAAGTCCTCGTGTCGCACCCCTCTTTTTTTCGTTTTTTTTCTTATCGGTGGATCGGATTTCGAATTCGTTCGTTTTTTGCCCGTGCCTATAGAACGGAATGCGTGGGGATCGAGAAGATCTTTCTTTTGATATATTATACGCGCGAATCCGAGACCCGAGAAAAGAGTTACGGCGGTTTGAAAATCCGGGTTCGGGGAAAGGTCGATGTAAGTAAGAAATGTTGGCGAAAATGGACGGGTGCGATCATACCAGCACTAATGCACCGGATCCCATCAGAACACCGAAGTTAAGCGTGCTTGGGCGAGAGTAGTACTAGGATGGGTGACCTCCTGGGAAGTCCTCGTGTCGCACCCCTCTTTTTTTCGTTTTTTTTCTTATCGGTGGATCGGATTTCGAATTCGTTCGTTTTTTGCCCGTGCCTATAGAACGGAATGCGTGGGGATCGAGAAGATCTTTCTTTTGATATATTATACGCGCGAATACGAGACCCGAGCAAAGAGTTACGGCGGTTTGAAAATCCGGGTTCGGGGAAAGGTCGATGTAAGTAAGAAATGTTGGCAAGAATGGACGGGTGCGATCATACCAGCACTAATGCACCGGATCCCATCAGAACTCCGAAGTTAAGCGTGCTTGGGCGAGAGTAGTACTAGGATGGGTGACCTCCTGGGAAGTCCTCGTGTTGCACCCCTCTTTTTTTCGTTTTTTTTCTTATCGGTGGATCGGATTTCGAATTCGTTCGTTTTTTGCCCGTGCCTATAGAACGGAATGCGTGGGGATCGAGAAGATCTTTCTTTTGATATATTATACGCGCGAATCCGAGTCCCGAGCAAAGAGTTATGGCGGTTTGAAAATCCGGGTTCGGGGAAAGGTCGATGTAAGTAAGAAATGTTGGCGAAAATGGACGGGTGCGATCATACCAGCACTAATGCACCGGATCCCATTAGAACTCCGAAGTTAAGCGTGCTTGGGCGAGAGTAGTACTAGGATGGGTGACCTCCTGGGAAGTCCTCGTGTCGCACCCCTCTTTTTTTCGTTTTTTTTCTTATCGGTGGATCGGATTTCGAATTCGTTCGTTTTTTGCCCGTGCCTATAGAACGGAATGCGTGGGGATCGAGAAGATCTTTCTTTTGATATATTATACGCGCGAATCCGAGACCCGAGAAAAGAGTTACGGCGGTTTGAAAATCCGGGTTCGGGGAAAGGTCGATGTAAGTAAGAAATGTTGGCGAAAATGGACGGGTGCGATCATACCAGCACTAATGCACCGGATCCCATCAGAACTCCGAAGTTAAGCGTGCTTGGGCGAGAGTAGTACTAGGATGGGTGACCTCCTGGGAAGTCCTCGTGTCGCACCCCTCTTTTTTTCGTTTTTTTTCTTATCGGTGGATCGGATTTCGAATTCGTTCGTTTTTTGCCCGTGCCTATAGAACGGAATGCGTGGGGATCGAGAAGATCTTTCTTTTGATATATTATACGCGCGAATACGAGACCCGAGCAAAGAGTTACGGCGGTTTGAAAATCCGGGTTCGGGGAAAGGTCGATGTAAGTAAGAAATGTTGGCAAGAATGGACGGGTGCGATCATACCAGCACTAATGCACCGGATCCCATCAGAACTCCGAAGTTAAGCGTGCTTGGGCGAGAGTAGTACTAGGATGGGTGACCTCCTGGGAAGTCCTCGTGTTGCACCCCTCTTTTTTTCGTTTTTTTTCTTATCGGTGGATCGGATTTCGAATTCGTTCGTTTTTTGCCCGTGCCTATAGAACGGAATGCGTGGGGATCGAGAAGATCTTTCTTTTGATATATTATACGCGCGAATACGAGACCCGAGCAAAGAGTTATGGAGGTTTGAAAATCCGGGTTCGGGGAAAGGTCGATGTAAGTAAGAAATGTTGCCAAGAATGGACGGGTGCGATCATGCCAGCACTAATGCACCGGATCCCATCAGAACTCCGAAGTTAAGCGTGCTTGGGCGAGAGTAGTACTAGGATGGGTGACCTCCTGGGAAGTCCTCGTGTTGCACCCCTCTTTTTTTCGTTTTTTTCTTATCGGTGGATCGGATTTCGAATTCGTTCGTTTTTTGCCCGTGCCTATAGAACGGAATGCGTGGGGATCGAGAAGATCTTTCTTTTGATATATTATACGCGCGAATCCGAGACCCGAGCAAAGAGTTATGGCGGTTTGAAAATCCGGGTTCGGGGAAAGGTCGATGTAAGTAAGAAATGTGGGCAAGAATGGACGGGTGCGATCATACCAGCACTAATGCACCGGATCCCATCAGAACTCCAAAGTTAAGCGTGCTTGGGCGAGAGTAGTACTAGGATGGGTGACCTCCTGGGAAGTCCTCGTGTTGCACCCCTCTTTTTTTCGTTTTTTTCTTATCGGTGGATCGGATTTCGAATTCGTTCGTTTTTTGCCCGTGCCTATAGAACGGAATGCGTGGGGATCGAGAAGATCTTTCTTTTGATATATTATACGCGCGAATCCGAGACCCGAGCAAAGAGTTATGGCGGTTTGAAAATCCGGGTTCGGGGAAAGGTCGATGTAAGTAAGAAATGTTGGCGAAAATGGACGGGTGCGATCATACCAGCACTAATGCACCGGATCCCATCAGAACTCCGAAGTTAAGCGTGCTTGGGCGAGAGTAGTACTAGGATGGGTGACCTCCTGGGAAGTCCTCGTGTCGCACCCCTCTTTTTTTCGTTTTTTTTCTTATCGGTGGATCGGATTTCGAATTCGTTCGTTTTTTGCCCGTGCCTATAGAACGGAATGCGTGGGGATCGAGAAGATCTTTCTTTTGATATATTATACGCGCGAATCCGAGACCCGAGAAAAGAGTTACGGCGGTTTGAAAATCCGGGTTCGGGGAAAGGTCGATGTAAGTAAGAAATGTTGGCGAAAATGGACGGGTGCGATCATACCAGCACTAATGCACCGGATCCCATCAGAACTCCGAAGTTAAGCGTGCTTGGGCGAGAGTAGTACTAGGATGGGTGACCTCCTGGGAAGTCCTCGTGTCGCACCCCTCTTTTTTTCGTTTTTTTTCTTATAGGTGGATCGGATTTCGAATTCGTTCGTTTTTTGCCCGTGCCTATAGAACGGAATACGGGGGGATCGAGAAGATCTTTCTTTTGATATATTATACGCGCGAATACGAGCCCCGAGCAAAGAGTTACGGCGGTTTGAAAATCCGGGTTCGGGGAAAGGTCGATGTAAGTAAGAAATGTTGGCAAGAATGGACGGGTGCGATCATACCAGCACTAATGCACCGGATCCCATCAGAACTCCGAAGTTAAGCGTGCTTGGGCGAGAGTAGTACTAGGATGGGTGACCTCCTGGGAAGTCCTCGTGTTGCACCCCTCTTTTTTTCGTTTTTTTTCTTATCGGTGGATCGGATTTCGAATTCGTTCGTTTTTTGCCCGTGCCTATAGAACGGAATGCGTGGGGATCGAGAAGATCTTTCTTTTGATATATTATACGCGCGAATCCGAGACCCGAGCAAAGAGTTATGGCGGTTTGAAAATCCGGGTTCGGGGAAAGGTCGATGTAAGTAAGAAATGTTGGCAAGAATGGACGGGTGCGATCATACCAGCACTAATGCACCGGATCCCATCAGAACTCCGAAGTTAAGCGTGCTTGGGCGAGAGTAGTACTAGGATGGGTGACCTCCTGGGAAGTCCTCGTGTTGCACCCCTCTTTTTTTCGTTTTTTTTCTTATCGGTGGATCGGATTTCGAATTCGTTCGTTTTTTGCCCGTGCCTATAGAACGGAATGCGTGGGGATCGAGAAGATCTTTCTTTTGATATATTATACGCGCGAATACGAGACCCGAGCAAAGAGTTATGGAGGTTTGAAAATCCGGGTTCGGGGAAAGGTCGATGTAAGTAAGAAATGTTGCCAAGAATGGACGGGTGCGATCATGCCAGCACTAATGCACCGGATCCCATCAGAACTCCGAAGTTAAGCGTGCTTGGGCGAGAGTAGTACTAGGATGGGTGACCTCCTGGGAAGTCCTCGTGTTGCACCCCTCTTTTTTTCGTTTTTTTCTTATCGGTGGATCGGATTTCGAATTCGTTCGTTTTTTGCCCGTGCCTATAGAACGGAATGCGTGGGGATCGAGAAGATCTTTCTTTTGATATATTATACGCGCGAATCCGAGACCCGAGCAAAGAGTTATGGCGGTTTGAAAATCCGGGTTCGGGGAAAGGTCGATGTAAGTAAGAAATGTGGGCAAGAATGGACGGGTGCGATCATACCAGCACTAATGCACCGGATCCCATCAGAACTCCAAAGTTAAGCGTGCTTGGGCGAGAGTAGTACTAGGATGGGTGACCTCCTGGGAAGTCCTCGTGTTGCACCCCTCTTTTTTTCGTTTTTTTCTTATCGGTGGATCGGATTTCGAATTCGTTCGTTTTTTGCCCGTGCCTATAGAACGGAATGCGTGGGGATCGAGAAGATCTTTCTTTTGATATATTATACGCGCGAATCCGAGACCCGAGCAAAGAGTTATGGCGGTTTGAAAATCCGGGTTCGGGGAAAGGTCGATGTAAGTAAGAAATGTTGGCGAAAATGGACGGGTGCGATCATACCAGCACTAATGCACCGGATCCCATCAGAACTCCGAAGTTAAGCGTGCTTGGGCGAGAGTAGTACTAGGATGGGTGACCTCCTGGGAAGTCCTCGTGTCGCACCCCTCTTTTTTTCGTTTTTTTTCTTATCGGTGGATCGGATTTCGAATTCGTTCGTTTTTTGCCCGTGCCTATAGAACGGAATGCGTGGGGATCGAGAAGATCTTTCTTTTGATATATTATACGCGCGAATCCGAGACCCGAGAAAAGAGTTACGGCGGTTTGAAAATCCGGGTTCGGGGAAAGGTCGATGTAAGTAAGAAATGTTGGCGAAAATGGACGGGTGCGATCATACCAGCACTAATGCACCGGATCCCATCAGAACTCCGAAGTTAAGCGTGCTTGGGCGAGAGTAGTACTAGGATGGGTGACCTCCTGGGAAGTCCTCGTGTCGCACCCCTCTTTTTTTCGTTTTTTTTCTTATAGGTGGATCGGATTTCGAATTCGTTCGTTTTTTGCCCGTGCCTATAGAACGGAATACGGGGGGATCGAGAAGATCTTTCTTTTGATATATTATACGCGCGAATACGAGCCCCGAGCAAAGAGTTACGGCGGTTTGAAAATCCGGGTTCGGGGAAAGGTCGATGTAAGTAAGAAATGTTGGCAAGAATGGACGGGTGCGATCATACCAGCACTAATGCACCGGATCCCATCAGAACTCCGAAGTTAAGCGTGCTTGGGCGAGAGTAGTACTAGGATGGGTGACCTCCTGGGAAGTCCTCGTGTTGCACCCCTCTTTTTTTCGTTTTTTTTCTTATCGGTGGATCGGATTTCGAATTCGTTCGTTTTTTGCCCGTGCCTATAGAACGGAATGCGTGGGGATCGAGAAGATCTTTCTTTTGATATATTATACGCGCGAATCCGAGACCCGAGCAAAGAGTTATGGCGGTTTGAAAATCCGGGTTCGGGGAAAGGTCGATGTAAGTAAGAAATGTTGGCAAGAATGGACGGGTGCGATCATACCAGCACTAATGCACCGGATCCCATCAGAACTCCGAAGTTAAGCGTGCTTGGGCGAGAGTAGTACTAGGATGGGTGACCTCCTGGGAAGTCCTCGTGTTGCACCCCTCTTTTTTTCGTTTTTTTTCTTATCGGTGGATCGGATTTCGAATTCCTTCGTTTTTTGCCCGTGCCTATAGAACGGAATGCGTGGGGATCGAGAAGATCTTTCTTTTGATATATTATACGCGCGAATCCGAGACCCGAGCAAAGAGTTATGGCGGTTTGAAAATCCGGGTTCGGGGAAAGGTCGATGTAAGTAAGAAATGTTGGCAAGAATGGACGGGTGCGATCATACCAGCACTAATGCACCGGATCCCATCAGAACTCCGAAGTTAAGCGTGCTTGGGCGAGAGTAGTACTAGGATGGGTGACCTCCTGGGAAGTCCTCGTGTTGCACCCCTCTTTTTTTCGTTTTTTTTCTTATCGGTGGATCGGATTTCGAATTCGTTCGTTTTTTGCCCGTGCCTATAGAACGGAATGCGTGGGGATCGAGAAGATCTTTCTTTTGATATATTATACGCGCGAATCCGAGACCCGAGCAAAGAGTTATGGCGGTTTGAAAATCCGGGTTCGGGGAAAGGTCGATGTAAGTAAGAAATGTGGGCAAGAATGGACGGGTGCGATCATACCAGCACTAATGCACCGGATCCCATCAGAACTCCGAAGTTAAGCGTGCTTGGGCGAGAGTAGTACTAGGATGGGTGACCTCCTGGGAAGTCCTCGTGTTGCACCCCTCTTTTTTTCGTTTTTTTTCTTATCGGTGGATCGGATTTCGAATTCGTTCGATTTTTGCCCGTGCCTATAGAACGGAATGCGTGGGGATCGAGAAGATCTTTCTTTTGATATATTATACGCGCGAATCCGAGACCCGAGCAAAGAGTTATGGCGGTTTGAAAATCCGGGTTCGGGGAAAGGTCGATGTAAGTAAGAAATGTTGGCGAAAATGGACGGGTGCGATCATACCAGCACTAATGCACCGGATCCCATCAGAACTCCGAAGTTAAGCGTGCTTGGGCGAGAGTAGTACTAGGATGGGTGACCTCCTGGGAAGTCCTCGTGTCGCACCCCTCTTTTTTTCGTTTTTTTTCTTATCGGTGGATCGGATTTCGAATTCGTTCGTTTTTTGCCCGTTCCTATAGAACGGAATGCGTGGGGATCGAGAAGATCTTTCTTTTGATATATTATACGCGCGAATCCGAGACCCGAGCAAAGAGTTATGGCGGTTTGAAAATCCGGGTTCGGGGAAAGGTCGATGTAAGTAAGAAATGTTGGCAAGAATGGACGGGTGCGATCATACCAGCACTAATGCACCGGATCCCATCAGAACTCCGAAGTTAAGCGTGCTTGGGCGAGAGTAGTACTAGGATGGGTGACCTCCTGGGAAGTCCTCGTGTTGCACCCCTCTTTTTTTCGTTTTTTTTCTTATCGGTGGATCGGATTTCGAATTCGTTCGTTTTTTGCCCGTGCCTATAGAACGGAATGTGTGGGGATCGAGAAGATCTTTCTTTTGATATATTATACGCGCGAATCCGATACCCGAGCAAAGAGTTATGGCGGTTTGAAAATCCGGGTTCGGGGAAAGGTCGATGTAAGTAAGAAATGTTGGCGAAAATGGACGGGTGCGATCATACCAGCACTAATGCACCGGATCCCATCAGAACTCCGAAGTTAAGCGTGCTTGGGCGAGAGTAGTACTAGGATGGGTGACCTCCTGGGAAGTCCTCGTGTCGCACCCCTCTTTTTTTCGTTTTTTTTCTTATCGGTGGATCGGATTTCGAATTCGTTCGTTTTTTGCCCGTGCCTATAGAACGGAATGCGTGGGGATCGAGAAGATCTTTCTTTTGATATATTATACGCGCGAATACGAGACCCGAGCAAAGAGTTACGGCGGTTTGAAAATCCGGGTTCGGGGAAAGGTCGATGTAAGTAAGAAATGTTGGCAAGAATGGACGGGTGCGATCATACCAGCACTAATGCACCGGATCCCATCAGAACTCCGAAGTTAAGCGTGCTTGGGCGAGAGTAGTACTAGGATGGGTGACCTCCTGGGAAGTCCTCGTGTTGCACCCCTCTTTTTTTCGTTTTTTTTCTTATCGGTGGATCGGATTTCGAATTCGTTCGTTTTTTGCCCGTGCCTATAGAACGGAATGCGTGGGGATCGAGAAGATCTTTCTTTTGATATATTATACGCGCGAATCCGAGACCCGAGCAAAGAGTTATGGCGGTTTGAAAATCCGGGTTCGGGGAAAGGTCGATGTAAGTAAGAAATGTGGGCAAGAATGGACGGGTGCGATCATACCAGCACTAATGCACCGGATCCCATCAGAACTCCAAAGTTAAGCGTGCTTGGGCGAGAGTAGTACTAGGATGGGTGACCTCCTGGGAAGTCCTCGTGTTGCACCCCTCTTTTTTTCGTTTTTTTCTTATCGGTGGATCGGATTTCGAATTCGTTCGTTTTTTGCCCGTGCCTATAGAACGGAATGCGTGGGGATCGAGAAGATCTTTCTTTTGATATATTATACGCGCGAATCCGAGACCCGAGCAAAGAGTTATGGCGGTTTGAAAATCCGGGTTCGGGGAAAGGTCGATGTAAGTAAGAAATGTTGGCGAAAATGGACGGGTGCGATCATACCAGCACTAATGCACCGGATCCCATCAGAACTCCGAAGTTAAGCGTGCTTGGGCGAGAGTAGTACTAGGATGGGTGACCTCCTGGGAAGTCCTCGTGTTGCACCCCTCTTTTTTTCGTTTTTTTTCTTATCGGTGGATCGGATTTCGAATTCGTTCGTTTTTTGCCCGTGCCTATAGAACGGAATGCGTGGGGATCGAGAAGATCTTTCTTTTGATATATTATACGCGCGAATCCGAGACCCGAGAAAAGAGTTACGGCGGTTTGAAAATCCGGGTTCGGGGAAAGGTCGATGTAAGTAAGAAATGTTGGCGAAAATGGACGGGTGCGATCATACCAGCACTAATGCACCGGATCCCATCAGAACTCCGAAGTTAAGCGTGCTTGGGCGAGAGTAGTACTAGGATGGGTGACCTCCTGGGAAGTCCTCGTGTCGCACCCCTCTTTTTTTCGTTTTTTTTCTTATAGGTGGATCGGATTTCGAATTCGTTCGTTTTTTGCCCGTGCCTATAGAACGGAATACGGGGGGATCGAGAAGATCTTTCTTTTGATATATTATACGCGCGAATACGAGCCCCGAGCAAAGAGTTACGGCGGTTTGAAAATCCGGGTTCGGGGAAAGGTCGATGTAAGTAAGAAATGTTGGCAAGAATGGACGGGTGCGATCATACCAGCACTAATGCACCGGATCCCATCAGAACTCCGAAGTTAAGCGTGCTTGGGCGAGAGTAGTACTAGGATGGGTGACCTCCTGGGAAGTCCTCGTGTTGCACCCCTCTTTTTTTCGTTTTTTTTCTTATCGGTGGATCGGATTTCGAATTCGTTCGTTTTTTGCCCGTGCCTATAGAACGGAATGCGTGGGGATCGAGAAGATCTTTCTTTTGATATATTATACGCGCGAATCCGAGACCCGAGCAAAGAGTTATGGCGGTTTGAAAATCCGGGTTCGGGGAAAGGTCGATGTAAGTAAGAAATGTTGGCAAGAATGGACGGGTGCGATCATACCAGCACTAATGCACCGGATCCCATCAGAACTCCGAAGTTAAGCGTGCTTGGGCGAGAGTAGTACTAGGATGGGTGACCTCCTGGGAAGTCCTCGTGTCGCACCCCTCTTTTTTTCGTTTTTTTTTCTTATCGGTGGATCGGATTTCGAATTCGTTCGTTTTTTGCCCGTGCCTATAGAACGGAATGCGTGGGGATCGAGAAGATCTTTCTTTTGATATATTATACGCGCGAATACGAGACCCGAGCAAAGAGTTACGGCGGTTTGAAAATCCGGGTTCGGGGAAAGGTCGATGTAAGTAAGAAATGTTGGCAAGAATGGACGGGTGCGATCATACCAGCACTAATGCACCGGATCCCATCAGAACTCCGAAGTTAAGCGTGCTTGGGCGAGAGTAGTACTAGGATGGGTGACCTCCTGGGAAGTCCTCGTGTTGCACCCCTCTTTTTTTCGTTTTTTTTCTTATCGGTGGATCGGATTTCGAATTCGTTCGTTTTTTGCCCGTGCCTATAGAACGGAATGCGTGGGGATCGAGAAGATCTTTCTTTTGATATATTATACGCGCGAATACGAGACCCGAGCACAGAGTTATGGAGGTTTGAAAATCCGGGTTCGGGGAAAGGTCGATGTAAGTAAGAAATGTTGGCAAGAATGGACGGGTGCGATCATGCCAGCACTAATGCACCGGATCCCATCAGAACTCCGAAGTTAAGCGTTCTTGGGCGAGAGTAGTACTAGGATGGGTGACCTCCTGGGAAGTCCTCGTGTTGCACCCCTCTTTTTTTCGTTTTTTTCTTATCGGTGGATCGGATTTCGAATTCGTTCGTTTTTTGCCCGTGCCTATAGAACGGAATGCGTGGGGATCGAGAAGATCTTTCTTTTGATATATTATACGCGCGAATCCGAGACCCGAGAAAAGAGTTACGGCGGTTTGAAAATCCGGGTTCGGGGAAAGGTCGATGTAAGTAAGAAATGTTGGCGAAAATGGACGGGTGCGATCATACCAGCACTAATGCACCGGATCCCATCAGAACTCCGAAGTTAAGCGTGCTTGGGCGAGTGTAGTACTAGGATGGGTGACCTCCTGGGAAGTCCTCGTGTCGCACCCCTCTTTTTTTCGTTTTTTTTTCTTATCGGTGGATCGGATTTCGAATTCGTTCGTTTTTTGCCCGTGCCTATAGAACGGAATGCGTGGGGATCGAGAAGATCTTTCTTTTGATATATTATACGCGCGAATACGAGACCCGAGCAAAGAGTTACGGCGGTTTGAAAATCCGGGTTCGGGGAAAGGTCGATGTAAGTAAGAAATGTTGGCAAGAATGGACGGGTGCGATCATACCAGCACTAATGCACCGGATCCCATCAGAACTCCGAAGTTAAGCGTGCTTGGGCGAGAGTAGTACTAGGATGGGTGACCTCCTGGGAAGTCCTCGTGTTGCACCCCTCTTTTTTTCGTTTTTTTTCTTATCGGTGGATCGGATTTCGAATTCGTTCGTTTTTTGCCCGTGCCTATAGAACGGAATGCGTGGGGATCGAGAAGATCTTTCTTTTGATATATTATACGCGCGAATACGAGACCCGAGCAAAGAGTTATGGAGGTTTGAAAATCCGGGTTCGGGGAAAGGTCGATGTAAGTAAGAAATGTTGGCAAGAATGGACGGGTGCGATCATGCCAGCACTAATGCACCGGATCCCATCAGAACTCCGAAGTTAAGCGTGCTTGGGCGAGAGTAGTACTAGGATGGGTGACCTCCTGGGAAGTCCTCGTGTTGCACCCCTCTTTTTTTCGTTTTTTTCTTATCGGTGGATCGGATTTCGAATTCGTTCGTTTTATGCCCGTGCCTATAGAACGGAATGCGTGGGGATCGAGAAGATCTTTCTTTTGATATATTATACGCGCGAATCCGAGACCCGAGCAAAGAGTTACGGCGGTTTGAAAATCCGGGTTCGGGGAAAGGTCGATGTAAGTAAGATATGTTGGCAAGAATGGACGGGTGCGATCATACCATCACTAATGCACCGGATCCCATCAGAACTCCGGAGTTAAGCGTGCTTGGGCGAGAGTAGTACTAGGATGGGTGACCTCCAGGGAAGTCCTCGTGTTGCACCCTCTTTTTTTCGTTTTTTTTCTTATCGGTGGATCGGATTTCGAATTCGTTCGTTTTTTGCCCGTGCCTATAGAACGGAATGCGTGGGGATCGAGAAGATCTTTCTTTTGATATATTATACGCGCGAATCCGAGACCCGAGCAAAGAGTTATGGCGGTTTGAAAATCCGGGTTCGGGGAAAGGTCGATGTAAGTAAGAAATGTTGGCGTAAATGGACGGGTGCGATCATACCAGCACTAATGCACCGGATCCCATCAGAACTCCGAAGTTAAGCGTGCTTGGGCGAGAGTAGTACTAGGATGGGTGACCTCCGGGGAAGTCCTCGTGTCGCACCCCTCTTTTTTTCGTTTTTTTTCTTATCGGTGGATCGGATTTCGAATTCGTTCGTTTTTTGCCCGTGCCTATAGAACGGAATGCGTGGGGATCGAGAAGATCTTTCTTTTGATATATTATACGCGCGAATCCGAGACCCGAGCAAAGAGTTACGGCGGTTTGAAAATCCGGGTTCGGGGAAAGGTCGATGTAAGTAAGAAATGTTGGCAAGAATGGACGGGTGCGATCATGCCAGCACTAATGCATCGGATCCCATCAGAACTCCGAAGTTAAGCGTGCTTGGGCGAGAGTAGTACTAGGATGGGTGACCTCCTGGGAAGTCCTCGTGTTGCACCCCTCTTTTTTTCGTTTTTTTTCTTATCGGTGGATCGGATTTCGAATTCGTTCGTTTTTTACCCGTGCCTATAGAACGGAATGCGTGGGGATCGAGAAGATCTTTCTTTTGATATATTATACGCGCGAATCCGAGACCCGAGCAAAGAGTTATGGCGGTTTGAAAATCCGGGTTCGGGGAAAGGTCGATGTAAGTAAGAAATGTTGGCGTAAATGGACGGGTGCGATCATACCAGCACTAATGCACCGGATCCCATCAGAACTCCGAAGTTAAGCGTGCTTGGGCGAGAGTAGTACTAGGATGGGTGACCTCCTGGGAAGTCCTCGTGTCGCACCCCTCTTTTTTTCGTTTTTTTTCTTATCGGTGGATCGGATTTCGAATTCGTTCGTTTTTTGCCCGTGCCTATAGAACGGAATGCGTGGGGATCGAGAAGATCTTTCTTTTGATATATTATACGCGCGAATCCGAGACCCGAGCAAAGAGTTACGGCGGTTTGAAAATCCGGGTTCGGGGAAAGGTCGATGTAAGTAAGAAATGTTGGCAAGAATGAACGGGTGCGATCATACCAGCACTAATGCACCGGATCCCATCAGAACTCCGAAGTTAAGCGTGCTTGGGCGAGAGTAGTACTAGGATGGGTGACCTCCTGGAAAGTCCTCGTGTTGCACCCCTCTTTTTTTCCTTTTTTTTCTTATCGGTGGATCGGATTTCGAATTCGTTCGTTTTTTGCCCGTGCCTATAGAACGGAATGCGTGGGGATCGAGAAGATCTTTCTTTTGATATATTATACGCGCGAATCCGAGACCCGAGCAAAGAGTTATGGCGGTTTGAAAATCCGGGTTCGGGGAAAGGTCGATGTAAGTAAGAAATGTTGGCAAGAATGGACGGGTGCGATCATAGCAGCACTAATGCACCGGATCCCATCAGAACTCCGAAGTTAAGCGTGCTTGGGCGAGAGTAGTACTAGGATGGGTGACCTCCTGGGAAGTCCTCGTGTTGCACCCCTCTTTTTTTCGTTTTTTTTCTTTTCGGTGGATCGGATTTCGAATTCGTTCGTTTTTTGCCCGTGCCTATAGAACGGAATGCGTGGGGATCGAGAAGATCTTTCTTTTGATATATTATACGCGCGAATCCGAGACCCGAGCAAAGAGTTATGGCGGTTTGAAAATCCGGGTTCGGGGAAAGGTCGATGTAAGTAAGAAATGTTGGCAAGAATGGACGGGTGCGATCATACCAGCACTAATGCACCGAATCCCATCAGAACTCCGAAGTTAAGCGTGCTTGGGCGAGAGTAGTACTAGGATGGGTGACCTCCTGGGAAGTCCTCGTGTTGCACCCCTCTTTTTTTCGTTTTTTTTCTTATCGGTGGATCGGATTTCGAATTCGTTCGTTTTTTGCCCGTGCCTATAGAACAGAATGCGCGGGATCGAGAAAATCTTTCTTTTGATATATTATACGCGCGAATCCGAGACCCGAGCAAAGAGTTATGGCGGTTTGAAAATCCGGGTTCGGGGAAAGGTCGATGTAAGTAAGAAATGTTGGCAAGAATGGACGGGTGCGATCATACCAGCACTAATGCACCGGATCCCATCAGAACTCCGAAGTTAAGCGTGCTTGGGCGAGAGTAGTACTAGGATGGGTGACCTCCGGGGAAGTCCTCGTGTCGCACCCCTCTTTTTTTCGTTTTTTTTCTTATCGGTGGATCGGATTTCGAATTCGTTCGTTTTTTGCCCGTGCCTATAGAACGGAATGCGTGGGGATCGAGAAGATCTTTCTTTTGATATATTATACGCGCGAATGCGAGACCCGAGCAAAGAGTTATGGCGGTTTGAAAATCCGGGTTCGGGGAAAGGTCGATGTAAGTAAGAAATGTTGGCGTAAATGGACGGGTGCGATCATACCAGCACTAATGCACCGGATCCCATCAGAACTCCGAAGTTAAGCGTGCTTGGGCGAGAGTAGTACTAGGATGGGTGACCTCCTGGGAAGTCCTCGTGTCGCACCCCTCTTTTTTTCGTTTTTTTTCTTATCGGTGGATCAGATTTCGAATTCGTTCGTTTTTTGCCCGTGCCTATAGAACGTAATGCGTGGGGATCGAGAAGATCTTTCTTTTGATATATTATACGCGCGAATCCGAGACCCGAGCAAAGAGTTACGGCGGTTTGAAAATCCGGGTTCGGGGAAAGGTCGATGTAAGTAAGAAATTTTGGCAAGAATGGACGGGTGCGATCATACCAGCAGTAATGCACCGGATCCCATCAGAACTCCGAAGTTAAGCGTGCTTGGGCGAGAGTAGTACTAGGATGGGTGACCTCCTGGGAAGTCCTCGTGTCGCACCCCTCTTTTTTTCGTTTTTTTTTTATCTGTGGATCGGATTTCAAATTCGTTCGTTTTTTGCCCGTGCCTATAGAACGGAATGCGTGGGGATCGAGAAGATCTTTCTTTTGATATATTATATGCGCGAATCCGAGACCCAAGCAAAGAGTTATGGCGGTTTGAAAATCCGGGTTCGGGGAAAGGTCGATGTAAGTAAGAAATGTTGGCAAGAATGGACGGGTGCGATCATACCAGCACTAATGCACCGGATCCCATCAGAACTCCGAAGTTAAGCGTGCTTGGGCGAGAGTAGTACTAGGATGGGTGACCTCCTGGGAAGTCCTCGTGTTGCACCCCTCTTTTTTTCGTTTTTTTTCTTATCGGTGGATCGGATTTCGAATTCGTTCGTTTTTTACCCGTGCCTATAGAACGGAATGCGTGGGGATCGAGAAGATCTTTCTTTTGATATATTATACGCGCGAATCCGAGACCCGAGCAAAGAGTTATGGCGGTTTGAAAATCGGGGTTCGGGGAAAGGTCGATGTAAGTAAGAAATGTTGGCGTAAATGGACGGGTGCGATCATACCAGCACTAATGCACCGGATCCCATCAGAACTCCGAAGTTAAGCGTGCTTGGGCGAGAGTAGTACTAGGATGGGTGACCTCCTGGGAAGTCCTCGTGTCGCACCCCTCTTTTTTTCGTTTTTTTTCTTATCGGTGGATCGGATTTCGAATTCGTTCGTTTTTTGCCCGTGCCTATAGAACGGAATGCGTGGGGATCGAGAAGATCTTTCTTTTGATATATTATACGCGCGAATCCGAGACCCGAGCAAAGAGTTACGGCGGTTTGAAAATCCGGGTTCGGGGAAAGGTCGATGTAAGTAAGAAATGTTGGCAAGAATGAACGGGTGCGATCATACCAGCACTAATGCACCGGATCCCATCAGAACTCCGAAGTTAAGCGTGCTTGGGCGAGAGTAGTACTAGGATGGGTGACCTCCTGGAAAGTCCTCGTGTTGCACCCCTCTTTTTTTCCTTTTTTTTCTTATCGGTGGATCGGATTTCGAATTCGTTCGTTTTTTGCCCGTGCCTATAGAACGGAATGCGTGGGGATCGAGAAGATCTTTCTTTTGATATATTATACGCGCGAATCCGAGACCCGAGCAAAGAGTTATGGCGGTTTGAAAATCCGGGTTCGGGGAAAGGTCGATGTAAGTAAGAAATGTTGGCAAGAATGGACGGGTGCGATCATAGCAGCACTAATGCACCGGATCCCATCAGAACTCCGAAGTTAAGCGTGCTTGGGCGAGAGTAGTACTAGGATGGGTGACCTCCTGGGAAGTCCTCGTGTCGCACCCCTCTTTTTTTCGTTTTTTTTCTTATCGGTGGATCGGATTTCGAATTCGTTCGTTTTTTGCCCGTGCCTATAGAACGTAATGCGTGGGGATCGAGAAGATCTTTCTTTTGATATATTATACGCGCGAATCCGAGACCCGAGCAAAGAGTTACGGCGGTTTGAAAATCCGGGTTCGGGGAAAGGTCGATGTAAGTAAGAAATGTTGGCAAGAATGGACGGGTGCGATCATACCAGCAGTAATGCACCGGATCCCATCAGAACTCCGAAGTTAAGCGTGCTTGGGCGAGAGTAGTACTAGGATGGGTGACCTCCTGGGAAGTCCTCGTGTCGCACCCCTCTTTTTTTCGTTTTTTTTTTATCTGTGGATCGGATTTCGAATTCGTTCGTTTTTTGCCCGTGCCTATAGAACGGAATGCGTGGGGATCGAGAAGATCTTTCTTTTGATATATTATATGCGCGAATCCGAGACCCAAGCAAAGAGTTATGGCGGTTTGAAAATCCGGGTTCGGGGAAAGGTCGATGTAAGTAAGAAATGTTGGCGTAAATGGACGGGTGCGATCATACCAGCACTAATGCACCGGATCCCATCAGAACTCCGAAGTTAAGCGTGCTTGGGCGAGAGTAGTACTAGGATGGGTGACCTCCTGGGAAGTCCTCGTGTCGCACCCCTCTTTTTTTCGTTTTTTTTCTTATCGGTGGATCAGATTTCGAATTCGTTCGTTTTTTGCCCGTGCCTATAGAACGTAATGCGTGGGGATCGAGAAGATCTTTCTTTTGATATATTATACGCGCGAATCCGAGACCCGAGCAAAGAGTTACGGCGGTTTGAAAATCCGGGTTCGGGGAAAGGTCGATGTAAGTAAGAAATTTTGGCAAGAATGGACGGGTGCGATCATACCAGCAGTAATGCACCGGATCCCATCAGAACTCCGAAGTTAAGCGTGCTTGGGCGAGAGTAGTACTAGGATGGGTGACCTCCTGGGAAGTCCTCGTGTCGCACCCCTCTTTTTTTCGTTTTTTTTTTATCTGTGGATCGGATTTCAAATTCGTTCGTTTTTTGCCCGTGCCTATAGAACGGAATGCGTGGGGATCGAGAAGATCTTTCTTTTGATATATTATATGCGCGAATCCGAGACCCAAGCAAAGAGTTATGGCGGTTTGAAAATCCGGGTTCGGGGAAAGGTCGATGTAAGTAAGAAATGTTGGCAAGAATGGACGGGTGCGATCATACCAGCACTAATGCACCGGATCCCATCAGAACTCCGAAGTTAAGCGTGCTTGGGCGAGAGTAGTACTAGGATGGGTGACCTCCTGGGAAGTCCTCGTGTTGCACCCCTCTTTTTTTCGTTTTTTTTCTTATCGGTGGATCGGATTTCGAATTCGTTCGTTTTTTACCCGTGCCTATAGAACGGAATGCGTGGGGATCGAGAAGATCTTTCTTTTGATATATTATACGCGCGAATCCGAGACCCGAGCAAAGAGTTATGGCGGTTTGAAAATCGGGGTTCGGAGAAAGGTCGATGTAAGTAAGAAATGTTGGCGTAAATGGACGGGTGCGATCATACCAGCACTAATGCACCGGATCCCATCAGAACTCCGAAGTTAAGCGTGCTTGGGCGAGAGTAGTACTAGGATGGGTTACCTCCTGGGAAGTCCTCGTGTCGCACCCCTCTTTTTTTCGTTTTTTTTCTTATCGGTGGATCGGATTTCGAATTCGTTCGTTTTTTGCCCGTGCCTATAGAACGGAATGCGTGGGGATCGAGAAGATCTTTCTTTTGATATATTATACGCGCGAATCCGAGACCCGAGCAAAGAGTTACGGCGGTTTGAAAATCCGGGTTCGGGGAAAGGTCGATGTAAGTAAGAAATGTTGGCAAGAATGAACGGGTGCGATCATACCAGCACTAATGCACCGGATCCCATCAGAACTCCGAAGTTAAGCGTGCTTGGGCGAGAGTAGTACTAGGATGGGTGACCTCCTGGAAAGTCCTCGTGTTGCACCCCTCTTTTTTTCCTTTTTTTTCTTATCGGTGGATCGGATTTCGAATTCGTTCGTTTTTTGCCCGTGCCTATAGAACGGAATGCGTGGGGATCGAGAAGATCTTTCTTTTGATATATTATACGCGCGAATCCGAGACCCGAGCAAAGAGTTATGGCGGTTTGAAAATCCGGGTTCGGGGAAAGGTCGATGTAAGTAAGAAATGTTGGCAAGAATGGACGGGTGCGATCATAGCAGCACTAATGCACCGGATCCCATCAGAACTCCGAAGTTAAGCGTGCTTGGGCGAGAGTAGTACTAGGATGGGTGACCTCCTGGGAAGTCCTCGTGTCGCACCCCTCTTTTTTTCGTTTTTTTTCTTATCGGTGGATCGGATTTCGAATTCGTTCGTTTTTTGCCCGTGCCTATAGAACGTAATGCGTGGGGATCGAGAAGATCTTTCTTTTGATATATTATACGCGCGAATCCGAGACCCGAGCAAAGAGTTACGGCGGTTTGAAAATCCGGGTTCGGGGAAAGGTCGATGTAAGTAAGAAATGTTGGCAAGAATGGACGGGTGCGATCATACCAGCAGTAATGCACCGGATCCCATCAGAACTCCGAAGTTAAGCGTGCTTGGGCGAGAGTAGTACTAGGATGGGTGACCTCCTGGGAAGTCCTCGTGTCGCACCCCTCTTTTTTTCGTTTTTTTTTTATCTGTGGATCGGATTTCGAATTCGTTCGTTTTTTGCCCGTGCCTATAGAACGGAATGCGTGGGGATCGAGAAGATCTTTCTTTTGATATATTATATGCGCGAATCCGAGACCCAAGCAAAGAGTTATGGCGGTTTGAAAATCCGGGTTCGGGGAAAGGTCGATGTAAGTAAGAAATGTTGGCAAGAATGGACGGGTGCGATCATACCAGCACTAATGCACCGGATCCCATCAGAACTCCGAAGTTAAGCGTGCTTGGGCGAGAGTAGTACTAGGATGGGTGACCTCCTGGGAAGTCCTCGTGTCGCACCCCTCTTTTTTTCGTTTTTTTTCTTATCGGTGGATCGGATTTCGAATTCGTTCGTTTTTTACCCGTGCCTATAGAACGGAATGCGTGGGGATCGAGAAGATCTTTCTTTTGATATATTATACGCGCGAATCCGAGACCCGAGCAAAGATTTATGGCGGTTTGAAAATCGGGGTTCGGGGAAAGGTCGATGTAAGTAAGAAATGTTGGCGTAAATGGACGGGTGCGATCATACCAGCACTAATGCACCGGATCCCATCAGAACTCCGAAGTTAAGCGTGCTTGGGCGAGAGTAGTACTAGGATGGGTGACCTCCTGGGAAGTCCTCGTGTCGCACCCCTCTTTTTTTCGTTTTTTTTCTTATCGGTGGATCGGATTTCGAATTCGTTCGTTTTTTGCCCGTGCCTATAGAACGGAATGCGTGGGGATCGAGAAGATCTTTCTTTTGATATATTATACGCGCGAATCCGAGACCCGAGCAAAGAGTTACGGCGGTTTGAAAATCCGGGTTCGGGGAAAGGTCGATGTAAGTAAGAAATGTTGGCAAGAATGAACGGGTGCGATCATACCAGCACTAATGCACCGGATCCCATCAGAACTCCGAAGTTAAGCGTGCTTGGGCGAGAGTAGTACTAGGATGGGTGACCTCCTGGAAAGTCCTCGTGTTGCACCCCTCTTTTTTTCCTTTTTTTTCTTATCGGTGGATCGGATTTCGAATTCGTTCGTTTTTTGCCCGTGCCTATAGAACGGAATGCGTGGGGATCGAGAAGATCTTTCTTTTGATATATTATACGCGCGAATCCGAGACCCGAGCAAAGAGTTATGGCGGTTTGAAAATCCGGGTTCGGGGAAAGGTCGATGTAAGTAAGAAATGTTGGCAAGAATGGACGGGTGCGATCATAGCAGCACTAATGCACCAGATCCCATCAGAACTCCGAAGTTAAGCGTGCTTGGGCGAGAGTAGTACTAGGATGGGTGACCTCCTGGGAAGTCCTCGTGTCGCACCCCTCTTTTTTTCGTTTTTTTTCTTATCGGTGGATCGGATTTCGAATTCGTTCGTTTTTTGCCCGTGCCTATAGAACGGAATGCGTGGGGATCGAGAAGATCTTTCTTTTGATATATTATACGCGCGAATCCGAGACCCGAGCAAAGAGTTACGGCGGTTTGAAAATCCGGGTTCGGGGAAAGGTCGATGTAAGTAAGAAATGTTGGCAAGAATGAACGGGTGCGATCATACCAGCACTAATGCACCGGATCCCATCAGAACTCCGAAGTTAAGTGTGCTTGGGCGAGAGTAGTACTAGGATGGGTGACCTCCTTGAAAGTCCTCGTGTTGCACCCCTCTTTTTTTCCTTTTTTTTCTTATCGGTGGATCGGATTTCGAATTCGTTCGTTTTTTGCCCGTGCCTATAGAACGGAATGCGTGGGGATCGAGAAGATCTTTCTTTTGATATATTATACGCGCGAATCCGAGACCCGAGCAAAGAGTTATGGCGGTTTGAAAATCCGGGTTCGGGGAAAGGTCGATGTAAGTAAGAAATGTTGGCAAGAATGGACGGGTGCGATCATAGCAGCACTAATGCACCGGATCCCATCAGAACTCCGAAGTTAAGCGTGCTTGGGCGAGAGTAGTACTAGGATGGGTGACCTCCTGGGAAGTCCTCGTGTTGCACCCCTCTTTTTTTCGTTTTTTTTCTTATCGGTGGATCGGATTTCAAATTCGTTCGTTTTTTGCCCGTGCCTATAGAACGGAATGCGTGGGGATCGAGAAGATCTTTCTTTTGATATATTATACGCGCGAATCCGAGACCCGAGCAAAGAGTTATGGCGGTTTGAAAATCCGGGTTCGGGGAAAGGTCGATGTAAGTAAGAAATGTTGGCAAGAATGGATGGGTGCGATCATACCAGCACTAATGCACCGAATCCCATCAGAACTCCGAAGTTAAGCGTGCTTGGGCGAGAGTAGTACTAGGATGGGTGACCTCCTGGGAAGTCCTCGTGTTGCACCCCTCTTTTTTTCGTTTTTTTTCTTATCGGTGGATCGGATTTCGAATTCGTTCGTTTTTTGCCCGTGCCTATAGAACAGAATGCGCGGGATCGAGAAGATCTTTCTTTTGATATATTATATGCGCGAATCCGAGACCCGAGCAAAGAGTTATGGCGGTTTGAAAATCCGGGTTCGGGGAAAGGTCGATGTAAGTAAGAAATGTTGGCAAGAATGGACGGGTGCGATCATACCAGCACTAATGCACCGGATCCCATCAGAACTCCGAAGTTAAGCGTGCTTGGGCGAGAGTAGTACTAGGATGGGTGACCTCCTGGGAAGTCCTCGTGTCGCACCCCTCTTTTTTTCGTTTTTTTTCTTATCGGTGGATCGGATTTCGAATTCGTTCGTTTTTTACCCGTGCCTATAGAACGGAATGCGTGGGGATCGAGAAGATCTTTCTTTTGATATATTATACGCGCGAATCCGAGACCCGAGCAAAGAGTTATGGCGGTTTGAAAATCGGGGTTCGGGGAAAGGTCGATGTAAGTAAGAAATGTTGGCGTAAATGGACGGGTGCGATCATACCAGCACTAATGCACCGGATCCCATCAGAACTCCGAAGTTAAGCGTGCTTGGGCGAGAGTAGTACTAGGATGGGTGACCTCCTGGGAAGTCCTCGTGTCGCACCCCTCTTTTTTTCGTTTTTTTTCTTATCGGTGGATCGGATTTCAAATTCGTTCGTTTTTTGCCCGTGCCTATAGAACGGAATGCGTGGGGATCGAGAAGATCTTTCTTTTGATATATTATACGCGCGAATCCGAGACCCGAGCAAAGAGTTATGGCGGTTTGAAAATCCGGGTTCGGGGAAAGGTCGATGTAAGTAAGAAATGTTGGCAAGAATGGACGGGTGCGATCATAGCAGCACTAATGCACCAGATCCCATCAGAACTCCGAAGTTAAGCGTGCTTGGGCGAGAGTAGTACTAGGATGGGTGACCTCCTGGGAAGTCCTCGTGTCGCACCCCTCTTTTTTTCGTTTTTTTTCTTATCGGTGGATCGGATTTCGAATTCGTTCGTTTTTTGCCCGTGCCTATAGAACGGAATGCGTGGGGATCGAGAAGATCTTTCTTTTGATATATTATACGCGCGAATCCGAGACCCGAGCAAAGAGTTACGGCGGTTTGAAAATCCGGGTTCGGGGAAAGGTCGATGTAAGTAAGAAATGTTGGCAAGAATGAACGGGTGCGATCATACCAGCACTAATGCACCGGATCCCATCAGAACTCCGAAGTTAAGTGTGCTTGGGCGAGAGTAGTACTAGGATGGGTGACCTCCTTGAAAGTCCTCGTGTTGCACCCCTCTTTTTTTCCTTTTTTTTCTTATCGGTGGATCGGATTTCGAATTCGTTCGTTTTTTGCCCGTGCCTATAGAACGGAATGCGTGGGGATCGAGAAGATCTTTCTTTTGATATATTATACGCGCGAATCCGAGACCCGAGCAAAGAGTTATGGCGGTTTGAAAATCCGGGTTCGGGGAAAGGTCGATGTAAGTAAGAAATGTTGGCAAGAATGGACGGGTGCGATCATAGCAGCACTAATGCACCGGATCCCATCAGAACTCCGAAGTTAAGCGTGCTTGGGCGAGAGTAGTACTAGGATGGGTGACCTCCTGGGAAGTCCTCGTGTTGCACCCCTCTTTTTTTCGTTTTTTTTCTTATCGGTGGATCGGATTTCAAATTCGTTCGTTTTTTGCCCGTGCCTATAGAACGGAATGCGTGGGGATCGAGAAGATCTTTCTTTTGATATATTATACGCGCGAATCCGAGACCCGAGCAAAGAGTTATGGCGGTTTGAAAATCCGGGTTCGGGGAAAGGTCGATGTAAGTAAGAAATGTTGGCAAGAATGGATGGGTGCGATCATACCAGCACTAATGCACCGAATCCCATCAGAACTCCGAAGTTAAGCGTGCTTGGGCGAGAGTAGTACTAGGATGGGTGACCTCCTGGGAAGTCCTCGTGTTGCACCCCTCTTTTTTTCGTTTTTTTTCTTATCGGTGGATCGGATTTCGAATTCGTTCGTTTTTTGCCCGTGCCTATAGAACAGAATGCGCGGGATCGAGAAGATCTTTCTTTTGATATATTATATGCGCGAATCCGAGACCCGAGCAAAGAGTTATGGCGGTTTGAAAATCCGGGTTCGGGGAAAGGTCGATGTAAGTAAGAAATGTTGGCAAGAATGGACGGGTGCGATCATACCAGCACTAATGCACCGGATCCCATCAGAACTCCGAAGTTAAGCGTGCTTGGGCGAGAGTAGTACTAGGATGGGTGACCTCCTGGGAAGTCCTCGTGTTGCACCCCTCTCTTTTTTTCGTTTTTTTTCTTATCGGTGGATCGGATTTCGAATTCGTTCGTTTTTTACCCGTGCCTATAGAACGGAATGCGTGGGGATCGAGAAGATCTTTCTTTTGATATATTATACGCGCGAATCCGAGACCCGAGCAAAGAGTTATGGCGGTTTGAAAATCCGGGTTCGGGGAAAGGTCGATGTAAGTAAGAAATGTTGGCGTAAATGGACGGGTGCGATCATACCAGCACTAATGCACCGGATCCCATCAGAACTCCGAAGTTAAGCGTGCTTGGGCGAGAGTAGTACTAGGATGGGTGACCTCCTGGGAAGTCCTCGTGTCGCACCCCTCTTTTTTTCGTTTTTTTTCTTATCGGTGGATCGGATTTCGAATTCGTTCGTTTTTTGCACGTGCCTATAGAACGGAATGCGTGTGGATCGAGAAGATCTTTCTTTTGATTATTATACGTGCCAATCCGAGACCCGAGCAAAGAGTTACGGCGGTTTGAAAATCCGGGTTCGGGGAAAGGTCGATGTAAGTAAGAAATGTTAACAAGAGTGGACGGGTGCGATCATACCAGCACTAATGCACCGGATCCCATCAGAACTCCGAAGTTAAGCGTGCTTGGGCGAGAGTAGTACTAGGATGGGTGACCTCCTGGGAAGTCCTCGTGTTGCACACCTCTTTTTTTCGTTTTTTTCTTATCGGTGGATCGGATTTCGAATTCGTTCGTTTTTTGCCTGTGCCTATAGAACGGAATGCGTGGGAATCGAGAAGATCTTTCTTTTGATATATTATACGCGCGAATCCGAGACCCGAGCAAAGAGTTATGGCGGATTGAAAATCCGGGTTCGGGGAAAGGTCGATATAAGTAAGAAATGTTGGCAAGAATGGACGGGTGCGATCATAGCAGCAGTAATGCACCGGATCCCATCAGAACTCCGAAGTTAAGCGTGCTTGGGCGAGAGTAGTACTAGGATGGGTGACCTCCTGGGAAGTCCTCGTGTCGCACCCCTCTTTTTTTCGTTTTTTTTCTTATCGGTGGATCGGATTTCGAATTCGTTCGTTTTTTGCCCGTGCCTATAGAACGGAATGCGTGGGGATCGAGAAGATCTTTCTTTTGATATATTATACGCGCGAATCCGAGACCCGAGCAAAGAGTTACGGCGGTTTGAAAATCCGGGTTCGGGGAAAGGTCGATGTAAGTAAGAAATGTTGGCAAGAATGAACGGGTGCGATCATACCAGCACTAATGCACCGGATCCCATCAGAACTCTGAAGTTAAGCGTGCTTGGGCGAGAGTAGTACTAGGATGGGTGACCTCCTTGAAAGTCCTCGTGTTGCACCCCTCTTTTTTTCCTTTTTTTTCTTATCGGTGGATCGGATTTCGAATTCGTTCGTTTTTTGCCCGTGCCTATAGAACGGAATGCGTGGGGATCGAGAAGATCTTTCTTTTGATATATTATACGCGCGAATCCGAGACCCGAGCAAAGAGTTATGGCGGTTTGAAAATCCGGGTTCGGGGAAAGGTCGATGTAAGTAAGAAATGTTGGCAAGAATGGACGGGTGCGATCATAGCAGCACTAATGCACCGGATCCCATCAGAACTCCGAAGTTAAGCGTGCTTGGGCGAGAGTAGTACTAGGATGGGTGACCTCCTGGGAAGTCCTCGTGTTGCACCCCTCTTTTTTTCGTTTTTTTTCTTATCGGTGGATCGGATTTCAAATTCGTTCGTTTTTTGCCCGTGCCTATAGAACGGAATGCGTGGGGATCGAGAAGATCTTTGTTTTGATATATTATACGCGCGAATCCGAGACCCGAGCAAAGAGTTATGGCGGATTGAAAATCCGGGTTCGGGGAAAGGTCGATATAAGTAAGAAATGTTGGCAAGAATGGACGGGTGCGATCATAGCAGCAGTAATGCACCGGATCCCATCAGAACTTCGAAGTTAAGCGTGCTTGGGCGAGAGTAGTACTAGGATGGGTGACCTCCTGGGAAGTCCTCGTGTCGCACCCCTCTTTTTTTCGTTTTTTTTCTTATCGGTGGATCGGATTTCGAATTCGTTCGTTTTTTGCCCGTGCCTATAGAACGGAATGCGTGGGGATCGAGAAGATCTTTCTTTTGATATATTATACGCGCGAATCCGAGACCCGAGCAAAGAGTTACGGCGGTTTGAAAATCCGGGTTCGGGGAAAGGTCGATGTAAGTAAGAAATGTTGGCAAGAATGAACGGGTGCGATCATACCAGCACTAATGCACCGGATCCCATCAGAACTCTGAAGTTAAGCGTGCTTGGGCGAGAGTAGTACTAGGATGGGTGACCTCCTTGAAAGTCCTCGTGTTGCACCCCTCTTTTTTTCCTTTTTTTTCTTATCGGTGGATCGGATTTCGAATTCGTTCGTTTTTTGCCCGTGCCTATAGAACGGAATGCGTGGGGATCGAGAAGATCTTTCTTTTGATATATTATACGCGCGAATCCGAGACCCGAGCAAAGAGTTATGGCGGTTTGAAAATCCGGGTTCGGGGAAAGGTCGATGTAAGTAAGAAATGTTGGCAAGAATGGACGGGTGCGATCATAGCAGCACTAATGCACCGGATCCCATCAGAACTCCGAAGTTAAGCGTGCTTGGGCGAGAGTAGTACTAGGATGGGTGACCTCCTGGGAAGTCCTCGTGTTGCACCCCTCTTTTTTTCGTTTTTTTTCTTATCGGTGGATCGGATTTCAAATTCGTTCGTTTTTTGCCCGTGCCTATAGAACGGAATGCGTGGGGATCGAGAAGATCTTTCTTTTGATATATTATACGCGCGAATCCGAGACCCGAGCAAAGAGTTATGGCGGTTTGAAAATCCGGGTTCGGGGAAAGGTCGATGTAAGTAAGAAATGTTGGCAAGAATGGACGGGTGCGATCATACCAGCACTAATGCACCGAATCCCATCAGAACTCCGAAGTTAAGCGTGCTTGGGCGAGAGTAGTACTAGGATGGGTGACCTCCTGGGAAGTCCTCGTGTTGCACCCCTCTTTTTTTCGTTTTTTTTCTTATCGGTGGATCGGATTTCGAATTCGTTCGTTTTTTGCCCGTGCCTATAGAACGGAATGCGTGGGGATCGAGAAAATCTTTCTTTTGATATATTATACGCGCGAATCCGAGACCCGAGCAAAGAGTTATGGCGGTTTGAAAATCCGGGTTCGGGGAAAGGTCGATGTAAGTAAGAAATGTTGGCAAGAATGGACGGGTGCGATCATAGCAGCAGTAATGCACCGGATCCCATCAGAACTTCGAAGTTAAGCGTGCTTGGGCGAGAGTAGTACTAGGATGGGTGACCTCCTGGGAAGTCCTCGTGTCGCACCCCTCTTTTTTTCGTTTTTTTTCTTATCGGTGGATCGGATTTCGAATTCGTTCGTTTTTTGCCCGTGCCTATAGAACGGAATGCGTGGGGATCGAGAAGATCTTTCTTTTGATATATTATACGCGCGAATCCGAGACCCGAGCAAAGAGTTACGGCGGTTTGAAAATCCGGGTTCGGGGAAAGGTCGATGTAAGTAAGAAATGTTGGCAAGAATGAACGGGTGCGATCATACCAGCACTAATGCACCGGATCCCATCAGAACTCTGAAGTTAAGCGTGCTTGGGCGAGAGTAGTACTAGGATGGGTGACCTCCTTGAAAGTCCTCGTGTTGCACCCCTCTTTTTTTCCTTTTTTTTCTTATCGGTGGATCGGATTTCGAATTCGTTCGTTTTTTGCCCGTGCCTATAGAACGGAATGCGTGGGGATCGAGAAGATCTTTCTTTTGATATATTATACGCGCGAATCCGAGACCCGAGCAAAGAGTTATGGCGGTTTGAAAATCCGGGTTCGGGGAAAGGTCGATGTAAGTAAGAAATGTTGGCAAGAATGGACGGGTGCGATCATAGCAGCACTAATGCACCGGATCCCATCAGAACTCCGAAGTTAAGCGTGCTTGGGCGAGAGTAGTACTAGGATGGGTGACCTCCTGGGAAGTCCTCGTGTTGCACCCCTCTTTTTTTCGTTTTTTTTCTTATCGGTGGATCGGATTTCAAATTCGTTCGTTTTTTGCCCGTGCCTATAGAACGGAATGCGTGGGGATCGAGAAGATCTTTCTTTTGATATATTATACGCGCGAATCCGAGACCCGAGCAAAGAGTTATGGCGGTTTGAAAATCCGGGTTCGGGGAAAGGTCGATGTAAGTAAGAAATGTTGGCAAGAATGGACGGGTGCGATCATACCAGCACTAATGCACCGAATCCCATCAGAACTCCGAAGTTAAGCGTGCTTGGGCGAGAGTAGTACTAGGATGGGTGACCTCCTGGGAAGTCCTCGTGTTGCACCCCTCTTTTTTTCGTTTTTTTTCTTATCGGTGGATCGGATTTCGAATTCGTTCGTTTTTTGCCCGTGCCTATAGAACAGAATGCGCGGGATCGAGAAAATCTTTCTTTTGATATATTATACGCGCGAATCCGAGACCCGAGCAAAGAGTTATGGCGGTTTGAAAATCCGGGTTCGGGGAAAGGTCGATGTAAGTAAGAAATGTTGGCAAGAATGGACGGGTGCGATCATAGCAGCAGTAATGCACCGGATCCCATCAGAACTTCGAAGTTAAGCGTGCTTGGGCGAGAGTAGTACTAGGATGGGTGACCTCCTGGGAAGTCCTCGTGTCGCACCCCTCTTTTTTTCGTTTTTTTTCTTATCGGTGGATCGGATTTCGAATTCGTTCGTTTTTTGCACGTGCCTATAGAACGGAATGCGTGTGGATCGAGAAGATCTTTCTTTTGATTATTATACGTGCCAATCCGAGACCCGAGCAAAGAGTTACGGCGGTTTGAAAATCCGGGTTCGGGGAAAGGTCGATGTAAGTAAGAAATGTTAACAAGAGTGGACGGGTGCGATCATACCAGCACTAATGCACCGGATCCCATCAGAACTCCGAAGTTAAGCGTGCTTGGGCGAGAGTAGTACTAGGATGGGTGACCTCCTGGGAAGTCCTCGTGTTGCACACCTCTTTTTTTCGTTTTTTTCTTATCGGTGGATCGGATTTCGAATTCGTTCGTTTTTTGCCTGTGCCTATAGAACGGAATGCGTGGGAATCGAGAAGATCTTTCTTTTGATATATTATACGCGCGAATCCGAGACCCGAGCAAAGAGTTATGGCGGATTGAAAATCCGGGTTCGGGGAAAGGTCGATATAAGTAAGAAATGTTGGCAAGAATGGACGGGTGCGATCATAGCAGCAGTAATGCACCGGATCCCATCAGAACTCCGAAGTTAAGCGTGCTTGGGCGAGAGTAGTACTAGGATGGGTGACCTCCTGGGAAGTCCTCGTGTCGCACCCCTCTTTTTTTCGTTTTTTTTCTTATCGGTGGATCGGATTTCGAATTCGTTCGTTTTTTGCCCGTGCCTATAGAACGGAATGCGTGGGGATCGAGAAGATCTTTCTTTTGATATATTATACGCGCGAATCCGAGACCCGAGCAAAGAGTTACGGCGGTTTGAAAATCCGGGTTCGGGGAAAGGTCGATGTAAGTAAGAAATGTTGGCAAGAATGAACGGGTGCGATCATACCAGCACTAATGCACCGGATCCCATCAGAACTCTGAAGTTAAGCGTGCTTGGGCGAGAGTAGTACTAGGATGGGTGACCTCCTTGAAAGTCCTCGTGTTGCACCCCTCTTTTTTTCCTTTTTTTTCTTATCGGTGGATCGGATTTCGAATTCGTTCGTTTTTTGCCCGTGCCTATAGAACGGAATGCGTGGGGATCGAGAAGATCTTTCTTTTGATATATTATACGCGCGAATCCGAGACCCGAGCAAAGAGTTATGGCGGTTTGAAAATCCGGGTTCGGGGAAAGGTCGATGTAAGTAAGAAATGTTGGCAAGAATGGACGGGTGCGATCATAGCAGCACTAATGCACCGGATCCCATCAGAACTCCGAAGTTAAGCGTGCTTGGGCGAGAGTAGTACTAGGATGGGTGACCTCCTGGGAAGTCCTCGTGTTGCACCCCTCTTTTTTTCGTTTTTTTTCTTATCGGTGGATCGGATTTCAAATTCGTTCGTTTTTTGCCCGTGCCTATAGAACGGAATGCGTGGGGATCGAGAAGATCTTTGTTTTGATATATTATACGCGCGAATCCGAGACCCGAGCAAAGAGTTATGGCGGATTGAAAATCCGGGTTCGGGGAAAGGTCGATATAAGTAAGAAATGTTGGCAAGAATGGACGGGTGCGATCATAGCAGCAGTAATGCACCGGATCCCATCAGAACTTCGAAGTTAAGCGTGCTTGGGCGAGAGTAGTACTAGGATGGGTGACCTCCTGGGAAGTCCTCGTGTCGCACCCCTCTTTTTTTCGTTTTTTTTCTTATCGGTGGATCGGATTTCGAATTCGTTCGTTTTTTGCCCGTGCCTATAGAACGGAATGCGTGGGGATCGAGAAGATCTTTCTTTTGATATATTATACGCGCGAATCCGAGACCCGAGCAAAGAGTTACGGCGGTTTGAAAATCCGGGTTCGGGGAAAGGTCGATGTAAGTAAGAAATGTTGGCAAGAATGAACGGGTGCGATCATACCAGCACTAATGCACCGGATCCCATCAGAACTCTGAAGTTAAGCGTGCTTGGGCGAGAGTAGTACTAGGATGGGTGACCTCCTTGAAAGTCCTCGTGTTGCACCCCTCTTTTTTTCCTTTTTTTTCTTATCGGTGGATCGGATTTCGAATTCGTTCGTTTTTTGCCCGTGCCTATAGAACGGAATGCGTGGGGATCGAGAAGATCTTTCTTTTGATATATTATACGCGCGAATCCGAGACCCGAGCAAAGAGTTATGGCGGTTTGAAAATCCGGGTTCGGGGAAAGGTCGATGTAAGTAAGAAATGTTGGCAAGAATGGACGGGTGCGATCATAGCAGCACTAATGCACCGGATCCCATCAGAACTCCGAAGTTAAGCGTGCTTGGGCGAGAGTAGTACTAGGATGGGTGACCTCCTGGGAAGTCCTCGTGTTGCACCCCTCTTTTTTTCGTTTTTTTTCTTATCGGTGGATCGGATTTCAAATTCGTTCGTTTTTTGCCCGTGCCTATAGAACGGAATGCGTGGGGATCGAGAAGATCTTTCTTTTGATATATTATACGCGCGAATCCGAGACCCGAGCAAAGAGTTATGGCGGTTTGAAAATCCGGGTTCGGGGAAAGGTCGATGTAAGTAAGAAATGTTGGCAAGAATGGACGGGTGCGATCATACCAGCACTAATGCACCGAATCCCATCAGAACTCCGAAGTTAAGCGTGCTTGGGCGAGAGTAGTACTAGGATGGGTGACCTCCTGGGAAGTCCTCGTGTTGCACCCCTCTTTTTTTCGTTTTTTTTCTTATCGGTGGATCGGATTTCGAATTCGTTCGTTTTTTGCCCGTGCCTATAGAACGGAATGCGTGGGGATCGAGAAAATCTTTCTTTTGATATATTATACGCGCGAATCCGAGACCCGAGCAAAGAGTTATGGCGGTTTGAAAATCCGGGTTCGGGGAAAGGTCGATGTAAGTAAGAAATGTTGGCAAGAATGGACGGGTGCGATCATAGCAGCAGTAATGCACCGGATCCCATCAGAACTTCGAAGTTAAGCGTGCTTGGGCGAGAGTAGTACTAGGATGGGTGACCTCCTGGGAAGTCCTCGTGTCGCACCCCTCTTTTTTTCGTTTTTTTTCTTATCGGTGGATCGGATTTCGAATTCGTTCGTTTTTTGCCCGTGCCTATAGAACGGAATGCGTGGGGATCGAGAAGATCTTTCTTTTGATATATTATACGCGCGAATCCGAGACCCGAGCAAAGAGTTACGGCGGTTTGAAAATCCGGGTTCGGGGAAAGGTCGATGTAAGTAAGAAATGTTGGCAAGAATGAACGGGTGCGATCATACCAGCACTAATGCACCGGATCCCATCAGAACTCTGAAGTTAAGCGTGCTTGGGCGAGAGTAGTACTAGGATGGGTGACCTCCTTGAAAGTCCTCGTGTTGCACCCCTCTTTTTTTCCTTTTTTTTCTTATCGGTGGATCGGATTTCGAATTCGTTCGTTTTTTGCCCGTGCCTATAGAACGGAATGCGTGGGGATCGAGAAGATCTTTCTTTTGATATATTATACGCGCGAATCCGAGACCCGAGCAAAGAGTTATGGCGGTTTGAAAATCCGGGTTCGGGGAAAGGTCGATGTAAGTAAGAAATGTTGGCAAGAATGGACGGGTGCGATCATAGCAGCACTAATGCACCGGATCCCATCAGAACTCCGAAGTTAAGCGTGCTTGGGCGAGAGTAGTACTAGGATGGGTGACCTCCTGGGAAGTCCTCGTGTTGCACCCCTCTTTTTTTCGTTTTTTTTCTTATCGGTGGATCGGATTTCAAATTCGTTCGTTTTTTGCCCGTGCCTATAGAACGGAATGCGTGGGGATCGAGAAGATCTTTCTTTTGATATATTATACGCGCGAATCCGAGACCCGAGCAAAGAGTTATGGCGGTTTGAAAATCCGGGTTCGGGGAAAGGTCGATGTAAGTAAGAAATGTTGGCAAGAATGGACGGGTGCGATCATACCAGCACTAATGCACCGAATCCCATCAGAACTCCGAAGTTAAGCGTGCTTGGGCGAGAGTAGTACTAGGATGGGTGACCTCCTGGGAAGTCCTCGTGTTGCACCCCTCTTTTTTTCGTTTTTTTTCTTATCGGTGGATCGGATTTCGAATTCGTTCGTTTTTTGCCCGTGCCTATAGAACAGAATGCGCGGGATCGAGAAAATCTTTCTTTTGATATATTATACGCGCGAATCCGAGACCCGGGCAAAGAGTTATGGCGGTTTGAAAATCCGGGTTCGGGGAAAGGTCGATGTAAGTAAGAAATGTTGGCAAGAATGGACGGGTGCGATCATACCAGCACTAATGCACCGGATCCCATCAGAACTCCGAAGTTAAGCGTGCTTGGGCGAGAGTAGTACTAGGATGGGTGACCTCCGGGGAAGTCCTCGTGTCGCACCCCTCTTTTTTTCGTTTTTTTTCTTATCGGTGGATCGGATTTCGAATTCGTTCTTTTTTGCCCGTGCCTATAGAACGGAATGCGTGGGGATCGAGAAGATCTTTCTTTTGATATATTATACGCGCGAATGCGAGACCCGAGCAAATAGTTATGGCGGTTTGAAAATCCGGGTTCGGGGAAAGGTCGATGTAAGTAAGAAATGTTGGCGTAAATGGACGGGTGCGATCATACCAGCACTAATGCACCGGATCCCATCAGAACTCCGAAGTTAAGCGTGCTTGGGCGAGAGTAGTACTAGGATGGGTGACCTCCTGGGAAGTCCTCGTGTCGCACCCCTCTTTTTTTCGTTTTTTTTCTTATCGGTGGATCGGATTTCGAATTCGTTCGTTTTTTGCCCGTGCCTATAGAACGGAATGCGTGGGGATCGAGAAGATCTTTCTTTTGATATATTATACGCGCGAATCCGAGACCCGAGCAAAGAGTTACGGCGGTTTGAAAATCCGGGTTCGGGGAAAGGTCGATGTAAGTAAGAAATGTTGGCAAGAATGAACGGGTGCGATCATACCAACACTAATGCACCGGATCCCATCAGAACTCCGAAGTTAAGCGTGCTTGGGCGAGAGTAGTACTAGGATGGGTGACCTCCTTGAAAGTCCTCGTGTTGCACCCCTCTTTTTTTCCTTTTTTTTCTTATCGGTGGATCGGATTTCGAATTCGTTCGTTTTTTGCCCGTGCCTATAGAACGGAATGCGTGGGGATCGAGAAGATCTTTCTTTTGATATATTATACGCGCGAATCCGAGACCCGAGCAAAGAGTTATGGCGGTTTGAAAATCCGGGTTCGGGGAAAGGTCGATGTAAGTAAGAAATGTTGGCAAGAATGGACGGGTGCGATCATAGCAGCACTAATGCACCGGATCCCATCAGAACTCCGAAGTTAAGCGTGCTTGGGCGAGAGTAGTACTAGGATGGGTGACCTCCTGGGAAGTCCTCGTGTTGCACCCCTCTTTTTTTCGTTTTTTTTCTTATCGGTGGATCGGATTTCAAATTCGTTCGTTTTTTGCCCGTGCCTATAGAACGGAATGCGTGGGGATCGAGAAGATCTTTCTTTTGATATATTATACGCGCGAATCCGAGACCCGAGCAAAGAGTTATGGCGGTTTGAAAATCCGGGTTCGGGGAAAGGTCGATGTAAGTAAGAAATGTTGGCAAGAATGGACGGGTGCGATCATACCAGCACTAATGCACCGAATCCCATCAGAACTCCGAAGTTAAGCGTGCTTGGGCGAGAGTAGTACTAGGATGGGTGACCTCCTGGGAAGTCCTCGTGTTGCACCCCTCTTTTTTTCGTTTTTTTTCTTATCGGTGGATCGGATTTCGAATTCGTTCGTTTTTTGCCCGTGCCTATAGAACAGAATGCGCGGGATCGAGAAGATCTTTCTTTTGATATATTATATGCGCGAATCCGAGACCCGAGCAAAGAGTTATGGCGGTTTGAAAATCCGGGTTCGGGGAAAGGTCGATGTAAGTAAGAAATGTTGGCAAGAATGGACGGGTGCGATCATACCAGCACTAATGCACCGGATCCCATCAGAACTCCGAAGTTAAGCGTGCTTGGGCGAGAGTAGTACTAGGATGGGTGACCTCCTGGGAAGTCCTCGTGTTGCACCCCTCTCTTTTTTTCGTTTTTTTTCTTATCGGTGGATCGGATTTCGAATTCGTTCGTTTTTTACCCGTGCCTATAGAACGGAATGCGTGGGGATCGAGAAGATCTTTCTTTTGATATATTATACGCGCGAATCCGAGACCCGAGCAAAGAGTTATGGCGGTTTGAAAATCCGGGTTCGGGGAAAGGTCGATGTAAGTAAGAAATGTTGGCGTAAATGGACGGGTGCGATCATACCAGCACTAATGCACCGGATCCCATCAGAACTCCGAAGTTAAGCGTGCTTGGGCGAGAGTAGTACTAGGATGGGTGACCTCCTGGGAAGTCCTCGTGTCGCACCCCTCTTTTTTTCGTTTTTTTTCTTATCGGTGGATCGGATTTCGAATTCGTTCGTTTTTTGCACGTGCCTATAGAACGGAATGCGTGTGGATCGAGAAGATCTTTCTTTTGATTATTATACGTGCCAATCCGAGACCCGAGCAAAGAGTTACGGCGGTTTGAAAATCCGGGTTCGGGGAAAGGTCGATGTAAGTAAGAAATGTTAACAAGAGTGGACGGGTGCGATCATACCAGCACTAATGCACCGGATCCCATCAGAACTCCGAAGTTAAGCGTGCTTGGGCGAGAGTAGTACTAGGATGGGTGACCTCCTGGGAAGTCCTCGTGTTGCACACCTCTTTTTTTCGTTTTTTTCTTATCGGTGGATCGGATTTCGAATTCGTTCGTTTTTTGCCTGTGCCTATAGAACGGAATGCGTGGGAATCGAGAAGATCTTTCTTTTGATATATTATACGCGCGAATCCGAGACCCGAGCAAAGAGTTATGGCGGATTGAAAATCCGGGTTCGGGGAAAGGTCGATATAAGTAAGAAATGTTGGCAAGAATGGACGGGTGCGATCATAGCAGCAGTAATGCACCGGATCCCATCAGAACTCCGAAGTTAAGCGTGCTTGGGCGAGAGTAGTACTAGGATGGGTGACCTCCTGGGAAGTCCTCGTGTCGCACCCCTCTTTTTTTCGTTTTTTTTCTTATCGGTGGATCGGATTTCGAATTCGTTCGTTTTTTGCCCGTGCCTATAGAACGGAATGCGTGGGGATCGAGAAGATCTTTCTTTTGATATATTATACGCGCGAATCCGAGACCCGAGCAAAGAGTTACGGCGGTTTGAAAATCCGGGTTCGGGGAAAGGTCGATGTAAGTAAGAAATGTTGGCAAGAATGAACGGGTGCGATCATACCAGCACTAATGCACCGGATCCCATCAGAACTCCGAAGTTAAGCGTGCTTGGGCGAGAGTAGTACTAGGATGGGTGACCTCCTTGAAAGTCCTCGTGTTGCACCCCTCTTTTTTTCCTTTTTTTTCTTATCGGTGGATCGGATTTCGAATTCGTTCGTTTTTTGCCCGTGCCTATAGAATGGAATGCGTGGGGATCGAGAAGATCTTTCTTTTGATATATTATACGCGCGAATCCGAGACCCGAGCAAAGAGTTATGGCGGTTTGAAAATCCGGGATCGGGGAAAGGTCGATGTAAGTAAGAAATGTTGGCAAGAATGGACGGGTGCGATCATAGCAGCACTAATGCACCGGATCCCATCAGAACTCCGAAGTTAAGCGTGCTTGGGCGAGAGTAGTACTAGGATGGGTGACCTCCTGGGAAGTCCTCGTGTTGCACCCCTCTTTTTTTCGTTTTTTTTCTTATCGGTGGATCGGATTTCAAATTCGTTCGTTTTTTGCCCGTGCCTATAGAACGGAATGCGTGGGGATCGAGAAGATCTTTCTTTTGATATATTATACGCGCGAATCCGAGACCCGAGCAAAGAGTTATGGCGGTTTGAAAATCCGGGTTCGGGGAAAGGTCGATGTAAGTAAGAAATGTTGGCAAGAATGGACGGGTGCGATCATACCAGCACTAATGCACCGAATCCCATCAGAACTCCGAAGTTAAGCGTGCTTGGGCGAGAGTAGTACTAGGATGGGTGACCTCCTGGGAAGTCCTCGTGTTGCACCCCTCTTTTTTTCGTTTTTTTTCTTATCGGTGGATCGGATTTCGAATTCGTTCGTTTTTTGCCCGTGCCTATAGAACAGAATGCGCGGGATCGAGAAAATCTTTCTTTTGATATATTATACGCGCGAATCCGAGACCCGAGCAAAGAGTTATGGCGGTTTGAAAATCCGGGTTCGGGGAAAGGTCGATGTAAGTAAGAAATGTTGGCAAGAATGGACGGGTGCGATCATACCAGCACTAATGCACCGGATCCCATCAGAACTCCGAAGTTAAGCGTGCTTGGGCGAGAGTAGTACTAGGATGGGTGACCTCCGGGGAAGTCCTCGTGTCGCACCCCTCTTTTTTTCGTTTTTTTTCTTATCGGTGGATCGGATTTCGAATTCGTTCGTTTTTTGCCCGTGCCTATAGAACGGAATGCGTGGGGATCGAGAAGATCTTTCTTTTGATATATTATACGCGCGAATGCGAGACCCGAGCAAAGAGTTATGGCGGTTTGAAAATCCGGGTTCGGGGAAAGGTCGATGTAAGTAAGAAATGTTGGCGTAAATGGACGGGTGCGATCATACCAGCACTAATGCACCGGATCCCATCAGAACTCCGAAGTTAAGCGTGCTTGGGCGAGAGTAGTACTAGGATGGGTGACCTCCTGGGAAGTCCTCGTGTCGCACCCCTCTTTTTTTCGTTTTTTTTCTTATCGGTGGATCGGATTTCGAATTCGTTCGTTTTTTGCCCATGCCTATAGAACGGAATGCGTGGGGATCGAGAAGATCTTTCTTTTGATATATTATACGCGCGAATGCGAGACCCGAGCAAAGAGTTATGGCGGTTTGAAAATCCGGGTTCGGGGAAAGGTCGATGTAAGTAAGAAATGTTGGCGTAAATGGACGGGTGCGATCATACCAGCACTAATGCACCGGATCCCATCAGAACTCCGAAGTTAAGCGTGCTTGGGCGAGAGTAGTACTAGGATGGGTGACCTCCTGGGAAGTCCTCGTGTCGCACCCCTCTTTTTTTCGTTTTTTTTCTTATCGGTGGATCGGATTTCGAATTCGTTCGTTTTTTGCCCATGCCTATAGAACGGAATGCGTGGGGATCGAGAAGATCTTTCTTTTGATATATTATACGCGTGAATCCGAGACCCGAGCAAAGAGTTACGGCGGTTTGAAAATCCGGGTTCGGGGAAAGGTCGATGTAAGTAAGAAATGTTGGCAAGAATGAACGGGTGCGATCATACCAGCACTAATGCACCGGATCCCATCAGAACTCCGAAGTTAAGCGTGCTTGGGCGAGAGTAGTACTAGGATGGGTGACCTCCTGGGAAGTCCTCGTGTTGCACCCCTCTTTTTTTCGTTTTTTTTCTTATCGGTGGATCGGATTTCGAATTCGTTCGTTTTTTACCCGTGCCTATAGAACGGAATGCGTGGGGATCGAGAAGATCTTTCTTTTGATATATTATACGCGCGAATCCGAGACCCGAGCAAAGAGTTATGGCGGTTTGAAAATCCGGGTTCGGGGAAAGGTCGATGTAAGTAAGAAATGTTGGCGTAAATGGACGGGTGCGATCATACCAGCACTAATGCACCGGATCCCATCAGAACTCCGAAGTTAAGCGTGCTTGGGCGAGAGTAGTACTAGGATGGGTGACCTCCTGGGAAGTCCTCGTGTCGCACCCCTCTTTTTTTCGTTTTTTTTCTTATCGGTGGATCGGATTTCGAATTCGTTCGTTTTTTGCCCGTGCCTATAGAACGGAATGCGTGGGGATCGAGAAGATCTTTCTTTTGATATATTATACGCGCGAATCCGAGACCCGAGCAAAGAGTTACGGCGGTTTGAAAATCCGGGTTCGGGGAAAGGTCGATGTAAGTAAGAAATGTTGGCAAGAATGAACGGGTGCGATCATACCAGCACTAATGCACCGGATCCCATCAGAACTCCGAAGTTAAGCGTGCTTGGGCGAGAGTAGTACTAGGATGGGTGACCTCCTGGAAAGTCCTCGTGTTGCACCCCTCTTTTTTTCCTTTTTTTTCTTATCGGTGGATCGGATTTCGAATTCGTTCGTTTTTTGCCCGTGCCTATAGAACGGAATGCGTGGGGATCGAGAAGATCTTTCTTTTGATATATTATACGCGCGAATCCGAGACCCGAGCAAAGAGTTATGGCGGTTTGAAAATCCGGGTTCGGGGAAAGGTCGATGTAAGTAAGAAATGTTGGCAAGAATGGACGGGTGCGATCATAGCAGCACTAATGCACCGGATCCCATCAGAACTCCGAAGTTAAGCGTGCTTGGGCGAGAGTAGTACTAGGATGGGTGACCTCCTGGGAAGTCCTCGTGTTGCACCCCTCTTTTTTTCGTTTTTTTTCTTATCGGTGGATCGGATTTCAAATTCGTTCGTTTTTTGCCCGTGCCTATAGAACGGAATGCGTGGGGATCGAGAAGATCTTTCTTTTGATATATTATACGCGCGAATCCGAGACCCGAGCAAAGAGTTATGGCGGTTTGAAAATCCGGGTTCGGGGAAAGGTCGATGTAAGTAAGAAATGTTGGCAAGAATGGACGGGTGCGATCATACCAGCACTAATGCACCGAATCCCATCAGAACTCCGAAGTTAAGCGTGCTTGGGCGAGAGTAGTACTAGGATGGGTGACCTCCTGGGAAGTCCTCGTGTTGCACCCCTCTTTTTTTCGTTTTTTTTCTTATCGGTGGATCGGATTTCGAATTCGTTCGTTTTTTGCCCGTGCCTATAGAACAGAATGCGCGGGATCGAGAAAATCTTTCTTTTGATATATTATACGCGCGAATCCGAGACCCGAGCAAAGAGTTATGGCGGTTTGAAAATCCGGGTTCGGGGAAAGGTCGATGTAAGTAAGAAATGTTGGCAAGAATGGACGGGTGCGATCATACCAGCACTAATGCACCGGATCCCATCAGAACTCCGAAGTTAAGCGTGCTTGGGCGAGAGTAGTACTAGGATGGGTGACCTCCGGGGAAGTCCTCGTGTCGCACCCCTCTTTTTTTCGTTTTTTTTCTTATCGGTGGATCGGATTTCGAATTCGTTCGTTTTTTGCCCGTGCCTATAGAACGGAATGCGTGGGGATCGAGAAGATCTTTCTTTTGATATATTATACGCGCGAATCCGAGACCCGAGCAAAGAGTTATGGCGGTTTGAAAATCCGGGTTCGGGGAAAGGTCGATGTAAGTAAGAAATGTTGGCGTAAATGGACGGGTGCGATCATACCAGCACTAATGCACCGGATCCCATCAGAACTCCGAAGTTAAGCGTGCTTGGGCGAGAGTAGTACTAGGATGGGTGACCTCCTGGGAAGTCCTCGTGTCGCACCCCTCTTTTTTTCGTTTTTTTTCTTATCGGTGGATCGGATTTCGAATTCGTTCGTTTTTTGCCCGTGCCTATAGAACGGAATGCGTGGGGATCGAGAAGATCTTTCTTTTGATATATTATACGCGCGAATCCGAGACCCGAGCAAAGAGTTACGGCGGTTTGAAAATCCGGGTTCGGGGAAAGGTCGATGTAAGTAAGAAATGTTGGCAAGAATGAACGGGTGCGATCATACCAGCACTAATGCACCGGATCCCATCAGAACTCCGAAGTTAAGCGTGCTTGGGCGAGAGTAGTACTAGGATGGGTGACCTCCTGGGAAGTCCTCGTGTTGCACCCCTCTTTTTTTCGTTTTTTTTCTTATCGGTGGATCGGATTTCGAATTCGTTCGTTTTTTACCCGTGCCTATAGAACGGAATGCGTGGGGATCGAGAAGATCTTTCTTTTGATATATTATACGCGCGAATCCGAGACCCGAGCAAAGAGTTATGGCGGTTTGAAAATCCGGGTTCGGGGAAAGGTCGATGTAAGTAAGAAATGTTGGCGTAAATGGACGGGTGCGATCATACCAGCACTAATGCACCGGATCCCATCAGAACCCCGAAGTTAAGCGTGCTTGGGCGAGAGTAGTACTAGGATGGGTGACCTCCTGGGAAGTCCTCGTGTCGCACCCCTCTTTTTTTCGTTTTTTTTTCTTATCGGTGGATCGGATTTCGAATTCGTTCGTTTTTTGCCCGTGCCTATAGAACGGAATGCGTGGGGATCGAGAAGATCTTTCTTTTGATATATTATACGCGCGAATCCGAGACCCGAGCAAAGAGTTACGGCGGTTTGAAAATCCGGGTTCGGGGAAAGGTCGATGTAAGTAAGAAATGTTGGCAAGAATGAACGGGTGCGATCATACCAGCACTAATGCACCGGATCCCATCAGAACTCCGAAGTTAAGCGTGCTTGGGCGAGAGTAGTACTAGGATGGGTGACCTCCTGGAAAGTCCTCGTGTTGCACCCCTCTTTTTTTCCTTTTTTTTCTTATCGGTGGATCGGATTTCGAATTCGTTCGTTTTTTGCCCGTGCCTATAGAACGGAATGCGTGGGGATCGAGAAGATCTTTCTTTTGATATATTATACGCGCGAATCCGAGACCCGAGCAAAGAGTTATGGCGGTTTGAAAATCCGGGTTCGGGGAAAGGTCGATGTAAGTAAGAAATGTTGGCAAGAATGGACGGGTGCGATCATAGCAGCACTAATGCACCGGATCCCATCAGAACTCCGAAGTTAAGCGTGCTTGGGCGAGAGTAGTACTAGGATGGGTGACCTCCTGGGAAGTCCTCGTGTTGCACCCCTCTTTTTTTCGTTTTTTTTCTTATCGGTGGATCGGATTTCAAATTCGTTCGTTTTTTGCCCGTGCCTATAGAACGGAATGCGTGGGGATCGAGAAGATCTTTCTTTTGATATATTATACGCGCGAATCCGAGACCCGAGCAAAGAGTTATGGCGGTTTGAAAATCCGGGTTCGGGGAAAGGTCGATGTAAGTAAGAAATGTTGGCAAGAATGGACGGGTGCGATCATACCAGCACTAATGCACCGAATCCCATCAGAACTCCGAAGTTAAGCGTGCTTGGGCGAGAGTAGTACTAGGATGGGTGACCTCCTGGGAAGTCCTCGTGTTGCACCCCTCTTTTTTTCGTTTTTTTTCTTATCGGTGGATCGGATTTCGAATTCGTTCGTTTTTTGCCCGTGCCTATAGAACAGAATGCGCGGGATCGAGAAAATCTTTCTTTTGATATATTATACGCGCGAATCCGAGACCCGAGCAAAGAGTTATGGCGGTTTGAAAATCCGGGTTCGGGGAAAGGTCGATGTAAGTAAGAAATGTTGGCAAGAATGGACGGGTGCGATCATACCAGCACTAATGCACCGGATCCCATCAGAACTCCGAAGTTAAGCGTGCTTGGGCGAGAGTAGTACTAGGATGGGTGACCTCCGGGGAAGTCCTCGTGTCGCACCCCTCTTTTTTTCGTTTTTTTTCTTATCGGTGGATCGGATTTCGAATTCGTTCGTTTTTTGCCCGTGCCTATAGAACGGAATGCGTGGGGATCGAGAAGATCTTTCTTTTGATATATTATACGCGCGAATGCGAGACCCGAGCAAAGAGTTATGGCGGTTTGAAAATCCGGGTTCGGGGAAAGGTCGATGTAAGTAAGAAATGTTGGCGTAAATGGACGGGTGCGATCATACCAGCACTAATGCACCGGATCCCATCAGAACTCCGAATTTAAGCGTGCTTGGGCGAGAGTAGTACTAGGATGGGTGACCTCCTGGGAAGTCCTCGTGTCGCACCCCTCTTTTTTTCGTTTTTTTTCTTATCGGTGGATCGGATTTCGAATTCGTTCGTTTTTTGCCCGTGCCTATAGAACGGAATGCGTGGGGATCGAGAAGATCTTTCTTTTGATATATTATACGCGCGAATCCGAGACCCGAGCAAAGAGTTACGGCGGTTTGAAAATCCGGGTTCGGGGAAAGGTCGATGTAAGTAAGAAATGTTGGCAAGAATGCACGGGTGCGATCATACCAGCACTAATGCACCGGATCCCATCAGAACTCCGAAGTTAAGCGTGCTTGGGCGAGAGTAGTACTAGGATGGGTGACCTCCTGGGAAGTCCTCGTGTTGCACCCCTCTTTTTTTCGTTTTTTTTCTTATCGGTGGATCGGATTTCGAATTCGTTCGTTTTTTACCCGTGCCTATAGAACGGAATGCGTGGGGATCGAGAAGATCTTTCTTTTGATATATTATACGCGCGAATCCGAGACCGGAGCAAAGAGTTATGGCGGTTTGAAAATCCGGGTTCGGGGAAAGGTCGATGTAAGTAAGAAATGTTGGCGTAAATGGACGGGTGCGATCATACCAGCACTAATGCACCGGATCCCATCAGAACCCCGAAGTTAAGCGTGCTTGGGCGAGAGTAGTACTAGGATGGGTGACCTCCTGGGAAGTCCTCGTGTCGCACCCCTCTTTTTTTCGTTTTTTTTCTTATCGGTGGATCGGATTTCGAATTCGTTCGTTTTTTGCCCGTGCCTATAGAACGGAATGCGTGGGGATCGAGAAGATCTTTCTTTTGATATATTATACGCGCGAATCCGAGACCCGAGCAAAGAGTTACGGCGGTTTGAAAATCCGGGTTCGGGGAAAGGTCGATGTAAGTAAGAAATGTTGGCAAGAATGAACGGGTGCGATCATACCAGCACTAATGCACCGGATCCCATCAGAACTCCGAAGTTAAGCGTGCTTGGGCGAGAGTAGTACTAGGATGGGTGACCTCCTGGAAAGTCCTCGTGTTGCACCCCTCTTTTTTTCCTTTTTTTTCTTATCGGTGGATCGGATTTCGAATTCGTTCGTTTTTTGCCCGTGCCTATAGAACGGAATGCGTGGGGATCGAGAAGATCTTTCTTTTGATATATTATACGCGCGAATCCGAGACCCGAGCAAAGAGTTATGGCGGTTTGAAAATCCGGGTTCGGGGAAAGGTCGATGTAAGTAAGAAATGTTGGCAAGAATGGACGGGTGCGATCATAGCAGCACTAATGCACCGGATCCCATCAGAACTCCGAAGTTAAGCGTGCTTGGGCGAGAGTAGTACTAGGATGGGTGACCTCCTGGGAAGTCCTCGTGTTGCACCCCTCTTTTTTTCGTTTTTTTTCTTATCGGTGGATCGGATTTCAAATTCGTTCGTTTTTTGCCCGTGCCTATAGAACGGAATGCGTGGGGATCGAGAAGATCTTTCTTTTGATATATTATACGCGCGAATCCGAGACCCGAGCAAAGAGTTATGGCGGTTTGAAAATCCGGGTTCGGGGAAAGGTCGATGTAAGTAAGAAATGTTGGCAAGAATGGACGGGTGCGATCATACCAGCACTAATGCACCGAATCCCATCAGAACTCCGAAGTTAAGCGTGCTTGGGCGAGAGTAGTACTAGGATGGGTGACCTCCTGGGAAGTCCTCGTGTTGCACCCCTCTTTTTTTCGTTTTTTTTCTTATCGGTGGATCGGATTTCGAATTCGTTCGTTTTTTGCCCGTGCCTATAGAACGGAATGCGTGGGGATCGAGAAGATCTTTCTTTTGATATATTATACGCGCGAATCCGAGACCCGAGCAAAGAGTTATGGCGGTTTGAAAATCCGGGTTCGGGGAAAGGTCGATGTAAGTAAGAAATGTTGGCAAGAATGGACGGGTGCGATCATACCAGCACTAATGCACCGAATCCCATCAGAACTCCGAAGTTAAGCGTGCTTGGGCGAGAGTAGTACTAGGATGGGTGACCTCCTGGGAAGTCCTCGTGTTGCACCCCTCTTTTTTTCGTTTTTTTTCTTATCGGTGGATCGGATTTCGAATTCGTTCGTTTTTTGCCCGTGCCTATAGAACAGAATGCGCGGGATCGAGAAAATCTTTCTTTTGATATATTATACGCGCGAATCCGAGACCCGAGCAAAGAGTTATGGCGGTTTGAAAATCCGGGTTCGCGGAAAGGTCGATGTAAGTAAGAAATGTTGGCAAGAATGGACGGGTGCGATCATACCAGCACTAATGCACCGGATCCCATCAGAACTCCGAAGTTAAGCGTGCTTGGGCGAGAGTAGTACTAGGATGGGTGACCTCCGGGGAAGTCCTCGTGTCGCACCCCTCTTTTTTTCGTTTTTTTTCTTATCGGTGGATCGGATTTCGAATTCGTTCGTTTTTTGCCCGTGCCTATAGAACGGAATGCGTGGGGATCGAGAAGATCTTTCTTTTGATATATTATACGCGCGAATCCGAGACCCGAGCAAAGAGTTACGGCGGTTTGAAAATCCGGGTTCGGGGAAAGGTCGATGTAAGTAAGAAATGTTGGCAAGAATGAACGGGTGCGATCATACCAGCACTAATGCACCGGATCCCATCAGAACTCCGAAGTTAAGCGTGCTTGGGCGAGAGTAGTACTAGGATGGGTGACCTCCTGGGAAGTCCTCGTGTTGCACCCCTCTTTTTTTCGTTTTTTTTCTTATCGGTGGATCGGATTTCGAATTCGTTCGTTTTTTACCCGTGCCTATAGAACGGAATGCGTGGGGATCGAGAAGATCTTTCTTTTGATATATTATACGCGCGAATCCGAGACCCGAGCAAAGAGTTATGGCGGTTTGAAAATCCGGGTTCGGGGAAAGGTCGATGTAAGTAAGAAATGTTGGCGTAAATGGACGGGTGCGATCATACCAGCACTAATGCACCGGATCCCATCAGAACTCCGAAGTTAAGCGTGCTTGGGCGAGAGTAGTACTAGGATGGGTGACCTCCTGGGAAGTCCTCGTGTCGCACCCCTCTTTTTTTCGTTTTTTTTCTTATCGGTGGATCGGATTTCGAATTCGTTCGTTTTTTGCCCGTGCCTATAGAACGGAATGCGTGGGGATCGAGAAGATCTTTCTTTTGATATATTATACGCGCGAATCTGAGACCCGAGCAAAGAGTTACGGCGGTTTGAAAATCCGGGTTCGGGGAAAGGTCGATGTAAGTAAGAAATGTTGGCAAGAATGAACGGGTGCGATCATACCAGCACTAATGCACCGGATCCCATCAGAACTCCGAAGTTAAGCGTGCTTGGGCGAGAGTAGTACTAGGATGGGTGACCTCCTGGAAAGTCCTCGTGTTGCACCCCTCTTTTTTTCCTTTTTTTTCTTATCGGTGGATCGGATTTCGAATTCGTTCGTTTTTTGCCCGTGCCTATAGAACGGAATGCGTGGGGATCGAGAAGATCTTTCTTTTGATATATTATACGCGCGAATCCGAGACCCGAGCAAAGAGTTATGGCGGTTTGAAAATCCGGGTTCGGGGAAAGGTCGATGTAAGTAAGAAATGTTGGCAAGAATGGACGGGTGCGATCATAGCAGCACTAATGCACCGGATCCCATCAGAACTCCGAAGTTAAGCGTGCTTGGGCGAGAGTAGTACTAGGATGGGTGACCTCCTGGGAAGTCCTCGTGTTGCACCCCTCTTTTTTTCGTTTTTTTTCTTATCGGTGGATCGGATTTCAAATTCGTTCGTTTTTTGCCCGTGCCTATAGAACGGAATGCGTGGGGATCGAGAAGATCTTTCTTTTGATATATTATACGCGCGAATCCGAGACCCGAGCAAAGAGTTATGGCGGTTTGAAAATCCGGGTTCGGGGAAAGGTCGATGTAAGTAAGAAATGTTGGCAAGAATGGACGGGTGCGATCATACCAGCACTAATGCACCGAATCCCATCAGAACTCCGAAGTTAAGCGTGCTTGGGCGAGAGTAGTACTAGGATGGGTGACCTCCTGGGAAGTCCTCGTGTTGCACCCCTCTTTTTTTCGTTTTTTTTCTTATCGGTGGATCGGATTTCGAATTCGTTCGTTTTTTGCCCGTTCCTATAGAACGGAATGCGTGGGGATCGAGAAGATCTTTCTTTTGATATATTATACGCGCGAATCCGAGACCCGAGCAAAGAGTTATGGCGGTTTGAAAATCCGGGTTCGGGGAAAGGTCGATGTAAGTAAGAAATGTTGGCAAGAATGGACGGGTGCGATCATACCAGCACTAATGCACCGAATCCCATCAGAACTCCGAAGTTAAGCGTGCTTGGGCGAGAGTAGTACTAGGATGGGTGACCTCCTGGGAAGTCCTCGTGTTGCACCCCTCTTTTTTTCGTTTTTTTTCTTATCGGTGGATCGGATTTCGAATTCGTTCGTTTTTTGCCCGTGCCTATAGAACAGAATGCGCGGGATCGAGAAAATCTTTCTTTTGATATATTATACGCGCGAATCCGAGACCCGAGCAAAGAGTTATGGCGGTTTGAAAATCCGGGTTCGCGGAAAGGTCGATGTAAGTAAGAAATGTTGGCAAGAATGGACGGGTGCGATCATACCAGCACTAATGCACCGGATCCCATCAGAACTCCGAAGTTAAGCGTGCTTGGGCGAGAGTAGTACTAGGATGGGTGACCTCCGGGGAAGTCCTCGTGTCGCACCCCTCTTTTTTTCGTTTTTTTTCTTATCGGTGGATCGGATTTCGAATTCGTTCGTTTTTTGCCCGTGCCTATAGAACGGAATGCGTGGGGATCGAGAAGATCTTTCTTTTGATATATTATACGCGCGAATGCGAGACCCGAGCAAAGAGTTATGACGGTTTGAAAATCCGGGTTCGGGGAAAGGTCGATGTAAGTAAGAAATGTTGGCGTAAATGGACGGGTGCGATCATACCAGCACTAATGCACCGGATCCCATCAGAACTCCGAAGTTAAGCGTGCTTGGGCGAGAGTAGTACTAGGATGGGTGACCTCCTGGGAAGTCCTCGTGTCGCACCCCTCTTTTTTTCGTTTTTTTTCTTATCGGTGGATCGGATTTCGAATTCGTTCGTTTTTTGCCCGTGCCTATAGAACGGAATGCGTGGGGATCGAGAAGATCTTTCTTTTGATATATTATACGCGCGAATCCGAGACCCGAGCAAAGAGTTATGGCGGTTTGAAAATCCGGGTTCGGGGAAAGGTCGATGTAAGTAAGAAATGTTGGCAAGAATGGACGGGTGCGATCATAGCAGCACTAATGCACCGGATCCCATCAGAACTCCGAAGTTAAGCGTGCTTGGGCGAGAGTAGTACTAGGATGGGTGACCTCCTGGGAAGTCCTCGTGTTGCACCCCTCTTTTTTTCGTTTTTTTTCTTATCGGTGGATCGGATTTCAAATTCGTTCGTTTTTTGCCCGTGCCTATAGAACGGAATGCGTGGGGATCGAGAAGATCTTTCTTTTGATATATTATACGCGCGAATCCGAGACCCGAGCAAAGAGTTATGGCGGTTTGAAAATCCGGGTTCGGGGAAAGGTCGATGTAAGTAAGAAATGTTGGCAAGAATGGACGGGTGCGATCATACCAGCACTAATGCACCGAATCCCATCAGAACTCCGAAGTTAAGCGTGCTTGGGCGAGAGTAGTACTAGGATGGGTGACCTCCTGGGAAGTCCTCGTGTTGCACCCCTCTTTTTTTCGTTTTTTTTCTTATCGGTGGATCGGATTTCGAATTCGTTCGTTTTTTGCCCGTGCCTATAGAACAGAATGCGCGGGATCGAGAAAATCTTTCTTTTGATATATTATACGCGCGAATCCGAGACCCGAGCAAAGAGTTATGGCGGTTTGAAAATCCGGGTTCGGGGAAAGGTCGATGTAAGTAAGAAATGTTGGCAAGAATGGACGGGTGCGATCATACCAGCACTAATGCACCGGATCCCATCAGAACTCCGAAGTTAAGCGTGCTTGGGCGAGAGTAGTACTAGGATGGGTGACCTCCGGGGAAGTCCTCGTGTCGCACCCCTCTTTTTTTCGTTTTTTTTCTTATCGGTGGATCGGATTTCGAATTCGTTCGTTTTTTGCCCGTGCCTATAGAACGGAATGCGTGGGGATCGAGAAGATCTTTCTTTTGATATATTATACGCGCGAATGCGAGACCCGAGCAAAGAGTTATGGCGGTTTGAAAATCCGGGTTCGGGGAAAGGTCGATGTAAGTAAGAAATGTTGGCGTAAATGGACGGGTGCGATCATACCAGCACTAATGCACCGGATCCCATCAGAACTCCGAAGTTAAGCGTGCTTGGGCGAGAGTAGTACTAGGATGGGTGACCTCCTGGGAAGTCCTCGTGTCGCACCCCTCTTTTTTTCGTTTTTTTTCTTATCGGTGGATCGGATTTCGAATTCGTTCGTTTTTTGCCCGTGCCTATAGAACGGAATGCGTGGGGATCGAGAAGATCTTTCTTTTGATATATTATACGCGCGAATCCGAGACCCGAGCAAAGAGTTACGGCGGTTTGAAAATCCGGGTTCGGGGAAAGGTCGATGTAAGTAAGAAATGTTGGCAAGAATGAACGGGTGCGATCATACCAGCACTAATGCACCGGATCCCATCAGAACTCCGAAGTTAAGCGTGCTTGGGCGAGAGTAGTACTAGGATGGGTGACCTCCTGGGAAGTCCTCGTGTTGCACCCCTCTTTTTTTCGTTTTTTTTCTTATCGGTGGATCGGATTTCGAATTCGTTCGTTTTTTACCCGTGCCTATAGAACGGAATGCGTGGGGATCGAGAAGATCTTTCTTTTGATATATTATACGCGCGAATCTGAGACCCGAGCAAAGAGTTATGGCGGTTTGAAAATCCGGGTTCGGATAAAGGTCGATGTAAGTAAGAAATGTTGGCGTAAATGGACGGGTGCGATCATACCAGCACTAATGCACCGGATCCCATCAGAACTCCGAAGTTAAGCGTGCTTGGGCGAGAGTAGTACTAGGATGGGTGACCTCCTGGGAAGTCCTCGTGTCGCACCCCTCTTTTTTTCGTTTTTTTTCTTATCGGTGGATCGGATTTCGAATTCGTTCGTTTTTTGCCCGTGCCTATAGAACGGAATGCGTGGGGATCGAGAAGATCTTTCTTTTGATATATTATACGCGCGAATCCGAGACCCGAGCAAAGAGTTACGGCGGTTTGAAAATCCGGGTTCGGGGAAAGGTCGATGTAAGTAAGAAATGTTGGCAAGAATGAACGGGTGCGATCATACATGCACTAATGCACCGGATCCCATCAGAACTCCGAAGTTAAGCGTGCTTGGGCGAGAGTAGTACTAGGATGGGTGACCTCCTGGGAAGTCCTCGTGTTGCACCCCTCTTTTTTTCGTTTTTTTTCTTATCGGTGGATCGGATTTCGAATTCGTTCGTTTTTTGCCCGTGCCTATAGAACAGAATGCGCGGGATCGAGAAAATCTTTCTTTTGATATATTATACGCGCGAATCCGAGACCCGAGCAAAGAGTTATGGCGGTTTGAAAATCCGGGTTCGCGGAAAGGTCGATGTAAGTAAGAAATGTTGGCAAGAATGGACGGGTGCGATCATACCAGCACTAATGCACCGGATCCCATCAGAACTCCGAAGTTAAGCGTGCTTGGGCGAGAGTAGTACTAGGATGGGTGACCTCCGGGGAAGTCCTCGTGTCGCACCCCTCTTTTTTTCGTTTTTTTTCTTATCGGTGGATCGGATTTCGAATTCGTTCGTTTTTTGCCCGTGCCTATAGAACGGAATGCGTGGGGATCGAGAAGATCTTTCTTTTGATATATTATACGCGCGAATCCGAGACCCGAGCAAAGAGTTACGGCGGTTTGAAAATCCGGGTTCGGGGAAAGGTCGATGTAAGTAAGAAATGTTGGCAAGAATGAACGGGTGCGATCATACATGCACTAATGCACCGGATCCCATCAGAACTCCGAAGTTAAGCGTGCTTGGGCGAGAGTAGTACTAGGATGGGTGACCTCCTGGGAAGTCCTCGTGTTGCACCCCTCTTTTTTTCGTTTTTTTTCTTATCGGTGGATCGGATTTCGAATTCGTTCGTTTTTTACCCGTGCCTATAGAACGGAATGCGTGGGGATCGAGAAGATCTTTCTTTTGATATATTATACGCGCGAATCCGAGACCCGAGCAAAGAGTTATGGCGGTTTGAAAATCCGGGTTCGGGGAAAGGTCGATGTAAGTAAGAAATGTTGGCGTAAATGGACGGGTGCGATCATACCAGCACTAATGCACCGGATCCCATCAGAACTCCGAAGTTAAGCGTGCTTGGGCGAGAGTAGTACTAGGATGGGTGACCTCCTGGGAAGTCCTCGTGTCGCACCCCTCTTTTTTTCGTTTTTTTTCTTATCGGTGGATCGGATTTCGAATTCGTTCGTTTTTTGCCCGTGCCTATAGAACGGAATGCGTGGGGATCGAGAAGATCTTTCTTTTGATATATTATACGCGCGAATCTGAGACCCGAGCAAAGAGTTACGGCGGTTTGAAAATCCGGGTTCGGGGAAAGGTCGATGTAAGTAAGAAATGTTGGCAAGAATGAACGGGTGCGATCATACCAGCACTAATGCACCGGATCCCATCAGAACTCCGAAGTTAAGCGTGCTTGGGCGAGAGTAGTACTAGGATGGGTGACCTCCTGGAAAGTCCTCGTGTTGCACCCCTCTTTTTTTCCTTTTTTTTCTTATCGGTGGATCGGATTTCGAATTCGTTCGTTTTTTGCCCGTGCCTATAGAACGGAATGCGTGGGGATCGAGAAGATCTTTCTTTTGATATATTATACGCGCGAATCCGAGACCCGAGCAAAGAGTTATGGCGGTTTGAAAATCCGGGTTCGGGGAAAGGTCGATGTAAGTAAGAAATGTTGGCAAGAATGGACGGGTGCGATCATAGCAGCACTAATGCACCGGATCCCATCAGAACTCCGAAGTTAAGCGTGCTTGGGCGAGAGTAGTACTAGGATGGGTGACCTCCTGGGAAGTCCTCGTGTTGCACCCCTCTTTTTTTCGTTTTTTTTCTTATCGGTGGATCGGATTTCAAATTCGTTCGTTTTTTGCCCGTGCCTATAGAACGGAATGCGTGGGGATCGAGAAGATCTTTCTTTTGATATATTATACGCGCGAATCCGAGACCCGAGCAAAGAGTTATGGCGGTTTGAAAATCCGGGTTCGGGGAAAGGTCGATGTAAGTAAGAAATGTTGGCAAGAATGGACGGGTGCGATCATACCAGCACTAATGCACCGAATCCCATCAGAACTCCGAAGTTAAGCGTGCTTGGGCGAGAGTAGTACTAGGATGGGTGACCTCCTGGGAAGTCCTCGTGTTGCACCCCTCTTTTTTTCGTTTTTTTTCTTATCGGTGGATCGGATTTCGAATTCGTTCGTTTTTTGCCCGTTCCTATAGAACGGAATGCGTGGGGATCGAGAAGATCTTTCTTTTGATATATTATACGCGCGAATCCGAGACCCGAGCAAAGAGTTATGGCGGTTTGAAAATCCGGGTTCGGGGAAAGGTCGATGTAAGTAAGAAATGTTGGCAAGAATGGACGGGTGCGATCATACCAGCACTAATGCACCGAATCCCATCAGAACTCCGAAGTTAAGCGTGCTTGGGCGAGAGTAGTACTAGGATGGGTGACCTCCTGGGAAGTCCTCGTGTTGCACCCCTCTTTTTTTCGTTTTTTTTCTTATCGGTGGATCGGATTTCGAATTCGTTCGTTTTTTGCCCGTGCCTATAGAACAGAATGCGCGGGATCGAGAAAATCTTTCTTTTGATATATTATACGCGCGAATCCGAGACCCGAGCAAAGAGTTATGTCGGTTTGAAAATCCGGGTTCGCGGAAAGGTCGATGTAAGTAAGAAATGTTGGCAAGAATGGACGGGTGCGATCATACCAGCACTAATGCACCGGATCCCATCAGAACTCCGAAGTTAAGCGTGCTTGGGCGAGAGTAGTACTAGGATGGGTGACCTCCGGGGAAGTCCTCGTGTCGCACCCCTCTTTTTTTCGTTTTTTTTCTTATCGGTGGATCGGATTTCGAATTCGTTCGTTTTTTGCCCGTGCCTATAGAACGGAATGCGTGGGGATCGAGAAGATCTTTCTTTTGATATATTATACGCGCGAATGCGAGACCCGAGCAAAGAGTTATGACGGTTTGAAAATCCGGGTTCGGGGAAAGGTCGATGTAAGTAAGAAATGTTGGCGTAAATGGACGGGTGCGATCATACCAGCACTAATGCACCGGATCCCATCAGAACTCCGAAGTTAAGCGTGCTTGGGCGAGAGTAGTACTAGGATGGGTGACCTCCTGGGAAGTCCTCGTGTCGCACCCCTCTTTTTTTCGTTTTTTTTCTTATCGGTGGATCGGATTTCGAATTCGTTCGTTTTTTGCCCGTGCCTATAGAACGGAATGCGTGGGGATCGAGAAGATCTTTCTTTTGATATATTATACGCGCGAATCCGAGACCCGAGCAAAGAGTTATGGCGGTTTGAAAATCCGGGTTCGGGGAAAGGTCGATGTAAGTAAGAAATGTTGGCAAGAATGGACGGGTGCGATCATAGCAGCACTAATGCACCGGATCCCATCAGAACTCCGAAGTTAAGCGTGCTTGGGCGAGAGTAGTACTAGGATGGGTGACCTCCTGGGAAGTCCTCGTGTTGCACCCCTCTTTTTTTCGTTTTTTTTCTTATCGGTGGATCGGATTTCAAATTCGTTCGTTTTTTGCCCGTGCCTATAGAACGGAATGCGTGGGGATCGAGAAGATCTTTCTTTTGATATATTATACGCGCGAATCCGAGACCCGAGCAAAGAGTTATGGCGGTTTGAAAATCCGGGTTCGGGGAAAGGTCGATGTAAGTAAGAAATGTTGGCAAGAATGGACGGGTGCGATCATACCAGCACTAATGCACCGAATCCCATCAGAACTCCGAAGTTAAGCGTGCTTGGGCGAGAGTAGTACTAGGATGGGTGACCTCCTGGGAAGTCCTCGTGTTGCACCCCTCTTTTTTTCGTTTTTTTTCTTATCGGTGGATCGGATTTCGAATTCGTTCGTTTTTTGCCCGTGCCTATAGAACAGAATGCGCGGGATCGAGAAAATCTTTCTTTTGATATATTATACGCGCGAATCCGAGACCCGAGCAAAGAGTTATGGCGGTTTGAAAATCCGGGTTCGGGGAAAGGTCGATGTAAGTAAGAAATGTTGGCAAGAATGGACGGGTGCGATCATACCAGCACTAATGCACCGGATCCCATCAGAACTCCGAAGTTAAGCGTGCTTGGGCGAGAGTAGTACTAGGATGGGTGACCTCCGGGGAAGTCCTCGTGTCGCACCCCTCTTTTTTTCGTTTTTTTTCTTATCGGTGGATCGGATTTCGAATTCGTTCGTTTTTTGCCCGTGCCTATAGAACGGAATGCGTGGGGATCGAGAAGATCTTTCTTTTGATATATTATACGCGCGAATGCGAGACCCGAGCAAAGAGTTATGGCGGTTTGAAAATCCGGGTTCGGGGAAAGGTCGATGTAAGTAAGAAATGTTGGCGTAAATGGACGGGTGCGATCATACCAGCACTAATGCACCGGATCCCATCAGAACTCCGAAGTTAAGCGTGCTTGGGCGAGAGTAGTACTAGGATGGGTGACCTCCTGGGAAGTCCTCGTGTCGCACCCCTCTTTTTTTCGTTTTTTTTCTTATCGGTGGATCGGATTTCGAATTCGTTCGTTTTTTGCCCGTGCCTATAGAACGGAATGCGTGGGGATCGAGAAGATCTTTCTTTTGATATATTATACGCGCGAATCCGAGACCCGAGCAAAGAGTTACGGCGGTTTGAAAATCCGGGTTCGGGGAAAGGTCGATGTAAGTAAGAAATGTTGGCAAGAATGAACGGGTGCGATCATACCAGCACTAATGCACCGGATCCCATCAGAACTCCGAAGTTAAGCGTGCTTGGGCGAGAGTAGTACTAGGATGGGTGACCTCCTGGGAAGTCCTCGTGTTGCACCCCTCTTTTTTTCGTTTTTTTTCTTATCGGTGGATCGGATTTCGAATTCGTTCGTTTTTTACCCGTGCCTATAGAACGGAATGCGTGGGGATCGAGAAGATCTTTCTTTTGATATATTATACGCGCGAATCTGAGACCCGAGCAAAGAGTTATGGCGGTTTGAAAATCCGGGTTCGGATAAAGGTCGATGTAAGTAAGAAATGTTGGCGTAAATGGACGGGTGCGATCATACCAGCACTAATGCACCGGATCCCATCAGAACTCCGAAGTTAAGCGTGCTTGGGCGAGAGTAGTACTAGGATGGGTGACCTCCTGGGAAGTCCTCGTGTCGCACCCCTCTTTTTTTCGTTTTTTTTCTTATCGGTGGATCGGATTTCGAATTCGTTCGTTTTTTGCCCGTGCCTATAGAACGGAATGCGTGGGGATCGAGAAGATCTTTCTTTTGATATATTATACGCGCGAATCCGAGACCCGAGCAAAGAGTTACGGCGGTTTGAAAATCCGGGTTCGGGGAAAGGTCGATGTAAGTAAGAAATGTTGGCAAGAATGAACGGGTGCGATCATACATGCACTAATGCACCGGATCCCATCAGAACTCCGAAGTTAAGCGTGCTTGGGCGAGAGTAGTACTAGGATGGGTGACCTCCTGGGAAGTCCTCGTGTTGCACCCCTCTTTTTTTCGTTTTTTTTCTTATCGGTGGATCGGATTTCGAATTCGTTCGTTTTTTGCCCGTGCCTATAGAACAGAATGCGCGGGATCGAGAAAATCTTTCTTTTGATATATTATACGCGCGAATCCGAGACCCGAGCAAAGAGTTATGGCGGTTTGAAAATCCGGGTTCGCGGAAAGGTCGATGTAAGTAAGAAATGTTGGCAAGAATGGACGGGTGCGATCATACCAGCACTAATGCACCGGATCCCATCAGAACTCCGAAGTTAAGCGTGCTTGGGCGAGAGTAGTACTAGGATGGGTGACCTCCGGGGAAGTCCTCGTGTCGCACCCCTCTTTTTTTCGTTTTTTTTCTTATCGGTGGATCGGATTTCGAATTCGTTCGTTTTTTGCCCGTGCCTATAGAACGGAATGCGTGGGGATCGAGAAGATCTTTCTTTTGATATATTATACGCGCGAATGCGAGACCCGAGCAAAGAGTTATGACGGTTTGAAAATCCGGGTTCGGGGAAAGGTCGATGTAAGTAAGAAATGTTGGCGTAAATGGACGGGTGCGATCATACCAGCACTAATGCACCGGATCCCATCAGAACTCCGAAGTTAAGCGTGCTTGGGCGAGAGTAGTACTAGGATGGGTGACCTCCTGGGAAGTCCTCGTGTCGCACCCCTCTTTTTTTCGTTTTTTTTCTTATCGGTGGATCGGATTTCGAATTCGTTCGTTTTTTGCCCGTGCCTATAGAACGGAATGCGTGGGGATCGAGAAGATCTTTCTTTTGATATATTATACGCGCGAATCCGAGACCCGAGCAAAGAGTTATGGCGGTTTGAAAATCCGGGTTCGGGGAAAGGTCGATGTAAGTAAGAAATGTTGGCAAGAATGGACGGGTGCGATCATAGCAGCACTAATGCACCGGATCCCATCAGAACTCCGAAGTTAAGCGTGCTTGGGCGAGAGTAGTACTAGGATGGGTGACCTCCTGGGAAGTCCTCGTGTTGCACCCCTCTTTTTTTCGTTTTTTTTCTTATCGGTGGATCGGATTTCAAATTCGTTCGTTTTTTGCCCGTGCCTATAGAACGGAATGCGTGGGGATCGAGAAGATCTTTCTTTTGATATATTATACGCGCGAATCCGAGACCCGAGCAAAGAGTTATGGCGGTTTGAAAATCCGGGTTCGGGGAAAGGTCGATGTAAGTAAGAAATGTTGGCAAGAATGGACGGGTGCGATCATACCAGCACTAATGCACCGAATCCCATCAGAACTCCGAAGTTAAGCGTGCTTGGGCGAGAGTAGTACTAGGATGGGTGACCTCCTGGGAAGTCCTCGTGTTGCACCCCTCTTTTTTTCGTTTTTTTTCTTATCGGTGGATCGGATTTCGAATTCGTTCGTTTTTTGCCCGTGCCTATAGAACAGAATGCGCGGGATCGAGAAAATCTTTCTTTTGATATATTATACGCGCGAATCCGAGACCCGAGCAAAGAGTTATGGCGGTTTGAAAATCCGGGTTCGCGGAAAGGTCGATGTAAGTAAGAAATGTTGGCAAGAATGGACGGGTGCGATCATACCAGCACTAATGCACCGGATCCCATCAGAACTCCGAAGTTAAGCGTGCTTGGGCGAGAGTAGTACTAGGATGGGTGACCTCCTGGGAAGTCCTCGTGTTGCACCCCTCTTTTTTTCGTTTTTTTTCTTATCGGTGGATCGGATTTCGAATTCGTTCGTTTTTTGCCCGTGCCTATAGAACGGAATGCGTGGGGATCGAGAAGATCTTTCTTTTGATATATTATACGCGCGAATGCGAGACCCGAGCAAAGAGTTATGGCGGTTTGAAAATCCGGGTTCGGGGAAAGGTCGATGTAAGTAAGAAATGTTGGCGTAAATGGACGGGTGCGATCATACCAGCACTAATGCACCGGATCCCATCAGAACTCCGAAGTTAAGCGTGCTTGGGCGAGAGTAGTACTAGGATGGGTGACCTCCTGGGAAGTCCTCGTGTCGCACCCCTCTTTTTTTCGTTTTTTTTCTTATCGGTGGATCGGATTTCGAATTCGTTCGTTTTTTGCCCGTGCCTATAGAACGGAATGCGTGGGGATCGAGAAGATCTTTCTTTTGATATATTATACGCGCGAATCCGAGACCCGAGCAAAGAGTTACGGCGGTTTGAAAATCCGGGTTCGGGGAAAGGTCGATGTAAGTAAGAAATGTTGGCAAGAATGAACGGGTGCGATCATACCAGCACTAATGCACCGGATCCCATCAGAACTCCGAAGTTAAGCGTGCTTGGGCGAGAGTAGTACTAGGATGGGTGACCTCCTGGGAAGTCCTCGTGTTGCACCCCTCTTTTTTTCGTTTTTTTTCTTATCGGTGGATCGGATTTCGAATTCGTTCGTTTTTTACCCGTGCCTATAGAACGGAATGCGTGGGGATCGAGAAGATCTTTCTTTTGATATATTATACGCGCGAATCTGAGACCCGAGCAAAGAGTTATGGCGGTTTGAAAATCCGGGTTCGGATAAAGGTCGATGTAAGTAAGAAATGTTGGCGTAAATGGACGGGTGCGATCATACCAGCACTAATGCACCGGATCCCATCAGAACTCCGAAGTTAAGCGTGCTTGGGCGAGAGTAGTACTAGGATGGGTGACCTCCTGGGAAGTCCTCGTGTCGCACCCCTCTTTTTTTCGTTTTTTTTCTTATCGGTGGATCGGATTTCGAATTCGTTCGTTTTTTGCCCGTGCCTATAGAACGGAATGCGTGGGGATCGAGAAGATCTTTCTTTTGATATATTATACGCGCGAATCCGAGACCCGAGCAAAGAGTTACGGCGGTTTGAAAATCCGGGTTCGGGGAAAGGTCGATGTAAGTAAGAAATGTTGGCAAGAATGAACGGGTGCGATCATACATGCACTAATGCACCGGATCCCATCAGAACTCCGAAGTTAAGCGTGCTTGGGCGAGAGTAGTACTAGGATGGGTGACCTCCTGGAAAGTCCTCGTGTTGCACCCCTCTTTTTTTCCTTTTTTTTCTTATCGGTGGATCGGATTTCGAATTCGTTCGTTTTTTGCCCGTGCCTATAGAACGGAATGCGTGGGGATCGAGAAGATCTTTCTTTTGATATATTATACGCGCGAATCCGAGACCCGAGCAAAGAGTTATGGCGGTTTGAAAATCCGGGTTCGGGGAAAGGTCGATGTAAGTAAGAAATGTTGGCAAGAATGGACGGGTGCGATCATAGCAGCACTAATGCACCGGATCCCATCAGAACTCCGAAGTTAAGCGTGCTTGGGCGAGAGTAGTACTAGGATGGGTGACCTCCTGGGAAGTCCTCGTGTTGCACCCCTCCTTTTTTCGTTTTTTTTCTTATCGGTGGATCGGATTTCAAATTCGTTCGTTTTTTGCCCGTGCCTATAGAACGGAATGCGTGGGGATCGAGAAGATCTTTCTTTTGATATATTATACGCGCGAATCCGAGACCCGAGCAAAGAGTTATGGCGGTTTGAAAATCCGGGTTCGGGGAAAGGTCGATGTAAGTAAGAAATGTTGGCAAGAATGGATGGGTGCGATCATACCAGCACTAATGCACCGAATCCCATCAGAACTCCGAAGTTAAGCGTGCTTGGGCGAGAGTAGTACTAGGATGGGTGACCTCCTGGGAAGTCCTCGTGTTGCACCCCTCTTTTTTTCGTTTTTTTTCTTATCGGTGGATCGGATTTCGAATTCGTTCGTTTTTTGCCCGTGCCTATAGAACAGAATGCGCGGGATCGAGAAAATCTTTCTTTTGATATATTATACGCGCGAATCCGAGACCCGAGCAAAGAGTTATGGCGGTTTGAAAATCCGGGTTCGGGGAAAGGTCGATGTAAGTAAGAAATGTTGGCAAGAATGGACGGGTGCGATCATACCAGCACTAATGCACCGGATCCCATCAGAACTCCGAAGTTATGCGTGCTTGGGCGAGAGTAGTACTAGGATGGGTGACCTCCGGGGAAGTCCTCGTGTCGCACCCCTCTTTTTTTCGTTTTTTTTCTTATCGGTGGATCGGATTTCGAATTCGTTCGTTTTTTGCCCGTGCCTATAGAACGGAATGCGTGGGGATCGAGAAGATCTTTCTTTTGATATATTATACGCGCGAATGCGAGACCCGAGCAAAGAGTTATGGCGGTTTGAAAATCCGGGTTCGGGGAAAGGTCGATGTAAGTAAGAAATGTTGGCGTAAATGGACGGGTGCGATCATACCAGCACTAATGCACCGGATCCCATCAGAACTCCGAAGTTAAGCGTGCTTGGGCGAGAGTAGTACTAGGATGGGTGACCTCCTGGGAAGTCCTCGTGTCGCACCCCTCTTTTTTTCGTTTTTTTTCTTATCGGTGGATCGGATTTCGAATTCGTTCGTTTTTTGCCCGTGCCTATAGAACGGAATGCGTGGGGATCGAGAAGATCTTTCTTTTGATATATTATACGCGCGAATCCGAGACCCGAGCAAAGAGTTACGGCGGTTTGAAAATCCGGGTTCGGGGAAAGGTCGATGTAAGTAAGAAATGTTGGCAAGAATGAACGGGTGCGATCATACCAGCACTAATGCACCGGATCCCATCAGAACTCCGAAGTTAAGCGTGCTTGGGCGAGAGTAGTACTAGGATGGGTGACCTCCTGGGAAGTCCTCGTGTTGCACCCCTCTTTTTTTCGTTTTTTTTCTTATCGGTGGATCGGATTTCGAATTCGTTCGTTTTTTACCCGTGCCTATAGAACGGAATGCGTGGGGATCGAGAAGATCTTTCTTTTGATATATTATACGCGCGAATCCGAGACCCGAGCAAAGAGTTATGGCGGTTTGAAAATCCGGGTTCGGGGAAAGGTCGATGTAAGTAAGAAATGTTGGCGTAAATGGACGGGTGCGATCATACCAGCACTAATGCACCGGATCCCATCAGAACTCCGAAGTTAAGCGTGCTTGGGCGAGAGTAGTACTAGGATGGGTGACCTCCTGGGAAGTCCTCGTGTCGCACCCCTCTTTTTTTCGTTTTTTTTCTTATCGGTGGATCGGATTTCGAATTCGTTCGTTTTTTGCCCGTGCCTATAGAACGGAATGCGTGGGGATCGAGAAGATCTTTCTTTTGATATATTATACGCGCGAATCCGAGACCCGAGCAAAGAGTTACGGCGGTTTGAAAATCCGGGTTCGGGGAAAGGTCGATGTAAGTAAGAAATGTTGGCAAGAATGAACGGGTGCGATCATACCAGCACTAATGCACCGGATCCCATCAGAACTCCGAAGTTAAGCGTGCTTGGGCGAGAGTAGTACTAGGATGGGTGACCTCCTGGAAAGTCCTCGTGTTGCACCCCTCTTTTTTTCCTTTTTTTTCTTATCGGTGGATCGGATTTCGAATTCGTTCGTTTTTTGCCCGTTCCTATAGAACGGAATGCGTGGGGATCGAGAAGATCTTTCTTTTGATATATTATACGCGCGAATCCGAGACCCGAGCAAAGAGTTATGGCGGTTTGAAAATCCGGGTTCGGGGAAAGGTCGATGTAAGTAAGAAATGTTGGCAAGAATGGACGGGTGCGATCATAGCAGCACTAATGCACCGGATCCCATCAGAACTCCGAAGTTAAGCGTGCTTGGGCGAGAGTAGTACTAGGATGGGTGACCTCCTGGGAAGTCCTCGTGTTGCACCCCTCTTTTTTTCGTTTTTTTTCTTATCGGTGGATCGGATTTCGAATTCGTTCGTTTTTTGCCCGTGCCTATAGAACGGAATGCGTGGGGATCGAGAAGATCTTTCTTTTGATATATTATACGCGCGAATCCGAGACCCGAGCAAAGAGTTATGGCGGTTTGAAAATCCGGGTTCGGGGAAAGGTCGATGTAAGTAAGAAATGTTGGCAAGAATGGACGGGTGCGATCATACCAGCACTAATGCACCGAATCCCATCAGAACTCCGAAGTTAAGCGTGCTTGGGCGAGAGTAGTACTAGGATGGGTGACCTCCTGGGAAGTCCTCGTGTTGCACCCCTCTTTTTTTCGTTTTTTTTCTTATCGGTGGATCGGATTTCGAATTCGTTCGTTTTTTGCCCGTGCCTATAGAACAGAATGCGCGGGATCGAGAAAATCTTTCTTTTGATATATTATACGCGCGAATCCGAGACCCGAGCAAAGAGTTATGGCGGTTTGAAAATCCGGGTTCGGGGAAAGGTCGATGTAAGTAAGAAATGTTGGCAAGAATGGACGGGTGCGATCATACCAGCACTAATGCACCGGATCCCATCAGAACTCCGAAGTTAAGCGTGCTTGGGCGAGAGTAGTACTAGGATGGGTGACCTCCGGGGAAGTCCTCGTGTCGCACCCCTCTTTTTTTCGTTTTTTTTCTTATCGGTGGATCGGATTTCGAATTCGTTCGTTTTTTGCCCGTGCCTATAGAACGGAATGCGTGGGGATCGAGAAGATCTTTCTTTTGATATATTATACGCGCGAATGCGAGACCCGAGCAAAGAGTTATGGCGGTTTGAAAATCCGGGTTCGGGGAAAGGTCGATGTAAGTAAGAAATGTTGGCAAGAATGGACGGGTGCGATCATACCAGCACTAATGCACCGGATCCCATCAGAACTCCGAAGTTAAGCGTGCTTGGGCGAGAGTAGTACTAGGATGGGTGACCTCCTGGGAAGTCCTCGTGTTGCACCCCTCTTTTTTTCATTTTTTTTCTTATCGATGGATCGGATTTCGAATTCGTTCGTTTTTTGCCCGTGCCTATAGAACGGAATGCGTGGGGATCGAGAAGATCTTTCTTTTGATATATTATACGCGCGAATCCGAGACCCGAGCAAAGAGTTATGGAAGTTTGAAAATCCGGGTTCGGGGAAAGGTCGATGTAAGTAAGAAATGTTGGCAAGAATGGACGGGTGCGATCATACCAGCACTAATGCACCGGATCCCATCAGAACTCCGAAGTTAAGCGTGCTTGGGCGAGAGTAGTACTAGGATGGGTGACCTCCTGGGAAGTCCTCGGTGGATCGGATTTCGAATTCGTTCGTTTTTTGCCCGTGCCTATAGAACGGAATGCGTGGGGATCGAGAAGATCTTTCTTTTGATATATTATACGCGCGAATCCGAGACCCGAGCAAAGAGTTATGGCGGTTTGAAAATCCGGGTTCGGGGAAAGGTCGATGTAAGTAAGAAATGTTGGCAAGAATGGACGGGTGCGAACATACCAGCACTAATGCACCGGATCCCATCAGAACTCCGAAGTTAATCGTGCTTGGGAGAGAGTAGTACTAGGATGGGTGACCTCCTGGGAAGTCCTCGTGTTGCACCCTTCTTTTTTTCGTTTTTTTTCTTATCGGTGGATCGGATTTCGAATTCGTTCGTTTTTTGCCCGTGCCTATAGAACGGAATGCGTGGGGATCGAGAAGATCTTTCTTTTGATATATTATACGCGCGAATCCGAGACCCGAGCAAAGAGTTATGGCGGTTTGAAAATCCGGGTTCGGGGAAAGGTCGATGTAAGTAAGAAATGTTGGCAAGAATGGACGGGTGCGATCATACCAGCACTAATGCACTGGATCCCATCAGAACTCCGAAGTTAAGCGTGCTTGGGCGAGAGTAGTACTAGGATGGGTGACCTCCTGGGAAGTCCTCGTGTTGCACCCCTCTTTTTTTCGTTTTTTTTCTTATCGGTGGATCGGATTTCGAATTCGTTCGTTTTTTGCCCGTGCCTATAGAACGGAATGCGTGGGGATCGAGAAGATCTTTCTTTTGATATATTATACGCGCGAATCCGATACCCGAGCAAAGAGTTATGGCGGTTTGAAAATCCGGGTTCGGGGAAAGGTCGATGTAAGTAAGAAATGTTGGCAAGAATGGACGGGTGCGATCATACCAGCACTAATGCACCGGATCCCATCAGAACTCCGAAGTTAAGCGTGCTTGGGCGAGAGTAGTACTAGGATGGGTGACCTCCTGGGAAGTCCTCGTGTTGCACCCCTCTTTTTTTCGTTTTTTTTCTTATCGGTGGATCGGATTTCGAATTCGTTCGTTTTTTGCCCGTGCCTATAGAACGGAATGCGTGGGGGACGAGAAGATCTTTCTTTTGATATATTATACGCGCGAATCCGAGACCCGAGCAAAGAGTTATGGCGGTTTGAAAATCCGGGTTCGGGGAAAGGTCGATGTAAGTAAGAAATGTTGGCAAGAATGGACGGGTGCGAACATACCAGCACTAATGCACCGGATCAACATCAGAACTCCGAAGTTAAGCGTGCTTGGGCGAGAGTAGTACTAGGATGGGTGACCTCCTGGGAAGTCCTCGTGTTGCACCCCTCTTTTTTTCGTTTTTTTTCTTATCGGTGGATCGGATTTCGAATTCGTTCGTTTTTTGCCCGTGCCTATAGAACGGAATGCGTGGGGATCGAGAAGATCTTTCTTTTGATATATTATACGCGCGAATCCGAGACCCGAGCAAAGAGTTATGGCGGTTTGAAAATCCGGGTTCGGGGAAAGGTCGATGTAAGTACGAAATGTTGGCAAGAATGGAAGGGTGCGATCATACCAGCACTAATGCACCGGATCCCATCGGAACTCCGAAGTTAAGCGTGCTTGGGCGAGAGTAGTTCTAGGATGGGTGACCTCCTGGGAAGTCCTCGTGTTGCACCCCTCTTTTTTTCGTTTTTTTTCTTATCGGTGGATCGGATTTCGAATTCGTTCGTTTTTTGCCCGTGCCTATAGAACGGAATGCGTGGGGATCGAGAAGATATTTCTTTTGATATATTATACGCGCGAATCCGAGACCCGAGCAATGAGTTATGGCGGTTTGAAAATCCGGGTTCGGGGAAAGGTCGATGTAAGTAAGAAATGTTGGCAAGAATGGACGGGTGCGATCATACCAGCACTAATGCACCGGAACCCATCAGAACTCCGAAGTTAAGCGTGCTTGGGCGAGAGTAGTACTAGGATGGGTGACCTCCTGGGAAGTCCTCGTGTTGCACCCCTCTTTTTTTCGTTTTTTTTCATATCGGTGGATCGGATTTCGAATTCGTTCGTTTTTTTCCCGTGCCTATAGAACGGAATGCGCGGGATCGAGAAAATCTTTCTTTTGATATATTATACGCGCGAATCCGAGACCCGAGCAAAGAGTTATGGCGGTTTGAAAATCTGGGTTCGGGGAAAGGTCGATGTAAGTAAGAAATGTTGGCAAGAATGCACGGGTGCGATCATACCATCACTAATGCACCGGATCCCATCAGAACTCCGAAGTTAAGCGTGCTTGGGCGAGAGTAGTACTAGGATGGGTGACCTCCTGGGAAGTCCTCGTGTTGCACCCCTCTTTTTTTCGTTTTTTTTCTTATCGGTGGATCGGATTTCGAATTCGTTCGTTTTTTGCCCGTGCCTATAGAACGGAATGCGTGGGGATCGAGAAGATCTTTCTTTTGATATATTATACGCGCGAATCCGATACCCGAGCAAAGAGTTATGGCGGTTTGAAAATCCGGGTTCGGGGAAAGGTCGATGTAAGTAAGAAATGTTGGCAAGAATGGACGGGTGCGATCATACCAGCACTAATGCACCGGATCCCATCAGAACTCCGAAGTTAAGCGTGCTTGGGCGAGAGTAGTACTAGGATGGGTGACCTCCTGGGAAGTCCCCGTGTTGCACCCCTCTTTTTTTCGTTTTTTTTCTTATCGGTGGATCGGATTTCGAATTCGTTCGTTTTTTGCCCGTGCCTATAGAACGGAATGCGTGGGGGACGAGAAGATCTTTCTTTTGATATATTATACGCGCGAATCCGAGACCCGAGCAAAGAGTTATGGCGGTTTGAAAATCCGGGTTCGGGGAAAGGTCGATGTAAGTAAGAAATGTTGGCAAGAATGGACGGGTGCGAACATACCAGCACTAATGCACCGGATCAACATCAGAACTCCGAAGTTAAGCGTGCTTGGGCGAGAGTAGTACTAGGATGGGTGACCTCCTGGGAAGTCCTCGTGTTGCACCCCTCTTTTTTTCGTTTTTTTTCTTATCGGTGGATCGGATTTCGAATTCGTTCGTTTTTTGCCCGTGCCTATAGAACGGAATGCGTGGGGATCGAGAAGATCTTTCTTTTGATATATTATACGCGCGAATCCGAGACCCGAGCAAAGAGTTATGGCGGTTTGAAAATCCGGGTTCGGGGAAAGGTCGATGTAAGTACGAAATGTTGGCAAGAATGGACGGGTGCGATCATACCAGCACTAATGCACCGGATCCCATCGGAACTCCGAAGTTAAGCGTGCTTGGGCGAGAGTAGTACTAGGATGGGTGACCTCCTGGGAAGTCCTCGTGTTGCACCCCTCTTTTTTTCGTTTTTTTTCTTATCGGTGGATCGGATTTCGAATTCGTTCGTTTTTTGCCCGTGCCTATAGAACGGAATGCGTGGGGATCGAGAAGATATTTCTTTTGATATATTATACGCGCGAATCCGAGACCCGAGCAAAGAGTTATGGCGGTTTGAAAATCCGGGTTCGGGGAAAGGTCGATGTAAGTAAGAAATGTTGGCAAGAATGGACGGGTGCGATCATACCAGCACTAATGCACCGGAACCCATCAGAACTCCGAAGTTAAGCGTGCTTGGGCGAGAGTAGTACTAGGATGGGTGACCTCCTGGGAAGTCCTCGTGTTGCACCCCTCTTTTTTTCGTTTTTTTTCATATCGGTGGATCGGATTTCGAATTCGTTCGTTTTTTTCCCGTGCCTATAGAACGGAATGCGCGGGATCGAGAAAATCTTTCTTTTGATATATTATACGCGCGAATCCGAGACCCGAGCAAAGAGTTATGGCGGTTTGAAAATCTGGGTTCGGGGAAAGGTCGATGTAAGTAAGAAATGTTGGCAAGAATGCACGGGTGCGATCATACCATCACTAATGCACCGGATCCCATCAGAACTCCGAAGTTAAGCGTGCTTGGGCGAGAGTAGTACTAGGATGGGTGACCTCCTGGGAAGTCCTCGTGTTGCACCCCTCTTTTTTTCATTTTTTTTCTTATCGGTGGATCGGATTTCGAATTCGTTCGTTTTTTGCCCGTGCCTATAGAACGGAATGCGTGGGGATCGAGAAGATCTTTCTTTTGATATATTATACGCGCGAATCCGAGACCCGAGCAAAGAGTTATGGCGGTTTGAAAATCCGGGTTCGGGGAAAGGTCGATGTAAGTAAGAAATGTTGGCAAGAATGGACGGGTGCGATCATACCAGCACTAATGCACCGGATCATATCAGAACTCCGAAGTTAAGCGTGCTTGGGCGAGAGTAGTACTAGGATGGGTGACCTCCTGGGATGTCCTCGTGTTGCACCCCTCTTTTTTTCGTTTTTTTCTTATCGGTGGATCGGATTTCGAATTCGTTCGTTTTTTGCCCGTGCCTATAGAACCGAATGCGTGGGGATCGAGAAGATCTTTCTTTTGATATTTTATACGCGCGAATCCGAGACCCGAGCAAAGAGTTATGGCGGTTTGAAAATCCGGGTTCGGGGAAAGGTCGATGTAAGTAAGAAATGTTGGCAAGAATGGACGGGTGCGATCATACCAGCACTAATGCATCGGATCCCATCAGAACTCCGAAGTTAAGCGTGCTTGGGCGAGAGTAGTACTAGGATGGGTGACCTCATGGGAAGTCCTCGTGTTGCACCCCTCTTTTTTTCGTTTTTTTTGTTATCGGTGGATCGGATTTCGAATTCGTTCGTTTTTTTGCCCGTGCCTATAGAACGGAATGCGTGGGGATCGAGAAGATCTTTCTTTTGATATATTATACGCGCAAATCCGAGACCCGAGCAAAGAGTTATGGCGGTTTGAAAATCCGGGTTCGGGGAAAGGTCGATGTAAGTAAGAAATGTTCGCAAGAATGGACGAGTGCGATCATACCAGCACTAATGCATCGGATCCCATTAGAACTCCGAAGTTAATTTGCTTGGGCGAGAGTTGTACTAGGATGGGTGACCTCCTGGGAAGTCGTCGTGTTGCACCCCTCTTTTTTTCGTTTTTTTCTTATCGGTGGATCGGATTTCGAATTCGTTCGTTTTTTGCCCGTGCCTATAGAACGGAATGCGTGGGGATCGAGAAGATCTTTCTTTTGATTGTTATACGCGCGAATCTGAGACCCGAGCAAAGAGTTATGGCGGTTTGAAAATCCGGGTTCGGGGAAAGGTCGATGTAAGTAAGAAATGTTGACAAGAGTGGACGGGTGCGATCATACCAGCACTAATGCATCGGATCCCATTAGAACTCCGAAGTTAATTTGCTTGGGCGAGAGTAGTTCTAGGATGGGTGACCTCCTGGGAAGTCGTCGTGTTGCACCCCTCTTTTTTCGTTTTTTTCTTATGGGTGGATCGGATTTCGAATTCGTTCGTTTTTTGCCCGTGCCTATAGAACGGAATGCGTGGGGATCGAGAAGATCTTTCTTTTGATTATTATACGCGCGAATCCGAGACCCGAGCAAAGAGTTATGGCGGTTTGAAAATCCGGGTTCGGGGAAAGGTCGATGTAAGTAAGAAATGTTGACAAGAGTGGACGGGTGCGATCATACCAGCACTAATGCACCGGATCCCATCAGAACTCCGAAGTTAAGCGTGGTTGGGCGAGAGTAGTACTAGGATGGGTGACCTCCTGGGAAGTCCTCGTGTTGCACACCTCTTTTTTTCGTTTTTTTCTTATCGGTGGATCGGATTTCGAATTCGTTCGTTTTTTGCCCGTGCCTATAGAACGGAATGCGTGGGGATCGAGAAGATCTTTCTTTTGATATATTATACGCGCGAATCCGAGACCCAAGCAAGGAGTTATGGCGGATTGAAAATCCGGGTTCGGGGAAAGGTCGATGTAAGTAAGAAATGTTGGCAAGAATGGACGGGTGCGATCATACCAGCAGTAATGCACCGGATCCAATCAGAACTCTGAAAATAAGCGTGCTTGGGCGAGAGTAGTACTAGGATGGGTGACCTCCGGGGAAGTCCTCGTGTCGCACCCCTCTTTTTTTCGTTTTTTTCTTATCGGTGGATCGGATTTCGAATTCGTTCGTTTTTTGCCCGTGCCTATAGAACGGAATGCGTGGGGATCGAGAAGATCTTTCTTTTGATATATTATACGCGCGAATGCGAGACCCGAGCAAAGAGTTATGGCGGTTTGAAAATCCGGGTTCGGGGAAAGGTCGATGTAAGTAAGAAATGTTGGCAAGAATGGACGGGTGCGATCATACCAGCACTAATGCACCGGATCCCATCAGAACTCCGAAGTTAAGCGTGCTTGGGCGAGAGTAGTACTAGGATGGGTGACCTCCTGGGAAGTCCTCGTGTTGCACCCCTCTTTTTTTCATTTTTTTTCTTATCGATGGATCGGATTTCGAATTCGTTCGTTTTTTGCCCGTGCCTATAGAACGGAATGCGTGGGGATCGAGAAGATCTTTCTTTTGATATATTATACGCGCGAATCCGAGACCCGAGCAAAGAGTTATGGAAGTTTGAAAATCCGGGTTCGGGGAAAGGTCGATGTAAGTAAGAAATGTTGGCAAGAATGGACGGGTGCGATCATACCAGCACTAATGCACCGGATCCCATCAGAACTCCGAAGTTAAGCGTGCTTGGGCGAGAGTAGTACTAGGATGGGTGACCTCCTGGGAAGTCCTCGGTGGATCGGATTTCGAATTCGTTCGTTTTTTGCCCGTGCCTATAGAACGGAATGCGTGGGGATCGAGAAGATCTTTCTTTTGATATATTATATGCGCGAATCCGAGACCCGAGCAAAGAGTTATGGCGGTTTGAAAATCCGGGTTCGGGGAAAGGTCGATGTAAGTAAGAAATGTTGGCAAGAATGGACGGGTGCGATCATACCAGCACTAATGCACCGGATCCCATCAGAACTCCGAAGTTAAGCGTGCTTGGGCGAGAGTAGTACTAGGATGGGTGACCTCCTGGGAAGTCCTCGTGTTGCACCCCTCTTTTTTTCGTTTTTTTTCTTATCGGTGGATCGGATTTCGAATTCGTTCATTTTTTGCCCGTGCCTATAGAACGGAATGCGTGGGGATCGAGAAGATCTTTCTTTTGATATATTATACGCGCGAATCCGAGACCCGAGCAAAGAGTTATGGCGGTTTGAAAATCCGGGTTCGGGGAAAGGTCGATGTAAGTAAGAAATGTTGGCAAGAATGGACGGGTGCGATCATACCAGCACTAATGCACCGGATCCCATCAGAACTCCGAAGTTAAGCGTGCTTGGGCGAGAGTAGTACTAGGATGGGTGACCTCCTGGGAAGTCCTCGTGTTGCACCCCTCTTTTTTTCGTTTTTTTTCATATCGGTGGATCGGATTTCGAATTCGTTCGTTTTTTTCCCGTGCCTATAGAACGGAATGCGCGGGATCGAGAAAATCTTTCTTTTGATATATTATACGCGCGAATCCGAGACCCGAGCAAAGAGTTATGGCGGTTTGAAAATCTGGGTTCGGGGAAAGGTCGATGTAAGTAAGAAATGTTGGCAAGAATGCACGGGTGCGATCATACCATCACTAATGCACCGGATCCCATCAGAACTCCGAAGTTAAGCGTGCTTGGGCGAGAGTAGTACTAGGATGGGTGACCTCCTGGGAAGTCCTCGTGTTGCACCCCTCTTTTTTTCGTTTTTTTTCTTATCGGTGGATCGGATTTCGAATTCGTTCGTTTTTTGCCCGTGCCTATAGAACGGAATGCGTGGGGATCGAGAAGATCTTTCTTTTGATATATTATACGCGCGAATCCGAGACCCGAGCAAAGAGTTATGGCGGTTTGAAAATCCGGGTTCGGGGAAAGGTCGATGTAAGTAAGAAATGTTGGCAAGAATGGACGGGTGCGATCATACCAGCACTAATGCACCGGATCATATCAGAACTCCGAAGTTAAGCGTGCTTGGGCGAGAGTAGTACTAGGATGGGTGACCTCCTGGGATGTCCTCGTGTTGCACCCCTCTTTTTTTCGTTTTTTTCTTATCGGTGGATCGGATTTCGAATTCGTTCGTTTTTTGCCCGTGCCTATAGAACCGAATGCGTGGGGATCGAGAAGATCTTTCTTTTGATATTTTATACGCGCGAATCCGAGACCCGAGCAAAGAGTTATGGCGGTTTGAAAATCCGGGTTCGGGGAAAGGTCGATGTAAGTAAGAAATGTTGGCAAGAATGGACGGGTGCGATCATACCAGCACTAATGCATCGGATCCCATCAGAACTCCGAAGTTAAGCGTGATTGGGCGAGAGTAGTACTAGGATGGGTGACCTCATGGGAAGTCCTCGTGTTGCACCCCTCTTTTTTTCGTTTTTTTTGTTATCGGTGGATCGGATTTCGAATTCGTTCGTTTTTTTGCCCGTGCCTATAGAACGGAATGCGTGGGGATCGAGAAGATCTTTCTTTTGATATATTATACGCGCAAATCCGAGACCCGAGCAAAGAGTTATGGCGGTTTGAAAATCCGGGTTCGGGGAAAGGTCGATGTAAGTAAGAAATGTTCGCAAGAATGGACGAGTGCGATCATACCAGCACTAATGCATCGGATCCCATTAGAACTCCGAAGTTAATTTGCTTGGGCGAGAGTTGTACTAGGATGGGTGACCTCCTGGGAAGTCGTCGTGTTGCACCCCTCTTTTTTTCGTTTTTTTCTTATCGGTGGATCGGATTTCGAATTCGTTCGTTTTTTGCCCGTGCCTATAGAACGGAATGCGTGGGGATCGAGAAGATCTTTCTTTTGATTGTTATACGCGCGAATCTGAGACCCGAGCAAAGAGTTATGGCGGTTTGAAAATCCGGGTTCGGGGAAAGGTCGATGTAAGTAAGAAATGTTGACAAGAGTGGACGGGTGCGATCATACCAGCACTAATGCATCGGATCCCATTAGAACTCCGAAGTTAATTTGCTTGGGCGAGAGTAGTTCTAGGATGGGTGACCTCCTGGGAAGTCGTCGTGTTGCACCCCTCTTTTTTCGTTTTTTTCTTATGGGTGGATCGGATTTCGAATTCGTTCGTTTTTTGCCCGTGCCTATAGAACGGAATGCGTGGGGATCGAGAAGATCTTTCTTTTGATTATTATACGCGCGAATCCGAGACCCGAGCAAAGAGTTATGGCGGTTTGAAAATCCGGGTTCGGGGAAAGGTCGATGTAAGTAAGAAATGTTGACAAGAGTGGACGGGTGCGATCATACCAGCACTAATGCACCGGATCCCATCAGAACTCCGAAGTTAAGCGTGGTTGGGCGAGAGTAGTACTAGGATGGGTGACCTCCTGGGAAGTCCTCGTGTTGCACACCTCTTTTTTTCGTTTTTTTCTTATCGGTGGATCGGATTTCGAATTCGTTCGTTTTTTGCCCGTGCCTATAGAACGGAATGCGTGGGGATCGAGAAGATCTTTCTTTTGATATATTATACGCGCGAATCCGAGACCCAAGCAAGGAGTTATGGCGGATTGAAAATCCGGGTTCGGGGAAAGGTCGATGTAAGTAAGAAATGTTGGCAAGAATGGACGGGTGCGATCATACCAGCAGTAATGCACCGGATCCAATCAGAACTCTGAAAATAAGCGTGCTTGGGAGAGAGTAGTACTAGGATGGGTGACCTCCTGGGAAGTCCTCGTGTTGCACCCCTCTTTTTTTCGTTTTTTCTTATCGGTGGGGGGAAAGGTCGATGTAAGTAAGAAATGTTGACAAGAGTGGACGGGTGCGATCATACCAGCACTAATGCACCGGATCCCATCAGAACTCCGAAGTTAAGCGTGCTTGGGCGAGAGTAGTACTAGGATGGGTGGCCTCCTAGGAAGTCCTCGTGTTGCACCCCTCTTTTTTTCGTTTTTTTCTTATCGGTGGATCGGATTTCGAATTCGTTCGTTTTTTGCCCGTGCCTATAGAACGGAATGCGTGGGGATCGATAAGATCTTTCTTTTGATTATTATACGTGCGAATCCGAGACCCGAGCAAAGAGTTATGGCGGTTTGAAAATCGGGGTTCGAGGAAAGGTCGATGTAAGTAAGAAATGTTGGCAAGAATGGACGGGTGCGATCATACCAGCACTAAGGCACCGGATTCCATGAGAACTCCGAAGTTAAGCGTGCTTGGGCGAGAGTAGAACTAGGATGGGTGACCTCCTGGAAGTCCTCGTGTTGCACCCCTCTTTTTTCGTTTTTTTCTTATCGGTGGATCGTATTTCGAATCCGTTCGTTTTTTGCACGTGCCTATAGAACGGAATGCGTGGGGATCGAGAAGATCTTTCTTTTGATTATTATACGCGTGAATCCGAGACCCGAGCAAAGAGTTATGGCGGTTTGAAAATCGGGGTTCGAGGAAAGGTCGATGAAAGTAAGAAATGTTGGCAAGAATGGACGGGTGCGATCATACCAGCACTAATGCACCGGATCCCATCAGAACTCCGAAGTTAATTTGCTTGGGCGAGAGTAGTACTAGGATGGGTGACCTCCTGGGAAGTCGTCGTGTTGCACCCCTCTTTTTTCGTTTTTTTCTTATGGGTGGATCGGATTTCGAATTCGTTCGTTTTTTGCCCGTGCCTATAGAACGGAATGCGTGGGGATCGAGAAGATCTTTCTTTTGATTATTATACGCGCGAATCCGAGACCCGAGCAAAGAGTTATGGCGGTTTGAAAATCCGGGTTCGGGGAAAGGTCGATGTAAGTAAGAAATGTTGACAAGAGTGGACGGGTGCGATCATACCAGCACTAATGCACCGGATCACATCAGAACTCCGAAGTTAAGCGTGCTTGGGCGAGAGTAGTACTAGGATGGGTGACCTCCTGGGAAGTCCTCGTGTGCACACCTCTTTTTTTCGTTTTTTTCTTATCGGTGGATCGGATTTCGAATTCGTTCGTTTTTTGCCTGTGCCTATAGAACGGAATGCGTGGGAATCGAGAAGATCTTTCTTTTGATATATTATACGCGCGAATCCGAGACCCGAGCAAAGAGTTATGGCGGATTGAAAATCCGGGTTCGGGGAAAGGTCGATGTAAGTAAGAAATGTTGGCAAGAATGGACGGGTGCGATCATACCAGCAGTAATGCACCGGATCCCATCAGAACTCAGAAAATAAGCGTGCTTGGGAGAGAGTAGTACTAGGATGGGTGACCTCCTGGGAAGTCCTCGTGTTGCACCCCTCTTTTTTTCGTTTTTTTCTTATCGGTGGATCGGATTTCGAATTCGTTCGTTTTTTGCCTGTGCCTATAGAACGGAATGCGTGGGGATCGAGAAGATCTTTCTTTTGATATATTATACGCGCGAATCCGAGACCCGAGCAAAGAGTTATGGCGGTTTGAAAATCCGGGTTCGGGGAAAGGTCGATGTAAGTAAGAAATGTTGGCAAGAATGGACGGGTGCGATCATACCAGCACAAATGCACCGGATCCCATCAGAACTCCGAAGTTAAGCGTGCTTGGGCGAGAGTAGTACTAGGATGGGTGACCTCCTGGGAAGTCCTCGTGTTGCACCCCTCTTTTTTTCGTTTTTTTCTTATCGGTGGATCGGATTTCGAATTCGTTCGTTTTTTGCCCGTGCCTATAGAACGGAATGCGTGGGGATCGAGAAGATCTTTCTTTTGATACATTATACGCGCGAATCCGAGACCCGAGCAAAGAGTTATGGCGGTTTGAAAATCCGGGTTCGGGGAAAGGTCGATGTAAGTAAGAAATGTTGGCAAGAATGGACGGGTGCGATCATACCAGCACTAAGGCACCGGATTCCATGAGAACTCCGAAGTTAAGCGTGCTTGGGCGAGAGTAGAACTACGATGGGTGACCTCCTGGAAGTCCTCGTGTTGCACCCCTCTTTTTTTCGTTTTTTTCTTATCGGTGGATCGTATTTCGAATCCGTTCGTTTTTTGCACGTGCCTATAGAACGGAATGCGTGTGGATCGAGAAGATCTTTCTTTTGATTATTATACGTGCGAATCCGAGACCCGAGCAAAGAGTTATGGCGGTTTGAAAATCCGGGTTCGGGGAAAGGTCGATGTAAGTAAGAAATGTTAACAAGAGTGGACGGGTGCGATCATACCAGCACTAATGCACCGGATCCCATCAGAACTCCGAAGTTAAGCGTGCTTGGGCGAGAGTAGTACTAGGATGGGTGACCTCCTGGGAAGTCCTCGTGTTGCACACCTCTTTTTTTCGTTTTTTTCTTATCGGTGGATCGGATTTCGAATTCGTTCGTTTTTTGCCTGTGCCTATAGAACGGAATGCGTGGGAATCGAGAAGATCTTTCTTTTGATATATTATACGCGCGAATCCGAGACCCGAGCAAAGAGTTATGGCGGATTGAAAATCCGGGTTCGGGGAAAGGTCGATATAAGTAAGAAATGTTGGCAAGAATGGACGGGTGCGATCATACCAGCAGTAATGCACCGGATCCCATCAGAACTCCGAAGTTAAGCGTGCTTGGGCGAGAGTAGTACTAGGATGGGTGACCTCCTGGGAAGTCCTCGTGTTGCACCCCTCTTTTTTTCGTTTTTTTCATATCGGTGGATCGGATTTCGAATTCGTTCGTTTTTTTCCCGTGCCTATAGAACGGAATGCGCGGGATCGAGAAAATCTTTCTTTTGATATATTATACGCGCGAATCCGAGACCCGAGCAAAGAGTTATGGCGGTTTGAAAATCTGGGTTCGGGGAAAGGTCGATGTAAGTAAGAAATGTTGGCAAGAATGCACGGGTGCGATCATACCATCACTAATGCACCGGATCCCATCAGAACTCCGAAGTTAAGCGTGCTTGGGCGAGAGTAGTACTAGGATGGGTGACCTCCTGGGAAGTCCTCGTGTTGCACCCCTCTTTTTTTCGTTTTTTTTCTTATCGGTGGATCGGATTTCGAATTCGTTCGTTTTTTGCCCGTGCCTATAGAACGGAATGCGTGGGGATCGAGAAGATCTTTCTTTTGATATATTATACGCGCGAATCCGAGACCCGAGCAAAGAGTTATGGCGGTTTGAAAATCCGGGTTCGGGGAAAGGTCGATGTAAGTAAGAAATGTTGGCAAGAATGGACGGGTGCGATCATACCAGCACTAATGCACCGGATCATATCAGAACTCCGAAGTTAAGCGTGCTTGGGCGAGAGTAGTACTAGGATGGGTGACCTCCTGGGAAGTCCTCGTGTTGCACCCCTCTTTTTTTCGTTTTTTTTCTTATCGGTGGATCGGATTTCGAATTCGTTCGTTTTTTGCCCGTGCCTATAGAACGGAATGCGTGGGGATCGAGAAGATCTTTCTTTTGATATATTATACGCGCGAATCCGAGATCCGAGCAAAGAGTTATGGCGGATTGAAAATCCGGGTTCGGGGAAAGGTCGATGTAAGTAAGAAATGTTGGCAAGAATGGACGGGTGCGATCATACCAGCAGTAATGCACCGGATCCCATCAGAACTCCGAAAATAAGCGTGCTTGGGAGAGAGTAGTACTAGGATGGGTGACCTCCTGGGAAGTCCTCGTGTTGCACCCCTCTTTTTTTCGTTTTTTTCTTATCGGTGGATCGGATTTCGAATTCGTTCGTTTTTTGCCTGTGCCTATAGAACGGAATGCGTGGGGATCGAGAAGATCTTTCTTTTGATATATTATACGCGCGAATCCGAGACCCGAGCAAAGAGTTATGGCGGTTTGAAAATCCGGGTTCGGGGAAAGGTCGATGTAAGTAAGAAATGTTGGCAAGAATGGACGGGTGCGATCATACCAGCACTAATGCACCGGATCCCATCAGAACTCCGAAGTTAAGCGTGCTTGGGAGAGAGTAGTACTAGGATGGGTGACCTCCTGGGAAGTCCTCGTGTTGCACCCCTCTTTTTTTCGTTTTTTTCTTATCGGTGGATCGGATTTCGAATTCGTTCGTTTTTTGCCCGTGCCTATAGAACGGAATGCGTGGGGATCGAGAAGATCTTTCTTTTGATACATTATACGCGCGAATCCGAGACCCGAGCAAAGATTTATGGCGGTTTGAAAATCCGGGTTCGAGGAAAGGTCGATGTAAGTAAGAAATGTTGGCAAGAATGGACGGGTGCGATCATACCAGCACTAATGCATCGGATCCCATCAGAACTCCGAAGTTAATTTGCTTGGGCGAGAGTAGTACTAGGATGGGTGACCTCCTGGGAAGTCGTCGTGTTGCACCCCTCTTTTTTCGTTTTTTTCTTATGGGTGGATCGGATTTCGAATTCGTTCGTTTTTTGCCCGTGCCTATAGAACGGAATGCGTGGGGATCGAGAAGATCTTTCTTTTGATTATTATACGCGCGAATCCGAGACCCGAGCAAAGAGTTATGGCGGTTTGAAAATCCGGGTTCGGGGAAAGGTCGATGTAAGTAAGAAATGTTGACAAGAGTGGACGGGTGCGATCATACCAGCACTAATGCACCGGATCCCATCAGAACTCCGAAGTTAAGCGTGGTTGGGCGAGAGTAGTACTAGGATGGGTGACCTCCTGGGAAGTCCTCGTGTTGCACACCTCTTTTTTTCGTTTTTTTCTTATCGGTGGATCGGATTTCGAATTCGTTCGTTTTTTGCCCGTGCCTATAGAACGGAATGCGTGGGGATCGAGAAGATCTTTCTTTTGATATATTATACGCGCGAATCCGAGACCCAAGCAAGGAGTTATGGCGGATTGAAAATCCGGGTTCGGGGAAAGGTCGATGTAAGTAAGAAATGTTGGCAAGAATGGACGGGTGCGATCATACCAGCAGTAATGCACCGGATCCAATCAGAACTCCGAAAATAAGCGTGCTTGGGAGAGAGTAGTACTAGGATGGGTGACCTCCTGGGAAGTCCTCGTGTTGCACCCCTCTTTTTTTCGTTTTTTCTTATCGGTGGGGGGAAAGGTCGATGTAAGTAAGAAATGTTGACAAGAGTGGACGGGTGCGATCATACCAGCACTAATGCACCGGATCCCATCAGAACTCCGAAGTTAAGCGTGCTTGGGCGAGAGTAGTACTAGGATGGGTGACCTCCTAGGAAGTCCTCGTGTTGCACCCCTCTTTTTTTCGTTTTTTTCTTATCGGTGGATCGGATTTCGAATTCGTTCGTTTTTTGCCCGTGCCTATAGAACGGAATGCGTGGGGATCGAGAAGATCTTTCTTTTGATTATTATACGTGCGAATCCGAGACCCGAGCAAAGAGTTATGGCGGTTTGAAAATCGGGGTTCGAGGAAAGGTCGATGTAAGTAAGAAATGTTGGCAAGAATGGACGGGTGCGATCATACCAGCACTAAGGCACCGGATTCCATGAGAACTCCGAAGTTAAGCGTGCTTGGGCGAGAGTAGAACTAGGATGGGTGACCTCCTGGAAGTCCTCGTGTTGCACCCCTCTTTTTTTCGTTAATTCTTATCGGTGGATCGTATTTCGAATCCGTTCGTTTTTTGCACGTGCCTATAGAACGGAATGCGTGGGGATCGAGAAGATCTTTCTTTTGATTATTATACGCGTGAATCCGAGACCCGAGCAAAGAGTTATGGCGGTTTGAAAATCGGGGTTCGAGGAAAGGTCGATGAAAGTAAGAAATGTTGGCAAGAATGGACGGGTGCGATCATACCAGCACTAATGCACCGGATCCCATCAGAACTCCGAAGTTAATTTGCTTGGGCGAGAGTAGTACTAGGATGGGTGACCTCCTGGGAAGTCCTCGTGTTGCACCCCTCTTTTTTCGTTTTTTTCTTATGGGTGGATCGGATTTCGAATTCGTTCGTTTTTTGCCCGTGCCTATAGAACGGAATGCGTGGGGATCGAGAAGATCTTTCTTTTGATTATTATACGCGCGAATCCGAGACCCGAGCAAAGAGTTATGGCGGTTTGAAAATCCGGTTTCGGGGAAAGGTCGATGTAAGTAAGAAATGTTGGCAAGAATGGACGGGTGCGATCATACCAGCACTAATGCACCGGATCCCATCAGAACTCCGAAGTTAAGCGTGCTTGGGCGAGAGTAGTACTAGGATGGGTGACCTCCTGGGAAGTCCTCGTGTTGCACCCCTCTTTTTTTCGTTTTTTTTATTATCGGTGGATCGGATTTCGAATTCGTTCGTTTTTTACCCGTGCCTATAGAACGGAATACGTGGGGATCGAGAAGATCTTTCTTTTGATTATTATAGGTGCGAATCCGAGACCCGAGCAAAGAGTTATGGCGGTTTGAAAATCCGGGTTCGGGGAAAGGTCGATGTAAGTAAGAAATGTTAACAAGAGTGGACGGGTGCGATCATACCAGCACTAATGCACCGGATCCCATCAGAACTCCGAAGTTAAGCGTGCTTGGGCGAGAGTAGTACTAGGATGGGTGACCTCCTGGGAAGTCCTCGTGTTGCACCCCTCGTTTTTTCGTTTTTTTTTCTTATCGGTGGATCGGATTTCGAATTCGTTCGTTTTTTGCCCGTGCCTATAGAACGGAATGCGTGGGGATCGAGAAGATCTTTCTTTTGATATATTATACGCGCGAATCCGAGACCCGAGCAAAGAGTTATGGCGGTTTGAAAATCCGGGTTCGGGGAAAGGTCGATGTAAGTAAGAAATGTTGGCAAGAATGGACGGGTGCGATCATACCAGCACTAAGGCACCGGATTCCATGAGAACTCCGAAGTTAAGCGTGCTTGGGCGAGAGTAGAACTAGGATGGGTGACCTCCTGGAAGTCCTCGTGTTGCACCCCTCTTTTTTTCGTTTTTTTCTTATCGGTGGATCGTATTTCGAATCCGTTCGTTTTTTGCACGTGCCTATAGAACGGAATGCGTGGGGATCGAGAAGATCTTTCTTTTGATTATTATACGCGTGAATCCGAGACCCGAGCAAAGAGTTATGGCGGTTTGAAAATCGGGGTTCGAGGAAAGGTCGATGAAAGTAAGAAATGTTGGCAAGAATGGACGGGTGCGATCATACCAGCACTAATGCACCGGATCCCATCAGAACTCCGAAGTTAATTTGCTTGGGCGAGAGTAGTACTAGGATGGGTGACCTCCTGGGAAGTCCTCGTGTTGCACCCCTCTTTTTTCGTTTTTTTCTTATGGGTGGATCGGATTTCGAATTCGTTCGTTTTTTGCCCGTGCCTATAGAACGGAATGCGTGGGGATCGAGAAGATCTTTCTTTTGATTATTATACGCGCGAATCCGAGACCCGAGCAAAGAGTTATGGCGGTTTGAAAATCCGGGTTCGGGTAAAGGTCGATGTAAGTAAGAAATGTTGGCAAGAATGGACGGGTGCGATCATACCAGCACTAATGCACCGGATCCCATCAGAACTCCGAAGTTAAGCGTGCTTGGGCGAGAGTAGTACTAGGATGGGTGACCTCCTGGGAAGTCCTCGTGTTGCACCCCTCTTTTTTTCGTTTTTTTTATTATCGGTGGATCGGATTTCGAATTCGTTCGTTTTTTACCCGTGCCTATAGAACGGAATACGTGGGGATCGAGAAGATCTTTCTTTTGATATATTATACGCGCGAATCCGAGACCCGAGCAAAGAGTTATGGCGGTTTGAAAATCCGGGTTCGGGGAAAGGTCGATGTAAGTAAGAAATGTTGACAAGAATGGACGGGTGCGATCATACCAGCACTAATGCACCGGATCCCATCAGAACTCCGAAGTTAAGCGTGCTTGGGCGAGAGTAGTACTAGGATGGGTGACCTCCTGGGAAGTCCTCGTGTTGCACCCCTCGTTTTTTCGTTTTTTTTTCTTATCGGTGGATCGGATTTCGAATTCGTTCGTTTTTTGCCCGTGCCTATAGAACGGAATGCGTGGGGATCGAGAAGATCTTTCTTTTGATATATTATACGCGCGAATCCGAGACCCGAGCAAAGAGTTATGGCGGTTTGAAAATCCGGGTTCGGGGAAAGGTCGATGTTAGTAAGAAATGTTGGCAGGAATAGACGCGTGCGATAATACCAGCACTAATGCACCGGATCCCATCAGAACTCCGAAGTTAAGCGTGCTTGGGCGAGAGTAGTACTAGGATGGGTGACCTCCTGGGAAGTCCTCGTGTTGCACACCTCTTTTTTTCGTTTTTTTCTTATCGGTGGATCGGATTTCGAATTCGTTCGTTTTTTGCCTGTGCCTATAGAACGGAATGCGTGGGAATCGAGAAGATCTTTCTTTTGATATATTATACGCGCGAATCCGAGACCCGAGCAAAGAGTTATGGCGGATTGAAAATCCGGGTTCGGGGAAAGGTCGATGTAAGTAAGAAATGTTGGCAAGAATGGACGGGTGCGATCATACCAGCAGTAATGCACCGGATCCCATCAGAACTCCGAAAATAAGCGTGCTTGGGAGAGAGTAGTACTAGGATGGGTGACCTCCTGGGAAGTCCTCGTGTTGCACCCCTCTTTTTTTCGTTTTTTTCTTATCGGTGGATCGGATTTCGAATTCGTTCGTTTTTTGCCCGTGCCTATAGAACGGAATGCGTGGGGATCGAGAAGATCTTTCTTTTGATATATTATACGCGCGAATCCGAGACCCGAGCAAATAGTTATGGCGGTTTGAAAATCCGGGTTCGGGGAAAGGTCGATGTAAGTAAGAAATGTTGGCAAGAATGGACGGGTGCGATCATACCAGCACAAATGCACCGGATCCCATCAGAACTCCGAAGATAAGCGTGCTTGGGCGAGAGTAGTACTAGGATGGGTGACCTCCTGGGAAGTCCTCGTGTTGCACCCCTCTTTTTTTCGTTTTTTTCTTATCGGTGGATCGGATTTCGAATTCGTTCGTTTTTTGCCTGTGCCTATAGAACGGAATGCGTGGGGATCGAGAAGATCTTTCTTTTGATACATTATACGCGCGAATCCGAGACCCGAGAAAAGAGTTATGGCGGTTTGAAAATCCGGGTTCGGGGAAAGGTCGATGTAAGTAAGAAATGTTGGCAAGAATGGACGGGTGCGATCATACCAGCACTAAGGCACCGGATTCCATGAGAACTCCGAAGTTAAGCGTGCTTTGGCGAGAGTAGAACTACGATGGGTGACCTCCTGGAAGTCCTCGTGTTACACCCCTCTTTTTTTCGTTTTTTTCTTATCGGTGGATCGTATTTCGAATCCGTTCGTTTTTTGCACGTGCCTATAGAACGGAATGCGTGTGGATCGAGAAGATCTTTCTTTTGATTATTATAGGTGCGAATCCGAGACCCGAGCAAAGAGTTATGGCGGTTTGAAAATCCGGGTTCGGGGAAAGGTCGATGTAAGTAAGAAATGTTAACAAGAGTGGACGGGTGCGATCATACCAGCACTAATGCACCGGATCCCATCAGAATTCCGAAGTTAAGCGTGCTTGGGCGAGAGTAGTACTAGGATGGGTGACCTCCTGGGAAGTCCTCGTGTTGCACACCTCTTTTTTTCGTTTTTTTCTTATCGGTGGATCGGATTTCGAATTCGTTCGTTTTTTGCCTGTGCCTATAGAACGGAATGCGTGGGAATCGAGAAGATCTTTCTTTTGATATATTATACGCGCGAATCCGAGACCCGAGCAAAGAGTTATGGCGGATTGAAAATCCGGGTTCGGGGAAAGGTCGATGTAAGTAAGAAATGTTGGCAAGAATGGACGGGTGCGATCATACCAGCAGTAATGCACCGGATCCCATCAGAACTCCGAAAATAAGCGTGCTTGGGAGAGAGTAGTACTAGGATGGGTGACCTCCTGGGAAGTCCTCGTGTTGCACCCCTCTTTTTTTCGTTTTTTTCTTATCGGTGGATCGGATTTCGAATTCGTTCGTTTTTTGCCTGTGCCTATAAAACGGAATGCGTGGGGATCGAGAAGATCTTTCTTTTGATATATTATACGCGCGAATACGAGACCCGAGCAAAGAGTTATGGCGGTTTGAAAATCCGGGTTCGGGGAAAGGTCGATGTAAGTAAGAAATGTTGGCAAGAATGGACGGGTGTGATCATACCAGCACTAATGCACCGGATCCCATCAGAACTCCGAAGTTAAGCGTGCTTGGGCGAGAGTGGTACTAGGATGGGTGACCTCCTGGGAAGTCCTCGTGTTGCACCCCTCTTTTTTTCGTTTTTTTCTTATCGGTGGATCGGATTTCGAATTCGTTCGTTTTTTGCCCGTGCCTATAGAACGGAATGCGTGGGGATCGAGAAGATCTTTCTTTTGATACATTATACGCGCGAATCCGAGACCCGAGCAAAGATTTATGGCGGTTTGAAAATCCGGGTTCGGGGAAAGGTCGATGTAAGTAAGAAATGTTGACAAGAATGGACGGGTGCGATCATACCAGCACTAATGCACCGGATCCCATCAGAACTCCGAAGTTAAGCGTGCTTGGGCGAGAGTAGTACTAGGATGGGTGACCTCCTGGGAAGTCCTCTTGTTGCACCCCTCTTTTTTTCGTTTTTTTTATTATCGGTGGATCGGATTTCGAATTCGTTCGTTTTTTACCCGTGCCTATAGAACGGAATACGTGGGGATCGAGAAGATCTTTCTTTTGATATATTATACGCGCGAATCCGAGACCGAGCAAAGAGTTATGGCGGTTTGAAAATCCGGGTTCGGGGAAAGGTCGATGTAAGTAAGAAATGTTGACAAGAATGGACGGGTGCGATCATACCAGCACTAATGCACCGGATCCCATCAGAACTCCGAAGTTAAGCGTGCTTGGGCGAGAGTAGTACTAGGATGGGTGACCTCCTGGGAAGTCCTCGTGTTGCACCCCTCGTTTTTTCGTTTTTTTTTCTTATCGGTGGATCGGATTTCGAATTCGTTCGTTTTTTGCCCGTGCCTATAGAACGGAATGCGTGGGGATCGAGAAGATCTTTCTTTTGATATATTATACGCGCGAATCCGAGACCCGAGCAAAGAGTTATGGCGGTTTGAAAATCCGGGTTCGGGGAAAGGTCGATGTAAGTAAGAAATGTTGGCAAGAATGGACGGGTGCGATAATACCAGCACTAATGCACCGGATCCCATCAGAACTCCGAAGTTAAGCGTGCTTGGGCGAGAGTAGTACTAGGATGGGTGACCTCCTGGGAAGTCCTCGTGTTGCACACCTCTTTTTTTCGTTTTTTTCTTATCGGTGGATCGGATTTCGAATTCGTTCGTTTTTTGCCTGTGCCTATAGAACGGAATGCGTGGGAATCGAGAAGATCTTTCTTTTGATATATTATACGCGCGAATCCGAGACCCGAGCAAAGAGTTATGGCGGATTGAAAATCCGGGTTCGGGGAAAGGTCGATGTAAGTAAGAAATGTTGGCAAGAATGGACGGGTGCGATCATACCAGCAGTAATGCACCGGATCCCATCAGAACTCCGAAAATAAGCGTGCTTGGGAGAGAGTAGTACTAGGATGGGTGACCTCCTGGGAAGTCCTCGTGTTGCACCCCTCTTTTTTTCGTTTTTTTCTTATCGGTGGATCGGATTTCGAATTCGTTCGTTTTTTGCCCGTGCCTATAGAACGGAATGCGTGGGGATCGAGAAGATCTTTCTTTTGATATATTATACGCGCGAATCCGAGACCCGAGCAAATAGTTATGGCGGTTTGAAAATCCGGGTTCGGGGAAAGGTCGATGTAAGTAAGAAATGTTGGCAAGAATGGACGGGTGCGATCATACCAGCACAAATGCACCGGATCCCATCAGAACTCCGAAGTTAAGCGTGCTTGGGCGAGAGTAGTACTAGGATGGGTGACCTCCTGGGAAGTCCTCGTGTTGCACCCCTCTTTTTTTCGTTTTTTTCTTATCGGTGGATCGGATTTCGAATTCGTTCGTTTTTTGCCTGTGCCTATAGAACGGAATGCGTGGGGATCGAGAAGATCTTTCTTTTGATACATTATACGCGCGAATCCGAGACCCGAGAAAAGAGTTATGGCGGTTTGAAAATCCGGGTTCGGGGAAAGGTCGATGTAAGTAAGAAATGTTGGCAAGAATGGACGGGTGCGATCATACCAGCACTAAGGCACCGGATTCCATGAGAACTCCGAAGTTAAGCGTGCTTTGGCGAGAGTAGAACTACGATGGGTGACCTCCTGGAAGTCCTCGTGTTACACCCCTCTTTTTTTCGTTTTTTTCTTATCGGTGGATCGTATTTCGAATCCGTTCGTTTTTTGCACGTGCCTATAGAACGGAATGCGTGTGGATCGAGAAGATCTTTCTTTTGATTATTATACGTGCGAATCCGAGACCCGAGCAAAGAGTTATGGCGGTTTGAAAATCCGGGTTCGGGGAAAGGTCGATGTAAGTAAGAAATGTTAACAAGAGTGGACGGGTGCGATCATACCAGCACTAATGCACCGGATCCCGTCAGAATTCCGAAGTTAAGCGTGCTTGGGCGAGAGTAGTACTAGGATGGGTGACCTCCTGGGAAGTCCTCGTGTTGCACACCTCTTTTTTTCGTTTTTTTCTTATCGGTGGATCGGATTTCGAATTCGTTCGTTTTTTGCCTGTGCCTATAGAACGGAATGCGTGGGGATCGAGAAGATCTTTCTTTTGATATATTATACGCGCGAATCCGAGACCCGAGCAAAGAGTTATGGCGGTTTGAAAATCCGGGTTCGGGGAAAGGTCGATGTAAGTAAGAAATGTTGGCAAGAATGGACGGGTGCGATAATACCAGCACTAATGCACCGGATCCCATCAGAACTCCGAAGTTAAGCGTGCTTGGGCGAGAGTAGTACTAGGATGGGTGACCTCCTGGGAAGTCCTCGTGTTGCACACCTCTTTTTTTCGTTTTTTTCTTATCGGTGGATCGGATTTCGAATTCGTTCGTTTTTTGCCTGTGCCTATAGAACGGAATGCGTGGGAATCGAGAAGATCTTTCTTTTGATATATTATACGCGCGAATCCGAGACCCGAGCAAAGAGTTATGGCGGATTGAAAATCCGGGTTCGGGGAAAGGTCGATGTAAGTAAGAAATGTTGGCAAGAATGGACGGGTGCGATCATACCAGCAGTAATGCACCGGATCCCATCAGAACTCCGAAAATAAGCGTGCTTGGGAGAGAGTAGTACTAGGATGGGTGACCTCCTGGGAAGTCCTCGTGTTGCACCCCTCTTTTTTTCGTTTTTTTCTTATCGGTGGATCGGATTTCGAATTCGTTCGTTTTTTGCCCGTGCCTATAGAACGGAATGCGTGGGGATCGAGAAGATCTTTCTTTTGATATATTATACGCGCGAATCCGAGACCCGAGCAAATAGTTATGGCGGTTTGAAAATCCGGGTTCGGGGAAAGGTCGATGTAAGTAAGAAATGTTGGCAAGAATGGACGGGTGCGATCATACCAGCACAAATGCACCGGATCCCATCAGAACTCCGAAGTTAAGCGTGCTTGGGCGAGAGTAGTACTAGGATGGGTGACCTCCTGGGAAGTCCTCGTGTTGCACCCCTCTTTTTTTCGTTTTTTTCTTATCGGTGGATCGGATTTCGAATTCGTTCGTTTTTTGCCTGTGCCTATAGAACGGAATGCGTGGGGATCGAGAAGATCTTTCTTTTGATACATTATACGCGCGAATCCGAGACCCGAGAAAAGAGTTATGGCGGTTTGAAAATCCGGGTTCGGGGAAAGGTCGATGTAAGTAAGAAATGTTGGCAAGAATGGACGGGTGCGATCATACCAGCACTAAGGCACCGGATTCCATGAGAACTCCGAAGTTAAGCGTGCTTTGGCGAGAGTAGAACTACGATGGGTGACCTCCTGGAAGTCCTCGTGTTACACCCCTCTTTTTTTCGTTTTTTTCTTATCGGTGGATCGTATTTCGAATCCGTTCGTTTTTTGCACGTGCCTATAGAACGGAATGCGTGTGGATCGAGAAGATCTTTCTTTTGATTATTATACGTGCGAATCCGAGACCCGAGCAAAGAGTTATGGCGGTTTGAAAATCCGGGTTCGGGGAAAGGTCGATGTAAGTAAGAAATGTTAACAAGAGTGGACGGGTGCGATCATACCAGCACTAATGCACCGGATCCCGTCAGAATTCCGAAGTTAAGCGTGCTTGGGCGAGAGTAGTACTAGGATGGGTGACCTCCTGGGAAGTCCTCGTGTTGCACACCTCTTTTTTTCGTTTTTTTCTTATCGGTGGATCGGATTTCGAATTCGTTCGTTTTTTGCCTGTGCCTATAGAACGGAATGCGTGGGAATCGAGAAGATCTTTCTTTTGATATATTATACGCGCGAATCCGAGACCCGAGCAAAGAGTTATGGCGGATTGAAAATCCGGGTTCGGGGAAAGGTCGATGTAAGTAAGAAATGTTGGCAAGAATGGACGGGTGCGATCATACCAGCAGTAATGCACCGGATCCCATCAGAACTCCGAAAATAAGCGTGCTTGGGAGAGAGTAGTACTAGGATGGGTGACCTCCTGGGAAGTCCTCGTGTTGCACCCCTCTTTTTTTCGTTTTTTTCTTATCGGTGGATCGGATTTCGAATTCGTTCGTTTTTTGCCTGTGCCTATAGAACGGAATGCGTGGGGATCGAGAAGATCTTTCTTTTGATATATTATACGCGCGAATACGAGACCCGAGCAAAGAGTTATGGCGGTTTGAAAATCCGGGTTCGGGGAAAGGTCGATGTAAGTAAGAAATGTTGGCAAGAATGGACGGGTGCGATCATACCAGCACTAATGCACCGGATCCCATCAGAACTCCGAAGTTAAGCGTGCTTGGGCGAGAGTGGTACTAGGATGGGTGACCTCCTGGGAAGTCCTCGTGTTGCACCCCTCTTTTTTTCGTTTTTTTCTTATCGGTGGATCGGATTTCGAATTCGTTCGTTTTTTGCCCGTGCCTATAGAACGGAATGCGTGGGGATCGAGAAGATCTTTCTTTTGATACATTATACGCGCGAATCCGAGACCCGAGCAAAGATTTATGGCGGTTTGAAAATCCGGGTTCGGGGAAAGGTCGATGTAAGTAAGAAATGTTGGCAAGAATGGACGGGTGCGATCATACCAGCACTAAGGCACCGGATTCCATGAGAACTCCGAAGTTAAGCGTGCTTGGGCGAGAGTAGAACTAGGATGGGTGACCTCCTGGAAGTCCTCGTGTTGCAACCCTCTTTTTTTCGTTTTTTTCTTATCGGTGGATCGTATTTCGAATCCGTTCGTTTTTTGCACGTGCCTATAGAACGGAATGCGTGGGGATCGAGAAGATCTTTCTTTTGATTATTATACGCGCGAATCCGGGACCCGAGCAAAGAGTTATGGCGGTTTGAAAATCCGGGTTCGGGGAAAGGTCGATGTAAGTAAGAAATGTTAACAAGAGTGGACGGGTGCGATCATACCAGCACTAATGCACCGGATTCCATGAGAACTCCGAAGTTAAGCGTGCTTGGGCGAGAGTAGAACTAGGATGGGTGACCTCCTGGAAGTCCTCGTGTTGCAACCCTCTTTTTTTCGTTTTTTTCTTATCGGTGGATCGTATTTCGAATCCGTTCGTTTTTTGCACGTGCCTATAGAACGGAATGCGTGGGGATCGAGAAGATCTTTCTTTTGATTATTATACGCGCGAATCCGGGACCCGAGCAAAGAGTTATGGCGGATTGAAAATCCGGATTCGGGGAAAGGTCGATGTAAGTAAGAAATGTTGGCAAGAATGGACGGGTGCGATCATACCATCACTAATGCACCGGATCCCATCAGAACTCCGAAAATAAGCGTGCTTGGGAGAGAGTAGTACTAGGATGGGTGACCTCCTGGGAAGTCCTCGTGTTGCACCCCTCTTTTTTTCGTTTTTTTCTTATCGGTGGATCGGATTTCGAATTCGTTCGTTTTTTGCCCGTGCCTATAGAACGGAATGCGTGGGGATCGAGAAGATCTTTCTTTTGATATATTATACGCGCGAATCCGAGACCCGAGCAAAGAGTTATGGCGGATTGAAAATCCGGGTTCGGGGAAAGGTCGATGTAAGTAAGAAATGTTGGCAAGAATGGACGGGTGCGATCATACCAGCAGTAATGCACCGGATCCCATCAGAACTCCGAAAATAAGCGTGCTTGGGAGAGAGTAGTACTAGGATGGGTGACCTCCTGGGAAGTCCTCGTGTTGCACCCCTCTTTTTTTCGTTTTTTTCTTATCGGTGGATCGGATTTCGAATTCGTTCGTTTTTTGCCCGTTCCTATAGAACGGAATGCGTGGGGATCGAGAAGATCTTTCTTTTGATATATTATACGCGCGAATCCGAGACCCGAGCAAGGAGTTAAGGCGGATTGAAAATCCGGGTTCGGGGAAAGGTCGATGTAAGTAAGAAATGTTGACAAGAATGGACGGGTGCGATCATACCAACACTAATGCACCGGATCCCATCAGAACTTCGAAGTTAAGCGTGCTTGGGCGAGAGTAGTACTAGGATGGGTGACCTCCTGGGAAGTCCTCGTGTTGCACCCCACTTGTTTTCGTTTTTTTCTTATCGGTGGATCGGATTTTGAATTTGTTCATTTTTTGCCCATGCCTATAGAACGTAATGCGTAGGGATAGAGAAGATCTTTCTTTTGATATATTATACACGCGAATCCGAGACCCGAGCAAAGAGTTATGGCGGTTTGAAAATCCGGGTTCGGGGAAAGGTGTTTTTTTCCCGTGCCAATAGAACGGAATGCGTGGGGATGGAGAAGATCTTTCTTTTGATATATTATACGCGCGAATCCGAGACCCGAGCAAAGAGTTATGACGGATTTAAAATCCGGGTTCGGGGAAAGGTCGATGTAAGTAAGAAATGTTGGCAAGAATGGACGGGTGCGATAATACCAGCACTAATGCACCGGATCCCATCAGAACTCCGAAGTTAAGCGTGCTTGGGCGAGAGTAGTACTAGGATGGGTGACCTCCTGGGAAGTCCTCGTGTTGCACCCCTCGTTTTTTCGTTTTTTTTTTCTTATCGGTGGATTGGATTTCGAATTCGTTCGTTTTTTGCCCGTGCCTATAGAACGGAATGCGTGGGGATCGAGAAGATCTTTCTTTTGATATATTATACGCGCGAATCCGAGACCCGAGCAAGGAGTTAAGGCGGATTGAAAATCCGGGTTCGGGGAAAGGTCGATGTAAGTAAGAAATGTTGGCAAGAATGGACGGGTGCGATCATACCAGAAGTAATGCACCGGATCCCATCAGAACTCCGAAAATAAGCGTGCTTGGGAGAGAGTAGTACTAGGATGGGTGACCTCCTGGGAAGTCCTCGTGTTGCACCCCTCTTTTTTTCGTTTTTTTCTTATCGGTGGGGGGAAAGGTCGATGTAAGTAAGAAATGTTGACAAGAGTGGACGGGTGCGATCATACCAGCACTAATGCACCGGATCCCATCAGAACTCCGAAGTTAAGCGTGCTTGGGCGAGAGTAGTACTAGGATGGGTGACCTCCTAGGAAGTCCTCGTGTTGCACCCCTCTTTTTTCGTTTTTTTCTTATCGGTGGATCGGATTTCGAATTCGTTCGTTTTTTGCCCGTGCCTATAGAACGGAATGCGTGGGGATCGAGAAGATCTTTCTTTTGATTATTATACGAGCGAATCCGAGACCCGAGCAAAGAGTTATGGCGGTTTGAAAATCGGGGTTCGAGGAAAGGTCGATGTAAGTAAGAAATGTTGGCAAGAATGGACGGGTGCGATCATACCAGCACTAATGCACCGGATCCCATCAGAACTCCGAAGTTAAGCGTGCTTGGGCGAGAGTAGTACTAGGATGGGTGACCTCCTGGGAAGTCCTCGTGTTGCACCCCTCTTTTTTTCGTTTTTTTCTTATCGGTGGATCGGATTTCGAATTCGTTCGTTTTTTGCCCGTGCCTATAGAACGGAATGCGTGGGGATCGAGAAGATCTTTCTTTTGATATATTATACGCGCGAATCCGAGACCCGAGCAAAGAGTTATGGCGGTTTGAAAATCCGGGTTCGGGGAAAGGTCGATGTAAGTAAGAAATGTTGGCAAGAATGGATGGGTGCGATAATACCAGCACTAATGCACCGGATCCCATCAGAACTCCGAAGTTAAGCGTGCTTGGGCGAGAGTAGTACTAGGATGGGTGACCTCCTGGGAAGTCCTCGTGTTGCACCCCTCTTTTTTTCGTTTTTTTTATTATCGGTGGATCGGATTTCGAATTCGTTCGTTTTTTACCCGTGCCTATAGAACGGAATACGTGGGGATCGAGAAGATCTTTCTTTTGATATATTATACGCGCGAATCCGAGACCCGAGCAAAGAGTTATGGCGGTTTGAAAATCCGGGTTCGGGGAAAGGTCGATGTAAGTAAGAAATGTTGACAAGAATGGACGGGTGCGATCATACCAGCACTAATGCACCGGATCCCATCAGAACTCCGAAGTTAAGCGTGCTTGGGCGAGAGTAGTACTAGGATGGGTGACCTCTTGGGAAGTCCTCGTGTTGCACCCCTCGTTTTTTCGTTTTTTTTTCTTATCGGTGGATCGGATTTCGAATTCGTTCGTTTTTTGCCCGTGCCTATAGAACGGAATGCGTGGGGATCGAGAAGATCTTTCTTTTTATATATTATACGCGCGAATCCGAGACCCGAGCAAAGAGTTATGGCGGTTTGAAAATCCGGGTTCGGGGAAAGGTCGATGTAAGTAAGAAATGTTGGCAAGAATGGACGGGTGCGATAATACCAGCACTAATGCACCGGATCCCATCAGAACTCCGAAGTTAAGCGTGCTTGGGAGAGAGTAGTACTAGGATGGGTGACCTCCTGGGAAGTCCTCGTGTTGCACCCCTCTTTTTTTCGTTTTTTTTATTATCGGTGGATCGGATTTCGAATTCGTTCGTTTTTTACCCGTGCCTATAGAACGGAATGCGTGGGGATCGAGAAGATCTTTCTTTTGATATATTATACGCGCGAATCCGAGACCCGAGCAAAGAGTTATGGCGGTTTGAAAATCCGGGTTCGGGGAAAGGTCGATGTAAGTAAGAAATGTTGACAAGAATGGACGGGTGCGATCATACCAGCACTAATGCACCGGATCCCATCAGAACTCCGAAGTTAAGCGTGCTTGGGCGAGAGTAGTACTAGGATGGGTGACCTCCTGGGAAGTCCTCGTGTTGCACCCCTCGTTTTTTCGTTTTTTTTTCTTATCGGTGGATCGGATTTCGAATTCGTTCGTTTTTTGCCCGTGCCTATAGAACGGAATGCGTGGGGATCGAGAAGATCTTTCTTTTGATATATTATACGCGCGAATCCGAGACCCGAGCAAAGAGTTATGGCGGTTTGAAAATCCGGGTTCGGGGAAAGGTCGATGTAAGTAAGAAATGTTGGCAAGAATGGACGGGTGCGATCATACCAGCACTAATGCACCGGATCTCATCAGAACTGTAATATCCGCGATATTCCAAGCTTTTATAATATAAAGTTTATTATCAATTATTTTTCTCTAAATTAAAAGGAGGATTTTAATCGAATGAAAGTTTACTATACTTTTGGAAAAAAAGTTTAACAATACAAAGATCATAGTCGAAAACTCGAAATAAATACTCGAGGGAGATAATGTAATAAGTGAGGATTTTGTTTAAGAAAACATCAACTAAAAAATGATGAGTTAGAAGTGAATTTTATTCATAAAATAAAAAAACATAAAGGCTTAAAAATCACATTACAAAGTCTTGCAAAAAGAATGCAAGAGCCGGGATTTGAACCCGAGATCTCTTGCATCCTCTCCTCACACGCCCCACACTCTTAACCACTAGACCAATTGCACTTTCTTACTACACCACACCATTCTAATCAACTTAAATCAAATTAATCTCCTTCTTTTACAAAAAAATAGACATCAGACTATGTCTGATGTGAGTTACGTTGATGTGAAATTGTCCAATGCATGCTTCTCCCACCACCATTACCTTGCAACACTCACCCTACTACATCATCTTCTCATCACCATCAAAGAAGCACACCTTGCACCTATGGGTGAGCTTCTCCTCTTCCTCCAATTGTCAATTTCCATTGCCATGGATTGAAGACTTCATCACCTTGTCTATATAAACCCCTCTCAAGACTCACTTGAAGCTTTTGCTCTCTCCTCTAGCAAGAACACCTCTCCTTCTACTCTATCTATCAATTGTGCCATTCTAGCATTCAAAAATCAGCCACTCTCTCTAAGTTATTCATCCATTCAAACACATAGAAACACCACAAAATTCCTCTCTTCTTCCTTTGGAGCCACCGAACCACCACCGGGCCGCCACTGCTGGACCGCCGGTCGACCGCCGCTGCCACGCCGGAGACGCCGGAGCCGCCGCCGCCCTTCGCCGTGCAGCCCTGCCGCCGAGCACCTCCCCTGCCCTCCCTCTCCAGTGTTCTGTAAAACAGAATACAGAAAGTATAAAATTCTATCTTTAAAAACTATATTATCCTTATGTATTTATTTAATTACAAATCTCTTATAATTGTTAAATGTATATTTTAGATTTTATGGAATAAAAAAAATATGAGAGAATCTTGTTAGTTGAAGAAAAAACTAGAAACTATATGATTTTACCATAGTAACTTAAGAGAAATAAAGATAAGTAATTATATTCATGAAATTATTACATGCATATTATTTCAAGACATAAATAGATGAAATAAAATTAGTATAGTATGAAAAGTCCATATTTAGCAATATCTTACCTTAGATCAAAATAAAAGATAGAGATACTTCATGCATGCACTTTTATACAAAAGAGGATATGATTTTCATGACTTTATAAATCAAAAGTTTGTACAATAATATTAATACCATATTTTCAAGGATTTATAATAAAAGTTTAAGTAGAGAAAAGTCTTGCATGGCATCTAATATATATGATATAGAAATTATAAAGTAGAAAAAAATAGGATAAAATATGTTACTAGCATGTGAATATTAAATAAGAAATATTATTAGCATCTTGCTTGGAAAAGAAATAAAAGTAGAAAAGATTCTATGTTAAGAACTATAAAAATAACATATGATATGATTATGATCAAAGAAGTTTTATGGATCTTAAAGTATAAAAGAATTTTGGAAATAGATCAGTGTTGTGAATGTAGTTTATTAAGTAGAATATTACAAATATTCTAAGAAAATTATAGGATAAATGAATTGTTGGAAAAAGAAAAACATTCGAATATAAGGAAAATATTAGTTTATAAATTAAAAATATTAAAATAATAGTATGATCATAAGGTGAGAATTCATTAAGGGAGGAATATTTATATTATACAAGATAAGAGGATATCTCTATAGACTTTTTAAAATAAAAAGGATTCTAGAAATATTATAAATAAAGATAGTGTAACATATAGTAATAATAGTAAGTTACCTAATCAAGCAAATTAGGAAATCCTATTTTTGGAAACTTCTAAGTAAGGAACTATGAGTTTGATATATTTTTAGATAATAAGAATAGTGAGAATAAATACAATTTATTTTAAAGTATTTAAATTGATAATTATTTTAATAAAGATATTTTCGGAATAATAAGGATATTACCAAAACTAAAATAATAATAACGAAATATTATTATTTTAGGAAAATCATTTTCTAAATTATTATTATAATAATTTAGAAACGTAAACTCTCTCATAAATAGTATAAGAGGTATTTCAAACTCTAAAAGTAAAGATCGTGTTTTGAGCTTTTTCGTAAATTCTATATCACTAGGTCGGAATCCTCGCTCATAGTAGGAACTCGCCTAACTTTCGTCAAAAGCTCGTTGCTAAACTCGGTTACGCTAAGGCAAGTGGAATTTCCCCTTGTGCCCTTTTTATCCGTCTTTATACTATTACTCGATGTTGGGAACAACTTGTATGCTTAAATAAGAATGAATCTAGGAAATATCGATTGTTAGAAATAACGACTATTGTTAGCATAGATGGCTTTATATATTCCTTGATAGGAGTATTTATGCTAGTATGGTGATTGTCTTGATTGTTACGATCTCGTTTCGAGATCGATGTCGAACTAGTGAGGGGCGTGGGATAGCCAACGCCTCTACATAACCCCACTAAGTCGTAAGTGCCTACGCGTTTGAAGTACGACTTTCGGGATCATGATCCCATCCGCTCCGATTGCAAGGAGGGATGAGCGCACTCTAGCTAAGTGCCGGGAAACGGAGTTTTTCCCTCGGGTGGCTCGGTTTATCCGTGTCCCACCACATACTCATTAAATCATAAATGGAAAGCGAATGTCTTTTATCACTAAGTAAGATAAGTGCCAAAGCACAATTAAATGGACTAGATCGTCCGGTCTCTAATGACCGATCCGGCCCTCGGTCCATTATGGGCGCGAGTGGTAATTGATTTGATTGAATAAATGAAAGTTCCCAACATACCTTCTGCTCTAAAGAAGACTACAATCTAGTAGTACTTCTCTTGCTCTTCAAGCTATCCCTTTCGGGATATGTTATCGTAAATTCTCGTATCCTAGCCCCACATAGTCAAACCATCGTAAACACAACCCTTTATCCCCTCCTTTATACCGATAAGTTGAAATTACCCAAGTACCCTCGGGAAGTTCTAATCCCGCTCGCTTAGTCTCCTAGACTAATTCTTCTTTCCGCATGTTTGCCTGGCATTTTGTCGCCCCTCGCGAATTATGTCAGATTCAGGAAACCATAGCAAGGCGAAGTGAAGGAAGGTGAAGGAAGTCAAGACCACTCAAGATGTATTTTTTTTTATTTATTTCCGTTTTAGTTTTAATATTTCTCTATCCCCGAAACATGATGGATTTAGTGTTTGTTTTCAATTAATCGTTAAGCTAAAGATAATGTAAGATATTTTGTAATGAACTAAGTCTCCTTTGGGAGCATGTTTTCGATGTATGTATTATGTCTTATTCCGCATTTTAATTGTTCTATATCATTCTAAAAGCCTTAGGTGACTTTGGACGGTAAAGTCTGAGGTCACTGGCGGTAATACCCAATGTTGTAAAATAGGGGTGTTACAATTGTGGTATCAGAGGTAAACGTTTTCGTTTTAAAACCGAAAAGTTTTAAAACCAAGAATTTTCGAAAATCGAGAACTTCTTAAAGCCTTAACTCTTACTTCCGCTACTTAGGACTTTAAATTTTAGAGGATTTTCTCCTTTACTCTTTTTAAAGAGAACCTAGGAATAGTAATCTTCCAAATTCAACTCTTAGCTAAGAAAATATTTCCCGAATTTATTAGAGACTTTAAATAGCTAAAATTTAGTTCTAGAACTACCTAACTTCTTTCTAAGATCTTTTCTACCTTTTGAAAAACCTAAAATGATTATGAACTTTTCTTATCAATAACGTAAGTGTTCTTTAAGAAACTTATCACCGGAGTCTTATACTTTCACTCTAGAAAAACTTATACCCTTATATGAAAAAAATTTGATAAGTGATCACAAAACTCACCTCATAAAGTCATTTGGTTAAAAGAAGAAAACCTTAGTGTCATAATAGGGCCAAGAAAATGAAAAGCATAAAGTGAAATTTTGATTTAGCAATTCTCGAAGTCTTGACTTCATTCACTACATTTTCCTTTCATAGAAACTAAGGAGGTTCTATAATAACGCCTTTTCTTTTCTTTCTTCCTCAGAAAAACCATGGCTAGCCCGAACCGCAACCACCTTGAGGACCACATTGACGGAGCCAACTTCGGGATGCAAGCCCCGAACCCGTACTTTCCCTACATCGTCGAGGATGGTCACCTCGGGTCAATATGGAGATTGACCAAGTCGGTGAGCCATGGGAGGAGTCGGAAGAAGATCTTGAGGAAGATCCTAACCGGCCCATAGGACTATCAGATGATGAGCTAGCACCCGTCGAATTGCCCCCATCGCCCGTGTATGAGCCCGAGGATTACCCCTCGGAAGATGAAGAGATGGCACCGGGATATGAACCCGAAGATTACTCCGATGAGGAAAATGAGGAGTTAGTGCCTGAACAGGACTTTGAGCATGGAGGAGAAAACGAGTTTGATGATGAGGAGCTGGAGTTATTGTGGCAGGCACAAGCAGATTGGGACGCTATGAATGAAGCGTCGGAAGAAGAAGACGAAGACGGGGTGGTAATCAACCCAGAAGCACCACCTCCACCTCCGCCACCAGCGAGCCCCGAGTGGGAATATGTTCCACCTGCTCCGATGCCTCCTATGATCGAAGTCCCAAGAGTCATGCCAAGAATGGAAGTCGTTTGCCCGTGCCTATAGAACGGAATGCGTGGGGATCGAGAAGATCTTTCTTTTGATATATTATACGCGTGAATCCGAGACCCGAGCAAAGAGTTATGGCGGTTTGAAAATCCGGGTTCGGGGAAAGGTCGATGTAAGTAAGAAATGTTGGCAAGAATGGACGGGTGCGATCATACCAGCACTAATGCACCGGATCCCATCAGAACTCCGAAGTTAAGCGTGCTTGGGCGAGAGTAGTACTAGGATGGGTGACCTCCTGGGAAGTCCTGGTGTTGCACCCCTCTTTTTTTCGTTTTTTTCTTATCGGTGGATCGGATTTCGAATTCGTTCGTTTTTTGCCCGTGCCTATAGAACGGAATGCGTGGGGATCGAGAAGATATTTCTTTTGATATTTTATACGCGCGAATCCGAGACCCGAGCAAAGAGTTATGGCGGTTTGAAAATCCGGGTTCGGGGAAAGGTCGATGTAAGTAAGAAATGTTGGCAAGAATGGACGGGTGCGATCATACCAGCACTAATGCACCGGATCCCATCAGAACTCCGAAGTTAAGCGTGCTTGGGCGAGAGTAGTACTAGGATGGGTGACCTCCTGGGAAGTCCTCGTGTTGCACCCCTCTTTTTTTCGTTTTTTTTCTTATCGGTGGATCGGATTTCGAATTCGTTCGTTTTTTGCCCGTGCCTATAGAATGGAATGCGTGGGGATCGAGAAGATCTTTCTTTTGATATATTATACGCGCGAATCCGAGACCCGAGCAAAGAGTTATGGCGGTTTGAAAATCCGGGTTCGGGGAAAGGTCGATGTAAGTAAGAAATGTTGGCAAGAATGGACGGGTGCGATCATACCAGCACTAATGCACCGGATCCCATCAGAACTCCGAAGTTAAGCGTGCTTGGGCGAGAGTAGTACTAGGATGGGTGACCTCCTGGGAAGTCCTCGTGTTGCACCCCTCTTTTTTTCGTTTTTTTTCTTATCGGTGGATCGGATTTCGAATTCGTTCGTTTTTTGCCCGTGCCTATAGAACGGAATGCGTGGGGATCGAGAAGATCTTTCTTTTGATATATTATACGCGCGAATCCGAGACCCGAGCAAAGAGTTATGGCGGTTTGAAAATCCGGGTTCGGGGAAAGGTCGATGTAAGTAAGAAATGTTGACAAGAATGGACGGGTGCGATCATACCATCACTAATGCACCGGATCCCATCAGAACTCCGAAGTTAAGCGTGCTTGGGCGAGAGTAGTACTAGGATGGGTGACCTCCTGGGAAGTACTCGTGTTGCACCCCTCTTTTTTTCGTTTTTTTTCTTATCGGTGGATCGGATTTCGAATTCGTTCGTTTTTTGCCCGTGCCTATAGAACGGAATGCGTGGGGATCGAGAAGATCTTTCTTTTGATATATTATACGCGCGAATCCGAGACCCGAGCAAAGAGTTATGGCGGTTTGAAAATCCGGGTTCGGGGAAAGGTCGATGTAAGTAAGAAATGTTGGCAAGAATGGACGGGTGCGATCATACCATCACTAATGCACCGGATCCCATCAGAACTCCGGAGTTAAGCGTGCTTGGGCGAGAGTAGTACTAGGATGGGTGACCTCCTGGGAAGTCCTCGTGTTGCACCCCTCTTTTTTTCGTTTTTTTTCTTATCGGTGGATCGGATTTCGAATTCGTTCGTTTTTTGCCCGTACCTATCGAACGGAATGCGTGGGGATCGAGAAGATCTTTCTTTTGATATATTATACGTGCGAATCCGAGACCCGAGTAAAGAGTTATGGCGGTTTGAAAATCCGGGTTCGGGGAAAGGTCGATGTAAGTAAGAAATGTTGGCAAGAATGGACCGGTGCGATCATACCAGCACTAATGCACCGGATCCCATCAGAACTCCGAAGTTAAGCGTGCTTGGGCGAGAGTAGTACTAGGATGGGTGACCTCCTGGGAAGTCCTCGTGTTGCACCCCTCTTTTTTTCGTTTTTTTTCTTATCGGTGGATCGGATTTCGAATTCGTTCGTTTTTTGCCCGTGCCTATAGAACGGAATGCGTGGGGATCGAGAAGATCTTTCTTTTGATATATTATACGCGCGAATCCGAGACCCGAGCAAAGAGTTATGGCGGTTTGAAAATCCGGGTTCGGGGAAAGGTCGATGTAAGTAAGAAATGTTGGCAAGAATGGACGGGTGCGATCATACCAGCAGTAATGCACCGGATCCCATCAGAACTCCGAAAATAGGCGTGCTTGGGCGAGAGTAGTACTAGGATGGGTGACCTCCTGGGAAGTCCTCGTGTTGCACCCCTCTTTTTTTCGTTTTTTTTCTTATCGGTGGATCGGATTTCGAATTCGTTCGTTTTTTGCCCGTGCCTATAGAACGGAATGCGTGGGGATCGAGAAGATCTTTCTTTTGATATATTATACGCGCGAATCCGAGACCCGAGCAAAGAGTTATGGCGGTTTGAAAATCCGGGTTCGGGGAAAGGTCGATGTAAGTAAGAAATGTTGGCAAGAATGGACGGGTGCGATCATACCAGCACTAATGCACCGGATCCCATCAGAACTCCGAAGTTAAGCGTGCTTGGGCGAGAGTAGTACTAGGATGGGTGACCTCCTGGGAAGTCCTCGTGTTGCACCCCTCTTTTTTTCGTTTTTTTCTTATCGGTGGGGGGAATGGTCGATGTAAGTAAGAAATGTTGACAAGAGTGGACGGGTGCGATCATACCAGCACTAATGCACCGGATCCCATCAGAACTCCGAAGTTAAGCGTGCTTGGGCGAGAGTAGTACTAGGATGGGTGACCTCCTAGGAAGTCCTCGTGTTGCACCCCTCTTTTTTTCGTTTTTTTCTTATCGGTGGATCGGATTTCGAATTCGTTCGTTTTTGGCCCGTGCCTATAGAACGGAATGCGTGGGGATCGAGAAGATCTTTCTTTTGATATATTATACGCGCGAATCCGAGACCCGAGCAAAGAGTTATGGCGGTTTGAAAATCCGGGTTCGGGGAAAGGTGTTTTTTGCCCGTGCCAATAGATCGGAATGCGTGGGGATCGAGAAGATCTTTCTTTTGATATATTATACGCGCGCATCCGAGACCCGAGCAAAGAGTTATGGCCGTTTGAAAATCCGGATTCGGGGAAAGGTCGATGTAAGTAAGAAATGTTGGCAAGAATGGACGGGTCCGATCATACCAGCACTAATGCACCGGATCCCATCAGAACTCCGAAGTTAAGCGTGCTTGGGCGAGAGTAGTACTAGGATGGGTGACCTCCTGGGAAGTCCTCGTGTTGCACCCCTCTTTTTTTCGTTTTTTTCTTATCGGTGGATCGGATTTCGAATTCGTTCGTTTTTTGCCCGTGCCTATAGAACGGAATGCGTGGGGATCGAGAAGATATTTCTTTTGATACATTATACGCGCGAATCCGAGACCCGAGCAAAGAGTTATGGCGGTTTGAAAATCCGGGTTCGGGGAAAGGTCGATGTAAGTAAGAAATGTTGGCAAGAATGGACGGGTGCGATCATACCAGCACTAAGGCACCGGATTCCATGAGAACTCCGAAGTTAAGCGTGCTTGGGCGAGAGTAGAACTAGGATGGGTGACCTCCTGGAAGTCCTCGTGTTGCACCCCTCTTTTTTTCGTTTTTTTCTTATCGGTGGATGGTATTTCGAATTCGTTCGTTTTTTGCCCGTGCCTATAGAACGGAATGTGTGGGGATCGAGAAGATCTTTCTTTTGATATATTATACGCGCGAATCCGAGACCCGAGCAACGCGTTATGGCGGTTGAAAATCCGGGTTCGGGGAAAGGTCGATGTAAGTAAGAAATTTTGGCAAGAATGGACGGGTGTGATCATACCAGCACTAATGCACCGGATCCCATCAGAACTCCGAAGTTAAGCGTGCTTGGGCGACTGTAGTACTAGGATGGGTGACCTCCTGGGAAGTCCTCGTGTTGCACCCCTCTTTTTTTCGTTTTTTTCTTATCGGTGGATCGGATTTCAAATTTGTTCATTTTTTGCCCGTGCCTATAGAACGGAATGCGTGGGGATCGAGAAGATCTTTCTTTTGATATATTATACGCGCGAATCCGAGACCCGAGCAAAGAGTTATGGCGGTTTGAAAATCCGGGTTCGGGGAAAGGTCGATGTAAGTAAGAAATGTTGGCAAGAATGGACGGGTGCGATCATACCAGCACTAATGCACCGGATCCCATCAGAACTCCGAAGTTAAGCGTCCTTGGGCGAGAGTAGAACTAGGATGGGTGACCTCCTGGAAGTCCTCGTGTTGCACCCCTCTTTTTTTCGTTTTTTTCTTATCGGTGGATCGTGCACCGAATTCGTTCGTTTTTTGCCCATGCCTATAGACCGGAATGCGTGGGGATCGAGAAGATCTTTCTTTTGATTATTATACGCGCGAATCCGAGACCCGAGCAAAGAGTTATGGCGGATTGAAAATCCGGGTTCGGGGAAAGGTTGATGTAAGTAAGAAATTTTGGCAAGAATGGACGGGTGCGATCATACCAGCAGTAATGCACCGGATCCCATCAGAACTCCGAAAATAAGCGTGCTTGGGAGAGTGTAGTACTAGGATGGGTGACCTCCTGGGAAGTCCTCGTGTTGCACACCTCTTTTTTTCGTTTTTTTCTTATCGGTGGATCGGATTTCGAATTCGTTCGTTTTTTGCCTGTGCCTATAGACCGGAATGCGTGGGGATCGAGAAGATCTTTCTTTTGATTATTATACGCGCGAATCCGAGACCCGAGCAAAGAGTTATGGCGGTTTGAAAATCCGGGTTCGGGGAAAGGTCGATGTAAGTAAGAAATGTTGACAAGAGTGGACGGGTGCGATCATACCAGCACTAATGCACCGGATCCCATCAGAACTCCGAAGTTAAGCGTGCTTGGGCGAGAGTAGTACTAGGATGGGTGACCTCCTAGGAAGTCCTCGTGTTGCACCCCTCTTTTTTTCGTTTTTTTCTTATCGGTGGATCGGATTTCGAATTCGTTCTTTTTTTGCCCGTGCCTATAGAACGGAATGCGTGGGGATCGAGAAGATCATTCTTTTGATATATTATACGCGCGAATCCGAGTCCCGAGCAAAGAGTTATGGCGGTTTGAAAATCCGGGTTCGGGGAAAGGTGTTTTTTGCCCGTGCCAATAGATCGGAATGCGTGGGGATCGAGAAGATCTTTCTTTTGATATATTATACGCGCGAATCCGAGACCCGAGCAAAGAGTTATGGCCGTTTGAAAATCCGGGTTCGGGGAAAGGTCGATGTAAGTAAGAAATGTTGGCAGGAATGGACGGGTGCGATCATACCAGCACTAATGCACCGGATCCCATCAGAACTCCGAAGTTAAGCGTGCTTGGGCGAGAGTAATACTAGGATGGGTGACCTCCTGGGAAGTCCTCGTGTTGCACCCCTCTTTTTTTCGTTTTTTTCTTATCGGTGGATCGGATTTCGAATTCGTTCGTTTTTTGCCCGTGCCTATAGAACGGAATGCGTGGGGATCGAGAAGATCTTTCTTTTGATACATTATACGCGCGAATCCGAGACCCGAGCAAAGAGTTATGGCGGTTTGAAAATCCGGGTTCGGGGAAAGGTCGATGTAAGTAAGAAATGTTGGCAAGAATGGACGGGTGCGATCATACCAGCACTAAGGCACCGGATTCCATGAGAACTCCGAAGTTAAGCGTGCTTGGGCGAGAGTAGAACTAGGATGGGTGACCTCCTGGAAGTCCTCGTGTTGCACCCCTCTTTTTTTCGTTTTTTTCTTATCGGTGGATCGTATTTCGAATTCGTTCGTTTTTTGCACGTGCCTATAGAACGGAATGCGTGGGGATCGAGAAGATCTTTCTGTTGATTATTATACGCGCGAATCCGAGACCCGAGCAAAGAGTTATGGCGGTTTGAAAATCCGGGTTCGGGGAAAGGTCGATGTAAGTAAGAAATGTTAACAAGAGTGGACGGGTGCGATCATACCAGCACTAATGCACCGGATCCCATCAGAACTCCGAAGTTAAGCGTGCTTGGGCGAGAGTAGTACTAGGATGGGTGACCTCCTGGGAAGTCCTCGTGTTGCACACCTCTTTTTTTCGTTTTTTTCTTATCGGTGGATCGGATTTCGAATTCGTTCGTTTTTTGCCTGTGCCTATAGAACGGAATGCGTGGGGATCGAGAAGATCGTTCTTTTGATATATTATACGCGCGAATCCGAGACCCGAGCAAGGAGTTATGGCGGATTGAAAGTCCGGGTTCGGGGAAAGGTCGATGTAAGTAAGAAATGTTGGCAAGAATGGACGGGTGCGATCATACCAGCAGTAATGCACCGGATCCCATCAGAACTCCGAAAATAAGCGTGCTTGGGAGAGAGTAGTACTAGGATGGGTGACCTCCTGGGAAGTCCTCGTGTTGCACCCCTCTTTTTTCGTTTTTTTCTTAACGGTGGGGGGAAAGGTCGATGTAAGTAAGAAATGTTGACAAGAGTGGACGGGTGCGATCATACCAGCACTAATGCACCGGATCCCATCAGAACTCCGAAGTTAAGCGTGCTTGGGCGAGAGTAGTACTAGGATGGGTGACCTCCTAGGAAGTCCTCGTGTTGCACCCCTCTTTTTTTCGTTTTTTTCTTATCGGTGGATCGGATTTCGAATTCGTTCGTTTTTTGCCCGTGCCTATAGAACGGAATGCGTGGGGATCGAGAAGATCTTTCTTTTGATTATTATACGCGCGAATCCGAGACCCGAGCAAAGAGTTATGGCGGTTTGAAAATCGGGGTTCGAGGAAAGGTCGATGTAAGTAAGAAATGTTGGCAAGAATGGACGGGTGCGATCATACCAGCACTAATGCATCGGATCCCATTAGAACTCCGAAGTTAATTTGCTTGGGCGAGAGTAGTACTAAGATGGGTGACCTCCTGGGAAGTCGTCGTGTTGCACCCCTCTTTTTTTCGTTTTTTTCTTATCGGTGGATCGGATTTCGAATTCGTTCGTCTTTTGCCCGTGCCTATAGAACGGAATGCGTGGGGATCGAGAAGATCTTTCTTTTGATTATTATACGCGCGAATCCGAGACCCGAGCAAAGAGTTATGGCGGTTTGAAAATCCGGGTTCGGGGAAAGGTCGATGTAAGTAAGAAATGTTGGCAAGAATGGACGGGTGCGATCATACCAGCACTAATGCACCGGATCCCATCAGAACTCCGAAGTTAAGCGTGCTTGGGCGAGAGTAGTACTAGGATGGGTGACCTCCTGGGAAGTCCTCGTGTTGCACACCTCTTTTTTTCGTTTTTTTCTTATCGGTGGATCGGATTTCGAATTCGTTCGTTTTTTGCCTGTGCCTATAGAACGGAATGCGTGGGGATCGAGAAGATCTTTCTTTTGATATATTATACGCGCGAATCCGAGACCCGAGCAAAGAGTTATGGCGGTTTGAAAATCCGGGTTCGGGGAAAGGTCGATGTAAGTAAGAAATGTTGGCAAGAATGGACGGGTGCGATCATACCAGCACTAATGCACCGGATCCCATCAGAACTCCGAAGTTAAGCGTGCTTGGGCGAGAGTAGTACTAGGATGGGTGACCTCCTGGGAAGTCCTCGTGTTGCGCCCCTCTTTTTTTCGTTTTTTTCTTATCGGTGGGGGGAAAGGTCGATGTAAGTAAGAAATGTTGAAAAGAGTGGACGGGTGCGATCATACCAGCACTAATGCACCGGATCCCATCAGAACTCCGAAGTTAAGCGTGCTTGGGCGAGAGTAGTACTAGGATGGGTGATCTCCTAGGAAGTCCTCGTGTTGCACCCCTCTTTTTTTCGTTTTTTTCTTATCGGTGGATCGGATTTCGAATTCGTTCGTTTTTTGCCCGTTCCTATAGAACGGAATGCGTGGGGATCGAGAAGATCTTTCTTTTGATATATTATACGCGCGAATCCGAGACCCGAGCAAAGAGTTATGGCGGTTTGAAAATCCGGGTTCGGGGAAAGGTGTTTTTTGCCCGTGCCAATAGAACGGAATGCGTGGGGATCGAGAAGATATTTCTTTTGATACATAATACGCGCGAATCCGAGACCCGAGCAAAGAGTTATGGCGGTTTGAAAATCCGGGTTCGGGGAAAGGTCGATGTAAGTAAGAAATGTTGGCAAGAATGGACGGGTGCGATCATACCAGCACTAATGCACCGGATCCCATGAGAACTCCGAAGTTAAGCGTGCTTGGGCGAGAGTAGTACTAGGATGGGTGACCTCCTGGGAAGTCCTCGTGTTGCACCCCTCTTTTTTTCGTTTTTTTCTTATCGGTGGATCGTGCTCCGAATTCGTTCGTTTTTTGCCCGTGCCTATAGAACGGATTGCGTGGGGATCGAGAAGATCTTTCTTTTGATATATTATACGCGCGAATCCGAGACCCGAGCAAAGAGTTATGGCGGTTTGAAAATCCGGGTTCGGGGAAAGGTCGATGTAAGTAAGAAATGTTGCCAAGAACGGACGGGTGCGATCATACCAGCACTAATGCACCGGATCCCATCAGAACTCCGAAGTTAAGCGTGCTTGGGCGAGAGTAGAACTAGGATGGGTGACCTCCTGGAAGTCCTCGTGTTGCACCCCTCTTTTTTTCGTTTTTTTCTTATCGGTGGATCGTGCTCCGAATTCGTTCGTTTTTTGCCCGTGCCTATAGACCGGAATGCGTGGGGATCGAGAAGATCTTTCTTTTGATTATTATACGCGCGAATCCGAGACCCGAGCAAAGAGTTATGGCGGTTTGAAAATCCGGGTTCGGGGAAAGGTCGATGTAAGTAAGAAATGTTAACAAGAGTGGACGGGTGCGATCATACCAGCACTAATGCACCGGATCCCATCAGAACTCCGAAGTTAAGCGTGCTTGGGCGAGAGTAGTACTAGGATGGGTGACCTCCTGGGAAGTACTCGTGTTGCACACCTCTTTTTTTCGTTTTTTTCTTATCGGTGGATCGGATTTCGAATTTGTTCATTTTTTGCCCGTGCCTATAGAACGGAATGCGTGGGGATCGAGAAGATCTTTCTTTTGATATATTAAAGCGCGAATCCGAGACCCGAGCAAAGAGTTATGGCGGTTTGAAAATCCGGGTTCGGGGAAAGGTCGATGTAAGTAAGAAATGTTGGCAAGAATGGAATGGTGCGATCATACCAGCACTAATGCACCGGATCCCATCAGAACTCCGAAGTTAAGCGTGCTTGGGCGAGAGTAATACTAGGATGGGTGACCTCCTGGGAAGTCCTCGTGTTGCACCCCTCTTTTTTTCGTTTTTTTCTTATCGGTGGATCGGATTTCGAATTCGTTCGTTTTTTGCCCGTGCCTATAGAACGGAATGCGTGGGTATCGAGAAGATCTTTCTTTTGATACATTATACGCGCGAATCCGAGACCCGAGCAAAGAGTTATGGCGGTTTGAAAATCCGGGTTCGGGGAAAGGTCGATGTAAGTAAGAAATGTTGGCAAGAATGGACGGGTGCGATCATACCAGCACTAAGGCACCGGATTCCATGAGAACTCCGAAGTTAAGCGTGCTTGGGCGAGAGTAGAACTAGGATGGGTGACCTCCTGGAAGTCCTCGTGTTGCACCCCTCTTTTTTTCGTTTTTTTCTTATCGGTGGATCGTATTTCGAATTCGTTCGTTTTTTGCACGTGCCTATAGAACGGAATGCGTGGGGATCGAGAAGATCTTTCTGTTGATTATTATACGCGCGAATCCGAGACCCGAGCAAAGAGTTATGGCGGTTTGAAAATCCGGGTTCGGGGAAAGGTCGATGTAAGTAAGAAATGTTAACAAGAGTGGACGGGTGCGATCATACCAGCACTAATGCACCGGATCCCATCAGAACTCCGAAGTTAATTTGCTTGGGCGAGAGTAGTACTAAGATGGGTGACCTCCTTGGAAGTCGTCGTGTTGCACCCCTCTTTTTTTCGTTTTTTTCTTATCGGTGGATCGGATTTCGAATTCGTTCGTCTTTTGCCCGTGCCTATAGAACGGAATGCGTGGGGATCGAGAAGATCTTTCTTTTGATTATTATACGCGCGAATCCGAGACCCGAGCAAAGAGTTATGGCGGTTTGAAAATCCGGGTTCGGGGAAAGGTCGATGTAAGTAAGAAATGTTGACAAGAGTGGACGGGTGCGATCATACCAGCACTAATGCACCGGATCCCATCAGAACTCCGAAGTTAAGCGTGCTTGGGCGAGAGTAGTACTAGGATGGGTGACCTCCTGGGAAGTCCTCGTGTTGCACACCTCTTTTTTTCGTTTTTTTCTTATCGGTGGATCGAATTTCGAATTCGTTCGTTTTATGCCTGTGCCTATAGAACGGAATGCGTGGGGATCGAGAAGATCTTTCTTTTGATATATTATACGCGCGAATCCGAGACCCGAGCAAGGAGTTATGGCGGATTGAAAATCCGGGTTCGGGGAAAGGTCGATGTAAGTAAGAAATGTTGGCAAGAATGGACGGGTGCGATCATACCAGCAGTAATGCACCGGATCCCATCAGAACTCCGAAAATAAGCGTGCTTGGGAGAGAGTAGTACTAGGATGGGTGACCTCCTGGGAAGTCCTCGTGTTGCACCCCTCTTTTTTTCGTTTTTTTCTTATCGGTGGATCGGATTTCGAATTCGTTCGTTTTTTGCCCGTGCCTATAGAACGGAATGTGTGGGGATCGAGAAGATCTTTCTTTTGATATATTATACGCGCGAATCCGAGACCCGAGCAAAGAGTTATGGCGGTTTGAAAATCCGGGTTCGGGGAAAGGTCGATGTAAGTAAGAAATGTTGGCAAGAATGGACGGGTGCGATCATACCAGCACTAAGGCACCGGATTCCATGAGAACTCCGAAGTTAAGCGTGCTTGGGCGAGAGTAGAACTAGGATGGGTGACCTCCTGGAAGTCCTCGTGTTGCACCCCTCTTTTTTTCGTTTTTTTCTTATCGGTGGATCGTATTTCGAATTCGTTCGTTTTTTGCACGTGCCTATAGAACGGAATGCGTGGGGATCGAGAAGATCTTTCTGTTGATTATTATACGCGCGAATCCGAGACCCGAGCAAAGAGTTATGGCGGTTTGAAAATCCGGGTTCGGGGAAAGGTCGATGTAAGTAAGAAATGTTAACAAGAGTGGACGGGTGCGATCATACCAGCACTAATGCACCGGATCCCATCAGAACTCCGAAGTTAATTTGCTTGGGCGAGAGTAGTACTAAGATGGGTGACCTCCTGGGAAGTCGTCGTGTTGCACCCCTCTTTTTTTCGTTTTTTTCTTATCGGTGGATCGGATTTCGAATTCGTTCGTCTTTTGCCCGTGCCTATAGAACGGAATGCGTGGGGATCGAGAAGATCTTTCTTTTGAGTATTATACGCGCGAATCCGAGACCAGAGCAAAGAGTTATGGCGGTTTGAAAATCCGGGTTCGGGGAAAGGTCGATGTAAGTAAGAAATGTTGACAAGAGTGGACGGGTGCGATCATACCAGCACTAATGCACCGGATCCCATCAGAACTCCGAAGTTAAGCGTGCTTGGGCGAGAGTAGTACTAGGATGGGTGACCTCCTGGGAAGTCCTCGTGTTGCACACCTCTTTTTTTCGTTTTTTTCTTATCGGTGGATCGAATTTCGAATTCGTTCGTTTTATGCCTGTGCCTATAGAACGGAATGCGTGGGGATCGAGAAGATCTTTCTTTTGATATATTATACGCGCGAATCCGAGACCCGAGCAAGGAGTTATGGCGGATTGAAAATCCGGGTTCGGGGAAAGGTCGATGTAAGTAAGAAATGTTGGCAAGAATGGACGGGTGCGATCATACCAGCAGTAATGCACCGGATCCCATCAGAACTCCGAAAATAAGCGTGCTTGGGAGAGAGTAGTACTAGGATGGGTGACCTCCTGGGAAGTCCTCGTGTTGCACCCCTCTTTTTTTCGTTTTTTTCTTATCGGTGGATCGGATTTCGAATTCGTTCGTTTTTTGCCCGTGCCTATAGAACGGAATGCGTGGGGATCGAGAAGATCTTTCTTTTGATATATTATACGCGCGAATCCGAGACCCGAGCAAAGAGTTATGGAGGTTTGAAAATCCGGGTTCGGGGAAAGGTGTTTTTTGCCCGTGCCAATAGATCGGAATGCGTGGGGATCGAGAAGATCTTTCTTTTGATATATTATACGCGCGAATCCGAGACCCGAGCAAAGAGTTATGGCCGTTTGAAAATCCGGGTTTGGGGAAAGGTCGATGTAAGTAAGAAATGTTGGCAAGAATGGACGGGTGCGATCATACCAGCAATAATGCACCGAATCCCATCAGAAATCCGAAAATAAGCGTTCTTGGGAGAGAGTAGTACTAGGATGGGTGACCTCCTGGGAAGTCCTCGTGTTGCACACCTCTTTTTTTCGTTTTTTTCTTATCGGTGGATCGAATTTCGAATTCGTTCGTTTTTTGCCTGTGCCTATAGAACGGAATGCGTGGGGATCGAGAAGATCTTTCTTTTGATATATTATACGTGCGAATCCGAGACCCGAGCAAGGAGTTATGGCGGATTGAAAATCCGGGTTCGGGGAAAGGTCGATGTAAGTAAGAAATGTTGGCAAGAATGGACGGGTGCGATCATACCAGCAGTAATGCACCGGATCCCATCAGAACTCCGAAAATAAGCGTGCTTGGGAGAGAGTAGTACTAGGATGGGTGACCTCCTGGGAAGTCCTCGTGTTGCACCCCTCTTTTTTTCGTTTTTTTCTTATCGGTGGATCGGATTTCGAATTCGTTCGTTTTTTGCCCGTGCCTATAGAACGGAATGCGTGGGGATCGAGAAGATCTTTCTTTTGATATATTATACGCGCGAATCCGAGACCCGAGCAAAGAGTTATGGCGGTTTGAAAATCCGGGTTCGGGGAAAGGTCGATGTAAGTAAGAAATGTTGGCAAGAATGGAGGGGTGCGATCATACCAGCATAATGCACCGGATCCCATCAGAACTCCGAAGTTAAGCGTGCTTGGGCGAGAGTAGTACTAGGATGGGTGACCTCCTGGGAAGTCCTCGTGTTGCACCCCTCTTTTTTTCGTTTTTTTCTTATCGGTGGGGGGAAAGGTTGATGTAAGTAAGAAATGTTGACAAGAGTGGACGGGTGCGATCATACCAGCACTAATGCACCGGATCCCATCAGAAGTCCGAAGTTAAGCGTGCTTGGGCGAGAGTAGTACTAGGATGGGTGACCTCCTAGGAAGTCCTCGTGTTGCACCCCTCTTTTTTTCGTTTTTTTCTTATCGGTGGATCGGATTTCGAATTCGTTCGTTTTTTGCCCGTGCCTATAGAACGGAATGCGTGGGGATCGAGAAGATCTTTCTTTTGATATATTATACGCGCGAATCCGAGACCCGAGCAAAGAGTTATGGCGGTTTGAAAATCCGGGTTCGGGGAAAGGTGTTTTTTGCCCGTGCCAATAGATCGGAATGCGTGGGGATTGAGAAGATCTTTCTTTTGATATATTATACGCGCGAATCCGAGACCCGAGCAAAGAGTTATGGCCGTTTGAAAATCCGGGTTCGGGGAAAGGTCGATGTAAGTAAGAAATGTTGGCAAGAATGGACGGGTGCGATCATACCAGCACTAATGCACCGGATCCCATCAGAACTCCGAAGTTACGCGTGCTTGGGCGAGAGTAGTACTAGGATGGGTGACCTCCTGGGAAGTCCTCGTGTTGCACCCCTCTTTTTTTCGTTTTTTTCTTATCGGTGGATCGGATTTCGAATTCATTCGTTTTTTGCCCGTGCCTATAGAACGGAATGCGTGGGGATCGAGAAGATATTTCTTTTGATACATTATACGCGCGAATCCGAGACCCGAGCAAAGAGTTATGGCGGTTTGAAAATCCGGGTTCGGGGAAAGGTCGATGTAAGTAAGAAATGTTGGCAAGAATGGACGGGTGCGATCATACCAGCACTAAGGCACCGGATTCCATGAGAACTCCGAAGTTAAGCGTGCTTGGGCGAGAGTAGAACTAGGATGGGTGACCTCCTGGAAGTCCTCGTGTTGCACCCCTCTTTTTTTCGTTTTTTTCTTATCGGTGGATCGGATTTCGAATTTGTTCATTTTTTGCCCGTGCCTATAGAACGGAATGCGTGGGGATCGAGAAGATCTTTCTTTTGATATATTATACGCGCGAATCCGAGACCCGAGCAAAGAGTTATGGCGGTTTGAAAATCCGGGTTCGGGGAAAGGTCGATGTAAGTAAGAAATGTTGGCAAGAATGGACGGGTGCGATCATACCAGCACTAATGCACCGGATCCCATCAGAACTCCGAAGTTAAGCGTGCTTGGGCGAGAGTAGTACTAGGATGGGTGACCTCCTGGGAAGTCCTCGTGTTGCACCCCTCTTTTTTTCGTTTTTTTTCTTATCGGTGGATCGGATTTCGAATTCGTTCGTTTTTTGCCCGTGCCTATAGAACGGATTGCGTGGGGATCGAGAAGATCTTTCTTTTGATATATTATACGCGCGAATCCGAGACCCGAGCAAAGAGTTATGGCGGTTTGAAAATCCGGGTTCGGGGAAAGGTCGATGTAAGTAAGAAATGTTGCCAAGAATGGACGGGTGCGATCATACCAGCACTAATGCACCGGATCCCATCAGAACTCCGAAGTTAAGCGTGCTTGGGCGAGAGTAGAACTAGGATGGGTGACCTCCTGGAAGTCCTCGTGTTGCACCCCTCTTTTTTTCGTTTTTTTCTTATCGGTGGATCGTGCTCCGAATTCGTTCGTTTTTTGCCCGTGCCTATAGACCGGAATGCGTGGGGATCGAGAAGATATTTCTTTTGATTATTATACGCGCGAATCCGAGACCCGAGCAAAGAGTTATGGCGGTTTGAAAATCCGGGTTCGGGGAAAGGTCGATGTAAGTAAGAAATGTTAACAAGAGTGGACGGGTGCGATCATACCAGCACTAATGCACCGGATCCCATCAGAACTCCGAAGTTAAGCGTGCTTGGGCGAGAGTAGTACTAGGATGGGTGACCTCCTGGGAAGTACTCGTGTTGCACACCTCTTTTTTTCGTTTTTTTCTTATCGGTGGATCGGATTTCGAATTTGTTCATTTTTTGCCCGTGCCTATAGAACGGAATGCGTGGGGATCGAGAAGATCTTTCTTTTGATATATTATACGCGCGAATCCGATACCCGAGCAAAGAGTTATGGCGGTTTGAAAATCCGGGTTCGGGGAAAGGTCGATGTAAGTAAGAAATGTTGGCAAGAATGGAATGGTGCGATCATACCAGCACTAATGCACCGGATCCCATCAGAACTCCGAAGTAAAGCGTGCTTGGGCGAGAGTAATACTAGGATGGGTGACCTCCTGGGAAGTCCTCGTGTTGCACCCCTCTTTTTTTCGTTTTTTTCTTATCGGTGGATCGGATTTCGAATTCGTTCGTTTTTTGCCCGTGCCTATAGAACGGAATGCGTGTGGATCGAGAAGATCTTTCTTTTGATACATTATACGCGCGAATCCGAGACCCGAGCAAAGAGTTATGGCGGTTTGAAAATCCGGGTTCGGGGAAAGGTCGATGTAAGTAAGAAATGTTGGCAAGAATGGACGGGTGCGATCATACCAGCACTAAGGCACCGGATTCCATGAGAACTCCGAAGTTAAGCGTGCTTGGGCGAGAGTAGAACTAGGATGGGTGACCTCCTGGAAGTCCTCGTGTTGCACCCCTCTTTTTTTCGTTTTTTTCTTATCGGTGGATCGTATTTCGAATTCGTTCGTTTTTTGCACGTGCCTATAGAACGGAATGCGTGGGGATCGAGAAGATCTTTCTGTTGATTATTATACGCGCGAATCCGAGACCCGAGCAAAGAGTTATGGCGGTTTGAAAATCCGGGTTCGGGGAAAGGTCGATGTAAGTAAGAAATGTTAACAAGAGTGGACGGGTGCGATCATACCAGCACTAATGCACCGGATCCCATCAGAACTCCGAAGTTAATTTGCTTGGGCGAGAGTAGTACTAAGATGGGTGACCTCCTTGGAAGTCGTCGTGTTGCACCCCTCTTTTTTTCGTTTTTTTCTTATCGGTGGATCGGATTTCGAATTCGTTCGTCTTTTGCCCGTGCCTATAGAACGGAATGCGTGGGGATCGAGAAGATCTTTCTTTTGATTATTATACGCGCGAATCCGAGACCCGAGCAAAGAGTTATGGCGGTTTGAAAATCCGGGTTCGGGGAAAGGTCGATGTAAGTAAGAAATGTTGACAAGAGTGGACGGGTGCGATCATACCAGCACTAATGCACCGGATCCCATCAGAACTCCGAAGTTAAGCGTGCTTGGGCGAGAGTAGTACTAGGATGGGTGACCTCCTGGGAAGTACTCGTGTTGCACACCTCTTTTTTTCGTTTTTTTCTTATCGGTGGATCGGATTTCGAATTCGTTCGTTTTTTGCCCGTGCCTATAGAACGGAATGCGTGGGGATCGAGAAGATCTTTCTTTTGATATATTATACGCGCGAATCCGAGACCCGAGCAAAGAGTTATGGCGGTTTGAAAATCCGGGTTCGGGGAAAGGTGTTTTTTGCCCGTGCCAATAGATCGGAATGCGTGGGGATTGAGAAGATCTTTCTTTTGATATATTATACGCGCGAATCCGAGACCCGAGCAAAGAGTTATGGCCGTTTGAAAATCCGGGTTCGGGGAAAGGTCGATGTAAGTAAGAAATGTTGGCAAGAATGGACGGGTGCGATCATACCAGCACTAATGCACCGGATCCCATCAGAACTCCGAAGTTACGCGTGCTTGGGCGAGAGTAGTACTAGGATGGGTGACCTCCTGGGAAGTCCTCGTGTTGCACCCCTCTTTTTTTCGTTTTTTTCTTATCGGTGGATCGGATTTCGAATTCGTTCGTTTTTTGCCCGTGCCTATAGAACGGAATGCGTGGGGATCGAGAAGATATTTCTTTTGATACATTATACGCGCGAATCCGAGTCCCGAGCAAAGAGTTATGGCGGTTTGAAAATCCGGGTTCGGGGAAAGGTCGATGTAAGTAAGAAATGTTGGCAAGAATGGACGGGTGCGATCATACCAGCACTAAGGCACCGGATTCCATGAGAACTCCGAAGTTAAGCGTGCTTGGGCGAGAGTAGAACTAGGATGGGTGACCTCCTGGAAGTCCTCGTGTTGCACCCCTCTTTTTTTCGTTTTTTTCTTATCGGTGGATCGGATTTCGAATTTGTTCATTTTTTGCCCGTGCCTATAGAACGGAATGCGTGGGGATCGAGAAGATCTTTCTTTTGATATATTATACGCGCGAATCCGAGACCCGAGCAAAGAGTTATGGCGGTTTGAAAATCCGGGTTCGGGGAAAGGTCGATGTAAGTAAGAAATGTTGCCAAGAATGGACGGGTGCGATCATACCAGCACTAATGCACCGGATCCCATCAGAACTCCGAAGTTAAGCGTGCTTGGGCGAGAGTAGAACTAGTATGGGTGACCTCCTGGAAGTCCTCGTGTTGCACCCCTCTTTTTTTCGTTTTTTTCTTATCGGTGGATCGTGCTCCGAATTCGTTCGTTTTTTGCCCGTGCCTATAGACCGGAATGCGTGGGGATCGAGAAGATATTTCTTTTGATTATTATACGCGCGAATCCGAGACCCGAGCAAAGAGTTATGGCGGTTTGAAAATCCGGGTTCGGGGAAAGGTCGATGTAAGTAAGAAATGTTAACAAGAGTGGACGGGTGCGATCATACCAGCACTAATGCACCAGATCCCATCAGAACTCCGAAGTTAAGCGTGCTTGGGCGAGAGTAGTACTAGGATGGGTGACCTCCTGGGAAGTACTCGTGTTGCACACCTCTTTTTTTCGTTTTTTTCTTATCGGTGGATCGGATTTCGAATTTGTTCATTTTTTGCCCGTGCCTATAGAACGGAATGCGTGGGGATCGAGAAGATCTTTCTTTTGATATATTATACGCGCGAATCCGAGACCCGAGCAAAGAGTTATGGCGGTTTGAAAATCCGGGTTCGGGGAAAGGTCGATGTAAGTAAGAAATGTTGGCAAGAATGGAATGGTGCGATCATACCAGCACTAATGCACCGGATCCCATCAGAACTCCGAAGTTAAGCGTGCTTGGGCGAGAGTAATACTAGGATGGGTGACCTCCTGGGAAGTCCTCGTGTTGCACCCCTCTTTTTTTCGTTTTTTTCTTATCGGTGGATCGGATTTCGAATTCGTTCGTTTTTTGCCCGTGCCTATAGAACGGAATGCGTGGGGATCGAGAAGATCTTTCTTTTGATACATTATACGCGCGAATCCGAGACCCGAGCAAAGAGTTATGGCGGTTTGAAAATCCGGGTTCGGGGAAAGGTCGATGTAAGTAAGAAATGTTGGCAAGAATGGACGGGTGCGATCATACCAGCACTAAGGCACCGGATTCCATGAGAACTCCGAAGTTAAGCGTGCTTGGGCGAGAGTAGAACTAGGATGGGTGACCTCCTGGAAGTCCTCGTGTTGCACCCCTCTTTTTTTCGTTTTTTTCTTATCGGTGGATCGTATTTCGAATTCGTTCGTTTTTTGCACGTGCCTATAGAACGGAATGCGTGGGGATCGAGAAGATCTTTCTGTTGATTATTATACGCGCGAATCCGAGACCCGAGCAAAGAGTTATGGCGGTTTGAAAATCCGGGTTCGGGGAAAGGTCGATGTAAGTAAGAAATGTTAACAAGAGTGGACGGGTGCGATCATACCAGCACTAATGCACCGGATCCCATCAGAACTCCGAAGTTAATTTGCTTGGGCGAGAGTAGTACTAAGATGGGTGACCTCCTTGGAAGTCGTCGTGTTGCACCCCTCTTTTTTTCGTTTTTTTCTTATCGGTGGATCGGATTTCGAATTCGTTCGTCTTTTGCCCGTGCCTATAGAACGGAATGCGTGGGGATCGAGAAGATCTTTCTTTTGATTATTATACGCGCGAATCCGAGACCCGAGCAAAGAGTTATGGCGGTTTGAAAATCCGGGTTCGGGGAAAGGTCGATGTAAGTAAGAAATGTTGACAAGAGTGGACGGGTGCGATCATACCAGCACTAATGCACCGGATCCCATCAGAACTCCGAAGTTAAGCGTGCTTGGGCGAGAGTAGTACTAGGATGGGTGACCTCCTGGGAAGTACTCGTGTTGCACACCTCTTTTTTTCGTTTTTTTCTTATCGGTGGATCGGATTTCGAATTCGTTCGTTTTTTGCCCGTGCCTATAGAACGAAATGCGTGGGGATCGAGAAGATCTTTCTTTTGATATATTATACGCGCGAATCCGAGACCCGAGCAAAGAGTTATGGCGGTTTGAAAATCCGGGTTCGGGGAAAGGTGTTTTTTGCCCGTGCCAATAGATCGGAATGCGTGGGGATTGAGAAGATCTTTCTTTTGATATATTATACGCGCGAATCCGAGACCCGAGCAAAGAGTTATGGCCGTTTGAAAATCCGGGTTCGGGGAAAGGTCGATGTAAGTAAGAAATGTTGGCAAGAATGGACGGGTGCGATCATACCAGCACTAATGCACCGGATCCCATCAGAACTCCGAAGTTACGCGTGCTTGGGCGAGAGTAGTACTAGGATGGGTGACCTCCTGGGAAGTCCTCGTGTTGCACCCCTCTTTTTTTCGTTTTTTTCTTATCGGTGGATCGGATTTCGAATTCGTTCGTTTTTTGCCCGTGCCTATAAAACGGAATGCGTGGGGATCGAGAAGATATTTCTTTTGATACATTATACGCGCGAATCCGAGACCCGAGCAAAGAGTTATGGCGGTTTGAAAATCCGGGTTCGGGGAAAGGTCGATGTAAGTAAGAAATGTTGGCAAGAATGGACGGGTGCGATCATACCAGCACTAAGGCACCGGATTCCATGAGAACTCCGAAGTTAAGCGTGCTTGGGCGAGAGTAGAACTAGGATGGGTGACCTCCTGGAAGTCCTCGTGTTGCACCCCTCTTTTTTTCGTTTTTTTCTTATCGGTGGATCGTATTTCGAATTCGTTCGTTTTTTGCACGTGCCTATAGAACGGAATGCGTGGGGATCGAGAAGATCTTTCTGTTGATTATTATACGCGCGAATCCGAGACCCGAGCAAAGAGTTATGGCGGTTTGAAAATCCGGGTTCGGGGAAAGGTCGATGTAAGTAAGAAATGTTAACAAGAGTGGACGGGTGCGATCATACCAGCACTAATGCACCGGATCCCATCAGAACTCCGAAGTTAATTTGCTTGGGCGAGAGTAGTACTAAGATGGGTGACCTCCTTGGAAGTCGTCGTGTTGCACCCCTCTTTTTTTCGTTTTTTTCTTATCGGTGGATCGGATTTCGAATTCGTTCGTCTTTTGCCCGTGCCTATAGAACGGAATGCGTGGGGATCGAGAAGATCTTTCTTTTGATTATTATACGCGCGAATCCGAGACCCGAGCAAAGAGTTATGGCGGTTTGAAAATCCGGGTTCGGGGAAAGGTCGATGTAAGTAAGAAATGTTGACAAGAGTGGACGGGTGCGATCATACCAGCACTAATGCACCGGATCCCATCAGAACTCCGAAGTTAAGCGTGCTTGGGCGAGAGTAGTACTAGGATGGGTGACCTCCTGGGAAGTACTCGTGTTGCACACCTCTTTTTTTCGTTTTTTTCTTATCGGTGGATCGGATTTCGAATTCGTTCGTTTTTTGCCCGTGCCTATAGAACGAAATGCGTGGGGATCGAGAAGATCTTTCTTTTGATATATTATACGCGCGAATCCGAGACCCGAGCAAAGAGTTATGGCGGTTTGAAAATCCGGGTTCGGGGAAAGGTGTTTTTTGCCCGTGCCAATAGATCGGAATGCGTGGGGATTGAGAAGATCTTTCTTTTGATATATTATACGCGCGAATCCGAGACCCGAGCAAAGAGTTATGGCCGTTTGAAAATCCGGGTTCGGGGAAAGGTCGATGTAAGTAAGAAATGTTGGCAAGAATGGACGGGTGCGATCATACCAGCACTAATGCACCGGATCCCATCAGAACTCCGAAGTTACGCGTGCTTGGGCGAGAGTAGTACTAGGATGGGTGACCTCCTGGGAAGTCCTCGTGTTGCACCCCTCTTTTTTTCGTTTTTTTCTTATCGGTGGATCGGATTTCGAATTCGTTCGTTTTTTGCCCGTGCCTATAAAACGGAATGCGTGGGGATCGAGAAGATATTTCTTTTGATACATTATACGCGCGAATCCGAGACCCGAGCAAAGAGTTATGGCGGTTTGAAAATCCGGGTTCGGGGAAAGGTCGATGTAAGTAAGAAATGTTGGCAAGAATGGACGGGTGCGATCATACCAGCACTAAGGCACCGGATTCCATGAGAACTCCGAAGTTAAGCGTGCTTGGGCGAGAGTAGAACTAGGATGGGTGACCTCCTGGAAGTCCTCGTGTTGCACCCCTCTTTTTTTCGTTTTTTTCTTATCGGTGGATCGGATTTCGAATTTGTTCATTTTTTGCCCGTGCCTATAGAACGGAATGCGTGGGGATCGAGAAGATCTTTCTTTTGATATATTATACGCGCGAATCCGAGACCCGAGCAAAGAGTTATGGCGGTTTGAAAATCCGGGTTCGGGGAAAGGTCGATGTAAGTAAAAAATGTTGGCAAGAATGGACGGGTGCGATCATACCAGCACTAATGCACCGGATCCCATCAGAACACTGAAGTTAAGCGTGCTTGGGCGAGAGTAGTACTAGGATGGGTGACCTCCTGGGAAGTCCTCGTGTTGCACCCCTCTTTTTTTCGTTTTTTTTCTTATCGGTGGATCGGATTTCGAATTCGTTCGTTTTTTGCCCGTGCCTATAGAACGGATTGCGTGGGGATCGAGAAGATCTTTCTTTTGATATATTATACGCGCGAATCCGAGACCCGAGCAAAGAGTTATGGCGGTTTGAAAATCCGGGTTCGGGGAAAGGTCGATGTAAGTAAGAAATGTTGCCAAGAATGGACGGGTGCGATCATACCAGCACTAATGCACCGGATCCCATCAGAACTCCGAAGTTAAGCGTGCTTGGGCGAGAGTAGAACTAGGATGGGTGACCTCCTGGAAGTCCTCGTGTTGCACCCCTCTTTTTTTCGTTTTTTTCTTATCGGTGGATCGTGCTCCGAATTCGTTCGTTTTTTGCCCGTGCCTATAGACCGGAATGCGTGGGGATCGAGAAGATATTTCTTTTGATTATTATACGCGCGAATCCGAGACCCGAGCAAAGAGTTATGGCGATTTGAAAATTCGGGTTCGGGGAAAGGTCGATGTAAGTAAGAAATGTTAACAAGAGTGGACGGGTGCGATCATACCAGCACTAATGCACCGGATCCCATCAGAACTCCGAAGTTAAGCGTGCTTGGGCCAGAGTAGTACTAGGATGGGTGACCTCCTGGGAAGTACTCGTGTTGCACACCTCTTTTTTTCGTTTTTTTCTTATCGGTGGATCGGATTTCGAATTTGTTCATTTTTTGCCCGTGCCTATAGAACGGAATGCGTGGGGATCGAGAAGATCTTTCTTTTGATATATTATACGCGCGAATCCGAGACCCGAGCAAAGAGTTATGGCGGTTTGAAAATCCGGGTTCGGGGAAAGGTCGATGTAAGTAAGAAATGTTGGCAAGAATGGACGGGTGCGATCATACCAGCAGTAATGCACCGGATCCCATCAGAACTCCGAAAATAAGCGTGCTTGGGAGAGAGTAGTACTAGGATGGGTGACCTCCTGGGAAGTCCTCGTGTTGCACCCCTCTTTTTTTCGTTTTTTTCTTATCGGTGGATCGGATTTCGAATTCGTTCGTTTTTTGCCCGTGCCTATTGAACGGAATGCGTGGGGATCGAGAAGATCTTTCTTTTGATATATTATACGCGCGAATCCGAGACCCGAGCAAAGAGTTATGGCGGTTTGAAAATCCGGGTTCGGGGAAAGGTCGATGTAAGTAAGAAATGTTGGCAAGAATGGACGGGTGCGATCATACCAGCACTAAGGCACCGGATTCCATGAGAACTCCGAAGTTAAGCGTGCTTGGGCGAGAGTAGAACTAGGATGGGTGACCTCCTGGAAGTCCTCGTGTTGCACCCCTCTTTTTTTCGTTTTTTTCTTATCGGTGGATCGTATTTCGAATTCGTTCGTTTTTTGCACGTGCCTATAGAACGGAATGCGTGGGGATCGAGAAGATCTTTCTGTTGATTATTATACGCGCGAATCCGAGACCCGAGCAAAGAGTTATGGCGGTTTGAAAATCCGGGTTCGGGGAAAGGTCGATGTAAGTAAGAAATGTTAACAAGAGTGGACGGGTGCGATCATACCAGCACTAATGCACCGGATCCCATCAGAACTCCGAAGTTAATTTGCTTGGGCGAGAGTAGTACTAAGATGGGTGACCTCCTGGGAAGTCGTCGTGTTGCACCCCTCTTTTTTTAGTTTTTTTCTTATCGGTGGATCGGATTTCGAATTCGTTCGTCTTTTGCCCGTGCCTATAGATCGGAATGCGTGGGGATCGAGAAGATCTTTCTTTTGAGTATTATACGCGCGAATCCGAGACCCGAGCAAAGAGTTATGGCGGTTTGAAAATCCGGGTTCGGGGAAAGGTCGATGTAAGTAAGAAATGTTGACAAGAGTGGACGGGTGCGATCATACCAGCACTAATGCACCGGATCCCATCAGAACTCCGAAGTTAAGCGTGCTTGGGCGAGAGTAGTACTAGGATGGGTGACCTCCTGGGAAGTCCTCGTGTTGCACACCTCTTTTTTTCGTTTTTTTCTTATCGGTGGATCGAATTTCGAATTCGTTCGTTTTATGCCTGTGCCTATAGAACGGAATGCGTGGGGATCGAGAAGATCTTTCTTTTGATATATTATACGCGCGAATCCGAGACCCGAGCAAGGAGTTATGGCGGATTGAAAATCCGGGTTCGGGGAAAGGTCGATGTAAGTAAGAAATGTTGGCAAGAATGGAATGGTGCGATCATACCAGCACTAATGCACCGGATCCCATCAGAACTCCGAAGTTAAGCGTGCTTGGGCGAGAGTAATACTAGGATGGGTGACCTCCTGGGAAGTCCTCGTGTTGCACCCCTCTTTTTTTCGTTTTTTTCTTATCGGTGGATCGGATTTCGAATTCGTTCGTTTTTTGCCCGTGCCTATAGAACGGAATGCGTGGGGATCGAGAAGATCTTTCTTTTGATATATTATACGCGCGAATCCGAGACCCGAGCAAAGAGTTATGGAGGTTTGAAAATCCGGGTTCGGGGAAAGGTGTTTTTTGCCCGTGCCAATAGATCGGAATGCGTGGGGATCGAGAAGATCTTTCTTTTGATATATTATACGCGCGAATCCGAGACCCGAGCAAAGAGTTATGGCCGTTTGAAAATCCGGGTTTGGGGAAAGGTCGATGTAAGTAAGAAATGTTGGCAAGAATGGACGGGTGCGATCATACCAGCAATAATGCACCGAATCCCATCAGAACTCCGAAAATAAGCGTGCTTGGGAGAGAGTAGTACTAGGATGGGTGACCTCCTAGGAAGTCCTCGTGTTGCACACCTCTTTTTTTCGTTTTTTTCTTATCGGTGGATCGGATTTCGAATTCGTTCGTTTTTTGCCTGTGCCTATAGAACGGAATGCGTGGGGATCGAGAAGATCTTTCTTTTGATATATTATACGTGCGAATCCGAGACCCGAGCAAAGAGTTATGGCGGATTGAAAATCCGGGTTCGGGGAAAGGTCGATGTAAGTAAGAAATGTTGGCAAGAATGGACGGGTGCGATCATACCAGCAGTAATGCACCGGATCCCATCAGAACTCCGAAAATAAGCGTGCTTGGGAGAGAGTAGTACTAGGATGGGTGACCTCCTGGGAAGTCCTCGTGTTGCACCCCTCTTTTTTTCGTTTTTTTCTTATCGGTGGATCGGATTTCGAATTCGTTCGTTTTTTGCCCGTGCCTATAGAACGGAATGCGTGGGGATCGAGAAGATATTTCTTTTGATATATTATACGCGCGAATCCGAGACCCGAGCAAAGTGTTATGGCGGTTTGAAAATCCGGGTTCGGGGAAAGGTCGATGTAAGTAAGAAATGTTGGCAAGAATGGACGGGTGCGATCATACCAGCACTAATGCACCGGATCCCATCAGAACTCCGAAGTTAAGCGTGCTTGGGCGAGAGTAGTACTAGGATGGGTGACCTCCTGGGAAGTCCTCGTGTTGCACCCCTCTTTTTTTCGTTTTTTTCTTATCGGTGGGGGGAAAGGTTGATGTAAGTAAGAAATGTTGACAAGAGTGGACGGGTGCGATCATACCAGCACTAATGCACCGGATCCCATCAGAAGTCCGAAGTTAAGCGTGCTTGGGCGAGAGTAGTACTAGGATGGGTGACCTCCTAGGAAGTCCTCGTGTTGCACCCCTCTTTTTTTCGTTTTTTTCTTATCGGTGGATCGGATTTCGAATTCGTTCGTTTTTTGCCCGTGCCTATAGAACGGAATGCATGGGGATCGAGAAGATCTTTCTTTTGATAAATTATACGCGCGAATCCGAGACCCGAGCAAAGAGTTATGGCGGTTTGAAAATCCGGGTTCGGGGAAAGGTGTTTTTTGCCAGTGCCAATAGATCGGAATGCGTGGGGATCGAGAAGATCTTTCTTTTGATATATTATACTCGCGAATCCGAGACCCGAGCAAAGAGTTATGGCCGTTTGAAAATCCGGGTTCGGGGAAAGGTCGATGTAAGTAAGAAATGTTGGCAAGAATGGACGGGTGCGATCATACCAGCACTAATGCACCGGATCCCATCAGAACTCCGAAGTTACGCGTGCTTGGGCGAGAGTAGTACTAGGATGGGTGACCTCCTGGGAAGTCCTCGTGTTGCACCCCTCTTTTTTTCGTTTTTTTCTTATCGGTGGATCGGATTTCGAATTCGTTCGTTTTTTGCCCGTGCCTATAGAACGGAATGCGTGGGGATCGAGAAGATATTTCTTTTGATACATTATACGCGCGAATCCGAGACCCGAGCAAAGAGTTATGGCGGTTTGAAAATCCGGGTTCGGGGAAAGGTCGATGTAAGTAAGAAATGTTGGCAAGAATGGACGGGTGCGATCATACCAGCACTAAGGCACCGGATTCCATGAGAACTCCGAAGTTAAGCGTGCTTGGGCGAGAGTAGAACTAGGATGGGTGACCTCCTGGAAGTCCTCGTGTTGCACCCCTCTTTTTTTCGTTTTTTTCTTATCGGTGGATCGGATTTCGAATTTGTTCATTTTTTGCGCGTGCCTATAGAACGGAATGCGTGGGGATCGAGAAGATCTTTCTTTTGAAATATTATACGCGCGAATCCGAGACCCGAGCAAAGAGTTATGGCGGTTTGAAAATCCGGGTTCGGGGAAAGGTCGATGTAAGTAAGAAATGTTGGCAAGAATGGACGGGTGCGATCATACCAGCACTAATGCACCAGATCCCATCAGAACTCCGAAGTTAAGCGTGCTTGGGCGAGAGTAGAACTAGGATGGGTGACCTCCTGGAAGTCCTCGTGTTGCACCCCTCTTTTTTTCGTTTTTTTCTTATCGGTGGATCGTGCTCCGAATTCGTTCGTTTTTTGCCCGTGCCTATAGACCGGAATGCGTGGGGATCGAGAAGATCTTTCTTTTGATTATTATACGCGCGAATCCGAGACCCGAGCAAAGAGTTATGGCGGTTTGAAAATCCGGGTTCGAGGAAAGGTCGATGTAAGTAAGAAATGTTGGCAAGAATGGACGGGTGCGATCATACCAGCACTAATGCACCGAATCCCATCAGAACTCCGAAGTTAAGCGTGCTTGGGCGAGAGTAGTACTAGGATGGGTGACCTCCTGGGAAGTCCTCGTGTTGCACCCCTCTTTTTTTCGTTTTTTTCTTATCGGTGGGGGGAAAGGTTGATGTAAGTAAGAAATGTTGACAAGAGTGGACGGGTGCGATCATACCAGCACTAATGCACCGGATCCCATTAGAAGTCCGAAGTTAAGCGTGCTTGGGCGAGAGTAGTACTAGGATGGGTGACCTCCTAGGAAGTCCTCGTGTTGCACCCCTCTTTTTTTCGTTTTTTTCTTATCGGTGGATCGGATTTCGAATTCGTTCGTTTTTTGCCCGTGCCTATAGAACGGAATGCGTGGGGATCGAGAAGATCTTTCTTTTGATATATTATACGCGCGAATCCGAGACCCGAGCAAAGAGTTATGGCGGTTTGAAAATCCGGGTTCGGGGAAAGGTGTTTTTTGCCCGTGCCAATAAATCGGAATGCGTGGGGATCGAGAAGATCTTTCTTTTGATATATTATACGCGCGAATCCGAGACCCGAGCAAAGAGTTATGGCCGTTTGAAAATCCGGGTTCAGGGAAAGGTCGATGTAAGTAAGAAATGTTGGCAAGAATGGACGGGTGCGATCATACCAGCACTAATGCACCGGATCCCATCAGAACTCCGAAGTTACGCGTGCTTGGGCGAGAGTAGTACTAGGATGGGTGACCTCCTGGGAAGTCCTCGTGTTGCACCCCTCTTTTTTTCGTTTTTTTCTTATCGGTGGATCGGATTTCGAATTCGTTCGTTTTTTGCCCGTGCCTATAGAACGGAATGCGTGGGGATCGAGAAGATATTTCTTTTGATACATTATACGCGCGAATCCGAGACCCGAGCAAAGAGTTATGGCGGTTTGAAAATCCGGGTTCGGGGAAAGGTCGATGTAAGTAAGAAATGTTGGCAAGAATGGACGGGTGCGATCATACCAGCACTAAGGCACCGGATTCCATGAGAACTCCGAAGTTAAGCGTGCTTGGGCGAGAGTAGAACTAGGATGGGTGACCTCCTGGAAGTCCTCGTGTTGCACCCCTCTTTTTTTCGTTTTTTTCTTATCGGTGGATCGTGCTCCGAATTCGTTCGTTTTTTGCCCGTGCCTATAGAACGGAATGCGTGGGGATCGAGAAGATCTTTCTTTTGATTATTATACGCGCGAATTCGAGACCCGAGCAAAGAGTTATGGCGGTTTGAAAATCCGGGTTCGAGGAAAGGTCGATGTAAGTAAGAAATGTTGGCAAGAATGGACGGGTGCGATCATACCAGCACTAATGCACCGGATCCCATCAGAACTCCGAAGTTAAGCGTGCTTGGGCGAGAGTAGTACTAGGATGGGTGACCTACTGGGAAGTCCTCGTGTTGCACCCCTCTTTTTTTCGTTTTTTTCTTATCGGTGGATCGGATTTCGAATTCGTTCGTTTTTTGCCCGTGCCTATAGAACGGAATGCGTGGGGATCGAGAAGATCTTTCTTTTGATTATTATACGCGCGAATCCGAGACCCGAGCAAAGAGTTATGGCGGTTTGAAAATCCGGGTTCGGGGAAAGGTCGATGTAAGTAAGAAATGTTGACAAGAGTGGACGGGTGCGATCATACCAGCACTAATGCACCGGATCCCATCAGAACTCCGAAGTTAAGCGTGCTTGGGCGAGAGTAGTACTAGGATGGGTGACCTCCTGGGAAGTCCTCGTGTTGCACACCTCTTTTTTTCGTTTTTTTCTTATCGGTGGATCGGATTTCGAATTCGTTCGTTTTTTGCCTGTGCCTATAGAACGGAATGCGTGGGGATCGAGAAGATCTTTCTTTTGATATATTATACGCGCGAATCCGAGACCCGAGCAAAGAGTTGGCGGATTGAAAATCCGGGTTCGGGGAAAGGTCAATGTAAGTAAGAAATGTTGGCAAGAATGGACGGGTGCGATCATAACAGCAGTAATGCACCGGATCCCATCAGAACTCCGAAAATAAGCGTGCTTGGGAGAGAGTAGTACTAGGATGGGTGACCTCCTGGGAAGTCCTCGTGTTGCACCCCTCTTTTTTTCGTTTTTTACTTATCGGTGGATCGGATTTCGAATTCGTTCGTTTTTTGCCCGTGCCTATAGACCGGAATGCGTGGGGATCGAGAAGATCTTTCTTTTGATTATTATACGCGCGAATCCGAGACCCGAGCAAAGAGTTATGGCGGTTTGAAAATCCGGGTTCGAGGAAAGGTCGATGTAAGTAAGAAATGTTGGCAAGAATGGACGGGTGCGATCATACCAGCACTAATGCACCGGATCCCATCAGAACTCCGAAGTTAAGCGTGCTTGGGCGAGAGTAGTACTAGGATGGGTGACCTCCTGGGAAGTCCTCGTGTTGCACCCCTCTTTTTTTCGTTTTTTTCTTATCGGTGGGGGGAAAGGTTGATGTAAGTAAGAAATGTTGACAAGAGTGGACGGGTGCGATCATACCAGCACTAATGCACCGGATCCCATTAGAAGTCCGAAGTTAAGCGTGCTTGGGCGAGAGTAGTACTAGGATGGGTGACCTCCTAGGAAGTCCTCGTGTTGCACCCCTCTTTTTTTCGTTTTTTTCTTATCGGTGGATCGGATTTCGAATTCGTTCGTTTTTTGCCCGTGCCTATAGAACGGAATGCGTGGGGATCGAGAAGATCTTTCTTTTGATATATTATACGCGCGAATCCGAGACCCGAGCAAAGAGTTATGGCGGTTTGAAAATCCGGGTTCGGGGAAAGGTGTTTTTTGCCCGTGCCAATAAATCGGAATGCGTGGGGATCGAGAAGATCTTTCTTTTGATATATTATACGCGCGAATCCGAGACCCGAGCAAAGAGTTATGGCCGTTTGAAAATCCGGGTTCAGGGAAAGGTCGATGTAAGTAAGAAATGTTGGCAAGAATGGACGGGTGCGATCATACCGGCACTAATGCACCGGATCCCATCAGAACTCCGAAGTTACGCGTGCTTGGGCGAGAGTAGTACTAGGATGGGTGACCTCCTGGGAAGTCCTCGTGTTGCACCCCTCTTTTTTTCGTTTTTTTCTTATCGGTGGATCGGATTTCGAATTCGTTCGTTTTTTGCCCGTGCCTATAGAACGGAATGCGTGGGGATCGAGAAGATATTTCTTTTGATACATTATACGCGTGAATCCGAGACCCGAGCAAAGAGTTATGGCGGTTTGAAAATCCGGGTTCGGGGAAAGGTCGATGTAAGTAAGAAATGTTGGCAAGAATGGACGGGTGCGATCATACCAGCACTAAGGCACCGGATTCCATGAGAACTCCGAAGTTAAGCGTGCTTGGGCGAGAGTAGAACTAGGATGGGTGACCTCCTGGAAGTCCTCGTGTTGCACCCCTCTTTTTTTCGTTTTTTTCTTATCGGTGGATCGTGCTCCGAATTCGTTCGTTTTTTGCCCGTGCCTATAGAACGGAATGCGTGGGGATCGAGAAGATCTTTCTTTTGATTATTATACGCGCGAATCCGAGACCCGAGCAAAGAGTTATGGCGGTTTGAAAATCCGGGTTCGAGGAAAGGTCGATGTAAGTAAGAAATGTTGGCAAGAATGGACGGGTGCGATCATACCAGCACTAATGCACCGGATCCCATCAGAACTCCGAAGTTAAGCGTGCTTGGGCGAGAGTAGTACTAGGATGGGTGACCTACTGGGAAGTCCTCGTGTTGCACCCCTCTTTTTTTCGTTTTTTTCTTATCGGTGGATCGGATTTCGAATTCGTTCGTTTTTTGCCCGTGCCTATAGAACGGAATGCGTGGGGATCGAGAAGATCTTTCTTTTGATTATTATACGCGCGAATCCGAGACCCGAGCAAAGAGTTATGGCGGTTTGAAAATCCGGGTTCGAGGAAAGGTCGATGTAAGTAAGAAATGTTGGCAAGAATGGACGGGTGCGATCATACCAGCACTAATGCACCGGATCCCATCAGAACTCCGAAGTTAAGCGTGCTTGGGCGAGAGTAGTACTAGGATGGGTGACCTCCTGGGAAGTCCTCGTGTTGCACACCTCTTTTTTTCGTTTTTTTCTTATCGGTGGATCGGATTTCGAATTCGTTCGTTTTTTGCCCGTGCCTATAGAACGGAATGCGTGGGGATCGAGAAGATCTTTCTTTTGATATATTATACGCGCGAATCCGAGACCCGAGCAAAGAGTTATGGCGGTTTGAAAATCCGGGTTCGGGGAAAGGTCGATGTAAGTAAGAAATGTTGGCAAGAATGGACGGGTGCGATCATACCAGCACTAATGCACCGGATCCCATCAGAACTCCGAAGTTAAGCGTGCTTGGGCGAGAGTAGTACTAGGATGGGTGACCTCCTGGGAAGTCCTCGTGTTGCACCCCTCTTTTTTTCGTTTTTTTCTTATCAGTGGGGAGAAAGGTCGATGTAAGTAAGAAATGTTGACAAGAGTGGACGGGTGCGATCATACCAGCACTAATGCACCGGATCCCATCAGAACTCCAAAGTTAAGCGTGCTTGGGCGAGAGTAGTACTAGGATGGGTGACCTCCTGGGAAGTCCTCGTGTTGCACCCCTCTTTTTTTCGTTTTTTTCTTATCGGTGGATCGGATTTCGAATTCGTTCGTTTTTTGCCCGTGCCTATAGAACGGAATGCGTGGGGATCGAGAAGATCTTTCTTTTGATACATTATACGGGCGAATCCGAGACCCGAGCAAAGAGTTATGGCGGTTTGAAAATCCGGGTTCGGGGAAAGGTCGATGGAAGTAAGAAATGTTGGCAAGAATGGACGGGTGCGATCATACCAGCACTAAGGCACCGGATTCCATGAGAACTCCGAAGTTAAGCGTGCTTGGGCGAGAGTAGAACTAGGATGGGTGACCTCCTGGAAGTCCTCGTGTTGCACCCCTCTTTTTTTCGTTTTTTTCTTATCGGTGGATCGTATTTCGAATTCGTTCGTTTTTTGCACGTGCCTATAGAACGGAATGCGTGGGGATCGAGAAGATCTTTCTTTTGATTATTATACGCGCGAATCCGAGACCCGAGCAAAGAGTTATGGCGGTTTGAAAATCCGGGTTCGGGGAAAGGTCGATGTAAGTAAGAAATGTTGACAAGAGTGGACGGGTGCGATCATACCAGCACTAATGCACCGGATCCCATCAGAACTCCGAAGTTAAGCGTGCTTGGGCGAGAGTAGTACTAGGATGGGTGACCTCCTGGGAAGTCCTCGTGTTGCACACCTCTTTTTTTCGTTTTTTTCTTATCGGTGGATCGGATTTCGAATTCGTTCGTTTTTTGCCTGTGCCTATAGAACGGAATGCGTGGGGATCGAGAAGATCTTTCTTTTGATTTATTATAGGCGCGAATCCGAGACCCGAGCAAGGAGTTATGGCGGATTGAAAATCCGGGTTCGGGGAAAGGTCTATGTAAGTAAGAAATGTTGGCAAGAATGGACGGGTGCGATCATACCAGCAGTAATGCACCGGATCCCATCAGAACTCCGAAAATAAGCGTGTTTGGGAGAGAGTAGTACTAGGATGGGTGACCTCCTGGGAAGTCCTCGTGTTGCACCCCTCTTTTTTTCGTTTTTTTCTTATCGGTGGATCGGATTTCGAATTCGTTCGTTTTTGGCCCGTGCCTATAGAACGGAATGCGTGGGGATCGAGAAGATCTTTCTTTTGATATATTATACGCGCGAATCCGAGACCCGAGCAAAGAGTTATGGCGGTTTGAAAATCCGGGTTCGGGGAAAGGTCGATGTAAGTAAGAAATGTTGGCAAGAATGGACGGGTGCGATCATACCAGCACTAATGCACCGGATCCCATCAGAACTCCGATGTTAAGCGTGCTTGGGCGAGAGTAGTACTAGGATGGGTGACCTCCTAGGAAGTCCTCGTGTTGCACCCCTCTTTTTTTCGTTTTTTTCTTATCGGTGGATCGGAATTCGAATTCGTTCGTTTTTTGCCCGTTCCTATAGAACGGAATGCGTGGGGATCGAGAAGATCTTTCTTTTGATATATTATACGCGCGAATCCGAGACCCGAGCAAAGAGTTATGGCGGTTTGAAAATCCGGGTTCGGGGAAAGGTGTTTTTTGCCCGTGCCAATAGATCGGAATGCGTGGGGATCGAGAAGATCTTTCTTTTGATATATTATACGCGCGAATCCGATACCCGAGCAAAGAGTTATGGCCGTTTGAAAATCCGGGTTCGGGGAAAGGTCGATGTAAGTAAGAAATGTTGGCAAGAATGGACGGGTGCGATCATACCAGCACTAATGCACCGGATCCCATCAGAACTCCGAAGTTAAGCGTGCTTGGGCGAGAGTAGTACTAGGATGGGTGACCTCCTGGGAAGTCCTCGTGTTGCACCCCTCTTTTTTTCGTTTTTTTCTTATCGGTGGATCGGATTTCGAATTCGTTCGTTTTTTGCCCGTGCCTATAGAACGGAATGCGTGGGGATCGAGAAGATCTTTCTTTTGATACATTATACGCGCGAATCCGAGACCGGAGCAAAGAGTTATGGCGGTTTGAAAATCCGGGTTCGGGGAAAGGTCGATGTAAGTAAGAAATGTTGGCAAGAATGGACGGGTGCGATCATACCAGCACTAAGGCACCGGATTCCATGAGAACTCCGAAGTTAAGCGTGTTTGGGCGAGAGTAGAACTAGGATGGGTGACCTCCTGGAAGTCCTCGTGTTGCACCCCTCTTTTTTTCGTTTTTTTCTTATCGGTGGATCGTATTTCGAATTCGTTCGTTTTTTGCACGTGCCTATAGAACGGAATGCGTGGGGATCGAGAAGATCTTTCTTTTGATTATTATACGCGCGAATCCGAGACCCGAGCAAAGAGTTATGGCGGTTTGAAAATCCGGGTTCGGGGAAAGGTCGATGTAAGTAAGAAATGTTGACAAGAGTGGACGGGTGCGATCATACCAGCACTAATGCACCGGATCCCATCAGAACTCCAAAGTTAAGCGTGCTTGGGCGAGAGTAGTACTAGGATGGGTGACCTCCTGGGAAGTCCTCGTGTTGCACCTCTCTTTTTTTCGTTTTTTTCTTATCGGTGGATCGAATTTCGAATTCGTTCGTTTTTTGCCCGTGCCTATAGAACGGAATGCGTGGGGATCGAGAAGATCTTTCTTTTGATACATTATACGCGCGAATCCGAGACCCGAGCAAAGAGTTATGGCGGTTTGAAAATCCGGGTTCGAGGAAAGGTCGTTGTAAGTAAGAAATGTTGGCAAGAATGGACGGGTGCGATCATACCAGCACTAATGCACCGGATCCCATCAGAACTCCGAAGTTAAGCGTGCTTGGGCGAGAGTAGTACTAGGATGGGTGACCTCCTGGGAAGTCCTCGTGTTGCACCCCACTTGTTTTCGTTTTTTTCTTATCAGTGGGGGGAAAGGTCGATGTAAGTAAGAAATGTTGACAAGAGTGGACGGGTGCGATCATACCAGCACTAATGCACCGGATCCCATCAGAACTCCGAAGTTAAGCGTGCTTGGGCGAGAGTAGTACTAGGATGGGTGACCTCCTGGGAAGTCCTCGTGTTGCACCCCTCTTTTTTTCGTTTTTTTCTTATCGGTGGATCGTATTTCGAATTCGTTCGTTTTTTGCACGTGCCTATAGAACGGAATGCGTGGGGATCGAGAAGATCTTTCTTTTGATACATTATACGCGCGAATCCGAGACCCGAGCAAAGAGTTATGGCGGTTTGAAAATCCGGGTTCGGGGAAAGGTCGATGTAAGTAAGAAATGTTGGCAAGAATGGACGGGTGCGATCATACCAGCACTAATGCACCGGATCCCATCAGAACTCCGAAGTTAAGCGTGCTTGGGCGACTGTAGTACTAGGATGGGTGACCTCCTGGGAAGTCCTCGTGTTGCACCCCTCTTTTTTTCGTTTTTTTCTTATCGGTGGATCGGATTTCGAATTTGTTCATTTTTTGCCCGTGCCTATAGAACGGAATGCGTGGGAATCGAGAAGATCTTTCTTTTGATATATTATACGCGCGAATCCGAGACCCGAGTAAAGAGTTATGGCGGTTTGAAAATCCGGGTTCGGGGAAAGGTCGATGTAAGTAAGAAATGTTGGCAAGAATGGACGGGTGCGATCATACCAGCACTAATGCACCGGATCCCATCAGAACTCCAAAGTTAAGCGTGCTTGGGCGAGAGTAGAACTAGGATGGGTGACCTCCTGGAAGTCCTCGTGTTGCACCCCTCTTTTTTTCGTTTTTTTCTTATCGGTGGATCGGATTTCGAATTCGTTCGTTTTTTACCGGTGCCTATAGAACCGAATGCGTGGGGATCGAGAAGATCTTTCTTTTGATATATTATACGCGCGAATCCGAGACCCGAGCAAAGAGTTATGGCGGTTTGAAAATCCGGGTTCGGTGAAAGGTCGATGTAAGTAAAAAATGTTGACAAGAATGGACGGGTGCGATCATACCAGCACTAATGCACCGAATCCCATCAGAACTCCGAAGTTAAACGTGCTTGGGCGAGAGTAGAACTAGGATGGGTGACCTCCTGGAAGTCCTCGTGTTGCACCCCTCTTTTTTTCGTTTTTTTCTTATCGGTGGATCGGATTTCGAATTTGTTCATTTTTTGCCCGTGCCTATAGAACGGAATGCGTGGGGATCGAGAAGATCTTTCTTTTGATATATTATACGCGCGAATCCGAGACCCGAGCAAAGAGTTATGGCGGTTTGAAAATCCGGGTTCGGGGAAAGGTCGATGTAAGTAAGAAATGTTGACAAGAGTGGACGGGTGCGATCATACCAGCACTAATGCACCGGATCCCATCAGAACTCCGAAGTTAAGCATGCTTGGGCGAGAGTAGTACTAGGATGGGTGACCTCCTGGGAAGTCCTCGTGTTGCACCCCTCTTTTTTTCGTTTTTTTCTTATCGGTGGATCGAATTTCGAATTCGTTCGTTTTTTGCCCGTGCCTATAGAACGGAATGCGTGGGGATCGAGAAGATCTTTCTTTTGATACATTATACGCGCGAATCCGAGACCCGAGCAAAGAGTTATGGCGGTTTGAAAATCCGGGTTCGAGGAAAGGTCGATGTAAGTAAGAAATGTTGGCAAGAATGGACGGGTGCGATCATACCAGCACTAATGCACCGGATCCCATCAGAACTCCGAAGTTAAGCGTGCTTGGGCGAGAGTAGTACTAGGATGGGTGACCTCCTGGGAAGTACTCGTGTTGCACACCTCTTTTTTTCGTTTTTTTCTTATCGGTGGATCGGATTTCGAATTCGTTCGTTTTTTGCCCGTGCCTATAGAACGGAATGCGTGGGGATCGAGAAGATCTTTCTTTTGATATATTATACGCGCGAATCCGAGACCCGAGCAAAGAGTTATGGCGGTTTGAAAATCCGGGTTCGGGGAAAGGTCGATGTAAGTAAGAAATGTTGACAAGAGTGGACGGGTGCGATCATACCAGCACTAATGCACCGGATCCCATCAGAACTCCGAAGTTAAGCGTGCTTGGGCGAGAGTAGTACTAGGATGGGTGACCTCCTGGGAAGTCCTCGTGTTGCACCCCTCTTTTTTTCGTTTTTTTCTTATCGGTGGATCGGATTTCGAATTCGTTCGTTTTTTGCCCGTGCCTATAGAACGGAATGCGAGGGGATCGAGAAGATCTTTCTTTTGATATATTATACGCGCGAATCCGAGACCCGAGCAAAGAGTTATGGCGGTTTGAAAATCCGGGTTCGGGGAAAGGTCGATGTAAGTAAGAAATGTTGGCAAGAATTGACGGGTGCGATCATACCAGCACTAATGCACCGGATCCCATCAGAACTCCGAAGTTAAGCGTGCTTGGGCGAGAGTAGTACTAGGATGGGTGACCTCCTGGGAAGTCCTCGTGTTGCACCCCTCTTTTTTTCGTTTTTTTCTTATCAGTGGGGGGAAAGGTCGATGTAAGTAAGAAATGTTGACAAGAGTGGACGGGTGCGATCATACCAGCACTAATGCACCGGATCCCATCAAAACTCCGAAGTTAAGCGTGCTTGGGCGAGAGTAGTACTAGGATGGGTGACCTCCTGGGAAGTCCTCGTGTTGCACCCCTCTTTTTTTCGTTTTTTTCTTATCGGTGGATCGGATTTCGAATTCGTTCGTTTTTTGCCCGTGCCTATAGAACGGAATGCGTGGGGATCGAGAAGATCTTTCTTTTGATACATTATACGCGCGAATCCAAGACCCGAGCAAAGAGTTATGGCGGTTTGAAAATCCGGGTTCGGGGAAAGGTCGATGTAAGTAAGAAATGTTGGCAAGAATGGACGGGTGCGATCATACCAACACTAAGGCACCGGATTCCATGAGAACTCCGAAGTTAAGCGTGCTTGGTCGAGAGTAGAACTAGGATGGGTGAACTCCTGGAAGTCCTCGTGTTGCACCCCTCTTTTTTTCGTTTTTTTCTTATTTGTGGATCGGATTTCGAATTTGTTCATTTTTTGCCTGTGCCTATAGAACGGAATGCGTGGGGGTCGAGAAGATCTTTCTTTTGATATATTATACGCGCGAATTCGAGACCCGAGCAAAGAGTTATGGCGGTTTGAAAATTCGGGTTCGTGGAAAGGTCGATGTAAGTAGGAAATGTTGGCAAGAATGGACAGGTGCGATCATACCAGCACTAATGCACCGGATCCCATCAGAACTCCGAAGTTAAGCGTGCTTGGGCGAGAGTAGTACTAGGATGGGTGACCTCCTGGGAAGTCCTCGTGTTGCACCCCACTTGTTTTCGTTTTTTTCTTATCGGTGGATCGGATTTCGAATTCGTTCGTTTTTTGCCCGTACCTATAGAACGGAATGCGTGGGGATCGAGAAGATCTTTCTTTTGATACATTATACGCGCGAATCCGAGACCCGAGCAAAGAGTTATGGCGGTTTGAAAATCCGGGTTCGGGGAAAGGTCGATGTAAGTAAGAAATGTTGGCAAGAATGGACGGGTGCGATCATACCAGCACTAAGGCACCGGATTCCATGAGAACTCCGAAGTTAAGCGTGCTTGGGCGAGAGTAGAACTAGGATGGGTGACCTCCTGGAAGTCCTCGTGTTGCACCCCTCTTTTTTTCGTTTTTTTCTTATCGGTGGATCGTATTTCGAATTCGTTCGTTTTTTGCCCGTGCCTATAGAACGGAATGTGTGGGGATTGAGAAGATCGTTCTTTTGATATATTATACGCGCGAATCCGAGACCCGAGCAAAGAGTTATGGCGGTTTGAAAATCCGGGTTCGGGGAAAGGTCGATGTAAGTAAGAAATGTTGGCAAGAATGGACGGGTGCGATCATACCAGCACTAAGGCACCGGATTCCATGAGAACTCCGAAGTTAAGCGTGCTTGGGCGAGAGTAGAACTAGGATGGGTGACCTCCTGGAAGTCCTCGTGTTGCACCCCTCTTTTTTTCGTTTTTTTCTTATCGGTGGATCGTATTTCGAATTCGTTCGTTTTTTGCCCGTGCCTATAGAACGGAATGTGTGGGGATCGAGAAGATCGTTCTTTTGATATATTATACGCGCGAATCCGAGACCCGAGCAACGCGTTATGGCGGTTGAAAATCCGGGTTCGGGGAAAGGTCGATGTAAGTAAGAAATGTTGACAAGAGTGGACGGGTGCGATCATACCAGCACTAATGCACCGGATCCCATCAGAACTCCGAAGTTAAGCGTGCTTGGGCGAGAGTAGTACTAGGATGGGTGACCTCCTGGGAAGTCCTCGTGTTGCACACCTCTTTTTTTCGTTTTTTTCTTATCGGTGGATCGGATTTCGAATTCGTTCGTTTTTGTATGTGCCTATAGAACGGAATGCGTGGGGATCGAGAAGATCTTTCTTTTGATATATTATACGCGCGAATCCGACACCCGAGCAAAGAGTTATGGCGGATTGAAAATCCGGGTTCGGGGAAAGGTCGATGTAAGTAAGAAATGTTGGCAAGAATGGACGGGTGCGATCATACCAGCAGTAATGCACCGGATCCCATCAGAACTCCGAAAATAAGCGTGCTTGGGAGAGAGTAGTACTAGGATGGGTGACCTCCTGGGAAGTCCTCGTGTTGCACCCCTCTTTTTTTCGTTTTTTTCTTATCGGTGGATCGGATTTCGAATTCGTTCGTTTTTTGCCCGTGCCTATAGAACGGAATGCGTGGGGATCGAGAAGATCTTTCTTTTGATATATTATACGCGCGAATCCGAGACCCGAGCAAAGAGTTATCGCGGTTTGAAAATCCGGGTTCGGGGAAAGGTCGATGTAAGTAAGAAATGTTGGCAAGAATGGACGGGTGCGATCATACCAGCACTAATGCACCGGATCCCATCAGAACTCCGAAGTTAAGCGTGCTTGGGCGAGAGTAGTACTAGGATGGGTGACCTCCTGGGAAGTCCTCGTGTTGCACCCCACTTGTTTTCGTTTTTTTCTTATCAGTGGGGGGAAAGGTCGATGTAAGTAAGAAATGTTGACAAGAGTGGACGGGTGCGATCATACCAGCACTAATGCACCGGATCCCATCAGAACTCCGAAGTTAAGCGTGCTTGGGCGAGAGTAGTACTAGGATGGGTGACCTCCTGGGAAGTCCTCGTGTTGCACCCCTCTTTTTTTAGTTTTTTTCTTATCGGTGGATCGGATTTCGAATTCGTTCGTTTTTTGCCCATGCCTATAGAACGGAATGCGTGGGGATCGAGAAGATCTTTCTTTTGATACATTATACGCGCGAATCCGAGACCCGAGCAAAGAGTTATGGCGGTTTGAAAATCCGGGTTCGGGGAAAGGTCGATGTAAGTAAGAAATGTTGGCAAGAATGGACGGGTGCGATCATACCAACACTAAGGCACCGGATTCCATGAGAACTCCGAAGTTAAGCGTGCTTGGTCGAGAGTAGAACTAGGATGGGTGAACTCCTGGAAGTCCTCGTGTTGCACCCCTCTTTTTTTCGTTTTTTTCTTATTTGTGGATCGGATTTCGAATTTGTTCATTTTTTGCCTGTGCCTATAGAACGGAATGCGTGGGGGTCGAGAAGATCTTTCTTTTGATATATTATACGCGCGAATTCGAGACCCGAGCAAAGAGTTATGGCGGTTTGAAAATTCGGGTTCGTGGAAAGGTCGATGTAAGTAGGAAATGTTGGCAAGAATGGACAGGTGCGATCATACCAGCACTAATGCACCGGATCCCATCAGAACTCCGAAGTTAAGCGTGCTTGGGCGAGAGTAGTACTAGGATGGGTGACCTCCTGGGAAGTCCTCGTGTTGCACCCCACTTGTTTTCGTTTTTTTCTTATCGGTGGATCGGATTTCGAATTCGTTCGTTTTTTGCCCGTACCTATAGAACGGAATGCGTGGGGATCGAGAAGATCTTTCTTTTGATACATTATACGCGCGAATCCGAGACCCGAGCAAAGAGTTATGGCGGTTTGAAAATCCGGGTTCGGGGAAAGGTCGATGTAAGTAAGAAATGTTGGCAAGAATGGACGGGTGCGATCATACCAGCACTAAGGCACCGGATTCCATGAGAACTCCGAAGTTAAGCGTGCTTGGGCGAGAGTAGAACTAGGATGGGTGACCTCCTGGAAGTCCTCGTGTTGCACCCCTCTTTTTTTCGTTTTTTTCTTATCGGTGGATCGTATTTCGAATTCGTTCGTTTTTTGCCCGTGCCTATAGAACGGAATGTGTGGGGATTGAGAAGATCGTTCTTTTGATATATTATACGCGCGAATCCGAGACCCGAGCAAAGAGTTATGGCGGTTTGAAAATCCGGGTTCGGGGAAAGGTCGATGTAAGTAAGAAATGTTGGCAAGAATGGACGGGTGCGATCAGACCAGCACTAAGGCACCGGATTCCATGAGAACTCCGAAGTTAAGCGTGCTTGGGCGAGAGTAGAACTAGGATGGGTGACCTCCTGGAAGTCCTCGTGTTGCACCCCTCTTTTTTTCGTTTTTTTCTTATCGGTGGATCGTATTTCGAATTCGTTCGTTTTTTGCCCGTGCCTATAGAACGGAATGTGTGGGGATCGAGAAGATCGTTCTTTTGATATATTATACGCGCGAATCCGAGACCCGAGCAACGCGTTATGGCGGTTGAAAATCCGGGTTCGGGGAAAGGTCGATGTAAGTAAGAAATGTTGACAAGAGTGGACGGGTGCGATCATACCAGCACTAATGCACCGGATCCCATCAGAACTCCGAAGTTAAGCGTGCTTGGGCGAGAGTAGTACTAGGATGGGTGACCTCCTGGGAAGTCCTCGTGTTGCACACCTCTTTTTTTCGTTTTTTTCTTATCGGTGGATCGGATTTCGAATTCGTTCGTTTTTGTATGTGCCTATAGAACGGAATGCGTGGGGATCGAGAAGATCTTTCTTTTGATATATTATACGCGCGAATCCGACACCCGAGCAAAGAGTTATGGCGGATTGAAAATCCGGGTTCGGGGAAAGGTCGATGTAAGTAAGAAATGTTGGCAAGAATGGACGGGTGCGATCATACCAGCAGTAATGCACCGGATCCCATCAGAACTCCGAAAATAAGCGTGCTTGGGAGAGAGTAGTACTAGGATGGGTGACCTCCTGGGAAGTCCTCGTGTTGCACCCCTCTTTTTTTCGTTTTTTTCTTATCGGTGGATCGGATTTCGAATTCGTTCGTTTTTTGCCCGTGCCTATAGAACGGAATGCGTGGGGATCGAGAAGATCTTTCTTTTGATATATTATACGCGCGAATCCGAGACCCGAGCAAAGAGTTATCGCGGTTTGAAAATCCGGGTTCGGGGAAAGGTCGATGTAAGTAAGAAATGTTGGCAAGAATGGACGGGTGCGATCATACCAGCACTAATGCACCGGATCCCATCAGAACTCCGAAGTTAAGCGTGCTTGGGCGAGAGTAGTACTAGGATGGGTGACCTCCTGGGAAGTCCTCGTGTTGCACCCCACTTGTTTTCGTTTTTTTCTTATCAGTGGGGGGAAAGGTCGATGTAAGTAAGAAATGTTGACAAGAGTGGACGGGTGCGATCATACCAGCACTAATGCACCGGATCCCATCAGAACTCCGAAGTTAAGCGTGCTTGGGCGAGAGTAGTACTAGGATGGGTGACCTCCTGGGAAGTCCTCGTGTTGCACCCCTCTTTTTTTCGTTTTTTTCTTATCGGTGGATCGGATTTCGAATTCGTTCGTTTTTTGCCCATGCCTATAGAACGGAATGCGTGGGGATCGAGAAGATCTTTCTTTTGATACATTATACGCGCGAATCCGAGACCCGAGCAAAGAGTTATGGCGGTTTGAAAATCCGGGTTCGGGGAAAGGTCGATGTAAGTAAGAAATGTTGGCAAGAATGGACGGGTGCGATCATACCAGCACTAAGGCACCGGATTCCATGAGAACTCCGAAGTTAAGCGTGCTTGGGCGAGAGTAGAACTAGGATGGGTGAACTCCTGGAAGTCCTCGTGTTGCACCCCTCTTTTTTTCGTTTTTTTCTTATTTGTGGATCGGATTTCGAATTTGTTCATTTTTTGCCTGTGCCTATAGAACGGAATGCGTGGGGGTCGAGAAGATATTTCTTTTGATATATTATACGCGCGAATTCGAGACCCGAGCAAAGAGTTATGGCGGTTTGAAAATTCGGGTTCGTGGAAAGGTCGATGTAAGTAGGAAATGTTGGCAAGAATGGACAGGTGCGATCATACCAGCACTAATGCACCGGATCCCATCAGAACTCCGAAGTTAAGCGTGCTTGGGCGAGAGTAGTACTAGGATGGGTGACCTCCTGGGAAGTCCTCGTGTTGCACCCCACTTGTTTTCGTTTTTTTCTTATCGGTGGATCGGATTTCGAATTCGTTCGTTTTTTGCTCGTGCCTATAGAACGGAATGCGTGGGGATCGAGAAGATCTTTCTTTTGATACATTATACGCGCGAATCCGAGACCCGAGCAAAGAGTTATGGCGGTTTGAAAATCCGGGTTCGGGGAAAGGTCGATGTAAGTAAGAAATGTTGGCAAGAATGGACGGGTGCGATCATACCAGCACTAAGGCACCGGATTCCATGAGAACTCCGAAGTTAAGCGTGCTTGGGCGAGAGTAGAACTAGGATGGGTGACCTCCTGGAAGTCCTCGTGTTGCACCCCTCTTTTTTTCGTTTTTTTCTTATCGGTGGATCGTATTTCGAATTCGTTCGTTTTTTGCCCGTGCCTATAGAACGGAATGTGTGGGGATCGAGAAGATCGTTCTTTTGATATATTATACGCGCGAATCCGAGACCCGAGCAACGCGTTATGGCGGTTGAAAATCCGGGTTCGGGGAAAGGTCGATGTAAGTAAGAAATGTTGGCAAGAATGGACGGGTGCGATCATACCAGCACTAATGCACCGGATCCCATCAGAACTCCGAAGTTAAGCGTGCTTGGGCGAGAGTAGAACTAGGATGGGTGACCTCCTGGAAGTCCTCGTGTTGCACCCCACTTTTTTTCGTTTTTTTCTTATCGGTGGATCGTGCTCCGAATTCGTTCGTTTTTTGCCCGTGCCTATAGACCGGAATGCGTGGGGATCGAGAAGATCTTTCTTTTGATTATTATACGCGCGAATCCGAGACCCGAGCAAAGAGTTATGGCGGTTTGAAAATCCAGGTTCGAGGAAAGGTCGATGTAAGTAAGAAATGTTGGCAAGAATGGACGGGTGCGATCATACCAGCACTAATGCATCGGATCCCATTAGAACTCCGAAGTTAATTTGCTTGGGCGAGAGTAGTACTAAGATGGGTGACCTCCTGGGAAGTCGTCGTGTTGCTCCCCTCTTTTTTTCGTTTTTTTCTTATCGGTGGATCGGATTTCGAATTCGTTCGTTTTTTGCCCGTGCCTATAGAACGGAATGCGTGGGGATCGAGAAGATCTTTCTTTTGATTATAATACGCGCGAATCCGAGACCCGAGCAAAGAGTTATGGCGGTTTGAAAATCCGGGTTCGGGGAAAGGTCGATGTAAGTAAGAAATGTTGACAAGAGTGGACGGGTGCGATCATACCAGCACTAATGCACCGGATCCCATCAGAACTCCGAAGTTAAGCGTGCTTGGGCGAGAGTAGTACTAGGATGGGTGACCTCCTGGGAAGTCCTCGTGTTGCACACCTCTTTTTTTCGTTTTTTTCTTATCGGTGGATCGGATTTCGAATTCGTTCGTTTTTTGCCTGTGCCTATAGAACGGAATGCGTGGGAATCGAGAAGATCTTTCTTTTGATATATTATACGCGCGAATCCGAGACCCGAACAAAGAGTTGGCGGATTGAAAATCCGGGTTCGGGGAAAGGTCGATGTAAGTAAGAAATGTTGGCAAGAATGGACGGGTGCGATCATAACAGCAGTAATGCACCGGATCCCATCAGAACTCCGAAAATAAGCGTGCTTGGGAGAAAGTAGTACTAGGATGGGTGACCTCCTGGGAAGTCCTCGTGTTGCACCCCTCTTTTTTTCGTTTTTTTTCTTATCGGTGGATCGGATTTCGAATTCGTTCGTTTTTTGCCCGTGCCTATAGAACGGAATGCGTGGGGATCGAGAAGATCTTTCTTTTGATATATTATACGCGCGAATCCGAGACCCGAGCAAAGAGTTATGGCGGTTTGAAAATCCGGGTTCGGGGAAAGGTCGATGTAAGTAAGAAATGTTGGCAAGAATGGACGGGTGCGATCATACCAGCACTAATGCACCGGATCCCATTAGAACTCCGAAGTTAAGCGTGCTTGGGCGAGAGTAGTACTAGGATGGGTGACCTCCTGGGAAGTCCTCGTGTTGCACCCCTCTTTTTTTCGTTTTTTTCTTATCAGTGGGGGGAAAGGTCGATGTAAGTAAGAAATGTTGACAAGAGTGGACGGGTGCGATCATACCAGCACTAATGCACCGGATCCCATCAGAACTCCAAAGTTAAGCGTGCTTGGGCGAGAGTAGTACTAGGATGGGTGACCTCCTGGGAAGTCCTCGTGTTGCACCCCTCTTTTTTTCGTTTTTTTCTTATCGGTGGATCGGATTTCGAATTCGTTCGTTTTTTGCCCGTGCCTATAGAACGGAATGCGTGGGGATCGAGAAGATCTTTCTTTTGATACATTATACGGGCGAATCCGAGACCCGAGCAAAGAGTTATGGCGGTTTGAAAATCCGGGTTCGGGGAAAGGTCGATGGAAGTAAGAAATGTTGGCAAGAATGGACGGGTGCGATCATACCAGCACTAAGGCACCGGATTCCATGAGAACTCCGAAGTTAAGCGTGCTTGGGCGAGAGTAGAACTAGGATGGGTGACCTCCTGGAAGTCCTCGTGTTGCACCCCTCTTTTTTTCGTTTTTTTCTTATCGGTGGATCGTATTTCGAATTCGTTCGTTTTTTGCACGTGCCTATAGAACGGAATGCGTGGGGATCGAGAAGATCTTTCTTTTGATTATTATACGCGCGAATCCGAGACCCGAGCAAAGAGTTATGGCGGTTTGGAAATCCGGGTTCGGGGAAAGGTCGATGTAAGTAAGAAATGTTGACAAGAGTGGACGGGTGCGATCATACCAGCACTAATGCACCGGATCCCATCAGAACTCCGAAGTTAAGCGTGCTTGGGCGAGAGTAGTACTAGGATGGGTGACCTCCTGGGAAGTCCTCGTGTTGCACACCTCTTTTTTTCGTTTTTTTCTTATCGGTGGATCGGATTTCGAATTCGTTCGTTTTTTGCCTGTGCCTATAGAACGGAATGCGTGGGGATCGAGAAGATCTTTCTTTTGATATATTATACGCGCGAATCCGAGACCCGAGCAAGGAGTTATGGCGGATTGAAAATCCGGGTTCGGGGAAAGGTCGATGTAAGTAAGAAATGTTGGCAAGAATGGACGGGTGCGATCATACCAGCAGTAATGCACCGGATCCCATCAGAACTCCGAAAATAAGCGTGTTTGGGAGAGAGTAGTACTAGGATGGGTGACCTCCTGGGAAGTCCTCGTGTTGCACCCCTCTTTTTTTCGTTTTTTTCTTATCGGTGGATCGGATTTCGAATTCGTTCGTTTTTGGCCCGTGCCTATAGAACGGAATGCGTGGGGATCGAGAAGATCTTTCTTTTGATATATTATACGCGCGAATCCGAGACCCGAGCAAAGAGTTATGGCGGTTTGAAAATCCGGGTTCGGGGAAAGGTCGATGTAAGTAAGAAATGTTGGCAAGAATGGACGAGTGCGATCATACCAGCACTAATGCACCGGATCCCATCAGAACTCCGAAGTTAAGCGGGCTTGGGCGAGAGTAGTACTAGGATGGGTGACCTCCTGGGAAGTCCTCGTGTTGCACCCCTCTTTTTTTCGTTTTTTTCTTATCGGTGGGGGGAAAGGTCGATGTAAGTAAGAAATGTTGACAAGAGTGGACGGGTGCGATCATACCAGCACTAATGCACCGGATCCCATCAGAACTCCGATGTTAAGCGTGCTTGGGCGAGAGTAGTACTAGGATGGGTGACCTCCTAGGAAGTCCTCGTGTTGCACCCCTCTTTTTTTCGTTTTTTTCTTATCGGTGGATCGGAATTCGAATTCGTTCGTTTTTTGCCCGTGCCTATAGAACGGAATGCGTGGGGATCGAGAAGATCTTTCTTTTGATATATTATACGCGCGAATCCGAGACCCGAGCAAAGAGTTATGGCGGTTTGAAAATCCGGGTTCGGGGAATGGTGTTTTTTGCCCGTGCCAATAGATCGGAATGCGTGGGGATCGAGAAGATCTTTCTTTTGATATATTATACGCGCGAATCCGATACCCGAGCAAAGAGTTATGGCCGTTTGAAAATCCGGGTTCGGGGAAAGGTCGATGTAAGTAAGAAATGTTGGCAAGAATGGACGGGTGCGATCATACCAGCACTAATGCACCGGATCCCATCAGAACTCCGAAGTTAAGCGTGCTTGGGCGAGAGTAGTACTAGGATGGGTGACCTCCTGGGAAGTCCTCGTGTTGCACCCCTCTTTTTTTCGTTTTTTTCTTATCGGTGGATCGGATTTCGAATTCGTTCGTTTTTTGCCCGTGCCTATAGAACGGAATGCGTGGGGATCGAGAAGATCTTTCTTTTGATACATTATACGCGCGAATCCGAGACCCGAGCAAAGAGTTATGGCGGTTTGAAAATCCGGGTTCGGGGAAAGGTCGATGTAAGTAAGAAATGTTGGCAAGAATGGACGGGTGCGATCATACCAGCACTAAGGCACCGGATTCCATGAGAACTCCGAAGTTAAGCGTGCTTGGGCGAGAGTAGAACTAGGATGGGTGACCTCCTGGAAGTCCTCGTGTTGCACCCCTCTTTTTTTCGTTTTTTTCTTATCGGTGGATCGTATTTCGAATTCGTTCGTTTTTTGCACGTGCCTATAGAACGGAATGCGTGGGGATCGAGAAGATCTTTCTTTTGATTATTATACGCGCGAATCCGAGACCCGAGCAAAGAGTTATGGCGGTTTGAAAATCCGGGTTCGGGGAAAGGTCGATGTAAGTAAGAAATGTTGACAAGAGTGGACGGGTGCGATCATACCAGCACTAATGCACCGGATCCCATCAGAACTCCGAAGTTAAGCGTGCTTGGGCGAGAGTAGTACTAGGATGGGTGACCTCCTGGGAAGTCCTCGTGTTGCACCCCTCTTTTTTTCGTTTTTTTCTTATCGGTGGATCGAATTTCGAATTCGTTCGTTTTTTGCCCGTGCCTATAGAACGGAATGCGTGGGGATCGAGAAGATCTTTCTTTTGATACATTATACGCGCGAATCCGAGACCCGAGCAAAGAGTTATGGCGGTTTGAAAATCCGGGTTCGGGGAAAGGTCGATGTAAGTAAGAAATGTTGGCAAGAATGGACGGGTGCGATCATACCAGCAGTAATGCACCGGATCCCATCAGAACTCCGAAAATAAGCGTGTTTGGGAGAGAGTAGTACTAGGATGGGTGACCTCCTGGGAAGTCCTCGTGTTGCACCCCTCTTTTTTTCGTTTTTTTCTTATCGGTGGATCGGATTTCGAATTCGTTCGTTTTTGGCCAATGCCTATAGAACGGAATGCGTGGGGATCGAGAAGATTTTTCTTTTGATATATTATACGCGCGAATCCGAGACCCGAGCAAAGAGTTATGGCGGTTTGAAAATCCGGGTTCGGGGAAAGGTCGATGTAAGTAAGAAATGTTGGGAAGAATGGACGAGTGCGATCATACCAGCACTAATGCACCGGATCACATCAGAACTCCGAAGTTAAGCGTGCTTGGGCGAGAGTAGTACTAGGATGGGTGACCTCCTGGGAAGTCCTCGTGTTGCACCCCTCTTTTTTTCGTTTTTTTCTTATCGGTGGGGGGAAAGGTCGATGTAAGTAAGAAATGTTGACAAGAGTGGACGGGTGCGATCATACCAGCACTAATGCACCGGATCCCATCAGAACTCCGATGTTAAGCGTGCTTGGGCGAGAGTAGTACTAGGATGGGTGACCTCCTAGGAAGTCCTCGTGTTGCACCCCTCTTTTTTTCGTTTTTTTCTTATCGGTGGATCGGAATTCGAATTCGTTCGTTTTTTGCCCGTGCCTATAGAACGGAATGCGTGGGGATCGAGAAGATCTTTCTTTTGATATATTATACGCGCGAATCCGAGACCCGAGCAAAGAGTTATGGCGGTTTGAAAATCCGGGTTCGGGGAAAGGTGTTTTTTGCCCGTGCCAATAGATCGGAATGCGTGGGGATCGAGAAGATCTTTCTTTTGATATATTATACGCGCGAATCCGATACCCGAGCAAAGAGTTATGGCCGTTTGAAAATCCGGGTTCGGGGAAAGGTCGATGTAAGTAAGAAATGTTGGCAAGAATGGACGGGTGCGATCATACCAGCACTAATGCACCGGATCCCATCAGAACTCCGAAGTTAAGCGTGCTTGGGCAAGAGTAGTACTAGGATGGGTGACCTCCTGGGAAGTCCTCGTGTTGCACCCCTCTTTTTTTCGTTTTTTTCTTATCGGTGTATCGGATTTCGAATTCGTTCGTTTTTTGCCCGTGCCTATAGAACGGAATGCGTGGGGATCGAGAAGATCTTTCTTTTGATATATTATACGCGCGAACCCGAGACCCGAGCAAGGAGTTATGGCGGTTTGAAAATCCGGGTTCGGTGAAAGGTCGATGTAAGTAAGAAATGTTGGCAAGAATGGACGGGTGCAATCATACCAGCACTAATGCACCGGATCCCATCATTACTCCGAAGTTAAGCGTGCTTGGGCGAGAGTAGTTCTAGGATGGGTGACCTCCTGGGAAGTCCTCGTGTTGCACCCCTCTTTTTTTTCGTTTTTTTCTTATCGGTGGATCGGATTTCGAATTCATTCGTTTTTTGCCCGTGCCTATAGAACGGAATGCGTGGGGATCGAGAAGATCTTTCTTTTGATATATTATACGCGCGAATTCGAGACCCGAGCAAAGAGTTATGGCGGTTTGAAAATCCGGGTTCGTGGAAAGGTCGATGTAAGTAAGAAATGTTGGCAAGAATGGACGGGTGCGATCATATCAGCACTAATGCACCGGATCCCATCAGAACTTCGAAGTTAAGCGTGCTTGGGCGAGAGTAGTACTAGGATGGGTGACCTCCTGGGAAGTCCTCGTGTTGCACCCCACTTGTTTTCGTTTTTTTCTTATCGGTGGATCGGATTTTGAATTTGTTCATTTTTTGCCCATGCCTATAGAACGTAATGCGTAGGGATAGAGAAGATCTTTCTTTTGATATATTATACACGCGAATCCGAGACCCGAGCAAAGAGTTATGGCGGTTTGAAAATCCGGGTTCGGGGAAAGGTGTTTTTTTCCCGTGCCAATAGAACGGAATGCGTGGGGATCGAGAAGATCTTTCTTTTGATATATTATACGCGCGAATCCGAGACCCGAGCAAAGAGTTATGACGGTTTTAAAATCCGGGTTCGGTGAAAGGTCGATGTAAGTAAGAAATGTTAGCAAGAATGGACGGGTGCGATCATACCAGCACTAATGCACCGGATCCCATCAGAACTCCGAAGTTAAGCGTGCTTGGGCGAGAGTAGAACTAGGATGGGTGACCACCTGGAAGTCCTCGTGTTGCACCCCTCTTTTTTTCGTTTTTTTCTTATCGGTGGATCGGATTTCGAATTTGTTCATTTTTTGCCCGTGCCTATAGAACGGAATGCGTGGGGATCGAGAAGATCTTTCTTTTGATATATTATACGCGCGAACCCGAGACCCGAGCAAGGAGTTATGGCGGTTTGAAAATCCGGGTTCGGTGAAAGGTCGATGTAAGTAAGAAATGTTGGCAAGAATGGACGGGTGCAATCATACCAGCACTAATGCACCGGATCCCATCATTACTCCGAAGTTAAGCGTGCTTGGGCGAGAGTAGTACTAGGATGGGTGACCTCCTGGGAAGTCCTCGTGTTGCACCCCTCTTTTTTTTCGTTTTTTTCTTATCGGTGGATCGGATTTCGAATTCATTCGTTTTTTGCCCGTGCCTATAGAACGGAATGCGTGGGGATCGAGAAGATCTTTCTTTTGATATATTATACGCGCGAATCCGAGACCCGAGCAAAGAGTTATTGTGATTTGAAAATCCGGGTTCGGGGAAAGGTGTTTTTTGCCCGTGCCAATAGAACGGAATGCGTGGGGATCGAGAAGATCTTTCTTTTGATATTTTATACGCGCGAATCCGAGATCCGAGCAAAGAGTTATGGCGGTTTGAAAATCCGGGTTCGGGGAAAGGTCGATGTAAGTAAGAAATGTGTGCAAGAATGGACGGGTGCGATCATACCAGCACTAATGCACCGGATCCCATCAGAACTCCGAAGTTAAGCGTGCTTGGGCGAGAGTAGTACTAGGATGGGTGACCTCCTGGGAAGTCCTCGTGTTGCACCCCTCTTTTTTTCGTTTTTTTCTTATCGGTGGATCTGATTTCGAATTCGTTCGTTTTTTGCCCGTGCCTATAGAACGGAATGCGTGGGGATCGAGAAGATCTTTCTTTTGATACATTATACGCGCGAATCCGAGACCCGAGCAAAGAGTTATGGCGGTTTGAAAATCCGGGTTCGGGGCAAGGTCAATGTAAGTAAGAAATGTTGGCAAGAATGGACGGGTGCGATCATACCAGCACTAATGTACCGGATCCCATCAGATAGCATTTCGTGATTCGTTGGTAAATATTCTCTCCGAAGTTAAGCGTGCTTGGGTGAGAGTAGTACTAGGATGGGTGACCTCCTGGGAAGTCCTCGTGTTGCACCCCTCTTTTTTTTCGTTTTTTTCTTATCGGTGGATCGAATTTCGAATTTGTTCATTTTTTTGCCCGTGGCTATAGAACGGAATGTGTGGGGATCGAGAAGATATTTATTTTGATATATTATACGCGCGAATCCGAGACCCGAGCAAAGAGTTGCGGCGGTTTGAAAATCCGGGTTCCGGGAAAGGTCGATGTAAGTAAGAAATGTTGGCAAGAATGGACGGGTGCTATCACACCAGCACTAATGCACCGGATCCCATTAGAACTCCGAAGTTAAGCGTGCTTTGGCGAGAGTAGTACTAGGATGGGTGACCTCCTAGGAAGTCCTCGTGTGGCACCCCTCTTTTTTTCGTTTTTTTTTTCTTATCAGTGTATCGAATTTCGAATTTATTCATTTTTTGCCCGCGCCTATAGAACGGAATGCGTGGGGATTGAGAAGATCTTTCTTTCGATTTATTATACGAGCGAATCCGGGACCCGTGCAAAGAGTTATGGCGGTTTGAAAATCCGGGTTCGGGGAAAGGTTGATGTAAGTAAGAAATGTTGGCAAGAATGGACGGGTGCGATCACACCAGCACTAATGCACCGGATCCCATCAGAACTTCGAAGTTAATAATCTTAATCTTTCCTACATACTCGAAGGGCATGAACATCCAGGTTAGATACTCCGTCATAGATTGTCCTTCGTGTTATAACGTGATAATGGGTAGACCATTGCTCCATGATATGAGGAATGTCCCCTCCACCTACCACCAAACGTTAAAGTTCCCAACGCCCTGGGGGTTCAAGAGATCGAGGGGATCAGAGAACGTCGAGAGAATGCTATAAGTCGGCTTTAAAGACGACCGCCAGTCAAAAGTCAGCGTAGCAATTAAAAGAAGCCAGTAATCCTACCACTCCGAAAGAAAAAGAAAAAGAAGACGAGCATGTAGAAGAAGTGGTCTTAGACCAGTCAGACCTCACTTGGTCCGTAAAGATTGGAATAGACTTGGAAACGTCTATTAAGGATGAGCTAATAGACTTCTTGAGTAAGAATAATGCCCTCGTGTTGCACCCCTCTTTTTTTCGTTATTTTAATCGGTGGATCAGATTTTCTATTTTTTCAGTTTTTGCGCGTGCCTATCGAATGGAATGTGTAGGCCTCGAGAAGATCTTTCTTTTGATATACTATACGCGCGAATTCGAGACCCGAGCAAAGAGTTAAGGAGTCTTGAAAATCCGGGTTCGAGGAAAGGCCGATGTAAGTAAGAAATGTTGGCAAGAATGGACGGGTGCGATCATACCAGCACTAATGCACCGGATCCCATCAGAACTCCGAAGTTAAGCGTGCTTGGACGAGTACTAGGATGCGTAATTGCTCAAATTTTTTGCATATGAACGAGCAAACTACTTGTAGACCTTGTATGACTCGCTTGTACCGACGTTTTTCCGAATGCAATTCATGATGATATCTTCATGGTTCCTATTGCTCTTTGCAAAGTGTTTTTGTCCATCATCAAACATAATATGGTTGCGACGCTTTTCAAGTTTCTTAATAAAATAGCCATTTCTTCCATAAAGCCTCATATCCGATTTAGCAATACAACCACACATGTTGGTTGTACCTCTTCACTTATTTACTATTTTTTTTTTTTTTTTTGTTGTTGTTGCTGCTACTGATCTTCTTCTTCTTCTTCTTCACTATGATTCGATGAACCATAACTAATCAGTTTTGAATTAGATGTTGTTGGTACGCTTTTCCCAGTTGAGTCACTATTGGTATGCACAATTTTTTTAAACTCTACTGGGTTACACAACATGTATTTTTAAACTATATATAGTGTTAGTCCTATCAGAAAACAGTCAAATTAATTTTTTTTTTATTAAAAATACAGAAAAAGTGTTCTCGAATACAATTTTTTTTATAGAAAAATACAGAATTTTATAAAAAATATAAAATTTTCCGTATAAATTTTTTATTAAATTTTTTTTTCTGTAGTCAGGAATTTGACCATGACAAATTTAACCCCAATTGGGTCAAATTCCTGCCTCCGACAACGACGACACAGATCTATTCTTACTTATTACATGTGCGCCCTTTGTCACGTGATCCGGCTCTTATTATTCATAACATAGATAAATGACCGCTGAGTCTTCCTAATTTCTTCCATTGTCAAAATAAAAAAGAAAGAAAAAACTACGTTATTTGCCAGAGTTTAATTTTAGTTTGGGCGACCATGATGAAAACTATTTTCAGTCAAAGCGTATGTGGCCGCACGGGGATCACTTATTATGCATTTATAAACAGCTGCATTCCATTCACTTGCAGTGCGCATCTACAGCCTACATGAACAAGAGAAATATGGAATTAGGATAAAAAAGTGCAATTTAGCCAATAAGGAAGGTATCCTGAAAATGATCGAATAGGTCTTCTTTTCTTCCCTCAGCTAAAAAAACATGTACAATTTTAAGTTTGTTTCTGAATTGACGTTATTTTTTGTATTTGGAATGCTCTCGTCCAGAGAATATTGTTAAATCTGCTGGTAAGATCACATTTCATCATGCCCTATAGATCCAACGTCATCCCTTTCATTTTTATAAATATCTTATAGTCATTCACTTGACCATCTGATCGTAGATAGGTTAAATAACACCGGCATCCAGATCAGTACTCGGTTAAGAAAACGTGTTCGTACAGTAACCAAAAAAAAGAATTCTAAAATATTGAGAGAAGTAGAGAATAAAATTAAAGAGTCTATAGCATATTAGCATTAATTAGCTCAATGGCATATTGGTGTGGTGGAGGAGCCAAAGTCAGGCTTAGATAATATCTAAACTACTCAATATTCTACCCTTATCTGTAGCTTGTATGATTAGAATAAAGTATTCCATGTGGCACTTTGCTACGAGTTTTGTATCTTCAATGAGATTCCTGTCCTCCTAATCAGGGTACAAGTCTGCAAGTACTTAACTTCTTAAAACTAAATACTAATAAAAGTACCAGTTTACCTCCAAACATCATGATTGTTGATAATCTTAATCTTTGTTACACGTATGGATTTGTTCCTTAATCATACTAATTAGTTGCTAGTTGGTTTACTTAAGTAAGTTCTAAAGCAGTTTCTTCTAGAAAGAATGCACTCTTAGTTAAACCCAATTTGATACCAAATTAAGCTACCCACTTATTGAGACAGTCAATTGTTTGACCCCAATCACTGCTTGTGGCAATCAATTTCAGATTATCCTAGACATACAAACTGTTATATTCAAAAAGCTTCTAACAAACTTTGAAAGAGGAAGTTATCCCCTATTACACATAATAGAGTACATAAAATGTTCTCTATCACCCCTCTCAAATTTGACGGGGATACCAAGCCAAATTTATCCATAACAACTTTGGAATTTACTTTGTCAAAGTGTATGCTAACTGGTGAGTGGTGGGAATATGACGAACAGATATAAGACCTTCGAGAAGCTTTTTTCGTACAAAATGGCAATCAGATCTATGTGTTTTGTCCGTTCATGAAAAACAGGGCTATTGACATTGTAAATGGCAGCAAGATTATCGCACTTAACTGGTATATATGGCAATGATTTCAATGACACCAATCTTAAATAATAGACGACTGGGCCAAGATAATTCAGCGGAAACATTTCTGAGAGATCGAGCAATATTCAGCTTCAGCTGAGCTCAATGAAACAGTTTGTTGCTTCTTTGATTTCCACGAAATCAAAGTGTCACTAAGAAAGATAACAAAACTGTTGACTGATTTTCTGGAATTGGGGCAAGAAGCCCAATATGCATTATGCATCACAAAAAGCTTGCAAATGGCAAGGAGATCAAAGAGGAGCTGAATAATAATGTTGATCTTCGAAGATCAGCATCCAGGGTGAGCAGTGTGAGGAGCTGAATAATAAGTTTGTCTATCATGGTATATGCATGTAATTACTAATGAAGTGGTATATGTGACTACTATATGGAGCTAATGAATTGGTTTCATGGAATGAAGTTGTTAAATTGTTCTTCTACCTCAAAGGGAGACTGGTTACTTAAATATATATTAACTGCTAGGAATTTGAAATGATGAAGAAAAGGAAAAAGAAAAAGATAGCAAGACTGTTAGATCTCCTGAGACATGCTTGATATGTGTTGTTCCCCAAGAACAAATGAGATTTTCCAGAAATCCTCATTGCCACTCGCTTTCCACCTTTTCACCTTACAATGCAAGAGGAAAATCTTCTGTTTTGAATTTATTCATGGATTTACGATATATATTTTTAGCATGTTGTCTACGGTTGATGAAAAGCATATTCTTCCTCATGAATAATTAATATACCTAGCCTTATTGTATGTTTTCTCTAGTTCTATTCTCTCTGTGTAGCTGAGTAGTTAGTTGGATTCCATTTAACAATTAAATATTGCAACAAAATTTGCCTAATATACTTTTGTTATGTCTTATTTTTTCATATACTGTATCACGTAAGTAGAATGTTTTTCAGTATGTAACTTGGCGCATGAAAAATGATCTTGGGGAAATTACGGATGTGCTTAGAGCACTTAAAAAATTGTGCTTTTATTTTACATTCCTACATTGTTTACACGAGTTAGGAATTCTGTTGCTTGGAAATGGTGCAGGTGTAGGTAACATAATCAATCTTATTGGAGCTTGTCTTTTGTCATTATAATAGTTGCAGGATCGGAATCATAATCTTGTGTCAAATGGCACCGTTTCCCAAGATCTTGTTTCAATTTTGTTTTATAGTACTGCAATATTTAGAGCATTGGAGGTCTTCTAGCATCCAGCAATGGATTTTGAATTATATCTCGAATGTTATAAAAATCAGAGGTTGAGAATTGCGAGGGGCGGGGGAATCACTATAAAGAAATCGGAACAATGAAAAGAAGTATACGGTTGCCAAAGAAAGCAAAGTAGTGAATGGGAAAAGAGTTGGAAAAGATTAGGCAATTTTTTGTCTGGTTTTGTCAAAAGAATATATAATTGGAAATGCTGGGGTGACTACAAACTACAAAGGTAATCGATCACCCACCCCCTTCAACCACCAAATTTTATGGGGATCTCATGGAGATTGGGATGAGAGGCTTGAGGAGACTGAGAAATTAAACTTGTTCAACAGTTGTCATAAACAATTTTTAAATTAATCTGTAAAGGTGAGATTTGATATTGCTTGCATTTCATCATCAATGATTGGCCATCTTGCGCTCTATTGTAATATTTTTATTTATTATTCTCTCCGAGTAGGATGAGCGGCCGGCCTCCTATAATGTCTTTCTTGGAGACTATATATATAGGCCTCGTTGGCATGTGTTCAAATCAACAGCTTCCCCTCCAAAGGGTTCCTATCTAAAGCAGCTGCTACCTTTCATCACATCACATAACATCACCAAAACACTTTTCCTGAAAAAATAAAAAAGAACTGAAGTTGTATTAATTTGTTTGGAAAAGCTCTTCCCATGGCCATGGGTATCATGATTCAGCAGCCTTCAGTTTCTTTGTCAAGAGTGGCTGTTTCTGATACTCACGGAGAAGACTCCCCATATTTTGCAGGATGGAAAGCATATGATGACAACCCTTACGACGAACAGACAAACCCATCTGGTGTCATACAGATGGGTTTGGCGGAAAATCAAGTAAGTGGTCTCGATCATGATTCATGCACAGCTTAATTGTGAAGCAAAACAAACTATCTATCTACATATATACTTGCAGACAAGATTTCTATACCTAGCTTTTTTTTTTGGTAGGAAGATTTCTATACCTAGCTAATTGTGGTGGTCTCGTGCTTCTTGATCGATCAGGTTTCATTTGACATGCTTGAGGAATACATGGAAGAGCACTCTGAAGTAGCGTGCTGGGGAAAAAGCAAGGCTTCTTCTGGGTTTAGAGAGAACGCTTTATTCCAAGACTACCACGGTCTCCAATCTTTCAGAAGGGCAATGGCCAGCTTCATGGAACAAATAAGAGGTGGCCGAGCCAAATTCGACCCCAACCGAATCGTCCTCACTGCTGGCGCCACCGCCGCTAACGAGCTCCTCACTTTCATATTGGCCGACCCCGGTGATGCTTTGATGATCCCCACCCCATACTACCCAGGGTATGTGAATTGTGATCGAGTCACATATATAAATATTTCACAAGTAAAAAATAAATATATATAAACGTTTTTGTTTTGTTTTCAGTTTCGACAGAGACTTGAGGTGGAGGACCGGTGTAAAGATTGTACCGATTCATTGCGACAGTTCCAACAACTTTCAGGTCACCCCTGAAGCGTTAGAAGCGGCATATGAGACCGCACAAGCCATGAACGTCCGCGTCAGAGGAATCCTAATCACCAACCCTTCGAACCCTCTTGGCGCCACCCTCACCCGAAAAGTCCTCGAACGCATCCTCGACTTCGCGGTCCACAAGAACATCCACCTCGTTTCGGACGAGATCTACTCGGGCTCCGTCTTCAGCCCCGATGAGTTCGTGAGCGTCGCCGAGATCCTCGAGTCCCGAGTCGACCCAAGGGACCGTGAGAGAGTCCACATCGTCTACAGCCTCTCAAAGGACCTCGGCCTACCGGGGTTCCGGGTCGGGACCATATACTCGTACAACGACGACGTCGTCACGACCGCCACCAGAATGTCGAGCTTCACCTTGGTCTCCTCGCAGACGCAGCACCTGCTGGCGTCGATGCTCTCGGATGTCGATTTCACTAACTACTACATTAAGACGAACCGGGAGCGTCTGATGAGGAGGTACGAGATGATGATCGGAGGGCTGAGAAGGGCCGGGATCGAGTGCTTGAGAGGGAACGCTGGGCTGTTCTGCTGGATGAATTTGAGCCCCTTGTTGGAGGAGCAGGACAAGGAGAGTGAGCTCAAGCTTTGGAAGACAATGCTGCATGAGTTGAAGCTCAATATCTCGCCCGGTTCGTCGTGTCACTGCTCGGATCCGGGGTGGTTCCGGGTTTGCTTTGCGAATATGAGTGAGAACACCTTGGACATTGCACTTGGGAGAATACACAACTTCATGAAGCAAAGGAAAGCTGTTCATTAATCATTACTAAGAGCTACAATATTACTTGAACGCTCTTTTTTTTTGACCTCTTGTTGAGGTTTTTTTTAATCATATTCTGATACAGAATATATGATTCTTTTGGGGGGTGAGTCAACCATCCATGTTAATAAATGGGCTTGTGTGCCCAAAGAAATTGGGGAAAAATATGTTGTATACTTGTGAGTCAAAAGTATGAGATGTAAAAAAGTACTGTATAATATACAGGGGTTAATTTCAACCAAAAAAAATATACAGGGGTTAATATAATATATGTATTGTTGTGGTAACAGCAGTTTCTTAGAATTGTCTTTTTTTTTTTTTTTTTGTCGAAGTCTCTTGAAATTGTCTTTGCATAGTTGCATGTGCTAGTGCTAGTTTTTTCCCAGACATGCCATTTAGGAAGCGTACAACTACGACAAGCAACCAAGTATACCATTTTTTTTAAGTGTTAGAAAAAAAACTACTTGACTGCTAATCTAACATTTATTTGGCTAGCTATACATGCCTCTTTGACTTGCTACTCTCATAACAAGTACATTTATCACGATGTCATCTTATCACACGACTAGACATGGGTCTTGGACCACGGAACCGAGACTAACGGCTAACCTCGGGTTTTTCGGTTTGGTTTCCGGTTTCGGTTCGGTTCCAGTTTGTACCGGTTTTCGTCGGTTCCATTCCCAGGATCGGTGAAACCGGAACTGGGCATACAACTGGGACCAACCGACCTCCGATTCTACCGGTGCGGTTCCGATCCCAGTTTTGGAACTGTCGGTTTTTTCTGGTTCGGTTCTACGGTTCCATTGGAATCAAATCATGACTACACACGACCCACTGTTAAATTCTAAACTTGTATGCAAATCCAAATTTATAATAATTTATAAGTATAAAATTTGGTGGAAAGAACTTTTGGGTGAAAATAGTTTTTATCTGTTTTAAAATACGTAAAAAGTTGTTAGATTTTCATATCGATATTGTGAGCTAAAAGACCACTAGCATAGTAGCATGTAGGGGGTTGAAATTCCTACCCATTGGCTTAAGTTTCTAAGTTCGAAGGTAGATATGTCATATGACCTTATATGTATACTATAAATGGTTAAAAATTTCGACATGTCACCCATTTAATATTGGCCCACCAAAATTTTACATGGTATCAGAGAAGAGTTTCGGTCTTGGATTGTTTCTTGGAATCTTCGAGCTGGCCAACTTCATGGGCCCGTTCAGGCAGTTCGCCCAATGAAGGAGCGATCGAGTCTCAAAAAGTGGCGGTTCACGAGTCTTGAGGATTATTCGGGCTTGGCAGCCTTTGGATGTTGTTTCTAAGCATGTTAAACATTTTCGAAAAGTGTATTTTGAACCTTTTAAGCGGCTTTAAGGTTACATGATATCACTTCGAGGATACAGAATCAACCAAAGTGAGAAGCTAAAGGCGAAAACAGAAAAGTAACTCAAACACAAAATCAACCAAAGTGAGAAAACGATTTTATTAAAACGATGGGAGTCTCAACTTAAATGTCAAGAATTACAAAGGGGACAAGATGATAAAGAGAACAGAAAGTAAAGACAAGCAATTAGAGGAGATCTAAAGTGAGATGAGCACAGATCGAACTAATCAACCAACCACGAAGGTCTCCAAGGTGCTCTCTCGATCTCTCTTAAGTTTGGATTGAGGAATGAAGCTCACGGACTCGCCGATGTCAAACTTAGGTAACAAACACCAAGAAAACACTCTCAAAAGCAAACCCTAGAATTCTCCAAATCAATCCAACAAGCGGCACAAAGGAGAAGAGAGAGCTTATATATGGCTCGTCTCTAAACTCTCAACCACAACGAGTCATTTTAGTAAGTGAAGCTTCCTAGAATGACCTTGCTCGAGTGTCCCAGTTATTGGGTCGTTTGGCCCAATAACCAGCTCCCGCGAGCTTAAGCTCGCATCCACAAACACATACATACAAATATTACATTACAAGCACAACCAAAACTTAGGCAATTACAAGTCAAAAATGCTAATTGCTCTACACCATCCTTTTTTCTATTAAGTAAGAATTATGAGGCTCTATTATTACGGAGGGCGTCCTAGAGCATCGTTGTGGATGAGAACTAAAAGTTCTGGATAGTTTCAAATAATATCAACAAGGAGGTTGTGGCCCATTGGCAATTTTGTCAGCCACAACATTACAACCTCTATCTGCATGCATGAGTTATTCGTGCATTATCGAATCCCGTCTTAGGGGCAGTTTCTGGATCCTTGGGAAGCTTTAATCGATAACTGGTAGGTTGTCACCCTCAATTTCAATTTTTTTCGACATTATCTTTTTCGCTTCCCTTATGACGTCCCTTGATATCCGTAGCGTCTTGTCATCATATCTACTACATGACCATTGCGATCTCTTATTATTTTTTTTCCTAATACTTGTCCGTTAACCCATTTAGATCATAAAAATTGATTTTGATTAATTCAATTACCGATTCTTATATTACAAGTATCAATTCCTAATGTATGCTGTAACGAATCTGGTAATTGGCTATAAAATTACAATAGGTTAAATGACCATGAGATTTGCCATGTACTATACACCGTAATAAATTCAATAACCGATTCTTATATTACAAGTTTCACTACTATGGAAATTTGTACAAAATGATTATGGTATCCCACATAAAACTTGCATGGGCATGTACTCCGATCCACAGTCCACACCCTTCTAACTTAGGAGTATATTACAACTATTATTGATCCACATGGGTAAATTTAATAGTACTACTTAATTACATTAAATTATTATCCTCCCTCATTTTATCATAACGGCATAACGCCTTTGCAAATTAAACAATTCACAACATTGCAAACTCCGTTAGGAAAACTCTGGCTTTTTCCGCTTAGTCGAGTTAAGATAGACAAGTGGGACAACTAATTTTACAATTAACTTATATAATTATGTGGAAAGAGATTTTACAAGACTAGAAATCATGGTTTAAATTGTCTCACAATATGCATAGATATATTAGCTCGAAATGATTGGCGCGTGCGTTCATTCTCACCCTGTGGTCAAAATCGATCTTGAACTCTGCAGAATCCGGTTCGAATGTAGATAGACTCTGACTAATTGAATTGGGTGAGAGATCTAAAAAAAATCGATCTTGGCCAACCCCATGCATTTAATTTGATAGTGCGATTCAAAAACCTAGCTAGCTACCTAAATTAAGCATATTATAATATGACTAATTTGACTATAAGCAAGCAATTAACTGGCAGGGTATACATTTTTTGTATTGATCAGAAATTAAATTTGATTTATTATCCTTGTTACCTCATGAAGCATGCTTTTGATCACTTCTAATCATGTTCCAATTCGTTTAGCTCCATGCTAATTGCCTTAGCTGTAACTATTTTGATATTCAAATTCGATTTTTGTAATAAAAAATTAAACCATCTTTGGTTTAGAGTAATTTTTGTACTTCTTATTTTTCGATTTGGTAGGATGACAATTAATAATATAGGAAATTCTTTACATGCATGCATGCTACTACAACTTATAATGACATTCAACGATCGAGTTACAGTATTTGAAATGGCTTTCTAACTTTTTATAATTCAATCATTCAAGTAATGATGTCCAACCAGTAAGATTTTTTTGTTCGTGCCTGGTTATTACAATTTCAAAGACAAATTTGTCATTTTATAATCGCAAAGTCAATCTATGTCAAAAATTCTCTTTCATTTTGACATATTTCGTGAATTTATAATCGAAAATGAAGAGTTGGATGAGCAATGCGAATAATGCGATGCGAATAATGTGATGCGAATGTTGACGAATTATAAAATGATATATTGGGTCACACATCATGTGGATCGATCAACTTAAATATTTAGGCCAGTAAAAAGATATATGATATGTTTAGTCATTTATATTTGAATTAATAGGCTTCCATTTCTCTAAATGTAGCAATTAATAAGCCCAATAAAGTTAATAGACCCAACTAGTTTCAAACTTGTATGTAGTCATGTGCTGGTTCAAGTTTGAACCGACCCGGTCTGTCCATTTAAACCGGTCTAAATCAGAACTAAAACTGTCGGTTTGGATCTGGTAAAGTTTCAATTTAGGTTTGGTCAAACCCAAACCGTCGATCTGGCGGCTCATGGGTTCAAACCGCAAGTTGGCCAAACCGGAACCAGTCAAATCGGGCAGTTTGGGGATTTTTTTTTTACTTTGTTTTAAACTAGTTGTTGGCCCGGTGGTTTGTATCTGGCTACTTTTTTTGTAGTCGTTGGGTTAAATAGGGAATTTAGCCGGTTAACCGGAACCCAACGACTATATGCTTTTTAATGGCCGGTTTGTATTTTTTTCAAAATTTCTACCAAAAATTTACCCTAGAAATATCACACAAGGCACACATCCTTGTTCATTTCCATCTCACACCAATCTCTCATTATCATACTCGCAATCATCCTTCGTTCTCATACGAGTTACATTTTACAAATTACAACAGAAGCTTTGTTACTTACTTCTTAATCCTTCATTAATTACTCTTCATATTTCAATTTTTTTTCTTACATTAGTATATTGTTTTTAAGCTTTTAGTATTTCATTTTCTTGTCTCATATTACAATTTTTTACTAATTACCTTGTCTTTCTTGCTTAATTATATTTTTTCAAAATATGGATGGATTATATGATCACATTTTTGTCTCACAAGATAGTGATGTCAACCATGTGCCTCCCAATAACATCCCCCTCCCATTCATCCCCAAGGAAATGTGGGAAAACTAGAATTGTCTCAAGCACCACCCATCCCACCACCATCATCATCCACCACTCGAGAGCTTCAATCCAAAAATTTTACAAAATATGTTCGAAAGGGACATTATGATGCACCTAACAACAAATATATCGTTCATTATAATTATTGAGGCAAGGTATGTCCATGGAGAGGTGGATGCTATGGAATAATGAAGAAGCATATGGAGAGGACACACCCCGAGAAGATAGGAATGATGCGAGGTCAATCACAACTCGCCATGTTTGCAAATTCTTCTTATCATAATCTTCATTTATTTAGTTACAATCATCAAAATAGTATGTATGCTTTTGTTGAATCTATTTGTGTTGATCATTTAGCATTTCAATTTGCAAAGAGTGTTCAACTCGCTTATCAACCGATATTTGATGTAAATAACGACCTCAATTGAATTGAACTTATAAGGCTCATGTTTAAATTATCAACTTTAATACAATAATTTAGATTAAATTTATTTTCTATTATAATTTCACATGTTAGTTTCCTAGCGTTGCTTGAAATGTAGTTTTTTTTGTTTTGTTTTATGCATACCTAGAAGGATGGATCGGTCATAGATGTTTAAAAGTCGTGACTCAAATGAATATGCGAATGATGTAGAAGAGTTCGTTACATTTGCACTTAAGCATGGGGCTCATGCTACTAGAACGATGTGTCCATGCAAGTAGTGTTATTTCTCAAGATAGCTTAAGGTTGATAAAATCAGAGATCATCAAATTTTTTAAGGTATTATAAAAAAAATTATACATGGTTTATATGGCATGGAGAGAAACAGTTGCGGATTCTACTAGTTTTGAAACTGTAGACGTGAACACTCATGATACTTTTTTATGCGAGCTTGACTCTGCTAGAACTCAAGAACGTCGGGATCATCGTCTTTGATCGTGTATTGGGTCTTGTAGTAGCATTTGCGGAAGAAACTTGATGATTGAACCAACGTTATGAATGATGGAAGACTCAACGTGATGAGACTCAATGGAATCGGCCAACTTTATGGACGATTGAAGAGGTTTTTGATTCGTAGCACACAAGAACAAGAACTTTGCAAGAGAATTGTTTTTAATCGATTGGAGGATAATGTGTGGGCGTAAGAATCCGAAACAAGAGAATCTAAGCTTTGACCTTGTCTTGGATAATTCTACGTTGACTGGTAAAGAGCCCCGAGCACCCCTTATATAGTGGAGGTGGCTCAAAACCCTAGAAAACTAATAAGATAGCAGACTGGGCCAAGTATGCAATCGAGGCCCACATCCGAAAACTCCATAAATCCGAAATAGTACTTACTAAATGTAAAAAAAACATAAATAGAATATCTAAATGTGGCATAATAATTAAAGAAGGCAAGATATGACCCAAGGTCGTGGCCAAGGCACCACATCTGTCAAGACCAAAATCAAAGGCCTTTGCACGCGCCAGCACTCGACGAGTGTCGGTCGGTGTCGGCCTGGCATGCTAGGTTTGTCAAGAATCTGTGGTGTTGGTTCCATGATCCTAATCAAAGGGGGTGCCATGGTCTCGAGAACCTCAGACTAGTCGGGATCAGGTTGGACCCGGGGCTAGGTCGCATCATTTTCCCCACTTAAATTTGATGTTTCCTCACGTCGAGCGTGGTAAGGACATTGAGATGTGAATATCGATGATCAAAGAAAGGAGGACAACTAGGATGGGTCACACACTTAGAACCCCAATGATATCCATGAAATGAGTTGTTCCAAAGGTTATAACGATGTCAAGTATCGATCTAGACATGAGCACAATAGATGGTGCGCTGAACATCGATGCAAAGATGGGTACGATAGGATTGAGAACTGGAGTGGCCATGGGCTTGGTTGGATCCTTGGGATCCTCTACATTGGCCATGAATGGCATGGTCATATGCATCAAAACATAGTTGTCAAATATCTAAAAAACATAATTAGAAATTAGAAGAACAGGATTATTATAATGAAGTCTGAGATACGACTTATTATAGGAAATAATAATTCGTTCTAGCCTAACTATTATTAAACAACAAGTTACTATAATTTATTTGTTATCTTTCCGATACCACCCGACGTTGGGTTTGATCAATATCAAGCAGTCCATGAGACGTAACCCTAATCTCTTGCCTCCCAAAGCTTTAATGTGAAAAATGAGGCAAGTGGATGGATGGTTCTCTCTACATATATACTTTCTTAAACATGGATTTCTAACCCGTTTAATCATTTTTTTGGGAACATCTTGTTTTCTTATTAAATGAACATAGGTTTATTTATTGCTCTAGAGATATTGACGATATTATTATTATTATTATTATTATTATTATTATTATTATTATTATTATTATTATTATTATTATTATTATTATTATTATTATTATTATTATTATTATTATTATTATTATTATTATTATTATTATTATTATTATTATCAGTATTGCGATAGTAGTGGATTTTAGATTCGATGATTGTGGCCCTGATTGTTTAAATGTATCGTTTAAAATTATAAAAAAATAAACCCAGAAAATCGATGGTGGAGTGGTAGATTAAGCAAATAAAATCAAAATAATACTTAAACTTCCAACTGAATTTAGATGGAAAAGAAATTTATTATATCTTGAATTTCTATGTATTGTACACTGATTAAATAATTAAATAGTTTATTTATGTATGATTGGCAACATTTTATTTTGTTTTAATTGTATGATTAGTTATGGTATTTCATAATGTAATTCAATAAACTCTAATTTAGTACAATTAATCATACTCTCTTCGTTTAGTTCTATTTGTTCTTATAGCCTAATGCACATATATTAAGACATGCCTTATTCTTACCAAATTGCCCCTATTAAATTCATATTGGAAAATTTGAATGGTCCATTTAAATGTGTTTTGCTTTTGATTGGATAAATACAAAGGATAATATCAGAAAATTTTGGACAAATACCTAAAATGACAAATAGAACTAAATAAAACATTAAGTTTAAAAAGACAAAAAGAACTAAAGGGAGGGGGTATGTTATAATTTCTAAAAACCTAAACATTTGAAATAATAATAAACATATAATATAACCTTTGCCCAGTCCAACAGACGGGGTTAGCACCCCAATTATTATTATTATTATTATTATTATTATTATTATTATTATTATTATTATTATTATTATTATTATTATCATCATCATCATCATCATCATCACCATCATCATCATCATCAGTATTGCGATTGATGATGTCCAAAACAGTAAAAGCAAAAAGTGGGCCCAGAAGGACCCCCATAGGCAAATTAGGGACCCACGTCCATGCTCGGTTATTTAAAAACAAAACTCCCGATGAATGCGAGGTCTCTCAAACATCCCGGGACGAGGTCTCGACCTCGTCACCGACTCTACTAATACGCCCGCCCGCTCGAACCAATAACAAGCGACCTCACTCCCGAACCAATCACCAGCAACCTCACTCCCAAACCAATCACAAGTGACCTCACTCATGGACCAATCAAAAACCCTTATTTCGAGCATCCCACATCGAACATTGGCCTAAACTCGGCCCCCCAATTCTCTATAAATAGAGAAGAACCTCGTAGGAAGAAGGGGTCGAAAAACCACTTGAACTCAAGAACCCTCTTGCTTGTTAAAGATCGACGTGATAGGAACATCGTCAAAAGACCTCGCTACAGATAGGAGAAACCCACAGAAAGACCCCAAAGTCGCGCAGGGACCTCACTCACGCCTAAAACCTCACTACAGAAACTCACAAAACTCCCTACATCATATCCTCAAATCTACCTCGCCCTAGAATCGACCTCGCAACAATAGGTGCGATCTCGGAACCTTGTAGGAGGTCTAGGTGTGATTCTCAAAGTTGTACATCAACCTCGTAGGTTTGTAACCTCGCAAACACGGAAAAATCATAAATAAAGGAGCAAGTGTTTGCACTCAAATATAATAATCTTGTTTCTTGTCTCGTAGCGTAGCCGTTATTTCGGGTTTCATCACTGGCGCCGTCTGTGGGAACCTCTTCATCCTAAGCAGCTTCCCATTTTAGTGCAAACCTTGATTCCTAAAACCCCCTCAGAATGGCTTGTCCAAACAATTTCTTCCCCCAACATCCCGACAATATGGCTGAGACCCCTCCATGGACGACGGCAGGTCCGTCAGGATACCCTTTTGTGGTCCCGCCAAGCTGGACATACAATATCCCACAAAACCCATACCCGTTCCAGGGGTATGAACAGGGTGGCGCTCCTTTCAACCAGTATCCCTATCCGGGTTACGGGCAGTACCAACAAGGCCAAGCTCCCCCATACGTCCCGATCCCCTCCCAGGGGCAACCTCACTCCGAGTACGTGCCCGCATATGTCCCGGGCTATATGTCGGGGCAGGAGGCGCCCACGAACGGATCTACCACGGAGAGACCCTCCCGAGATCCGATGCAGATCTCGCGATCCCGTTCGCGACGTGCAGAGAGGCGTGACATGGAGCTGTCCGAAACGGCGGCAAGCGCGCCACGCCCTCTGGCGAGGTCAAAGTCGAAGTCTGCTCGCCCATCCGTCGAGAGTGGGTACAGGAATCCCTTCATACCCGAGATCCAAGAGGCACACATGCCCAAAGGTTTCCATTGGCCACAAATGGGACTTTACGACGGCACGGCCGACCCCGAGGACCACATAAAACACTACGCCGTCCAGATGAACGTCAACTCTTACAATGACGCCATTTTCTGTCGGATCTTTCCGACCACTCTGGACAAGGCGGCAATGACGTGGTTCACCAGCCTTAAGGTCGAGTCGATAGCCTCGTTTTCCCAGCTATGCGAGTCCTTCGTCGGGCACTTCAACGGCTCGAGAAAGCGCAAGAAGAACATGCGCGATCTCCGTGGCATCGAGCAGGGGGAAAACGAGAAGTTGGGTACCTTTTTTACGAGGTTCACCACCGCGGTCGCTGAGATCGCGCAAATCGACGAGGCCTCGGTCCGCGACATCCTCATGGGCAACCTTCGCCAGGGGGATTTCAAATGTCGCATTTTTCTCAAAAATCCGACCACATATGAGAGCCTGTGTGCTCGGATCACGGCACAGGTCTACGCCGAGGACGCTGCCAGCCAGAGCTCGTGACCGAGGACCGACAAGGAAATCGTGACCGAGGCTAAGGGAAAAGCTAAAGTGGCTGCGCCGGCCGCGAGGGACGCGTACATGGCGCAAACTCACGACCGGCGTGCCGATTACAAAAGCAACAACAATAACAGAGGCAACAACGACAATAGAAGCAACAACCGTGGCGGTGGAGGTTGGAGCTGCTTCGGCGGGAAGCCACGAGGTTACAGAGGCAAAGGTGGCCCCGCCTACAACCCAAACGAGAAAAAGCGCGCCAACCCCGCGTTGGGGGCCAACCTCGTGCAGCAGGAACCAACCCGGTCCCAACCAAGAAACCCAGAGCAACAAGCTCCGGTGAGGCAGTCGCGCTCCGGACAAGCCGCGGCGCCCGATGGGTACATCAACACCATCTCGGGTGGACCCTCGCTGGCGGGCTCGAGCCAGGCGGAAAGAAAAAGATACGCGAGGGCAAGTCACCATGAGCCCTCGGTATACAACGTGACACAAACCTCACGGTCCCACGTGGGTATGGCCTTCACGACAGAAGACGCCGAAGGGCTCCATATGCCCCACTCCGACCCCCTGGTGATACACGCTCAGTTGGGCTCGAAAATAGTGAAGCGAATACTGGTGGACACGGGTTCCTCCGTGGACATCATGTATTTTGGCGCTTTCGAGCAGCTAGGGATCTCCGCGACATCCTTGAGGCCCTACGCTGGGAAGCTCACCTCCTTCTCGGGAAACGAGGTCGATGTCGCTGGTCTCATAGACCTGTGGATGACCCTCGGTACTGGCCCGACAACGAGAACCGAGGTAATAGAGTTTACGGTGGTGCACCTGTCCTCGGCCTACAATGCAATCATCGGGAGAGTCTCCTTGATGAAATTCCAGGCGGTGGTCTCCATCTACCACCTGAAAATGAAGTTCCCCACCAGCGTGGGTGTCGGAGAAGTAAAGGGCAACCAAGAAGAGGGCCGCGTCTGCTACATGACCTCGGCTAAGCAAAAATGCTCTGTGTTCATGGTAGAGACTTCGGGTGAAGCAGACCTCGAGGTCCGGGATTTCACAATACCCACTCCCGAGACAGAAAGAAGGGTGATTACCCCCTTCGAAAACAAATCAGAAAAGATCTACCTCGGGGGTTGCCTCACTGGGGATGCAGCAGCGTCACTAGAGGCCCCGCTTGCTGGGTCCCGCGACGTGTTCGACTGGACTGCAAAAGATCTCCGAGGTGTGCCTCGGACCCTGGCCCAGCACTCCCTGAACATCGACGTCGCCATTCGTCCTGTGGTGCAGCGTCGAAGAAAAATGAACGAAGAAAGGGCAACCGCCGCAAATGAAGAGGTGGCCAAGCTGCTGGCCGCAGATTTCATACGCGAAGTCCAGTATCCGAAATGGCTGTCCAATGTCGTGTTGGTCAAAAAGGCCAGTGGCAAGTGGCGGATGTGTGTAGACTTCAAAGACCTCAACAAGGCATGCCCCAAAGACAGCTACCCCCTGCCCTCGATCGATGCACTTGTAGATTCGACTCCTGGGCACGAGGTCTTGAGTTTCCTCGACGCCTACTCGGGGTACAACCAGATCTCGATGAATCCCCGTGACGAGGAGGAGACATCCTTTATCACTCAGCGGGGGACATACTGTTATAAGGTCATGCCGTTTGGCCTCAAGAACGCAGGGGCCACATTCCAACGCCTCGTCGATCGGGTTTTTAAAGACCACCTGGACAGGAACGTATCCGCCTACACAGATTCCGAATTGGTGGCACGACAACTCAACGGCCAATACGACACCAGGACAGGTTTTCTGCCCGCTTACCGAGCAAAAGTCAAGGCCTTGGTTTCATGCCTAGAAACCTTCGCGGTGGAGTCAATCCCGCGGACCTCAAACACAAAGGCGGATGCCCTCGCCAGGTTAGGCTCCGCGCTTCCCTTGGATGTGGGTAACCGCGTAATGGTGGAGAGAAAGCTCTCACGAAGCGTCGATAGCGAGGTCATGTCCATAAGGACCGAGGACTGGAGGTTCCCGGTGACGAGGTACATACAAAGCGGTATCCTCCCAGAGGACCCCGCGCTGGCCAGAAAACTAAAAATGCAAGCTGCCCGCTACTGCATCGTCGGCGACCAGCTTTATCGTCGGGGCTACGCTGAACCCAACCTGCTGTGCATACCGCCCGAGGCCACGGACCACGTCCTCTACGAGGCCCACGAGGGAGTTTGTGGGGGACACCCGGGGTGGAGGTCTTTGGCACACAAAATCGTCCATTTGGGGTACTTCTGGCCCACTCTCCGACAAGACGCAAGAGCTTACGTCCAAAAATGCGTCGGATGCCAGAAACACGGGAACGTCCAGCACACCCCGACGGCTCCCCTCCGCAGCATTCACGCGCCATGCCCATTCACAATGTGGGGAATGGACATTTTAGGCCCTTTTCCTAAAGCTGCTAGCCAAGTGCAATACATTTTGGTCATTGTGGACTACTTCACGAAGTGGATCGAAGCACATGCAATGGCAAAAATCACCGGGGCAAAGGTCTGCGAATTCCTGTGGAAGAACCTCGTCTGCCGTTTCGGTGTCCCCATGACAATCATGACCGACCATGGCCCCCAATTCGACTGCGAAGAAACTCGGACTTTCTGCTCTGAGTTGGGCATCGACCTCAAATTTTCCTCCGTGGCTCATCCCCAGTCCAATGGCCAAGTAGAAAACGTTAATGCCCGCATCTTGACAGACCTCAAAAAGCGCCTGGGCATGGCACAGGGCCGCTGGGCCGAATTACTCCCACTCGTCCTCTGGACGTATCGCACGACCTCGCGCCGCGCAACGGGCGAGACCCCCTTCGCTCTTACCTACGGGGCGGAAGCCCTCGTTCCCCTAGAAACCCTAATTCCATCAGCAAGGGTGTACAACTTTGACGAAAAAGAAAACAAGGCCAACCTCAAGGTCGAACTGCAGTTCCGAGATGAAATCCGCGAGGTAGCGGACCTGCGCTCTAGAGAATACAAGCGACGTGTCGCCGTATACCACGACAAGAAGGTCAGACCTCGCCTCTTGGCCACGGGAAACCTCGTGCTAAGACGCACCGAAGGAGGAAAATTGGACCCTAACTGGGAAGGACCCTACATCCTCGGAGAAGAAGTCGCGTCCGGGGCTTTCAAACTCAGGGACGACGAGGGGCGCACACTGAGCAAAACGTGGAACGTCGCGCGACTCAAAAAATATTACATGTAGAAACTCGAAACCCCGTTGTTCCTCACAGTTGGTAAATAAAGGATTGCAGGCTTTTCTAAAAACGCTCCCTCCCTGAAAAGTTCCACCCCTCGCTTCACGCTTGGGGTTGGAGAATCTCGTTTGGAAGAATTTCCACCCCTCGCTTCCCGCTTGGGGTTGGAAAATCTCGTTGAAAAGGTCCACCCCTCGCTTCCCGCTTGGGGTTGGAGAATCTCGTTGAAAAGTTCCACCCCTCGCTTCCTGCTTGGGGTTGGAGAATCTCGTTTGAAAAAAATTCCACCCCTCGCTTCACGCTTGGGGTTGGAGAATCTCGTTTGGAAGAATTTCCACCTCTCGCTTCCCGCTTGGGGTTGGAGAGTCTCGTTGAAAAGTTCCACCCCTTGCTTCCCGCTTGGGGTTGGAGAATCTCGTTTGAAAAAAAAAATTCCACCCCTCGCTTCACGCTTGGGGTTGGAGAATCTCGTTTGGAAGAATTCCCACCCCTCGCTTCCCGCTTGGGGTTGGAGAATGTCGTTGAAAAGTTCCACCCCTCGCTTCACGCTTGGGGTTGGAGAATCTCGTTTGGAAGAATTCCCACCCCTCGCTTCCCGCTTGGGGTTGGAGAATCTCGGTGAAAAGTTCCACCCCTCGCTTCCCGCTTGGGGTTGGAGAGTCTCGTTGAAAAGTTCCACCCCTCGCTTCCCGCTTGGGGTTGGAGAATCTCGTTTGAAAAAAAAAATTCCACCCCTCGCTTCACGCTTGGGGTTGGAGAATCTCGTTTGGAAGAATTCCCACCCCTCGCTTCACGCTTGGGGTTGGAGAATCTCGTTGAAAAGTTCCACCCCTCGCTTCACGCTTGGGGTTGGAGAATCTCGTTTGGAAGAATTCCCACCCCTCGCTTCCCGCTTGGGGTTGGAGAATCTCGTTGAAAAGTTCCACCCCTCGCTTCCCGTTTGGGATACGAACGAGGTTCGTGAACCCCCTAAGACGCCAGGATTCGCGGACGGCTATTTTTAGGTTGGAACGAACTTCCAGAACAACGAGGTCCGAACAGAGGCTCACGACCTCGTCGTAGGACTACAACGCTCGGTGTGGTCCGAGCCCCACAAAAGATGTGACACTCGAACCATGGGGTTGGACGGATAAGGACTGACGTATGCAAGAAAGTCTAAAGCAAACAAGCATAGGAAAAGAAAGTGACGAAGGGCATAAATATAAAAGCAGGTGTTTCGATTACAGACCCCGTAGGGTCACCCAAACAAAAAAAAAATAGAAAGAGATGTTTTGATTACAAACCCCGTAGGGCCACCAAAGAAAAATTATCATCATTTTTTCGAGGTTTCAGCCTCGGGACGGGTAAGATCGATGGTTTTAGGAGTTTCGGCAGAGGCAGCCGAGGCTTCAGCAGGAGCAGGGGCAGCGGAGGCAGGAGGCACGGGCGCATCGGCCGCGGGCTGAGGTCCCGTGGAGGTTAACTCCGGGTTCCCTCCAATAAGCTCTACCTCGGGGGGCGCGGTGCTGGACATAGTCCCGTCCTCGTTGAGGAAGAACTCGCATTCCCCCTCGGGATCCTCCGACCCCAGCTCCCCCATGGTTTCATTGTAGTTAGGGTTGAAGAAGACGATCTGGGGGTCGAGGTGCCCATACTTGGCCACCGCCTGCTTAACGCCCATGCGGACTGCCTGGTGGAACATTTTCCTCACACTCTCCACCAGCTCCGCCTTGTACTCTTCCGAGTCCACATACTTGGGACCCGCGGCCACGACCTTCTCGTTAAGCTCAACAATGCGCCCCTTGAGGCGCCTGATCTCCTCCTCGGCCCTCAGAAACTCCGCTTCCTTCGCCTTGAAGAACTCATGTTCGGCGGAGAGCTTGCCCCGAAGCCCTTCAACCTCGCCCCGCAGAACCTCGGCCTCACCCCTCGCCCTCCTCTCCCCCTCCCTCGCCGCCTTTACCTCCTCCCTCGCCGCGGCCTCCGCGGCCTCGACCCGCTTCTTGGCCGCAGCCTCCGCGGCTTTGGACGATTCCGCGACCTCGGCCAGCTCCTTGGCCTGTCGCTCGCACACCTCGCTGTGGGCCCGAAGTGTCGCCTCCATCTTGTCCATCCTCGAATGAGCTAGGGCGATGCGACTTCGGTTGTAATTGTCAAAAAAGGTGTGCTACAAGTTCACAGGAGGGTGAGAAAAGAAACAAGAAAGAGACAGGAATTAAACACACAAAAACAAAAAAGCTTACCATGGCCGAGTACCGAGCGGCCTCGTCGTCGAGCGCCGCCTCGGTGAGGTTGTTGGCCCACGCGACCTCCTCCTTGTAATCCCCCCGGGTCCACTCCAACGGGGCCCCTCTGATAGGTCCAGGGCAGTGAAACCTGGCGGGATGGGGGCATGTGTCCCCGCGACTTCGCCCCTCGAAGTTAAAGGCAGGGATGAGTTCCAGATCCCGCGAGCCTCATTGATGGTCGCCCGACCGGGGTTTCTTCTTCTTCTCCACAGGGGAAGACCCCGCTTCCTTCCTTTTCCGCCCGGCCTTGTCGTCGAACGCCCGGGGTGGATGGGTGGTCCCCTTCGTGGTGGCCCCTTTCGACGGAACCACCTCAGGCCTTTTCTCCCCTTGGGGCGGCCCCGCGACGTCCCACTGCGACGCCCTCGTGACGTTCCCCTTGGGCAGGGCTCCCCCTGTCGCGGTCGTTGGCGGAACAGGTCCCGGCTGCGTTGTACCTGTCCTCGCCTGCGAGCTCGGCTCGTTGATTGAAACCCCCTTGGGGACCCGGGGAGCAGGGGTCTTGGAAGTAGACATCGAAGGATGTTTCCCCTTCGACGTCGTGGTAAGAGCGTGCAGAAGATCCACTGTCAAGAAAGGAGTAAAAAGAAAAAGCAGGTTAGGACGAGGTCAGAAACAAATGTAACGAGGTGTATAGCCCTGCAACCCTTGTACGGGCACACGCATCTCTCGTAGTTACCCGGTGCCACAGGGAAATTAAGGTATCTCCCGCTGAGGTCTCGGACCAAAAACCATTTAGGTTTCCACGTCCCGACGTTCGACTGGGTCGTAATGATTTTGACGTTCGGCGTGCTGAGGTTAACCAGGGAACAACGAGGTTCTCTCCTCGCCAAGACTAACGCCGACAAATCGCTGAGGTTCGGCTCGTCCAGAAGCTCGCGGCTTCGAATTGTGTAGGCACACAACAACCGCCAGGCGTTCGGGAACAACTGGGCGGGGCAGACACCCATGGCCCACAAGAAATCAACGATGTGCTGGGCCAAGGGCAGCCTAAAGCCCGCTTGGAGACTGACGAGGTGCACGACCGCACACCCCTCGTAGGACGCCAGGGGTCGCCCCTCCTCCTCTGGCAGTGCCATCTCGACTCCCTCGGGCCAGGGGAAGTCTTTAGCTATGTCCGCGAGGTCGTCCAGCTTCAAATCGGTGGCCACCCCCTCGGACAGGTAGGCCTCGGGAGTGCTCGGACTCATAGGAATCCGTTCTTTGAGGACGACAGGAGTGCCGGACACAGCGTCGGTAATATAGGCCTCGGAGAAGCTCGATGGCACATACGCGGCCGAGGCTGAGGCAATTGCCGCGTCCAACCTCGCCTCGACCTCGGCGGCGATCACATCAGGAGAAGAAGAGGAAGCCATTTCAACACCAGAATATATGCGCAGACGGGGGAAGTACGAATTGATCGAAACAGCGGAGTCGCTGGATGAGGGCTCGCTGAAGACCAACGAAAGGGAACTTGGGTTCTGAGAATCACTAGGCTCTACACTTCCTACGGACTCGGAGACCTCCTGATAGAAATTCTCTTGAAAATTAAAGACAAAACCGTGCGGTGGGCTCGCAGAGGCTCTCCTAGGCATGAAAAGACAACGTCCAGGCCGCGAAAAGCTAGCACCTGGAAAAGAAAAGGTCAGTAAGGCACTAAAGGCAAGGCAACCAAAGAGAAAAACACGAGATTATGACCCCGTGAAAGAAGGAAGAACGAGGTCAAGCCCGAGATCGAAGAACGAGATCACGACCCCAGGAAAGAAGGAAGGACGAGGTCGCACCCGAGATCAAAGCACAAAGATCATAACCTCGAAAAGAAAAGAGCACGAGGTCATAACCTCGAAAAGGAAAAAGCGCGAGATCATAACCTCGGGAGAAAATGAGCACGAGGTCGCAACCTCGGGGGACAAAGCAACGCGAGGTCGTAAAAGGAAAGGCCACGTGGCGTCCTACGGGCTACTCTGACAGGATAGGACGGCAAAGAAGAATTTGAAGCGCCAAAAGAAAGGAAAGAGAAAGAAGGCCAACCAACGGTGGAAGCCAGCGGTGGAAGCCCAAACGTCCCGTCAATCAGACATCATGACGTTTGGGCTCCCGAGGGTTTTCGAAATTCGAAAAGTGGTGGGCGGAGAAGCGGAAGTTTAACCGCCACCCCAAGCAAAAAAGAAGAGAGAGAAAAGCAATAAACCCAAAAGCCCAACGGTACCCTCACGGCGGCAACCGCCCCCCACCACCGTCTCACCACCGCAACACCGCCCCCCGAAGCGTAACGCAAAGAAAAAAAAGGGAGAAAAGTAGAACAAAAAGAAAGGAGAGGAGACGAAAAACCAAGGGGAGACAAGGGCACTACGGAACAAGAACCACCCTCAACGCCGCCGCGCAGCCGACAAAGAAACACCCAGAAATCACTAACACCCACCCAGATGCAAAACGGAACGAAGAAAGAACAAAGAAAAATGACAAAGGCAAACGCCAAAAAACACACAACCCTGCCACCGCCGCTTCGCCACCGTGACACCGGCGCGAAACACCGGGCTACACACCGTCGCCCTTACAAAACACGGGGCAAAAAGCGAACAAAGGAAGAATCAAAGGCAAAAAATACCAAAAGACAGGAGGAAGAAGATAAAGAACTTACTTGTTTAAAGGTCAGCGAACGAGAGGCGGTGGCGCAACTGGCGAACGGCAAAAAGCTCGTCGGAAACCGTCTGGAGAAACCGCTCAGAAGAAACCGAAGAGATAAAGAGAGAGAAGGAGCGAAAATGTTGGAGAGAGAAGATGAGGGGGAGGCGTGTGAGATACGCCCTTATATAGAGCAGATTTGAGTCTCCCCCACTCCCGAAAGGCTTCTTAAGCCTGTCTCACCTGGACGGCCCACTAAGCAAAGTATGGCGAAAAGGCCCAAGAATCTTCATCCGCGCAGAACAAGAAGAACACCTAAGTACAGAGCATCACACCTCGCAAAGCGCCCTCCCAACCTCGAGAACTTCATAACCTCTAAAAAACACCCCGCATCTCGCGGATCCAGGGAACTTATGCCCTGCGGCCCTCGGGGCAAGGCCCCCAGGCCATGGGGTTGTGATGATGTCCAAAACAGTAAAAGCAAAAAGTGGGCCCAGAAGGACCCCCATAGGCAAATTAGGGACCCACGTCCATGCTCGGTTATTTAAAAACAAAACTCCCGACGGATGCGAGGTCTCTCAAACATCCCGGGACGAGGTCTCGACCTCGTCACCGACTCTACTAATACGCCCGCCCGCTCGAACCAATCACAAGCGACCTCACTCCTGAACCAATCACCAGCAACCTCACTCCCAAACCAATCACAAGTGACCTCACTCATGGACCAATCAAAAACCCTTATTTCGAGCATCCCACATCGAACATTGGCCTAAACTCGGCCCCCCAATTCTCTATAAATAGAGAAGAACCTCGTAGGAAGAAGGGGTCGAAAAACCACTTGAACTCAAGAACCCTCTTGCTTGTTAAAGATCGACATGATAGGAACATCGTCAAAAGACCTCGCTACATAGGAGAAACCCACAGAAAGACCCCAAAGTCGCGCAGGGACCTCGCTCACGCCTAAAACCTCACTACAGAAACTCACAAAACTCCCTACATCATATCCTCAAATCTACCTCGCCCTAGAATCGACCTCGCAACAATAGGTGCGATCTCGGAACCTTGTAGGAGGTCTAGGTGTGATTCTCAAAGTTGTACATCAACCTCGTAGGTTTGTAACCTCGCAAACACGGAAAAATCATAAATAAAGGAGCAAGTGTTTGCACTCAAATATAATAATCTTGTTTCTTGTCTCGTAGCGTAGCCGTTATTTCGGGTTTCATCAGCGATAGTAGTGGATTTTAGGTTCGATGATTGTGGCATTGATTGTTGAAATGTCTCGTTTGATACCATGCATGGAATAGCGTAGAATATGGGTGTGAGCTTAGGCTACGAAACCTCTTGATAACATCGTATTGAGTGGTACATTTATTATCGTCTCCTAATAGTGGGTCATGAATTTGTCCGCTCTACCGCATTGAGGAGCGGTTGTGCACTCTAGCTAAGTGCTTATTTTCCTTGACCTAATTCTTTTTGAATGTCGAATTAAAAATCATCAATTTGAGATGTAACGTTTTATAACTAATGAAAGATAAGTGTCCAATGCAAAATAATTAATGTGCTAGGATGGTTAGTACCAGTTGGAAAACCATTCTTTCTCCCAACTTTAAAGGATCATCTTTTCAATCTAAATACTTACTACTTTTTTTTCTTACTCTTCACTATATATTTTATTACAAAATTATTATTATTTTATTACATAAAGTTCGATGGAAGCCTAGAAACAAGTTGGCCCCCCACACCCTTCTTGAGGTGGTTGGGTTAGTCTAATAAAGTTCGATGGAATACTTAGTTGGGCTTGTCTAGGAGGGCTTGGTACTTAAGCGCCTTCATGGACACCTCCCCACTTGGTGTCTCGGGTATGATGAGGTTGGTCAAAATTCGATTTGTCAAAGGAGGCTTTTCAAAATACATTATGTGCCTAATGAAAGTTCCCAACAACACGTGGAACACAATCTTTGAGGTGTCCTACTTCTATTTTCTGCATACTACTTTTCTCTTTCAATGGGAGTTGTAACAGTTAGATCATCGATTGGTTATTACTTAGAGTTCGGTGCTAGCATGTTTAGTTACAACCATATCAACTACCTACTTCCCCCATTTGCTTAGTCTTTTATTAGACTAACCCAACCACCTTATTCGCTTGCATGATCGGTTGGTGTCCCTCGTCTTCTTTAACAGAACATCAAGATCCAAGGGAGTCTTGCTCAAGGACCGAAGACCCCAAAGGTGACTCTTGAAGTTGAAAGAGGATTAGTGTTTACACTTTTTACAATATTTTCTAAGTCTTCTAAGTGACTTCTTGTACCATTTAATTACGTTGTTGCTTTTGGAATTCTTACAATTCTTACAATATCTTGAACAATACTGTCGTACTTTTGTAACTCCGCGTTAGAGAGGATTTTAATGAAACAAATTTCTTTCCTTTTTAATTAATAATATTTGGTATTATTATAAAATTGTGTTCCATTCCCCTTAAAAGTCATGGGTGACTTTGGAAGGCGCTTAATTTGAGGTCACTAGCATTGTGGCGCTCTCCTTGATGTCACATGTGGCCGATTTAGGAGAGGGGGTGTTACACCTAATTAGTGATTAAATCCTCCAAAATGGTTTAGAGTGAATCCCTTACTTGATCTCTTAGATAGAATGGGAAAAGTCTTAGTCGAATGCAATCTTACCCAACTCCATGGTATTTCACCGTGTAACAAATCTCTAATAAAACCGAGAGGTGAAGATTTGGATCCTCTAATTATGATCCCGTAAATTGGTGGTGTTGCACCATGGTGAGAGAGTCAGTGTCAACTCAAAAGTTGTTGGCTTCCACATTTGGGCTTGAAATTCCTAAATGGATGCCATATTTGTTTGGTTCAATGTAATCCTTAATAGTTCTTTTATTATCCTCCATTGTTGAAAAAGAGTGAGAGTTCTTATGTGTTCTTAGCTTTTCTTGTAGCTTTGTCCTTGCATGAAATGTATTCTTGATCTTAGATATTTCTTCTTAAATATGTTTTCTAAGACTTCAAGTAACGAACATACACTAAAGGAGACACTACAAGAAAAACAAGAACAAGAGAGTGATTGGAGTGTTTTTTATTAAAAACGCAATAAAAGATCAAGTCTCACTAATTAAGGCTGAATAAATGTCAATTATGCTCTCTAGCAACGATGCCAAAACATTGATAGGCCCGCAAGTGCATTGCACTATCAAGTAGTATAAAAAGTTATCAAATTCAATGGAGCACTTGTTGATCACTTATTTCACTTAAATCGATGAGGTAGATTGGTTGGGTTTAGTTTTTTTTTTAAAACAAAAAAAATACAAAAACAAAGCCTACGCAAGATGACAAGAAATGGTTTGATTTAATTGAATGATGAGAGGATAAGATTGTATTTCACAATGAAATTATACAATGTCAAGTAAGTCTCTCTCTTTGGTTGCAAGCAATGATCTACAATGGTCAATTGTCATATTAAATTTCCTATATATCCTCTTTTAAGGCATAAGAAAACTACTTTAAGAAGCTAAGCCTACTTTTGTGAAAGACCTAATACTGGATAATTCATGGGTAGAGCCAACGATTTTGAATTGTACAAGTTACCAATAACGTTGACTAAACGAAGTAAGAGGTTCCGGTGTACAGAGAGGACCTCACCGTTTAACAAGTGACCATAGAAACAAAGGAACCCACTATTTCTGTATTCATCTAGATTGACTATGTTTTTTGATACCGAGTCTGTGGGCACTACCCACAATGAAAAGTTTCTCCCGGTCCTGCTAGAGCAATGAAGGGAGTTAGAGTGGGGTCTTTCCTTGCGCCCAAGGCGTATCACAGATATAATTAGGCGACAACTAGCCATGACCAATAAGAACATGTTTTATCCTACCCAAACCAAGCATATAAATTAGTCGATCCCACCCCGAATCCAACAGTCCTGACTCCCCTTTTTTCATTCCCATCTAGACAAAAACGGAATTGTGATGCTGGGGGCATTGGTAGAGATAGACGATATTTTGGTAGGTTAATTAACGCCTCAAATGGCAAAAGAACCATCCTATGCCCCGGAAGATAGATTATTACGAGCCATACTTGGCATTCAGGTATCCACTTCAAAGGAAACTTGTCTAAAACTACCTACAAGCGGCAGGGGTCGAGTTGTTGATGTTAGATGGATCCAGAAGGGGGATCTAGTTCGAATCCGAAAATGATTCGTGTATACATTTCACAGAAATGAGAAATAAAAGTCGACGATAAAGTAGCTGGAAGGCATGGAAATAAAGGTATCATTTCCAAAATTTTACCTAGACAAATATGCCCTATTTGCAAGATGGAAAACCTGTTGATATGGTCTTTAACCCCTTAGGAGTACCTTCACGAATGAATGTAGGGAAAATTTTTGAATGTTCACTCGGATTAGCGGGAGGTTTGCTAGGTAGACATTATCGAATATCACCTTTTGATAAGAGATATGAACAAGAAGCGTTGCGAAAACTGGTGTTGAATTATATGAGGCCACTAAGCAAACAGCCAACCCATGGGTACTTGAACCCGAGTATCCGGGAAAGAGAAGAATTTTGTACGGAAGAACAAGAGATCCCTTTGAACAACTTGTTATAATCGGAAATCCTTATATCTTGAAATTAATCCATCAAGTTGATGATAAAATCCACGGACGTTCTAGTGGACATTATGCACTTGTTACACAACAACCCCTTAGAGGAAGGGCCAAGCAAGGGGGGGGGGGGCAGCGGGTAGGAGAAATGGAGGTTTGGGCTCTCGAAGGGTTTGGAGTTGCTCATATTTTAAAAGAGATGCTTACTTATAAATATGATCATATTAGAGTCCGCCAGGAAGTACTTGGTACTACGATCGTTGGAGGAACAATACCTAACCACGAGGATGCTCCCAAATCTTTTCGATTGCTCGTTCGAGAACTATGATCTTTGGCTCTAGAACTGAATCATTTCCTTGTATTTGAGAAGAATTTACAGATTAATAGGGTGGAAGCTTAATCATAATGAATTCAAAGAGGAAATTCTACTAGCTTAGTGTTGGACCCAGAAATAATCCAAGCAGGAGGCAGCCCATTACCAGGGAACGCCTAATGCCTTACAACTACGAGATATTGTTCGACCCAGATTTTAGGCAAAGAAGCGTCAGCCCATAAATAGAGAATCTCCAACGCACACAGAGTTACGGAAGATTTTCGGGATCAACTAAGTCGGTTGGAGGAGAGAGGGTCCGAGATATGTTTGTTACAAGATAGATTCTTCTCCAGATTGTATTCATTATAAGATAGAGATAAGCAAAAATTTGTTAGTTAGAGATAAGATTATATCTTTATTTTAAGATAAGATATGCCTTGAGGGGGTTATATAAGTCGATGTAATCCTTAGAGGCAGGGACACAATTCAGACGCTCGATTCACACAATTTCTTCTGATTTCTACATCAATAAAAACACATTTTCGTTCATATTCTTCTCAGTTTATTCGATCAAGGCCCGATCTAAGCCAAGGTTCTACCTTTGGTAAATTTTGGTTCAAACAATTTGGCGCCCAGCGTGGGGCAGTGATCGATACAACAATCAGAAGAATCACCATTCAACCTCTCTTCGGATCAAGAACACGATGTCTGAGAACGGAGAAGGAAGCCCTAAAACCCCAGTCACCGGTGATGACCACAACCTTGAGAACCAAGGCGTTCAGTCTCAAGAAGAGGAGATGACGGACCTCATGCAACATATGGAGTTTTTACAAAAGGTGTTGAGCGACCAAAAAAGCTTTTACGATGCTCATGTAGAACGCCTCACTGCCGAAAATAGCCAACTCAAACAACAATACGAGGTTTTGGCTACGGGACGCCGTTCTCTCCGCGTCGATAGGCGCACTGACGGAATCGTCAGGAGGATTGATTTCAACGCTGGAGAAGGAACTTCCGGAAGGGGTACGGACCCATGCTCCCAAGACAAGGCACCCGCGCAACGAGACGCAACTCCGGAGCCCACGGGCCGAGTCCGCCGTGAGGAAGTCCTCCACGACAATAATCCTCCACTCAATCTCCGATCGGCGGCTAACCAACGTCGAGCACCATCTCAAGAAGTCTGGATCGAAGATGATGGCACCGATGGGGAAGATCGAGAACAGCGCGAGCCGATCGATTTAGACGCAACCATCCGAAGAAAAGTGACTGAACAAATAAGCGTCATCGCTGACCAACTCCGTAGGGGAAGCCGAGGTTTCCAACCTTTGGAGCCTGAAGCACCCGACGGGTTTGACGAATATCCGTTTTCTCGTCGAATCGCCCAAGTAGAGATTCCGAAAAAGTTCTCCGTACCTAATATGCCCACATATAACGGGACTACGGACCCAAACGAACATGTGGCCGTATACAAACAGAAGATGATGACGAGCGCGGTCCCATCCCACTCAAAAGAGGCCATGATGTGCAAGGGGTTCGACACGACCTTAACGGGGCCAGCCCTAACCTGGTTCATCAACCTCCCACGTGGAAGCATTAGATCATTCGCAGATCTCTCTGACACTTTTTGGTCCCAATTCGCGAGCAGCCGCAAGTTCGAAAAGCAATCCAGCGATCTCTACCGGATCCGTTAACGACAGCAAGAAACCACCAAAGAATTCTTGGATTGATTCAATCGCGAGAAGATCTCCATTCCATCTTGCGATATGACAACCGCAGTAGAGGCATTCAGGCAAGGGGTTACCCCCGATGGGGGCCTATATAAGAAACTAACTAAGCACCCTTGTGCTACGTTAGAAGAAGTGCAAGCCAGGGCTTTGGCACACGTCCGGTTGGAAGAAGATAGGAGCCTGCAGAAGAGATCTTTAGAGACGGAGAAAACAGAGAGAAGAGGACCCGTCGAAAGCCAGCGAGGTTCAACAGATCAGAGGAAAGACCGTCGCGCCCATCCTTATTCGCGCCCTAATTCAGGGAAGGTCAACGTGACCAAGACACGATGGGCGAACGACAAGGAGCGAGAACCTATGCCGCCCTCACTCGACTCTTTCAAACTCAACATATCTACGGAAAAGCTGCTCCGGAACATAGCGAAACAAGGAGAACTCGTAAGGTGGCCAAGAAAAGACAAAACTCCCCACCCGGGCGGAGACACGTCCAAGTGGTGTGATTACCATGAGTATCACGGACATTGGACGCAGGATTGCCATATACTCCGAAGAGAATTGGCCCGCCTAGTCGCGAAAGGACGAATAAAAGATGTAGCTCCAGATGCTCGAGTACCCAAAGATTTGCTGGAGAATTCTCAAGCCGAGCACCAAGAAAGGCGAAATCCTCCAACACCTAACAAAGTGGTCAACATGATATCCGGAGGGTCAAGCATCTGCGGACTATCATACTCAGCAGCAAAACGCCATCCAAGGGAAAGCAGCTTTAATCGACCTCAGTCGTCAAGGCATCGCGCCAGAGAATCTCCACGACCAGCCATCGTGTTTGACGACACCGATGCAGAAAACACTTCCGAGCCACATCACGATGGTCTGGTAATATCCTTGCATATTGGAAACGTGCTGATGAAAAAAGTATTGATTGATATAGGAAGCTCCACGAATCTCATGACTCTGACTGCCTTAAAGGGGATGGGTTTATCCGAAAACGACATCCATAAACACCCTGTGCCTCTAGTTGGATTCAGCGGCGAAGTCAAACACACCGTGGGCGACATCGCCATCCCAACCTTCGCCAGAGGCGTAAATATGCAAGTCAATTTCCTCGTGATGGACTGCCCATCATGATATAACGTAATCCTAGGACGCCCTTGGTTACACGACATGAAAGTCGTGGCATCCACCTACCACCAAACGGTGAAATTCGCGGGGATCAGAGGTTGGCTAGGGAGTGTTACAAGGCAGCCCTCAAGCCGACAACTCTGAGACCTGAAGCATAGCAATTACAGAACGTCACCCCTCCGCTAGAGCGAACTGAAGACGGAGAAAAAGCGGAGGAGGTGACCTTAGAGGAAGGGAAGGTCGTCAAGATCGGAGAAAATCTGGAACCATTAGTCAGAGAAGAATTGATAACATTCCTGAAGAATCACAAGGGTTGCTTCGCTTGGAGTCATGAAGACATGACTGGAATAGACCCTTCCATCATCACACACAAACTCAACGTTGATCCTGAACACCCTCCAGTTAGGCAAAAGAGACAAAAATTCGCCCCGGAGCGAATACAAGCGGTCGATGAAGAGGTAAAAAAATTACTAGACACCGGGAAGATCAGAGAAGTGAAGTACCCCGATTGGCTGGCTAACGTAGTCGTGGTGCCCAAGAAGAACGTGAAGTGGAGGGTTTGCGTGGATTTCACCGACCTCAACAAAGCCTGCCCCAAAGATTCTTTCCCTCTCCCCCACATAGACTCGATGGTGGATGCAACCGCGGGTCATGAGCTACTAACCTTCATGGATGCATTCAGCGGTTATCACCAGATCCAGATGGAGCCGGAAGATCAAGAGAAGACCTCCTTCATCACAGGGTAGGGAACGTATTGCTATCGTGTAATGCCCTTTGGTTTGAGAAACGCCCGGGCCACTTACCAAAGATTAGTCAACCGGATGTTTCGCGACTACATTGGCAAAACAATGGAGGTATACATTGACTATATGGTGGTAAAAAGCACAAGCGCCTCCTCACATAAGGGGCACTTAGAAGAAGCATTCAAAGCCCTCGAGGAATACAACATGATACTGAATCCCCAAAAGTGCATTTTTGGAGTACAATCTGGGACTTTCTTGGGACACGTGGTAACCAAGCGAGGGATTGAGGCCAGCCCAAATCAAGTGCGGGCAATTGCTTCCCTGAAATCCCCACGAAGCATAAAAGACGTGCAGAAGCTAACCGGCATGATAGCTGCGTTGAACCGTTTTATCTCCAAGTCCTCGGATAAGTGCTGACTATTCTATGAGGTACTAAAGAAGAACAAGAGCTTCCAATGGACAGAAAGACACGAAGCCGCCTTCCAAGAGCTGAAGGGCTACTTCGCCAATCCCCTATTACTGGCTAAACCAACTCCGGGGGAGGTGCTACACCTCTACTTAGCTGTATCAGACCGCGCACTAAGCGGAGTCCTGGTCAAAGAAGAAGAAGACCAACAGGTTCCAGTTTATTCCGTGAGCCGAACGATGGTGTCCGCCAAAACGCGCTACTTTCCAACAGAAAAACTAGTCCTGGCGGTCGTGATGTGCTCGAATAAACTCCGACCATACTTCGAGTCGCACACTATCATCGTCCTGACAAATTACCCCCTCCGACAGAACATGCAAAAACCAGAATTTTCAAGGAGAATGGCAAAGTGGGCAATTCACCTAAGCGGGTACGACGTCAGATATGAACCTCGAAAAGCAATCAAGTCACAGGTACTGGCCGACTTTGTTGCCGACTTCACCCCGACTCTTGAAGAAAGCGCTAAAGACGAGGTCTTGATGTCATTCCTCGACGAACCTGAAGAAGAATGGATCCTGAACACCGATGGAGCCTCAAACGCGAGAGGAGCAGGGCTCGGCGTCGTGCTAAATTCGGAAAAGGGGGAAACAATAGCTCAGGCGGTTAGATGCAATTTTGAAGCCACCAACAATGAGTCGGAGCTCTCATCTTTGGTCTGGAATTGGCTAAAGATTTGTCCATCAAGAAGATCAGGGTACGCGCCGACTCCTTACTCATCATCAATCAGATCCTGGGCATCTTCGACGCCAAAGATGATAGGATGGCCAGTTACCTTAATGTGGTTAAAGCACTATCCGAGAACTTCGAGCAAATACAATTCGAACAAGTTCCTCGAGATCAAAATGCACCGGCCGATGCCCTAGCCGGTCTAGGCTCTACCCTGGACCCCAAGGATTACGACAATATACCATTAGTCCACTTATTACAGTCGGCTATAACGGAAACATCGGTGGCACAGGCTGCTGAACAACCGCCGGAGCAGCTCGCCCTAGATATTCTCCAAACATCCACCAATCCAAGGGTCAATTCGGACGGCCACTGGATCAAACCGTACCTAGATTGGTTCCTTCGCGGCAAAGCACCCAAGGACAAGATAGAAGCTAAAACCTTAAAATCAAAGGCAACTCGGTTCACCATCTTAAAAAGGGTCCTCTTCCACAAGTCTGCAGCAGGATTCTTACAACGGTGCGTAGAAAAGGAAGAGGCTGAGAAAATCATGCGCAAGGTACACAAGGAGATTGCGGTAACCATACTGGGGGTCGAAGTCTAGCTAACAAGATCCTTAGACAGGGGTGGTATTGGCCCACCACTCGCCAAGATGCCACCGTATACGCTCAGTCATGCGAAGCATGCCAACGGCACGCACTAGTCCCACATCAGCCACCAGAAAAGGAGATCCTAATGCTGGGGTACCGAGTGAATAGTACTTGATAAAGGTATCCTACTATGCCAGTAAGTCCCAACGATCGTTCTTCTCATCAAAAAAGTCTTGAAGAATCTCCAAGCGAGGCTTTATCGAAAACTAAGCAACCACGCTAATTACCATGTTGACCAAACACGGGGTCACCTTTTTGACAACTTCTCTTCCCGATCACAATATAACTCATCGAGTATTCGCTATCTTACGCGGAGAATCTCCGATGCAGACCTACAAAACCAGCCGGGTGTATTACCTTAAAAGTCGCTTCGGAACACAGCTTCCAAGACATAGGCTTTCAATTCGAGACATAAACCTCCAGTTTCTCAAGCATCACCTTTGCATGACAACGAGTGTAAGCTCCTGGTTTGTGACTTGATTTGAGTCTATGCTATGGACTAGCGACTTCGATCAGGTTAACACCCAACGCTAACGGTTATCATCAAGTTAAACGCCCAAGGCTACACAACTTCGATCACACCAACGCTAGCGGCAACTAGCTTCGGTCAAGTCCGTGTCTATAGCCGACGACTTCGATAGAGTCTATGCCTCTAGTAAACACTTCTATTCTGTAAACGTTTGCTGGCCAGAAACTCGATCGCTTATAAAAGCGGACAACTCTTGCAAATGATGAAGGATCCTATCGAAGACATGAAATCCATCTAGCCCGTCTCGTCGCCTCAACGACCAAGATGAATTTGGGGTATTGTTGGACCCAGAAATAATCCAAGCAGGAGGCAGCCCATTACCAGGGAAGGCCTAATGCCTTACAACTACGAGATATTGTTCGACTCAGATTTTAGGCAAAGAAGCGTCAGCCCATAGACAGAGAATCTCCAACGCACACAGAGTTACAAAAGATTTTCGGGATCAACTAAGTCGGTTGGAGGAGAGAGGGTCTGAGATATGTTTGTTACAAGATAGATTCTTCTCCAGATTGTATTCATTATAAGATAGAGATAAGAAAATATTTGTTAGTTAGAGATAAGATTATATCTTTATTTAAGATAAGATATGCCTTGAGGGGGCTATATAAGTCGATGTAATCCTTAGAGGCAGGGACACAATTAAGACGCTCGATTCACACAATTTCTTCTGATTTCTACATCAATAAAAACACATTTTCGTTCATATTCTTATCAGTTTATTCGATCAAGGCCCGATCTAAGCCAAGGCTCTACCTTTGGTAAATTTTGGTTCAAACACTTAGCACTGTTGGGATTCTATATTGAGACTTGAGACTTGGTTGTTGACCAAAGAAAAACATGGGAAAGGACAAAAAAATGATTCGTCCATCTCACAAAGCATTTTCTTTTCGATCTTCTACTCAGATAGACGTAAAAACTCATACAACCCATTTCATTTTAATTAACGTGCACTATCACTTATCTTTATTATGTGACAAAATGTTTCATAACATTTACGATTTTTAAAGGGGGTGGAGGCTATGAAAGAGTCAGATCCACAAATGGAACGGAGTTCCGACACCTACCTAGGGTGTAACATCCCTCCAACGAATAGGAGCGGATTTAGATCATGATCCTTAAGTCGCGAAAGAGAGGGCGTAAAGCCGTACCACTCGACATGTTATAGAGAGATGTTCGGGGCCAAACCCGCACCCCTAATCCTATCTTAAATCCATAACAAATCTTGAAAAGAGATTAAACAAGCAAAGCCACAACAAACGAACCAAACTTCACTTCTAGCATACGAATAATAATAACAATAATAGCTTGTCGTTATTTCTAGTATCCTATGTTCATTTAATTAAGCAAACAAGTTTGTTCCCAACATAGTGAAGATAACGGAATCGAGATATCGAAAAGGTTACAAGGAGAATATCCACTTGCCTTGAATTCAACTTGTTCTTTAACGAAAGCTCAAAAATTAAGACGACCTAGAATTCTTCATAGCTTGACCTAGCAATCCGAGATAGTATAAAGAAATGAATTGTATTAAAATCCTTATTTCATTTCTTATAATAAACCTTATTTTAATTCCTTTTCCTAATAGTAAGGAAATTAATCTAACTATATGAGCATGCAAATGAATTTATTTCCATAAATTCCTTTTTATTATCCCACTTGTAATATTTATTCAATTAATTTAAATGAATTATACATATAGAAATTATTTTATAAAAGATTTTTAATTAAAAATATGAGTCGGGAATTTATACTGAGTGATAACGAGACGGAATGGGCTCGGAAATCGAAATGGGCGAGTTTGGGCCTTTCTTCCTCCTTTTTCCTAGAATAAAAATCTGATGGTTAATAATTGGACACATGGGCCTAATTTTTCAGCCTAAAATTAGTCCATAAATAACCCAAAGGAAATAGGCTCAACCTTTCTTTTTCTTCTTCCTCCTTCTTTCTACGCCCAAAGGGAGAAACCAGGACAGAATGACGGACGTGGCCGGCGGTGGGGGGGTAGCAGTGGCGAAGCTCCGGCGGCGTGCACGAGTGGTGGTGGCTGGCAAGGGTGGTCCGGCGGTGGTCCGACGGCCAAAGGAGGAAGAAAAGGGATTTTTGTGGATTTTGAAGAAAAAAATCAAATTTAATAGGGGAATTAAAATCTGGAAATTTGTTTGAAATATGGACGAATTTGAAGAGGATAATGAGAGGAATTGATTGTGTGATTTTCCTCTTGCTCTTACCCCTTGTTATAGTGGAAGAAGGGGGTTTCTCAATCCTCCACCATGGAATTTGACCTCTAATGGAAGAGGAGGTAGACCTCCATTGGATGCATGGACGGGTTGCTTGTAAGCGAAGAGAGGTGAGGATTGGTGAGAATGGAGGTGGAGAGGAAGAGGGATTGGAGGAGAAAGGAGGTGGAAATGGTGATGAATGGTTGCACGTCAAATCATCATGGAAGCTTTCTTGAAAGCTTACATTATGTGCTAGCTAGGCTTGGTAGCAAACAAAGGGTATCATGTTTGATAGTCTTGTCGGAATAGGAGCTCTACTAGTCGCAGTTGATCCCTACGATAGCAGTTATATACTCTATAACATAGGCCTTATTCACACAAGTAATGGATTCATACGAAAGCTTTAGAAAATTATTTTAGGTCACTTGAACGAAACCCATTCTTACCGTAAGTGTTTAATAACATGGTCGTGATCTGTCATTACGTGCGACTATCTCCACTATAGAAGAAAGATAAAAGGAAAGAAAGACAAAAAAAATCTTCTAGTAAAAAGAAAAAGGTTCTCTACACATGCATCGTCAAAAACAGATCATAAAATCTCTAGCTCAAATATATATTATTTTTAATGCATACCCAATATCTAAAATACTTGGAGTGTAAGAAATGAGCCATGAAAGTAAGTAGGGTTTTAGTGTTGCTTTGATGTGCTCAAAGCCACCATGGTCGCATTGGACACCATGGCTATGCGCGGTGAAAATAGTTAATGAATTATGAAGCTCTAGAGGCACCACAACCGTGTTGGTTACCACAGGTAGCACACGGTGAAAACAAAATGTGAACTTCTTAGCTTATGATGAAGTGTGGATGTGTTGTCCAATATTGTCAACTTGTAATCTTCTTGAAGTGCATTTTTCATCACCAAATCGTCTAGCCTTCTAAATCTTTTACAAACTTGAGCCAAGTCCAAATCAATTCTATTATGTTCCTAAAAGAGCTTATACAAGACAAAGAACAACAAGAGGGGAGTTGTAGAATAAGACAAGAGGATAACGCTCCAACCAAAGTAAAAAAAATCCTACAAAATGGTTAAGAGAGCAAATCTTTTATGTACAAAAGTGGGGATAATGTGGATTAAGATGCAGTAAATAAACATCATCGCATGACCATAAATTAAAGGTAAACTATCTAAGGTATTGAGGAGCCTAAATTATGCTCATAATATTTTACTATATTTTTTTAATGTAATTTTAGGAAAAAAATACAAAATTATATAAAATATCTATATATTCCATGAACAATATGTGAAAACTAAATGATATTGACATATTATTTAATAAGATTGATAGAATTTAATACTACTAATATCTTCCCTCTGGATATTAAAAATAATATTAATGAATCCTAGCATTAATTTATTATTAATACTATTTATTATTTGATTGGCAAGATATTATGCAACATGGGTTGCAAGCTAATTGGAAAACCCGAATACACTCTCTTTAAATATGAGTGCATATTGATCAATTGAGCATTGAACTCTCTTCTTGATCCCTTTATTGACTTGAGCATCATAGGTGAATCAGGGGCCAACTGCCCCTTTGGTTCATTAATTATAGGTTAAGATTCAAAGAAGGTTCAAGGCTTGAAGATTGTTCGTGGTTTGATCTAGGTGCAAAATTTTGCACTTATATTAGACATTGTTTTTTGGAATAATGAACGATAATGTAATCATCAATGTATATCTCATAGCCTTTGGGGAGAACGAGATAGTTGGGACCATCACACTGATTTCCGAGGGGCACATGGCTAGGTTGACGCCTCCTTGGCAGGGCTCTTCAATGGGCCCAACAACCATCTAGTAGGCCAAGCCAATTCCGAGCACGATGAATATGGGCTTCCTAGCCTAATTAAGTAGGTTTGAGGCAAAGACGTCAAGAGTGCCAAAAGTGAGGTTGACCATGGACCTCCTCATGCCCAAAAGAGAAGCCAAATCACCAACGATATGGCAACAAGACAAGAGGAGATGTGCCATGGCTAATGGTTTGGGGTCGATGATGAGTGGGTTTGGAAAGAGAAGACACGAGGGGCGTGCTAACAAGACCAAGTATTCAAGAGCAACTCGTGACACAAATCGTGCGACAATAAAAAAAGGGCGTAGTTCTCTTAGCAAGGAAGTGATGCAGGCTTTTAACACAAATTTCAAGATATCGATCTATTAGACATTGCCTCATATTCGAGAGAGGGCGTGCCTCCTATGGCCCCAAGATGTCTCAATAAGGAGTGGGGCATATAAATAGTGGAAATTTTACACCTATCACAAGTGGGGGGTCACATGACAATGAATTGATTAGTATCATAAGGATATTTGAAGGAGTTTGTAAAAATTGATGAGAAGGAGCAAGGAAAGTCTAGAGTTAAATACGAGGGGACAAAAACACTTAAGGTCGGTCCACATGATCAACTTGCTCCCTTTGGATGGAATAAAGGTAAGATTTGGGTACAAAGCAACCAGTCAAATGTCGAAAGAAGCAGATGATGTAGGTAAGAACTTGAGGAGGGTCACACACTCACACCCACACAAGGTCAAACCAGTGGTATTTAAGGAGCATGAGCTTAATTTAGTTCAAGTGCTGCATAACAATCCCTTGTTGTTGACTATGAAGATGGAAAGGCAAGTGGTTGATAAGTCATTGGTTGATCTAGGGAGTTTGGTAAATGTTATATATTATGAGTCATTCGGGCTTTTGGGGTAGAAATTGGTAGATCTTATGCCAACTAATATTCAGTTAGTGGCTTTCGGAGCAAACCTTAGATTCCTGCTTGAAAAATACACTAAGATTTGAATATAGCTTAGAAGTTTATTAATATTGAGTTTCTAGTGGTAAAAATCCCATCCGTTTACAACATAATTCTATGATTTAAAAAGGATTGAGAAGGCTTATTGAGGATGGTGGGATAATTTTCTTTTGGAAAGAGAATTGGATATCCCAAGCCAAGCTCATAGAAGAGAACAAACATAAAAACATTATTGATCACAATGAAGTGGTACATCAATATCTCAATCAAGACAAATCACAGAAAACTGAAGAACTAAAAGGACACTTTGGCAATGAAATAATTAGGAAGATCGTAGAAACACAAATACCCAATAATCAAATTCAATATAGACTCCATTAGGTACATTGTAAATATGAATAGTTAGCCGTAAAGTTGGAAATAAAAATATTTCATGAAAAGAACAAACTACTAGCTATAAACCTAGATTGGATTTCAAAGCTAAAAATTCCTCCCAAATTAAAACGCTTCTTATGGAAAATAACAAAAAATGGTCCACCTACAAAAGCAAGATTTTATGAAAGACACATTGTCATTCTAATGAAATGTATGACATGAGATAACACATATGAAGACTTCTACCATATTCTCCTCAAATTCTACAACATCCAAATGACAATTGGGACTCATAGACACAAATACCCTCAACATAATCCAACAAATAAATGAAGACAATACGAAATCAATTTAGATAATTGAAGGCGTTTCGACTAAACTTAAGAAAGAGGAAATCAAATGACTAATCTTTATTTGGTGAAGTATATGGTAACAAATAAATTTCAAAAAATATTCCAATACCAAAATACTCAGGAAATAATAGACCTTATAAGATTCACCACCAAATAGTTAAGAGTCTAGGAGAAATCCAAAACTAAATGCAAAGAGGGAAAGAGAAAAAAATTCTACCACAATGATCAACAAGAAGGAAAAGAAAGAACATTAAATAGATCTTACTTGAAAATAAATATTATAAATTTTTAACTTTAATGGATCAAAAGCTAGTAACTCAACTTGTGGCTTAATTATCCAAAATCAAGATGCAATTCCCATTTCAATCAATGGTAGTTCTGGCAAACAAACCACCCTTATGGAAAAAGCTCTTGCGCTCAAATATGGTATCTAAAAAGCTCTCCAACTTAGTATATCACACATTGAGATTAAAGATGACAACCTCACTTTAATCAAGGTCATCAATGACACATGGTGCTACTCACGGGGAAAAGAGATGATAGTTACAAACATTCTTCATGATCTCAAATAGCTCATGAATTGGCGTTGTCTCATGTGAGACATTCTTGTCCTGAGACATTTTTTTACCTTAGACAGTTCAAGAGCGAGTGACTGACTACATTGAAAAACTTGTCAACATTTGAAGATATCCCATCTTCACAGCCAACTTGCATCTTTAAAATCTCATCACATAAAATGCTCCAAGGTAAAATAGGACTCCCCCTAATTGATTTCCTCATTTGGAAAAAAAACTAGATCTTGACCTTTCAACAAAAGTAGAAAATGAATATAGCTTAAACAAATGGGGAAATTCATTTAACCGCCTCTTATCTTACACTTTTTGAATTTAAACATTCTTTGTATTTTTTTTTACAAAAAACACCTCTTATTTCTAAAAATCTAACACTTTACCACCCTTTATGTTTAAATTACGTTTTCCCCTTTCTATTTAAATTTATTTTAAAAATAAAAAGAGTTAAAATTTGAAATTTGTCCAAGTGAACAAAGCAAACGACGAAGGCGTTATTCAAGCAAATGGAGAACAAAGAGGGGAGGGAATCATGTTGTTCTTCGGCATTCGAGGTGCATAATTGGAAGTAAAGAAGAAATATTAGGAAGGTCAATGGATTTTTTTTAAAAACTAATTTAGGGTTAAGTGATAAATTACTGTTTAGGGTTGATTGATTTCTATGTAACTTGGATTTTGGGAGAAAGATCTAACGTGTTGAGGACGAGCTCAATTATGTCATTTGCAACGACTTAGGTGAACTTAACTAATTTTCATTAGCATCATATCCTTGAGTTTTAATTTGTTGAAAATTTTAAACTTAACATTTTCTTTTGCACATGATAAACTTTTATTCTATATTATGATATGTAATTGATCATCGTATGGTAATTAAACTTGTTGAATATTTTTGTGCTATGTCCTAAAATGGGACTCACAAATCTCTGTTTTGCTGATGATCTTTTCTTATTTGCACATGGTGATGAGGCTTCTTTGCAAGTCCTAAAATAGACTTTAGACAATTTTTGTGCTATGATAGGGCTAAGAATTAATACAAGCAAATCAAGATTCTTCTCCGCGGGACTGGATGAGCAAACTACTAGAGACTTGGCCAGTGGTTTCAACATGGAAGTAGGAGTTTTGCTTGTTACTTATCTGGGTGTACCATTGTGCAGTGGGAAGGCAACAAGCACTGATTACAAACCATTTCTCACCAAGATCTCGACCAAGGTTAATGCTTGGGCGTCTAGAAATTTGACATATGCAGGGAGATATGAGCTTGTCAAAGGTGTGTTATATGGGATCCTGCACTATTGGTAAGATTTTTGTACTTCCCAAGGGAGTGATCGAGTAGATTGTCAAAATTCCTAAGAAATTTCCTCTGGTCTGGTAGCGGAGATGGTAGAAAGGCTCCTATTTCTTGGAAGAGAGTGTGTAGGCCTAGCAGTGAAGGAGGACTAGGGATCGAGGAAATCCTTTTGTGGAATAAAGCGAGCTTTAGTGAGCTTATCCATGATATTCTTGCAAACTCTAACACTATCTGGCATGAATGGGCTAATACAGTGATCCTTAGAGGTCAACCCTTCTGGGAAGCTGACTGCAAAACAACTGCAAGGGCGGTATGGAAAGCAGTGATCAGGATGAGGGAGGAAATTAAGGATACATTAGAGCAAGATACCAGTCAAGCTATAGTAATGACAAGAGGAGGCAAGTATGACTGGGGGAACATCTATGACAGTTTGAGAGTCGGAGGCCCACAAGTACAGTGGAATACCTTTATATGGGGCAAGCTAAATACTCACAAGAATATCTTTCACAACTTGGATGATGGCAAGCAATGGAGCTTTCACAAAAGAAAGGCTTAAAGGCATGTGCTTGTTACAAGATGACTTTTGTGTACTTTGTGGTGAAAATGAGCAAGAAACCAGGGAGCACTTGTGGTATAAGTGCAAATTCTCCAAGGAAGTGTTGAACAATGTTCTTTCATGGGCTAAAATAGGTAGAAGGTATTACAAACTCGAAGACTGGCTGATAGCTATGGAAGGTATGGCACAGAAGAAGAGTTTCTTTTTTAATGTATGGATTGCTTGTAATAGTTCAGTACTTCAGTGATCTACTACATATGGAGAGCTAGGAATAGCAAAATATTTTAGCAAGAGGATTGTACCAGTGAGGAGTGCTATAGAGTAGCGATTTGTCATGTAAAAAATTGCACTAAGGCAAGATGGAGAAAAAGCAATAGAGAGTCGAGGAGATGGTTCATTAGGGTAGGTCTAGATGTGCCAAATAACCACTAGGTTCGCCTAGTCTTTTTGTAAACTTATTCTCTTATAAATGAATTACCCCCTTTCATTAAAAATAAAAACTTCTTGAATAATGTATTGTAAATATCTACACATTGAAGTAAATTTTCTTATATAATAATTAGAAGTTGATCCAAGTATAGAAGACGTGTACACAGAGTCAAGTCTTGTGCATAGTCTACACCTAGTTATTGATTAAGATCAAACAATAATAAGATCATATGTTTTATGCACTATATGTTTGTTTTAAAACACCTTCAACAACACACAACAGAAGAATATTGAACTTCTAAGAGTCGTTTCTACTTTTTTTTAAATCTTGTTAAAGGTTCAAATATTTGCAAATAAAGGGTGATGTTTTGCAAAGAAAAAAAAATGACAGGTGGGTTAATTACAACGTTTGTAAGAGGGGTGGTTAAATACAATTTTTCCTAAATAAAAAATATAACGGTGGGTGGGGTCACTTGCCTTGGCTGTTCCACTTGCATGTATAAACTCGTCTTATAAAGCTCTTCCCTAACTCAATTCCCCTTCTTTCCCAATTCATGGCGGCCTAAAACCCTAACCCTAAACCCGTTAGCCAAATATTATTTCGAATTCCCAGTCTGAAATTACTCCGATCACTACCATGGATATCGATCCTAATGAGCCAGATTCCGAAAATATGAAGCAAAAATCCGAGGCATTGCAATCTCTAGCCACAGGCTCACTCTCCACGTCGATCGCAAGGCTTTCAGGATCCACCAGGGGCATTCCGTCCGACAAAGACTTCCATTTCTACTACCTTTTCGACGAGTTCCGCGCTCCAATCGACGAAATTGCCGCCTCCTCGAAGGCGATGCTTGAGAAGATTGGCTCGGCCGAGCAGTTTTGGGGCTCTGGAAGCCGCAACGCATTCCCCGGAGAAGATATCGACGACAATGCTGCCTATAACTGGCTAGTTAGCGTTAACGACGAGATTCTTGAGCGTTTGGACGTGCCCATGGAAGAGTTCTTGAGGCTACGGAAGGAGCAAGAGCAGAGCGGTGGGAAGAAAGCGGCTGTGGACGAAGACGGATTTCAGTTGGTGCTTGGGAAGAAGAAGGCAGCGATGGCTAATCATAGAGGTGATGCTGAGATGAAAGAGACGTCGGTGAGAGTGGTAGAGAAGGACAAGAAGGTGGCCAGGGCAAAGCCCAAGGTGCCGTTTCATATACCGAACATTCGGAGGCCGCAGGATGAGTATAATATTCTTGTTAATAATGCAAACCAGCCGTTCGAGCATGTATGGTTGCAAAGGAGTGAAGATGGTTCAAGGTTTATTCATCCATTGGTCAGCATTCTAATTTCTCCATTTGTTATCTGCTTTCTGAAGAATTTCTTGTTTCTCTATTTCCTTTTTAGCTCAGAGGAAGATGATCTTTCTTTCTTTTTTTTTTGTGCTCCGATGTGTGGAATCCAAATTGTTCCCCTTCATGTGAGGGGAATGGGTTCTTTAGCCAGTTATTCTGTATTTTCATCAGTTAATCAACATTGAGAAATACGTTATTGTGTGATCTATTTGTGCTGTAAATGCTAATCAATTGCCTTAGTAGATTCCCTTTTCACAAACTTGTTAGGCTTTTCTTTCATTTTTTCTTCTTTAATCATTTTAGGATATTTTGTTGAAGGATACATCTCTGTAAATGTACTAGATGAAAAAACGTCTTTTGCATGTCTCTAAACAGTGGTTTTCTGTGTCGGAAACGTCTCTTGCATGAAATCGTTGAAAAAAATGAAGTAAATGATAGGTAAAACAACCCAGCAAAATCTCCTTTTTTAAAATAAATAAAAACGACCAGCAAAATCCTTAATTACTTTCTCAGTTAATTGTCCCAGATTGCATCCTCTACATCCTATGACCGGGAGTGATGTGTTCATGGGTGGCATTAAAATCAGATTTTTGAAAATTCTTTGATATTCTTTCCTTTGGTCCTTATTTTAGACATCATTCCAAATTTAACCTACCCATTAGCACATATAATAAAACATAATTTATTTTATATTATCTTTATAATGACTCAAATGTACTATGATTAAATTTTAATCCTCTTAAAAATTTTAAAAAATTTGTATATATTGATGTTTCTCTACTGCCTCCAATTTAGATTCATGGAGTCCTTTTCTATTGTATAACAACTCTGTTTTTAATAAGTTCAATTCCCGTCCTATCTTTCCTTGTAAACCAACCTGCTGAGCTTGGTAATGCTCATCTAATCCCATTTAAAAATCATATGAAACTGTCCTGTTGACCTGTTTTAGCATGACAAGTTGAGCTTAACACTTTTGCTTTTTCAATCCTTTCTTTCACCTCACTTTTGTTTTTTCATCATGCTAAACATACACTACATGTACTTGAGCTTTCTCTATATATTTAGAACCTCTGAAAATGTTTATCAATTCCATAATTTTGTAGAAGTAAGGACTATATTTTTCATAAAAAAGATGTGCACTGATATGCTTGTAATGACCAGCCTGACAATTAGGAATCTGTTGGTCATACTGAACATGTCAATAAAATGTGGTTGACGCAACTTACTTACTCATTGTACATACTTCTACATTAGCTGAGATCTCTATGATTGAATTGCTTAGGACCTTTATAACTGCATGCATTATTTTCCATTATTTAATATTATGCTTATGATCTATGTTTTCTTTTTAATCTATTTTTATTTCGTCCTTCCAGGAAAAGCTGTCTGTGACAGATTTTGTTGATTGCAAGATTGTTGAGCCTCAGAAACCAGCTTCGCTAGAAAATACTCCATTTAAGCTGGTGGAAACGGTCAAGGATTTGAAGGAGATGTCTGCTAAGCTCCGTGTTGTGGATGAAATCGCAGTATGTTTTCTTGCCCTTTGTTATTGTTTCAACATGATCACCCCTCTGTTTTATATGTTTGTAGAGCTATATTCTGAACTATTTTGAATCTTTCGATGTTATACATCTTGGTACACATCTATGTTGTTCTGGTGTTAGAGCTATATATTGTTTCTTGAGAAAAATGTTTCTTTTGTGGCTTGAAGTTTTTGGTGTAGGTAAATAAAACATATTAAAGGAGGACATGTGAATTTGTATAAATTTCAAATTGTGGTGGCATGTATGGTCATTTGCTAATTTTTATCTACAATCATGTCCACAAAATATTCAAATTGTGATATATTATTATCTTTGATAAAGAATTAACTCCAGCTATGAATGGAAACTTTCTATTAAAGACCCCGTCTTGAAATGGTTTAATAGTTCTTGGTGCCACCAGTATTTTCATATCTTGGATAAAAGATATCTTGTATTTCCATTCTGTGTTTACATTGGTTGGATGGTCAGTTCATGCATTAATCTCTTCTTAAGACTAACGGTGATGATGGATTGTCCAGTTGGTGGTAATGATGATGAATAGATGAATGACCTTTATGTTTCAGCTACTTCGTGGTTGATGGAACACTTCAAATATTTTGTTTATGTTATCTAATTTAATGCTATCTTCATCTTAACTCATGTTAGGTAGATTTGGAACACAATCAGTATCGATCCTTCCAAGGCTTAACATGCTTAATGCAAATTTCAACTCGGACTGAGGATTTTGTTGTTGACACACTAAAACTTCGTATCCATATTGGTCCACACTTGAGGGAAATATTCAAGGACCCCTCCAAGAAAAAAGTTAGTGCTGAAATTTTAAAATCTTGATGTTAGACTTTCTGTTATCTCTATCTTTTGATTTGAATGTATCATGATCCTTGAATCACATGATCAGGTCATGCATGGAGCTAATTCGGATATAGAATGGTTACAACGTGATTTTGGCATCTATATATGCAATTTATTTGACACTGGGCAGGTAATCAGTTAATGCTGGATTGCCGATTGTTTGAAGTGTCTTATACTTTCTCTTGAGTCTTGATGAACTATATAGCCCACATAGGTTATATGAATGAACATTTCTATGATCCTTTTTATGCTAACTTGGTTTTTGGACAGCTTATGTACACAATTCCTTTCTAAAAATTTCTAAAGCTAGATTTCTGAGCTATTAGAGATATTAAACATTGATTATTTGACGTGTGGATACTAGATGGTAATCTGGGGTTTGCATGCCTAATTTGGTTTTGAGATGTACAGTGAGCAGTTACTAGTTGCTATTCTTGAGCAATTCAAATCTATAATATTTTGATCATCGTTTGTATTTCACACCTTTTTTCTTTGAGCTTTTGTTTGTCCATCAAATACTTTGATTGTGCTGCTGTAGTCTTGAAGTTGGGTTGTGAATGGAACTTTAGTATCTGAAATTCCTTACATAACATGGAGTGATTTTGTTGTAACAACTAACAACTCCTCTATTTGCAGTATTATTAACACTTCTGTTTGCAGTAGTACTCTTCCTCTCCCTTCTCTCAAACATATAACATGCGTGGAAACCATTTTCCCCTTCTCCCATATTCCTCTCCTCCTGTTCTCTTTCTCTCCTTTGCTGCTGTGTTCGCTTTGCGGCTGTGTTACGCACTGTGCTGCTTCCTTTAGACTTAGTTTTCTTACTACATTAGAGTTTAGATTTCGTTTTATTACAATTTAATACTCTGAAATTTGTTTTATTTCACGATTAAAATGCTTTTGAGTCAGAAATTTTGATTATGCAAGCTTGTTACTATTTTATTTCACGATTGTCTCGTGCCTATCAGGCGCACCTAGGCACCAGGAACTACCATCGCCTAGGTGCAGAATGAACGTTTCTAAACACTGTTTGCTGCTTGGAATTGAATTTCACATCTATATATAATATAATTATTTGCTCTTGAATTCCTACACATGTAACTGTTTTATCATTGTTGAATAAATTTCCTTTAGAACTAGAATTTTCATTGAAAACTGGAAGAATCAACCTTTTGTAGTCAGTTCTTTAATGTAGGGATTCCAGTGCTTCTAAGACGTGAATGGAAAAAACAAGAATTTAGTTAATTTTACATGTAGAATTTGCAAATATAGTCGGAAATAGTAATTTCATTTCAAAGAAAGTTCTACTCATACAATGTCTTACTATATATAATTTTAATCCCAAAAGATACTCTATTCGCTTTCCTAGACTATAAAGCTATTTTTATCATCAGGTGCTAGAATTAGGGCTTCCATCCTTATTTTGAATGCTTGAGTAGAATTGATTATGAATCTATGATGTTTATATCATGCATCTTTTCTTCTTCTTTCATTATTTCTCCTATCTCACCCCCCCCCCCCCCCCCCCCCCAAAGTCCTATTTTTCTAAATATGTCCTATGCGCGTTTATTTATTTATTTTGTAGACTTTGACTAAATTTTCACACTGTAAAAAAGGAAAGGAAATATATGATATTAGTTTTTCAGTTCGGGGGAAAAATAAAAACCTTTATGTTGAATATTGTACAATGGAAGTCTTACATGATTATTCTTTTTGGTATATTCCAGTGCTTATTTATTGATAATTGCCTCTTGTTATTTGCTTCACTGTTTCTCCATTTTGTGCCAAATGCCGATAACATGCAAGGGATTATACTGATACTTAATTTCGCCACATGTTTACACATTTTGAATGGTGTAAAAATATGTATCACAGGCCTCAAGGGTGTTAAAATTGGAGAGAAACAGCCTGGAATACCTTCTAAATCACTTCTGTGAGGTCATTGCTAATAAAGAGTATGTAGATCTCTTGCTCATTATCAACTTTGTGCTCTTAAAATTCTTCTGGAGTTATAAGATCACTTGTGGAATTTTCTACAGATACCAGAATGCAGAGTGGCGGTTACGTCCTCTCCCGCTTGAGATGATAAGGTAGTTAACTGCTTTTCCTACTATTTTAGTTTTTTATCCTCCCTTAATGCACAATGGCTTGTTTGGCATAATATATTATTGCTCCTGTTCCTTCAAATTGGAAAATATTCCCGTTGGCCATCCTTCTAAATTGCTTTTTTTGACTTCTTTTGCCTTTTGGGATTTCCCACTATTGCTATGGTTTGTATGATAGTTTCAAAATAAGATGCTTTTAAGCTGATTAGATTGTATTCTCAGAAATAACATTGCTACTGGTTTTTATGTTTTTGTGGTCTCCAACATGTTTCTGCGTTTAATTTTTTATTTGAATGAGGCTATCAACAGTCTTTTCAATAGAAACATTATAAGGATAACTTGCAGTTATATTTTGCCAAGTCAGGTTTCTTTTATCTTCTTATTTAGAGATAACTTGTAATGTGGAAAGTGCTCTCAGAATAATTAACTGGCATGGTTGTAAGTAATTAATGATGCACTTGCATGGAAAAAACGGGTTATGAAAAAACGTGAATATGTATGGTTCTTGTCTTGATAACATTACTGAAGTTATGTAATATGTCACAACATAGTGATTGAGGTTAAACTATTTTAGCTTAAAATGGTTCGAAATCTTGTTGAAAAGAAGTATTTGTATATTTTGTCTTGCATATTGAGCTGGATTGACTTGATCAACTGATCATCTGCTACTTTTTACTGACAGATATGCTAGGGAGGATACTCATTACCTGCTGTATATATATGATTTGATGAGAGCCAGGCTAGTGTCTGAATCCAAAGGGGGGAATTCTGGTGACCTTTTGCTAGAGGTATGTTATAGAAGAAACAATTTTATGCTTTCTTGTATGTGATATCTGAAGACCACATTGCAAGTTGCCCTTAAAGATAGCGGACAAATCATGAATTCATCATGTATAAATTCATTTTTTGTGGTTTGTTTCTGTGCCTAGTACTGTCATAGAAGTTGAGAAAGATCACTTTTGTCCGCTATCTTTAAGAATTTATACATGATGAATTCATGATGGTCTTGTATTATGTTTTAGTACTCTTTTTTTTTTTTAAATATCATTAATGTTACAAATTTCAGCATTACTTGCTGGTTCGTGATAGTCTATACCCTAATTATTGTCTCATGCTAGCCGTAAACCTCTAGGTGTATAGTAGACTAGTAGTCCCTAACCTTTATGTTATTTTAATATATTTATTGTTGTTAAGTTGTTAGGGTGTTCGGCAAAGTGTACTTATTTTTTGTAAATATTGATGGAGTAAATACATATTTTAATTTTTTTATGTCCCATAGCTTTCTTCTGTTGTAAAATACACCACCTACATTATCTTCAAAATATCAAAAAAATGAGCTAAATGCGCGTGACCATGGTTTTCTACATCTCTAGTCTTTCATCCCATATAGAAGCTCAGCCATAAATTGAAAGAAAAAAAATGACCTTTAAGAAGCAAGTTGTTTTGTTACAGAATGATGATCACCTGCACCTGGTGCATACCTGATGTCCAAATTAGTCAAATGTACATATTTCTAAGCTTGCTTGGATACCTGTACATATTTTCGGGTCTTTCGGGCGCAACTCGTGTTAGGATAGGGGTGCCCCCATCTTGACCCTCCAGATTCCGCTGGAGCGGAAATCTACTGGGTCAATGTTGTTATTGCTGCTTGGATACCTGATATGCAATTTAGTTACTGAATCAATGAAACAGTGCTCTAAATTCTAAAAGATGCTAGGATGATCGGGTGGTGAGGGGCCACCTAGTGCCCAGGTTGGGTAGTCTATCATTTAGAACACTGCAGTGAAATAAGCTTTTAGATTTTTCCTTTAGATCCTAGTTATGCTTATTACTAAAGCATTTGAGTTATACACCAACCTTGCTTACCAGTTAGCACCTGCATCTGGTAAGTGTTTTCTTCTTCCTCTTTTCTCTTCCATTCAGATTTATTATGCTTTTAAATTTTGGGCATCTGACTTATCAAATCATGTGCCTGATAGTGGACAGATATGCCTTTATTATCAAATTCTGTGCCTGATAGTGGACAAGTATGCTTTATTATCAAATCCTGTGCCTGATGTTGGATTGATATGCTTTTACTTAATTGTTGTGCCATGTCAGGTTTATCAGCGCAGCTATGATATATGCATGCAGCTTTATGAGAAGGAGCTAATGACAGAAACTTCATACCAGCACATATATGGGTTAGAGCTATTCTCCAGCTTGATGCTTTACTTTTATGAACCTTTATAGGGCTTGTTTCACTTTCTTGGCAAAAGCCATTTCTACCCAAAAATCACTTTTAATAGTCTTGAAATTCGTGTAACTCTCTCTACTTTTTACGTTTTTCGAGACACTAAAAATCACTTTACACCCAAAAATCACTTTCTATCCAAAGTAAAACATAGCTTATTGCATTTTAGCCCTATGCTTTTAGATGTTTCCTTTGCATAAGAACCCATTATCTTGCTCGCTATGCTATAATAATATTCCACTTTTGTTATGAACAGGTTGCAAACAGCAAACTTTAATGCTCAGCAACTTGCCATTGTTTCTGTAAGTAGACCTCCTCCTGCCTGCATTCTCTGCTGACTTTTTAAATGCATGCTTTATGCATTCTTCTAATGCAAGGAAAAAAATAACTGGGTGTCTATCCAAAATTGAGTTTGTACTTCTTTCTTTTTTATATTGAAGTTCTATAAAGAATGGCATCATAAAATGGATTTCTGAAAATGTCATGTTGACGTGAACCATTATAGGTAAAATCATTGATGGCCATTTACAAGATAATCCTGAAAATCTATAAATGAACAGCTTTTCTATAATTATAAGAGATTAAGAAAAGTAACACGCAGGAGTCAAATGAGAGTTTCTTAAGATGCTTTATAAGGCACAATTGTAAAAGTGATGCAGTTTTAAGAATGACTACTGTGGTTTAAGGGATGACGGTTTAGGTTGTATAGGGCTTATATGCTATTGAAAATATGGTAAAAGTATGGACTGGTGGAGGAATAGTAAAGGTATGACGAACCGAATCTGTAGAGCTAAGCCACAAAGGGCGAGGCTTAGTCCCTCTTCCTTCAAAGCAATATCAGAAAAAAAGAATTCTTCCAACATTCTCTAACCACTCACCAAGAATTGGAGGAATGTGAAGAACAGATTTATCTTTTCGAAACCTAAAATCATCTTCTTTGGTGTAGAGAACATGGTCTTTTTTTAGGTAAAGACTAATGCTACTTTAGTAAGAGAAATTCTAATCCCATCAAATTTAATACTACTCAAATTCCATCTGAACTATTGAGATAAAATCTAAAAAGTATTTTAGGAAAACTCTATTTTTGTGGTATGAAGGTTTGAGTAAATTTCACGTGTGCATTCGAAGTGAATTTGTCACCTTGTATTGAAGTTGACAAACACTATGGAGATAAACCACTGAAGTAGTTTCAGTAGATATTTTGTATATCTTCATGCTGTAAAAGAAAGAGATGTATTAGAAATTTCTTTGTTCTGTCAGTGATAAAGCTGATAAAAAAAATGAATAATATATAAACAATTAATATAGCAAAATCTCTCTTGTGAATTTACAATGTGTTCTTGCAGGGACTTTATGAATGGAGAGATGTTGTTGCTCGAGCGGAGGATGAGAGCACTGGATATATATTGCCAAACAAGGCTCTTCTAGAAATAGGTAAAAGTTGTTCCTTTTACTTGCATGTTTTTCTTTGCTGAGATGCTGGGTTTGTGCTTATAATGTGGCTTCCTGGTGCAAAAGCCAAGCAGATGCCTGTCACAACTGGTAAATTACAGAAAATGGTGAGGTACAGACATCCTTATATTGAGCGGAACCTCTCATCTGTAGTGAATATCATACGGCATTCAATTCAGCATTCTGAAGCCTTTGAAGCTGTTGTTAAACAGTTGGCAGAGATTCGTCCTGAAGTGGTAAGACCACTAAGACCTGTATGTGAGTTACATGTAAGGTTTTAAGGCTTATTTATTAGATAAGACAGTCTCTTAATACTCTCTTGCATTAGACATTTGCATGAGAGCAATTTGCACCAATGAGAAAAAAAGGGATAAAAAAATGACATTGTTTAGGATTCCAGTCAACTCTAAGGTTTATCATGTGGAATGCCATGTAATTTTTTGGTGGATCTAGTATGAGATTTTTTTTGATTTCTCCATTGAAGTCCTGCTCTCTTTCAGGCACCTGTGCCACTGGCTTCAGTTGGTGAAGAATCTGTGGCCGTGCCAAACTCGTCCATGGCTGAACAGGTTAATGATAAAAATGGCCCTGTTGATGAAGCAGGAAAAGTTGGGGTAAGAGATTCGTCTCTGAATGTGAGCCTAAATGTGTACCGTGACAATGACCTTAATGGTAGTGCTAATACTCAATTTACAAAGCAGTGCCTTGCAGTTGGTAGAAATACTTCTGAGAAGCGTGCATCTTGTCTAGAACCAGAGAAGAAGGCTGTACAGATCTTGCAGTTGATTTTTTCTTAAAGCTTGCATTTCTTCTTCTTTCTTCATTTCAAGTTCATCATTTTGTTTCTGATCCTGTTCTAGGCTACTGGAGCAACTGTCCAAATTTTGAAAAGGCCCAGCGGAGCATTTGGGGCAATGCTAGGGAGTTCATCCTCGAAGAAAAAAGTTGATCCCAGCAGGAAGGTTTGTGATATGAAGCACTGGGTTTATATTTTCCTTCTGTTACTGCCAAATACCACTTGTTTTACTTTAAGAAGTCTTCCCAGGCCACTGCTCTTGTTTGAACCAAAATTGCTTAAAGCAGTGGTGATGCCAAAGGTTGCTAAATGTAGTTATAAGAAGTATATTCTGTGCATTGTCAGTGTTCTGGGCAAGTGTGTCAGTTACTTTTTTTTTTTTTTTTTCAAATTTCAAACATCCAATTGTGGACATAGAAGCAATATGTGGTAGGTAATATGTTGTTTTCCCTTTTAATAGGACAAGGAGTTGACCAAGCTGGAGCAGATTAAATCTTCCGTCCATCTCCCATTTCATTCTTTTGCGGGTGATGATCAAACAATGAAGAATGCTGCTGCTGCAAAGGGATCCAGTGTAAACATGGATGCTTTAAATTTTGAAGAGAATTGCGACATGCCTACAGACAGCAAAATGGAAGATGACATTATATCGTTAGAAGGAACTTGTAATGATGAAGAAAATCCGGTCGACTCTGAAACAGCACAAACCAGGGAGGAGGACAGTCTTGGAAAACCGGATGAAGAAGAGGAACTAATGTCTCTTTCCAACTTGTCTTCTAGTCTAAATAAGTGCATTGCATCATCGGATCAGAATCAGCAGAAAAAATCAGTTGATAATTCGGAACAAGCATCCGGACTACAATTGAAGCCATTTGATTACGAGGCAGCCAGGAAAACGCTAAAATTTGGGACAAAATCAAGAAAGGAGGATGCCAATGGGGAGGTTGGTGGTAAATCCGGGTCTAATAACGGTAAGAAGAAGAAGGGAGTTGTTGTTGTTGGTGGTGAAGCAAAGCAGGATCAAGCAGCGTTGCCTCAGGGCCGAAGACGACATGCGTTCCCTGCAAGTGGAAATAGGAGCGCCACGTTTCTATAAAATATAATTTTGTTGCTTTTGTCTTGGAATTGAATTATTGCTATAAAGGGAAGCAACTTTGCTTCTATGGACACATGCAATGTAACCAGCAGCAGTCAAAATGTTTAGTGATAGTTGTGTGATTTTGGCTGAGTGCCCGTCTCTCTCTCTCTCCATCTTTTTATAGCGCAAGGTTTTGTCCGTCCTTTTTTAATGGACAAATGGACAAATTCTGAATCTCTGATCATTCAAAAATAAAATTAAGGGGCATGTTCAAGTCGTCCGCTAGAAAATAACGGACAAATTTGGGTCATCCATACTAAACTACTGGACAAATGAGTCATTTTTAGCGCAAAATATAATGCATTATCTACTTTCATAGTTTCATACCACCGCGTCTCTCATATCTTCCCCATCTTTGTCTTCAATCTACACCATCGACTTTCAGCTGTCACCCCTCCTAGCTGGCGTAACCTTGGGAGCGGCAGTCACAAAGGTAAGCGTGGACGGTGAATGAATTTGATTCATTATAATGCAAAATTACATAATTCATTGACATCCAAACCGGGCTTAATTTTTTCCGAAAGCGTGGCGCTCCAGAGGACGTGCGCGCGGAGAGCGGAGAGGCCACACACACTTCTTGACTATTTGGCCCCCGTCTCCTCTCCCTCTCTCCCCTCTCCCTCTCTTCTTTCCTTCCTGCGACGAAAATGTATCGTTCGGCGGCAAAGAGGCTTTTGTCCGATTCCCATCGCCTTTTCAATTCGCATCGCCGAATCTCTCACTTGAGGTCGGTCTCTGCCTCAAATTGTTTTTCTACTTCGGCTCCCGACAATCAATCATCCAATGCTCACAACCCTAATCTCAACCAACATCATCCTTCTGGAGCGGGAGCTGCTGATGATTTCCCCGGTGCTCAGAGCTCCACCGGCAGGCGGACTACAAATACTTATGAGGAAGAACAGGCTCGCGTTCTTCGCGCTTCGCTTCCTCACGTGGTTGGTTTATGAATCTCTCTTTCTGTGTCCTTTGCGTTTGGCTGTTTGATTCAAGGCGTGTGTAGGCTGTTGTAGGGGTCAATTGTTTTTAGTGGTGCTTTCCTTGCATGTACATGGGAATTTCAACGGGGCTTGATTTTAGGATTTTTTACATGATTGTCATTTGGGTTGTTAAATTGGTAATGATCCCTAAGCCGACTTGCCTTTCATTCGGGTTTGTTTCGCATGAAACCATCATTATTATAATGCCCTTATTATAACCCTAAGGACATAAGGGCTTCGTGCCAAACGAAACCCCGTCATTCTTAATGCAACTATTTGAATAGTCACGGGAACAGCTGTTAAGGTGCACTAGAAGCTTGTGTTTTGTAATTTGTAGTTTTCTGATCTGGAGTAAGAAATCAATTTGGGGATTTTTTTTGTCTTAATTTGCAGAATAGACTGGGTTGGACTGAAGGAGCAATGATAGCAGGTGCAAGAGATGCTGGAATATCTCCTGCTATTGTTGGATCCTTCTCCCGAAAGGAAGCTGCTCTTGTTGAGGTACACTGTTTATGTGAGATACACTTACACTCATGATTCCATAAGAATCACACTAATAAAAAGTTCTCTTTTTATGCTATTGCATATAAGATGTTGCAGCAAGAAGGGATTTCTGATCTTGCTGTAAAATGCTTGAACCGTTGGGTAACATATTTGCAATATCATCTGGGGACATACCCAACCTAGCCGTTTTAGCGAATATTTGCAGAGATTTAAAAATAAAAAGTTGCCTGTTTTGAATTAATTGAAATAATTTAAGCGACCAACAACTTTAATACCAAAGTGGAATATAACTACAGTATGTAAGACTGCTTCTCCAAACGATTTTGACAAGACTTTGTATTATCACAAAATATTATCCAATTTGTAAATAAACTATTATGTTGCTGTCTATTTTACCAATGATCCTAGATAGCAGGAGTCAAAAACCTAGCTTTCCTTGCAACCTATGTGGCCTTTGCTTTCACCAAGAAGAAGATATAGATTACTTAAAGAGCTCCATCTGCTTATGAGCTCAGTAATCTCCATGGGATATGGTATAGACTAGTTGGAGTCATGGGGCGCTTCTCTAATATTGATTGCTTCCAGGTTTTATTGATATGATTTTAGAATTTGACTGGCTTGAGAATTTTGTCCTATTATATTCTTGCTCCAGTATAGATTTTCTTGACCTGCACTAGCTTGTTGTTTATCTTATAAACAAATCTTGTATATCCAAAGTCCACTGTAACAAAGCACATATTTGTTAACACTGCCTTTGAAGTACTTGCCATCTGTCTATTTTTCATAGTTCAATTTCGAGATGTTATATTTATTTATGTGTGGTGCACTTGGAGCACATTTTTTTCATGTTGCATCAGATGCATTCTTATTGTGAACTAGTGATTATAATGTAGGCTGAACTTATCGTTCTTACTTCGCATTTATGATGCCTGATAACGACTATAATCCTTTTTTATGCTTATAATTTTGTCTCATTCCTTCATTTTCTTGTTCCTTCTGATAACAACTATTATCCATTCTCTTTTTCTCCTTTCATCCTCTTTCTTCATCACGTATTGAAGTAAAAGAAATCAGACTCATCAGACTAGATGTGTGAAAGCTTGATTATGCTGATTAGTTTACCATTCTCTGACTTGATGTGTGGCCAAGCGTGCACCTCACACCTCTCAGGTGTGCCTGGGTGCTAGGTACTGTTCTAAAAATCCCTTCTAGGCCCCGTTTAGGCCCCGCCTAGGCGTTGGAAGGACCCCGCCCGCCTAGCTTTCTAGGCCGCCTAGGCACCCGTCTAGGACCGCTTAGGCAACCGTTCAGGCCGTCTAGGCGCTAGGCGGTTCCTCTACGCCCAGGGTCTGCCTAGCGTTTTTTAGAACATTGGTGCTAGGCAGGCCTATCGCCTGGGTGTGCCTGGAGCATTTTTAAACACTGCCTGTAATATGCTAACTAAAATTTCTTTACCCTTGTTTTTCTTGCAGTACTTCATGGATGATTGTTTGCAGAAACTCATTGATATAATTGATGCAGATGAAAGCCTAAAAAACCTTATTCCAAGTGAGTGTATATCAAAACTTCTTAAGATCCGGCTGGAGATGCAAATACCATATATAGCAAGATGGGCCCAGGCACTTAGCATTCAGGTATTTTCTAATTTCATCTGCTTCATCAATATCAGACATCAATTGTATGATACTATTATTGGTCCGATACATAGCATTAGATGTGATAGCTGCTCTACATTTCTTATTAACAGGCAATGCCTAATAATATACCCACTAGCTTTAAGCAGCGTGCAATGCTGATTGATGAAATCTGGCATGCTGCTGCTGATGCAGCCTCTGATATTGACTGGTATGTGAAACGTACTGTTCTTGGTGGCATCTACTCATCAACGGAGGTGTATATGTTGGCTGATAACTCCCAGGGTTTGTTTCTTCACTAGCTGAATATTCCTGAAGTAGGACCTATATGAATGACACTCGAATTGGGATTTGGATTTTTTTGACAGATTTTCAGGATACATGGGCATTCATGGATGCAAGAGTCAGAGATGCCATGGATCTAAGGAAGGTCATGCAAGAGGTAGCATGCTATTTTCTTCTATTAAGTACATTTGTTACTGAAATAGAGATATTTTCAATGACCTTGTGACAATATCATTGCAGGCTAAGCATTTTGCTGAAGCAGTTGGTGCTGGCGTTGCTAGCCCACTGCAAGGACTTGCAAAAAGAGTCTTTCAAGGACAGTAAGGTTTGTGAATGAGAAGCTTGGTTTATCTTTGTTGTTGGGTAGCATATCTCCTAGGGAAGAAAATAAGAATATTTCTTTTCATTTCCAAAAAGATTGATAAGACCCTTGACGTTATATGTATCTGAAAGTCTTTAGCTATTCTACTTTTGAGCAAATTTTAAAGTTACAAACTCAGCACTAATAGCTAGTGTAAATAAAACACGAAGGTTCATATATGATAGTGATATTTGTTTCTGCAATGGGCTGGTTACAGAGATGGGAAGAAAAAGACGAGCACTAATATCGTAATTTGCAACAACTGGTTTTCTTGATGATAGAATGTGTTAGTTTCTGGGCCGAAATAAACAAGTGCCGTGACGGGGTTTTTAAATCATTATCCAAAATCATCAATATACTATAACTAAACTCGAATCCCTCTATCTAGGTGTCATCCTCTTAACTATGTCACGTAGCCGTTTTAATTTTTCCATTTACCTCTTTGCCCTTTATTAATTTAAGTATTTACAAATCTTATATAATAATAATTATAATTCTTATATTACTAATATATAATTATATTTAGATATCTTAAATTTTTGGCAAGTTGATTTTAGAGCCTAATTCATTATGGAAAGTTTTTATTAAATATAAAAATGTTACTAATATTACTAATATACAATTATATTTAGGGATCTTAAAATTTGGCAAGTAATAGAAACATAATCTTTATTATGAAATAAATTTATTAAATATAATAATATTACTAATATACAACAAAATTATTTTTAATATATTAGTTTTATTTTTCGATAGGGTAGTTTATACGATAAGATACATATTATTTCTTAAAAAACCTTGCTTATATCAATGATTATTATTAGAAATGATAGTTTTTTAATAAGATACATATAATTTTTTTAATATCAATTTAATCAAATTTATAAAGAAATATTACAATAATTTTATAAATCCGTGCAAGGCACGGGAACTTAAGCTAGTCTTAAAGTAAATGGGAAGAGATGTCATCCTTTATATGCTAGTGCTATTTTGCTCTCATTGAAAACTTAAGCAAATGGGTAAGGGTTTTACTCCTTTTACATACTAACTAGTTGTACCCGTCGTACCATATACGACTACAATTCGATATTTTATAGACATTATAAATAGGATATTAATAAATAAAAATATAATATAAACTTTAATATAAGTAATTTATTACTTGTAGAATGTATAATTTTTATAATCAAATATTATATTATTGATATTTTATATGTACATAAATTTAGAGATTATCAAATATTTCAATATATCTATCAAATATTATATTACCTACATTTATTATTTTTAAACATTATAATTATCTATCATTAATTTTATTATTTTAAAGAATATATATATCTATAAATAAATTTGTGAAAATATATCATGTTAAAAGATAAAAGATATTATACTTATTTTAAAATATTGTTAAATTTGTTATCTTTAATTTCAAATATTTATATAAGGAAGTTTTCAAAAATATTGTTATACTAAATAGATATTTGTTTGATGTTAAAGATAAATTTAATTAGTTAAAGAATAATTTAATAGAAAAGTTAAAATATTAGAAATAAAAATTTATTTTATAAATTAGAGGTGGGAGCCAGAATCATTCTGGTGGCTCGAAAAGGTATAGCTTTAATATATAGTTATAGATGATATGTTTTGCTCTCACCAACGATGTGGGAAAGATATTTTTTCCTAACACAAATACTAAGGGAATAGAAGCAATAGTAAAGATACAAAGCACATATGGACGGATAGAATGTACATTAAGATAACAACTAGTGTAAGGGCCCGTACCTTGTACGAGTTTTATTAAATATAAATAAAATAAATAAATAGTTCAAGAGTAGAAAATTTTGTATTATGGATTTATTTATTTTTCGTTGATATGATGTTGATCTGCTATTAGTGTGAATAGAAGTCGTCACTTTTTTTAACAAATGACATTCATTGTCCCGAGAACGTCACTTCGTAATCCAGATATCGACGGTATTTACATTGAACTTGGAAGAAAATGAAACATTGTTTTTAGGTATTATCAGTTAGACCGGCTAGAACTATTGTGATGGGGTCCTTCTCAGCGCCCCGCTGACAGGAATCAACTTTCAGAAATTTATTTCAGTTTTGCCCTCAATTTAGGTTAAATTACTAGATCTGCCCAAAAGTTTTAAACTTTTATAAATATACCCAAACTAATACGATTTATAAATTTTATGACTTTAAATGGTACTAACTACCATAATCTACTAACTATAGCATGAATAAACTATTTTCTATGAACACAAGCCCACCATGCTCCGTAATTAAAAAAATTATAAATTAGAGAGGTTTGACCGTTACCTGAGCGTAGTATCGCTGGACCTCCGGTGTTTCTGTAGCTTCCGGATTTCTAGGGGTTGCTAATCCTCAACCAGGACTCCCTTAGCTCAAGCACAGCACAGATCTGTTTCGTTTCCTACCTCAGATCGTAGTCTCTAACTTAAAATCTCTCAATTTTAGTGGATGGCGGATTTGTATTCAAGAAAGAGGTTTATTCAAGACATAGTTTTCGATTAAGTAGTTTTCCCTTACTTAAAAACAAACTTTTATTGAATTTGAAAGGATTACAAGCACACAAACACACTGAAAACACTCAAACGCTCAAACTAGAAAGATCCATAAAAGGATTTGAACTCTTAGAGTGAGGGAACACCGCTTCACTTTCAAGTTCAAAGCTTTCTCTTTCTCTTTCTCTAGATTCAGACTTTGTTTCTGATTTTCGGTACCCTTCCCTCAGCTTACAAGGGTCCTATTTATAGAGCTTTGGAGAGCATTGGATGCTCAATCAATGCTCTTTACAACTTGCTACCGACAAAGTCTCAGGGAATCCACTCACATGGCAAACAGTGCCACCACTCTGAAAAAGAAAAAGCACAAACAGTGCCCATCACTCTGAAAAGAAAAAGTACACTGAACAGTTATAAAAAGACAACATACTAAAGAGATTCCTTTTGGTGGTCCACGTGGCTTAGCATCATGATGTGGTCTGTGATGGTTAATAATCCATGCAATATTCGATGTTGTACATGCCTTCTTCTCCAACATTATCCTCCCATCCTGCAGCAGCATCTTCATCTAAGTCGAGCTCTAATTGCTTCATCAAATTTTCTGAATATTCTGGATCCCAATCCATAAGCTTATCCCATATAAAGTCTTGACCTTTGGGCGATAGATATCTCCCAAATTCTATTGCTGATAAGTAATCCTGGATTGAATCAGATGACTCTATTACTTCTGAAAAATATGGTTGAAGCTCCTTCGGAATTATAACAGTGGTGAATCCTACTTTGAATATTAGCATATCGGTTTTCTGATACTGCTTGATGTATTCATAAATGTAGAAAAGTTCCATAGCTTTGGCTTCAGTGGCATTTTTTAGGATTGATTGCCTTAATGTTATTGGATCTGCAGAGAACTGGTCTTTAACAAACCTAATCAAGTAGTGAGGTGCTCTTGATTTTCCTCCTTCTGTCTCCATGTTTTCTCCATGCACAAAACATATTAGCTTCTCTTCTATTCCAGATTGTTTGACTCTGTTGAACACATAATTCTGAAACTTGGTGAAATGCTTTCTGATTGGACTCCATTTATAAGGAAATTTTCCATATATGCCGCTGCACATTCCATAATCCCATGCCTTTAATATTCCCATATCTTCAGAAGGATTACCAGGAAGGTTTATTCCTCCAATTCCAGAATTGTCACGAAAGAGAACTAGAGTTCCCCATTCTTCCCAAATATCATAATATGGACATCTATCTCTGCTCATCACGTAAGAATACCATTTTGGAAACTCTTTATACTTCCAATAACCCTTCAGCTTTTCTTGGAGCTCCCAAGGTAGGTGAAGTATTTTATTGGTTATTTTCAATTCTAACACTCTTAAGGTCATCAAATGGTTCACCAATTGATACCCATAACGACACCTACTCTTACTAACTTCTTCCATTATTGAAATTTTAAACTGACTGGGAGGTGACACCCATCCCTTGTGGTACTTTTCTTTCTCCTCAAGTTCCCTCCTCTCTGCGTTTGATGGCGCTGAGATAGGGAATTGTGGGCTATTTGGACCATTTCTTCTGGAGAGAAATTCTCGTACCCATAATCGTGATACATTCTTAAAATTCCTTGTGGAGGTGGTACTCTGTTCACCATTCTTCTCACTTGCAAGTTCTCGTGTCAAGCTGTCTGCTAGTGAGTTTTTTGATCCCTGCACATGTTCAATATTAAAGGAAAATTGGTTAAGGGCTAATTGCCAACGCAGGAGCCTCCCTTGCGCTTTCATATTATCCAAATTATTATGGATAAATCTCAATATTCCTTTACAATCAGTTCTCACTGTAAAGGGTTTTTGGAGCAAGAAAAATTATGAATTTATTAATTCCTTTTAAGATAGCAAGAATCTCCTTCTCCATTACGGTGTAATTACATTCAGCTTTGTTGAAACTTCCACTGCTGTACCTGCAAAGCTTGTTATCTTTCTTCAATTTCAAAACAGCACCCTGACGAGCACTTTTACGTCGCTATAAAAACACTGCCAAAGAAAATTCCTAACTTCCTAACCTAAGTATAGTGGAAGCAAGGGTCGAACCCACTAGGACTCAGATTATTCGTATTTATATAATATTACTAAGCAGAAAGGGGGGGGGGTTGTGATTATAAACTAAAATCTAAGTAATTAAACTAATTAAAACTAAACAAGTAAAGTAAGTTGAGATTCAAATATGGAGAAAAGCGTCCAACTAGTTTCGTATCCATTGCATACATGAGTTTTGATCATCGATTATCCTTATTTCAATTCCCTTGACTAATCTATTGTGAATTTATGAATTCAAGTTTATTGTGGTTGTTAATATACACCGTCTTTAACAACCTTTTAATCAATTAACCTAGAAAGCCTTCTATGTCAAGTTGATCATGCAATTAAGTTCAAAGCATTCAATAGAAACAATAGTCATGAATTCCACCGTCTATTCATGAAGTCTTGTGATTGAATTCTCCGCCTTTGGTTAACCTTATTCCACCATCTATAAGTTTAATCAAAGGATTCATCCATGAATAATCAAATTTCACCGTCTATTTAATTATTCTAGTTGTAATTCAACCTAGAAGTAGAATAGGTGATCAAGCTATTATAATCCTAAGTGAATTTAATCAATTAAGCACGGAGAGATTCAATCTAGTCAAGGCAAACTAAAATAATTCAAATCTCACAAACAATCATGCATACAACTTCAACTAACTAGTTGGACATGAGAAATTTAGTTAGAAATCGACATTAAAGAGAAATCAAACTTACAAAAGTCAAATTGATCTTCAATTGCAAATACTAGGGTTTGTCTCCCACAAATCTCCAAATTGCATAAAACTCCAAAAGATAGCATAATCCCATCCAAATAAAACCCTAAGGAAAGTATTTATATCAAGTCTAAAAATATCTAAAAGAAATATTAGAGTCGGCCCACAAGATCTCGCGGAAGCCCAAGTCATCGCCGCGTCAACCGCCGAGCGCGGTTTGGTGCACTTGAGAGCGCGGGGGCGCTCTGAGGCTTTTGGCCGCGCTCCGCCAGCAGCAACTTTAGTGACACTTCGGAGGCTGTTTTGACCCCCTTCGAGTTGGAATTTGGACTCAGAGTAAAAATATGAATTGTAGCTCTTCGAGTTAGCTTTCTAGTGATACCAAATTCAGCTTCATCCGACCCCTGTAGCTCCCAAACCAAGCATTGCAAGATAGAGGTGTCAAAATAAGACTCCAATGCATGACCCGAGTTTAAGCGTTTTTATCCCTCAAGCTCTTGGGCCTTAGCTCTTCCAATCTTCACTTGCACCACTTTAAGCCTCATCTTGATCCTCCACAATCATCTAAGATCCATCCCGTCCATGCTTGTTTACCTAAAGATCTGCAAAACCGAACAAAACAAGCGCAAAACCCGAATTTCCTAGAAAACCTAAAAACCTAGAAACTAAGCTAAACTAAGCTAAAACCATGCAAATTAAACATAAATATGCATCCTAAACACTACCTAAATGCGAGCTATCAAATTCCCCCATACTTGAACCTTGCTTGTCCTCAAGCAAGACATAAATCCAAAACACACCACAAAAATGCAATCATACATTCATCTCAAGTCAAACAAGCATTTCACATATAATCAAAACCCGACCAAGACTTCTCAACATGCATTATAACAATTAGCAAAAAGTAAAGACCATTCATCCATTCTAGACCTCACCAAGGTAAATGTGTTTGCACTCAAACTCTCAAGTGTTTAAGGACGTGTTTCACTCAAAATCAACCATGAAAACTAGACTACCATAAGCTTGCATCAGCGTACTAAATCTCCACCGTTGGGGATCAAACACATAACAAAAATCATGAGGTCTTTTTCCGGCTTGTAATGGGGCCAATGTAAAGAAAAATTTGGAAGGGATAACATTTGGCATGTGGTGCGAAATCCGGGATAAAGAACTAATCCTAACCCAAAATTCAACACACTTCTTCTTACAACACTTGCCAACTTCTTTTACCAATTCCATTAACACTTTCAAGCTTTTTTTTTCTTTTTTTTTCTTTCTTTTGTCTCTTATTCAACTCTTTCTTTTCTATTAATGAAGACTACTAACATTTAAGCTCATTCTTTTTCTTTTGCTTTGCAACAGATTTTTCATCTTCATTTTTTTTTCACTTTGAATCCAAGAGTTTTATTTCCTCTTTTTCCACCTTATCATCCAACTCCCCCATACTTATACATAACTCACACAATACAACCAAAACCTAAAATCCTAAATCCCGGATTATGGGTCAAGCTTATTCGCCCATGGAAAATTTTGTGGAGCTTAATAAAAATAGGCTTTAGGCTCAAAAGAACAGGGGTATCAAGAACATGGATCTTGTAAGGTAGGAAGGGAAATAATAGGCTTATAAGAAACATCGCCTCAATCATTTTAATGCTATGTATTCAATCATATAAAGCAGTCTTGACAAAGAGTCATAACGCAAGTTCTAGAGCTAGATAATCATGGTGATACACTCAAGAAATGTAGAGAACAAATATATCATGAAAGGCCAAAATATCTCACAAGGCTAATTGTTGTCTAGAACTTCAGAATGAATCAAATACTCAAGCTAAATACATGCTCCATCCTATAATCAAGTCATTTAATCAATGATCATGTTTATATCATATCAACTTCAGTAAATCATGCAAATCATGGGTTAGAATTTATACTTAGCATAGAAACACAAGAGGAATCAAATAATGGGGAAATAAGAACCTAAATTCAATCTTTTTGTATTTTTTAAATTTTTTTCTAATTTTTCTGATTTTTTTTTCATTTTTCATTTTTAAGCAATGCATGCAAAAATTTTAAATATGACCTAATCTAATGCAACTATATGCAATGCAAAAGTAATTCCCTTCCCCCATGCTTAAAACATACTTTGTCCCCAAAGTATAGTAAAAAGAAAGGGAAAAAGAAATACTCACAAAACTCTAGTGATCTGGGTAATGCGGCGGAAAATCCGACGATGGTGGTTATTTGGGTTATCAATCTTCAGACCTGGGATATCTGACACACACACAAAACTACCTAAAAAGCAAAAGATTATAACTGAAAAACAAAACTACTCTAAATCTAGGGTTGCCTCCCAAGAAGCGCTTGCTTAACGTCATTAGCTTGACTCTTAGCATGATTAGACAAGATTAGACATTGTCAATGCCCTTAGCAACCTGTCAAACCCCTGTGCACACATCTCAAAAAAGCATAAGTAATACAATGATAAATTAAAGATGCATAATATAACTGTCAAAGACCGTTTTAATTTATCAAACGTGTGTGCCCAATTTTCATGAGATGGCATATGCTCAAAAAAATTCAACACAAGTGGTGATGTCATAAAATACTTACAGTATGGGTCAAAGTACTTGTCACCATCACCACTTTTCTCTAAGATGAATTGTGAGTATTCTCTAGTACCAACCTTAAACTCACTTGGTACTATAGGCTTCTCCATGTCAAAAAGGATTAAACTTGGCTCCTTGGTGCTCTCTTTAAGTTGAATTATAAGAACAAAATCCTATTGGACATTAAAGTCATCCTCATAACCAAACTCAACTCTAGCGGATTCATCCTCAACTTGCACTTGGGTGTCTAACTCAAGGGCATTTGATTCCAATGCAACCTCTCCCATCATTGGATAGGGAATTGGTGGAGATAATTCGACTAGCATACATTGATAGCTCAAGTAGCAAAAGAAATCCCAACACTCTTCTGGTTCCATACACCAAAGCCTATCATTGCTCATGTACTCTGCAAGCCCTCGAGTCTGAGAATTCAAACCGTCTAGGATGCATTCACATAATTCTCTCTCACATGGATAATAACCCAGCAAAGTACCATATTCATGAATCTTTTGTTGTACTCTAGCAAAATACTCATGAAAATATTCATCCTGTAGTTGTCTACATACAAACATAGCCATGGATCAGTAGCACGGGTATTATGAACCGTAAGATAGGTTCACAACACCAAATATAGTAATACTATATAAACACAAATAAATAGCCGAGTCCCCGGCAACGACGCCAAATTTGACGAGCACTTTTACGTCGCTATAAAAGCACTGCCAAAGAAAATTCCTAACATCCTAACCTAAGTATAGTGGAAGCAAGGGTCGAACCCACTAGGACTCAGATTATTCGTATTTATATAATATTACTAAGCAGAAAGGGGGGGGGGGTTGTGATTATAAATTAAAATCTAAGTAATTAAACTAATTAAAACTAAACAAGTAAAGTAAGTTGAGATTCAAATATGGAGAAAAGCGTCCAACTAGTTTCGTATCCATTGCATACATGAGTTTTGATCATCGATTATCCTTATTTCAATTCCCTTGACTAATCTATTGTGAATTTATGAATTCAAGTTTATTGTGGTTGTTAATATACACCGTCTTTAACAACCTTTTAATCAATTAACCTAGAAAGCCTTCTATGTCAAGTTGATCATGCAATTAAGTTCAAAGCATTCAATAGAAACAATAGTCATGAATTCCACCGTCTATTCATGAAGTCTTGTGATTGAATTCTCCGCCTTTGGTTAACCTTATTCCACCATCTATAAGTTTAATCAAAGGATTCATCCATGAATAATCAAATTTCACCGTCTATTTAATTATTCTAGTTGTAATTCAACCTAGAAGTAGAATAGGTGATCAAGCTATTATAATCCTAAGTGAATTTAATCAATTAAGCATGGAGAGATTCAATCTAGTCAAGGCAAACTAAAATAATTCAAATCTCACAAACAATCATGCATACAACTTCAACTAACTAGTTGGACATGAGAAATTTAGCTAGAAATCGACATTAAAGAGAAATCAAACTTACAAAAGTCAAATTGATCTTCAATTGCAAAAACTAGGGTTTGTCTCCCACAAATCTCCAAATTGCATAAAACTCCAAAAGATAGCATAATCCCATCCAAATAAAACCCTAAGGAAAGTATTTATATCAAGTCTAAAAATATCTAAAAGAAATATTAGAGTCGGCCCACAAGATCTCGCGGAAGCCCAAGTCATCGCCGCGTCAACCGCCGAGCGCGGTTTGGTGCACTTGAGAGCGCGGGGGCGCTCTGAGGCTTTTGGCCGCGCTCCGCCAGCAGCAACTTTAGTGACACTTCGGAGGCTGTTTTGACCCCCTTCGAGTTGGAATTTGGACTCAGAGTAAAAATATGAATTGTAGCTCTTCGAGTTAGCTTTCCGAGTGATACCAAATTCAGCTTCATCCGACCCCTGTAGCTCCCAAACCAAGCATTGCAAGATAGAGGTGTCAAAATAAGACTCCAATGCATGACCCGAGTTTAAGCGTTTTTATCCCTCAAGCTCTTGGGCCTTAGCTCTTCCAATCTTCACTTGCACCACTTTAAGCCTCATCTTGATCCTCCACAATCATCTAAGATCCATCCCGTCCATGCTTGTTTACCTAAAGATCTGCAAAACCGAACAAAACAAGCGCAAAACCCGAATTTCCTAGAAAACCTAAAAACCTAGAAACTAAGCTAAACTAAGCTAAAACCATGCAAATTAAACATAAATATGCATCCTAAACACTACCTAAATGCGAGCTATCACACCCCAATGATAATTACTAGCATTTGTTTCAAGAACAAGTTCATCTTCCTCATTGGGTAGAGTTAAATACTGGCAAATTCATGCAACATTTTTTAAGTTCTTGGACTACCTTGGTATCCTGATTAGTCCAGTTCCAAGCTTCTTCTTTTCTCAACTTGACTTGTAAAGGCTTTCTTAATTTAGCTAAATTTTTTATAAAATCAGAGGCATAAGTAAGACATCCTAAAAACCTTTCTAATTGCTTCCTATCCTCTATTTTATCAGGAAATTTTTCTACCTTTTCTAGGATATGATCTTGTAATACTATTTGTCCAGCTTTAATCTTCAACCCAAGAAATTCAATCTCTGGCACAACATAAATACATTTTTTCTGTCCTAGGATGATGCCATGATTAACACATTCTTGAGTTATAGCCCTAAGGTCGTGCGTATGTTGTTCTAATGTTTTGGAAAAGATTAAGATATCATCAATATAGACAAGACAACAATGCTTAAGATTCTTAAAGATTTTATCCATTCTCCTTTGAAATATTTGTGGTGCATTTTTTAGACCAAATGGCATAACTACCCATTAATAATGACCTTGTGGTGCACTAAAAGCCGTTAATGGTATACTGTCTTCTTCCATCTTAATTTGCCAATATCTACTTTTACAATCCATTTTTGAGAACCATGTGGCTCCCTGTATTCTATTAAATAGAACTGTTTTATTAGGGATATAATATCCATCAAAGACAGTATTATCATTTAATTTCTTATAATTGATAACCATCCTAGCCTTTCCTCTCTTTTCTTCAGCATGATTTCTAACCATAAAAGCAGGACTAGAATGAGGGCTTTTACTTTCCCTAATTAAACCCTTTTTTAGTAAATCATCAATTTGCTCTTTAAATTCTTGTTGGTCTTTAAAGGTGTAGACCATCTGTTTTACTCTAATAACAGTCTTAGGATCTATTAATTCTATCTTAGCAAATGACTTATCTTTATCCCAAAACTTTAAAGGGTCTTTAGAGTATAACTCCTTACACAAATCCTTTTGTTGATTAATAATTTGTTCTTTTATAGTTATCTCGTCTATTAGTAGTGCAAATTCTCTTTGTGTAGGAACAATATGCTCCTCACCACGCTTACTGCGCGTGAATTCAATCTTTTGATGCGTATATGCCTCTTTCATTTTTCTTACCCAAGCTAATTCTCCATTAACAGTAAATATCATTTTATCTAAATTTTGGGTACATGGAGAATATAATCTTTGGAAATTATTTCCTAATATCATGTCATGAGATGTTTGTTCAGTAGCCCATAATATATGAATTATACATGGGTAACCCCCTAGCATAATTGGTAGATCTAGAATGACTTCTGAGTAAGTCATGATACTATTATCAGCTATTCTGACCTAGATAGGTTTGGATGTTGATTTCCACATAAACTCTGAGAATAAAGATTTCTTTTCAAAACACACAGAACATCCACTATCTACGAAAGCACATAATTCATAATCATTAAATCCTTCAATGCATATAGTTATAGGGATGTAGATGCTATTTGGGTTAGTGACTCTCATGAACGTTTCTATCTGAATATTTGTTTCCTCGTCTCCTTCATAAACAGGTTCACTAATAGTTTTTGTTTTAACCCTATTAACCTTTTATCAGCTCTAGAAGTAGACGCTTCTCCTGGTGTTGCTGAAAGAAATGTGGGGTTTGAGCTAGTTCTAGAACTAGAACTAGAAACTGATGTTGATCCTAGATCTATACTATGTCTAGCTGGTTCATGAAGTGTTCTTCCAAGGCTGTTAAGTTCTAACTTCCTATTTAATGCTGCTAGAAGACTAGCAATATCTTCATCTACTCGGAATGGACTCTCTTCATTAACACTTCTAATTGAAGGGGATAACTGGTTTCTCTGAGCAAGATTAAGACTCGGATTGAACCTAGAACTTTGACTTCTAGAAAGACTCCGGTTTCTTGTTATACTTGCTGGAGGTTGTGAGTTTGTATGGAATTTTTCCTTCCTCATCAATTGTTAAAACCTTTTCATGCTTAGTGGTTGAAGGGTTTTCAAAGTCATTTACCCAAACTGTTTTTAAATTAATTTGCTCCGGCTTTACTTTAACGGGTACTGCTAATTGTCCTGGTCCACTAATCTCATATTTATCAGCTTCTACCATTTGAGTTCTGAGTGGAGGATTGGTGGTATTTTCTAACTTATATACTACCTTCCACTTTAACTGTAGAGGACAAGTTCCCTTATGCATATTAATCCCTTCCGTTAACAGTTTTAACGATAAAAACTTAGATGCAAATTGGTCTTCTAAACTAACATAATAGTTTGGCCTACATATCCAAGACACTGGTCCTTGACTCAAGTTACACACTACTCCACTAATGGTTTGGTCACTAAATTTCTTGTGCCTAGTGTCACAAACAAAGTTAATGCAATGCACATTTTTACCAAAATCTTGTAGAGGAGTAATGAATATTTGGATTCCACACACATAAATATATTTGTATTTTTTTATCCTTGTTGTGTTTTTGAATATTTTTCCAATTAATTAGGTTGATTTCAGTAGCTTGATTTTTGTTATTTTTTATAACTATATCTCCTAACATTTCTTCGCACACGAATTTAGAGAATGCTGGGAAGAAATGTCTCTTAAAGAACTGTTCTTTAACGATAACCGGGAATTCGACCCCTGATTTTCGCATGCTTTCTATTTGTTCTTCGTCTATGGATGATTCTGCTTCTTGGAGTTGAGCCAGAGTGGTCATTTCTCCACCTGAATCGAAGGCTTCTTCAGTGAAATTTGAAGAATTTATTTCCTCTCCTTGCATCATCTCATTGACTTCCTCATAATCTGACTCCTCACCTTCTTCTTCCTCAACTACTTCAACAACTCCTTTGTTGTTGCTTAGTGCTAATTCAATAGCTTTGTCCTCGGATATTTCAATGTAATCCATACTTCCTAATGCTTCTGCTAATTTATTATTTTTCCTATTTTTGCATTCATTAGCATAATGCCCCGTTTCTCCACATGCCCAACACTTGCAATTTCTTTTCTTTTCAGGGCAGTAAGAGGCTTTCCTAAAAAACCTTCTTTTCTTAATAAAAGGTTTCTTATAATATTTTTTGTGATATTTCTCTCCTCTTTGCTTGTTGAAGCTTTTCTTTCTGTAATTTTTTCTTTTTTGATTATCTCTTCTATTACACCCCCATTCATTTGGTAAATCCCAGCATGGTAGAAATTGTCTTTTCATTTGTTGTGTTCCTTTTACTTCTCGACATTTCTTTTCTACCCATCTTTTTATGAATTTCATTCTATTACCCAAAGTATCTCTAGAATTATACCTATTTTTCCATTCATAGTATCCATCACTAATTTCTTCGTTAATAGGTTTCGGGAGTTTATCGAAGAGCATTTGAAGATTAGTTTGGTTCTCTCCTATCTTATAATAATAATGTTCAAATTCAGAGAGATAGTTATCCAAATATCTCATATTACAGATTTCAAGAGTGTTTAACTTTCTTTGCCACTCGATAAATTTTTTGTCAATTTCGTCTCTTTCTCCAACAAACTCTTCGTCTATAGCTTCACATAATGTGGTAAACATTTCTGCTGGGGATTCTTTTGTTCTAAGATTTTCTTTATATTCTTCAGGTATTCCTTCATACCAGTCAACTACTATACCATACAGACTGTGTTCTATGTAATTTAAAAAATTTGAGGATCTCCAATCTGTATTTAGGTTTAAGACACTCATCATGCTTTTCTTCCAAAAATCTAATACTTCTTCTCGTCTTCTTACGCCATCTAGATTTAGCTTATATCCAGTTTCGCTTATTGGTTCTAAAGTGAGTTCTTTTTTGTTAGGTTGATGATTTGGCATAATCCTTACTCCAAATCTAGCCGTTTGTTCTAAAAACTCTTTAGGTTTAATATTGGGCCTTCGATAGCTACATGATCCCTCTTCATATTTTCTATAGTAGGATCTGTTTGCCTCATTTGTCTCTTCTAACATTATAGGTGTTATCTCTTCCTCGACTTCATTACAATCTAACACCTTTTTACCAACAATTTTATCCACTCTTCTTTTGACTTCATTAATGGGTATTGTTTCCATATCTTTTAATTTTATTAATCCCATTTGTTGATACATCTCTTCTTCTTCAGTACTATATTCAGATTCTTCGCTACTCGATATACCTGACTCTTCTTTGATATTTTCTAGTAACTTAGAATTATTCTCTACTTCATAATTCTTCATCTTCAGGTTCAGTTTTCTTTTCAATTTTTATATTAGGGACAGAGAACGTTTTTGATGAGTTTTGATTTTGAAATGGATACTTATGTGGAAACAAAGTCGATCTCTTTCCTACTATTGTTTTATTAATAGCACCTTGGTGTGTAATTTCGTTAGTAAGTGCAATAGCAAATTTTTGGTTTTCTTCTAAGTGGATTTTTTGGACTAAAGTAGGCTCTTCTTTAATTTTTTGGATTTTCTCACTTAATCTAAAAATATAACTTTTTAAATCTGCGATGTCGTCGACAATGGTGTTTAGTATGGCTTCATAATGTTTTTCACCAATTTTTAGATGTTTAATATGTGGAGATTCTCGATTAGGACACTTATCGGAAATTTCCAGCTTGTGGAATTGATAATTTGTCGTCTACAGTAATTTTTAGTATGGCTCTGATACCAAATTACAGGACCTATATTAAATTAAGGCTTACTAATACAAACTACAGATAATAGATACTTGATAAGACTAATATTTTTAAATCTAAGGATATTTTTTATTATTTTTTATAACTTACTGATTAATTTTATAATTATCTAAGAATAACGGGAATGAAATATAAATACTACAAATAAAAGGAAAAAACTGCAATTAATGAAAATAAAACCCAGGCCGCTGAGCAAAAAGTGTCGGGCCGCCGAGCACTACTCATTGTGATGTGGTAGATTCTCTTACTCACAAACGATTTCATGCCCCTAAAGAAAATTTGAATTTAAAAATACAGATCACATGAGTAAATTGAAAGCTGTGTAATCCATAGAGAATTTGAGCTTGATATTTGAATTATACGAGAGAATCGAAAGTTTGATGTACATTGATTAATAACGATACATAATGGCTACTCTTTGGAATCCTTGTGAATGGTCAACATGATTAATTGATTGTTGGTCCGACGAATGTTTCTTTTCTAAATTCTCTTGTTCAATTCCTTAACGCTCACCTTTGGATCAAATGAGTTGACAAAGGTTGAAACCTAACGGGATGTTTGTTTGTTTGAAGATGTGGGGTAGATCAATTTCAAAAATTGAGATTAATTTCAAAAAAGATAATTAGCTTTTTTCAATTTAGCTTATTCATGATTATCAATAGTGTTGGGACGTTGTTGGGACCTCTGGTTCCAAACAACGGATCAACGATTTAATTCTCTTAAGTTTTGATAATGACAAACACCATAGGGAACTAATGTGGTTTGTTCAAGTATTTCTAAGGAACACAGGTACAACCAAGAACTCTTATGAATGACCAAAAGGCAATGCAGGCCACAATGAAGAGTTTCCATCAAGGGAACTCTGAAAAGGAAAGTTCCCATGAAATGGGAACTCCCAAAGACAATCAAGAGAACACAAGCTTACAACGATGAAGAGTTTCCATCAAGGGAACTCTGAAGAAGTCAGTTCCCATGACATGGGAACTCACATGTGAGGACAACGACCGTTCAGCGCAGATCGCGGGATTCTGTCTCAGACAGCCCGAGGGAATAGTCTGAGGATCAGACTGTCACGCTTCATCCAACGGTCCGATTGATCCAAGAAGTTGACCTAGTTCAAACCAAAGTCACATGTGAAGAAAGTACAACTTGGGCATCAAGCAAAGGGCATTTTGGACACAAACGAAAGATGCGGTTGCCCAAGCTCATTGGACTATAAAGCCAAATGAATAGTACTCGGTCTGAGTACTTCTCACAGAACTTACAAACACCCACATCAGAGAAAAGAAAGAAAAGGAAGAGAAGTCCCCGCCGGCGAGTGTGTGATCTCCACGACGGTGAAGCTGAAGTTCCCAGGAGCAAGGGAACTGAGAAGTCAGCGTAAGGTTTGAGTTACTTGTGTTTTGTTGTTGTGAGCTTAGGAACTCAGTTGAGAGGATTTACTAATGTTGCTAGAGTTAGGAAGAACTTGTAGGAACAGAGAAGTGTAAATCCGGCTGTGTAACTAAGGAACAAAGCAATCAATATAAGTAAGTCATTCAAAATCCTCCAAGCGGAGGTAGAGGTTTACCCATACAACTAGTTGGTTGTAGTGGGGTTCCTCTATAAAGGAACTGTGCCTTTTACTGTTTTTATTACTTGCGATTATTTACTTCCGCTGCCTTGGGAACAGCTTAATTGCCAGTTCCCAAGCTCACTGCTAACCGATTACGATCCAACAATTGGTATCAAAGCTTGCGCTCTAGATTTGTGTTAGCATCGCAGGTATCAAAATGGCTCAGGAACTTACTCAGGTAGGGAACAATACCAGTAAGCCTCCAAGGCTTATTACAGGAAGATTTGAAAGCTGGCAACGCGACATGAAGGATTGGATGCGTGGCCAAGACTACCAAGCCTGGTGTGTCATCGAGAGGGGGAACTTCGAAATCGATCCAGCTATTGTCAACGATCTCTCAAAGTGGGGTCCCAACGAGTACAAGTGCATGGAGGCAAACTACAAAGCCAAACAGTACCTAAAGAGGTCCATGTGCGTACAAGATTGTGACAGGGTTGCAAACCTTGACACAGCTAAGGAAATGTGGGAAGCCATCCAACAAATGCACGTTGGGAACTCAGATCTCAGAGAAGATCTTCAGATGAATGCAAAAAGGGAGTTCTACAACTTCCAAATGGAAATGGGAGAGTCAAATTGCCAGTTCCCAAGATGACACGGAACTTTGGCATCGAAGACTGGGACATGCTGGTGTAAATCAAATCCTGAAGCTTTATCTACAGGATCTGGTCATTGGTCTTCCACGGATCAATCTCGAAGGAGTCAAATTGTGTGAAGCATGTGTTCGAGGGAAACAGACCAGGACCTCCTTCAAACCCAAGAAGGTGGTAAGCACAACCAGGTCCCTGGAGTTAATTCACATGGATCTCTGTGGTCCCATGAGAACAGCTAGCTACGGTGGAAAAAGGTACATGTATGTTTTAATTGATGATTTTTCAAGATTCACCTGGGTTATTTTCTTGAAGGCAAAATCACAAGCGTTTGAAGAATTTGAGCCCTTCATCGAAAGAACAGAAGTAAGCTTGGCGCTGAAACTGAAAGCAATCAGATCTGATCACGGAACTGAGTTTCGAAACTCGGAGTTCCTAACCTTCTGTGAGCAAAATGGGATCTCTCACAACTTTTCAGCTCCTCGCACTCCTCAGCAAAATGGAGTGGTCGAGAGAAAGAACAGAACTCTGGAGGACATGGCTAGAACCATGATGATCGAAAGTGGAGTTCCTGAGTACTTCTGGACTGAAGCCATCTCCACAGCTACATACATCCTGAATTGAGCCATGACAAGGCCCCTGATCAACAAGACTTCCTATGAGCTCATCAAAGGGAGAAAACCAAACATCTCACACTTGAGAACATTTGGTTGCACATGTTTTGTTCACAACAACGGCAAAGACAATCTTGGCAAATTCGACCCCAGAAGTGACGAAGGGATCTTCCTGGGATACTCATCACAAAGCAAGGCTTATAGGGTCTACAATAAAATAACCAAGAAGATAGAGGAAAGCATTCATGTCGTCTTCAATGTAAAGTCTGTAAAGATGGGAACCGAGACCCAAGGGAAGGGAACTCTGTTCAAGCTAGTCAGATATGAAGACGATGATGATGACGAGGATGAGCCAAGGAAAAGGGATGAAGACTATCCAAGTGCAAGCAATATCCCACAACCAGGGAACAACGACGAAGGTCCAACCCTCACTGATCAAACCTCCCTCGAGGCTCCTTCCTCAGAAGGACTACAAGACACCTCCAACTCTCTCGAGGTCCCCTCTTCAGGGAACAACTCTGCTGTTCCCCAAGACAATACCCTGCCAAAATCAAGTATTCAAGGGGAACAAAGAGGGAACCTGCCAGAAATCTCTGAAGAAACATCAAATGAAGAAGTTGAAGATGAGAGTTCCCATGACAAAGAAACACCAACTGAGGATGATACACATGCAAAGGAACTCACTCATACAAGAACCTTTCAACAAAGGAAGGACCACCCCATTGAGAACATCATCTCCTCTCTTGATAAAGGTGTACAAACTCGTTCCTCTCTCAATAATTTTTGTGCTTTTAACGCGTTTGTTTCTATGGTGGAACCCAAAAATATCAAAGAAGCCTTGAAGGACCCAGATTGGATTCAAGCCATGCAAGAAGAACTCCACCAATTCGAGAGGAACAAAGTCTGGAAGCTAGTTCCTAGGCCCAAAAACAAGAACATCATAGGAACTCGATGGGTCTTTAGGAACAAGCTCGATGATACTGGAGTTGTAGCAAGGAACAAGGCTAGGTTAGTAGCACAAAGATACAGGCAAGAGGAAGGGATTGACTACGATGAGACCTTCGCACCAGTTGCCAGGATCGAGGCAATCAGACTCCTCATCGCCTATGCCGCTCACAAGGGATTCAAACTTTATCAAATGGATGTGAAAACAGCCTTCCTCAATGGACATCTCAAGGAAGAAGTGTATGTGGCCCAACCTCCAGGATTCGAAGATGAGAAACTACCCAACCATGTCTATTTCCTGGAGAGGGCCCTTTACGGACTCAAACAAGCTCCCCGAGCTTGGTATGACAGGTTTGCTCAATTCCTCTTGTCCCATGGGTACCTTCGTGGTTCCATAGACAAGACTCTGTTTTTAAAGAAAGGATCTAAAGACATTTTGATTGTGCAAGTATATGTTGATGACATTGTGTTTGGAGCAACTAACGAAACTCTTGTAGAGAAGTTTAAGGACCTCATGAGCAGTGAGTTTGAAATGAGTCTCATTGGGGAACTCACGTTCTTTCTGGGACTTCAAATATCCCAAACCAAGGAGGGAACAAAGATTCATCAACAGAAATACATCAAGGAATGCTTGTGAAGTATGGGATGGAACATTCAAAGCCCATTGACACCCCCATCTCACCAAATTCAAGGCTCAATGCGGATGAAACAGGTATCAGTGTGGACCAAAGGAACTATCGAGGTATGATCGGGTCCCTTCTCTACTTAACAGCTAGTAGGCCTGATATCATGTTCTCCGTATGTCTTTGTGCTCGTTTTCAAGCTAACCCTAAGGAATCACACCTGAAAGAGGTGAAGAGAATTTTCAGGTATCTCAAAGGGAACGATAACTTGTGCCTTTGGTATCCAAGGAACAGTTCCCTTGAGCTCATTGCATACACAGATGCAGATTTTGCAGGGCACTTGGTTGACAGAAAGAGCACATCAGGAATGGCCCAGTTCCTAGGGTCATGCTTAGTCTCGTGGGGATCTAAAAAGCAAAACTCAGTGACACTCTCCACAGCTGAAGCCGAATATGTGGCTGCCGCATCATGCTGTTCCCAAGTTCTATGGCTTAAGTCACAACTCCAGGATTACGGTATGTCTTTTGGCCTAGTTCCCATACTCTGTGATAACACTAGTGCCATAAACATTTCCAAAAATCCTGTGCATCATTCTAGAACTAAGCATATTGATATAAGGCATCACTTTCTGCGTGACAATGTTGAAAATGGGAACATCTCGATGGAACACTGTAGAACTGAAGAGCAAATTGCGGACATTCTTACCACAGCTTTAGACAGACGTCCCTACCAGCGTTTTCGAATGCTTCTAGGGATGATAACTCTAAACTAAACAAGTCCCTGTTTGTCTCTCTCTCAATGCCTGACTAGTTTATATAAGATTGCATGATAGGGAACTTGGATTTATTGCTTTCACTATGCCATGATTACTAGTCTAGAGAAAAATGTGTACAAAGGACCTCTATTTCTTTTGGCCCAAAATGATCAACCAGAGTTCCCTTTATTCCTCATTACAAGCCACCATGACGGTTGATCATATGACCCACCCTAAGCTAGGGACCAGACAAATTCTTCTCATGAGCCAAAATATTTCCTTTATCGAGCTGCAAATTGTCTGGTTCCCCTTGAGTTCCCTAGCCCCACAAAAAGATGAGTGTGAAGTTCCCTTAACCACTTCACTCTCCCTGACCTTGATAAGATCATGGGAACTGATGCATCTACAAAGGGAACGCTGACTAATCTTCAAAGAAAAACCGTCACTTGGGAAGCGGACTTTTGTGTCAGAGGCTCTGAAGCGCTAAAGGCCAAGTATTCAAAATTTGAAAAGGACTTCCCAAGAGATTGTGACGCGTGTCCAGAGGCGTGCTTGAGAAGTTGAAACGGCGCCCCACGTTCATTGGGCAACGGTTATCGAGGTTATTCCACTTCCCTTTTTACCCTTCACCTCCTCTCTCCTTTAAAACCCCTCTTTGCCATTTTTGGGCCCTTTATTCCATCTTACATCTCTGTCAATCGTCTTCCCCAAATCTCTTTCACTCTCTTTTCAAGAAACCTCCAAAACCTCCCAATCTCTTACAAAAATGGCCCCTCAACACACCTTCGCCCAGATCAAAGCGTGGGTACATGCCAATCCTCGCATCCTCTTCGTCTCTCAACTAAAAGAGATCAAGCAAGAATCGGACCCAACGATGAAGGATGTTCTTATCCAAGTGCTATACAATCAAGTGAGCCCCTTCTTGCCCCCTCCTCCTCCTCAGGCCGACGAAACCGTCTCCTGGACCTCTTCCTCCTCCGAATCTCTTCCTCTCCCTCCTCCAAACACCAACACCTCCTCCGGAGTTGTCATCGTTGACAACTTCGGAGACGCTCGCCCCTCAATCAATGAAAAACCCCACAAATCCAAACACCGCCATTCATCCAAACGCCGTCACTCATCAAAAGACCCCTCAAAACCCAAAAAATCCAAACACTCCCATGGCCCCTCAAAATCCAAAAAGCGTAAACACTCTGCGGCCTCTGAATTCTCGGAGCCCAGAAAGAAGGCTTTCTTCAAGTTTGAGGACTACCTGAACTGCTCCAAGGAGAGTTCTTGTGCTCCCAAACCTCCTTTCCCTTTCCCTTCCGACGATGGGACCTCCGAACCCCAGAGTCTACTCCCCTCTTCCTCCTCCATCCCTCCTCTTCAAATCGAGGGATCTTCCAAACCTCCTCCCACAAAACGACCAACTCCTCCTCCGCCACCTTCTCCAGTTCCCGCCACGATGGGAACTCCACCTCCCCAACCTTCTTCACATCCTCCCGTTCCCATCATTACGGGATCTCCAACTCCACCTTCCCAACCTTCTTCACTTCCTCCCGTTCCCATCATTACGGGATCTCCAACTCCACCTTCACCTCACAAAACTCCTTCTCCTCCCTCTTCACCAAAACACATCTCCACCACTCCCATTTCTACTTCAGGGATCTCTACTCCCCAGGTCACCAGATCCCTTCCTCCCCCTTCCACTCAACTAACCACCCCTCTTCCTTCTTCTCCTCTCCCCTCTTCCATCACATCTCCCACCACCACCAAACTCCCCTCTCCCTCACCATCCAAAAGTACCGTCGCTCTCACCTCAGACGACGACGATCTTCCTCTCTATGTGGTCATTGGCAAAATGACCAAGGACCCTCCTCCTATCATCATGGGAACTCTGGAGGAGGAAGCCCAGCTCAAGGCCATCGAGGAAGAACTCAACAGGGGCCCCTCTGCGCACACAGTCTCCCAAGGGACAAAGTCCCCAGAAAAGGTGGCTCCTGCAGAGCCCATGGAGCGAAGGGACCTCGCACCAGCTGGAGGTGCTGAGGCAACAACGAGTCATCCTGAAGATGACGCGGAGGGCTCAAGCTCGAGCTCCTCCGAGGAAGAAGGGACCTCCCAAGATGAGGTCGAAGAAGAAGAAGAAGCTACAACTGCTAAGGAGCCAGCACGGATCCCCACCCCTGGACACCAACTGGTGGTGTCCACGAGTTCCCAACCGCCAAGGGATCACGTGCTCATGATTGAAGCGGCTGCACCCCCCCAGCAGAAAGGACCTCGCACGGTCTCTAGGGGGAACACATCTAAAAGCACTTCAAGGAAGGGGAAGGGGACCTCTTCCATCAAGCATCATGTCGATGAGCGCAGGAAACTTCTTCCTCCCCTCTTTGTTTCGGAAGAAGTGCTGACTGAAAATGGTCTAGGGGAACTGTGGGACCTGATCAAGGCCTAGGGCTGGGAGAGACTCTTCCAAGAGACTGTGAGCGTAGATCCCTCACAAGTGCGTCAATTCTACAACAACTTCACTATCACCAACGACGGCACTCAGGGAACTCTCTCCCACGAAGGCGACGAGTTCATTTTTACAACGTCGACCATCCGCCTTCAACTCCAGGTCCCTGGTCAAGGGCTTAGCGAAGTGCCCAGCAAGCTCTGGGGCGACTTCAATAGCGCCGAGGTGTGCAACATAATTTTTGAGGGTCGGGTTCCCTCTAAAGTTCTCTCGACGCATCATCTGTCCTTGGTTGCCAAGCTCGCTCACCAATTCATCATCAACGTGGTGATCCCACGTCAAGAGAAGCGCCTGGTCGTCAACATCCCAGATGCCATCATCCTCTACCACTTCCTCCTCAAGAAGCCCATAAATCTTCCCCGAATAATCCTTGGGCACATGGAGAAGTGCATGGCCTCCAAGTCCCACTCCCTTCCCTACTCCGGGCTGATCAAGAAGCTCCTACAAAAAGAGGGTCTTTACGACGCCTCTAAAGACGAAATCGAGCTTGGAAGGAAACTGGACATTACAGTTTCCCAGAAGATGAGGCACTCGGAGCCTGTAGAGGAGGCGGCTCCACTAGAGTCTGGTACACAAGAGGGGAACTCTCCAGTGTTGCTCCGCATTGCCAACACCCTCGACCAGATTGCTAGGGACCAAGCAGCGTTGGCCAGAGGACAAGAAAAGCTTACACAAGTCCTTACGCGCCTCTGTGACGCCCTGTTCCCTCAGAACCCATGATCTCTCCTTTCTTGTTCCCTTAATCCAAAACTGACCACAAATTGTACTTGGGTTCCCATTATACATATTATCTTAAGTAATGACATGGTCTTTATTTTGATTGCGTGTTCCCTTCTTTCCTGTTATTGCTTTGCTTGTTTTCGATGATGTCAAAAGGGGGAAAGACAAAAAATGTGAGATGCGTTAAAAGTTTAAGTTATCACAGACCACACATAAGCTAAGGGGGAACAATTGCATAAACAACTTAATAGGAACTATGTGTCTCACCAGAAGTGGTTCCCTAAATCTAAGTGTTTCACTAAAAGTGACTTCCCAAAATCATACTTAGGAACTCATCAGAATATCATTCACTGAAATACCTGCATATTTTGTGATGGGTTTGTCATCATCAAAAAGGGGGAAATTGTTGGGACGTTGTTGGGACCTCTGGTTCTAAACAACGGATCAACGATTTAATTCTCTTAAGTTTTGATAATGACAAACACCATAGGGAAATAATGTGGTTTGTTCAAGTATTTCTAAGGAACACAGGTACAGCCAAGAACTCTTATGAATGACCAAAAGGCAATGCAGGCCACAATGAAGAGTTTCCATCAAGGGAACTCTGAAAAGGAAAGTTCCCATGAAATGGGAACTCCCAAAGACAATAAAGAGAACACAAGCTTACAACGATGAAGAGTTTCCATCAAGGGAACTCTAAAGAAGTCAGTTCCCATGACATGGGAACTCACATGTGAGGACAACGACCGTTCAGCGCAGATCGCGGGATTCTGTCTCAGACAGCCCGAGGGAATAGTCTGAGGATCAGACTGTCACGCTTCATCCAACGATCCGATTGATCCAAGAAGTTGACCTAGTTCAAACCAAAGTCACATGTGAAGAAAGTACAACTTGGGCATCAAGCAAAGGGCATTTTGGACACAAACGAAAGATGCGATTGCCCAAGCTCATTGGACTATAAAGCCAAATGAATAGTACTCGGTCTGAGTACTTCTCACAGAACTTACAAACACCCACATCAGAGAAAAGAAAGAAAAGGAAGAGAAGTCCCCGCCGGCGAGTGTGTGATCTCCACGACGGTGAAACTGAAGTTCCCAGGAGCAAGGGAACTGAGAAGTCAGCGTAAGGTTTGAGTTACTTGTGTTTTGTTGTTGTGAGCTTAGGAACTCAGTTGAGAGGATTTACTAATGTTGCTAGAGTTAGGAAGAACTTGTAGGAACAGAGAAGTGTAAATCCGGCTGTGTAACTAAGGAACAAAGCAATCAATATAAGTAAGTCATTCAAAATCCTCCAAGCGGAGGTAGAGGTTTACCCATACAACTAGTTGGTTGTAGTGGGGTTCCTCTATAAAGGAACTGTGCCTTTTACTGTTTTTATTACTTGCGATTATTTACTTCCGCTGCCTTGGGAACAGCTTAATTGCCAGTTCCCAAGCTCACTGCTAACCGATTACGATCCAACAAATAGTTATATTTATTTGCATAATTCAAGTTCTCGACAAAATTTCTCTATTTTAGAATTTAAATTACAATTCCTGATTTGTTGGATATATTCATGTTTGTTTACTATTTGTATTCATGACTATCATTAGTTAAATTCATGATATTAGGATTAGTTGAAAGTATTCGTGATAGTATGTATGTAGTTCATATTATTGTTGAATATATTCATTCTTTTGGTGTTGTATATTCATTTCTATAAGTGTTTAATTCATGCTAGTTGACGATATTCATACTTTTAATTGGTTATAACGAATTTGCTTATATTCATATTTTAGTATGTGATATTCATGCTTGAAATTGTCCATATTAATGCTATTAGATAATTAAATTCAAGCTTTTTTATTTTGTTGGTATTAATGCTTTTGGTTGTATATATTCGTGGTTTTAGAGTGTTATATTCATGATTGGGATTTGTTATATTCATGATAATAGTTTTTAATTGCGCATGTGCAAGAGGTACTCTTGACTAATGTTCTGTGTGGTACAAATGATCGATATGTTTTTGGGATGGTACTCTTGGCTAATGTTCTGTATGGTACAAATGATAGACGTGGTGTGGTGGAAAACTATGAGAAACAAGCGCATCAACAAAACTAAATCTCTCATTGTTTCTAGTTATAGTCCACCGATCGAACGATTGATCTCTATAATAATCCTGCCAAATAAAGTTTATAATTTTGTAATAATTGAAAATTGAATGCCTTTTGCAGCTGTGCGTTGTATGCTTAATTTCAAACACACAATCACATAATATTAATATATGATTTGCAACACTATGGTATATATAGTCAAATGGAAGAACTGCCTTAATTTGGACACACGAATCTCTTATGATTTGGATAATGACATATCAGAATTAATTTTAAAAAGGAATGTTCAATGGCTCATTAATATTAAGGAGCGCATCCCATTACATGGATGGAAGAAAGAACGCATGATAAGCAGACCCAAACCCAATAAGGCCTCAATAAAATTAGATGGGTTGTTGCAAGACTTTATGTCCGAAAATCACGAAAAATAAAAGTTGGGTAGACAAATTAGCTCATTTTTACACCCAAGGGATGATGAGACTCAGAAGATGAACAATATGAAAACTCTGACGACTTCGTACCAAGACAATGGCAATCGTGAGTTAATTGAGGTAACATGAAGATAGCAACTTGAAACATCCGGGGAATGGGCCGGAAAAATTTCTGGGGCCACTTAGAAACTTTTTGTAAATAAATCAAATCAATGTCTTGGCATTTATGGAAACAAAGACTGAGAACATTCCGATAGAAGAAAAATGGAAAAAAAGCGGGTTTTGATCATTGCATAATATCCCCAGCTATTGGACGGGTTGGAGGTATTGGAGTCGTTTGGAAAGAATTTCAATTAAGCAATGAGACTTTTGAAATTAGACAACAACACGATATGTTTATTGCTTTTTATTTCTGCGATCATGTTCAAAATTTTGCTTTCATGATTATTTTTATTTATGCGCCACCAAAAGAAAATGAAAAACACGCCTTTTGGGAGGATCTTTATTCTTATATAAGAAAATTGGATATACCCTTTATCGTGATAGGAGATTTTTACGATATCCTTGTCCCTCCTGACAAAATGGAAGGGAAGGAACCTAACCGACAACGATTCTTCAGACTGCAGAAGTTCGTTAATGACTTTGACCTATCTGATGTCCGCATGGAGGAAGCGGAAAGTGGATATAGACAATACGTACGAAAAATTAGACAAAGCTTTAGTCTCTCAACAACTCGTACAACATTACCCAGAGCTAGTTACGTACAACCATGACTTCTCATTTTCTGACCACTGCCCCATTTCCTTATATTTTACTGATAGCTTGCATTTAGGTAGTGTTTAGGATGCATATTTATGTTTGTTTTGCATGTGTTTTAGCTTAGTTTAGTGTAGTTCTTAGGTTTATAGGTTTTCTAGGAAATTCGGGTTTTGCGCTTGTTTTGTTCGGTTTTGCAGATCTTTAGGTAAACAAGCATGGACGGGATGGGTCTTAGGAGACTATGGTGGAGTTTGAGGAAGCTTAGAGTGATACAAGTGAATATTGGAAGAACCAAGACCCAAGAGCTTGAAGGATAAAAACGCTTAAACCCGGGCTAGGCATTGAAGGTCTTGTTTTGACACCTCTATCTTGCAATGCATGGTTTGGGAGCCACAGTGCTCGGATGAAGCTGAATTTGCTATCACTGGAAAGCTAACTCGAAGAGATACAATTCATATTTTTACTCCGAGTCCAAATTCCAACTAGAATGGGGTGAAAACAGCCTCTGAAGTGTCGCCTGAAATGCTGAACCGAGAGTGCCGCGGGCTAGGAAGGCATGTGCCGCGGCCGCGTCACCCAAGAAGGAGACTGCGCCTCACATTCTGCTGCGGGAGAGTTGGGCCGCGAGTTTTGGGCTTCGGGTTGGACTTTATTAGGTCTTTTCCTACTAGTTTAATGTAATTTCGGTATATTTTATCTTTTGATATCTTAGGGGTATTTAAACCTTGTTTTTAGTTTTCTCTATCAATTATTGTCATAACTTTTGATCAACTTTTGGAGGCTAGGGTTTTTCTCTCTTGAGGCAGACTTTGAAACCTTTGTAAGATTTTCTTAATTCCAATTATGCATTGCTAAATTTCTTTGTGTTTGGCTAGTTATTGAACTCATAGATTGCATAATATTGTGAAGTTTGATTGATTCTCAACAACTTGAATAGGTTTTATTCTCTGTGCTTAATTGAATCAAAGTTATTCTAGGGTTTTGTTAGATTAGCTACCTAATAGAATTTCTAGGTTAATTTACAACTAATCTGATTAAGTCCCGTTCCGGATTGATTAGATAAAGTAGCAACTATAATTGTTTAGACCCGTTCGGACTATTCAGTTGTAGAGGGAATAAACCACAGATAACTTGATTAGCTGTTTGCGTTGAGTATTTGTTTCTATCGATACTTTGAACTTAAAGCTGTCGTTTAATTGAATCTAGACGTTGTTCTAGGTTATTAGATGATTATGGTTGTTCAGACTGTTAGTTCTTTCAACTAAATATAAAGTTTTGGATAATAATTCACGGTAGATTATTCAAGGGAATTGAGAATCAAGAGAATCAATGATCGATAAGCATATCTATGATGGATTTAACTAGTTGAACATATTTCTCTCATATATTTACAACCAAACTTTGCATACATAGTTAGTTATTAGATAGTTTTCAACTTTGCATATTAGATTTGAATTCCAATCCTTAAAACCCCCTTATTTGGTTACTTGGCACATAAGTAAAAGCATAAATACACAAGTCTTTGTGGGATCGACCCTTGCTTACCATTCTACTCAGATTGGTTAAGATAAGGATTCTTTGATAGGTATAACGACCAACGAAAATACCTCATCATTTATGCAGATAATTCAATATAAAAGGTCGGCCTTTTAAATTTGAGAAAATGTAGATGAAGAGAAAGGACTTTGTGAATGTGGTTAAGCAGGCTTGGAGAGTACATGAGCCGAGCTCTTTCATGTTTAACTTAAGTAGGGGAAAAATGACTTAAAGTAAAAGCTAAAATCTGGAATCAGTACAATTTCGAAAACATTTTCCGCCAGCTACAGGAAGTCGAGACTCAACTAATTGATATACAACGTCATACCCAGCAAAATAGAACGCCCTCAGAAATTCGACGACAATGCCAACTAATAAAGAAAAAAGAACAATTAATAAATTTTGATAAGACATACTGGGATCAAAGAGCAAAAATTAAGTATATGAAGAATGAAGATTCAAACACTTCTTTTTTCCATAGAAGTGCCACTGGTAGAAGGAATGTCCGACGTTTAAACTCTATCCATTCCAATGATGGTACTTTTATTATGGGAGAAGAAAATGTAAGAAACGAAATTAGACTAGAATTCCAACACCGATTCCTCAAGGAGCCAATTAATATAAATCATTTAGAGCAACAACTATTGCTAATTCAGCGAGAAGTAACAGATGATGATAATGATCAATTAACAAGACAAGTGACTAAGTCGGAAATTAAGACCGCGGTTTTCAGCATTGGGAAAAATAAATCCCCGGGACTGGACGAGATGATCACAAAATTTTATCAGAAATATTGGGATATAGTCGGTCCTTCGATGATAAAAGCAGTGAAAGCGTTTTTCTCATCTGGTATACCGCTTAGAGAAGTTAACCATACGTTCATTACTCTTATCCCAAAATGTGATAATCTGTCTACAATGAACCACTACCAACCTATAAGTCTATGCTCTACAGTCTATAAAATCATTGCCAAAATAATTGTTGAACGAATGAAACGTGTTCTGCCAAAACTAATTCATCCTCTTCAAGGAGCATTTGTGTCAAGTCGTGCCATACAGGACAATGTTCTTATAGCACATGAAATATTTCATTCTTTTCGACAACGAAAAGGAAAAACTGGATGGGCTGCAATTAAATTAGACATGGAAAAAGCTTACGACAAAGTGGATTGGAGTATTGGACGTTCTTATTTAGAATTTTACAGCGATTTGGATTTTGCCCTATTTTCATTAAATGGATATAGGAGTGTGTAAGAACGATGTTGTTCTCAGTGCTTGTCAACAATAAGCTAACAGATGTTTTCGCACCAGAAAAAGGACTACGTCCACGGTATCCTCTTTCTCCACTGCTTTTTATCCTAGGAGCTGAAATTTTGGCAAGAAGACTGCAAAGAGAATGGCAGGACACAACTAACACTATTGGATTTACGATTACTAGAGGCGGAACTAGGGTGCCCTTCCTATCATTTGCAGACGATATTATTATTTTTGCTCCTGCCATGACAGCTGCATTTAGCAAAATACGAACAATTCTTAACGTATACATGGATATTTCTGGCCAAAAGGTGAACTTTCATAAATCTGCCTTCCAAACAACGAAAGAGGTTCCAGCATTCATTAGAGGAACGCTTCAACAAGTGATAAATATTCCTAACTTAAGCGCTTTAGACAAATATCTCGGATGCTCAATCATCGACTCAAGAGTCTCGAAGAACACGTTCGAGCCATTGCTACAAAAAACTGATACCCAACTATCCCTATGGAAAGAAAATTTGCTATCTCAAATTGGAAGAAGTACTCTCATCAAAGCAACCTTAGCCAGAAAACCATATTACACGATGCAAAGCTTCATGTTACAAGAAAAAATGCTTACTGAGCTCCACTCCATAAATCAGAAGTTTTTTTTGGAACAAATCAGATGACTATGTGCCCATGATAGGATGGGATAGGATTTGCAAATCGAAAAAGAAGGGAGGACTTGGTTTACGAAAAGCTAGTCACATGAACAAAGCGTTACAGATGAGACTACTTTGGAAAATACTGGCAGAACCGGCTAACTTATGGGTCCGCATTATTAAGGAAAAGTATCTCAAAGACAAAGGCCTGTTACAATATGTCTGCACTAAAAATTGTTCATGGCAATGGAAGAAACTAATGAATCTAAAAGAAGATTTTAACAAAGGTCTTCTATGGCAAGTGGGGTATGGGAAGTCAATTCAATTTTAGAAAGATGTATGGGTGAGTAAGCGCCCCCTTAGAGAAGAGTGTCACAACATTGCAGGGAGTGACAATGATATAACTGTAGCAAATTTCATAGATGATAACAAGAAATGGAAGGAAGAGGAATTAAGAAAAGTTATAACTAATGAATGAGTCGAACGAATTTTGTCAGTAACAATCCCTAAAAACCAGATTCAAGATAGATTATATTGGCATCCAAGCAAGAATGGATGGTTTTCCACTCAATCGGCCTATGTCTTAATATCAAACGAATTAGCCATGAATGATTGGGAATTTAACTGGATTTGGAAACTTGACCTAACACCTAAAATTAAAATGTTTTTGTGGAAAATGTGTATCATAGGCCTTCCTACTAAAGACCTTCTTATACAAAGACATATAGCTGTCACTTCAGAATGTCCATTATGAAACCATCAAAACGAGACAAATGAGCATCTGTTCTTAGAATGCCCCTTCACTACACAGACAATACATGCAATTGATCCTCAATTGTCTGATATTCTAAGAAGCATATCACAAAGCCATAACACTATGCCTCAAATCATTCAGAACTTAAAAAAGACATTACCGCAAAAGACTCTATGCCATCTGTTACTGCTCGGTGGGGAATATGGTTCTGGAGAAACCAAGTGGTTTTCAATCAAGACAACACTGGGCCATGCAAGAGTGTTGAGGAATTCATTCAAAGCCATACAATGTGGTGGAACAAAACAAAGAATATTAATGATGAAGATAATGTGTCATCCAGAGTGCAGCAAGCGAGGCCACGAAAATTTGAAAGTAAATGGGAGAAACCTCAAAACGGATATGTCAAAATAAATTTTGATGGATCGAAAAGAGATAATGGAAAAGCAACTGCGGCATTTATCATAAGAGACCAATTTGGAAACAACATTAGTATGAATGCAAAGAAAATGACTACTGGACAATGGAGCAAGCAAAAGCCATGGGACTACATTAGGTTGTACAAGAAGCTCATAGAAGGAATCTACGGTACATAGAAATTAAAGGCGGTAGCCTAATTGTGATTAATGCGCTTAAGGGAAGTCGATCCAGCCTCTGGACAATTGACATATTAATAGCAGACACTTTGGTTATGTTGTAGTCTTTCGAGGGGGTCATTACCAAACATATCCCTCGAGAGTGCAATTTTGTGGCTGATTTGATTGCTAAACTACACCACGATTGTCGTATCAATCAGATTCATAACCATGGAGGGGTCCTGACCCTCATCCGTAAGGATGCCTTAGGCTGACCTAGTCTGCCTAATTTTTACCTATTCAAAAAAAATCACACTATTGATTTGGGTACTTCAGGCATTGACATTTATGCGATCAAAAATTGATGGCAATATCAAACATTGGATCCTACATTTCATGTAGTTTTGTTATGTACAATATTTAATTCTATGTTGTACCAATACTAGATGAGAATCATAAATATAAGTAATTGAGTTAATGAATCTATTTCATATACTTGTGAATACATATTTAAATTCATGAATACAATTCATAATGAACATGATAAAACTAAATTAGTATCATGAGTAAATACTAGCTTTCGTGAATATATTGTATGTACGTATGAATACCATTCATAATGAACATGATAAAACCATATTAGTATCATGAATATAAATACCAGGTTTCATGAATATACTTTATGTACTTATAAATACAATTGAAACTCATGAATACAATCAATAAATATCATGAATATTCCAAACAAGAACAATATATGAGCAACTGATTTCATGAATATACTCTATGTACTTACGAATATCATCAAAATTCATGAATGCAGTCAACAAAAAAAATGAATATAACATATAAAAATCATGAATATAGATAACTCATTACATGAATATGCTTCTATGAATATCCTACGAGAATGAAAATTAATTTTCGATTCCCTATAATTATTGGATCGTGTAAATCTTTTCACTTTCCTGTAATAATCACGTAATTAATTCTCATAGACACTATATGGAGATGCAAAATCTCACGGTAAATAGGATCTTGGCTGACGATCCATATAAATTTAATTTTCTTCCTATAAGAGTGCTCTTATTAGAAGCTACCTCTATTAATAAAAATAATCTTTAAGAAGTAGAGCAGACCTAAATATATAAAGTCGACCACTTATCTTCTTATCATTAGTTATTTATGAAAGTCGTTGAGAGAAGAGCAAAAAGAGTGATCAACAATGAAACATCAATATATTAATGAAGCTATTGCAAAATATTTCACAAATGATTATTGTGTATTGTTTAAGTAAATGACTCAAGAGGGATATACGAGTGAGTTGACTAGAATTGAAGCCAAAGTAGAGAACTAAGGAAAGTTTACCACAATATGTAAGAAAACAATAGCTTAATCCATACAAGAGAAGATTCGTGTCAGCTTGGACATACAAAATATTGACATTTGAATGTATTATAACAAACATGTATGTACATTTCAAACAAGTGTTTTTTGATTTTATGACTTGCCCACGTATCAGATTATTTCTTATAATACGAATCTATGTCTAGTGCTTTGGGGACGTCTCCTATGTCCCTATGTGGAGGGACGACGAGTTGGAGTATCATCTACTCTACCACCATTAGCCTCTTGTGTATTAAAATCTAGGACTCGAGCTCAAGTAGGCGAAATCACAAGTCTCAACATCGCAAGTGTTAGAACCTCTAAGTGGAGATGCGAGTCTTTTTCTATCTCGGATGCGATGACTGGAGCATGATTAATTGAGGTCCCCTAACATAGATGTTAAAGCTTGTCGATCTCGCTTTTCATTCTAAGCCCTATATGCATCTCGGCAATGATGATCAACCGGCCTAGTCTCCAAGGTTTCACGATCTAGGAACCTTGACATTTGAAACAAAAATTATGTGGTATTAGGCGATGGATCTTGAAGAAAAATTAATGTAGTTAAGAATTGATCGTAACAACCAAATGTGCTATGAATCAATCTTGTTCATTGATCGTAACAACCTCAATGAGATTCGGCCATGGTCATTCTCAAATGGTAAATTAATCTTGTTCATGGCTCAAACCGTAAATCAACCCTATATAAGCTATGAATTAAACCCAATTTCAAAATATAAAATTACTAATTGAACCTATTTATTCTAGAATAACAATTCAAAATCAAAAACCCCAAATCTTAACTTAAAATCTACAAATTGTAGATAAAACAATAATTAGAAAAAAAACCTTTTTTTTTGGAAAGGTAAATTTCCATAGAAAAAGAGAAGGATTTAAAAAAACACTTAGGAGACCTAAGTAAGAGTCACACATCAACAAAAGAGTGAACCAAGAAACATTCTCGGATGTATTAATATCCTCAAAAAATCAATTAACGGCATGGAAAGCAAACACAATTTCTAACGAGGATAGTGCAACTTTAATAGAATCCAATCTTTCAGCCAAACCTCTGCACCTAATGCAAAGTTTTATGTTTCCAGAACAAGTTACTAATAAGCTGGACAAAATAAACAGAGAATTTCTTTGGAACAAAGGCCAACAATCTAGGCCACTAATTGGGTGGCAAAAGGTATGCAGATCTAGAAAGAAAGGTGGTTTAGGTATAAGAAAATCAAAAGAAGTTAATTAGGCACTACAAATGAAACTATTATGGAAGATTATGGTCGAACCAAAAAATTTATGGGTACAGATCATCAATGATAAATATTTAAAAGACACACACGTTGTAAATTATATTCCAAAGAACTCATGTTTGTGGCAATGGAGAAATCTCATGCGACTAAGAGAAACTTTATATAAAGGATTAATCTGGCAACTGGGAAATGGAACTACTATACGATTCTGGAAAGACCCATGGATTTCGAACGAGTCATTACAATCAAAGATGAATATTCCAACTAGGATTGACTCGAATGAAAGAGTAATAGATTATATCACACATGATAAAAAAAATGGAACATCTCAAAATTGAAGCAAACTATACCTCAAGATTGGGTTAATAAAGTTATGAAAATACCAATCCCAAAACATGATATCCATGATAGACTATACTGGTGGCCTAGTACAAAAGGATGGTTCATAACGGAATCAACAATCAAAATGATAACAAAACAAAGGATTCAAGAGACTAAAAATTGGAACTGGATTTGGTCTCTAAACGTGCCGCCAAAGGTGAAAATTTTTGTATGGAGATTATGTTTTGATGGACTCCCAACAAAAACAAGATTGGCTAAAAGTAATATACCAGTTACCCAAGAATGTCCTTTCTGCTCATTCAGTGAGGAGGATTCTACACATTTATTCCTAAAATGCCCTTATGCTTTACAAAATATGGCGCTTATTCATAGTAACTATGACAAAATAATAGAGGGACTAAATTATCGAAATGAAAACATAAAGGAAATTGTATACGAACTTCAAAATAAGGTTGGGAGAAATGAATTGGCTACTATATTAACTGGGTGGTGGTCTATATGGTATAATAGAAACAAGGCAATTTTTGCTAATTAGAATGTCATCAGAGATTTGTATCAATTTAATATAAAATAACGGAAAAACTGGGAAAATGCCAAGCAAGAAGGAAAAGAAAAAGAACATAAATGTGAGACGCCTAAAATCACGACATGATGTAGACAACAGGTTGGATGGAGAAAGCCTCGTGAGGGGTGGTTCAAATTAAATGTCGATGCATACAAAAATAGGATTGGAAATGTTTCAATTGGCTTTATTATTAGAAATAATAAGGGAGAAATGGTGAGGATGGGATGCGAAAAAGTAGGAGAGCGATCGATTTTACAAGCTGAAACATTAGCCTTATACAAAGGCCTTCAAATGGCTCTTCAACTAGGAATACACAAACTGGAAATAGAGAGTGACAACCAAATCTTAATCAAAGCCATACGTGATGAGAAAAATTGTCCGTGGGAAATTGAAATGTTAGTAACGGATTTCCAAATGATGTGTTCCTCCCTAGAGGACAAGATCATCACTCATATCTACATCACCGTTAATTCCGTTGCTGACAAAATTGCACATCTAGCCTATGATTTCCCCCTAGGATGGTAGGCTTACACTCAGAGCTTATTGCTCTCATCCGGAAGGATGCTATTGGTATTGGGTAATTTTGGCCCGACACCAAAATCTTACCTTATAAAAAAAGAGTCACACATCAACAAGGACAACTCCATGAACAAGGGCATTCAAGAACAAAAATGGACTGGCAGACCGAATCGGAATTTTACGATTCGGTCCAAGATCGGAACTGAGACGGTCTGGTCCAGGTCTAAAAATTTTGAGATTTTCGGTCCCGTTCCAAACCCGAAACAGGACCGGGATTTCTCGGTTCGGACCGTAAGACCGGTTTATTCATACTTAACAAGATATTAGGCTTAAGGTAATTGCGCTATGCATTAATACTTGCTACTATTTACTACTTGCTAATTACTACTATTTACTACTTGTTAATTACAATTTTGTAAGGAATCCACCATCTTGCTAATTATGTTTTACTACTTTGTAGGTTATGAATGTTTAAAGTTTCATATTGAAAAATTAATTATTACTCTCTCCGTTTATTAAAATATGTCCTTTTAGCCCATTTTCCATTTTCCATAAAAAATGTCCTTTTAATATTTTTTCCACCTTTTCCACATTTATCCCTACTTTATATGAGTAATAATTAATCTAAATAATTTTCTAGGAAGAGTAAGAGTACGCATTTTTCCAAATGTAGGGGTAATTTGGGTAAAAAAACTCATTTCTTAATAATCGTGCAGTGGGTTAAAACGACAACTTTTGAGAAACAGGAGGAGTACTAAATAGAAGCTTTGAGTTGTGTTCATTGGTATTTAAACTCTATAAGAGCATTAACAACGGTTGACCAATTAATTTGGTCATTAATTAAAAAAATAATGTCAGTAACTTCTACGTGGCAACATATGAAATTGTTGAATTTTTTAATGTTTATTTTTTTTTCACTTTTAGTACACATGGCACAATGGCATTCAATGCCCAATTGTGCCCAATTGCTCATTTGGTCACCACCATGACCAGAATTTTACTCTCTCTCATCCATAATTACAATCTCTCTCCTTTAGTATTTGTTTATTATTTTTTTACATGATGACCAAATTGGTGGGCAACGGCTGAACATACTCTAATACTCTCTCCATTCTATTCCACTTGTCTGTTTAGATTTTTCACATATATTAAGAAACTCATTAAAAATATAAAAAATATCATTGAAAATTTAAAATTTTATAAATATAATCACCAATTAATTACTAACTACCCTTTTTTACCCAATAGATAGAGAGAAAAAAGTCAATATGAACACTTTCCAACATATTAATTAAATAAAAATCCTAAATGGACAAGTTTTATTGAACAAAATTTTGAGGTTAGAAAGACAAGTAGAATATAACGAAGGGAGTAGTATAATTAATCTTGTTAATTACTATATCTGCATGATATGGGCGTTGATTTTCAGTCACTGCAATCAAATAAAAAAACAACAGTTCAAATCGGTCCAAATCCGAAAATCGGACCGTAATAAGACCAGATTACGGTCCGGTCCACAATCCATATTTCTTATAAATTACGGTCCACATGTCTGGATCAGACCGGGTATATTCAGTCCGGACCGGACCGGACCGGTTGCCCATCCCAAACGAAAATGTACAACCGTTGGGCTCGTTAGTCGTTTTTATTCCTTCTTCTCGTAATAAAGATTGAGTGCTGTCACCTTCCTTTTGGGAAAGAAAACATCGTAGACACATTTCTGAAGAATAAAGACTTGTGTGTTCTGCAAAGAACAAGCCATCTTTTCCTTTTCACTATTTTATCCTTTTTCCACTATCTTTTTGCCAACAAACACCAATGGCTTCTCTCACGAAAGCTCCACTGCAACCCTCTCTCTCTCCACTGTACCACCGCCAACGAGTGAAGCTTCCATCTTTCTTTTTCCCCTATATAGTTTCTTTTCTCAGAGATTTTGAAGAAAACTCCACATGCTTATATCTGTTAAAGCAATTCTTCTAATATATAAATGTTAAAAAGCATAGTTTACGATATGTCTCTCAATGTTGAGAATTTCACCCCCTTTTTCCATTATATATCATCATCACTTTGTATTCACACTCTTTTCTTGGTTCTACGCTCTGGCTTGTAAACTTGCTTGGTGATTTCATGATATATTTAAAGAAGCCGCTTGATTTGGGTAAGGAGTTGAAAATCGGAGCTTTTTGCTCTCTGTTGGGTGTTTGATGGAGATGGCGAACTATTGATTTGGAATTCTGTGCTTCACAATGGGGTAAGTACTTAGTCCTCTCTCCAATTCCAATTCCTAAGCAATTTAGAAAGGAAAAAACATGGCACTTTTGAAAAACTGTTTGTCTGCTACTTCATTTAGAGAACCATTGTCTGATAGGGTAATGGTGGATCATTATTCAGTTTTGGAGTATTTTCATTTTGCTATGATTCTATTAATCACAAGAATGCAGAAGTCATTTTTATATTTGCAATAGCTTAAGAACAATCTTGATATCATTTTTGTTGTTAATATGATAAGATTTTGGATTTGTCAAAGGTTCTATCTGGATGGTTGTTGATCAGAAGAAATGCTTTTTGTGTACAGCTCCTTGAAGCTCTACAATGCTCTAGTCCTTATATTTGCAATTTGGCCTTTGGTCTCATGCTCTGAGAAACTTAAATCCACTGAAGTGGATACCCTTTTGAAGGTAAGGCAAATTCTCAACTCTCCAGGAGCTTTGAGCAACTGGACTACTAAAACCGACTTCTGCAACACAGAACCGACATCATCTGTAACAGTCGCGTGCTATGGAGGTAGCGTGTCTCAACTTCATATCATAGGAAATAGAGGGGCTCAACGTAATATCTCCGTTGAAGCTCTTGTGGAAACACTCTCCAAGTTTTCCAGCCTAAAGGTTCTTAGCCTGGTCTCGTTAGGCCTTGAGGGCGAGTTACCTACAAAAATAGGCCAGTTGTCGTCACTAGAAATACTCAACATGAGCATGAACTCCTTCAGTGGTCCCATCCCTCCTGCGATCTTGAATCTAGTGAACCTCCAAACTCTTATACTCGATCAAAACAAGTTTGAAGGTGAAATTCCAGACGCGTTGAGCTCCTTTTCTTCCCTGTCTGTCTTGAGCCTGAGAAACAACTCCCTGGATGGCTCCTTGCCCAAATCTTTGAGCAAGCTAGAAAGCCTTCGAGTTCTTGCATTGTCTCATAATCGATTATCTGGCCAAGTGCCTGATCTTAGCTCCCTACAAGACCTTGAAGAGCTCTACTTGGATAACAACTCCTTGGGGCCTCAATTTCCTCGTATTGGAACCAAGCTGGTCAACTTGGTGCTGAGAAGGAACAAGTTCATGTCTGGGATTCCTGATGACATTAGCTCGTTCTATCAGCTACAAACGTTTGACATTTCGTTCAACAAGTTCATGGCGCCTTTTCCTACTTCCTTGCTTTCCCTGCCGTCTATCACCTACATAAACGTGGGAAACAACGAGTTTACAGGTGTGCTTCTAGACGGCCTGCCTTGCAATGGTGATCTTAGGTTTGTGGATGTGTCAAACAATCATCTGACCGGAACGGTGCCAAGCTGTCTCCTTTTAAATCCAAGGCAGAGAACTATCTTCTATTCCGGAAATTGCCTTGCAACCACGGACCAAAATCAAAATCCTTACACATCTTGTAGGAATGAAGCTCTGGCTGCTGGGGTCATGCCTTTGCACAAGAGGCACATGCGGGCGAAGGTCATAGTAATCATCAACATAACTTTAGGAGTATTAGGAGCTGTTGTCCTTCTCGGTATAATTCTGTGGCTCCTGATGAGGTTTCATGTGAACAAGATTGTCCAAACTCGGTCACAAACATCCTTGACTTCAGAAAACACATCGGTTCACTGCCCATCAAAGCTGCTCTCAGATGCAAGTAGAATTTCTAACCATAATCTCTTCCTCTCCTCCCAAACAATAGTTATTAATATATACATTTTATATTTCCTATGTGTAGAACTTCATTATTGTTGCAAAATCAATATCAGAAATTTCACTGATTGTTGCTAGGCTCTATACTTTGCTACAATTTTTGTCTCGGCGATTTGACTACTTTTTTTTTTTTTGTCCTAGTGCAGGATATATATCTCAAACAATGAAAGTGGGGGCTCTTGGGATTTCCCCCTTTCGTAGCTTTTCACTGGAAGAGCTTGAAGGAGCAACAAATAACTTTGACACCTCCGCCTTCATGGGAGAAGGCTCTCATGGTCAGGTATATGCTGTGATGAATGCTACTTCACAGCTCATGGGAAATCCATTGATACACTTTTCCCTTAACTGTTGATTGATTTTTTATTCAGAATAGTAGGAAGTGAGTTGTGACTCTTCTCTTGTAATGAGTGGAAGGTTCTTCAAATAACAAATTTCCTGATATGTTTTTTTTTAATCAGATGTATCGAGGCCAGCTAAGGGATGGTTCTTTTGTTGCCATCAGATGCCTGAAACTGAAGGAAAGCCGCAATTCACATTACTTCATGAAGCACATAGAGCTGATATCCAAACTCAGGCACAGGCATTTGGTCAGCGCTATGGGCTACTGCTTTGAGTATTACTTGGATGATTCAACAGTCAGCAGGCTTTTCCTCGTGTTTGAATATGTGCCAAATGGGACACTTAGACATTGGATCTCTGGTAAGTTTATTAAGCCTTATTTTTCCTTACATACACATGTTCTGCAAGTAATATTAATTTCAGCTGGAACTTAACTCATATGCAGGGCATGCCAAACACAAACTTACATGGTCTCAACGTATAGCAGCGATGGTTGCTGTGGCACGAGGAATCCAGTTTCTTCATAAGGGAATCGTGCCTGGAATCTTTTCAAATAATCTGAAGACGACGGATATCTTACTGGATCAGAATTTGAGTGCCAAGATTAGCAGTTACAACCTCCCACTGTTGCCTGAAATCCAGGGAGAGGTCTCATCACAACCTGCCTTTTTTTTTTTTTTGCAAGATTAGCAGTTTATCTCAATTCTTACTTGTTTGTTTATAGTTGCAGGCCATTGATACAAGTACTCGGAACCTGACTGGAATTAACCCTAGGTCAGATTGGCATCTAATCCAAACTATCCTCTGCATATCCTGATTTAGGATGTAACTAAACTATTTTTCATGGATTTAGGATAATGCAAGATGATAAGAATGATATCTATGACTTTGGGATCATACTCCTGGAAACAATCATGGGAAGAGCAGCTAGATCCCAAAGCGAGCTAAACTCCTTCAAAAATCAGGTACGTATGGACAAAACCTCCAATAAATGAAAAAATGAATTCGACCAATTTAAACATTGAAATACAAGAAGAAATAGATTTGGGGAACATGAAATCTAAACTACGCAAGTCACGATTGTAAAGGTACAGGCGGGTGTGACGGGGGATGAAGCAACCCGAAGGGGAATCGTGGCAGAAGAAGTGGGAAGCATGTCTTCGGATCAGTCACTGAAGACGGCAATGGAGATGATTGTTCGGTGCATGGGGGACGACCCGGCAGAAAGGCCGCCGATGGAGGATGTGATATGGAACCTGCAGTTCATGGCTCAGGTGCAGGACGCGTGGCAGCTCGGGGACACCAAATGCTCCCCAGCAGATGCGCCGCCTCCCCATCATCTTCCTCGCCTTAGGCTCACCTATCAGTAGTCTTCACTCTTCATAACTCGCAACGTGTGTATTATGATCTTGTGCGAAGTGTTTTTTTATTGAAAGGTATAAAAAAGAGTTTACACTTCACGTTGTACTACTTTTGTACATCCAATGTTCTTCAACCAAAGATTAAACACCTTCTGTTTTGGCTAAAACATAACACAGAACTGGGTTCTACTAAAACCCTTTATTAACAGAACCAATTTTACTATCTTACGGAGAAGATAAATTTAGATATGCGCCTACACCAGCACTTAATTAAAATAAACACAGAGAGAATTGTCAAAATTTGCCCCTTTCTTGAATTTCCACTATCACCTTTACAAACAGTAGGCATATTGCCATTTTCTCATCAAATTTCTTTTTCAAAACGTTACCTAATAAAAACTATTTAATCATACGAAATATCTTAAATCAAAACAAAATAGGATCTGTGAATCAGATCAACCAATATAACACGGGTAATCTGCTATCTACTAAAATCTATGGCCTTTTCAGCTCCAAAGTGAAAGAGACATATCAAGAGATAGTAGCACATGAGACCAACTTAAGGCCTTGTCAAACCAAGAAGTAGCATTCACAAGCGCCATACATTACCAAATCACAACTTAGAAAGGATAAAGAAGATAATACTGCCACTCCACGAATTCTATCACATTTGAGCTAGATTTCTTTGGCATATACCTAACCAGTTTCCTGCTCAAATTCACCTTCAGATTCCTCGGGGTTGTCAGCATCATCATCGTCATCTCCATCATTATCAAAATCTTCTTTATCATTTTCCACAGTAGTTCTGCCTATGATGGTCATGTTGCTATTAATCTTTCGAATTTCACTACACTGCAAATGAAGGCACTCGTCCTCAGATTTTACCAGACATATATATATGGTAACAAGCCTGCATCAGTCCTGTATACTCCACTATAAAATACAAGAACTATGAACCTATGTCCAGACATCACAGATGAAATTACAATTATAAATCCAGAAACACAACAGCTTAATATGCTAAATCTTAATGGTAACCCATAGCAGACCAGTGATGCAGAACCAGGACAGCAGAAACCAGGAAAAGTATCAGCAGGTGGCAAAAAAACGAGTACTTCAACAGATCACTTTCCACTTAACGAACCTTGAATAAATGATTTTTAACCAACTGCTAAATTCAGCCTTACGCCACAAACACCCACTCTTGCTAGTCTATTACGAAATTGTTAAATGAAGATGCACATGTTGGCCAAATTGAGCCGAAATATGTTCTTCCCATACAGCTGGAAACACTATTTTATTTGAGAAAAGTCTTATTTTCATTGTTCTTTTAAACTTGATTGCAATTTTGGAGATTTAGTGTTGATCCACGCTAATTATGCCCCAAGAAGGGTCCTCCGAACAGGAGGTGGACGATCCTGATGTTGAAGCATTTGTTGAGGCTGATCCATCTGGTCACTACGGTCGAGTGAGTTTTATTTATAAATAGTAGTTGGATTTGAATTTGTATATTCTAATTGGCCGATTTGGATGAGTTTCTAGCATTTATATGTGTTTAGTATTAAAACATAACGTTTGTTTTGCTCATGTTACTCTTGGTATTGAGCAAATTAATTAGTATTCTGAATTCGTTGGTTGTTTCATTGCCATTGCAGTACAAGGAAGTTCTTGGGAAAGGAGCTTTCAAAAAAGTGTATCCTTTCTGATTATTTTTTCTTTTCGGTTTCTGTTGCAATGCAAGGGACTTGGTCACTCACAATGTTGAATTTCCCCTTTCGGTATAATATATGCCATTGCAGTACACTATTTTATTTTGCGAAAAGTCTTATTTCATTGTTCTTTTAAACTTTTTCTTTGGATTATATATGGAAGCATAGACAAAGGAAAGGAAATCACAACAGCTAAAAAGTATAATAGCAAAGATTGTATTCTTCACAATGATTTCGAGCTCTGATGGTCAAGAAGATTAAGGCTGTCATTCATTGATTGAAGGTCATTTTGAGCTTATTAATGTGTGCCCATGGGCACACATTAATAATGGAAATGGTGCTGAACGGCTTCAGAAATACTGGTGAGTGGCAATGGTGGTTCATATTCTTTCAATAGGGTAGTATGGTAAATTTAGTAAGTTAAATGCTCTACGTGAGGATTAGGATCTCCCTCGTGAGAGATGAGGGAAGGCATTAACACATTTATTCACCTATAGTATTCACAGACTATATATTGTAGAAAGAAATAAAAAATTGAAGAAATGAACTTTTTGTATCTCTCATTGAAAGATGAAAACCCTCATTCTCACTTTTTTCTACAATGTGTACAGATTTCACCATCATTTCCCTTCTAATTAGCTCTCACCCTTCAAATTGCTCCTCCCAGATGCAAATACACTCAATCACCATCTAGAGTTTTCTCTCCCTTCATTCTGCTTTATGACAACCGTCATCACCTTCTCTTGCCCGTTATCTATAGTAAATTCTATGTGCAGATTTACCCTAGCACTCCAAATGTGCTTGATTGCTGGGGGTGATCTTCATTCCTTTGAAGGAATCAAAGCACACAATGAACTCTTTTTATTCAATTTTTTTTTGAATCTTTAGTAAATCATGGTATTGGTGAAATTTTTTGGTTATTCTTCTTCTTCAAAGAATTTTTATTGTTTGTTTGGAATTTGTGTTCTACTAAATGATTGGGATTTGTACTTGATGAAACATGATTTAATTTCAAAACTAGATAAAAACACATCTATTAGCCAACCCTTGTATAGAGAAGGTGATCGGGTCCCCTAATTTTCCAACTCAGAACCTCAAGTCTTCTGAATGTGTTTGTGCATTGTTTAACTTGACTTGGAGTTTTCTGATCTGTATTTTCTAATTTGAACTTTGCCTGGTGTGAGCTCCACACCAGGCAAAGTTAAAACACTAATTTTAAACTCTCATTGCACCATCAAAAAAATACATTCAATCCAACACAAGAATGTAAGGCACCAAGCACAGCAAGATAGGGTAAACAATCAAAATCGAGGTCAAACCAGCCCTAGACAGTGAAAGAGGTTTAGCACACACGGTCTATATACACAATTTGGATGATAGAAAGAAGGAAGATGAAACAGAAATGCGTACCCTAGCAAACATCACAAGGACAACATGCATTTACATTAAATCCATTTCTCTTATCCTTCAACCATTTTTCCAGTCGATGCTATGTGTTGACGAGTAATAGTCATAAGAACCATTGCCCGTGTGAGTGTGTCATGTAAAAGTCGAATTCACAATCCCCATCATGTTTTAATGCAAGTCGAATTTGGAACCATTTGAATAGAATATCAACTTCGACTTTAAGCGATCGAAACCGTGATTTTTAGAAAGAAATTAGAATTAAAATCTCTAATTGGGAACAATATCAAGTTATCAGCCCGCGTAAAAAACCCTCGAATCCATGGCGCACTGGATACCACAGACATGTCAAATTCTAAGATTCACCCACAGTTAAGCACAACATTCGATCAAATTAAAGGTGATAGAAGTTTGTTCATCACGCGAATTGAAATGATAAAGCGAAAGAAAAGGAGGGGAAAAGATCGAGAAGTGGGGCACCTTTTCTTCGTAATCGGATTCTTCCTTGGCGAGGACGAGATCATCGTTGTGAGCGGTAGAGCAATGTTGTGGAAGCAGAATCGGAGCCGGAATCTTCACAGCAGTAGACGGAAACTCAGTCAGGAACGCTGGGAACTGCAGCATGCTCCCCACTTTTTTTCTCTCCGAATCTCCAAAATTGACAGATGAAGAGATGGGATGAGAACCAGCAGCGGGCTAATTTCTTGTTTGTTTTTCATTTAAATTTGAGAAATTCACCAGAAATTACCTGTTGTATAGGTTATATTATCGAAAATTACCCACTTAAATACAAATTATCAGAAATCACCCATATATTGTATTCCGTCAAAAAACTACCACCCAATGGCCAATGCACTTTACCCGATAGATGTGTGTGGGTCAAATTTGTTTTTTTCCTTTTCGTTTATCCTTTAATATATGTATATTTCAAACATTACCAAAAACCACCCATACCACAAACTCGATTGAAAATCAGAAGAGGAAACGAATCGAGTTAGCCTAGGGCAACGATTGAATGAGGGAATCAGGAGACCACGATCGAACCAAGTAATGAGGGTGACCAAAGGACACTGAGAAATCGATCAACGACTTAGCGCTAGGGGGGGATGGAGTGACGGACTAGGGCTCAATTCTAGTACGAAATCGACCAGGAAATTGAGCAAATTCGAAGATGATGCTGGTTTCTTTAAATTCATGGGAAGGTAAGCAACTAATTCAAAATCTTTGACTGAGTGAATTTTTTGGAAGGATTGTTTTTGCATTTATTAGAGTTCTAAGAAGGTAATCGAACTATATGAAATGTAATGGTGGAAAAGCTTTGCTTTCTAGCTTTTATGTGCTCCAATACATGTGTTGGTGTGTTCCACTACCGAGTGATGCAATTGACTAGGCTTGCATTTGACTGGTATGCATTTGACTACTCTTGGCATCTTTGTCTTGACATGCATTTTATATTTATTTTCTTATATAGATATTTTTAAAAGATTCCTTAGTTTGGTGTGATCATGAATACTGCATTGATAAGGGTTGTTTGTTTTATGTCTTGCTTAGCATTCTCTATTTACTACCCTATTGCAAATGAATTTAACATTTAGATTTCAATATGAGGGTCAATTTTATTTGTCAAGGACAAACAAAATATGCTACAAGCTAAGGTTCATTAATTTGTACAAAGGTATTGATCCAGAAATGATATCCAAAGTTGTGATGGAAACTTTATTAAGAGAAGAAGTTAGGTTGATGGATGTGAAAGAAATTTGGTTCTCACAAACAAGACAAAAAATTCACAATGGTTTAAGGTTGATTAAGGGAGATATTGATGTCATGAAAATGGTCCAGAAATGTGTTGGGAATGATGGACTTGTCCATTTGCATGTGGTCCAAGGAAGTGAGACTAGCCCAATCACTTTGAAAAGCCAAAGCCCAATTGTTTAGCTTGTGTCTCCTTTTATTGATAAGTGTGTTCTGGCTAGAAAAACAAGCCAAACTCTAATACAAAACCGCAACCAACTCCTACTAATTGCTCAAGCCACAATTCCAAATGTAACAGAGACATAACAAGAAGAAGAATTAGATGATTTATCTAATGAGTCAGGTGATGAAGATGGTTTAGATGATTCAGGTGATTAAGATGTGTTAGGGTTTGAAACTTTAGAATTAGACAATGATTTCGAGTTCATACATAGTGATGGTAAAGATGATGACCTATTTGTGGAAAATGTTGATGAGAATGTAGGTTTGTTTGAAGTTGATGCTATTATTGATGAAACACAATCAAGAGCTAACCATTACAACTTTCAAATTCATCATGTTACTACATCGCCCATTTAATATTACAACATTCAAGAACATGAATACAAACACACAAACAACCACTGCAATCATACGACTTGAGTTTGCGTCATGTTCAACCCTCAACCTACCCAAAAAAATCTTCATAGATGCAAGTTGTTGTTTGATTTTTTTGTATCTTAGAATGCTGCTATCTGACTGAATTCAAAAGTTCCTTAGTATTGTCTTCCAACTTTTCCTTCTCATTTACCAATTTGTTGATAAGATGATAGCTCTTGTGGTTCATCCCTCCACTCAAAGTAGTTACATTTGTTGGAAGATCCATATTTTGCACTCTCTACATCTTTCCTCTTCACATGTAGCTTATTTCTCTATTGGAACAGCTCGTCTTACTAAGACTAAAGGTAAAATGGATTACAAGGAAGTGTGTGAATTGTTTAGGGCCCCTTCTCCACAACATGCTTGGTGCTCAATGATTTAGGAAGGTATTCATTCCAACAAGTGGAATTTCATTTGATGGCTAGCAATTTTGAAGACACTTCCTACTACTTGTAAACTTAATATCCGTGGGATCTTACCAATTACTTGTACTCTTTGTGGGTTGGCAAGTGAGGGTGAAATGAAGACCATCTATGATTTGACTGTTTGTTAAGAATGTAGCTAACTTGGTTTAGCCTTGTTTCACTTTACAACCAAAATAACTTTCACCCCAAAATTACATTTTGAACCTCTTGAAATCCATGTAATCTTTATAATTTTTGCGTTTTTCAAGGAAAAACAAAATGAAATTTTATCCGAAATGTTATTTTTGACACAAAGTGAAACAAGCCCAATTCTCTTATGGTGTGGTGGCATTGGTTCAACGATTCTACTAGTAAGAGGAATAACATTTTCCAAGTCAAGCTCCTAATTTTGACTACTATTATGTATTTTACTTGAAAGACAAGAAATGATACTATTTTTAATGACAACACTACTAATGTAGTGGAATGCTCTAAGAGGATTATAGTTGAATGCAAATGTGTGTAGTTGTTAGACTCCAAACTAATTAGGAGAAGATATTAAACCATGGGAAGAAGATTTATTCTTTGATTTACGTGATAGTTAGTTTTGTGTTGTTGTTTTTTGCTCTATTTTCTAACTTTGTTGAGTGCTTTAGTTAGGGCCAGGGACGGAGCCAAGAATTTAGCCCCCAATGGGGTAAATTCTTGTTTACGGATAAAAAAATGTATTTTTTTATGTATAAAAGATTTTATACAGAAAATTTTGCATTTTTTGTATAAATTGTTTTTTTTGTATATGAGAATATTTTTTTCACAAAACTCTAGTCAAATAATTTAGATTTTGTATATTTTCAAAAAAAAAAATGTTTGTTAGTTGGAATTTGGGAGTCATTTGACTGTATTTGACAATATATATAGTTCATGTTCAATCACTAATATATGTAATACTAGGGAAAGAGTTACATGCGAATGGAAACCCAGGTGAGAAATAAGAATAAATCTCGCTCCTCCATTCCAAAAAAATCAACACCCCTGATTAAGCATTCATTAAAAAGGATAAAATACGGCATGGGCGAATTTTTCCCCTTTTTTCTCGTTTTTTTCAATAAAATACGGCATGGACGAATTTTTCCCGTATTATTCACGTATTTTTCGAAAAATGCGTTTTATGAGACGCGCCCAGTTTGTTCATCAAAAATAGTGATTTGTTCATCAATACTAATTCATTGTGCATCGAGTTTTTGATAACATTGTTCGTCGATTTTGATCTTTTTTAATTTTTAGTTTTATTTTGTAACCTTATTTATGTGTATGAATACAATATTATCTAGTTTTTTATGCACATATAATTAGTTTCAATATAGCAATATTTGTTCATTGATATACTACTATTTGTTCATTGATATAACCTTGTTTGTTCATTGATATACCATTGTTTGTTAATTGGTATACCATTATTTGTTCTTTGATATACTTTTTTTTTTGTTTATTGTATACCCTTGTTTGTTCATTGATATACCCTATTTGTTCATTGATAATTTGATATACCCTATTTGTTCATTGATATAACCTTATTTGTTCATTATTATAACCTTATTTGTGAATTGAAATAAATTTATGTTTATGTGTCAATGCCACCAACTTGTACATTTAGGACTATTAACACCATCAACTTGTACATTTAGGACTATTAATACTATCAAATTGATATTATTAATAAACAATATGCATATAGCAATGAACAAATTGAGGTTATTAGTGAACAAATATGCATCTAGCAATGAAAAAGGCAATGAACAAATACACATAAACTAATGAATAAATTGATGTTACTAATGAACAAATATGCACAAACCTAGGGCTGAGCACGGTTCGGTTCAAACCGAAATTTTAAGCTGAACCGACCGAACCGACCCGAACCGAAACCGATATGATTCGGTTCGGTTTTCGGTTTAAGAATTTTCCAAATTTCGGTTTCGGTTCGGTTTTTGGTTAAATTTCGGTTCGGTTCGAATTTTCCAAAGAAAAACCTTCTATTTATGTGAAACCGAAAAAACCGAACCGAACCGAACCAATTCGGTTCGGTTTTCGGTTCACATAAAATGGGATTTCGGTTTTTGGTTCGGTTCGGTTTTGGTCGGTTCGGTTCGGTTTTGAACCGATGCTCAGCCCTACACAAACCGATGAACAAATATGCCAAAATCAATGAACAAATATGAATATAACAATGAACAAATATGCATAAACTAATGAACAAATTGATGTTATAAATGAACAAATATGCACAAATCGATGAGCAAATATGTCAAAACCAATGAACAAATATGAATATAACAATGAACAAATCCACGGTGTTGATGAACAAATCCACATTGTTGATGAACAAATCCACAATATTGATGAACAAATCCACAATATTGATGAACAAATCTGAGCCATTTTTTTTCAAAAATACGCGAATAATTCGTCAAAAATTCGCCCGTGCCGTTTTTTCCCTTTTTAAGTGAAATGATCAGCGTCTTCAACGGCTCTTGTTCTTTCTTATTTCGCACCTGAGTGTCCATTCGCACCTGAACCAGACTCCTAGTGGGGGCTATAGCCCCCACTAGGCACCATGTCCCTCCGCCACTGGTTGGGGCTAAGCTAGGGATGAACAAAATTCAGTCTGGATTTGATTTATGGACCAGACCAGGACCAGATTGGACCAAGGGGTATCCGGTCTGATTCTCACACCAAAAAAATCGAAAGTTGGTCCCTAGTCTGGTCCAAAACCGGTACGATCCGAATTGACTTTTTTTTATTATTAATTAAATATTTATTTTATAAAAAAGATGTATAATTTTATAATAAAACCTTTGTTAAAAAATATAAATTTAATTTTTATATGATATAGTATATATTTGCTATAAAAAATATCTTTATAAATAATACATACTCTTTTATTTAAAATAATAAAATTTTAATAAAAGAATAGCCCGGTCCAAAACTGGACCGGACCGGGATCGAGAAAATCCGATCCAATTCTCATCCAGTTTTTTTTGGAAAATTGGTTCAAGTCCGATTTGGTCTTGGACCGATGCCCATCCCGAGGGTAAACATGATACTCAATGGTAGATTTGACCCTTTGTTTGCCAATTGCTAGTTTAGTGCATTGGCGGTAGAGTCTGAATAAAATTCGACGGGAAATGCATAATTAAAGCATTTGGATTACCGGAATATTAGAGAGGAGCTGTGTATAGTACATCATATCACTTTGTGAGTAAATTGGAAGGGATTTTGGGAGTTAGATTGGAAGGGTTCTATAGTGGAGATTGAGAGAGGAGAGGAAATGAGAGGTTGCAAATAAAGCTGATTCTAACCATGTATATATAACTATGAATTTAGGTTATTCTAACCCAAAACAACACCATCAAATTAAACAATGGGCAGATAAAACCATGATAGATAAAACCAGTCATAAAAAACCAAGGGTAGATAATAACTTTCATAAAAAATCAAGAGTTCGGGGGCCAATCCCTCGACAACACCAGGAGTCCCAAGGGGTGGAGGCCCTTAGGGGGAAATTTAAACAACCTAAATGCAATTAAAATATATAATTAAATTTAAATGTAGTCAAATATAGATAACATTGGTGTCTATGGAAAGATAAAAAAAATTATGAATTATGGTAATTTTTTAATATATAAATTTCGTGTTGTCTACTGAGCAGACCGTATTTGCCTGATGTGAGCGTGACACTTCTTAATTATTTTTGGCCTAGATTATCAACAAAATGTTGCGTTTTATACCCATTTACATTAAAATGATGCGTTTCGTTCCCTGAACGCGCATGCACTGAGATGGCATCGTTTTGTCCGAGGTTCATTTCATGCATCATCATTTCTCGTGACAAACAACACCATGTACCGGTGTATTTTTTTTTTGATAGGGTAAGGATTAGGGTCGCTACAAGTACTACTTGAGCTCGCCTAGAGTATCCACTAGGGATGATAACTGGTTACTAACCAATTCTAGAGATCTGGTTACTAACCAATTCTAGAGAAGAATGGGCGAACCGCCGCCCATGGGATTCGAAACGGCGACCTCGAGGTACTACCTTAAGGCTTAACCGCTGAACCAAATGCCCGAAGGCCCATACATGCGGTGCCATTATGGTTGCTATAACAGGGTTTTGATTTTGTTTTGTTTTTTTAAATTTCCCCTAACAATTCTAAAGAAAGACCTATGGAAATGCTTCACTATTGAGCCTAACCCATTTTAAATCAGGAGATGTTCATCAGTTGATTCCCATCAGCCCACAATTTGCACCGAAAACAGAAGCCATGAGAATCTTTTCAAATCGTCAACCCTTCCATTTGATCAATATCATAAAAAAGCCCAAGAATTTGTGATGCTTCCAAATGTGCCAAATCACATAAACGTACTTGATACTCCACCAGCCCAAATAAATAAATGAAGCAGATTAGCGACAAAACTTGCTTTCTGCTTTAATGTATTTGTTAAATCATGATAATATATAAAAAAAATTCCCCAAACATAATACTAACTCAAGTATTTATGCAGAAAATGTACATTTACAATATCTTGCCAAGTGGAATGGGAGAGGCCGCATGACCAGTTGGTAACTTCAACGGGTCGCTCGATTTCGATTTCAATTTCGACTATCTGCAATTTCGCACGCCTCCCTCCCCCCCCTCTCTCTCTCTCTCTGATCTGAATACCATAATCCTTCAATCTATAATCCGTCGCCGATCAATCCTAAACTGTTTCTCTGCTTTTGTTTCATCTAAAATTTCCAATACAATTTTGATCCAATTTGAAATCGATCGAGAGGAAAAACAAAGGGATAAGATCTGAGAGAGAGGGCTAGGGTTTTTGTTTCAGCTGCTTGGATTAAACTTTTAAAATTTGATTGCAATTTTGGAGATTTAGTGTTGATCCACGCTAATTATGCCCCAAGAAGGGTCCTCCGAACAAGAGGTGGACGATCCTGATGTTGAAGCATTTGTTGAGGCTGATCCATCTGGTCGCTACGGTCGGGTGAGTTTTATTTATAAATAGTAGTTGGATTTGAATTTGTATATTCTAATTGGCCGATTTGGATGAGTTTCTAGCATTTAAATGTGTTTAGTGTTAAAACATAACGTTTGTTTTGCTCATGTTACTCTTGGTATTGAGCAAATTAATTAGTATTCTGAATTCGTTGGTTGTTTAATTGCCATTGCAGTACAAGGAAGTTCTTGGGAAAGGAGCTTTCAAAAAAGTGTATCCTTTCTGATTATTTTTTCTTTTCGGTTTCTGTTGCAATGCAAGGGACTTGGTCACTCACAATGTTGAATTTCCCCTTTCGGTATAATATATGCCTCATCTTGTTTTTTAGTCGTCCTTGATTATTATTGGGTTTATCAGATATAGAGCTTTTGATGAATGGGAAGGGATAGAGGTGGCTTGGAATCAAGTTAAGGTATCTGAAATAGTTCGGAACTCAGAAGACTTGGAGAGGCTCTATTCAGAGGTTCATCTGCTTAAGACCCTGAAGCACAAGAACATTATCAAGTTCTATAATTCTTGGGTTGACACGAAAAATGAGCATATAAATTTCATTACTGAGATCTTCACTTCCGGCACTCTTCGCCAGTATGATTGTCAATTATCTGCTTAAGATTTCTGGTCTACTTAACATTTCATGTCTTGATGATTTCTTATGTGGACTGTGATAGGTATCGGAAAAAGCACAAGCGTGTTGATTTGAGGGCACTCAAGAAGTGGTCTAGACAGATACTAGAGGGTCTTGTTTATCTTCACAGCCATGATCCTCCTATTATACACAGGGATCTTAAATGTGACAATATTTTTGTGAATGGAAATCATGGTGAGGTGAAAATTGGTGATTTGGGATTTGCTGCTATTCTTCGCCATGCAAATGCAGCTCACAGTGTCATTGGTGAGAATGTAATCCTGCTTTGTTTGGTTTTGCTCTTTAGATCATTGTACATAATCTATTTGCAGTTTTAATTGGACTTCATTGTTATTACTGCTGTTTCTAGGTACACCTGAGTTCATGGCTCCAGAGCTTTATGAGGAAGAATACAATGAGCTCGTTGACATATATGCCTTCGGTATGTGTGTCCTGGAGCTAGTGACTTTTGAATACCCCTACATTGAATGCAGCAATGCTGCTCAGATATACAAAAAAGTGACATCTGTAAGGATCTCTTTATTTAATCTGCTAAACTCTTTTTTGGCTTTTTTTTCCTATCCATCTTTTTTCATATGGTTGGGAAGTTTGTCCACCTGCACTTATTGGATTATGTTCCTTCTCATTTGTCATCTCTCCTACATCACTGAACAAGGTCATATTATTCCTTAACCTGTTGTATCAACTAATAAGGATTTTATTGCATGTTGATATTTTTGGGAATAGTAACATAAACCCTTTTGGAGCAGGCAGCTTGTACAAATTTCTTGACTTCTAGTAAACAGCTTTGAGCCACTCTATGATGTATTGACAAACACTTGAGTTATTTGCTGCATTAGTATTATCTTTGTCTACCAAGCTGCTCAGCCAAATGTTTATGCACTTTTTCAATGTTGCATTTTGCATTTGAAGTCTGTGTTTTATCCTAAGACCCACACAATTTTTCAGTTGAGGTTTGACACCCAATTTTGCCCTTTGTATTCTATGCACCAGTTATTGGTGATTAGGTTAAGACAGTGCCATAATACATTCTATTGTAACTTGAATCAATCTTTTCATTTTGCAGGGTGTAAAGCCTGCATCCTTGGGAAAAGTAAAAGATCCTTCAGTTAAGACATTTATAGAGAAATGTATTGCTAATGTGTCTGAGAGGTTGTCAGCGAAAGAACTTTTGAATGATCCTTTTCTATCATCAGATGAGGATTTTGAAAGTGTTGGTCGTACTTTGCGGATTAATCCTGTTCCTTCAGGTGCGATTAGAGAAACCTAAGCAATTTCAAAGTGTTATGCAACTTTTCTCATGGCTTCTTTTTGACTCTGTTGCAGTAGCAGAGGACCAACCGGAGCAAGGTAGATGGGTTATACACCATGGGGATCCTGAACCAAGTAGAGACTATATGGTGGAAGGTGAAAGAAAAGATGTAAATACTATATTTATTAAATTGAGGATAGCCGATTCTGCAGGTTCAGTTTCTCTCTATCCCCCACCATTTTTGCATGATATATATTCTTTGTCTGCATAAATGTCTGTTTGATAACACACACCTACACTTGCCAACACTACGCATGTATCTGATATTCCTTTATAATAATGATAAACAAATTATATCTCATATTGTCTTGTAATTCATCAACTGTGCAGGTAATTTTCGAAATATTCATTTTCCTTATGACATTGAAGCTGATACATCAATTGCTGTTGCTAGTGAAATGGTTCATGAATTGGACTTGACGGACCAGGATGTTACGATCATCGCTGACAGGATTGATTCAGAAATTAGATCACATATTCCCGATTGGTCTCCTAGAGAATCATTTGCGGATGAATCTGTTTTTGATAGTCACACTTCTGAAGTTCTGAAGGATGATTCTTCTCCCTTTGCAAATGCTTCTTCAGCTCCTTCTGGTGCTAGTCTTATTGTTGAGCAAATGCCTTCAGGGCGTAAGTTCTGGTTAGAGTCTCCAAAGACTGTTGATGGAAATCCATTTTCTCCACTCAAGCCAACCCGTTCAACCTCCTTACACTCACAATCAGCATACAATGAAGAAGACCACACAGGAGAAGTTAGTGAACAACAGATCCCTGGAGATGAGAATATCCCATCAGGTAATGATGAAGTTGTTAATCAGAATGAATTGTTGAATCCTGGAGGAGACTGCTCGCTCAAATTAGAAAAGCCATTGTCTGATGAAGCTCCTTCATTCCAAAAACTTGGTACATGTGACGATAAAGTCTCTTGTGAGCAACAAAATGGTGAATTTGATGAGAAAAATCTTCAAGTGCTTGCTTTCAGTGGGACAGACACATCTGAGGAAAGTCATGTGGTTTTGGGCTGTATTGAATCAGAAGAAGTAAAAATTGTGGCAAACAAACTTGAAAAATTGTTGCAGCAACAGATAAAGGAGCTGGATGAACTGAGGCTGAAGCATGAGTTAACCGTATCTGATCTCTTAAAACAACTTCCTCATAAAGTTCGTTGCAAAGTATTCAAGCTATGCAAGTATACAATTCCTGATTATAGGATGCACTGTGAAAGTCATCTATATGCTGAAAATGCTGTTGCTGAGTCAGGATCCAAAGCAGATGCCAAAGATAATAGTTCAGACAGCATTTCAAGTTCAGTGGTAGATTTGCCTCTTCCAAATATCAAAACAGCTACAGATGTTACTAGAGTTTCAAGAACTATCCACTTGAGTAAAGTCAAGAATCCAGCAACCGGAGCTGAGGGCTTTGTAGTTGGGCCTGTCCTCAGAGATAGGTTAACTAACCTGAAGAGGGGCTCCAAACCTGATCTTGGAATTGCTGTTATTTTGAAAGACGATCTAGAGAAACTATAGCCTAGATACACATGTCGATGACTTTGTGCTTGGGAAATCACGACAAGCATCATGAAATATACGAATCAGGATGCAAAATGCCTTATTCACCACCTAGCATCTCGTTATTGTTGTCTGCCATCATTGTTGTGTTGCACTGAATTTGGGGAAAAAAAAATATACACATGTACATAGGGTTTGTTTACACTTGAAAGTTATGGGAGCTCTAGATTCAAATATTTTTTTTTTCCCTTTGTAAATGAGATGCCTTTGTTTTTTGTAGTGAGGAGTTGGCTTGTGCTTTCCATGCTCGATTATTGTGGAAAGGAATTCTGTGTAAGGAAAGGATCTTATCTTGTGGGAATTTTGAAATCAGATTGACGGTCCATGTTCTTCTTGTTGTCTTATTGTTATGAAGATGAAATTAGAGAGACATAATGCAATCACGTTGGAAGGGTCGCCCCTAGCAATGTGCCTTTGCAGTACCCGAACTAATCCCCCCTAGCAATGTGCCTTTGCAGTACCCGAACAAGGATTAGTCTTTCAGTCCGTACTGATTGGGGATACCTTGAATCTTCAACCACGTACTTAAAAAAATACCTTAAAGTACTACACTGAGGTCTTAATCTATTGAGCTAATGCCCGAAGGCAATTCACTCAACATAAACCTTGAATCTCTTTGAGAGTTTAGATAAGAGTATGGGTGATTACACACTTGTGAAAGACTTCAACTAGTCTGAATCCTTCTGAAAATACATATAATATAGAAAATGACAATTTAAGCAATGAACGACCCTCGTGGATATAAAGTAGCTAATTAGAGTATTATTAACACAAAATTACCAGTTTCCCCCTTTATAAGTTCAAAATCGAAGAATAAAAAAACATAGTTGTTCAAAAGTTATAGGTGCAAGATTTTAAAATTTCTTAGTTGTAGATACTTTTGCTCCAAATAAAATATTAATTACAATTATTTGACCTTTGATGGAAATCGGTCTCCCTAGTGCGTGCGTAAATATGATTTTATATAAAAAAAATTAAATTAAAAAAAATTCTCAAGGGTTTTTTAAAAACCCTAATAAGTGGTTTTTTGGTGGTTTTTTTTTTAGAAATCCACGAGACACTTCGTTCAGATTTTTTGAATAAAGCCAATAAGAAACATTTTTCGGGAGTTTTTAAAAACCCCTAAGCGTATGTATATATCTCGGGGGTTTAACAAAACCCTTAGAGACATTTCTCAGTCATACATATAAGGGGGATTCAATAACCCCCGAGAGTGGTGTAAGAAAACCCCTGAGAGAACTTTGTTTTGTACTAAATAAAGTAACAAAGTCACATATGTACCAATTGTAAATGTTCCTCAAAGAATTAATTCTTGCATGACAACTAGATAAGATTCCTGCAAAAGAAATTATAGTACGCCGAATACGCGACCACCCTCTTGGCTCCAAAGATATAAAGCCAAGAAAGAATAGGCAGTAAAATAATCTAAAAAATGTCGCCCGATTTCCTATTCAGGGGGAACATGACAAAAATACGTAGGAAAATCTAGAAGATGTTTCAAAAATGAAAATTGTTCTGAATAAGAACAAAACATAAAATATTTTGGATAAAAACAAAAAAGAAATTGTTCCAAATAATGACAAAAGCATTGATAAATATAGATTTTCAGTAAATTATGTCTATTTTGTAACACAGTGGAACATGAAAGACATTATCCTTGGTGAGGTATTTACATACTTTTTTACCACCGAAATAGTGGTTGATGACAATGATTGAACCATTAATTATTGACGAGTGTCGTATTAGACACGATTGGCCAAAATGGAAAGAAGTTGTGAAGACTGAATTAAAATCGCTTGAAAAGCGTAAAGTTTTTGTCCCGATAAAGCCCACACAAATGGACATGAAACTAGTCATCTATAAATGGGTATTTGTGCGAAAGAGTAATGAGAAAAATAAAATTGTGAGATATAAGACAAGACTTGTGCCTCAAAGTTTTTCTCAGATACTCTGGATAGATTATGAGTAAACATATTCCCCTTTAGTTGATGCAACTACATCAAGATTTTTAATTAACTTAACTATTTCAAAAGAACTACAAATGCGACTTATGGACATCCTAACTGCATATTTGTATGAATCACATGATAGTGATATTTACATGAAAGTTCTTGACGGATTAAAATTACCCGAGGTATGTAAAGCAAAATCTCGGGAAATATTTTCTATAAAATTATAAAATTGTAAAGTTATATGGTCTAAAGCAATCTAGAAGGATATGGTATAATCGACTTAGTGAGTATCTTCTTAAAGAAGGATATCAAAATGATATGGTTTATTCATATGTTTTCATCAAATGATCCAAATGTGGATTCATTATTATTGTATTATATGTTGATGATTTAAATATTATCAGTACAATCGATGAACTTTAAAATGCTACAAAATATTTGATGAAAGAATTTGAAATGAAAGATCTCGGAAGAACCAAATTTTGTCTTAGTTTACAAATTGATCATTTAAAAGATGGAATTTCATCCACCAAATAAATTACATTGAGAAAATATTAAAAAGGTTCTACATGGACAAAACACATCTGTTAAGTTCACCCATGATAGTCCGTTCTCTTAATATATATACATGATGATCAATTCAAACCTCGAGAAGATGATGAAGAAGTTATTGATCCTAAAGTCTCCTACCTAGGCACAATTGGTGCACTAATGTATCTCGCAAACAATACAAGATGAGATATTACTTTTGTTGCAAGCTGTTATCAGGATACAACTCAATACCAACAAGACGATATTGGAATGGAATTAAGCGTGTGTTTCAGTACTTACGAGGTACTCTTGACATTGGATTATGTTATCATAAAAATGTAAATACTACTCTTGTTGAATATGCAGATGCAAGATATCTATCACATTTGCATAAAGCAAAATCTCAAAATGGTTATGCATTCACATATGGAGATACGAAAATCTCAAGGAAGTAAACAAAGCAAACACTTGCAGCTACATCACAAACCGTGTAGAATTAATCACTCTTTATGAAGCATGAAGGAAATGTGTTTGGTTAAGATCAATAATTGGATACATACAAAAAGAATGCAATAAGATCAATTGTAGATAATCCAACCGTGATATATGAAGACAATTCTGCATGTGTCACACAATCAAAGGGGGGTTACATCGAAGGAGATCGGATGAAGCACATTTTGCCAAAAATGTTCTCAACTCATGATCTAGAGAAATGTTATAAATTTTTTCACAAAATCATTACAACCCAAGAAGTTTAAAGAACTTGTATACAAGATTAGAATGCGCAAATTTCGAGAAGTACGTTGATTTCAAGTGAAAATTATACGCATTGCACTCTTTATTCCTTCGTTCAGGTTTTTTACCATTAGGTTTTACCTGCCAAGGTTTTTAATGAGGTAATACTATTAAAAACATATAATGCAAGTTGTACTTTTTTTCCATGTGTTATGGTTTTTATCTCAATAGGTTTTTTCTAGCCAGGTTTTTAACGAGGCAACATATATATTACCCTGAAAAGATAATATATTCAAGGGAGGTTTTAAGAGATAATTAAGGGTGAATTATTAATATGTTGTTCTTAGTAGTAATAGGCCCATAAGGCTTAATAGGTATACGGCTTGACGGATATTATGACCCTTACGACCTTCAAGTTCAAGAAACTTATACAACTAATAGATTTGTCCTACAATCCAAATTGTGGCTATCAATACCATGTAAGTTTCATTGCAAAATTATCAAAAAAATCCGATCGGATTTTATAAGTGTTCTCCAAATTCTATAACAATGTTATATTTATATTATGAGCATTGAATTATTGAGCCGAACTTGTCCTTTTTAAGCTATGATTTTTAGCACGTCTCTCCCCATGACTTATTCTACAAATAAGTCCCATCTTTTGAGTATCTGCCCCCCCCCCCCCCCCGAGAAATCTTGGGCCCGCCATTGTAGAAGAGGATGGAGATAGATGAGGTGATGGTCGACATTAATGAGTGAGTAAATCCAGAAATCAGCTATTGTCATTTTCAAATTTCTAGAGATTTAGGCTTTCAAATTTCTAGAGATTATCTCTAGGCTTTAGGTGTATGTATAAGGAAGTCGATGTTCTCTTAACGTTTCGACTGTTTGGAGATTTGGGTTTGAGGTGTATATATAAGGAACTCGCGACCGCGGATCTAATCCAGAGAGCGAGGCTCCTTCTCTCAGGAGAAACCGCGACTGCGGAGTGGAAGATCGCGACCGTGGACTTGAATGAAGACCGCGACCGCGGGTCGGCAACTGAGATCCTCCCTCCTCAGAAGAAGAGCCGCGACCGCAGCCCGCGTGGGCGTGATCGCGGTTACCAGTATTCCCCAACGCAGGGACCTCGGGATTAGCAAATGCATGTAAATATGGTACTCTTTTTCCCACGTGGTTTTGATGACGCCCTTTGATTTTTATTTGTCATTCATTAGTTCTGTCCTTATGATCATGTCATTCACGTTTATTTTTAATAAAAGTCAGTTTTTGCATTAGTTTAAGTCTTGTATAAAAAAAGAGCGCAATGTTAGTTCATAACAGACTTCATCTACATATGCCTGTATGTAGAGGAGCAAAGGATCCCATGATATTCGCTCATGGATGTACGAATATATGAATATACGAAAACACGCGTAAGGGGAACCTGTCGACTAATCCGCATGGTCACTTCGTGTAGGACCTACAATACTTGAGTCTTAGTTGCGTACTAACGTGTAACTAACATTCAAGTGGAGCATTTGTGTGCGGGTAAAATTAATCGTCATAATTATTTTCTTTATTATCCGCCATAAGGGTATTTTTATTTATTATGCTTTTCTATATTTAAGTATTTTAATGCAAAATTAAATATGACGGTTATTCGTTATGATGGAGGGGTCTATTTTAGTTGAAAGATAGAATTTCCGCTTGGATTGGGAAACATGAAATCGCTTGTGGGGCCCAAAGCAGTTCGGCCGGCCCTAGAGGATAAGATTTTCGATCTCCTCTCTCCTTCTCATCCATTATAAATACATGTATTTGTCATGTATGATGAGCACCTCATATTCGCTGAGCTCGCACGCAAGTCTTGTCCTTTACCTTGAAGTTCAATCGACAATTGCTCTTTTGACTTAGGCATCAGAGGTGGATTAAGGGTCCCCGCCCCCTTTGTCCATTGTTTTGCAAGTTCTAGGTTAAAGAGACGGTTGAAACGGAAAGTAAAGAAGGGAGTATTCAACATGTGCATTAAAGGCAATTTTTTGTGCACTAATAGTCGCGTCATCATAAGATTGGTTTTTATGCAGGCTACCCTAATACTGATGCTAGCACCAGTTGATAGTCCTAATACAGATGAAATTCACATAAGCTCAACTATAAATGTTGTAGTCAGGAATAGTTTAATCAAATCAGGTTCTTGTTTGCCTCTCCTCTTAAAGCGTTAATGAACCTTTCTTATACTTCAACATTCATTTTTGGTATTATTACTTTCCTTATAATTACACATTCACTCATTGGTAATGATAATTTTTTATTAGGTAGAGCACTTTTCTAGCTTGAGGTCATCACATTGTTTGTATAAACTCTTCACAAACACGTTTCAGGAGACAACAGCATGTCCATTATCAATAATTATTAAAGAGTTTAGATGAGAAACATCATTTGGGGCATAATAAGTGTTCATTCCAAACCCAAATCCGATTTTATACCAAAAGCCCCCTGTAAAACAAAAAATCCAAACATTTTCTACCATATGGGGCATAAAAAGAATAAAACAGAGCAAACATTTACCAGTACATAATTTAGGGAGCAGAAATACGAAGGTTTCGTAGGAAGAAGAAAACTTGCAACATAAATTTACAAATCCGCTTTTTGAAGACTGGTATACAGCCTAGGCTCTATATAAATGGCCTCATAACGCCATCACACAAGATATTTCACCATATAAGGCTCCTCAAGCTCATACCCAAGTTTCCGGTAATAATGACGGGTTCCAACACCTGAGATTACAGCTATTTTTGTTGACCTGTGCTCCATTCGAGCAATTCGCTCCGCTTCCTCCATCAGGAGTGTGCCATAACCCTAAAACATCAAGATTGGAGAAAGGGCTCTAAGAAGAATGCATTTCTTTTATGTTTTTTTCCCCAAAATGAAAGAAGAATACATATAGTCCAGGCAGAAATGCTACAGGCTGCATACAATTTATGTATTTTGAAAACAGCCCAAATTATTGAGTGAGACGAAATCCTAGTATACTACTCCCTCCGTCCCTGAAAGATTGTCAAGTACTCCACTCTCATTTTCTATCCACATTATCCAATAAAAAAAATCTATCCTTTCAACCCCTTTTAGTCATTTCCTTTATTTTTCTCTTTCTTCTCATCTTTACACATCACCATCATAATCTCTCCCCTCTTCCCATTAGTTACTTTTTAATCTATTTCTCTTCTTAATAAATGTGAAATCCGTCCTTTTGGACGATCTTTTGGGGACGGAGGGAGTATACAGGATACAATACATGTTTTTATACTATACATGATTAAAATTATGCTAATTATTTTTGTTCTTGCTTGAAAAATGATTGGTAAATACTTTCCATCCAATAATATAATATGAGAACCTTTTATAGCCTTTGATTAATTTGTAAGGGGATGTTACTCTTCTTGAGGTGTCTTACCTGGTGTTGAAGCTTGTCTGATTCTCTTCCATGGACAGGAACTGCAGTTCCGTAAACATGAAGCTCACGGACAATAGAACATTTCCCCATGAGTTCAGGGCAAGTGACATTCTTCCCGCACTTTCTCAACCGCAACAGGCCAACAAGAATGTCCTAGGTATAGAAAATTAATCGTATCAGCTGCCAAATATTTTTTATTTTTATCATAGCTGAAGGGCTCCAGGTAAAATTATGAATACATAAATCCAAGAAAATTCGAGGATACAATCATGTTCAAGGTAAACCATATATCAAATTCTAGAACTGTCCGTTCAAAAACATCCTGTCCCGGAAATAAATGATATACCTGGTGCGTGTCTTCGTATGAGAGAAAAGTTTCCCAACCTTCATTGGCTGTATAATCACGGCGGACTAGCTCTACTTCTTCTGGTCTTATTTGGTGATGAATGTCCTGCACATATCAGAGAATTTTAACAATCTGCAGCTGGAACTAACATTTGAACTGCATAATTCATCTATGCACATTAGACCAGAACTACTAGCCTGAATTCCAGCTTCACGTGTCCTGACATCCCGGCATTTCAAGCCCAAGTCATCCATTCTGGCCAAAGCTAGCTCACGAAGATTGCCTTTCTCAACACCAGAAGTAACAAGGGGCATAGGTATATCTCGTTGTACACGGTAAACCCGGGTCCAAGGAGGTACCATGGCTAAAATCCTTGCTACAATGTCCACAAGTTGCTCAGGTGGATAATTTCTATACCTGTAAATAAGGAAGTTCCATCTTTATATAAAAGGCAAATAACCATACAAGAGATAATATCTATCAAAGTTGCAATTTCATTTTGATTTACATGAGATAAAATATAGGTTTAAAAGTGGTGTTTCTCATTACACATGCAGTTATAAGCTTATAGGATGAAATGAGACCTGCCAGTTTTCCACAGCTCATAAAGCCCAGTTCCACGAATCACAAGAGTTGGATAGATTTTAAGCCCATCAGCTCTAAAACAAGGGCTCTCAAAGAACTCCTTAAAACTCTCTAAATCTCTTTCAACTCCAACATTTGGAAGATCAGGCATCATATGCGCAACAACCTGCAACGAAGCATGGAATCAACAAATGAAACCTCGACAATTAATTTTAATTTAGAATGCTTAAAATTCAATGCTTCCTAATGATGTCGATGATGAACAATCAACATCTCTTCAGTAAAAACTGTCCTTAAAAAGCACAATGTATCTCCAGAAAACCAAAACAGCACTCATCAATCATAAAGTGATCATTCTCCTGGTCCTAAAAAAGAAGTTGATGAAAGTAGAAACAAAAAAATACTTTTCAACATAGTAAAAAAAGGTACCTCATAACTTATATTCGACTGAGAAACAAGATTCAAAATATGGTACATCATAAACATCAGAAAGTTGAGAGCAACAGCAATGCACCTTGAAACCAGCATCCTTGGCCAAGCAGAAGCAATCAGCAACAGCAGCGACTGTGTGCCCCCTGTTGCTGTCAAGAGCAACATCCTCATATGTGCTCTGAACGCCAATCTCCAGACGTGTACATCCGTATGATAGCATTTGTCGTAAATGAGGTCCAAGACAATAGTCTGGTCTCCTGAAAGAGAAAAAAAGAAATAGAACTAAAATCCATAGGTTGTAGATAGAATTACCATATACATTTGGTGACTTCAATTCTAGAGTTATCAGTTCAACTAGAACCTAAATAGAATGAAAAGTGAGGACAAAAGAAGAATTTCCACAAGGCACTACTTAAGCAATATATACCTTCCCTACTTTCTTTTTCTTACATTGTGGTTGGTGACTGGAGATATATGGAATTGACAAAAAAATAAAAAACAAGGAAATTCATTTTAGTGTCTATTATACCCCAAGCTTAGTTATATATCAAAAACCATAAAGTTGAAGGGATCCATCACTTCTTATTAAGTGGAAATATGTATAAATGATGACTATTATAGCAATATCTTCATTTAATATGGGACAGCACGAATTGCTGATCTTTTTGGCAGCTAAATTTTGATGCTCAAGGAAATGAAAGATAAACTAAGCCCCAAAAAAGCAATATAATGCCAAAGAAAATATAAGCAAGAGAAGCGGAAGACAGAAGATGACAATCTCACGTTTCAATTGTCATCCCAATACACTTCACTGCACTGTGCTCAGAATAAGCAACTGCTTCTTCCACATTTGCAGATGTGTGTCCAGATAGAGCATCATGTAGGTTCCTTATAAAATAGTCACGATAATCTGCAGGTAGTGACATAAAGGTACCTCCCATCAAGATGAACTCAACCTTATCCACACTATGTCCCAACCGCTTGAGTTGGTCAATCCTGCTTCTTGCCTGGACATAAGGATTGTATCTGCAATTACAAAGGCAATAAATTAAGTAACAAGCTGATACTTCAATAAAGCAGAATGATGGATCCATGGATCAAAAATAATATCACACATGCCTTAAGAAATGAAGAACCAATTCACTTCTCTTGTGTACCAGGTGTTATTATATAGATAAAGCACCAATTTTTTTGAACTAAGTAGATTCTATTTTCTAAAGGCATCAATTTTCAAACCAACTAAAGCTTCAATTTTGTCAAAATGAGAATTCAAATAGCAACACCAATGAGTACCCGGACTGTTACATGACACATGAACCCAATAATTTCTACAGGGGCAGCATAAAATTCATAATGGAAGCTCACAAGACTTCAACTCTTTAGCCTGCAAACAAATAACAAATTCTTCTTCTATCACACCAGATTGGTGCACGAAAAAAAAACCCTACTATTATGAAATTCCTTATTAAGTCGGATTCCCACAATACTTCAAGAGAGAGCCAAATTGAAAGTTACAAGAATTATGACAAGCCAATATTTCTATGCAAGTCCAAATATTAGCAAAATTAAAATCAAATCCAAGATAAAAAACATGAACTAATGATATAATTATTGACCAATCGTCAAAGCTATTATGAATCAACATGATAGAAAAACACCATACCTGGCACGAATTGCCCGCATACTGGTGGGCTCATAGCCAGTATATGACTGAGTGCTATACTCGAAATCCGAATCAGGCCCTCCCGGGCAGTAAACGCATATATTCCCAGTGGTGGCGATATGAGGGCAGCGATGGGGCTTCGACATGACGGCGACTACGGCGATTCCGGAGGCGGTTCTGACGGGCTTTGCTCGGAGCTTGGGAAGTAGGGCTTCCCGGTCAGCGTCCGGGACGGCAGCGATCATCTCCACCAGCTTCGGTGCCCGGGTGAGGCCGTACTTACGGCAAGCGGCTGACTTGAGGGCATTGAGATCGACGGTTTCGCCCTTGCGAGACTGCTCCACCATCTGGTTAACGATCTCGGCGATAGCTCTGACCCTAGCTTCTTCATCTGTGAGGCCGTGCGCAACCACGCCGCCACGGCCCGGACGCGGCATCTTTCTCGTTGGATGCTCTATCGCCACCGCTGCCATTAGAGGAGGTAGATACTGTAAGGAGTGCGGAAAAGAGGGCGCTCCTATTCAGGACCAGAACACGTGTTCATCTTGGCTAATACGACTTCGGGCAGATTTATGCTATTTGTTTTTTTTTTTTGAGAGGGATTTATGCTATTTGTTAATAATAGTATTTTGTAGCATGAAAATGTGATAAGTGTTATGAGAACTTAAGGAGGTATGATTGACTTATATCTATACACATTTTGTTTTAATAGGCTTTGGTTCATACGGTTTGTAACATACGGTTTGACTAGGGGTGTTCAATAATATCCGATCCGGTCAATCCGATCCGTTGATCCGACGATCCGATCCGCGAAAATCCGAATCCATTGGAAAATTATCCGAATCTGATCCGATCCGAGAAAATTAGCCGGATCACCGGATCGGATACGGATCGGGTCGTCAAACTCCCGGATATCCGAGGGTATAATACTATACATATATATTATGTGCAACAACAAAAAATTTAATAGTCCCAAGTAGTTTTATGTGCTTCGACTTCCTAGTATTACCCCTTTTTTGTTTGTTTTTTAATTATTTTTAATATATTTCACCCCATAAATAAAATTAAGGTTAAATAAAACCTAAATCTATATTTAACACCCCATTTTTATTTTATTTTAAATTATTTTTCTCTTTTTTATGCGGATAACTGAATAAATTATTTGGAACTTAAATACAAAAATATAAAAAATATGAATATTCGGATATTCGGATATCCGCCACAAATATCCGATCCGATCCGATCTATACGGATCGGATATCCGGGTATACCCGGATCGGATATGGATATGGTTTTAGAGAAAATTTTATTGCGGATATCCGATCCGATTAGCCGGATCGGATCGGATATCCGATTATGAACACCAATTTTGTACATCAAGATCAAACCAAAATCTTGGCCTATAAATAGCATATATAATCCAGTTGAATGAATCAAGAAAAATCAGATAGAGTTCATAAGCTTTTCTCCCAAAATTCTCACAACACGTTATCAGCACAAAAGATTTTTCAAAACAAAAATACCAACTGAGTGGCTAGATCTCTTGAAGGTAGTACATACTGCTTTCAAATTTTCAAACCATAGTTTTTCTAGATCATCGTTTTAATAGCTCGATGATATGAGAGCTTGTATCAAAAATAATTTTTTCATATGAAACGAAAGGTTTTTGAACATAAACCTCTGCATTTTATTAGATTTGAAAGGCTATTATAATAAGATCGGATTTTACATTCAAGATCAAAATAAAACCCATGATTTACATCAGATCTAAACTAAACTTAAAAAAGAAGAAGAGGATTTGCATACCTATTAAAACTGAGACATGATGATCAGATGATAATCTAGAGGATTATCAAGATAATTGTAAGACATATGAAACTTTCAAGGAAAAATTGGTCGGAGTGAGACATGTTGATCGAAAAAAAAGATGAGGAGGAAGAAGATGAATAGAGGGAGTCGAGAGGATAAGAAGTGAGCAAACAAGAATATGTGGAGAAAATATAAAGAAGAAAAAGAGTAATTATGGGGTAGAGATTAAGAGGATAAGAGAAATAGATGAAATTTAAAAATACTTATAAAGATTTGTAGGGTATGTTTATTAAGAACTTTCTCCTTTGATTGCATATAGCAAAGCCTCCTTCTTGTTCTTTATTAAAATCTTTATTTTCTGATGGAGGAAATTTTAAGAGAAAGTGTTTGCAAGATAGAGAGTTTTTGAAGTTCATCTGATAGATAGTTTTTCACGTTTGAAGTATTTGATGTACATACTACTAGACACTACTATATGAGTTTTAGTTTACTTGCTTCAGTAAACAAACTTCATACAAAACCTGCAAAATTTGACAAGATAAGATAGAATTTTCAAATCCCTAGCTTCTACCCCACACAAGTACTATACACATCATTAATCTATCCTACTCCTCCGTCTCATTTTGTTTGTCCAAAAAGACAATGCACACACAATAAGAAAATGTGATAAGAGAAAAAGGAATCAATAGGGAGAGGAGAGAATGTGTGATGTTGATTGATAAAGATGGGAAGAAAGAAAATAAAAAAAGAAAAGGACTAAGTTGATTGAGGGTAGATTTTTTATTGGATAATGTGAGTTAAAGGAAGATTGAATAGGGGTAATATTGTAAGAAAAGTTTGATATAAAAGGAAAAAAAATTGGACAAACTTTTTGGGACAACTAAAATGAAAATTGGACAAAGAAAATGGGACTGAGGGAGTATTATAAAAGAGAGTCAAGTTTTATAAAAAATAGTGGATTTCCATAAAAACCATGCTCTTCTTAAATATTTACTAAATTGTCATTGTATTTCCAAAAAACCATACTCTTTTAAATATTTACTAAATTGCCATTATATTCCAAAAAACCATACTCTTCTTAAATATTTACTAAATTGCATTTTTATCTATAAACTTTGCAAACCATTCCAAGATTCCACGTGTCCTTCTGTAATGCGATTGCATGGCAACAATGCTTAGTTATGTTTTTTATTGTCGACATGTGGCCATGTAACAAAATTTACCGAAATATCATTTACCCATCCTTTCATTCTCTTTTCTTTCTTTATATACAATTGTTTGTTACATGACAAGAATTTAGTTTTAACATTTTGAGCTACTACTTTAGGCCCTTAATATCAAAGTCATTTTCCAACACAAATCAGTAGCCTATATTGATATTTGCACAACTTTTTTCCATGCCAATATTTTGAGTGACATAAAGGATTAGATCCATCGTGCAAAGCACAGGGTCTATTTCTAGTATGTTAAAATAAATGTTACCCCTTATATTCACGTGTATGTACATCACTTTTGGAAGTGATCTTTGATTTTCTTAAAGGGCTTGCTACACTTTGTTAAAAAAGCATGTTGTTTGAAAGAAATTATTACTACTTATTTGTCTAGAAATGTGTGAAAAGTAATTACTTTTTACGTATTTCAAGACCAATAAGTAATGTTTTTTTATAAAAAAGCATCAAGTGTAGCAAGTTTCTATCTTTCCAAGGCCGACCCAAAGGCAAGGGCAGGATGAGCGCAAGCCCAAGGCCTATGATTTTTGGGGGGTCAAAATTCTTAATGTTTAATATAACTAAAAGAGTGAAAATATGCATACAAATATGTGTTTGTCTAGTGGAAAAGTGTATTTAAAGCTTTTTCACTTTTCAAGAAGTCATGTGTTTAAATATTATATTTTTTTTATTTTTATTATTACTCTATTTGTAAAACAAACAATATGGGCCCGTCATTTATTGATTTTTAGTAGAATTTAAGTGTAATTATAGTATAAGGCTTTCAAAAAAACATTTTTCATTTATTTTAAATAATATGTATATGAAAATTAAGATAATTTACACATTTTATTGTATTTTCTAATTTTTTTTAATAATATAATACATAAGAAAGGGGGCCTTATTTGTTTTTGTGCCCAGGGCCCCTAATATGTTAGGACCACCACTGTATCTTTCCCATATAAGAGATGCCTACATGTTCAATTAATTAAAGGACATTGTTTTGTTTTTTTATGTGTACGATACATCATACTATATGCTTAGATAGTAAAGCAAAGTAGTCTAACCTTATTATATATATACGTTTATTAATCCTATTTTCATTAGTTAGTCTAAAAGTATGGTATTAATTATTATTGTTTATCCTTATGGTTAAATAATTGTTTGATTTCATTGTGTAGTTGATCAAATGACAAATATTGCAAAGCGGGAATTTGATATTCTCGACTTATCGGGTCAGAGATATTTAGAATGGATGGTTGATGCACTAGCTCACCTCCAAGCAAATGGTCTACATGACAACTAGATAAGATTTCTGAAAACAAATTTATAGCGTGCCGAAAATGCGTCCGCCCGCTTGGATCAAAATATCTAAAACCAAGAAAGAATAGGCGACTGAATAATCCAAATGAAGCCGCACCAATTTCCTATTCAGGAGGAGAACATGAAAAAAATACCTCCGAAAATCTAGGAGATGTGTCAGAAATGAAAATTGTTCCGGAAAAAAACAAAACGGAGAATGTTCCGGATAAGAACGAGATGGAAATTGTTCTTGATAATGACAAAGGCATTGATAATTACGAAATTGCAGTAATTATGTCTATTCTAGAATACAGTGGAACAGGAAAGACATTATCCTTGATGAGGTGTCTGCATACTCTGTTGCCACCCAAATAGAGGTTGATGACGATGACATTGAACCACAAACTATTGATGAGTGTCATGTTAGACATGATTGGCCAAAATGGAAAGAGGCTATGCAGACCGAATTAAAATCGCTTGAAAAGTGTAATGTTTTTGGTCCAATAAAGCCCACACCAATGGGCTTGAAACCAATAGGCTATAAATGGGTATTTGTACGAAAGCGTAATGAGAAAAATGAATTTGTAAGATACAAGGCAAGACTTGAAGCTCAATGTTTTTCTCAAATACCCGAGATAAATTATGAGTAAACATATTCCCCTGTAGTTGATGCAACTACATTAAGATTTTTAATTGGCCTAACTGTTTCAAAGGAACTACAAATGAGACTTATGGATGTCGTAACTACATATTTATATGGATCACTAGATAGTGATATTTACATGAAAGTTCTTGAAGGATTAAAAGTACCCGAGGTATATAAAGCAAAATCTCGGGAAATGTTTTCTATAAAATTGCAAAGATCATTATATGGTCTAAAACAATCTGGAAGGATGTGGTACAATCAACTTAGTGAATATCTTCTTAAAGAAGGACATCAAAAGGATACCGTTTGTACATGTGTTTTCATCAAACGATCCCAAAATGGATTCGTTATTATTGCAGTATATGTTTATGATTTAAATATTATCAGTATATCCGATGAACCTGAAAATGCTGCAAAATATTTCATGAAAGAATTTGAAATGAAAGATCTTGGAAGAACCAAATTTTGTCTCCGTTTACAAATTGAATATTTGAAGGATGGAATTTTCATTCATCAAACAAATTACAGTGAGAAAATTTTGAAAAGGTTCTACATGAACAAAGCACATCCATTGAATTCAGCTATGATAGTTCGTTCTCTTAGTATACAAGATGATCAATTCAGACCTCAAGAAGATGATGAAGAGATTCTTGGTCCTGAAGTCCCCTACCTAAGCGCAATTGGTGCATTAATGTATCTCGCAAACAATACAAGACCGGATATTGCTTTTGTTGTAAGCTTGTTATCAAGATACAACTCATTACCAACAAGACGACATTAGAACAGAATTAAACATGTGTTTCGATACCTACGAGGTACTCTTGACCTTTGGTTATATTCATAGAAATACAAATGCTACTCTTATTGGATATGCAGATGCATGATATCTATTAGATCCGCACAAAGCAAAATCTCAAAATGGTTATGTAAACGCATACAGAGATACATCGATCTCATGTAAGTCAACAAAGCAAACGCTTACCGCTACGTCATCAAACCCTGCAGAATTAATCGCTCTCTATGAAGCAGGAAGAGGATGTGTTTGGTTAAGGTCAATGATTGGATATGTACGAAAAAAAATGCAAAATAAGATCAATTGCAGATAATCTAACACTGGTATATGATGACAATTCTGCATGTATCACACAAGTCAAATGGGGTTACATCAAAGGAGATCGGACATAGCATATTTCGCCAAAATTGTTCTCAACTCATGATCTAGAGAAGTAGGACAAGATCGAAATCCAGCAAGTACGATCAAGTGAAAATGTTGCAGATTTGTTCAGAAAATCCTTACAACCTACGAAGTTTGAAGAACTTGTGTACAAGATCGAAATACGCAGATTTCGAGAAGTACGTTGATTTCAGGGGGAAATTTATACGCATTGCACTCTTTTTCCCTTCGTTGAGGTTTTTCCCCACTGGGTTTCACCTGACAAGGTATTTAATGAGGCAATACTATGAAAGAGTATAAGAAAAGTTGTACTCTTTTTCCCTGTGCTATGGTTTTTATCCCACTGGGTTTTTCCTAGCCAGGTTTTTAATAAGGCAACGTATACATAACCCTAAATAAAAGGTAAATATTCAAGGAAATGTTATGAGATAAACTTAAAGATGAATGATTCACCTATATCTATACATATTTTGTTTTAATAGGCTTTGGTTCATACGACTTGTAACATACGACTTGACGACCTTCTATCTATTTAACATTGTACGGCAAGATCAAACCAAAATCTTAGCCTATAAATAGCATGTACAATCCAGCTGAATGAATCAAGAAAAATCAGATCAGAGTTCATAAGCTTTTCTCCTAAAATTCTCACAACAATAAGATCTTGGAAACATTTACCAATTTTGTAAACTATACTATTAACTTCATTAAAATAAATAAACCAGCTTTTTTGCTAAAAAAAAAGAGAATAAACCAAAAAATTTAATCTATTCTTATATCCCTATTATTTGATTTAATGTATTATTTTAAACAAAAATTAAGTAAGAGATCAAATTGATGATATACTTAAATCAAATGAATCTGCTAGATAATATAAGTCCATATATAAAATAGGTTGTTTATAAACCAACTATTAACATGCACTTTGATCTGTTTCTTCTACCATAGTTTTCACTTATAATAGACTAAATAAATTATTGCTTAAATTACAACAACATTGACCCAGTATAGTTCTCTGAAATCTAAGGGAGCAAAATAAGGGCACCCTTGGCTTAAAGCAGAGGGGGTGCGCCCGAAAGATCTGACGGAACAACCAAAGAAATATTTGTGATTTTAGTGTCATCAAGTAATTGTTCCCTATATGGGAACAATGCCTTTTAGTGTGATTGGGATTCATACGGCACTATGAGATCTTACTTTGCTATGTCACGGGTTTGGGTGCGCGGAGTGCGTGCTCGTGTAAGCATGATTGAGGTCTAGAGGGAAATATTAAGGAGAAGTTGCGACCTGAAAAGGAACAATGTTTGTTACCTATTGGAGGAAACAATGTCTGTTCTCTTGGAGGGAACAGTAGTGGGAATCGTAGTTCTCTGACGCATGCCTAAAATTTCGGCACATTAATTGTTGATAACGGTCATGTAATCGTTGTTTAAATGCATTGTAACTTCCTTAATGGGTTAATAACTGATGGGTGACGTGGGTTATTGATGATAACCTTTCGTGGCACTTGGTAACCGCCATTAGCTTCTAGTAACCGTTCCCTGAAACAGTTTTCCTTTGCCTATATATATGGCTATTGGGAGTTTGGTGTCAGGTTGGACGTTGGTTCACGTGGGTTCACACAATCAGAAGAGAACATTTTCTCTCCATGATTGAACTTCAAGTAGAGTCTAATATCCATTTTACATGAACTCTAAGGTTCGATCTCTTTCAGGAGCCTTGTTAGAGATTGACTGGTTTGTCTTATCTCACTTCAAATTTCGTGGATTCCCCAAGGCTATGTAGGGGGCGAAATATTAATTTCGGAAAGCGTTTCTACGTGATTCAAACCTATATCAAGTATTACATATGATTGATCTATAGAAGAGTCGTCTTCAACTACATCCACGAAGAGGAACTCTACAGCTTCAACAACACACTGTTCCCGGAGTACCAACAAATACATGATCTTCAGTGGGAACTACAAAGTAAGAGTCCAAGACACCTACATTTGAAATCAATATTTTGAGATCAATCATATGGCAATGGCTTTCGAGGAAGACAACCAATTTGAAGTTGAAGGAGATCAAAGGTTTGATTGTCCTACTTAAGAACCCGAAAACCTATAAAGGTGGATCCAAATTCTCTCATGTTTAATCTTGAGGATTGAAGGGTTTTTACCTTGATATTGTTCTGATGAATGATATGTAAAGTATTGTAATGGTTGATCCTTACCCATGGGTGATCTTTTGATCATGGAACAATGGATTTGTTTTGTACACGTGTTCATGTTTTCTCGTTAATTAGTGAATGAGATTTGATCAGTGTAATACCCAAGTTTTGATTAATCATATAAAAGAGATTGTTATATGATTGTGTAAGGAAAACTGAATTTTGGATCAAATGATTATCGGATAACTAATCCCGAGAAGGGAACGTTGAATGGTCCCGTGACAGAATTGTTCCTTGATGAGATTATTGTTCCTTGAAGGATATGAATAAGTTATAGCAGTTGTCTATATGAAGAATTTTCTTTTAAGAAAGATGTACCCATGAAGGGAACGTTGAATGTTCCTTGCAATGGAACGTATCTGTTTCTAATGGATTGTTGCTTGTTCTAGGATATACGTTCTATGGGAACAAGAGTCTATTAAAGAACGTTATACTTTATGGTATTTGATAACCATATAAGATGATCAAAGTTATGGTCATGAATTAATGATGATTTATCATGGTTAAGACCGCAAGAGTCGAAAGAGACATAACAAAACGTCTAGACTTGATGACATAAATGAGGAAGATGAAATTTCATTGAAGAGAGATGATATGATTCTACTATATCTTGTGTGTAGATTACTCATGATTAAATCTAGATTACTATTAGGAAACGTGTTCTTGGGAACGATGTTAGTTGACAGGAAACGTGTCCCTTGAGAACGATGTCACTTGACATGAACGCTTGTTTCTTGCATGGAGACGTATCATTTGATTTCTTGTCTTTTCTCATGGATTTGAGTTTGTAGATTACTTTGTAAGGACCATGAATTGTGGTCTTAGTAATGACATAATTTCCTTTGAAATGGAAATGTTGGATGCAAGTTGGATCGTTAGATAGAGAATTATTTTCTAGAAGTGGATGGATATTTTCACTTGGGAACAATGTCATTTCATGGGCTGTGGTGAAATGATCTAGCATTCTGATTTTGATAATGGGAACGAAATTGGTAGTGTGAGTTGTAGCCTTGTTTAAGGTAACGACTATGGATTAAAATCTACAATATTTCGTGAAGGCCGAAACTGATTTCAACTATGTGAGGAAAATATCTCTGGCCAGAGGGGAAGGATCATGGTTATCGTGTGCTATCACATGTCACGTCTTTTGGATGTGAAGATATGACATGGATCGTGATACATAGTGTGATTTTGTTGTTTTAGTTCGGTCAAAACAAGTTTGACTAACCACTTGACGAAGGGGTTGGTTGTAGGGGATGGGATAAAAGACCCGTATAGCTTTCTAGTGATGGGATACCCATTTCCTACCTAATGAAAATTAGGGACAAAATTCAATGTGGAAAGCCCATACCTAGAAACTGTGAGCACAACATAACAATCCCCAAATATGTGCTCTGTTCCTACAAGTTGGAGGTTGAAGGCATAGTCTTCTTAATAGTTCCTTTGAAAAAGTGCAATTGTAGGTGCACGAAGGATCTACCTATATGGACGTGAGGTTTGTACGCTTCATGAAGCTCTGGGTTGGCTTCACATAGGTTCACGAATAGATATGGACTCGAGGCCCTTAATAGAGTCAAGTAAAACTTTAGAGATGTAACGAAGCTTATGTGTGTGTTATCTTCATGCATCCAAAGTGGTTGATTGGTTTAATCCTTAGGATACCATGATTCCGGGGTGTTTGAAATGTGTAACTACACTAAAGCGGAAATTCAATCGTTTTCGACATTTTCGCTTATGCATGAGTTTGGTATAAAAGCTTACTTATTTTATGAATCAAGGATTACTCTAAAATGGGGGAGGATTGTTGGTGATTTTAGTGTCATCAAGTAATTGTTCCCTATATGGGAACAATGCCTTTTAGTGTGATTGGGATTCATACGCACTATGAGATCTTACTTTGCTATGTCACAGGTTTAGGTGCGCGGAGTGCGCGCTCGTGTAAGCATGGTTGAGGTCTAGAGGGAAATATTAAGGAGAAGTTGCGACCTGAAAAGGAACAATGTTTGTTACCTATTGGAGGAAACAATATCTGTTCCCTTCGAGGGAACAGTAGTGGGAACCATAGTTCTCTGACGCATGCCTAAAATTTCGGCACGTTGTTAATTGTTGATAACGGTCATATAATCGTTGTTTAAATACATTGTAACTTCCTTAATGGGTTAATAACTGATGGGTGACGTGGGTTATTGATGATAACCTTTCGTGGCACTTGGTAACCGCCGTTAGCTTCTAGTAACCGCTAGTAACTGCTAGTAACCGTTCCGTGAAACAGTTTTCCTTTGCCTATATATATGGCTATTGGGAGTTTGGTGTCGGGTTGGACGTTGGTTCACGTGGGTTCACACAATCAAAAGAGAACATTTTCTCTCTATGATTGAACTTCAAATAGAGTCTAATATCCATTTTACATGAACTCTAAGGTTCGATCTCTTTCAGGAGCCTTGTTAGAGATCGGTTGGTTTGTCTTATCTCACTTCAAATTTCGTGGATTCCCCAAGGCTATGTAGGGGGCGAGATATTGATTTCGGAAAGCGTTTCTACGTGATTCAAACCTATATCAAGTATTACATATGATTGATCTACAGAAGGGTCGTCTTCAACTACATCCACGAAGAGGAACTCTACGGCTTCAGCAACACACTGTTCCCGGAATACCAGCAGATACAGGATCTTTGGTGGGAACTACAAAGTAAGAGTCCAAGACACCTACAAGAAAAAGAATAGAGAACAACCACAAAAACAATAGAGATAAACAAAACCAAACAAAACCGTTTGTCTAGGTGCCTATCTGTCCACCACTCGGATCTTCTCCTTCCAACTATCCCTGCATGCATGCTGTCAAATCTGTAAAAATCCCCAACTGGTTCATATCTTATCTTATACTATCCTTCCAAAATTTCTTTGATCGTTCTCTCCCTATACGTAAGTCTTCCAACACGAATCTCTCACACCAACGAACATGCTTCCCTAGGTCCCGCCTTTGTACATGTCCAAACAAGTGCAGTCTTGACTCTCACAACATGTCCTCTATACTAGCCACACCCACCCTGCTTTTGATCACTTCATTTCTCATCTTGTCCAATAGTGTGTACCCGCCCATCCAACTTAACATCTTCATCTCAGCTACCATCAGCCTCTGTTCATGTGCCCTCGTGGTGGGCAGGCACTTTGCCTCATAAAGGATGGCGAGTCTAATAATTAATCTGTAGAACATTCCCTTGAGGTTGAACGGTACCTTCTTGTCACACAGAACCCTTGACACCATACTCCACTTATGCCAACCTTTCTAGACCCGATGTGTGATGTCCTCGTGGATGCCCCCGTCACTCTGCAAGACTGACCCCAAATACATGAAACTCTCCTTCCTCCTTACGACTTCTCCTCCTAAACGCACTTCATCGCTAGAAAGTGCACTTCACCCATATTGAAATTCCAAATATTTAGTCTTGGTCCTACTCAGTCTGAAACTCTTAGATTCTAGTTTTTCCCTCCAGATTTCTAGTCTACTACTAACTCCGGCTATGACTAGTCCACTAAAACAAACTAATTTATGTTTAAATAAAAGAAACTAATTTATGTTTATTTTTAGTGACATTTTAGTCAGAAAAACTAAGGGTACGTGGTAGCAGGGATTTGTATAATTTTATAACAAGTTATATTGAATTTATTCAATACTAATCAAGTAATCATGCATACTCATGTAAACATATGCAATTATTGATAATTAAATAATTAAAGATGAATTAATATTTTAATATTTAGTGTTTGTGTGTTTACAAGATAAAACCGTTGGATGAATTTTAAAATACTGATTGTATTACTTAGTATCCTTATGGTTATTTAGTGGATATCATAATTCATTATTCACCTTTTAGATTTATGTGATCAATATAGCAGATTTCATTGTAATTTTGTCTTATTACTTTTAAATATTATATGGGAGTATAAGACATAAGGATAAAAACTTAATACGAAATAAAATTCAATTTAATTAAAATCTAATTCGACTGAAATCTACTCCAATCACAATCTGATCCATTCAAGATTTTAAATTTGATATCTAATCTATCCCGACGAGATGAATATAGGTTAAATGGTGCCTACTAACACAAACTTTCATTTTGGTGCTCTTAATAACACGAACTTTGAAAAAAATAAAAATAATCACGAACTTTCTGTGTGGTGGTTTTTAATAGTACCGTTTTATTTTTAAATGATATATCTCCAAAATAAGAAAATGACATGTCACATATATGCTTAGTTGGCAAATTTAATTAATGACATGTCACATATATGCTTAGTTGGCAAATTTAATTAATGACTAGATAATAAATTAAGAAAAAATGGTAATTTAGATAAAAAGCCTAACTTTACCCATTCACTAGGGTAAAGTTAGGATTTTTATCTAAACTAGAGTTTAAACCACGTCCGATAAGTTTGTATTACATTATGAAATATCTAATTTAGTTTCTTTCATATGAGTATTTACATACTTATTATATTTCAATTTTGGTGGAAATTAATACACAAATGGCACTGGATTTATATGACTAAAATGAATAACTTTACTAAAAAATTTATTTAGTTTTAATTGATTAAATTTAGGATTAATATTAAATTATCAAAATATAATTATTGGTAAAAAATTCTTATAATTGCTTGATCTTTTATTCAATTAATACGGGCATTTATGTTGCCAAAAAAATTATTTTATTAATAGAAATTTATAAATTAATAGGACATTTATGGAGACAAGAGGATAACTTTATAGGTTGTTAAGATAAGATTACCATTTTTTTTTCTTAATTTATTATCTAGTCATTAATTAAATTTGCCAACTAAGCATATATGTGACATGTCATTAATTAATTTTGCCACCTAAGCATATATGTGACATATCATTTTCTTATTTTGGAGATATACCATTTAAAAATAAAACGGTGTTGTTAAACACCACCACACAGAAAGTTCGTGATTATTTTTGTTTTTTTCCAAAGTTCGTGTTATTAAGAGCAACGGAATGAAAGTTTGTGTTATTGGGCACCATTTGGCCATGAATATATGAATAAAATCGACTGATCTGATCATATCTGATATGTCATAATACCCGACTTAGACCAAGATCCGAAATCATCCAAAACCAAAACAACCGGAACCATTGATAGGCCTAAAAATATGATCAAATTCGTTATATTTTAAAATATTTTCTACTTTATACTTTGAGAAATTTGTCGGAAACCACCCGTATGATAGGCCATATTTCGCTAACCCACCCGGATGTTTGGATATTATTTTGGACCACTTGTATGATGGTCTCTGTTAACAAAGAACCACCCCAACCCATATTCCATAAAAAAATCGTTGAACGTGCGTGGCCACGTGGCATTTTAATCTTTTTCCTTTTCTTTTACACCATTTAACACGTAAAAAATCCAAAATAACCCAAAAACCCCCAATTAAAAAGTGAGCCCTAATTTCAAACCACCCCCACGACCACCTCTGGCGATTCTGCGATGGCGAAGAGCGAAAGCAACGAAGGAGGAGACTGAGGTGCCATTGAGCTGCAATTGAAGGTCAACAGCAAAGAAGAAGGCGTATCTGTGCGATTGGATTCCAAAGACAAATCAAAGCTCAAATCGACCTGCAATTAGATTGAATTCTCATTCCATGTGTTAGATTCAGTTCCCATTCCATGGTATGTTGAGGATGAAGTAGATGTATGCGGGTCATTTCTTTGAACTGAGGCTTTGCTTACATTTAGGTTGATGCAGCAAAGGAATCCCTAAATTGGATTCGTATCCCTAATTTTGAGTTAAATTTGATTCAATTACCTTTGATATATAGAAGTGTTTATTCTGAATTGATTGTGAATTTCTGTTCTGAATTTCTGAATTGGTTTCAATTCAAAATTGGTTTCAATTGTTGACATTGAATTTCTGAATAGGATGTCAAGCTCAAGTTATACATCAACCAATTCACATGGAAGGGCTTGTTTCTGTGGGCTTCAAGCAAAGGAATCCACTGCACAAACTGACACGAACTATGGAAGGAGATTTTATGGTTGTCCTCAGTTTGGATCTGTGAACAAATGCAATTATTTTGAATGGAGGGATGATGAGCCATATAATGCAAGAGTTGTCTGTGTCATAAAGAAATTGGTGAATGAGAAGGAAAAAATGAAACAGAGTCATAAGGTATTGTTGGATTCAATCAAAGAGCAACAAGCTGAAATTGATGCCATGAAGATCTTATTGGACAAGTTGATGGTGGAGAAAGAGGCACACAGAGTTGACTCTCAGGCTTTTAGTACCAAATTGAAGATTCTTGATTCAAGTGGTATCATTGTCTTGGTAGTTTGTATGTTTGTGCTTATGTGCTTCAATGTTGTACTAGTTAAATGGTCTATGTAATGATATGATGAACAAACTGCTTGTTTAGAATGTATGATGTTGAACAATATGCCTTATGTAATGCATGATGTTGTGATGGTTTTCTAATTGATGGACTTTTGTTGATTAAGTTGCCAAAATAGACACCAAAACAAGCAGTTTGTGTCATGAAAGAACAATTGACACATAACACACCACAAACACAACAGAATAAACACCAATAATATGCGGCATACACATAACACAATTAGGATTCCATAAGTCATATTGTCATTACAAAGTTCAGAGCTATTAGCAGTACCAAAATATCATCCATCATCCAAACATGAGTACCAAAATGTGATGGATGGACATAAGTTTGAGCATCAGTCATGAGTACCATAACATATACATAAGGTCGAGTACCAAAACACATGGCTTACTTCCTTCTCCAACCTCTCTTTTCCATGACTTTCTTGGTCTCCCTGGTTGCACAACATATTTGGGTGGCTCAGGGGCTTGGTGTGTGGTCTTCTCCCATTGATGTTCCCCAAGCATTGGACTAATGATGCCATGGTGAGCCCTGAGGTACATCTCCTTGGTGAAAAAAGGATGCACAAAGCCATCTAGGTTCCTCCTATCCTTCAGTATGCATGACATAGCATGTGGGCATGGAATGCCACACAGATCCCACTTACCACATCCACAACTCTTCTCATCCAGATCCACTACATACGTGCTTCCATAACTATACACCTCGAATTTATCCCCTCCTCCATACACATGTATGCAGCCCCTTAAACATTCCTGCTTTGTATTCTCAATCCTTTTCATAGCATTTGGTGTGAAGACACCCTCATACTTCAACATTCCCTCTCTTTTAGCAAAAAATCTCTTCATCTTCCATCTTCTGATCCATTCACACATAGACAAAATTGGCAGTTCTCTTGCAGACAGTACAACTAAATTAAAGCACTCACATACATTGTTTAGCAGCATATCACTCTTGGTGTCATGTTTTAAGGCATGTCTTGACCATGTTACATGATTTGCATCAATCAAATACATGTGGGCATTGGGATCCAATTTTCTAATCTCATCCATTGCAGAATTGGCGTCACAGAGATTCCATGCCCTTGCAGCAGCCCATACACCGTCCTTGTATGTCTTGCCAGGCCATTTGACCTTGAAATTGTTGTGTAGATGTCTGACACAAACCCTTGTTGGAGCCATAGGAGCAACATCATTTAATGCCTCAATCAATCCCTGCATAAACACAATCAAAACTGAGCTACAGAATGTATATAGGTAGAACTAAGCTATTATTATAGAGAGAAAGAGTTAGGAAAACAACCTTCTGCCTATCAGACATGAAAGTGGGCATGACTTCTCCAACATCATTCATTAAAATCTTTAGGAACCAGCCCCAGGTTTCCTTCCTCTCAACCTCAACAACTGCAAATGCAATGGGATATATGTTGTCATTCCCATCTTTTCCAATAGTAACCAAAACATGCCCAGTATATGCACCTTTCAAGTGACACCCATCAAGTCCTATTATAGGCCTACATCCCACCATGAAACCTCTTTTGCAAGCATCAAAACTGATATACATCCTTTGAAACAAGGGCTTCTCTGGATTGCTTAGACACACATGGACATAAGCTGATCTCTTCTCATTCCATTTTTGTATGGTTGCTACATAATCCCAGACCTTGCTATATTGTACCCTAACATCACCTTGTGTTTTCAGCATTGCCCTAAACCTTGCTTTCCATGCTTGGTGGTATGAGATATCAACATTGTAGTCTCTCCTAACAGAGTTTATAAAGCCTGTCAATTTCCAATGAGGATCATCCCTATAGTGCTCTAAATATTTATCAGCTAGCCACTTTGATGTCATCTTAGAATTCAAATGTTGCCACCCACAATCATGCTTTGCAACCACTGTCTTCAACTAAAAGTTACCATCCTTTCCATACTTCCTAGCACATGCCCTAAAATTGCACAAAACTTTCTTGCACTTACACTTCTTCCTAGCATGCTTCATCGCACAATCACACTTATACTTGCGGTACACAGAAATTCTAGTCTTGTCATTGTGTAGGTAGTAATAATCTCCACCATTTTCAATTGATCGTTGTCTCAAAGCTTGCCTAAAGATTTCATTTGACCCAAAAATCAATCCAAACTTTAGATTTTTTTTTTGAAGTCCACTAAAGGATTGAACTGTGGATACCTCACACGTGTCTCCCCATCTGAGCCACTCACACTCCTCAGGTCTTTAGACTCATCCAGTTGCATCTCATTGTCAATGTAAGGTGCTTCTCCATCACTTGATTCATTAATAGCCCCACCAGCTGCAAATAAACCTACACCCTCATCAACATTCTGCACAAATAGATCATCATCCTCACCTTCACTCTCTATGAACTCAAAATCGTTGTCTGAATCAGAGCTTTCAGATTCTATAACCTCTTCATCACCTGACTGTGATGACCCATCTGATTCCTCTAAATCTTCCTTTATTTCTGCCTCTCTCATATCTGGGATTGTTCTCTCACCACTCTTCACAGGTTGGTTGTTTTGGTTTTGGCTTAGGTTTTTCTTTGGAGCACTGACACCACTTAAATTAGATAGAGGTTGTGCAGTTGGGCTTTGGCTTCTCAAAGTTGTTGGACTGGTCTCATATTCTTGGACCAAATACAAGTGGACTAGTCCATCATTTCCAACAGCTTTGTGGACCATTTCCATTACATCTTTGTCTCCTCTAATCAATCTTAAACCAGTGTGAAGTTTTTTACCAGGTTGTGAGAACCTTCTCTCTCTCACATTCATCAAGCTAAAATCTTCCTTTAATATAGATTCCATAACCACTTTGGAGATCATGTCTGGGTCAACACCTTTATAGAGATGAACTTTTCCCTTTCTGTAGCATATTTCACTTAATTGAGATATATAAAATCGGCCATCATACCGAAACCTGAATGTTAAACTCATCTGCACACAAGAGTAATAAATACAGGTAGTTGAATCTCACTAGGTTGCAATAGAGAATGCATGACCACACCATACTGTTTTACAGCTCATGTGACTTTTGTGGACAAAAATACAACACAACATTGATGACCACACCAACCTAAGGAATCTTTGATAAAAATATCATAAAAATATCATAATTTATATTCAGGGTTGTCCAATCGATTTCGGAGGCTCTGTTCAAAAACTGAATAAGTGTGAAAATCGATTAAATATATATTTATTTATTTATTTTCGTATAGCAAAATTTTATGATTAGTAATATTGTTAAACTATAGCCTTATGACTACTTTTAAGTTGTTTAATTAAAATAATATAGTTTATTGATATCATGTATAATGTATAATTTTAGGGGGAAAAATAGCTTAAGTTGAAATTATATATGTATTTTATAGGTACAAATAAAAATAAGTAAGAAAATAAGAGGATTCAAGAATATCAATTATATATGCATTTTATAGGTACAAATAAAAATAAGTAAGAAAATAAGAAGATTCAAGAATATCAAAATGATAATATTAAAAAACTAGTTAAACAAATTTCAACAATGAATTGATCGACGAAATTCTTTCAACAATCAATTGATGGATAAAATTCTAATCTATCAAACAATAACAAATGTATAATTAGAATTTTATGGGGCCCAAAAATTTAAAATTACAAGTAGAACATCAAACAATAACAAATATATAATTAGAATTTATGGGGCCCCAGAAATTTAAAATTACAAGTAGAACAAAAAAAATACAGCTCGTCGGATTTGAACACGGGCACTTATATTACAGGGAAACCATTGACCATTTGTGCTAGCTAATTGATTGCCTCTAATTGTAATGTGTTATTATATATACCTACTATATCTATATTTTGGGGCCCCTATAATTTGGGGGCCCTGTTCCAATGGGCTCTTTGCACAACCCATTGGACGGGCCTGTTTATATTGCATGCTAGGACAAAGAATCAACTACTTGTCACATGCACACCAACCAATTTATTCTACCACTGAAAAGCAATTTTGATGCTCATAGTTCATATAGTGATTTTCCAGTGTCAAATTATGCTTTAACATATTATTGTAGTTCAACGTGAGAGAATCCAATGTGAGAGAAGCCATGAGATCTTCGTACCTTATCAGAGCAATGGCAAATCTCTTGCGCCTTCTTCACTTCTTGCTTGCGCCTTCTTCAGCTCTTGCTTGCGCCAATCTCCCCTTTCGTACCTTGCTTTACTTGTTTCGACCCTAATCGCCCAGATATAGCCCAGCTTGATGCTCGCCCAACCCAATCTTCAATTAATCGCCTTTTTCGATGCTTGCCCAAGCTCAATTTTTTGTTAACATTGTTGTTGTACCACGATTGGAGCTCAATCACAACTCTCCTCCATCTCAGAATCACCAGAGGTGGTCGTGGGGTGGTTTGAAATTAGGGCTCACTTTTTAATTGGGGGCTTTTGGGTTATTTTGGATTTTTTACGTGTTAAATGGTGTAAAAGAAAAGGAAAAAGATTAAAATGCCACGTGACCACGCGCGTTTAACGATTTTTTGACGGAATATGGGTTGGGGTGGTTCTTTGTTAACGGAGACCATCAAACAGGTGGTCCAAAATAATATCCAAACATCCGGGTGGTTTAGCGAAATATGGCCTATCATACGGGTGGTTTCCGACAAATTTCTCTTATACTTTCTTATTTTAGATAATTTTAAGTTTCTTCAGACTATAAATGTTGTCGTAAGAGTTAAAGAGTTTGCAATCGAAACTTGAGAGAGTTGGCTTAAAAGCTTCATCCCGCCACATGAATTGGGTTCGGTCCTTCAACTTTGCTGCTTGTTGTAACATCCTATACTATAAACCGTTACAAATCTGAACGTGTAAACTTTGTTCAGTAATAAACAAAAAGCATTACTATTTCAAAATTTCAATTTGTAAAATGTAAAATCCAGAGTTCTGGTAATAAAAAAACAAACAAATGAGCTACTGAAAAAGCCTGACAACTCGCATGGTACATACCAACAAATGAATAATCGCCTGCAGAGTCCTACGAATCTTTCCACACTCTTGGTTTAGATACAAATATACGTACAATCATACAGCAGCTACAGGTCCAAGGCCGTACCTGCAAGTAATTCGTGAACACAGGAGTGGAGGGTAATATCTCTTCAAAAGGCCTTGTGCTTGCTTCACTTGATGAGAGGGCTTAATCCATCCCCTTCCCACCCGAGCTTGAGCATCTGATCAACAACTTTCAAGCTCAACTGCAAGTAACAAAGAAGCAGCATAACTACAATATACCCAGTCAAGTTTTAAACAGCATTTTAACAGTATTAGGCAGAATACTGAGCCTACTAAACTAATCCAGTCTCCATTTACAAGTTCAAGATAAGTCCTTTGATGAAGAGTAAACCCTAAACTTACAGAAGGGTCAGTGAAGATTATCAACTGCCTGTCTTGAGTAGAAACTAGAAGATTAGTGTTATCGTCGTTTAATGCCATAGCAGTAATGTCCTGCCCGGGTTGGAGCTTCAACGTATGTACGACCTGAGATCAGGACTTTATAGTTAGAACATCCACTACCCAGGGATGATGTAATAATACAGAATAGAAATATAAAAACAAAGCCTTGCTGTATTTTTTGCTTGCATACCTTCAGTTCATGGAGATCCAAAAAGCATATTGATGGCAATGGAACATTCAATGTTTTGATTTCGCCACTGCCATCTGAATTCATACTATACTCGTCAGTAAATTCATTGTTTTCTGAACAAGAATTCACCCCAACTAATACAGTGTGCCCGTCAAAAGAAACTTCCATGCAGCTGATGCTCCCGGTAAAGGGGAGTTGTGCCCTAGCTAGAGCAATGCCGTTGAGAGTAAACGTGCTGAGAGTATTGAGCATTTGGTTCCATGTCAATATAATGCCATTGGACGAAAGACAGATTGCATGGGCTTCCACACCAACCAGTCGTCTGATCAAACGGCCCCTTCTCATCGTATGCAGCAGAATATCAGAAGACTGTGAACAGGAAACGACGATTCCAAGATCTGAGTTAACGTAGCAGCAAGTAATTTCTGTGAGGTGGCCACGGAGGACATGTATAGGCCCTTCAACGCGCTGACTCCTGTTTCTGTCAGCCAAGACAGTGGCTAAAGCATTACTATTGGTTGACGGAGGGGTTCCTGGGCCAGAGGAAGATTCTAATATATTGCTGGACGGAGCAATGTTGACACCTTGGTGTATCTTCCAGAGTACAACTGTGGTGTCCCGTGATCCAGTCACAAGGTATGTACTATCGGACGAGAGGGACAAGCAAGTCACAGGAGCACAATGTGCGAATGCTGTCTCAAGTGTTTTTGCTCCATCTGGTGACAGTAACCTAATACTATTGTCTGCATGCCCACCTGGTAAGATTCAAGTCGATGCCAAGTAACAAGTTAGTAAATCACCTCATATGTTCCATTTTTCCATATCTTGGGCATGAAAAATTGAAAATGCCACACATGAAGATTGTGTTACAAGAGAAAATACCAAAGAAAAAAGATTGTAAAACAGACGCACAAATGCATTCAAGGAAAGCAAAGTCACCGATCTGATGTTATGCATGAAAAACAAAATTGTGCTCCATAACGACACAGGTATAAATTAAGCCATATGGAACGGAATGAAATTCAAATTGTCAATATTAAATTCCTTTGAAAACAAAATAAGTGATTTTAATCTGTGTAACATATTCCAAATGAGTCACTACCGGTACAAAACTATTTGAGCATCATATTGCTTGGTTACCAACATCTATAGCAGGCAAAAAAAAAACACTTTCATTTCTTTCTTGTAACAGCTAGAGCAAGCAGAAAACGGTTACAATGTTGAAAAATAAAGCGAGTACAATCCAATATGAGCACTCACCAGTAATAATTTCTTTACCCCTGGCGATTGCAACTATAGATGAGCTTCGGATGCCTGAGGTGGGAAATGCTAGTGCTTGAGGAAATTGCAATTCCTCATTGCCAGAGTTAGTTGGCCCTTTAAACATGCGCATAAAAGTTCCACCAGTAGTGTTGACCACAGGCTTTGCATGTTGAAAAAGAAAAGGTGCACCCTGGCCATCAGGAGTATTTGGCTGCCACTTGTGCTGTGCTATATGTGCAGCTGGAGCATGAACATCAACAATGACGACAGAGTCTGAGGATGCACGAATAGCAGAAGCAGGAAGATTGCAGCGCTCATGCATTGGGACTGTGTATGATCTAAGCTCCTTAGGGTTTCGGAATACAGTCTAAAAAAGAAAAATGAACCTAAGACGTTAGCAGCGGATATACACCACATAATAAAACATGGGTTCTACACATTCTAGCCACAAGAGATTATTGAGCAGATGAACAATAACAAAATAAGCCTACGTTGGGATGGAGCTTATTTGGTAGCTTCATCCCTCAACAAATCCTCTAGTTATACTGGCCTAATACGATGTTCTACATTTTTCCCACAATACTCAGGAAAAAATGCATATCTTTGATCTGATCTCTCTAGTTATAACAAATCCTTCATAAAGGTACCAAAAAAAAAGCTATGCATTTCATTATCAATCCACAATCCACATCACTAACAAAAATATGCGTTCAAGGAAAATTGAATAAGAAGCAAGGAAGTTCACATGCTAGATAGAGTTTGAAGGGAAAGATTATTTTCCTTATCAAGAACAAACACCAAGAATGATTTTATGATTCAATACAATTTATTTAGTGATACACACTTTTCTCCTATTGGTACCTTTAAAACTTGCTTTTACAGGTTAACCTTTTAACCTTTCCTTGAATGAGCTGATGAAGTCATTTTCAAATCCTAAACCTAAGTTCTTATCAAATCTTCTTCAAAGAGGAACATATCAAACTATCTCAAGTTTTTCATGAGTGATCAAGCATGGATCTCACTCAGCCTACAATATGAATAGTCGCAGACTTATAAAAAGAAAATGAAATCAAGATAAAACCTGCAAGTGAAGAGCATCAGCCAGTGATATTCTTTTCATGTGAGGGATGCTTAAAAGCTGAGAAGGGGTCTGCCCAAAGTAAGCAATCTGATCTTGAATGGCATGTTGTTGTACCTTTTTCAACCGAAGACGAAAAAAAGATATAAATAAAATAAAGAATTATTATCTCAACCATATATTATGACAAAAAGTACAGTATTGCCTACTGGATCAGTAAGTTTGTCAATATCAACCGCTCCTTCATAGGTGACATAAAAGAAAACATTGTTGGCAGCTACAGCTTCTTTCCCCCGTTGCTTATACCTGATTCATTTCAGTGGTTTAAGTTGATGTAAAAAAAATAATGAGATTGGGTATGAAAATTGTATATGCAACGAAACTTTTTAAACTCACCCAAATATTAAATCTATCCACTCATGCAAATGAGCAGATACATGCTCACTTTCAAGAGCCATTCTATGCTTATGAACAAAATCAACAGGATTTTTGGCCCATGGAGGGAGCTTGACAGCATCTATAGCAGAAAAAAAAAAACTATTTAGCGCTGTATTAAATTGATCATTTGGGAAAATATAAAACATGCTTTTCATTTGTACCAAGTGTTTCTCCAAGCTGTGTTGTTCCGAAATCAATCGCATTCTCATTGATCAATGTTTCAGGCAGGTAAAACAGTTCTGGAACCTACAATATGCAATCAAAAGAGAATGTATAGGAGCTTAGCACAAACACTATGTGAATGTAAAATATTAAGGACACAAACTAGTGGATGTGTGAACTTGATATACCAATTCTTTTACATCACTCATGTCCTCAAGAACACCATTCCATGTTGCAGCAATATCGAAAAACATCCTGTCTGCATGATCAAAATTTCCACCTTGCAGTTGGATAGAAAGAGTGGTGAAAGGCTCTAGGCGCACAAGATAGTATAGCACCTGGGCCACAAAAACTAGCTCTCATAAATGGCTGTTCAACTTATTTTAAGCATTAGTGGCATGAACTCCTCAGCAAAAATAAAGAAAAGAGCTCAATGAGTACGCCCTCCATTTCTTTTCAAGTGTTTTTAAGGTGATTATTACAGATTAATGAATAGACTAAAATACCCCTATTAAACAAAAGTGCATAAAACATTCAATGTTGATATAAGGAATGAGATGGGGGAAATGATAGCAAGAGGATGAGGAGTAGATTAGGGTACATTTGACAATTTATTATGCTGTTTGTTTTTCATTGTTTTCCTAATAAACTGACATATATTCGGAGTCAAAAATCTTATTAAAATATAAAGAGAACTGGTTCAAAATTGTTATATCTTTCTATACTTACTGAACAAACTTCTTCAATTAAAGTAAAATTATCAATTTAAAAGGCTTAAAATAGCTTCTTATTAGCAAAAACATATATACGCTCTGGGAACATGATAGTGATTTTCCAATTAGTACATAAGGAATTGATAAATTTCCCTATGGGAGGAAGAGTACCATTAGGAGATATTATAATAAGAATAGTAGTTATATCATACCGTCCCAGCACTAGAGTATTGTGAACCATAATGAAACTTAGGAATGACAGGATCGTCAAAACTTGAGTAGCGCTCTTGGAACTTGACAAGGCGCTCAGGATTTAGAGCACCAACAGGCTGTAAGAAGCCACAAAGTAAGCATACATATAACGGTTATGCCATGAGTGCAGAATACAGAACGAAATGATAAATCCACTACCTTTGAGAGGTCTCGATAAGAATCAGGATTAGAGAGATCAAGATCTGCTGAACTATAATCTGACAGAATCCAAGGAAATACAGGATACTGCAGAAAACATAAGAAAGTCAATAAATTCTCAGCTGATGCATTGAGTGAATGGAAAAAGACACACAGCACTAAACCTGAGTAATATCATTGTAACTACGCCCAGCCAGCGTATTCAGTTGCATCAAATAATCAAAATTACTGATCTGCAGAACGGACATTACAAATAGTATCAGTCAACAGAAAAATAAGAATACAATTACTATAACAGTATAACCTATGAGATACTAAGTATGACTCTGTTCTCTGTCTGGCGTGCATACCTCCCTCCTAGCCCAACGCTCCATTAACTGAGTTCTCTTCAAAAGTTGATCAGGTCTCTACAAATAGTTTTTAAGGACAAAAATAATATTATAAGAAACACGTACTCAGTAAACAGGTAAACTAGACATCATGGCAGAATGTGCTATTTTGTAGCCATGTAAATTTGCACGCATCTATGCTGATTACATAAATTTGAATGTATGTTTTCCAAACAGAAGCATGCATTTAATCACTATTTTCACAGATGTCAAGGAAAATGGCAGTAGGCAGTGAACTTTCTGGAAGCATACAGCTCAAACTCCGACTGTAGGTTGATCATGTACGACCCTTAGGGTATCATTTACACATTCTTAGACACTAATATATTTTGTATCATCCATGTCCCTCTTCCCTGCCCCCCTCCCCCCAAAAATGAAAAAGAAAGAAACACTCGCACACCTCTCAAACACCCCCATCAAACACCAGAAAATAAATACAAAGATACAACAACAACAACACCAACCCAGTGTTAATCCGCCTCGGGCGGGGTCTGGGGGGCCAAGATGTACACCCCCTTTCCCTGACATAAAATCAAGAGGGTGTGTGTGGAAGCCCAAGCAATATCATCATCGCCCGACAAACCCAAGGAAAATGAATGCAAAGATACCATGTTATACTATTAACTAGAAAATTTTCATCATTCAGAGTAAAAACATTTATCATGAATTCATGATAATGATAATGCAAGCAAAACATATACAATTCGTACTTTTTCTCTTTAATAATTAATTTCTATTTACGGGCTTCCACAAATTTGTGCAACTACTGACATAATTTGAACATCCTTCCATTTCCATGCAAGTCCATATTATAGCAAAAGCAAAGCATGTAGACAAACCTGTGTTGCAAGATATATATTGTTTAGATAAGGGGGATGTGCTTGAACAATAGCTCGGTATCCATTTCTTCTATTTTCACTGCTCTGCAGAGCAATTGATATGAAACAGCATTATAAAAAAATATATAAGCATCACATTCCCTTCATATATAGATTCCAGTACAGCAATTTACAAAAGTTAGCTTCTACCCCAAAATCAAAGAAGAAGTTGGACCGGTCAAGCATAAACAACTCCAAGGCACTTCTCCGCAGAAGGTATCTGCAAACGATTAAACGTATAGATAAAATACTGATTGGCATGTAGTATGCAATTATGTTAAGCAAATCTAAGAAAACTAAAGACAAGGTAAACCAAGGCCTGGGACTAATTCAGATTATACAAAAAATGGATGTTTCCATGTCTCATGAATGTTCAATATAAGTACATTTTTGTCGAGCATCGGATGTGCTCTTCCACTAGAAGTAAACCTGCACAAAATCCGGATGTATGCCAGGATTTGGTCAAAAGCGCAGTCTGATTATTGGGGCCGAGCAGGGCAGGCACCACTTTTATTATAGAGAAAACTATGATTTTTTTATTTACAAAAGAGCCTGTAGTGTACTTACTTACCAACCCAGTGTAAACCCGCTTTGAGCAGGGTCTTAGGGGTCAAGATATGCGCACCCTTCATTATACAACAACAACAACAACATTGAGCCAGTGCAGTTCCCCTCAAAGAGAATCTGGGGGGTCAAAATGGAGGCACTCCTGGCTTATCGCAGAGGGGGTGCGACCGAGGACAGACGGATCCCGTTTGGGGTGTTGGCAGCTTGGGTATGCATAAATGTATATATATAAATAAATAAAATGAACATGCATTTACATGTTGTATATGTATATTGTATGCATAAATGTATTTAATATATTTTATCCGAGCGGTCAGTTGGGCCGGGACCCCCTTCCACAAGACCACCCCCTAGTCCATACCCCACCCTTTTTTTCTGGGCTGACCACCCTGGGCTTGTTCGTGGTCTAACTGGAAACAATTGGCATAACCCAACAACTTCTACCAACCCTACTCCTTAGGTCTATCCTCCTCCCTGCCTACCTATCACACGTTCAACAATGAATTTACTATCCTTAATGCTAGATATCTGTACATCAAAAGTTTTCCTATTCCAGCCACTCCATTGAAAATAAACCATGGAGACTACTCAACTAAGATAGTTATAAGAAATAAGAGATACTCTTTTGAATTCAAGCAAAAAGATGTAACAAGTCTCGCATTCATTTTGTCTGAGGCTCTGAGCCATGTGATAAGGTATATTTCAGGACTGATGGACATTGAAAAAGAAAATAAACAAATAAAAAATAACAGAGGATTTCAGGATTAATGGATAACGTCCAGAAAATCAATCTTATCATCTCACCTTCTACTATATATTTGATGAAGGGAAGTCATCATCCAGCAATAATTCTTTATCTCATCTCTGATCTCAGTGTTGCAATCAAGCTGATTCCCTTCTACCTTGCCCTCAACTTTGTCAGCAATAAAATTAATTCTCTTTGTGGTTATCTGAAAATCACGAAAAAAATATGTTATCAAACTCACGACTTTGAACTTTTGAAGAACTAAAAAATATCAGCATGTGGATATAATGGGCAACTAAATGCATGTTCAAAAAAATAAAAAGCAAATCATTTCATCAATAAACTACTATAGCATATTATACATGTAACTGAGCACAAATTCACATGCCCCCAGCCTTTTACAGTGGGAAGGCTTTTTAACCAAATAAAACCAATATTCAGAGTCAAAGCAGGGATGAACAGCTATATGACTGTAAAACTTGGGGTTAAATTGACACATCAATATTATAGCCTCATAAACTACAGATATGACTATTGTTCATATTTCAGAACTTCACAGAGTAAGTGTCTCAGATTGGGTAAACTACTAACAATGATAAACAAATGAAATTGCCAACTAGCACCAAACAATATTTATGACAAATAAACATCATTTATGCCTGAATTTACATCATCAACTTCATTTCCCTCTCCCTAAAATTGGGAAGTAACAGTTCAATTTCAGTCTAATAAGCATCATCCATACTGTTGGTCAAAACTAAGATGTCTCTAGTAAGATTCAAACTTACTTGAAAGGTTCCATGTACGATCTTAAGAGGCCTGACCATAGAAGCAGGTAGCTCAAGGATGATTCTTTCATCAAGCTCACTGGGGACATACCCTGGTGCAACTGCTGATGGATCTTCAGTCATGCCTTGATTACTACTAACTTGGCTGTCTCTAGATTCAGAAGATAGCAGCATGGGTGGATCAATTGCTCCAGATGGTCTATATTGATTCTCCACATGTTGCTCCCCCTCAAAATCCTTTATACCCATGTTATAGCTATCTGAATGCTCATCATCTTCAGTTATTGAATCCACAGAGATTGCTTCCGGGGTTAACATGGAAGCATTTGATGGATTTATTAGACCTTGTCGATTTTCCTCCGTTTCTATTTGATGCTCATTATTGGCAGCTGCACCGATGTGATCAGACCCCCTATAGCTCCTCCTCAAACACCTTCTCATCCTAGAAGAACTCTCCACGAAGTCAAGCCTCCAAAATACCTGCAAATTCAGGAGAAAAAAAAAACATATTCTCAACTGGAAGTTGAAATAGTGATGACGAATGTGCATGACCAAAACAATTATACAGCGTAGTTTAAATTTCTTGATGCTGATATTATGTAAAAGTATGACATTAATTATTCATACAAACATCTACATGCTAGGAAGCATAAAAACTTGATAAACTTGGAATGATAGAGGAGGCAATACTTTCTCAGGATTGCTCAGATCATCACCAGATGGACCAAAAAGGCATCTCATCTCTATCAGGTAATGAATCAGCTTCCGCCATGCACGATTTCCTGTGATTAGACGATGCCTTGATATGACAGCAACTTGTGTCCTCCTATCAATCTGAAGAAGACAGAGGGGCGCAAAATGCATTTATGCAAATCATATGCATGACGTATTTCTACCAAAAAAAAATCATATGCATGACGTAAAATACATGATTTTGAATAGATTACATACCTCTGACCGTTGAATGTTTCTAGCTAAAGCAAAACTAGCAACGAGCACTGCAATAAATTTGTAGCATAATGCATTCAAATCCTTTCCATAGACTGACACTGTATCAACTGGCTGCAAGCACTCCATCCAGGCGGTTCCCATTGCCTCAAAAACATTCCATCTCTGCACACGCTCCATATCAGTTGCATTCCTTCTATGTGCTGAAGTAGCCATTGCTACAGCACTAAGGCCCCTTCCTGAACCAATTTTTGCATTCCGCTCCAGATCACGAGCAGCGACCATGGCAGCAGCCTTTGCTGCAGCCTTGTCCTTCGGAACAGGAGACTTGTTAGGTACCCCTGCAGGCTGGTGAAAGCTAGAAAATGTCTGAAGTCGCATTGTTCTCCGTTCAAGAAAAGTTCCATCACGTTTAAGCTGTGATGTAGAGGAACGGTTTGGAGTTTCTCCAGAAGCACCAGCAGCAATCATTGCTAATGCCATAGCAGCAGGTGGGGACGCAAAAGCAGCAGCCCATCCAGGAGATATCATGCCAAGAGCAGCCTATAAATAAGTACACGAGCAGCCCATTCAATAACAATCCTCATAATCATCATTAATATGTTGCCTAAAATATCTACTGTAACAACTATTTTGGTTTAACAAGATTCGAAATCTAAAAAGACATCTATTGCTGAGCGAAGACTGTATAAACTAGTGTCAGTAATTGGCAACATCAAAAATTATTTCCTTATGAGGTGACTCTTCTGATTTTTGTAAGCATAAACACTCAAGGATAGAGACCCTTGCCTTGCAAATATTAACAAACAACTATAAAAACTGTTACATCTCCCAACAGCTGAGGTGCAATAAGGAGGTAAAATAACATTCATACCACAGCAGAGGCTACATCCTCCAATATCCCAGTCTAAGGGTGTGGAGATTGTTATAACAAACACAGTTATCCCAACTAGGAGGCTGCTTTTGACATGCCTGAATTATATCATATTGAACAAAAAGAATCATTGAATATAAGGGCTGTAACTTTCTATATATACAGGAATACACTTACCTTAATGGTGAACATAAATGGAGAAGCCTATGGAATGTCTATTAAGCTTACAGAGAAATATGATAATTTGGTATGCAATTGAAGAAAACACTAAGGACTCACGAAATACCATAGAGATGGTTGGAGAGATTACAAAGCACAAGCAGGCCATACAATTTTTTATAAGTACTCAGGGGAACATTGTCATTTCTATATCTGGAAGACATAGCTAGAAAAGATGACATTAGAGAATTTGATGTTTTGAAGAAATATCTTGCATGTGAGTTTGATGAGAGATCTTGAAGCACTAAAGCCCTTCATCAACATGAAACTTTGCAACAAATAAGACTGTTCCTTAGTGTATATATGTTTAGATCTCTTCAAGAATATCAAATGTTAGGTTGGACAGTTTCAGAGACAACTAAGACACCTAATGTTAAGTTGGATTTAGTGGGAAAACTGAAGTGTGCGCTTCGTCGCTCCAGTGAGTGAAGAGTGCACTTCATGAACACTATTTGCTTCAGCCCTCTTGAAGTGAACCCAGTATTGCTCCTCACTTTAAGCGAGAGAAGTGATGCTTAAGTTTCACTTTTTCACTCATAGTTACAAGGAATATGATATTCCAAGTATCAAACTACGTATATAGGAGCTAACTTCTAAGATTTAGTACCATCATTACATTAGCAGTAGAATTATTATATTTCCATTAATTTCAATAGTATGGGTTGTTTTTATATATTTTTCATCTGTAATATATTACGTTGTATGCCTAGAGCTACATAGTCTGTAATTTCTTTAATTGAATATAGAGCATATAGCTCATTCTCAATTGTCCAAATGATCTATATTACCATGTTCATGTGAGGAAGAAAAGCATGAGAGACAGACAGACAGATAATAAGTAGGAAGTGGGAACAAACCCAGCAAACAATGTGAAAAGAATTAAAGGACAAAAAGTGAAAAAACACTTATGTCAAGGACCTCAATAGGAAGAGCATCTGCAGCCAAAGCCCGGTCATCCACAACCAGGGGATTTAGACCGTCTAGAGTAGCAAGTTCATGAATTCCAGCTAAAAGGGGACGCCATCTCCTCATGACAGCAACAAATGCCGGTACAATAGCCTCCAAATATTTTTTCCGAAGAGGGATTCTGTGTTTGCCAATAGCATGCCATATCTGGATTTAATACAGCATTAGCCACAAAAAAAATGATTCAGAAAAATGACACAATAGCAATCAATATAGTTAAAACAAGTTATAAGGAAGCAGAGTCTCTTTTTATGGGAGAGAGCAGGTGTATCAAATATAAAACCAACACATGTATACCTGAGTACAGCAAGAGAGCAGGAAAATTCAAGAAGATTTAATCTAGGAAAAATGACTCAAAATAATCTAAAGTATCAACTTTCAATCAAAAATAATTCGAAATTTGAAAATCACCATTAGCGATACGAACTATTTCAATATTAACCAAAAACGATCCGAACTCATTTTCCAACGAGCTTTCCGGAGGAATCAATGATGTGGTGATCAGATATATTTTAAACAAGCGTAAAATATTAGGTTGTTATGTCAGATTTTTGATCGCTACATCATTGATTCCTCCGGAAAAATCGTCGAAAAATGAGTTCGGATCGTTTTTGGTTATTATTGCGATAGTTCGTATCGCTGGTGGTGATTTTCAAACTTCGGATTATTTTTGGTTGATAGTTGATACTTGAGATTATTTTGAGTCATTTTTCCTTTAATCTATTAGTGAATAACACATGATAGGAATTGTTTGACCTTATAGCTTCTTGTCATTCTTTTGTTTGATCCTATTCATATGTCTTCCTTATACATAGAGACTTTCATCAATAAATTATTTGGTAAGAGAAAAGAGCAAAATTATAAAGGATGGTAGAATTTGTGGTAAATCTTTTCTGAATCAAGAAAGCATTATCATCAGGGTGATGATATAATTCTGCTACGAACGAATTCTAATTTGATTTCATTTTGATAGTATATATATATATATATAGGTTGTAATGTTATTATTCAGAAAAGATACAAGACTTTCACTCTCATTTTCTTCATGATATCACACATCCAACACTTGATCCGGGTACTACAGTTCCTAACATATTTGGGCTAGCCAAGTGAGCAAGACTCGTTACTGAGGATTAAGGAAACAAAGGTTTCATTTGGCTGGGCAAGTGACAACTCAATGCCACCAAGGGCAAGTTTGACCCTTATGCCTTTCGTGATGCCTGAACATAAATAACCTCTACATCACCAATTCTTCCTTCTAACCCTGAACCACTAAACCCACCACTTGAGCCCATTAGCCGCAAGCTTGAATATCCAAACAACCAATCGGGTGTTCTAAACCTGAATCTCTGTATATGAATCATGAATGCACCAAGAAGCATTTATACCCGTTGGCTCATTTTGTGTCATTTCAAAGTTTATCTGCAAACCATAAAAGTTCCATTTCAGCCCTAAGCACGCTTGTTATTCCTAAATCATTCACTGAACCACTATCAAAAGAAGAGCGGAGATGGTGGATATAAACAAGGACACTTTCAGAGACAGCATCAGATAGACACACAATCACTTTTCGTTCTCTAAGAATTTCTCTCACAACCACAAAATTTTCTTTCAGCCCTAAACACAACTGTTATTCTTAATGCATTGACTGAACTTTGAAAGATTGATTCAAAAGAAAAGTGGATATGATGGAAACAATAAAGGACACTCACATAAAAAAAATTCAGATGCACACACAAACACCCACCACACAGAGAGCAGGAGAACAGAGATAAACCAGAGCAAAGGTAAGCTCCACCAGTCAGGAGATATAATTCTGACTGATCTTCGAGGCAAATAGCAAAACATAAGGAAAGATGTAGGAGATCCAAGACAAGTCAGCCTTTCCTCACTTATACAAAAGGGTGGCCTGAGTCTTACCCCTCTGCCACCCTACTAAACACATTTCATATCAGAGACCTACTAGAAAGATCCTCTGTCAAATGGACCCTTATAGCCTTCTATAATATTTATATCTATCAGAAGGCTTGCTATGAAATCAGAAATGGATGTACTGGAGAACAATGGGACTTGGGAATTGGTTCATTTAACTAAGGTTAGAAAAACATTGGGTTGTAAGTGGGTAATCACAGTTGAATACATGGGTAATCACATATGTTAGGAAAAGCCTTTAATTTTTGCAAAGTGTTGAGTAATAATGTGTTTCATTTTCGTGAGAATATTAGCAAGCTGAGAATGCATTCACCAGCTTGAAGGGAAGTGTATGAAATCTTGGGAGAATCATTTTTGATGATATGAACTCATTCTAATTTCATATGATGTTGACATGATTTATATTTTCCCTTTATTAGTGTAAGGAGAGCACGTACATATAAAAAATTTAATCTATTTTCTTCAATTTATTCATAAATGCTTCCATATAACCTAAAAATATAAATCAGTCTCATGAGATAGAGAGGTAATAGTCCAAAAATAAAAAAAAAACTATGAATATAAATAAAAGAAATTTACCTCGGAATAAAGAACCGAGGACGCAACCAGAACCCTCTGTCTTTTTGACTCGGAAATTGGCATATTAAGAATAGGCGAAAGCACACTGTAAAGAATATTAAAAAAGTTAAAACCAAGAGATGAGGAGAGAAATAGATATGAAGAGGATATAGCATCTAACCCACAGTTACTACCCTTACAAACTTTTAAGAAGCTACCTAGTTTAAGTTATCATTATAATTAACAGGATGGAGGAGACCAACTTGCATCAATGGGTACTTAAAAGAAATGGGTACATAACACTTATCATTACATTCAATCCAATTAGCATAGGCGTGCATGACTAAATGAAATTGGCAAAAATATCCAGAGATGGCAACTTCACAATGCGTACTAAAAAGAAATGGGTAAGACCTAGTTGAAGTAATTTGAGTAACATCTACAAAGCTACAGCTAAAAGATTTCATGTAGAGATATTAGTAGGCAGATACGAAAATCGATGACAACTGACAATTGATGCACAGACTTCTCTTCATCGTCTTTCTTTATCCTGACAGTTTATAAAGTAAATTCCAAATATTTCTTTGTCTTAAAAGAACTTTCTTCAAACAAACTATTAATTTACTTAACCAACATCATGTTACATCCCATATTAGTACATCATGTTACATCAGCATATCAGTTTGCAGTAATCTTGAGATATTAGTAATCCAAAGAATACTATCCCAAAATACGAGAAAATTTTTGGAACCAGGAAGAAACTTTTACCAAACTTGTAATAATCACAAGCATCTGTTGAAAACGCCAGACCGTCAGTCATAACACAAAAAGCTGTAAAACAAACTTTTCATACACATACCTCCATAATAATGCTGATCTTGATGGTCTCGCAGATATTCTGGAACTGGTGTCCAATGAACCTAGGTTGACAGGTCGATATGAAACCACTGGTGTCAGGTCATCATAGTTTAAACTGCTGATCAGCATATTATCATCACCACTGTCTTCTTCCCTCATAGAAAGAAGAGCCATCCGCAACATGCATAGGAATGGTTGATCACTATCCAACAATTGATAAAGTGCAGCCATACCTCCCATTCCTGTACCAGAACCCCCTCCAATACCAAGACCCCCACCAAGTCCAGACTCATCTAAAAGCAATGCTTGCAACATTGTAACAGACTTCTTTATCAGAGGGAGCTCAATCCAATTCCCATTTGCATCTTTATCTAAAAAAGAGTTCCAGGAATCCCAACCACTTCCACCACCACCAAATGCATCTTCTTTTGAAGGAAGGCCAACACCATACCACAATTGGCTCCTGTATTTCCACCCCTCAGCCAAGTCTGCTGCACAGCTCCCATATGAAACAAAAGCACATGAAACAGACTCATACGGCTCAGCTGCTGCTGCAGCTGTCAAACGTTCCATCATTGCAGTTGAAATACGCCCATTTCCATCTGCAACTGAAGTGAGAACCTAACATGCATTGATGCAGCACAAGTTCCAGAGCAGACAAATAAATACTATGAGCTCATCAAGAAGGATATAGAGGATAAATAATCAAATAAAACGCCAACCAGATGCAGCAGGAAGTTAGAAAACATATATGCTAAGTCTACATGTATAGAGATATTACATGTCAAGATAGAGAAGGACATACATCAAGTGGTAGGCTGCCTGAGTCACCATCTGGGAAGCGATTCCCTGCAGATTCATTTGATTCTCCATCAGTGATGGTTGACAAATTGCCAAGATTGCTTGCAGGTGAGACAGATGTGGGCTGGGAGATAGCATTGGTAGAATGAAAAGCACACCGCAATTTGCTCTGCAAACGTAAATGATCTTCCACCAGCATCAAAATTACAATGGCATTCTCTACCAAAGCCACAGAAAGCTGAGCAGCATTCTCGGCTTCTGCCTTTGCATTTGCTGGTGATGAACACCCCGCGGCAACTCCAGCTGCTGCTGAAGCAATGACTTGAGTCTGAAAACGAAAATAACAGCTTGATACAGTTAGTACAATACATTTTCTTCAATCTACACTTCAAGAAAATCTATGGAAGCTGAACTGAAGGGAGGGAAAGGGGTCACGCTGAAGAGAGCTTTCTACCTGAACCTGAAGTTCTCGAGCTGAAAAGTCGAGCAAACTTCCCAGAAGTCTTCTTTTGAATATAGGCAAAGACGCTTCACGTCTGCAAAGTAGAAAGTGAACAAGGTGTGAGAAAAGGAGTATGTTTGGAAGATGTGTAATTAAGTCTTCCCTGCTGCCTTAGCCTAAAAAACAACCAATATAGAGGATATTCCACGTGTTACACCCAAGATCTTGCATATTCTGCATGATCGACAACACTTTCAAATTCTGTTTACCCCTTTCATCCTACACTCTTCCATATTGTACACAAAAACTCGATAAACCTCAACCTAATCCTAAATAAATCTCCTCCCAGAATTCTTGAATCACCACCTCATCTTACTTCTGTAGCCTTCACCCCACCATTTCTTCCAGCTCAAGCATCAGGTCCTTCTCTGACATGAATTTTTTCTCAAACCTCTACTTCCCTGACAATCCTTAGCCCATTGCTGACATTACCTAGCCTACAATGCAGCTACGCCCTCCCAATGTTGACGGAAACAACAGTCTTTGCTCATCCGGGTATCCACCACGGGTAGACGAGCTCGTCCTGTTATATACCGACTTTGGGTATTGGCCTGTTGGACTGGGGGAAGTAACAATAGGGGTTTGAATCTGACGACAGCTACCACCTTGCTGTGAAAGGTCTGGTGGCAGTGACAGCACAGTTCATGGCGCCTAAGGAGTTTTCGGCCCTGCCGGTGTCCACTCTGTCAGTATTCAGGTACTCACTGTACCTCACCACATTTGGCTTCTCCTTCTGAAATGACATATAAGGAGGATTGGAAGAAGAGACATTGACCAAGTTTCTTTGTTGGCGCCTGCATCCACTACCGTGTGTTGGTGAATCTGTCAGTATTTTAAGGGATTGCGTGGAGAACATAGGCTACTGTAACGACTCAGAGCTCATTGAGTAATGTGTCTTCTTCCTACGAGTCAGCAATCTACTGCCAACTCGTGCTGATCATCCTGTTGAAATTATTCATCCTGGGTTTGTAAATCTATAAATGGTCTTACGAGTTTTGCTAGCTTAAGTTTAATTTTGAAGTTTCAAGGTTCAAAATTTAATGCATTAAGTTGTATTAAATTAGCTATTTAATCCAACTTAATGCATTTAATTGGGTAATCCAAATGAACTCTTAGTAATCTAATGCAATTTAATGCATTGCATTAGGTGATCCAAACACACCCTTAGTTAGGGTTAGATTGATGACTTATGAATTTTATATACAGTCTTGAAAAGTGTAGGGAGTGGGGATGCCACACAGACTATCAAAATATTCGGTCTACCATGTGAACATTGCAAGACCTCATGTAACCACGTGATATTTCCCAAAACAATCCAGGCCCCGAAAGGCCGAAAGGAAGCAAAATGAAATACATAAATGAATCATCAACAACATCTACCCAGTTGGATCCCGTTACGAACGGGATCTGGGAGGTCGAGATGTACGTACCCTTGCCCCGGGTGTAAATCGGGAGGGTATGTAGGGTGGGCCCAAACCAACGGAAAACCAAAAGAAAAGGAAAGGGAAAAGACTAGAAAGGGGTGGAAAGAGGGCGAAAACGAAAAAGTAAAAAGTACGCAGAAAACTGAAAACAAGGAAAGAAACTGAAAGGGAAGAAACAGGTAAGAAAAAACAATCATTCAATTCAATTATAAGATCTAGTACATATAAATATATAATAATTAACAGCTCAAATTAGTTGGGCTCACAGATAATGACAGCATGGAGAAGACAAATAGAGGCCTCATTCCCATTCTAAATCACTTATAACAAGATCTAAGCATTGTTTCCCAATACTCTAGTTGGGTCTGTTTGGAAGTGCCAAAATGGCATCATATAAGTATAATTTGTCATTTTTTTATGAAAATATATTTTTATCATATTAGCTACCTTATTAGATTTTATCCGTAAAACTGTCATATCTAAAATGACATGCCAAACAGACCCAACGATAATCGGCACAACTCTCTCCGAGAAAAACAGTAAACAAGAATAAGCGAGCCAAGATTATACCAAGCTACCTTAATTGTATTACGGATTCAATTAGAAGATTATATTTTCCCACATGGAAATAGAAAGGAGGGGAAAGTGCAAGAGGTAAAGGTCAACTTCCATTAAACTCTAAACCACAGAATAAATGATTCAATCAATAAAAGACGAGAAAAAAAAAACAGAAAATTCATGGAAGTAGAAAAAAATAGAATAGGTTCTATACTCTTATCACATAACCAACCTGATGCGCTGATCTCCAGTGCTAGATCCACCCACCATTGAAAGCCACTCTGCGCAATGAATGGTTGCTTCAATATCCTGTAAAAAATGAATGAGATGTTTTAATGAAACTGAAATGAGAATAAAACAGATTGGTGTGCTTGGAAAATATATGTATGCCATATAAGCCATCCCTATCAGTACATCATTACGATATCATATCAAACCTTATTAACTAATCATAATAGTAACATTTACACAGTATGCATGTTTACACCCTATATCGTACTGAGTAAAAATGTTTCGAGCACTCCAGGACAAAATCAGCAGCATATAATAAGGGAGGAATGCTTTTTTAACACATTAGCCATAAAGACTCCTGGAATCATCCTAAACAGCCAACAACACTCTTTGATTTTTTACTGAAATTACCACAATGGAAAAAACTTCTTTATTTATACAGCATGAAGCAATTTTCAGTTTAATTATAACAACAAAACAGGGCAAAATTATGCACATAAAGTTCACTTCAATTATATATAGCTTCAGGTGCAAACAAAGGTCATTACAAATTCCTACACAGATAGAAGTTGCAATCCCATGAAATAAAAGTTCAAGAAAGAATAGACGACCTTCCACCCATCTTTTTGCCTCATAGAATGCTCCAACATGATGATTAAGAAACTGTGTACAAGATCCTCTATGTCTTCCAAGGATTTAGAAGTAGAGTCTTTGTCAGCACCCCTCTGTTAAACCACCAACAACATAAATGAATTTAAAAATTTCACTGGAGATAATTTTAATCCATTTGTGCAGACTAGACTCTAAGTTCTCCGCAATCATGTCACACTCCTTAGTAAGTCCAGAAATGGATGTTGCTACCTCATAGTTTGATATAAGAACTTCGAGAATCCAATCAGGCCACTCCTCCATTTGGGTAATGCAAGTCCTGTTCTCTGAATGACTGCATGCCAAAAACAGAAGATCCTGAAATCGTAGAGGAGATAGCTTCAGAAATCAGTCAAGATATTTCATATAGAAAACCTAAATTATAAACAAAGAAAAATAAGTGGGTAAAATATCTTTGTCAAGACATTTTTATTTGTAAAGATATTTCAATGGGTGAAAAAAGACTCGTTCCAATGAATGAAAATGTCTTTACAAAGACATATACCAAACTAACCCCAATTCATAGTGAGTAATTGGATTCACCACGTCCATCATTTGTAATGAATATATCACTTGGGAATATAATGATTTGTTCAAATAGATCGACAAAGGGAGAGAACACAAGCTTAGCATTCCTGATAAAGTTGAAAAGATCGCTGTCACAAAATACCACAAAGAATATTCATGACACTAAACAGTAAACAATGACAAAATTAAAAAAAAGGTATCCCAAAATAAATTATTGTTCTAAAAGCCAATTTTCCAGAATCCTGTCCATTAAGGAAGAAGTGATATGGCTTTTCATTTTTCTATGTTGTACAGCAGTTGATTGTTTCTCTTGTCCGTGATGAGCACAACCAGTATTAATATTTTCTTTCATAGTAAATCTTTACATTGCAGTTTGGCTGCCAAATGATAGCATGAATTGCAAACAGTGGATTTGTTTGGCCCACTTCAAGCAATGATAACTTGAAGAAATATAGTAATTGAGTATATATTAAATAAAAAAATGATTTTGTGTAATGCTTAAACTTCAATCTGTTGATTATGTGGGATATTTCTTCATATGGCATTACAATAACACTTTCTTTAAATAACATGAATAATGAATATGAAAAGTAGCTAGATATGAAATTTTCAGTAAAACTGGCTACTTTAGCTGTTTCACAGTGATTTCACTGATAATCACTCACTACATATTAGAAAAAAAATATCTATATAATAGAGGTATGCACAGAAAGGTAGCTGACTTGGTAAATCATTTCCTCCTATCCGTGTACTGTCATGAGAAGTTATTGTTCTATTGCATGAACTTCAATTTCTCTGATTCCAACAGCTTAAAGCAGGTAAATTTAGGTAGCACCAGTAAAAACATTGAAGTACAATTATCGAGTGGCTCACAGAGGAATTATCAAGCTTTGAAGTTAGTAAAGTAATCTGGTGGCATGTCAAAGAATGATTGACAAGGATAATATGTACACACTTTCATACTAACTACTAAGTGACAGGATTACCAAGTAATGGATAGATTTGTCTTTTTGCACATATGTGTCAAGAAAATGAAAATGAAATTGTGATCAGAAAAAAATTCAAGTACAGATACATATTACTTTCATGAGTCAAAGCAATAAAGAAACTGAAATAATATGTATGCAGTAAATCATGAATTGTCTGAGCCAGATACCTGCAGCACTTGGCTTTGCAGTGTCCTAGATGCAAAGGGAAGTGATCTTAGAAGAACCAGTAAGAGCTCTGAATGCTCAAACCGATGGGCAGAATCATACAAGTTCAATCCATCATCAGTTGACGTGGCATTTATCTGAGACAAAAAAGCACATTAATTGCATAGTCATAAACTGAACCTGCACCAAATATTTCACCGTCAAGAGGCTAATTTTCTTTACATCCACAATCTAACATGCCCATATTGCACAAAACTTTCAACACAAATGATGACAATACTTTTCCTATAGTGAGTCAAACAAATAGGTAAATTGTAAGACATACCGAGATTCCCAATAGAGTTGAGTATACGCGGGTAGTCATAAGCCTTTTTGGTGCTGCCTGGAAACCTTTTTGCAGAGCAAACAACAAGAGACTAACTTTATCATCAAACATAGAGCTGCCTGAACCATGCATCCCAGTACCTAAGAGATTGCTTGTAGCATCTGGTGAAGTCTGAGATCCAAGTTTTAAATAGCCAGATACGACTAAAGTGCCCAAGAGTTTGATAATTCCAACAACAATATCGTCACTTCTATCAACATTGTAGACGTTGTTTCGAGCATTATCAGCGCTAATTGAGAAGTTAATCCCACCTACATTTTGTGCAAAGAAATTCTCCGAGAGAGACGTTTTTCTCACTATAGGCATTCCAGCTGCAAAAGTATTGTTGGTCTCAACACTCTTGGCTTCAGCAAAACACTGCCTTGTTTGAGACTCGAGCTCAGAAACTTTTTCCTCAATTGATGGTACCTTTTCTTCTTCAACTCCATCCGTACTTTCATATTTTCCGGTCATAACTGAGTCACCACTGCTTTCAGAATCATGCACAGGTAAATCTTCTTCATCATTTCCATCAATAGAGTTAGATGCAACATAATCACCAGCCTTTGCTTCGCGTTGCAGAAGAACAAGAAGTGTTTCTACTCCACCACATGATAGAAATGCCTCTGCAAAAGTCTTAGCCCTTAGTGCATTTGGCTGTACAACCAACCGATATATCAGGTGCAAGACCCTAGTAACCTGTATAAAGACATAAATTATGTTAGAAAAACTAAGCTGCAAATATAAGATCAACCACAAAGTGATCAAACACAAAAGATTGAGGATCATCAACCGATTTAGAAGTTGAAGTCATATTATTGATGCTTTCAGGGCCAAACTTTCCTTACTAAAAGCCCTAGTAACAGACTCTCTACTACCTTTAGTTGAGAATTTACAGACATTAAAGCAAATAGCTTGTAAGAGACTCTAGTAAAGAGACAACTTCAAAACAATAAAAACCATTGCTGACAAGAAATCAAATCCAACATACACCTTTTTTAAGGAATAATATCAGAAAATGAAGAAAAGAATGTGCAGAGAATAAAGGATGAGTGTCCTTCAGGAATACAGCCAATAAAAAATGCAAGACCCTATCAACATTATTTGTAACCAAAATGTGCACAACCAGAATTAGAGTCTATAAAACTATTTGTGCTTCTTTGGCCAACAATACTTATTACTCAAGAAAATTAGCTCATTTCCAACACAGATCACATATGTCAACTTTTTAAATCAAGCAACCAAAAAAATTCTTCTGCAACTAAAAACAAATTATACACACATTAATTTACCATTGTGTTGAAAATATTGATATACTTGTGGAACAAATAAGAATGTCCACTGATTTCTGTTAAATAAATCATAAATTGAATAAGCATCAAATCAAGCATGCATCACCCTCACACCAAAGAACGAGGTATAATGGATAACAGTATCTGAATCCTTCTCTTGGTTTATGGAAATACTACAGAATAGCATATCTTAATAGCCATCAGAAATCTTGTTATCTTATTTGACATGGAATACTTTTTTCTCATTGACATGCTCATAAATTCTCTGCCTCCGTGAAAATTCAGCTAATGCTAACTGCTAATTTTGCTCCACCTAGACTTCCAATTTTTAATTCACATCAAACATCAAACCTAGAAATCTCATTTATATTCTTTTGGAACAAGCCTAGTAATGAATTTAATGCTTAGTGTAATCTTTTGCAATTATCAATAGTAAAGATATAGCTCCTTACATTCATATAGATTAATAAGAATTTCACCTCTAACCAGCTTTTTGGAAGAGACCTCAGGTATCAGCACTTCAGTTTCAGTGGTCAAGTAAACACTAAATTAATACATGCTTAAACACTTCATCTCCCAAGAAAACCATTACCATACGTCCCCATTCATGTATAAACCAGAAAAGGAGATAATTTTTTATTATTATCAATATACAACAGCTAAGACACATCATAAAAACTTTTAATGTAAGAGAAATGTAAGGGAACACAACAGTAAAAGCACAAATACATTGTCTCTCTTTTTTCTGTATAAACAGCTCCGTCTGCAGCAAAATGATTATACCAAACCGAGAGTTAATTCTGCAAAAAATTATTTGGCTCTAGAAAATTCCCTGAATCCTAGTTACCTGATTCGGTTGTGGACAATCGACCATGAAACCAAGCAAGCAGCGCATATCATCCACAGCTAGTGAAGGTGGCGCTGCAACCACAAGTAATTCAATCACTACCAGGAGTTCTTCAATTAAAGCATTTACTGCACCAATAGGACGATCCTTCCCATTTAGAGAAAATGTATTCACAGAGTCCTTTTCACGAATTATCCAATAGCATCTCCTACACCCATCAAGAAGTGCTTGGATAGCATTGGCATCTCGCATAACAGATGACTCAGTGAAAACCATGTCAGCCAATGATGACAAAAGTTTCTTCTGCAATCCGTAGTTGCACAGACTCCACATTTTTAGATCCAATAACAAAGTACTAAAAAGCTGTACTTTAAGCAAATGATTGTGCTTCTGCGCTTGACAAAGAGAAACAACTGCTGCCACCAGCTCTTCATGTCCTATACCATCATGATTCCTAGCATCTAGAGAAGATAATGTTTGCAGAAGGTAACTCAAGATCCTGGACAAAATTTCAGGCCCTCTTCCACGAGACAATTCTTCATTGTTTCCAGGGTGCTGAATAGCCATGGCAATGATCCTAAAAATTGGAGCAGCCAGGGCAGCAGTTGCCAAAGACAAGGACAAATTTGCTTGTTCTGGTTCCAAACTATCTTTCTTCATATTGCTTACTGTTAATGGAAGTAACGACATGGGACCACCATAAGCTAGGGCCCAAAAAGCTTCAACAGGACGCATCCTCGTAGCAACATGTACCTGACCAAGGACTTCAGCAGGTCTTCTAAGCATGCCTGAAACACAAAATGTCAACATTTATCAGAAACTATACAGAGAGAAAGACACCTAACTAAGAAGTCCTCCGGACCTACTCTATGCAAAACCTTAAAAATCCTTTATTCCAATCACAACAACAACAACATTGACCCCGTTGGCTCCCGATTGAGGCGGGATCCGGGGGGTCAAGATGTATACACCCTTGCCCCGTACAAGACCAGGAGGGTGTGTCGGGAACAACCCAACGTGGGGGGTGGGGGGGTGGGGGGGTATGGGGGGACCTCGGCCGGGGACGGCCAAGGGGTGGGACTAAAAAAAGCCGCGTCCTCGCCCCTAAGTGGAGGAGACACGGAAAAAAAATCCTTTGTTCCAATCATTAAAGAATATTTGGTGATTGCAGTACAGAGAGATAGTAATATAAATGAATACGCAAGTATGTAACTTAAGTGGAGGAGACACAGAAATCTGGAGATAACTATCATCATCAACACATAATTGAAAAGAAATTTATTACAGTCACTTCTGTATTTTATGATTATATACTTGATGAAAAACTCAATGGGTAAATATATGCTCTGAGTTTTCCTTGTTTAGACTTACAAAAATTGATTTCAGGGGCAGAAAGATAGAAACCGTACAAAAACAGACCCCGCGGAGAACAGCATTAAGTAACCATAAGAGATACATCAGAACATTCCTGAAGCTGAAGAAGTGAAACCACTGAAAGCCTAGGAAATATTCACATTGGATCTACCAACAAATAGTGTAAGACAAAAAAAATAACACCTCGTCTGACAAAAAGCTAGAAGAAATTTTTATTATTCCCCTCCACACAAAGGCAAATGAAAAACAATGTTCCAAAACAGCATCATACAAGTTAAGATGATATACTGAAAGAGTAGTTCAATTGCGGGAGTAAGAGTTTCTCAGATAACAAATCACAATCTCAAATTTGAAGAAAACAAGAAACAATTATAGTTTAATATTATTTAAACTCAGTATATGAAAGTTCTCCACAGTTTACTTCGTGAAGAATTTCTCCTGTGGAAAAGGATATCAGAAGGACATCAGAGAGGGAGGGAGGGAGAGAATGTAAAACTTTGACAGACCTGCAGCACCGCTTGGCGAAGCATCTGGACAGAAACGGCCACTAAGTAATCTTGGATGATAGAGAAGGTGAATAGATCCAGCGATCTCCGCATCCAGCATCGAGCTCTCTTCTGCCAAGTTCCGTACACAATCACTTGTCGCTCGCCATGGTAGCCCTGCTCCATTCCCAAAAGATGGTAGAACATCACCACCCCTAGCAGCTAAACGGGCCATCTTCTCAGGGCCAATTGGTTCCTTAAAAATGTATATCGGACCCATCTCAGCAAATAGGGGGCATTGACGACGACGGCGTTGTAATCCTGCCATGGTTGGAGGAGGGTTTGTTCCCATACAACAAAATGCAAGTGGCTTGGAGATCCGAGGAAAATCAAATGGACGGCTCTCATAGAGAGTCCCATCAATATAAAGTCTTAACTCACTCTCAGCCTTCCCAAGTAGACCTTGCTTGCAGGTGTGCTCCAGACCGATGAAATACCAACACTGAGGCTTAAATGCATGAGTAAAATGTAAGGAAGCCTTCTTTCCCTTCCCACCACCACTCTCAACTACCAAAAATTGTGCATGGAAATATGCTTCCACTCCTTGATTGTCTGCAGTTAAAAAACTAAAAAGACGTGGCATATGCGCAGTACCTTCACCAGCCAGTGCACTTGCAGCAGCTGCAGCAGACACGGCCGATGTTTTCCCAGAGGTAGCTGCAGCAGCTGCAGCAATAGCAGCAGCAGCAGTTGCTGTGTTTAATGTATCAGCAAATGACTCAATGTAAATCCATGTAACAAATGCATATCCATTAGAGAACGGCCAGCGGCTTTCACCTGGCCCAAGCAAGCCAGAGCTTTCACCATCAAACTCAAATGTACTAGCTGGTCCCCTGGATTCTTTTCCACCAACTGCCTTCTCCAGTGCAAGCATCAGCCTGGGAGCCCATGGAGTGGTTAGAGTTCTGGTGATGACCCGGAACCACGTATGCAAATCGATAACACTAAGAGAATGCCCTGCTAAGTGTTGAATACAATAACATAAGGGGGCACCATCCCATTTCATCTGTTCCCTGGAATTAGCATCATCAAAAATCTTTTCAGCTGATCTTAAAAGAACACCAAGCAAACCTGCATTGGAGCACATTGCTCTGTTTCTAGTACAAGCTCCCAATATGGCAAGCAGTCCCCTAATCATCCGCATCCTAGGAGACATGCTACTAGAGTTGTCACCATCACAAGGAAGCCAAGGAATAAGCTCCCCAGAGATAACTGCAGCCCTGGAATTGAGCATCACACTCGGAGGATTGTTATCTTCATCATCTTCAAAACTTTCAACGCCGCCCATTGTGGCCAGTAGTGAGTCAACTACCAAGAAACCAACACTATCAGTGTCCTCGTCATGTCCAAATCTTTCTATTCCCTGTACAATATTCTTAAGTTTGTGCAAGCACTCAGGCTTCCCCATGATTGCAGAATCAATTAAATGTAGAAGCTCTGGTGACACATTAGGAACTACAGCTCTTGGCTTAAACTTTTGAGGTGAATCATATGGAGATTGTCCAGATTCCCCATAATCAGCACTAGTGGAAAATGAAGTTTTCCTTGAAAGATCAACTTGTTCTGTAGTCCCAGGGCTTGAGCTGCATTGGTCTTCTTGCGCCCCAGCAACAGGAGAGCTATCAAACTCTTTCAAGTGTCTACCAATTGATGTCCCTGAGGAATCCTCTTTCCCTCCAGATGAACGTTGCCCATCTTCATCTGAATTAGGCAGTATATCTGATCTGTCACCAGCACTCTCATTCAATTCCTGATCCTTTAAAGACACTTGTTCAAACTGGTCATCTTCAACCACTATTGAAGAAAATGCAACATCTGTGTTTCCGCCACTGATACTTAAGGCATCAGGAAGCACAAAGGATGGTCTTGTCTCTTCCGTTACACTACTGTCTCCCTCACCATCAGAGACTAAGAACTCCCCTGATATCTCAATATGTTGCTTCCTTTCATTGTCCTCCATTCTCATCTACTTTTACTCATCTATAACATTTACAAAAATCAACCTGAAAAAAGAAGAAGAAATAATAATGTATAAGGTTAATCAATCTCTCTTGATTACAACTGATTGATATATGAGAGAAGATCCATTAGCATTCCAAAGACTGGAGCACCCTGTTACTCTTTATTTTTCAGTATATTCAGTGGCGGAAGCAGGTGGGGGCGCGTGGGGCGGCTGCCCCCACTAGCGGCCGGGAGATCTCGACCAGGCGCCAGCGGCACAAAACAAGTGAAAATTTGGATCTTTCTCGATTGAGAAATAAGAACCACGGTTGACATAAAGACATAGGGAAACAAAATTCAATTGAGAATGACAAGTTCAAACCGATCAATTTTGGAGACGAATTTGTAGACTTTGACGAGGCGGAGAACATATGCCGGCGGTGAAGAATTCGAATTCTTTCTCCCGATTCTGTCGTTCCGTCCTGATTCTCTATCTGGGTCCTTCTTAGGGCTATTTATCAGTTGAATGAACTTGGGACAGACCCGCTAGACTAAAAAAAAGGACATGCTCGTGATCGGCTCAGCCATTTATTTCAACTTTTGGCGTTGTAAAATGTAACAAGACTTCAACTTTTGGCATTGTAAAATGTAATAAGACTTAATGTTTGGAACTTTTTTTTTCTTTGGTCGAAGGAACTTTATATTTGGCATCCGGTCTACACTTAGCATATAGACTTAATTTGGCTTTAACTTTCGCCGTTATAATCAATGCTGATTTAACTATAATGGCTAGTGTTTATTCTGCACAGAATTAATACTGATCGTTATAACTAAAGACGCAGTTACCATAACGGTTGAGGTGGGGCACATAACTATCACTTTAAATGCATGTGATGATCCTACCTAAAGACGCACTTTCTTCTCTTAGTCTCTCATTGGCCATTATGACCGGCACAATTCCGTTATTGCTTTATCTTAGTAGTCTCTCATTGGCCATTATGACTGGCACAATTTCGTTATTACTTTATCTTAGTAGTCTCTCATTGACTATTATGACCGGCACAATTCCGTAATTGTTTTATCTTAGTTTATATAACACGTGATAAAACATATTTGAATTAGAGTAATGGTTTCCTACATTGATTGCATGTCGCTTTGTAGAATAACACTAGGTTAAAGTGCATAAAACAAAATCGGATTTAAATTCAACACTTGTGGGACCATCGCACAAGCATCTTGTTAAAGCTAGCTTACCAAGCTTTCAATATTAAACTCAAGATTATTTTCTATTAACGACATTTTGCCAAATCTAACAAATACAATGCTATAATGTAATTGTTTCTAAATATAAACTGTTTTGTATCGTTTATTTTTTTTACTTCTTATAGTTATATTAAGATTTGCAACGTTTATAGTTTTCCAAATCATCAAAAAGTGAGTTGGGATTTCACAATGTTTTGTTAACAATCAAGTCATATGACAACTCTTCATTAGATTAGGAGTGGAACTAACAATGTTTAGAAGGGGGTTGGATTCTGTTTTTTTATTTTTCGCACGAGTCATTGATATTTCTCTTAATAAATTAAGATTCATAAAAAATACTTGAAAATATAACACTTAAAATTTAACCAATTATTATCTCTTGATCTAAGAAAATAAATCTATTCGCCGCTTGTTTGGTTGACAAATCATTTGATAATCTCTTGCCCTAAATATATACGCTTGATTGAAGAGTAATGATTTCAGGTACAAAAAAGAAATCTGAAATGTCGATAACCATCTCCGACTCACGGTCGTAGTTTGTAGTGTCACGAGTGCTTTCTAGGAAGCAAAAGAGAAATCTGAAATGCTGAATACAACTTCAAATGGGCCGCATGTTCATGACCAGAAACTGAAGTGGAGTCCTCCTCCTTCCACTTGGCTCAAGCTTAATGTTGATGGTTGCTCTAAGGGGAATCTTGGTTCAGCAGGTGGTGGGGGCATGCTCCGTAATGAGGTGGGCGAGTTTATTCAGGGTTTCATGTTTACTTGTGGATCGTGTGGTGCTCTTATAGCTGAATTGAAAGCGATTTACTATGGTATTCAGATGGTGACATCCATGGGGATTCCAAAGATCATTGTTGAGTCTGATTCATCTATTGTTGTGAGTTTGATTCAAGCCAACCACTTATCGGTTCATGCTGATCTCCCTTTAATCCGACAGTGCAGGAGGCTTATGCTTAGTTCTAATTGTGCTTTTCAATTCAATCATGTTAAGCGTACTTTAAATAAAGTTGCTGACAAGCTGGCCAATGTTGTTGTCAGCCTTGGCTTAAGTTTTTCTACTTTTCCTTCTCCGCCTGTGGAGATTAAAGACCTGCTTCTTGATGAAGCTGTAATTGGCTCTAGCCATAACTAATTTATAATATACCTTCGCAAGGTCTTTTGCCCTGTTTTCTGATAAAAAAAATGATTCCAGGTATAACTTCAATTTGGCTGAACAATCATTGAAAATAAAGCATAATAAGGTATTTTGTAAGATAATTTTTTTGTGTATGTGTTCATTATTTATAAAGTGATGAACATCCAACTAAAATTCCTCCACAATCTACATTCTCAAAAATTTGTAATGTATTAAAACAAGATATCTTGTAAGAGGAAATCAAAGGAATATGGAAAATTGTTTCGTTTACAAGTGCTTAATCATTTTTACCCGGTAAGATTCTAAATCACCAACGATCATCCTAAATTAACTTATGGAGGAGTCGGAATATGTAATGGTTCTTATGACATTATTAAATAAAATGGGATAAGACCCTCCTTTTTAATAAAAAAAAAAAGTTTAACAATACATCAACAACAATCATCCTAAATTAATCATAGAGTTATAACAATACATCAACAATCATTATTACTATCATCCTCGCATAACCATGGTCCAAAGTTCTTTGTTTTTCAATTTGAGCCCTCTGCGCATCTCGGTGACGTACACTAGCCGACCTGGTCACATCAGACTCCCAATCTAGCAATCTTGACATTTGAAACACAAAATAGATTACAGTTAGACGAATGGAATGCCAAAAAAAGAGTACGTTGTGGTCATTACGATCGAGCTTCTTGTGTGGATCATATTTTAGGTATAAAATGAGGAGCTATGTCGATTGTCGGATGGAGAAAATGGAGAAACAAGATTAAAAGTTGCATTTTAATGCAAAAAGAGCAAATAATATGATGTGGTGGCATTCTTATAAATAAGCCGAATTTCGCTATTAATAAAGTAAAATTACCCTTAAAAACATGTGAAGATCTTACTCAATCCACGTTATCACACTCAAATTTGGCTTCTCCCTCCTTATGTCCTAGATCGATTGCTCGTTCTCAAATCGATCTTCGATCAAAGCTTTCTCGTTCATCTTCCTCATTCGATCTTCTATCAAAACGAACTGGCACAACTTCTCACTCGATCTCTTCCCACACTTTTGTTACTGTTGTTTGAGCTTGCTCTTCTTCCTCCTACACTTCAAGATCTATCAAAATGCCTCCAAAAGAAAAAGCAAAAGGTAGATTTGAAACCCTAACACAATCGTTGTTTTCTTCTTTTTATTGTTTGATTTTTAATGTATTATTTGCCAATTGAATTCATCATGGCAATGAGGATCTATACTATCTGACTTTTTATAGAACGATATTTTCATAATTATTATGCTTTTATAATAATTAAACATCATACTTTATTTAATTATGCTTCTTAATAAATAAGGCGTGGCTTAAATTAAATTCAACGCTTAAAAGTGCGTGGGCCACCATGTTATGGTTAGGGTTGGCATACGAGATTTGGCAAAGCTCGCACACCATTGGTTGCCTTGTTGACCTTGTGGAACTAGGATGACGAGACAATGGTTTGTGGTGGTGTGTAAAATAACCAAGGGCAAAATAGTAAGCATAAGAAGGGCACAATTGTTAGTATACAAGCAAATCATTTATGAAAGAATGAACGAGTGGTTATGTGATGTAAACGAAATCTTGCAATCAGACCATTTGCGAAAGAATGAACGAGCGGTCATGTGGATGTACACGAATGACAATATGGTCATTTACGAATGAAGGAATGAGCAGTCTCGGTAGTTATTGCAAAAGTTATGATTATGCCATTATGATTCCAAATGCAAGTACGATTCCAAATGCGATTATGTTTGTGTGAATGCTATTATGAACACTATTGTGAAAATGATTGTGATTGGAAATGCAAACCCGAGTGCGAAAGCGATTCTAAGAGTGCTAACTGAGTGGCGAAAACGTGAGAGTACCGTGCGAGTATAAATCGAAAGTAGTTCTAAGAGTGCTAACTGAGTGGCGAAAACGTGTGAGTATCGTGCGAGTATAAATTGAAAGTGTTGAAGTGCGAAAAATACTCAAAGTATCGAATGTCAGCATTTACGCTCGCAAATACATGAAATTTGAAGGGCAATATGTAAATGATTTTTTATGACCCCTAATTCATTATAGTATATTAAATATTTATAGAATAATTAATGAGCTTGTCTAATTAATAATAAGCTCGAAATTGAATAGGCTCAATGCCTACAAGGGTGAAAAACCATATCCCCCTTTATGCATGTGCTATAGAAGCATTGTCTATAATGAATGAAATGCGGGTTGATTTCTTCCCACATTAATGTGGTCTTACTTTTTCTTCTTGAATTTAAACCCCTTTATGCCCTAAAATTTTTTTGTGCAGAAATAGTAATTGAATCAAACAATTATGACTATTATGAGAAATAAACCCAACATAATGACAATGCAAATTTGTTACTCTATCAAATTCCATTGAAAAATACAGCATTGAAATTTTCACTATAAAGCCATAATGTTCAAGCTTAAATACCTAATATTCTAAATACTTATTTTGAACATTTGTGCCAAACTGATAATATACCCAATTTTCAATTTACTTTTTTAAAGGTAAATTATAGTAGTTAGATATCTCAAGTTACATATCAACATAGCATAAAAGCATGGAGCAACAATTTTAGGTACAATTTAATCTACCATGAGAAGGTATGATTTTTATGTACAAGTGTTGTTTATGATAATATTATTAATAAAAAATGTTCAGTTTACAATTGTTTAATTATTTTTATAATATTTTCCATTCAATATATTGCATAGGCTCACAATCTTTGAGTATTTGATTTTAATTTAGGTGTTCAATGTACTTTTAGTAAGATTTGTTGGCTAGATATATTATATATGATTTTATGTGAAACTCATCAAATATAAGTATAATTATACACTCCAAATGAGCAATTCAAAATTGAGACAGTGACGCAAGATGAGTCAAAGCTAAAGTGACTTGAAGGTATCTTTGTTGCATAATCAATTACTATGAATCTATGTATACATGAAAGATCAATATTCTAGCTTTTTATTTGTAGCTTATATATAAATAAAAAAGACTTCTACAAAATTTAAAAAATAAAAATAAGGAATTGTGTATAGATTAATGGTTAGGGAATTTCTTATTGACCTAATAATTAATGATATATATGTTCAAATTTTAGTATAACCCATTTGTAAAATTATTGAGATCTTTTTATTATTAAGAAATATGCATACATAACAACTCATTCATGCTACAATTTTTTTTACCACCATATATAAAAAATTTAAATAGTTCTTATTCGTATTGAACTTGCAAAAAATGGACAAATGGCTCGTGATCATATACTAGAATAATCAATTCCATCAATTTATTTCATCATATTATTATAGTGATGTTCAGTTTGCATGCAAGAACCTATCATATGCAACTAAAATGGTTGAAATTATATTGAAACCACTACTACCAAAAGACATATATATCTTATATTTAATATTTTAATCTCTTTCTTTTGAATCATGTGTGTGATATCCATTATGTGTACATATATTATTTTACATAATGTTCACAATAAGTTCAAAAATTTTATGCGTATGTGTGCTTAATTGAAAGAAAGAGTCTAAAAGTCGAGAAATGGACTTCATACAAGAAATATTTTACCTTTCAAAAAATTGGAGATCGAGTATTCTATATTTCCATGAAAGAGGCATCATGAAAATTGTCAAGAGATATATGTAGTGAATGAATTTCTATAGATAAATGTATACATGATTTTGATGGGTGATCATAAAAAATCTTATTAAGACCTAATAATGGTATGACAAAACATAAAAAAACCTACTACACACTATTATAATATATTATTAGTTTTTATTGAAATAATATAACATAATAAAACTTATAATGTTATGAAAAATAAAGTATTCATACAAGAAACACCACATTATTTTCTTAAAATATTATAATTGTTCAAGAATATCTTCAAGAAATTATAGTAACGACAAATAAAAGCAACAAAAAAATATCCAACCCTATGTCCTTAGAGAATATGGTAAGACATAATAATTTCTTTAAAAATAAAGACTCTTAGAGCATCTACATAAGTCTCTATGACACGATTCATGATTTCAGAATAGTATAAAAAAATTGTTGCTTTTGTTTGTCCCCAAAAAATGGGTGCATATATGACTCAGGAGAGAGACGGGAGCAAACACGTGTGTCGCGCGTAGCCTAAACCAAAACGCGTCATTTGGACCCAAAAATGACTGAAATGCAGTGTTTCAACACTTTCGCTGGCCAAAAAAAATAAATGGAGGCGCCACGCGTCGCCCTCGCATTGGGCGAGCGCATCCCGCTCAGCGAGCGACGCGTGGCGCTTGTGGGCAATTAAATTGCCCCTTTGTTTAAATTGCCTATTTGGGCAATTTAAACATTAAAAAAAATTACCATAATTTATAATTTTTTTTATCTTTCCATAGACTAATATTGTATATATTTGACTACATTTAAATTTAAAGTATATTTTGAGGTTGTTTATTAGGGTATTTGTTGCGTTATTTATTACTTAAATTATAGGTTCTAGCCTAATGCAGATCACGATAAACCCACGAATAGAAAATGTTGTATACCTTTTTTTTGGGGCGCTGCCCCAACCCCGCCAGGGGCGCTTCGCCCCCTGGACCCCCGCCGAGGGGCGTTACCCCTCGGACTCCCTACCGGAGGGCTCCGCCCTAGAACCCCTGGGTTTTTATGAGTGTTTTATCTACCCTTGGTTTTTTTATAAGTGGTTTTAAATGCCCATTGTTTTGATGGTATTGTTTTGGGTTGGAAAACCCTAATCTGTGGCTATATATTCATGGTTTTGGACAACAGAAGTTGCAACCTCTCATTTTCTATCCTCTCCCAATCTCAACTATGGATCCATTTCAATCTAACTCTCAAAACCCCTTCCACTTTAGGAGTCCAGGTGATATGGCGTACTATAACCAACTCCTCTCTCAATCTTCTGGTAATCCAAATGCCTTTGTTATGCCTCCTTTCTCGTCCAACTTTGTTCACACTCAACCGCCTCCAATGCCGATAAGCTCCAGTGGAAGTGTAGATCTTTCTTCTAACCCAAACTATAGCACCCAACCAGAGGTTGTGCATGGTGGTGGATCTCATGGGAGTGATAGGGCTGCTCCTAGACACGCAATTGAAAAGCGTCATTGGGAGCCAGACGACATTGCGCACCTCATTGCCACTTATGTCAATTGCAACACTGATCCAATCCAAGGCAACGACCAAAAGTCCACCACATTTTGGCAGAGCGTTGCGGAGAACTACGCTCGGTACAAGAAAAGGCATCAAGCTCCTAGATCGACAGGCACATGTAAGACGAAATTTAATAGAATTAACAGGGCTGTTACATTGTTTGTTGGTTGCTATAACAAGGCTAACAATACACGAGCTAGTGGAAAATCGGATCCAAATGTTTTTGAGAGGGCTAAGGCAGACTATAAAGTATGTCACCCAAAGCAAGAAAAGTTTGATGATGAGGTGGCATGGCAGATTATGCGCAAGCACCCAAGATGGAATACTGAGTACATGGTTCCAAGGAATTAGCAAAACATAAGCTCAGATAGTATTGGCTCGAAACGACCGAGAGCCGACGCTGAAGATGATTCGAGCAACCCTAATCCGGATACTCCGGTAAGTGCATGGAACATTGAACCAATCCAGCGTCCCATTGGGATAAAGGCCGCAAAGCAGGCTAGAGGGAAAAAGAAGATTTCGTATGATGAACCAGATGAGCAGTATCTTCGTGTGTTGAAGATCGGGGAGCAAGTTGATGTACATCAAATCCAGATGGAATCGATCAAGATGGAGAAGCTGCGAATTAGGGAGAAAGAGATTGAGAAAAAAATATCTTACGAAACAAGAGAAGCATAAGCAGAAATATATCAAAATTTGATGGGCCTTATCCAATTGGAATCGGTGGGACAACTTTCTCCTCAAAATATGATGGTGAAGAAGCAGTTGATGGATGAGCTTGGCATGAAATATTGAAGGGTTTCAATTGTTTTGGGAAGGGCCTTTACGTTTTCTTGTTGTTGTTTACTTTCAAGTTTGTTTTTTGTTCTTGTTTGCTTGTTGTTTTAGGTTTCTTCATTGAGTGTGTTTGTTTCTAGGTTGCTTCCATGTTTAATGTAATCCATCTTTAATGTAATTCGTGTTTAATGTGATCCATCTTTAATGTAATTCGTGTTTAATGTAATCCATCTTTAATGTAATTCGTATTTAATGTAATTCGTGTTTAATGTAATCCATCTTTAATGTAATTCATGTTTAAGATATTGGGTGGTTCTGCCATGTTTCAGAAATTGGGTGAAATTGCCATGATGCAGAAATTGGGTGGTTCTCCCACATTTATAAATTTTGGATGTGCTATATAAACCATAGTTCACCAAGATGTATAGATAACTCTTCAAGCTCAACACACTCTAACTATTTTCAAAATGTCTGATGACTCTTCAAGCTCAACAGACTCTTCAAACTCATCTTTTAATAGTCCAACAATAGATAATGAGTTAGAGGAGTCTTTGAAATAAATACGAGCTGTGTACGAGTATCTCCAACAAAATTTCATAAACAAAAGGGAGCTCAAACGAAGAAGAAGATCAAGAAGAGGAGGCACTCGAGCCTGCATTGAAAGAGGAAGGGAAGCAGGGCACGAACGATTATACAACGACTACTTCTCCGACAATCCAACTTATCCAGCCAATGTCGTTCGACGTAGGTTCCGAATGAAGAAGCATGTTTTCATGCGCATTGTTGATCGCCTCTCAACCAATATGGAGTACTTTCAACAGAGGCCAAATGCGACCGATAGGCTTGGTTGGCCTTACAAAAATGTACTGCTACACTACGCATGTTGGCGTATGGCACTGCTGCAGATGCTTGTGACGAGTACCTTCGTCTTAGGGAGTCCACTACAAGAGAATGTTTGTACAACTTTGTTGAAGGTGTTATAACTTTCTTTGGTGATGAGTACCTGAGGCGACCAACTCCCACGGACATACAACACTTATTAAGCGTAGGAGAGTCTCGTGGATTCCCCGACATGTTGGGTAGCATTGATTGCATGCATTGGAGGGGGAAAAATTGCCAACTGCATGGAAAGGGCAGTTTGAGCGGGGGGGATCATGATGGTCCAACAATTATCCTAGAAGTTGTTGCATCATATGACCTTTGGATTTGGCACGCATTCTTTGGGACACCAGGTACGTGCAATGACATTAATGTGCTTGAACAATCTCCTGTTTTTGATGACATTCTTCAAGGTGTAGCTCCAAACATATCCTTTACGGTGAATGACCATCAATACAATAAGGGATATTATCTCACTGATGGTATCTACCCAACCTGGGCAACATTTGTCAAATTCATTAGCCTCCCTCAAAGCCGTAAAGAAAATCTATTTGCCAAACGCTAAGAGAGTTGCCGCAAAGATGTGGAAAGAACGTTTGGAGTCTTACAAGCCCGATTTCATATCGTTCGCAATCCAGCTCGCTCTTGGTGTGCAACGTTTATTGGAAGAATAATGAGAGCTTGTGTAATTCTACATAATATCATTGTAGAATATGAAAGACCCGAATACGAGGCTAATGGATACGTGATTCCTCCATATGATGAGCTAGAAGGTGAAGGATCTAGCTCCTATCGAACCTTCTCAACCGATAGGCCAATCGATATGACCAATTACATCCAGAACAATCTTCAACTTCGCGATAGGGATACACACAACCGGTTGAAGGCAAACTTGGTGGAGCACATTTGGACAACATTTAGGCATGAGTATGAGTCGGATTGACATATTTAAGTTGTATGTTTGTTTAATTTAGTATCTCGTATGTTATTTGTTGTGTGGTTTCTTACGTTATTTTTTTTTATGTTGAGATGTACTTTGTTCCAATCTTTGAATTGCATTATCTATACTATGATGTTCATTTTCTTTAATTTTATATATCAATATCCGCTTAATTAAGAATAATATAGTATATAAAATTCTTAATAAACCTACAATGACTTAAAACTATAATTTTAATAAATAACAAATTTGCGATATAATTTTTATTTATTAATTACATCATTATAGTCAAATTATAATAACATTTTTTATAACGAGGGGTAAATATGTAATTTTTATTAGAGAAAGAGGTATAATTGTAATTGTATATGGAGAGAGAAAAAATATTGAAAATGGAAACATGGATGTAGAAAAAATTATAATTGGGTGCATAGTTGATGTGGCAGAGAGAGAAATGGAAAAAGTAGGGGTGCATGACACTGTAGCTGGAGCATGGTTGTGGATGCTCTTACTTAACATATATATCCATAGGACATAGGCTAGAAAAAATCATTTAAAATAATGAAAAATTATTCCGTACGTAGCATAGAAAATCACAATAGTTAGTATAAAATTGATCTAAAATTACACAAAAAAAGTTATAATATCAAAAACCTATAAATGCAAGCAAACTCTTGTGAACAGTACCCCTTATATACAGTAATACTTAAAAATTTGTGCGCGTTAAAATTAAACTAATCATGTATGGATTTACTTCTTTCCCTTTCCCCATTTGCCCCTGTGTACCTTATCTTTTGCCATCTCCAGTTCCTTCCCTCCCGTCTATCTCGTTCACAAATCCACCGCCGATACCGCCTTTCTCCTGCTGAGAACTAAATTACTGAGCACTCCCGAGCACACACCACCTTTCTCCTTCTTTATCCCCTCCCGCTCTCGCTCGCAGGTCAGCCGCATCTCCTCCTGCCTCCCTCTTCTGTCGCCGTTCACGCCTTCTCTAACGACCCGCATAGTCGCAATCCCTTTTCAGATTGTGTGCTACCATTGTCAAGTAACCCCAGCGCCGGATGCCGCACATCTCACATTCTCACCTCATCTTGTCCTCAAATCAGCCTCTCTACATAAGCCATGCGTATCTAGGTTAAAAGATTTTTGAAGATTTAGTGTTTAGGTTAAGTTCTATTCTTATTGTTAGATTTGTTTTATAGGGTTTGCTAAGAGATTTTTGCGTTGGCTGGTTGGGAAGAAAATGAAGAAATGGTTTTGTTTCTTGGCTATCTCTGGAATTTTGGGGGCACTATACTTTATCCCTCAGCTACATTGATCCGAGTACAAAAATGGGATCATTTTTTAATTCCTTGTCATTCTATTTCAGGGTACTTAGCCCATATTAGGGTAAGCTGTATTTGATTTGTTTCCAATTAACTCTTGATGAATAAAGAGCAATCTATTGTTCAAACATTGATAAGAAGGTTGGTTGTCCTAATATTGTCCATCCAAATTTGTGAAGTTAAATCTCCCTATATGATATATATGGTTGACTTGTGTAGCTTACTACATTCTCAAACGAAAATCAAGCTCTTTTTTGAGATTGATTCGGTCGTCGACTTTGTTAGTTTGGTTGCACATCTTCATGATGCTTGAATGAACATGCAAGTTCTAGAGGTTGGTTAAGGGTTACAGGTGTTTTGCATAAAAGGACAAAAGGTGAATACTTCTCTTGTTACTCATAATTGCATATGCTCGTGATTACATTAATTAGTTTCCAAAGCTTAAGTGCTTGCTTACGATTATAATAATTACCTTCCAAAGGTTCAATGTTGAATTAGTGCTTTGATTTCATCTGTCTTACAATTGTTGTTTTCGAAGGTCGACTTCTTTTATGGTGCTTTGAAGAGAGGTTGATATGGGCTTCTTCTGCCATTAATATTTTCATGCTTAAGGAAGATTTTATGTGATGTTGTTTTTTAAAAATTTATAATTTCTCATTGCAGAACCATCATATTTTAGATTTGTATTAGCTATCAAGTATCAACTGCCAATCAATGAAGCCACATAAGATTAAATCATGTTTGTCCCTAACGTTTTTATCTCATTGCTAATAAACCTTAATTTCTTCATGCAGTCTACTAAGCTTGGATACACTGCAAGCAACCCTCCCATTTTATATGTTAGTCATTTTTATGTTTATCATTAGGGATTAGAGATTTATGATTTTTGTATTGTGGTCTTTATTAAGAGGCTTTCATGTTCTTAGGCTTTCTTCAACCCCGTTATAAATTTCGACGTTACTTAACCGGGGAATCTTTTGAGATCAATCATAATCAATCTTCACGAAAGGCAATGATGGGATAGAAATGTTGGTCGTTCAAGAGAATTTGCTTTGGAACGGCGAACATTTCTATCCCAACATTGCCTTTCGTGAACGGCCAAATGTTGGCCGTTCTATCCCAAGAGAAATTATATGTTTATATGTGAAATAAGTTTTTACTAAGTATATGTCATAAGGATGACAAAGCAACAACTATGTAATTTACATATAACAACTATCCACGTAAACATATAACAAAACTAACAACCATATAAGGTTGTATACACACACACACACACGAAATTCTATGTCGTTACTTCTTATGCTAATACGTCTATTACTCTAACTTTATTACAACACAAAAGTCTAAGATGCAAAATGAGGAGGAGAAGTTTGCTTAGAGCTTCAGTCGACCGACCTATATGAATGTGACCTCTAAAGGGACACACATCAGTAAAAACTAGCTGAACTTGAAAAATTGTTTTGCGATTTACGTGAGTCGCATACACAGTGAATATAAACCATCATCAATTATTTCACACAAAGTCAAACATTTAGTCCATGTACATATACATACATATTATATATATCATATATGAATTTACTATACATGTGCAAATGTCGATGTATCCAATTTATTATTTTGTGAACTGTTCAAGCCTGAATCTGCCCCGGGTTTCCATTGCCGACTCTTTTCCATTACCAACTTTTCCTTTTTTTCCATATACCAACTTTTTTCTTTTCCATTACCGACTTTTAGGCATCTTAGGCCTCATTTGCTCATATATCATCTCTTAGGCATCTTAGGCCTCATGTACGACCTGTAGGCCTCTTTTGTATACAAATTTAGGGCAAGACAGTCACAAGTCCTTTTAATCTCATTGCAATATGCTATGCAATCAAGTGCATTATGTAGTCATGTATTGTAACATTCCCGACCAAAGTGCATACGTCATTTTGCATTCACAACACATTAATAGCATATGCATAGCATATTGGCATGATATATAGTGAGTTTTTAAAAGTAATATTTATTTTCGAATTAAGTTTTTTTTTATATTTTAAAAAGTTTTTAACTAAAAGTGAATTAATAATTATTTAAGGGTAATGTTTGTAGTAAAGGAAATTTGAGGGTGGAAAATGAGATTATCCAAAAATTTAGCCGAAATTTGTGTTCCAATTCAATTTTGTCTCTGCACAAGTTTCAATTTTGTCTGTCTACCTTTGACTTTTATGTCTTTATATGGCCTTCAATCTTCATGTATCATCTTCTTTCACTGGTATTACGAGAGCAACAAAAAAATTCCAGAGAGAGTAGAGAAAAGGACGAGAGGAAAGAACTTGAATAATTTTGTTATTTTTGTTAGTTTTGATACAAGATCTCTTCGATCGGGTTTTAATCTCAAAGTACAAGCGTGATTTGGTAAGTTTTTAATAAGTTAATGATTTATTTAGATTTTTCTAATTTTTTCAAATCTAGATCTAAAGTTGATTTTGATTTGAAAATTAGTCGATTTATAGTTCAGAGGATGTTTTCGATATCGGATTTATATTTGGTAAAAGATTTCAGAGTAATTTTAGGCTATTGCCTTGTAAAGATATTATGGGGACTTTTGATCAAGTTTTTCATAAAGGTTTGAACTAGAAAAATGTTCTTCTATATATATAGTTTGTTGTTGTGAAGTTTTAACGGATTTGAAATTATGCACAAAAGTTACAAGGCATACTGGCATTTTATTGCATTTAGGATTAGAGTCTATAAGAATAAGTAGCCTAATTTGCATTGGGTTACATATAGGAGCATCAATCATAGATCGTGGTCAAGAACAAGGGGGAGAGATATAGTAATTGTTCTAAACAGGTGAGTATATACAGAAAGAATAAATTAACCTTATGTTTAATTAGTTAATGATTTATTTAGATTGTATATCATATACCATCTGTTAACATTCTTTCTGTGCAAATAACTCTGGAAATTTCAGAGCTATCACATCTATCCATATAATCCATATAGCACATGTATTAATAACACATATACCCATATAGCGCATATAGCACATATATCACATATATCCATTGTTGGGACGTTGTTGGGACCTCTGGTTCTAAAACAACGGATCAACGATGTCGTTCTCCGAGTTTTGATAATGACAAACACCATAGGGAACTAATGTGGTTTGTTCAAGTATTTCTAAGGAACACAGGTACAACCAAGAACTCCCATGAATGACCAAAAGCCACAGAAACTCACAATGCAGAAGTTCCCATCAAGGGAACTCTGAAGAGGAAAGTTCCCATGAAATGATCAAGAGAACACAAGCTTACAACGATGAAGAGTTTCCATCAAGGGAACTCTGAAGAAGACAGTTCCCATGACAAGGGAACTCACATGTGAGGACAACGACCGTTCAGCGCAGATCGCGGGATTCTGTCTCGGACAGCCCGAAGGAACAGTCCGAGGACCAGACTGTCACGCTTCATCCAACGGTCCGATTGATCCAAGAAGTTGACCTAGTTCAAACCAAAGTCACATGTGAAGAAAGTACAACTTGGGCATCAAGCAAAGGGCATTTTGGACACAAACGAAATATGCGACTGCCCAAGCTCACCTGGACTATAAAGCCAAATGAATAGTACTCGGATTGAGTACTTCTCCCAGAACTCTCAAACACCCACACCTGAGAAAAGAAAGAAAAGGAAGAGAAGTCCCCGCCAGCGAGTGTGTGATCTCAACGACGGTGAAGCCGAAGTTCCCAAGGACAAGGGAACTGAGAAGTCGGTGCAAGGTTTGAGTTATTTGTAATTTGCTGTTGTGAACTTAGGAACTCAATTGAGAGGATTTACTAGTGTTGCTAGAGTTAGGAAGAACTCGTAGGAACAGAGAAGTGTGAATCCGGTTGTTGTAACTAAGGAACAAAGCAATCAATACAAGTAAGTCATTCAAAATCCTCCAAGTGAAGGTAGAGGTTTACCCATACAACTAGTTGGTTGTAGTGGGGTTCCTCTATAAAGGAACTGTGTTTTTACTATCTTTCATACTTGCGAACTGTTTACTTCCGCTGCCTTGGGAACAACTTAATTGCCAGTTTCCAAGCTCTTTGCTAACGTTTACCATCCAACAATTGGTATCAGAGCTTGCGCTCTAGATTTGTGTTAGCATTGCAGGTATCAAATGGCTCAGGAACTTACTCAAGTGGGGAACAACACTAGTAAGCCGCCAAGGCTTATTACAAGAAGATTTGAAAGCTGGCAACGCGACATGAAGGGTTGGATGCGTGGCCAAGACTACCAAGCCTGGTGTGTTATCGAGAGAGGCAACTTCGAAATCGATCCAGCTATAGTCAACGACCTCTCAAAGTGGGGACCCAACGAATACAAGTGTATGGAGGCAAACTACAAAGCCAAACAATACCTGAAGAGGTCCATGTGCGTACAAGACTGTGACAGGGTAGCAAACCTTGACACAACTAAGGAAATGTGGGAAGCCGTCCAACAAATGCACGTTGGGAACTCAGATCTCCGAGAAGATCTTCAGATGAATGCAAAAAGGGAGTTCTACAACTTCCAAATGGAGATGGGAGAGTCTGTCGATAGCTACCAGTCCCGATTTGAAGGACTTTGCACCAAAATGGAAGGCTTGGGGATCACCAAAGAAGAAATCACCCATAAGATGAAGGTCCAACAGCTCTTCAACGGATTAACTAGAGAATGGGCAAACGAGAGAACAATGTTCAAGGAAAATCCGGAAAATAGAACACTCATGCTCCATCAAGTGTTTGGAAAGCTAGTGGGACACGAGAAGAGAAAGATCGATGATAAGGAACAGACTCGAGCTCATCGAGGGATCGCACTCAAGATCGAGAAGATGCTCAAATCAACCCAAGAACAACACGAAGACTCCGAAGAAGAAGAGGATGAGGAGCTAGTTCTCGTAACAAAGGCTCTTCGAAACTTCTACAAAGGGAAGTCCCAAAGGAACAGTGGGAACTGGGGAAAAGGACAGAGTTCCCAAAGAAAACCCGCAGAGAAGGACCTCTCCGATGTCACATGTTGCAAGTGTAACAAGAAAGGACACTTCGCTAAGGAATGCCCACAGGGAACTGATGACCGGAAGCAAGGGAAAAAGGCCTACATCGCCACCTGGAGCGATGATGAAGACGAAGATCCCGAGTCATGGGCACTCCCAGACATGTGTGGCATGGCCATAGGAGAAACCACTGGGGAACAACCCAGTGAGGTAACCACTGAAACTGTTCTTGATTCTCTAAATAACTATGAAAAACCTGAGTTGTTGAAAATCCTTTCAAGTCTTGTTAAAGATAACATAAAACTGCAAAACAAGTTGGAAAAATAGGAACACATAAATGCTCAATTAGTTGGTCTTGAACCCTGTCCCAACTGCATATCCCTTCTCGAAAAACTCAAGTCTCATGTGTCTCACATCGTAGATCTAGAAAAAGAAATCAAAACTCTAGAGAAAGATGAGAACACCCTCTTGCAAAACCTGAGTAAGAGTCCTGAATATCCTGAAGCCTCTAGTTCCCAAATTAAGTTTGTCCCAGCCAGACATGGCATAGGATACAAAGGAGAGTGCTCAAAGAACGGTAAGTCACCCCTGAGTGAACATGAAATCCATGAGTGTAGGGCCTTAGAACTTCAATGTGAGAAACAGAAAAATGCTCATCTTGAGGAGAAAATCAGGGTCCTAGAAAGTGGGAACTATGGTGAGAGAGATTATTACACTGGGAACACTGGACATAGACTTTATGTCCAAATTGCTAAGGGAAACGAGTCACGGGTGTATAACAAGGAAACCATGGATAGGAACAGAATCCAGAGACCACACCCAAAGTACTACCTGGGAGAATACTACAAGACGTGCTGGAACTGTGGTGCTCATGGGCACTACAAGGAAGCATGTCCCAAGAAGAGAGCCCAAACCCTTAGAAATCGTGAGTTCCTAAACAAACAAAAACATCATGCCAATCATCAAAGGAACTCCAACTCTCATGATATCAACAATGCTGACTACGTTTTAAATGAGAATATTTTCCCTTGCAAGGGACCGGGCAAGAGTCATCTTGCCTGGGTCTCAAAACACTAACTTTACCTTGTAGGTGGCAATGAGAGGGAACAATGCATGGTTCATAGACAGTGGATGCTCGAACCATATGACCGGAAACAAGGATATCCTCATCTCACTCCACACTCATGCCGAAGGAGGCCATGTCTCATTTGGCAATAAAAACAAGGGAGAAGTAATTGCAAAGGGAGAAGTGTTGCTAAATAGATCAATCAAAATCAGCAATGTCAACCTGGTGAAAGATCTGAGATACAATCTCTTAAGTGTTGCCCAGATATGTGATCAAGGGAACAACATTGTCACCTTCGACTCAGACGAATGCCTAGTCATCAACAAAAAGACCAACAAAGTGATTCTGAGAGGAAGAAGGCATAGCAACGTTTATGTAGTAGATACAGAATTTGAACCACCAATGAAGCTGTGTCTTGCAAGTTCCCAAGATGACACGGAACTCTGGCATAGACGACTGGGAGATGCAGGTGTAAATCAAATCCTGAAGCTTTATCTACAGGATCTGGTCATTGGTCTTCCACGGATCAATCTCGAAGGAGTCAAAATGTGTGAAGCATGTGTTAGAGGGAAACAGACCAGGAACTCCTTCAAACCCAAAAAGGTGGTGAGCACAACCAGGCCTTTAGAGCTAATTCACATGGATCTCTGTGGTCCCATGAGAACGGCTAGCTACGGTGGAAAAAGGTACATGTACGTTTTAATTGATGATTTTTCAAGATTCACCTGGGTTGTTTTCTTGAAGGCAAAATCACAAGCATTTGAAGAATTCGAGCCCTTCATCAAAAGAATAGAAGTAAGCCTGGGACTAAAACTGAAAGCAATCAGATCTGATCACGGAACTGAGTTTCAAAACTCAGAGTTCCTAAACTTCTGTGAGAAAAATGGGATCTCTCACAATTTCTCAGCTCCTCGCACTCCTCAGCAAAATGGAGTGGTCGAGAGAAAGAACAGAACCTTGGAGGACATGGCGAGGACCATGATGATTGAAAGCGGAGTTCCTGAGTATTTCTGGGCTGAAGCCATCTCTACAGCTACATACATCTTGAACCGAGCCATGACAAGGCCCTTGATCAAGAAGACATCCTACGAGCTCATCAAGGGGAGAAAACCAAACATCTCCCATCTAAGGACCTTCGGATGCACATGCTTTGTCCATAACAATGGCAAAGACAATCTTGGAAAATTCGATCCCAGAAGCGACGAAGGGATCTTCCTGGGATACTCATCTCAAAGCAAAGCTTATAGGGTTTTCAACAAAAGAACCAAGAAGATAGAAGAAAGCATCCATGTCGTCTTCAACGAGAAATCCGTAAAGATGGGAACAGAGACCCAAGGGAAGGGAACTCTGTTCAAACTGGTAAGACAAGAAGACGATGATGATGATGATGATGAGATAAGGAAGAGGGATGAAGACTATCCAAGTGCAAGCAACATCCCACAACCAGGGAACAACGACGGAGATCCAACTCTCACTGATCAAATCTCCCTCGAAGTTCCCTCCTCAGAAGAATTACAAGACACCTCCAACTCTCTTGTTCCCCAAGACAATACCCTGCCAGAATCAAGTATTCAGGGGGAACAAAGAGGGAACTTTCCAGGAATATCTGAAGAAAAACTTAATGAAGAAGCCGAAGATGAGTGTTCCCATGACAAAGAAGCCTCCACTGAAGATGACACAAGTGCAAGGGAACCCACTCATACAAGAAACTTTCAACAAAGGAAGGACCACCCCATTGAGAACATCATCTCCCCTTATGATAAAGGTGTACAAACTCGCTCCTCTCTCAATAATTTTTGTGCTTTTAACGCGTTTGTTTCAATGGTGGAACCCAAAAATATCAAAGAAGCTTTGAAGGACCCAGATTGGATCCAAGCCATGCAAGAGGAGCTCCACTAGTTCGAGAGGAACAAAGTTTGGAAGCTAGTTCCTAGGCCCAGAACAAGAACATCATAGGAACTCGATGGGTCTTTAGGACAAGCTCGATGATACTGGGGCTGTAGCAAGAAACAAGGCTAGGCTAGTGGCACAGGGCTACAGGCAAGAGGAAGGAATCGACTACGATGAGACCTTCGCACCAATTGCCAGGATCGAGGCCATCAGCCTTCTAATTGCCTATGCTGCTCACAAGGGATTCAAGCTTTATCAAATGGATGTGAAAACAGCCTTCCTCAATGGACATCTCAAGGAAGAAGTATATGTGGCTCAACCCCCAGAATTCGAAGATGAGAAGCAACCCAACCATGTCTACTTCCGGGAGAGGGCACTCTACGGACTCAAACAAGCTCCCCGAGCTTGGTACGACAGGTTTGCTCAATTCCTCTTGTCCCATGGATACCTTCGAGGTTCCATAGACAAGACTTTGTTTTTAAAGAAGGAGTCTAAAGACATTTTGATCGTGCAATTCTATGTTGATGACATTGTTTTTGGAGCAACTAACGAAACTCTTGTAGAGAACTTTAAGGACCTCATGAGCAGTGAGTTTGAGAGGAGTCTCATTGGGGAACTCATGTTCTTCCTGGGACTTCAAATATACCAAACCAAGGAGGGAACAAAGATTCATCAACAGAAATACATCAAGGAAATGCTCGTGAAGTATGGGATGGAACACTCCAAGCCCATTGACACTCCCATCTCACCAAATTCAAGGCTCAATGCGGATGAAACAGGTATTAGTGTGGACCAACGGAACTATTGAGGTATGATCGGGTCCCTTCTCTACTTTACAGCTAGTAGACCTGATATCATGTTCTCTGTATGTCTTTGTGCTCGTTTTCAAGCTAACCCTATGGAATCACACCTGAAAGAGGTGAAGAGAATTTTCAGGTATCTCAAAGGGAACAATAACTTGTGCCTCTGGTATCCAAGGAACAGTTCCCTTGAGCTCATTGCATACACAAATGCGGACTTTGCCGGACACCTGGTTGATAGAAAGAGCACATTTGGAATGGCCCAGTTCCTAGGGTCATGCTTAGTCTCATGGGGATCTAAAAAGCAAAACTCAGTGGCACTCTCCACAACTGAAGCAGAATATGTGGCTGCCGCATCTTGTTGTTCCCAAGGTCTATGGCTTAAGTCACAACTCCAGGATTACGGTATGTCTTTTGGCCCAGTTCCCATACTTTGTGATAACACTAGTGCCATAAACATTTCCAAAAATCCTGTGCATCATTCTAGAACTAAGCATATAGATATAAGGCATCACTTTCTACGTGACAATGTTGAAAGTGGGAACATCTCGATGGAACACTGTAGAACTGAAGAGCAAATTGCGGACATTCTCACCAAAGCTTTAGACAAACGTCCCTACCAGCGTTTTCGAATGCTTCTAGGGATGATAACTCTAAACTAAACAAGTCCCTGTTTGTTTCTCCCTCAATGCCTGACTAGTTTATACAAGATTGCATGATAGGGAACTTGGACTTATTGCTTTCACTATGCCATGATTACTAGTCTAAAGATAAATGTGTACAGAGGAACTCTATTTCTTTTAGCCCAAAATGATCAACCAGAGTTTCCTTTATCCCTCTTTACAAGCCACCATGACGGTTGATCATATGACCCACCCTAAGCTAGGGACCAGACAAACGCTTCTCATGAGCCAAAATATTCACTCCTTTATCGAGTCGCAAATTGTCTGGTTCCCCTTTGAGTTCCCTAGCCCCACAAAAGGATGAGTGTGAAGTTCCCTTAACCACTTCACTCTCCCTGACCTTGATATGATCATGGGAACGGATACAAACTAGCAAGGGAACGCTGACTCATCTACAAAGACGAACCGTCACTTGGGAAGCGGATTTTTGTGTCAGAGGCTCTGAAGCGTTAGAGGCCAAGTATTCAAATTTTGAAAAGGACTTCCCGAGAGATCGTGACGCGTGTCCAGAAGCGTGCTATGGAAGTTGAAATGATGCCCCACGTTCATTGGGCGACGGTTATCGAGGTTTTCCACTTCCCTTTCTACCCTTCGCCCCTTCTCTCCTTAAAACCCTCATTTGCCATTTTTGGGATCTTATTCCATCTTCCATCTCTGCCATACTTCTTCTCCACATCCCTTTCACTCCCTTTTTCAAGAAACCTCCAAAACCTTCAAAAATCTTACAAAAATGGCCCCTCAACACACCTTTGCCCAGATCAAAGAGTGGGTACTTGCTAACCCTCAAATACTCTTCATCTCTCAATTACGAGAGATAAAAAAAGAGCAAGACCCCGTCATGAAAGACGTCCTAATCCAAGGGCTTTACAACCAAGTAAGCCCATTCTTGCCCCCTCCTCCTCCGGCCGATGACACTGTGGCCTGGACCTCTTGCTCCTCTGAATCCCTTCCTCCTCCCTCAAACACCACCACCTCCTCCGGAATTGTCATTGTCGACAGTTTTGGAGATGCACGACCATCCATCAATGAAAAACCCAAAAAATCCAAACATCACCATTTCTCCAAACGACGCCACTCCTCCAAAGACCCCTCAAAACCCAAAAAATCCAAACATTCCCACGATCCCTCCAAATCCAAAAAACGCAAACACACTGAGGTCTCCGAATTCTCGGAGCCCAGGAAAAAGCCCCACTTCAAGTTTGAGGAGTACTTGAACTGCTCTAAGGAGAGTTCCTGTATGACCAAACCTCCTTACGCTTTCCCTTCCGACGATGGGACCTCCCAATCCCAGAGTCTACTCCCTTCCTCTTCCTCTCTCCCTCTTCCCATAACTGAGGGACCTCCCAAACCTCCTCCCACGAAACAACAGACTCCTCCACCACCTCCTTTTGTTTCCACTTCAAAAGGAACTCCACCTTCTTCATCTCCTTCCGTTCCCATAACAACGGGAACTCCACCTCCACCTCCACCTCACAAAACTCCTTCTCCTCCTTCCTCACCAAAACACACCTCCACCTCTCCCATTCCTACCTCGGGGATCTCTACTCCCCAGGTTACCAAAACCGTTCCTCCTCCTTCTACCCAACTCTCGACTCCCATTTCTTCTTTTCTCCCTTCTTCCACCACATCCCCCACCACCACAAAACTCCCCTCTCCCTCATCATCCAAAAGTGTCGTCGCCCTTACCTCAGACGACGATGATCTCCCTCTCTCCGTGGTCATCGGCAAAATGACCAAAGACCCTCTTCCTATCATGATGGGAACTGTGGAGGAGGAGGCCCAACTCAAGGCAATCGAAGAAGAGCTCAACCGGGACCCCTCTGAACACACAACTGATCACGGGACCAAGTCCCCAGAGAAGGTGGCTCCGGAAGAGCCCACAGAGACAAGGGACCCCGCACCAGCTGGTGGTGCTGGGGCAACAACAAGTCATCCCGAAGATGACGCGGAGGGCTCAAGCTCGAGCTCCTCCGAAGAAGAAGGGACCTCCCATGATGAGGTCGAAGAAGAAGAAGAGGCTCCAGCTGCTAAGGAGCAAGCACGAATCCCAACACCTGGACACCAAATGGTGGTGTCCGCGAGTTCCCAACAGCCAAGGGACCGCGTGCTCATGATTGAAGCGGCTGCACCCCCTCAGCAGAAAGGACCTCGCACGGTCTCTAGGGGGAACACGTCAAAGAGCACTACAAGGAAGGGGAAGGGGACCTCTTCCACAAAACACCCTGTGGATGAACGCCGGAAGCTTCTTCCTCCACTCATCATCTCTGAAGACGTGCTGAATGACAACGACTTAGGGGAACTGTGGGACCTGATCAAGGCCCAGAGCTGGGAGAACCTCTGCAAAGAGACTGTGAGCGTCGATCCCTCGCAAGTGCGTCAATTCTACAATAACTTCACTATCACCAACGACTGCACTCAGGGAACTCTCTCCCACGAAGGCGACGAGTTCATTTTTACAACGTCAACAATCCGCCTTCAGCTCCAGGTCCCAGGTCAAGGACTCAACGAGTTGCCTAACAAGCTCTGGGGCGACTTCAACAGCGCTGAAGTGTACAACACCATCTTTGAGGGTCGGGTTCCCTCCAAAGTTCCCTCGACGCACCATCTGTCCTTGGTCGCCAAGCTCGCTCACTAATTCATCATCAATGTGGTGATCCCGCGCCAAGAAAAGCGTATGGTCGTCAATATCCCTGATGCCATCATCCTCTATCACTTCCTCCTCAAGAAGCCCATCAACCTTCCCAGAATCATCCTTGGGCACATGGAGAAGTGCATGGCTTCCAAGTCCCATTCCCTTCCCTACTCTGGGCTGATAAAGAAGCTCCTACAAAAAGAGGGTCTCTACGACGCCTCTAAGGACGAAATAGAGCTTGGAAGGGAACTGGACATTTCTGTTGTCCAGAAGATGAGGCACTCTGAGCCTGTAGAGGAAGCGGCTCAACTGGAGTCTAGTGACCAAGAGGGGAACTCTCAAGTGTTGCTCCGTATCGCCAACACCCTCGACCAGATTGCCAGGGATCAAGCAGTGTTGGCCAGAGGACAAGAAAAGCTTACACAAGTCCTGACGCGCCTCTGTGATGCCCTGTTCCCTCAAGCCCCATGATCTCTCCCTTCTTTTTCCCTTAATCCAAAAATGACCACAGAATTGTACTTGAGTTCCCATTGTAAATATTTTCTTAAGTAATGCATTGGTCTTTAATTTGATTGCGTGTTCCCTTCTTTCCTATTATTGCTTTGCTTGTTTTCGATGATGTCAAAAGGGAGAAAGACAAAAAATGCGAGATGAGTTAAAAGTTTAAGTTATCACAGAACACGCATAAGCTAAGGGGGAACAACTACATAAAAAGCTAAGTAAGAACTAAGTGTCTCACCAGAAGTGGCTCCCTAAATCTAATTGTCTCACTAGGAGTGACTTCCAAAATCTTACTTAGGAACTCATCAGCATATCATTCATTGAAATACTTGCATATTTTGTGATGAGTTTGTCATCATCAAAAAGGGGGAAATTGTTGGGACGTTGTTGGGACCTCTGGTTCTAAAACAACGGATCAACGATGTCGTTCTCCGAGTTTTGATAATGACAAACACCATAGGGAACTAATGTGGTTTGTTCAAGTATTTCTAAGGAACACAGGTACAACCAACAACTCCCATGAATGACCAAAAGCCACAGAAACTCACAATGCAGAAGTTCCCATCAAGGGAACTCTGAAGAGGAAAGTTCCCATGAAATGGGAACTCCCAGAAATGATCAAGAGAACACAAGCTTACAACGATGAAGAGTTTCCATCAAGGGAACTCTAAAGAAGACAGTTCCCATGACAAGGGAACTCACATGTGAGGACAACGACCGTTCAGCGCAGATCGCGGGATTCTGTCTCGGACAGCCCGAAGGAACAGTCCGAGGATCAGACTGTCACGCTTCATCCAACGGTCCGATTGATCCAAGAAGTTGACCTAGTTCAAACCAAAGTCACATGTGAAGAAAGTACAACTTGGGCATCAAGCAAAGGGCATTTTGGACACAAACGAAATATGCGACTGCCCAAGCTCACCTGGACTATAAAGCCAAATGAATAGTACTCGGATTGAGTACTTCTCCCAGAACTCTCAAACACCCACACCTGAGAAAAGAAAGAAAAGGAAGAGAAGTCCCCGCCGGCGAGTGTGTGATCTCAACGACGGTGAAGCCGATGTTCCCAAGGACAAGGGAACTGAGAAGTCGGTGCAAGGTTTGAGTTATTTGTAATTTGTTGTTGTGAACTTAGGAACTCAGTTGAGAGGATTTACTAGTGTTGCTAGAGTTAGGAAGAACTCGTAGGAACCGAGAAGTGTGAATCCGACTGTTGTAACTAAGGAACAAAGCAATCAATACAAGTAAGTCATTCAAAATCCTCCAAGTGGAGGTAGAGGTTTACCCATACAACTAGTTGGTTGTAGTGCGGTTCCTCTATAAAGGAACTGTGTTTTTACTGTCTTTCATACTTGCGAACTGTTTACTTCCGCTGCCTTGGGAAAAACTTAATTGCCAGTTCCCAAGCTCTTTGCTAACGTTACGATCCAACATCCATATACTACATATAGCACATATAACACATAAGGTTGAATCTCCGGTATATACTTACCTGTTTAGAACAATTACTATATCTCTCCCCCTTGTTCTTGACTACGATCTATGATTGGTGTTCCTATATGTAACCCAATGCAAAGTAAGCTATTTATTCTTATAGACTATAATCCTAAATGCAATAAAATGCCAGTATGCCTTATAACTTTTGTGCATAATTCCAAATCCTTTAAAACTTCACAATAATAAACTATATATATAGGAGAATATTTTTCTAGTTCAAACCTTTATGAAAAACTTGATCAAAAGTCCCCATAATATCCTTACAAGGCAATAGCCTAAAATTACTCTGAAATCTCTTACCAAATATAAATCCGATATCGAAAACATTCTCTGAGAACTATAAATCAACTAATTTTCAAATCAAAATCAACTTTAGATCTAGATCTGAAAAAATTAGAAAAATCTAAATAAATCATTAACTAATTAAAAACTTACCAAATCATGCCTGTACTTTGAGATTAAAACCCGATTGAAGAGATCTTGTATCACAACTAACAAAAATAACAAAATTATTCAAGTTCTTTCCTCTCGTCCTTTTCTCTACTCTCTCTAGAAATTTTTTTTGTTGCTCTCGTAATACCAGTGAAAGAAGATGATACATTAAGATTGAAGGCAATATAAAGACATAAAAGTCAAAGGTAGACAGACAAAATTGAAACTTGTTCAGGGACAACATTGAATTGGAACACAAATTTTGGCTAAAATTTTGGATAATCTCATTTTCCACCCTCAAATTTCCTTTACTACAAACTTTACCCTTAAATAATTATTAATTAGTTTTTAGTTAAAAAATTTTTAAAATATAAAAAAAACTTAATTTGAAAATAAATATTACTTTTAAAAACTCACTATATATCATGCCAATATGCTATGCATATGCTATTAATATGTTGTGAATGCATTGTAGAGGTATAGGACGTAAGTCGTTCTGGCCTGAAATTGACTCGTTTTGCAAAATTGAGGGTATACAGATTATGGCTATAGTTGAAACTAAAACTGACCATATTCCGTCCGATCATGTTTGGAGAAGAGCGGAATTTGACAACATAATATGGTCCCCAGCCAGTGGTAGAGCGGGTGGTGTTTGTGTACTATGGAAAGAATACCAATTTACAAATGAAAGAATTGAGGTCCTTCTTCAAGAACCCTGGTTCATAGATTTACGATATACTAACCTAGCAACTAAATACACCCTAGCTATATTCTTAGTCTATGCTCCCCCTCAAGAAAATGAAAAAGATAGTTTCTGGCAACATCTAATTAACTCTTTACAAATGACTAACCTCCCCACTATAGTAATGGGAGATCTAAATGAAATACAAGAACCTAACGAAAAGAAAGGTGGTGTCTTCCCGGACCAAAAAAGATTTGAAAGACTTCTTAGATTCAAGGATAGTTGTAATCTCTTTGATATTCCGGTAATTGGAAGTAAATTCACATGGAGGAAAAATAAGACGGAAATCGATAACATATATAAAAAATTAGATAGAACCTTAGTTTGTCCCCAAGTTCTTCAATGGTTCCCTAGCATAGCTACGAAAAACTATGTTTTCTCCTCTTCTGATCACTGTAAGATAGCAATTGAACTAAACAATGGGGCAATTTATAAAGCTTAGCCGTTCAAATTCGAAAATATGTGGATGCAAAAGAAGGATTTTAGGAATGTTGTCAAACAAGCATGGAGGGCCTCTTTTAGCGGCTCTAATATGTCCAAATTGGTTAAGAAAACACAACTGTTGAAATCCCAGGCTAAACAATGGAACAAAAAAATTTTTGGCAATACTTTTGAACAACTAAAACAAATTGATAAAGAACTACTGGAACTGCAACAGTTAATCCTACTATTCCCGGATCAAGCAAGCATTAACAAACAGTTAAGAATGTTAAATAAGAAGGAAAAGATTCTAAACTCTCACAAAACTTACTGGAAACAGAGAGCAAAAACGAAACACATTAAATTAGTAGATTCAAATGTTGGATATTTCCATAAGGTGGCTAGCGGGAGACGAAACAGGAAAATTATTAAGGAAATAACATCAACAGGAGGAACTCAAATCATAGGAGAGGAAAATAAAAGAGAAGAAATTAGGAAAGAATTTAAAACTAGATACAGAAGAGAGCAGACCAATTGTGAGAAATTTAGAGAATATTCCTACTTAATCAAGAAAGAAATAACAGATGAAGACAATATAAGACTCATAAAACCAGTCTCCAATGAAGAAATAAGACAAGCCCTAATGCAAATCAGCTCAGATAAGTCCCCTGGACCAGATGGTATGTCAGCAGAATTCTATAAAAAATATTGGGACATAGTAGGACCAGATGTCATAAAAGCAGTCAAAAGTTTTTTTCATTCCGGAAAAATCCTAAAACAAATCAATCACACCTTCATTACCTCAATTCCTAAAAAAGAGAACCCTACTTCCACCAAACATTACCGGCCTATTAGCCTATGCTCGACCATCTACAAAATTATCACAAAAAGACTGAAAATAATTATGCCCAAAATTATTCATCCGCTTCAGGGAGTCTTTGTCGCTAAACGATCAATCCAAGATAATGTTCTGATTGCCCACGAAAATATTTCACTCCTTTAAAAACCAAAAAGGTAAGGATGGTTGGATAGCGTTAAAATTAGACATGGAGAAAGCCTATGATAGATTAGACTGGGAGTTTACATTTGAAATCCTTGAAAATTTTGGATTTGATACAAATTTATAGGATGGATTAAACAATGTGTCCAAATTGTATCATTCTCGGTCCTAGTTAACAATAGCCCAACAGAAATATTTTTACCAAAACGCGGGACCCACTATCTCCTTTCTTGTTCATTCTCGAGACAGAAATACTAGCCAGGAACCTTCAAGAAACTAGTAATTTGAAAAAAAAACAATCGGCTTTCCTCTCTCCCGAGCCGGAACCAAGATCCCCTTTCTTGCATTTGCAGATGACATCATAATTTTTTCTAGAGCAAACCAAACGACATGTCAAAGAACAAAGAAGATAATTGAGGACTATTGCGCAATCTCAGGACAAAGAGTCAACTAACATAAATCGGCCTTCCAAACGTCAAGAAATATGGACAATCAACATAAAAATAGAATTCAACAAAGTTTAGGGATCACAACAATGATTAACCTAGAATCATACCTTGGATGCCCAATCATAAATGGCCATGTAAATCGACAAACCTTCGAGGATACAATAGGGAAAACAAAGACACAATTGACCAAATGGAGAGCCAATGGCTTGTCTATGGAAGGAAGGGCAGTCCTGATAAAATCTAATCTGGCTACAAAACCCAACTACCTTATGCAAAGTTTCATGCTTCCAAACTCTGTTCATAAAGAATTGGATCAAATCCATAGGAACTTTCTTTGGAACAAGGATATCGACCACAAACCACTCATTGGGTGGGATAAGATCTGTAAACCTAAAAACTTTGGAGGCCTTGGAATTCAGAAAACGGAACATGTAAACAAAGCACTACAAATGAAACTCTTATGGAAACTGCTAGCAGAACCAAAGAACATTTGGGTTAAATTGATGAATGAAAAATACCTTAAAGGTGCTTCCATTTTAACATATAAAAAACAGAACAATACCTCATGGCAATGGACGAAACTGATGAGCTTACGGGAAGAATTTAGCAAAGGCCTTATCTGGCAAGTAGGAGATGGGAGAACCATAAAATTTTGGACAGACAAATGGCTCTCTCAGGAAACACTAAACAAATTTGCGTTGAACGTTGACGCAATAAATGAATCAACTACGGTTGATGAATTCATAACCAATGGAAAAACGTGGCGACAAGATATCCTCAACTGTTTACTACCGACTGAAATAGTTAACCAAATCATGTTGATACCAATCCCTGATAACTGGATTAGAGACAGATTGTACTGGGTCCCGAACAAAAATGGATGGTTTTCGACAGCTTCGGCTATTGAACTCATTACGGGTGTGAATAATCTAACACCCCACCGCAACAATTGGATATGGAAACTCCACACACAACCCAAAGTTAAGAATTTTTTATGGAAAATAGCTTGTAATGGACTCCCAACCAATGAAAGACTGCTACAAAAAATGTATAGCTACCCCTCCAGGCTGCCTAATGTGTAACTGCACTCATGAAAATATTGGACATATGCTTATAGAATGCCCACACACGAAAAAACTAGTACACAAAATTAACACTAAATTGGAAAGCTCTATGCAACCAATAAATCAACTAGCACCATACTGAATGACTTACATCAGAGCTTAGGGAGCACGGATTTCATAAAACTGGCAGTTTGTTGGTGGTGCATATGGCACCAAAGAAATAAACTAGTGTTTCAACAATATCCCACTGATATTATTCAAAATCTTGATCAGTATACGAAAAACCAAATTGAAAAGTGGGAAAAAACAAAGAGGTGGGAAGAGGATGTAGAAGGAACCCAACTTCGACCTCAAAGTGGATAGAAAAGGAAGAAATTGTTAGAGAAATGGAAAAAGCCCCCTGAAAATATAACCAAATTGAACTTCGACGGGTCTAAACTTGATTCCAACCATGCCTCCTCGGGATATGTTCTAATAGATCACGAGGCAAAAATAATCGGCCTAGGAGCTAGAAAACAAGGACCTATTTCAATTGTGAAGGCAGAAGCTCTTGCACTCAAAGAAGGAATAAGAGAAGCTCATAGAAGAGGAATTACAAAACTAGAGATTGAAGGAGATAACCTCATAGTTATTAATGCGGTTAACAGAACAAGTCAATGCCCCTAGGAGATCGAAATATTAATTTCGGATATTATGGTATCCCTCCCGAAATTTAACTTTGTATCAGTCCGACATGTGGCCAATAAAATCGCTAAGCTGGGCCACATTATTCCTACCAACCTCCTCTTGGATAACCTAGAACTCCATGTTCTCGTCCGGAAGGACGCTCTAGGACGCCCCCCTTAGGGGGTCTCCTAATTCTTACCTTATCAAAAAAAAAAATGATGTGAATGCAAAATGACATATACACTTTGGTCGGAGATGTTACAAACACCTTTCCAATTCCTTCTAAATAGATTCCATACAATAGTAGTCCATTGCCCACCCCATGTGGAATAAAAAATTATTTCAAAATTAGACAATAGACACCCATTTGAGGCATTGTTTTTCTCTTTAATTTGATACACTTATCATTATTTTCAAGGTGATGATTAACATCTTACAAAGTTGGCTTGCATTGCATATATCATACGGTATAATATAAGCTACCATTTCTTTTGTCGAGTTCCTCAAGTGGTAATAGATATGATATAATTTCTTGTATAGTTTTAGAAATATAAATTTTCTGTATATATGTTATCGATTTTTAGAGGGTTGGGATGATATTTAGGTTGTATGTTTAGGTATGGAAAGAAACACCTTTGTTGGACTGGTGTAATCACCTGATTTTGGGTTACTTCAGCCCTCATTTTCTCCAACATTTTCTATGGATGAAAAATCAAAATTAATTTAATATTCATTAAGCAGCACACTAGAGCAAATGGTTTGTGTTCTCAATCACCAAAAATGTAAATTTCAGACTAATTAACAGCATTATACCATTATCAACAATTATCTACTTTTCAGTGCCTGGTACTGCATAATTCGGTACAAATTAGAAAAGCATCAGACCAAGAAAAACATGTCCATTGAAACCTTAAAACTCATTTGTTTTCTCTGCACATATTTGTTTGCTTTCTTTCCTCAAAAAGTACTCTTCCTTTTTTTACGTACTAGTTCTTGTAATGTAGAGCCGCCTTATAGAATATAGGATAATTGATTGCTTCTCTGGTTGTGGAAATATGTGTGCTGATATGGAATATTAGCTCTAAATATGTTTGCACGATCCTTTACTAATGGGAAATGGGGCTTTTATCTGTAGGGCTTGATGTGTAGCCTCTGTATAGTTTGCCCATTAAAAAGGCCATTTCATCAAGGTAGACCACAAATTGAAGAAGAGTAAAGATAGAGATTAAAAAAAGGGGGCATTGTTTTATCCATTTTTGTACAATTATTGAACTTGTGATTTGTCACCATTGAATTACTTTCTTCAGTCTGTCCATAAAGTTTCATCTTCAAAACACCATTGAGATAATAGAAATATATTGCAATTTTTTAAAATCCACTTAGAATTACATGTGTTCACTTCACATATATTATTAAGGTTCATTCAAAGCACGATATAAAGTTCTATGGAGATATTTAATGAAGAGGTCTTGTTGTGATTTTACTCCGTATATTGCAATCTGGGAGGAACCCTGCAATGTGCTATTTGGGTTTTTGATAACTTGCATAGAGGTATAGTTTAGATGCATGTTTTATATTGGTTTTGTATAAGTTTTACTTAATTTTAGTTATTTTTAGGTTAGTTTCTAGGATCTAGTGTTTTCGGGCAGTTGCGCTTGTTTTGTTCGATTTTGCAGATCTTTAGGTAACAAGCATGGGCGTGACGAAGTTTAGTAGACAATGGTGGAGGATCAAGATGAATCTTAGAGTGATACAAGTAAAGATTAGAAGAGCTAAGGCTCAAGTGCTTATGTAAAAAAAACGCTTGAATCCGGGCTATGCATTGGAGTTGTTGTTTCGACACCTCTATCTTGCAATGCTTGGTTTGGGAGCTATAGTGCTCGGATGAAGCTCAATTTGGTATCACTGGAAAGCTAACTCGAATAGCTACAATTCATATCTTAATCCAAGTCCAAATTCTAACTCTAAGGGGGTCAAAACAGCCTTTGAAGTGTCGCTTGAATGCTGAACCGAGGTTAAAAGCGCAGGATGGCACATTGCGCGACCGCGCATTAGGACAAACCGCGCAGTCGGGAGTTTCATGCCCCCATATTAGTTAGTTACTCAATCATCCATAAAACCCCCATATTAGTTACTTGGCACTTAAGCAATAACACTAATACACGAGTCTTTGTGGGATCGACCCTTACTTGCCGCTCTACTAAGTTGGTTAAGTTAGGTTTCTTTGATAGGTATTAACGACCACCGAAAATACCTCATCAGTTTTGAAGCCTGCATTTGTACTAATTTTGTTACAATGTTAGTTAGAAGAGATTAAGCTTAATGAAGCCAAATGACACATTTGTGACTAGACAACAACTTAGTCTTGTTAATTAAGGCCATTAATGAGCTGCTTAGATATGAAAGCATGTCAACGGAGTAATTATAATGTTTTTCATCTACAAGAATACGAAACCTTTTTTAGTGATTAATATCCTTTGCTTATGATTTCTTTTCTTGTATGTTTGATTTATTTCTTGTTCTATGAATGGTGTGTGATTAGAGCATTGTATGTTTCATTCGTAGGCTAGAGAAGGTGTAAAGATTGAGCATGAAAAGAAGTTGAAGACCCTACAAAGTGAGTACAAAGGTGAAGAGAAATCAGATTGGACAAGGCCAAGACCTCAATTCAGAAGCTACAATATCTTATTATTGTCACTTCTTAGTGTGTCAAATATCACGAAGTATGACTATAAGTGTGTTTGGATGCACATGTTTTATGCATCATAAACCAAAAACAAATTGAAGTGTTGTTTTGTAAGCCTAATGTATCATATTGTAGGATATATTGATGAACGTTAAGTCAAAACTTCAATTTTTGATTTTAACAAACCCTGAATGTTTAGCATTCTTGGTTATTATCACCCAGAATTCCACGACTGTACTTAGATTTTGTTATTCTATTCCTAATGTATCCCGCATGCATCAACGCACGCGGCACTTCCCTCGTAATTACAAATACTTGTAGCCTACTATCTAAAGTCAATTTTTAAAATAAGAAAAATTCATTAACTTCATTAATTTTTAGAAGACGTTTTGCAGTATTTGGTCAATGTGCATAAATTGTATACTTAAAATAATTTTTCATTTGTGAATTCTTTTTAAAAGTAATTATTTCTTCTTTCAAATCTTAACGAAAAATAAAAATAAAAATCCATGCACTAGTTATAAGTATATATATTAAACTGATTTATTAACAACTAATTATCATTGATTATCATTAAATTGTTTTTCAAACACTTTCGAAATTCATCAATCAAGACTCTTCACTGTAATCGTTAAACACTCCAATCTTATCTTATCTTAACAACATATAAAGTTGTCCCTTTTTTCTCATAAATGTTTCATTAATTTATAAAATCCCAAGTAATAAAATAATTTTTTGGCAACATAAATGCCCCCATTAGTTGAAAATAAGAGATAAAGCAAATATAAGAACTTTTTACCAATAAATATCTTTATAAAATTTTTGAAATTAAATATTTTAATGGTACCTTTTTGTAATATAAATTTTAGTTGTGGATTAGAAAAATAAAACAAATAAAATTCAAGTTGGTATTCACCTGATCACGAGTTTATGTGAGTGTATAATATAACAAAATTATTCTTAAAATTAAAATATTATCTTAATATTCTTATCTAAATATTAATCTTAAAATTAATTAATTAATTAATTAATCAATTAAAATCTTAGTAAAGTTATTCATTTTTGTCAAATAAATGCACTACATTTTTTGTATTAATTTTCACCAATGTTGAAATATAATAAGTATGTAAAGATTTATATGAAAAAAATTAAATTAAATATTTCATAATGTAATTTAATTGACTTTAGTTTAATATGTTTGATCACATATTTTGATTTCCAAAAAACTAAATATTTAAATTATATAAACGTAAAATACAAACTTTATCCTGTCCAAAGGACGAGGTTAGAACTCTAGTTTTAGTTTGAAAACAGTACTTATATCATATCCGTTATACTTTTATGAAAATTTTAGTGAAAAATATGAATTTAGGGGATATGACAGCAATTAAAATTTAATGGTGATTCATATATACCTAAATAGTAAATGAGTGTACATCACATTACACTACATAAAAACGAAATTTACCAAGGACAAAAGTCCTCAGTAAAACCCCAAATTTCTTCAATAATTAGATGTTGAGGATTTATTGAGACCATTGTTGTTCTCGGAAATTGAATTCTAGCTAAATTTATCAAGAACGTAGTTCTCGATAATTATCGAGAATAATAATCCTCGCTAATGTCGTTAGAATTTCCTCTCCATAATCTTCCTTTCACGAGAACTTTACCAAGCTAGGAAAGTTTTTGACAATACTCGTTCTCAGTAAATGACTAATGTCCAAATTTGTCGAGAACCATATGTCTTCGGTAATTGTTGAGAACCTATGTTCTCAGCAATTGGCTTATACCCAGAATTACCTAGAAACAAGGGTCTTGATAATCACTGAAAACACAAGTTCTCGGTAATTTGTTCTTACCACCGATTGTCGAGACTCATGATCCTCGGTAATTTGCTCCTACCCAAAATTTTCTCGAAAAATAGTAATTATTTTTTATATTAATTAATTTTCTTGGTAATTTGTCGGTACATATGGGATTTTTTTTTATTTTTCGACCATTGCCTATTTGTCATCGATAAATGGTCGCTAATAGCGACCACGTTGTGTTTTCACTAAATTTTTGTCGGTAATTCCCAATTTTTTTAGTGTTGCTAAAAGCATGAAAAAACATATAATGAATAAAGAGGTAGATTGATAACTTGCATTTAGAACATCTTAGGACATGTATTTAGGACCTTAGTTTAGTATGTTTTATTGCATATGTCTTGTGTTTTCTAGTACTTTTAGTTTAGTTTCCATTATAGATGTCTACACACATATTTGTATGCTTGACAGGTTCTTTGGAGAAGTTTGAGCTTCATTGGAACACGTTTGGATACAAGGCGGAATCAAGGCTTCAGTCTAGGAAGCAACGGGACCGGAAAAGATCAACTGAAGAGCCCATAATAATAAGAATCACACGATCAAGTCTAAGATCGTGCACCAAGGTGCACGGTCGTGCTGGCGGTGTTGAAAAATATCGGATCGTGTGCCATTAGCCCAAGCCTGTTGACAGTCGTGCACCATACATGCACGATCATGCGTCTAGCTTCATAGAACGTTGAGAGTCGTGCGTCGACAAACGCACGGTCTTGCGTCTCCTTGTCCAAGGTCGTGCGTTGCTTCAACCTGTGTGCTGCTTTGTACAGTCGTGCGCCTCGGCGCACGACACGCGTCGTGGGTCGTGCGTCCCTTGTATGATGTGTTTTTGGGCCGCCTCTCCTATCTTATCTCTAGTATAAATACTTTCCTTTGTTTTTAGATTGGGAGTTCTAGAGTTTTGACTCTAAGTTCAACTAATTGAGAGACAAGTTTAGGGAGATCTAGTGGAGATTTGGAAGACTTTGTTGAATTTGAGTTTGGATTGGCTGGATTTGAATCAAGTTTGTTTGTTTCTTTAATCCGGTATGTTTATTCTCATTATTGAATTTATTTCTTCTGTCTCCATGTCTAGCTAAACCCTAAATTATAAGATTGGGGGTGAACCTAATAATGTGTAGGTAGACTAATCCATAAAATTGCACAATCTATTATTTGAAGCTTTGTTTGATTCAATCCTGGATGCTTTATGCCTAGTAACTTTTGTGAATGGGAACTTGCCAAAGTTTGAGACTGAAAGATAATAACTTTGATAAGTAGTCAGCCATGAAATGGAGACTGAAATGTACTTTTTCCTGTTGAACCCTAAGATTTGAACCTGAGTTTTCTCTGTTATGAAAGTGCTTTGAATTATGTTGTGGAATAACAATTGTCATAGAAACCTTAAGGTTGGGTTGAATTAGCAAGTCGCGAAAGCGGATGTTGATTCAATTTAATCTTAAATTCTAAGTGCTTAAAGGTCTAGATTTTAATTTGCATGTCATGGATGTGGATGTTTAATTGAGTCTAGATACGTCTGTTAACATTCGAAAGAATTTAGTGGATACATTAGACAGTTGCCTTCAAATAAAGTCAAAATTAAGACTGTTCAATTATCCTTTATAGTCTACCGAAGCATTGTTGTGGAGATCCTTGATCTTAGAAGCCTTTTTCTCATTGATATTCTCATTTTTTTACTTTTTTATTTGTCATAGTTAGTTTCATAGCTAAAATCACAAAACAATCTTTTCTTATTTTTACGACTTGGTCTAGTGCTTTGAATACAATTAATAATACTTAGTCCCAGAGTTCGCCACCTTGGTATTACAACCGATCACGTACACTTGCGGGGTAGGATTTGGCATTTCATTGATTCACATGGAAATGAGCCTTATCATGAAAACTAGAAACAAATGAGGACCCTTGGATTTGAGAAATGGATAGTTAAGATTAAAAGAGATAGGGGCAAAATGGTAATTTTGACAAAAAATTTAAAAAATATTTTTTTAAAATTTTCTTGTTTTTGCCAAAAACACGACACTTGATTTTTTACGTTACGTTCACATATTTTATACATATGTTCAAACTATTATAACTTTATAAGACTGTTCACATATTATCACTTTTTCTGTTCAGAGATTTTATAATACGTTCACATATATTACAAGTGTGTTCACATATTAGTACTGTTTATTCATGTTTATTATCAAATGTTCATGTTCGATTAAATCATCATACAAGCGTTAAACGACTTAAAAAAATGACCAAAAAAAATATATTTTATTTTATTTATTTCCCTTGTTTTTACAAAAAAATGACACATGACATTTATATTTTGTTCACATATTTTATGCACATGTTCACATTTTATTTTTTTTTACTTTATTTTTAAGTCTTTACTTTATTTTATTTATTTCCCTTGTTTTTACAAAAAAATATACTTTATTTTATTTTGTTCACATAAAACCACCTTTTAACTTTAGAAAATTTAGTATACGTTCACATATAATATAAGTACGTTCACATATTAGTATTGCATGTTCACTTGTTATGACCTTATGTTCATACTCGATCATTCTACATAATAAGACTTAAAAAAAATAAAGTAAAACAATAAAATAAAAATTATTTTTATTATTATTTTTTAATCGGATATCATATATTCATTTCTAGTGTTTTAATCAGATGATCTAGATTCATTTCTAGTCTTCATGATAAGCCCAATTTTTATTTGATTCAAATCCAATGAATACAAATTTAAATTATACAAAATAAGATCATTATTATAATAGGGAAAAATTATTTTAAATACCCCAACCTTTGAGATGGTTGCACTCTCTATCCCAACTTTGCACACTCTACCCTCAAAATATCCACTCTTTGGATAAATGAATGAGATTAAACGGTCATTAAAATTGGTTTTATGATAAATAATGACAAGGAGAGAGAAATGTCTAAGGAGATGAAGACAAAAAGGTAATTGAATCTACATTTTTAGAGAATAAAATGTACACGTCTGCTCAATTTGATTTTATTCTTAGTATACTTGAAAAAATAATAAATTTAGAGATATGTTCATGAAAAGAGGATAGATCATTTTGTAATAACTATGATTTCTGAGGATATTTTTGATTTTTTCTCGGATATCCTTTTAACCTCTTTGTTCGTTTTAAAGCTTAATCCAATATTTTTGTTGGAGATTAAATCCTAGAAAATTTTTGGTGATATCCTAAAATCATAAATAAATGATTTTATGGATCGGTGTGAATTCTAGGATTTTTCAGTGGAAAAAGAATATTTATTGGATAAGCCGTCTTTTTAATTATGTACTGTAAAGGATTTAAAATACAAAACGGAAGCCCTAAAAATTTAAGGTAGCAAGATAAAATCATGAAAATTTGGTTTTATTGGTCTACATAATTTACGTGACGTTTCTTGTTTAGTGAGTTTATCCACCCGAGGTACATAATTTTACCGCTTTAATGCGAGTCCCGTTCCGAGACGGGAAAACCCTTTATTGGCCGACTTCACTTACTTAATGGGGGAGGAAATTCACCTTGTTTTGTGCAGATTGGATAAGAAGGAGAGGATAGAATCACGTAGAAATCTCGGGAGGAAGAAAGAATGGAATTCTTCAACCGCCGGTTGCTCCTTCTCCTCCGTTATCCCTACCACCACCTCACCTCCTCTTCCACCTCCATCTTCACTTTCATCTCATCTTGTCCATGCGGTGTCGCTGCTGTTGCTGGAGCCAGAACCATGAAGAGTAAGGACGGAACGCTGGCTCGGCAAGGAAGGGTGAGGACGTCACCGTCGGCCATCTTCATGCCTCGTCAAGCAACGTCGCCGACGTTCCTCAGCTCCTCTGACCACCAACCACAGCAAGGGCTGCAACCCTCGGGCTCAAGGATCGAGCCACTATCGAGCCAAACGAGCCATGGACTCGAGTGAAGGTATATACGATTGAAATTAATTAGCGGGTTGATTTCGGAGCCACCGTAAGGGCCTTTTGGTTCCGCTTTGCTAATTAAATTTATGATTTTTTATAATCTTGACATTGATACGGTCCCATAGGTTCAAACCGCTCGGGAAACGGGCGTCCGGATCTTCAGTTATAGCGAATTCAAGTTTTGATACTAATTGGCAGGTAAAGGACTTCAGATAATTACTCGGGATTCGTTGTTAATCCGTTTGATTCGAGATTAGGTAACCTTTAAGAACTGTTACTGAGGAACACTTTTTGTTTAGAAAGTTGTTTCAAAAGTGAAGCGGATAATTAGTTATAATTCCGCCAAGATGGCTCCTTAAAGCATGATAATTAAGGATTTATTATATATCGATATTCGGAAATTAAATCGTTTATCGATTAGGAATTTGTAGGAGTTGAGAATACAACTAGGAAGTGTTTCCGTGATCTCGTTACTAAGAAATCCTTTTGTTATATTTTTCAGAAGGATGATAAAGATTACTGTAGAATTGCTAAGGACGTTGAGCACGCCTTCTAAGGCAAGTGGACGATTCTCTCTTGCGTTATGGTTATTAATGAGGAATTGAATTCCAGTTGATCCTCATGTTGGAAATAATTTGTATGTTGAATAAAGTTTGATAGGTTGTTATTTTGTTAGAAATAACGACCATGTCGTTATTGCGGTTTTTGCGCTAGAACTGAACTTAGGACCGTTGTATGATTAGCGTCTCATGCTGAGACATTGCTTTGAAATAAGATGGTAGAGATGGGAGTTACGTTCACATATTTTATACATATGTTCAAACTATTATAACTTTATAAGACTGTTCACATATTATCACTTTTTCTGTTCAGAGATTTTATAATACGTTCACATATATTACAAGTGTGTTCACATATTAGTACTGTTTATTCATGTTTATTATCAAATGTTCATGTTCGATTAAATCATCATACAAGCGTTAAACGACTTAAAAAAATGACCAAAAAAAATATATTTTATTTTATTTATTTCCCTTGTTTTTACAAAAAAATGACACATGACATTTATATTTTGTTCACATATTTTATGCACATGTTCACATTTTATTTTTTTTTACTTTATTTTTAAGTCTTTACTTTATTTTATTTATTTCCCTTGTTTTTACAAAAAAATATACTTTATTTTATTTTGTTCACATAAAACCACCTTTTAACTTTAGAAAATTTAGTATACGTTCACATATAATATAAGTACGTTCACATATTAGTATTGCATGTTCACTTGTTATGACCTTATGTTCATACTCGATCATTCTACATAATAAGACTTAAAAAAAATAAAGTAAAACAATAAAATAAAAATTATTTTTATTATTATTTTTTAATCGGATATCATATATTCATTTCTAGTGTTTTAATCAGATGATCTAGATTCATTTCTAGTCTTCATGATAAGCCCAATTTTTATTTGATTCAAATCCAATGAATACAAATTTAAATTATACAAAATAAGATCATTATTATAATAGGGAAAAATTATTTTAAATACCCCAACCTTTGAGATGGTTGCACTCTCTATCCCAACTTTGCACACTCTACCCTCAAAATATCCACTCTTTGGATAAATGAATGAGATTAAACGGTCATTAAAATTGGTTTTATGATAAATAATGACAAGGAGAGAGAAATGTCTAAGGAGATGAAGACAAAAAGGTAATTGAATCTACATTTTTAGAGAATAAAATGTACACGTCTGCTCAATTTGATTTTATTCTTAGTATACTTGAAAAAATAATAAATTTAGAGATATGTTCATGAAAAGAGGATAGATCATTTTGTAATAACTATGATTTCTGAGGATATTTTTGATTTTTTCTCGGATATCCTTTTAACCTCTTTGTTCGTTTTAAAGCTTAATCCAATATTTTTGTTGGAGATTAAATCCTAGAAAATTTTTGGTGATATCCTAAAATCATAAATAAATGATTTTATGGATCGGTGTGAATTCTAGGATTTTTCAGTGGAAAAAGAATATTTATTGGATAAGCCGTCTTTTTAATTATGTACTGTAAAGGATTTAAAATACAAAACGGAAGCCCTAAAAATTTAAGGTAGCAAGATAAAATCATGAAAATTTGGTTTTATTGGTCTACATAATTTACGTGACGTTTCTTGTTTAGTGAGTTTATCCACCCGAGGTACATAATTTTACCGCTTTAATGCGAGTCCCGTTCCGAGACGGGAAAACCCTTTATTGGCCGACTTCACTTACTTAATGGGGGAGGAAATTCACCTTGTTTTGTGCAGATTGGATAAGAAGGAGAGGATAGAATCACGTAGAAATCTCGGGAGGAAGAAAGAATGGAATTCTTCAACCGCCGGTTGCTCCTTCTCCTCCGTTATCCCTACCACCACCTCACCTCCTCTTCCACCTCCATCTTCACTTTCATCTCATCTTGTCCATGCGGTGTCGCTGCTGTTGCTGGAGCCAGAACCATGAAGAGTAAGGACGGAACGCTGGCTCGGCAAGGAAGGGTGAGGACGTCACCGTCGGCCATCTTCATGCCTCGTCAAGCAACGTCGCCGACGTTCCTCAGCTCCTCTGACCACCAACCACAGCAAGGGCTGCAACCCTCGGGCTCAAGGATCGAGCCACTATCGAGCCAAACGAGCCATGGACTCGAGTGAAGGTATATACGATTGAAATTAATTAGCGGGTTGATTTCGGAGCCACCGTAAGGGCCTTTTGGTTCCGCTTTGCTAATTAAATTTATGATTTTTTATAATCTTGACATTGATACGGTCCCATAGGTTCAAACCGCTCGGGAAACGGGCGTCCGGATCTTCAGTTATAGCGAATTCAAGTTTTGATACTAATTGGCAGGTAAAGGACTTCAGATAATTACTCGGGATTCGTTGTTAATCCGTTTGATTCGAGATTAGGTAACCTTTAAGAACTGTTACTGAGGAACACTTTTTGTTTAGAAAGTTGTTTCAAAAGTGAAGCGGATAATTAGTTATAATTCCGCCAAGATGGCTCCTTAAAGCATGATAATTAAGGATTTATTATATATCGATATTCGGAAATTAAATCGTTTATCGATTAGGAATTTGTAGGAGTTGAGAATACAACTAGGAAGTGTTTCCGTGATCTCGTTACTAAGAAATCCTTTTGTTATATTTTTCAGAAGGATGATAAAGATTACTGTAGAATTGCTAAGGACGTTGAGCACGCCTTCTAAGGCAAGTGGACGATTCTCTCTTGCGTTATGGTTATTAATGAGGAATTGAATTCCAGTTGATCCTCATGTTGGAAATAATTTGTATGTTGAATAAAGTTTGATAGGTTGTTATTTTGTTAGAAATAACGACCATGTCGTTATTGCGGTTTTTGCGCTAGAACTGAACTTAGGACCGTTGTATGATTAGCGTCTCATGCTGAGACATTGCTTTGAAATAAGATGGTAGAGATGGGAGTTTAGACTCCAAGACATCTCTTTAGTGGTAACACCGTTGAAAAATAGGTAGTCCAAGGGTAGGAGCCGAGTCTCAAATGACCTCTTTATAACAAAATCTGTATTGGGGGGTGTAGCTTGCTAGCGTATCCCAATATTGGAGTCATGACTCATGTCACACTTCACGTTGAAGGAGGACAATGGTGCACTTTAGCTAAGTGCAATTGACACACGATTGTTGGCCGAATCTCGGTTATTGGCCGAGCATGTATAAATGATCATGGATGAAATAGGCCCTCTGATCTCGGTTGTTGTTCGAATCTTGGTTGTTGGCCGAGCAGTTGTAAATGATCATGGATGAAATAGACCCTCTGATCTCGGTTGTTGGCCGAACTATGTAAGAACTATTAAATGGTGCGTGCACAGATTGAGAGTAATGATAGATAAGTGCGTTGGGCACATTAATGTACCCGAATGGTCAGTCTATTCGATAACCATTCTTGCTCTCGGTTATGAATGATTCTTAATCAAACGTTGTTGGGACCTCTGGCTCTAAACAACGGATCAACGATGTAATTCTCTTCAGTTTTGATATTGACAAACACCATAGGGAACTAATGTGGTTTGTTCAAGTATTTCTAAGGAACACAGGTACAACCAAGAACTCCTATGAATGACCAAAAGCCACTGCAGGCCACAATGAAGAGTTTCCATCAGCGGAACTCTGAAGAGGAAAGTTCCCATGAAGTGGGAACTTCCAGAAACAATCAAGAGAACACAAGCTTACAACGATGAAGAGTTTCCATCAAGGGAACTCTGAAGAAGACAGTTCCCATGACATGGGAACTCACATGTGAGGACAACGACCGTTCAGCGCAGATCGCGGGATTCTGTCTCAGACAACCCGAAGGAACAATCTGAGGATCAGACTGTCACGCTTCATCCAACGGTCCGATTGATCCAAGAAGTTGACCTAGTTCAAACCAAAGTCACATGTGAAGAAAGTACAACTTGGACATCAAGCAAAGGGCATTTTGGACACAAACGAAAGATGCGACTGCCCAAGCTCACCTGGACTATAAAGCGAAATGAATAGTACTCGGATTGAGTACTTCTCCCAGAACTCTCAAACACCCACACCTGAGAAAAGAAAGAAAAGGAAGAGAAGTCCCCGCCGGCGAGTGTGTGATCTCAACGACGGTGAAGCCGAAGTTCCCAAGGACAAGGGAACTGAGAAGTCGGTGCAAGGTTTGAGTTATTTGTAATTTGTTGTTGTGAACTTAGGAACTCAGTTGAGAGGATTTACTAGTGTTGCTAGAGTTAGGAAGAACTCGTAGGAACAGAGAAGTGTGAATCCGACTGTTGTAACTAAGGAACAAAGCAATCAATACAAGTAAGTCATTCAAAATCCTCCAAGTGGAGGTAGAGGTTTACCCATACAACTAGTTGGTTGTAGTGGGGTTCCTCTATAAAGGAACTGTGTTTTTACTGTCTTGATAATGACAAACACCATGAGAAAAGAAAGAAAAGGAAGAGAAGTCCCCGCCGGCGAGTGTGTGATCTCAACGACGGTGAAGCCGAAGTTCCCAAGGACAAGGGAACTGAGAAGTCGGTGCAAGGTTTGAGTTATTTGTAATTTGTTGTTGTGAACTTAGGAACTCAGTTGAGAGGATTTACTAGTGTTTCTAGAGTCAATTCTACAATAACTTCACTATCACCAACGACTGCACTCAGGGAACTCTCTCCCACGAAGGCGACGAGTTCATTTTTACAACATCAACAATCCGCCTTCAGCTCCAGGTCCCAGGTCAAGGGCTCAACGAGTTGCCTAACAAGCTCTGGGGCGACTTCAACAGCGCTGAAGTGTACAACACCATCTTTGAGGGTCGGGTTCCCTCCAAAGTTCCCTCGACGCACCATCTGTCCTTGGTCGCCAAGCTCGCTCACTAATTCATCATCAATGTGGTGATCCCGCGCCAAGAAAAGCGTATGGTCGTCAATATCCCTGATGCTATCATCCTCTATCACTTCCTCCTCAAGAAGCCCATCAACCTTCCCAGAATCATCCTTGGGCACATGGAGAAGTGCATGGCTTCCAAGTCCCATTCCCTTCCCTACTCTGGGCTGATAAAGAAGCTCCTACAAAAAGAGGGTCTCTACGACGCCTCTAAGGACGAAATAGAGCTTGGAAGGGAACTGGACATTTCTGTTGTCCAGAAGATGAGGCACTCTGAGCCTGTAGAGGAAGCGGCTCAACTGGAGTCTGGTGACCAAGAGGGGAACTCTCAAGTGTTGCTCCGTATCGCCAACACCCTCGACCAGATTGCCAGGGATCAAGCAGTGTTGGCCAGAGGACAAGAAAAGCTTACACAAGTCTTGACGCGCCTCTGTGATGCCCTGTTCCCTCAAGCCCCATGATCTCTCCCTTCTTTTTCCCTTAATCCAAAAATGACCACAAAATTGTACTTGAGTTCCCATTGTAAATATTTTCTTAAGTAATGCATTGGTCTTTAATTTGATTGCGTGTTCCCTTCTTTCCTATTATTGCTTTGCTTGTTTTCGATGATGTCAAAAGGGAGAAAGACAAAAAATGCGAGATGAGTTAAAAGTTTAAGTTATCACAGAACACACATAAGCTAAGGGGGAACAACTGCATAAAAAGCTAAGTAAGAACTAAGTGTCTCACCAGAAGTGGCTCCCTAAATCTAATTGTCTCACTAGAAGTGACTTCCAAAATCTTACTTAGGAACTCATCAGCATATCATTCATTGAAATACTTGCATATTTTGTGATGGGTTTGTCATCATCAAAAAGGGGGAAATTGTTGGGACGTTGTTGGGACCTCTGGTTCTAAAACAACGGATCAACGATGTCGTTCTCCGAGTTTTGATAATGACAAACACCATAGGGAACTAATGTGGTTTGTTCAAGTATTTCTAAGGAACACAGGTACAACCAAGAACTCCCATGAATGACCAAAAGCCACAGAAACTCACAATGCAGAAGTTCCCATCAAGGGAACTCTGAAGAGGAAAGTTCCCATGAAATGGGAACTCCCAGAAATGATCAAGAGAACACAAGCTTACAACGATGAAGAGTTTCCATCAAGGGAACTCTGAAGAAGACAGTTCCCATGACAGGGGAACTCACATGTGAGGACAACGACCGTTCAGCGCAGATCGCGGGATTCTGTCTCGGACAGCCCGAAGGAACAACCTGAGGATCAGACTGTCACGCTTCATCCAACGGTCCGATTGATCCAAGAAGTTGACCTAGTTCAAACCAAAGTCACATGTGAAGAAAGTACAACTTGGGCATCAAGCAAAGGGCATTTTGGTCACAAATGAAAGATGCGACTGCCCAAGCTCAATTGGACTATAAAGCCAAATGAATAGTACTCGGATTGAGTACTTCTCCCAGAACTCACAAACACCCACACCAGAGAAAAGAAAGAAAAAGAAGGGAAGTCCCCGCCGGCGAGTGTGTGATCTCGACGACGGTGAAGCCGAAGTTCCCATGAGCAAGCGAACTGAGAAGTCGATGCAAGGTTTGAGTTACTTGTGTTTTGTTGTTGTGAGCTTAGGAACTCAGTTGAGAGGATTTACTAGTGTTGCTAGAGTTAGGAAGAACTCGTAGGAACAGAGAAGTGTGAATCCGGCTGTGTAACTAAGGAACAAAGCAATTAATATAAGTAAGTCATTCAAAATCCTCCAAGCGGAGGTAGAGGTTTACCAATACAACTAGTTGGTTGTAGTGGGGTTCCTCTATAAAGGAACTGTGTCTTTCACTTTTTTATAACTTGCGATTATTTACTTCCGCTGCCCTGGGAACAGCTTAATTGCCAGTTCCCAAGCTCACTGCTAACCGTTTACGATCCAACAGACGTTGATTAAGTCAATCTGGTTAGTCGATGTAGGCTTTTCAAAATGTTATGTGATTAATATGAGTTCCCAACAATTGTTCATGTTTCGTAAAGGAAACCACAAGCGGTGGTGTTCTCTCTCTTGACTACGCGAGTCCCCTTCTTATTCTCTATAAGACTGCTAACTGTTGGATCATAATCTGAGTCTATTCGGATTTTGATGCCAATAGGTTTAGGTACAACCATAAGAACCAAGTTAGTTTCTCCGCTTGCTTACTCTTTCATTAGACTAACCCGTCCATCTTCTTTTCTTTTATATGGTTGGCTGGTGTCCACCGTTGGTTTACGACACATCAGGTTCTTCTTGGAAGTTGATTCAAGAGGCGGATTCAGATGTTTGAAGCTCCTGAAGTTGAAGAAATGTTTCCAATGGCTATACTTGAGTGAAGATCATGATTGAACTACTTCAAAGCGAAGCTGAGTTTCAGAAATAAGAACTCAAGGAAGTCTTGATAAAGATTTTGTTTAAATAGAAGGTTGTTCTATTTATGTATTCTTTTAAGTTAAGGTTTGTATAAGACCTTTTACGTGTTTTTCCGCTGTAATATTCAACTTAAGTTTGTTAGGTTTTCAAATGGTTTCATTTACCTTGTCTTTTTTTAGTTTGTTCAGTCAGTTTAAAGTCTAGGGTAGCTTCGGTTTAGTCTTAATCGGGGTTACTGGCGGTAATACCTCCAGGGTAGGAAGGGGGTGTTACACATTTAGTTATTTCTCATATTATAATTTTTTGTTAAAAATAGTTTACTATACAAAAAAAAATTTATTATAAAATAATAAATTTAAATAAAGATAAAATAACATTAAAAATATGAACACGTGTAGTGCGTATGCACAAGCACGACTGCTAGTAATGAATACGCCCCTTCATAGTACGACACCCTCGATTTTTCATAATAATGCACCTAAAAGCCATATATAATAAATTGAGCTCAAAATTACACCCTCACCCACATTTCACTCTCTTCTCTCATTACACACTCCCTTCCTCCAATCTCTATCTCCTCCAACTCTCCATCCTCTCCCCACTTATTTCACTCTCCTCCAACCAAAATTTAAAAAAAGAATGCATCTAGGCAACATTCCAATAATAAACAACCATATTGATGTAAATTTTCCAATTAGCTTTGTTTTTTTTTTCAAATTTCAAATTTGTTATTATAATTAGTGTTTTTTATTTTGATTTGATGTTCTAAAATTAAGTAGGACAATTAGTAAGTTTAGATATTGAAATTGGATGTAAATATGGCCTAGAAACTTGCAGATTTGCTTAAATGTGAAATATTAATGCCATGGAAGAAGCCATGAACGACCATGGTCGAAGCTCGTTGAAGAAGACGAAACTTCTAGCCGTTACAATAGAAGTGGCCTCAATCGTATGGTTGGAGGCGCCTTTATCGTAACTGTTAGAGTGGCCCAAGCTATTACGGTTGGAGCGCATCCAACTGTTACGGATGAGGCCGCTTCTGTTGTATGGATAAGGCAATTTTTTCGCCATCCATTATTTCTTCACTTCCCGACTGCAGTCACCTAATTGCCTAATTTTTTGTTTCAGATGGCAGATAGATCAACTTGTCATCATCGCAAAAATGCACAGAGGGAGGAGATTGAGGTGCAAATGGAAGCACAAGAAGACGTGCATGATGAGTCAGAGGATGAGGATCGGTTTCAATCGGCTAGTTAGATCCACATTAGGGGAAGTCGGTGAGTCGTGCCTTGGTGGTCATCACAACCTGCTAGTGCAGTGGACATACCTTTTCATTTAAAGGATCTAACACTTGTAATTCTACCTTGACAGGCCCGAGACTAGTACACTATTTGGGGCTATAAGTAGTGGAGTGGATGATACTTGGGCCTGAGACTAGTTGGAGGCCTACAGATTTCAAAGTTTCTCTTGGGCTTCGAGCAAAATGTAGTCCACCACATCTATGTTGGCAGACTAAGTTATTTATTTTTAAACTCCTCTTTACCTCCTTTATTCATTTACTCATATTTAATAGGATTATTGTATAGTAGCGCTAACCGATTAGGATGTAGGGGCGTATGGCCTAGTTGGTTGGGTATTATGATTGGATTGACATAGTGAGAGACATTGTACTTGCTCATCTACAACAGATCATGTATAGGCACTTTTATATTCAACTAATTGAGGCATTTTTTTTGCGGGGGCAGCTAGAGACGTGCTCGTTCCATATGCAATGGGGAGAGATGACGATTACATTTCATGATATGGACCTTATCCTTGGTTTTAAGATAGATGGGAAATGCAATTACTCATTCACTTGATGAATGAAGACTTCTATACATTGAGTTGAAGGAGTAACAAATTCTATAGTTTCTTGATCAATTTGAGTTACCTAGAGATTGGCTAGAGAGGAACTATAATAACGGAAGGATAGCGCACGCAACACTTCGTGGGCATTACGGGAGTCAAGCGGTGTTAGATGCTTCGAAGGTTGCAACAACGTGTTTTCTAATGTATCTGATGGTGTCAACATTGTTTCCAGATAACTCACATCATCGGATTCCGATTTCATATATCAACATTGTATCAAATACGGAGGCATTTGCAGGCATGCCACGATGTTCAACCGTGTTGGCTTATTTGTATTGAGGCTTCGGTGAGTGCTCGCGATTTGGTGACGGTCAAATGTCTGTTTGTACCTTTCCAACCCAGCCCGCCGAAGATCATATCTTTTAATGTATATATGTTTCCTGCTTGTGTAGTTGAGTGGGAAATCATTCAATGCCAATGCAATCTGGGTTGACTTATAATTATTTGATGTCATAGACTCCACCAACTTAAGTTTTTGGCCGGTGAGTCTTCCAACGAATGCATGCACATACAAATTGGAATTTATTCCATGGACATCGATCTTCTACGATCCTTTAGGGTAGGGACGGAACCAGGATTTAATTCCCGGGTAGGCTGAATTTACCTTATAAAATAATTCAATACATATGATAGTACTGATTTTTTGGAGGCTCGATTTTATAATAAATTTCTTTAAATACTTTATAGATAAAAAAATTAGATGCATAAAATTATATAAAAACAGATTTTATTATTAAAACTAATACAACTTTTTATTACTAACTAAACTTTAACTACAAATATTCTAATGTATTGTACTTAATTAATACTGTACATATATAGTAATGAATACGTAAAATAAGGCATAAAGGGAAATTTTCTAAGAAAATTTAAAAGAAAAGAGGGTGGGGTATGTGGAAACTGGAAAATTTGCTTTATAGGGATTAGAACAAAAAATGAAACAAAAGCAAACACACTGGGCTCGAACACAAGACCTTTACTATTTACCCTTATACTCCTACCATCTAGGCTATGAATTTCTATTGACATATAACTACTCTATTACTATATATTATGCTAATATATTTTGGGGTGGGATGTAGCATACCCTAACCCACCCCTAAATACGTGTCTGCTTTAGGGCCCTCGACGCAAGTCAAGACAAACTTACAACCATATTATTTTGACTTAATGGTTTTGGACCTTCTTTACTTCCCTTTTGAGGTGTGAATGTCTTTTCTCTCACATACAAACCAAAATTTACCAAGTCGACCAAATATGTTGACTTTTTAGTCTGTCCAAATCATATGCACATATTTTATATACAAGTTGCCTTAACTCATTATATTTTCACTTGCACATATATTTTGTATACCAGCATTAACTCAATTGTATGGCCTTCTCTCTGTTATTGGTCCTGAAATCGTGGAATGTCGTCAAAGTGGAAGCCTACAAATTTTAGTGCTTGTTTGGTTTATTGTTAAAATATCATGATTTGCGAAATCCCAGCAAATACCATTCAATATATGTGTTTGGTAAGAAAAAAAATTAACCAAATCATAGAAAGTTTAATTCCCGTGATTTTCAATTACTCTATAATGGAGGAATTACAAATTTATAATTACCATATAGGGATATAGGTATTTTTTTAAGCAAGGGATATAGGTAAATTCTACTTCCACCCTTTTTTTCTAATTATTTTTCTTATAAATTTAATCTTAACAACTATAAAAGTTGTCCCTCTATGTCCAATAAATGCTCCATTTTTAATAATAATTTCTACCAATATTAAATTGTAACAAATATAAAAAAGATTTTTTTGAAGAAAATTAAATAAATACTTATAATTATTTATTTGTTAAGAGATAAAGTCCTGAAGGGATGAGTATTCATCATTGTGCACGCCTTTATGCACTTTTGTTTTATTAGGCAGCTTTGTTTTATTAGGCATGACAATCATTACGACAATCATTGTATTCAATTTCTTTCAGCTTTATACGGCTGAACTTGTCATGCAAGCCAAACTTTGGCTATAAATATGATGTACAATTCATTGTAATGAATCAACGAAATCAGTTCAGATTTCTCAGCTTTCTCAACTCTCTCTCTCCCAATATTTTACAACACGTTATCAACACGAGAGTTTCTCAAAATAAATAACAACTGAGTGGTTAGATCTTTTGAAGGTAGTACATATTTTATACTGCTTTCAATTTTTCTAAATCGTAGTTTTTATGCATCATCGTTTTAATGGCTCGATGATATGAGAGCTTGCCTTTTCTTCTTCTGTATCTTGAAAATACAATCTTTTTCTTCATGTAAGAACTTCTTTTCTGATAGAAAATTTTTGAAAGAAAGTTTTGTAAAGATTGAAAGTTCTCGTAAGGGTTTTCCTTGAACAAGTAACCAAAGCCTTGCAAAATTTGATAAGACAAACGAGATATAATTTTTTTCCAATTCTCTGCCACCACTCTTTTCAATATCTTGATATTTTGTTTTTACATGCTTTTTGATATGATGATGTTATTATTGTTTTTCCCTTTAAAAAATAAAAAGTTAAATTATAATATTTTGGCAATTTCATTCTGAACGTATGCATGACATGTTTTTTTGTCCTCTTTTTTTTCACTTACACGTATACATATGCATGATAGCCTTACATATACTAATATACATATACACGTTTTGTGTGATTACATGTATACATGTGTTTATTGATTTTATATTTAATTAATAGTCTAAGAAGTTATGGTATTAATTAATACTCCCTCTGTTTCACAATACTTGTTCTAAAGTCTTTATTTTTTGTTTCAAAATAGATGTTCATTTAAAAATTTTACCCATTTATACCCTTAGTGCATACCCCACATTACACTTCTCCCCAAATTTCTTTTTTATTTGGTTGAATCTTCCAAAAAGAAAGAGTACTTTTAATAGGGGCAATTTGGGGAAATTTTTTATTTCTTAATATGTGTGAAATTTTGTCTAAGAACAACTATTGTGAAACGGAGGGAGTATTGTTTATTCTTATGGTTAATTAATTATTTGATTTAATTGTATAGTTGATCTAATAACAACTATTACAAAAGCGTGAATTCATACTCTTGACTTATCAGACCAGAAATATCTGGATTGGAGGGTTGATGCACTGACAACTTACCCCCAAGCAAATGGTTTACAATAGACCATAAAAGAAAATAAAAACACCAGAGATATCTGGAATGGAAGGTTGATGCACTAGCTCACCTCCAAGCAAATGGTCTATAAGAGACTATAAGAGAAAATGAAAATATGGTCTACAAGAGACCATAAAAGAAAATGAAAATATTTCCCCACAGAATAAGGCTAAGGCGATTATCTTTCTTCGCCATCATATACATGATAGCCTGAAATCTGAATATCTGTTGGTGGAAAATCCCAAATTAAGAATTATGGGAGAAGCCTAGAACAAAGATATGGGCACCAACAACAAGTTTTGCTCCCTAAAGCAAATTATGACTAGACTAATTTACGGTTTAAGGACTTCAAGTCAGTCAGTGATTATAATTCTGTCCTGTTTTGCATAAGCTCTCAATTTACATTTATGCGGGTAGAAAATATTTGAAGAGCTAATGTTGAATGAAACTTATTCAACCATGCATGTTACTAATGTGTTGTTACAAGAACAATACAAACAAAGGGCATGGTACTAATGTGTTGTTATAAGAAAAATACAGACAAAGGGAGCTTAAAAAGTATTCAGATTGGATACAGGCTACTACTTGTAGTTGAGAAGAATAATGAGCTGCTCATGAAAAACCATAACTTGAGGCCAATTGGTACTATACCGTACCTTGAAATAAATGCCACATATGCCTCTCAAAGAAATGATAGTAGGCTTCAAAAATAATCATGGACACGATGGCAATCGTGGCCGTGGCCATGACCGAAGTCGAGGTCGTGGTCAAAGATGTGGCCAAATGGAATTATCAAAAGCATAAATCTCTTGATGCATCCATTTCCAAAGGAAATGATAAGCAAATGGTTCAGAAGGGTCCTAAGGATCCTTCCAAAAGCCCAAATTTATATGCTATAGATGTGGTATGACAAGTCACTGGGCAAGGGTGGTCGCACAACCAAACAATTGGTTGAGTTGTACCAATCTTCCCAAAAAGATAAAGGGAAGAGTATGGAGACTCATTTTGTTGACAACACTAAACCTACACCAAGTTTGGACATCTCTGATTCTATCATAGATGATGAATTTGGAATCAATGAAAAATATTAACTACTATAATATATATCTCTATAATAGTATCTGTTATTTATGTTTTTAGTTATGTTTTTTTTTATCTTGAAGATATGGAAATAATTAAAGATACATCAAGTAGAAAGAATCAATGTCTAGTGGACAGTGCTACAACGCACACCATCTTGAGAAATAAAGAGTACTTTACTCAGTTAACTTTGCTTGAAGCAAATGTTAAAACAATCTTTGGTGTGAAAAAATTGATAGAAGGCTTTGGCAGAGCTTGTATTTTGCTCCCTGAAGGAACAAAGTTGATTATAAATGACGCATTATATTCAAGTAAGTCTCAAAGGAACTTACTAAGCTTTAAAGATGTGCGTCATAATGGTTTTCATGTAGAAACCATAAATAAAAACAATAAAGAATATTTGTGCATCACAAGACAAATATGTGGCAAGAAGCAGATTTTAGAAAAACTGCCCGCCCATACTGATCGCCTCTCGGTGCGAGGGTCTAGAGATACAATTTATAACCCGACCCCGTTGTAGCACGTGGTGGGTGTCGAACACTCGGGAAGTCTACTCGATCGATGTGCCTAGATACTAAAAAAGCTAGAAAGGAGAGCGTAAAACAAAGGAAAACAAAGAAAACAGTTGGGACCGACACTGAGGTCACGTCGGGCCCGAGGTTGGCGTCAAAAGGAAGTCGGGACCGACACTGGGTAAGTCGGGCCCGAGGTAGCTGGGGTTGTCGAACTTTCAAGGATTAAAAGTAGATCTTGAGCTTTTGGGTTCCTTCCCTAGTAGATTAAGGCTTTTCCACCCCAATTCAAGCAATGAGTGATGATCGGACTAGGATCGAGTGCTTTCGCCCTCGTTCCAACCACATCCACACCTCGATCCATGGGGAAATCCCCTTCGAAGCAAGGCCTTGAGATTGACACATGTTCACTTTCGCTACTTTGCCAATCTCAAGCCTTGATTCCCAACTTTCGCAAGGAATTGTAGCTCTATGTAGAGTGGTTTCCTTAGATCAAACACTCAAGGCTATGGAATTGGGGTTTCTAGCCCAAACCTAGCTAGGGTTTTCCCCCATAACCCAAGATCAAGGAGATCTACTCCATGTGGCAAGCAAAGAAAGCAAACAAATCAAAAGGGAAAGCAATCAACATCATCAATCTCAAAACAAAGCAAAGTTTCATTCAAATCCAAAGCAATCCACAAATTCCAATCAAGGGTTTTCAAATCCACAAGATCAAAACAAAGCAAAGCTAAACAATCAACAAAACCTATCAAGTCTTCCTCTCTCTTGGCCGATTCTCTCTCTCTTCCTCCTCTTCTCCTTCCTCCTTGCTCTCCAAGTATCCTCTTGGTTCCTTCTCAAGTGTGTGGAACCCTTTTGTGTGTGTGGGAGGGAACCTTTGGAACCAAATTTGGAACCAACTTTGGAACCCCCTTTGGAACCCCCTTTGGAACCTTTAAAATAGAAGACAAGAGGGCCTTTTATAGATTAGATGAGGGGCAAAAGTGGAAGTCCACAAATTCGTGCCTTGGAGCCCAATTAGTCCGGTGACCGACTCGGACCGACACGGAGGACATCGGGCCCGAGGTACTGTGCATCTCGGTCCGAGGTTGAAATCTCCCAAGTCGGGCCCGGCGTGGTTGCAACTCGGTCCAGACCTCGTTCCACCTTCTTCTTGTTGGCTTTCCTCTTGTTCTTCTCCATGGCTTGCTCCTCTCTTTCCCGCTTTAGCTCGGCCTTTGCTCCATGCCTCGATCCTCCTTCAAATAGATCCTCGATTCACGCCAAATTACCTACAAAACACATAAAATGCGCGTAGTCTCTGAATCTCATAGAAATACGGGAACTAAGCTAAAAAGGAACAAAACACGCAAGAAAAGGGGAAAAAGAAACATATTTACAAAGGAAATCACATATGAAAACACCACCAAATAAAGAGACATCAAAATACCCCATACTTAAACTTGCTTGTCCTCAAGCAATAACAATGTAAGCAAGACTGAAACATAGTCTTCAAGTAAAGCCTCGTATGAAAAGATGTTTTAAGCACAAGTGATTGATATTCAAGCAAGATTACATCATCACACATGATTAAGTGTTCTAAGGAAAAGAGTCAATGCAACTAAGCCTCACTTTAGGGATATGTGAATGTGTATCACTCATCATGTGTTTGGGTTTAGCAATGAACACTCAAGCTCAAAAATCATGCAAGTAAGGACTTTACTATTGAAGCTAATATCACCAATTCCTCCACCTAGAGATGCCTAATGCAAAGTACACAAAGAATTTCGAACTTGGCTCAATGGAGGTCCTCAAAGAGGTTCCATTCGGCCGGGTTGTAATGGGGCTTTTGGTATTTCTCAAGGTGGGAATTATTTGGTCTTGTGGTGCTTACAATGGGGATTGAACAACCTAAACTCTCACCAACTTCACCAAAATTCCACAATTACTTTCACACTCACCCAAAAGACTTAACATTTTTTTTCCTTTCAACCCAAAACTTCACTTAACATTCCACTTCATCTTTGCTCTTAGGCTTTTTGTTGGATTTTCCATACTTTCTACATTTGGACCGACTTTCTTATGACATCGGGCCCGATGTGGCTTGTAACTCGGTCGGACCTTTTTTTCTTCACTTAGGCCCTTTGCTTTCATTCCACTTTACATTTCCAACATTTTCTTTCTTTCTTTTCTTTCTTTTTCATTTTTTTTGTACAACAAAGATGCACTACCCACATGATTTATAACACCATTCTTTGCCCTTAAACCCAAGAGAATCTCAACTCTTCAAATACACTCCAAACCTCTCTTCTAAAGTCCAATCCCATAAGGGTCAAGTCATATAAGGCTAGGAATAATATTTTTGAGGAGTTTCAAACAAAGGCTTAGGCTAGAACGGGGCTACAAACAAAGGATTAACTTCTTGGTAGGATATGGAACATTTATGTGACTAGAAGAATAAAGTTCAAAATCAATGTGACAATGCTAGGACAAATCTCATGACGGTCTTGGAAAATAGATAAACACCGCAATAGCAAGTTTTACTAAGCATGAATGAGCTAATCACACAAGAAACATGAGGGATATGCAAATATGAACAAGCATCCCTAAAATGGCCAAAAATCAATCTCACAAGGGTCACTCATACTTAGTTGCATAAGAACTCATCCTAGAACTCACATGTTCAATAAAACAAGCAAGATATCATGATCACATCAAAAGCAACATCATTTTAGAGGCTAAATTATCCAAAAATATGCAAAGGAATTTACATGCTCACATCATCATTAGCTTTTATTTTGGCAATCTAAGATGGGAATTTCTAGTCCAAAACCTACAAAACACAAAATCTTTTTGTTGTTTTTAACACAATTTTTTCAAATTTTTTTTTATGGATTTTTGCAAAATATTCTCTAAAACCAAAAACTCATCCATTCAAGACCAAATTAATCATCCATGTCTTTCATCAAGGCACAAACCAAGAAGCAAACATCCCAAACACAAACTAGAAACAAATAACAAATATCCTCAAAATAACAAACAAACATAAACAAGTGAAATCATGAACACACCTACCCCCACCCCATACTTAAAATTTTGATGTCCCCATCAAACTTAAAAGCAAGAGAGAAGAGTATGAAAAGCTCACAATTTCTTTATTCTTCAATGGCATGTATAAGATCAATTGGCGAGGACGAGAGCCCATGAGGCTCTAACTTCTTCGCTTGGACCGGCCTTGTCATAGAACTTCTTCACTCGATGACCATTTACTTTGAAAATATGTCCTTGTTCATCAATCAAGTCCACCGCACCATGAGCATAGATACGGTGTACCACAAATGGTCCGCTCCACCTAGTCCTTAACTTCCCCGGGAAAAGTTTAAGCCTTGAATTGAAAAGGAGAACCTTGTCACCGGTTTGATAGGTCTTTGGAATCAACTTCCTATCATGCCACTTCTTGGTCTTCTCCTTGTACAACTTGGAGTTCTCATAGGCTTTCAACCTTAATTCCCCCAACTCATGAAGCTCTAGAAACCTTTTCTCACCGGCCAAGTTGATATCCCAATTCATCTCTTTGAGTGCCCATTTTGCCTTGTGCTCAAGCTCTACCGGAAGATGACATGCCTTGCCATAAACTAGATTGAAGGGTGTAGTTCCTAGAGGTGTCTTGAAGGCGGTTCTATAAGCCCAAAGTGCATCATCGAGCTTAGAGGCCCAATCTTTCCTTGATCGAGATACGGTCTTCTCCAAGATAGCCTTGATTTGACGGTTTGACACCTCGACTTGCCCGCTTGTTTGTGGATAATAAGGAGTAGCAACTCGATGAGACACCCCATACTTGATCAACACATTCTCGAAGCACCTCTCAATGAAATGAGGTCCGCCATCACTTATGAGAACCCTAGGCACACCAAACCTTGCAAAAATGTTGCTTTTCAAGAACTTCATCACCACCCTAGCATCATTGGTTCTTGTTGGTATGGCCTCCACCCATTTTGAGACATAGTCCACGGCTACCAAGATGTACTTGTAAGGCCCCGATGTGGGAAATTGTCCCATGAAATCAATACCCCATACATCAAATAACTCAACTTCTAGAATACCGGTTTGAGGAGTCTCATTCCTCCTTGATAGGTTCCCCTCTCTTTGGCACTCCTCACACTTCCTCACATAATCATGCACATCCTTGAACATGGTTGGCCAATAATAACCGCATTGAAGAATTTTTGAAGTGGTTTTGGAACTCTTAGCGTGACCCCCGTAGGCAAGGAATGGCAATGGTGAATTATGCTCTCAACCTCTTCACTTGACACACACCGTCTATAGATTTGATCACGCCCTTCCTTGTAGAGATATGGATCATCCCAAAAATATTGTCTAGCATCATGTAAGAATTTCTTCCTAGCTTGATAAGACAAATTTGGTGGGATCACTCCCCCTACGGCAAAGTTAGTGAAGTCCGCAAACCAAGGGGAATCCCCTCGTCTTACGGTACTAATAGAAAGAAGGCAAGTGGGAGAGAAAGAATCAATCAATTGAGAACGAGAAGGAATGGAAATCGAGTTAGGAAACTTACTTTCTTCCACAGACCGACATTGAAGTGTACCGAGCCCGACATGGTTGGACGCCGATCTAGCTTTGCAGACACACAGGTCACTCGGGCCCGACTCTGAAGGCCTCGGTCCCGACTCGCTCATACCTGCCCTGCCTTCGGTCCGATGTTCTGTACCTCGGGCCCGACTTGCTTGGTTCGTCGATCCACCTTTCCGCTCATGAGAACTTCATCTGCTCTTGAATCATCTATAGTCAAACCATCCTCCATCTCCAACATGTACTCAATGGGCATACGGGATAGATGATCAACTACCACATTTTCCGCACCGGTTTTGTCCTTGATCTCATGGTCAAACTCTTGGAGAAGGAGCATCCACCTTAGAAGCCTCGGCTTTGCATCTTTCTTCTTCATGAGGTATTTGATTGCCGCATGGTCCGTGAAGACTACCACCTTTGATCCCACAAGATATGAACGGAATTTCTCAAATGCAAACACTATCGCAAGAAACTCTTTCTCCGTCGTTGTGTAATTGCACTGAGTTTCATCCAAAGTTTTGCTTGCGTAGTAGATGGCATGCAACTTCCCATCCTTCCTTTGCCCAAGGACGGCCCCTACGGCGAAATCACTAGCATCACACATTACCTCGAATGGAAGATTCCAATCGGGTGCCGCCATTATTGGAGCCGAAATCAAGGCATCTCTCAACCTACAAAAAGAACTCATGCAATCTTCGGAAAATTCAAAGGGCACATCCTTCATCAAGAGGTTAGACAATGGTTTTGCAATCTTAGAAAAATCCTTGATGAACCGTCTATAAAATCCCGCATGACCTAAGAAGCTCCTAACATCACGAACACAAGAGGGAGGAGGTAGTTTTTCAATTATTTCAACTTTAGCTCTATCTACTTCTATCCCCCTACTAGAAACTAGGTGTCCTAGTACTATGCCCTCCTTCACCATGAAGTGGCATTTTTCCCAATTAAGCACCAAGCTAGTCTCCTCACATCTAGCCAAAACCTTGTCTAAGTTAGCTAAGCAAACATCAAATGAGGAACCATAGACGGAGAAATCATCCATAAACACTTCTACTATATCCTCAACCATATCGGAGAAGATGGACATCATGCATCTTTGAAATGTTTCCGGCGCATTACATAAACCAAAAGGCATGCGTCTATAGGCAAAAGTCCCATAAGGACATGTGAATGTCGTCTTTTCTTGATCATCGGGATGGATAGGGATTTGCCAAAACCCGCTGCTATACCCGTCAAGGTAGCCAAAATATTCATGTTGTGCTAATCTTTCTAGGACTTGGTATATGAAAGGAAGAGGAAAATGGTCTTTGCGAGTGCCACTATTAAGCTTACGGTAATCAATACACATACGCCATTTTGTTTTGGTTCTCATAGGTATCATTTCTCCCTTTTCATTTTGCACAACGGTGAGACCTCCTTTCTTAGGAACTACATGCACGGGACTCACATACTTGCTATCGGAAATTGGGAAGATAATTCCCGCATCCAACATCCTAAGTATTTCACTCTTTACCACTTCTTTCATGTTAGGATTTAATCTTCTTTGTGGTTCAATAGTGGGTTTATGGTTATCCTCCATATAAATCCTATGCATGCAAATTGAGGGAGAGATTCCCTTTAGTTCCTCTAGTGAATACCCTAAAGCTCCTCTATGTTTTCTTAGAACCTCTAACAACTTAGACTCCTCATCATCATTCAAGTTGGCATTTATGATTACGGGTAAAGAAGAGTTGGGACCAAGAAATGCGTACCTCAAATCTTTCGGAAGCTCCTTGAGTTCTTGAGATGGTTCCGGTGGCGCTTGAACTTCTTCTTTCTCGGCCTTGAACACCTCCAAATAAGACATCCTTTCCTCCAATTGCTCATGCTCAATCATGTTGAGGGCTAGACCTTGGCGCTCTATCTCAATTTCTCTAGGTGGTGGGGTGGCTTTCAACCTAAGCTCCCTTGGCCTTGTCTTCTTAGAAACGGCTTCCCATTGCAATCCAAGAGGAACTTGGATCATCTTAGCTTCCTTATGTATGGTCCCTTTTGAAGTTGGCCTAAAGGAAAACTCAATCTCTCTTCCTCCAATGTCTAGAGACAAGTGGCCCTTCTTTACATCAATGATTGCCCCAACCGTAGCAAGGAAAGGTCTCCCTAGTATAATCGGTTCACCCGACACTTCTATCATGTCCACCACAACAAAGTCGATTGGGACATAGTGGCCTTCAATGCAAACGGGGTAATCCTCGACGATACCAATTGGCTCGATGGACGACCCATCCGCTATCGTTAACCTCATGTTGACCGGAGCTATGAGACCCATGGATGTGGATTTCCATATGGTGTAAGGAATGATGCTCCTGCTTGCTCCAAGATCACACAAGGCTTGGAAGTTTTGAGACCCCACACCAATAGTGATAGCAAAACGACCGGGATCTCCTAGCTTTTGCGGTAACTCCAAGGTCTTGACCTCATCTTGCATTTCAACTATGGATCTCTTCTTGCTCAAAATCTCCTTTAAAAACTTGGCATAAGATGGCATCACGCTCAATGCATCGGTGAACGGGATGGAGATGTTCAAACCTTGCAAGAGTTTGAGAAACCTCTTGAACTTGTTCTCAACAACATCTTTCGGCTTCTTCGAGGGATATTGAAGAATTGTTGCACCTTGAATCTTGCTTGGATCAACCTCTTTGGATTTCCCCTCTTCACTTGCAACATTTCCTGGTTGGACCGACTTAGGCACCATGTCGGGCCCGATGTTGTGAGTCTCGGTCCTGGGCAGAGGAGTCGGATCGAGGTTCGGGTACGTCGGTCCCGAGTTGCTCTCAAACTCGGTCCGGGGTAAAGGAGTCGATCTTCTTGCTGGGTTGACTTCGGGGAACGTCGGACCCGACTTGCTGGGTAAGTTGGTCCGACTCTCTTCATTCTTCTTAGGCATGTGTGGCTCGGGTAGGTTTCGGCCACTTCTCAATCCAATTGCCCAGACTTCATTTTGATTGTTTTGAGCTCGAGGGTTCTCCTCGGGTCGGCCCGGAAGTCTCCCATTCTCTCTCGGGGCTTGAGTTGCAATTTGGGCAAATTGATTGTCGACTTGCCTCCTCCATGCACCAAACTCATTGAATTGGGTCCTCATCTCCTTGAACCCATCTCTCATCTCTTGAGCAAATGTTTGTAACTCATTGAATCCCGGTGGTCTATATGGTGGTTGTAACTCGGTAGAGATCGTCTCACACATGTCCACAAAGCGTTTGACGTGCTCTATGGGACACTCATGTGGACGGCCCTCGAATTGATCACGCTTGATGAGGGTAATGAATTGCGTCTTGATCTCAAAATTCTTGGCAACCTCGGGAAGCACAATAGCCGGTTCGGGTACCCTCAACTCCGGATGCATGTATTGGCGTGCATTTCGGGGTAGAGCGTTGAGTTGAGCCTCGGCTCTCATCCGTTGCTCCCGTTCTCTTCTTGCCACCTCCTCTTGATTGTCCCTCTCAAGTTGCAATCTAGCCATTTCGGCCCTAAGTTGAGCCAACTCCTCATCAACATGGAGAGCTTGATTCGCCATCCTTTTCCTTCTTCGGGCTTCCTTGAGAATACTTTCCGGATCACTCACAAACTCAAGCTCAAGTGTTCCTCGGGAGGAACGAGCTAGCATACACCTACGAAACAAAGACACAAACCAAAACAAATCAAAAACAAACAAAGGGTTTGGGCTATTCCCTCACCCAAATCACTACCAAAACACAAGAAACTCACCATATTGGCACTCAATGCACTTAGACTTCCCCGGCAACGGCGCCAATCTTTGATCGCCTCTCGGTGCGAGGGTCTAGAGATACAATTTATAACCCGACCCCGTTGTAGCACGTGGTGGGTGTCGAACACTCGGGAAGTCTACTCGATCGATGTGCCTAGATACTAAAAAAGCTAGAAAGGAGAGCGTAAAACAAAGGAAAACAAAGAAAACAGTCGGGACTGACACTGAGGTCACGTCGGGCCCGAGGTTGGCGTCAAGAGGAAGTCGGGACCGACACTGGGTAAGTCGGGCCCGAGGTAGCTGGGGTTGTCGAACTTTCAAGGATTAAAAGTAGATCTTGGGCTTTTGGGTTCCTTCCCTAGTAGATTAAGGCTTTTCCACCCCAATTCAAGCAATGAGTGATGATCGGACTAGGATCGAGTGCTTTCGCCCTCGTTCCAACCACATCTACACCTCGATCCATGGGGAAATCCCCTTCGAAGCAAGGCCTTGAGATTGACACATGTTCACTTTCGCTACTTTGCCAATCTCAAGCCTTGATTCCCAACTTTCGCAAGGAATTGTAGCTCTATGTAGAGTGGTTTCCTTAGATCAAACACTCAAGGCTATGGAATTGGGGTTTCTAGCCCAAACCTAGCTAGGGTTTTCCCCCATAACCCAAGATCAAGGAGATCTACTCCATGTGGCAAGCAAAGAAAGCAAACAAATCAAAAGGGAAAGCAATCAACATCATCAATCTCAAAACAAAGCAAAGTTTCATTCAAATCCAAAGCAATCCACAAATTCCAATCAAGGGTTTTCAAATCCACAAGATCAAAACAAAGCAAAGCTAAACAATCAACAAAACCTATCAAGTCTTCCTCTCTTTTGGCCGATTCTCTCTCTCTTCCTCCTCTTCTCCTTCCTCCTTGCTCTCCAAGTATCCTCTTGGTTCCTTCTCATGTGTGTGGAACCCTTTTGTGTGTGTGGGAGGGAACCTTTGGAACCAACTTTGGAACCAACTTTGGAACCTTTAAAATAGAAGACAAGAGGGCCTTTTATAGATTAGATGAGGGGCAAAAGTGGAAGTCCACAAATTCGTGCCTTGGAGCCCAATTAGTCCGGTGACCGACTCGGACCGACACGGAGGACATCGGGCCCGAGGTACTGTGCATATCGGTCCGAGGTTGAAATCTCCCAAGTCGGGCCCGGCGTGGTTGCAACTCGGTCCAGACCTCGTTCCACCTTCTTCTTGTTGGCTTTCCTCTTGTTCTTCTCCATGGCTTGCTCCTCTCTTTCCCGCTTTAGCTCGGCCTTTGCTCCATGCCTCGATCCTCCTTCAAATAGATCCTCGATTCACGCCAAATTACCTACAAAACACATAAAATGCGCGTAGTCTCCGAATCTCATAGAAATACGGGAACTAAGCTAAAAAGGAACAAAACACGCAAGAAAAGGGGAAAAAGAAACATATTTACAAAGGAAATCACATATGAAAACACCATCAAATAAAGAGACATCACATACTACTAGACTTTATCAGACATATATAAGTCCGATAGAGACAAATGTAACATCCTATGAGAAATTAAATGATAAAAGGATGTTTACATTATGGCATGACCGTTTGGGTCATCCAGGTAATGGAATGATGCATAAAATAGTTGAAAGTTCAACTGGGCACTCAATAAAGAAAGAAAGTGTCCTTAAATCAAGTGATTTAATTGTAGATGTTGTTCACTTGGTAAACTAATTACAAGACCTTCCAAGAATAAAGCTAGGATTGAAAATCCAACGTTTTTGGAACGAATACAAGATGATATTTGTGGACCGATAGTCCCACCATGTGGACCATTTCGATACTTTATGGTATTGATTAATGCATCGACAAGATGGTCACATGTGAGCCTCTTATCAACAAGAAATACAACTTTTGCTAAACTCCTATCTCAAATCATTCGCTTACGAGCGCAATTTCCGGATTATACAATCAAAAGAATCCGGCTTGATAATGCAGGAGAATTTACTTCCCAAACATTCAATGACTATTGTATGTCAATTGGGATTACAGCTGAACATCTGATGGCTCATGTTCACACACAAAATGGTCTTGTTGAATCTCTAATAAAACGATTACAATTAATCGCTAGACCATTATTGATGAAGTCTAAACTGCCTACATCAGTTTGGGGACATCCAATATTGCATGCCGCAGCTCTGGTAAGATTAAGACCAACTACATATCATAAATATTCCCCATTACAATTAGTGACTATTCTGGAATATAGTGGAATAGGAAGGACATTATCCTTGATGAGGTATTCGCATACTCTGTTGCAACCGAAATAGTGGTTGATGATGATGACATCGCACCACAAACTATTGATGAGTATCGTATTAGACACGATTAGCCAAAATGGAAAGAGGCTATGCAAACTGAATTAAAATCGCTTGAAAAGCGTAATGTTTTTGGCCCAATAAAGCCCACATCAATGGGCTTGAAACCAGTAGGCTATAAATGGGTATTTGTACGAAAGAATAATGAGAAAAATGAAATTGTGAGATATAAGGCAAGACTTGTTGCCCAGGGTTTTTCTTAGATACCCGGGGTTGATTATGAGCAAACATATTCCCCTGTAGTTGATGCAACTACATTAAGATTTTTAATTAGCCTAACTGTTTTAGAGGAACTACAAATGCGACTTATGGATGTCGTAACTGCATATTTATATGGATCACTTGATAGTGATATTTACATGAAAGTTCTTGAAGGATTAAAACTACCCGAGGTATATAAAGAAAAATCTCGGGACATGTTTTCTATAAAATTGCAAAGATCATTATATGGTCTTAAACAATCTGGAAGGATGTGGTACAATCGGCTTAGTGAATATCTTCTTAAAGAAGGATATGAAAATGACGTTTGTTGAAAGGGTTTCTCGGCCAACAAATAAATTTGTAAGTCAAGACCCCGCTGAGTACAGTGGAGTCAGGATCGTTCCACAGGAAGCAAGGTTGTTTGTCTATCAATCTAACAAAAATCAAACAAAAACAAATAAAACACTAACGCGCTGCCTCGTTAACGACGTTGTCAAGGTCGTTAACGAACCACCGAACACAAAATACTAAACTAACGACCTAATTAAATTCTAATTAAAATTCGGTACCGAGGCAAGTACTCAACAACGAAGATTTACCAGAAATAAATCAAATAAAACAAAAATCTAGGACAAGGGACACCACAACATAGCCAAGCATAAGAATTCGTAAGAAGAAAAGATCATGCCTTTAAACAGATAGAGTCATCAACTTTCGTTGACTTAACAAGTAAATTAATCCACTTTCGCATCCTAATTCACTTAATTGCTTGTTTTAGATCTAAAGCTTGAAACTTTCGTTTTGAAACAATATCAACCTTCAAGTTAGTAACTTCCTCTTTAAACTCAGTTAAAAACTCAAATTACCTCCACTTTCGTCTCGGTATTAAGCACAACAAACAATTCTTAATCAAAGATAAAAGGCATTCACAACTCAATCTTACTCATCAAACATGCTCAACTATGCCGGGCTTAACCCCCATCCTAGAAAAAGAAACTACTCACTAATCATAACTAAGAAACTAAAAATTTCAATAAAAAGAAACCTTGAAAACAAAATTCAGACTCAAATTAATAAGAAAAATATCGTCTTACAGAGATTCAGAAGAAACCGAAAAAACATAAAAATACCGAACCACAATCACGACCAACGACCACCCGGCGACTGTCGTCTACCGAGCCTCGGCGGTCCGCTTCCGATCTCTCTCTCTCTCTCTCTCTCCTTCGGCCTTCAAAAATCTCCCCTAAAATTCTGCCTCCCCTTCTACTAAAAAAACTAAAAACTAAAAAGGCTAAAAGATATAAACTTTCCTAAAAAGATAGAAACAATCCCTAAAAGATAGAAATAAAATGTAAAAAGATATTAAGACCTAAAATACATATTCTAACAACCCCAAAAGATTCTAAAAAGATACTCAACCGATACGGAAATAAATTCCCGCTCAGGATCGGTGAATCATAAAATAATACTCGATATCTTTCTTTTCGTGGCCTCGTTAACGAACCCTCACAGCCTCGTTAACGAGCCCGGGCTTTTGTTTTCTTCAACACTTCATCTTGTACTCTCGAGCTCTGACTTCTTCAATCTTGCACTCCTCTGTCTTTCGCTGCAATGCTCCAAATTCAACTCCATTCAGCTCCTTTCCTCGCTAAAACCTACAAAATTCACAAAATAGCGTAAATTCCACTCTTTTCACAAAAATATGCAAAACTATCTAAAAATACTCAAAACTAAACCTAAACTAAACAAAACTAAACCTAATAAGCAAAGAAAACCTATCAAAAACTATACTAAAAATGCGAATATCAAAATACCCCATACTTAGACTTGCTTGTCCTCAAGCAATAAACAAGACACTAACCAAAACCAAAACAAATCATGCTCCTCAAGACATAGCCATTTTTCTAAAAAGCAACATCTACACATAAGAAAATTATAGCAAAAGACTATTAACATCCTGACACATATATGCACTTAAATAGACATAAAATAATACAATCCAACCTCTTAAGGGATATAATGTGTTTCACTCAACTCTCAAGTGTTTAGGCTTTATAAATTCAATCTCTCAACTCATCTTATATACAAAAACTCATAGAAATTGGAACTTATATCACCAATACTCTCCACCCAAGATTTGTCAAAACAAGCAAAGAATCATCAAGAGAACTCAGGCTCAATGAAAAACTTCATAGAAGTTTCCATTCGACCGGGTTGTAATGGGGCTTGGTAATAACAATAAGCCGTGGAAATATTTGGTCATGTGGTGCTAATAATATCCGGGAATCAAAAGACTCCTAAAAACTCACATCTCACCAAAACTTTCATAAAACAACATACCAAACTCACTCTTCTTTATGTACACTCATTTTCACTCACCCTTTATCTTCCTAGAAAGTCTCATAACAAAAATAAAAGAATCTCTTATATTATCTTTAAACACAAATGCACTTTAACTCTTAACCTCTTTATTATTTCCTTCTTTCTCCTCTTTTTTTTCTTTTTTTTTTCTTTTTTCTTTGCCTCGTTAACGAGCCCCTATCCGGGTCGTTAACGATCCACCGTATACATTCCTCTTCCTTTTTATTCACTACATCCATCAAAAACTTTATTGTGTGCATTTTTCTATCAAGAGACCTTTCTTACATGTAATAACAAGAGACTTCCAATCTACCCTTCCCAAATACCCTTCAATTTAAGCAAATATAAACTCTTTTCTTTTTAACAAAACACAAAACTTTACCTCTCCAATCTAAGTCCTAATTCCCGGATAGGGTCAAGCTTATCTCGGCTAGGGAATAATTTTTGTGGAGCTAAAAACAAAAGGTTTCAGGCCAGAATTGGTTATCAAAAGAAGGAATAATGCAAAGGTAGATAGGGAATAATAGGGCTTTAAAAAATAAGTTCTCCATCATATGATCTTCACAAGTAATGAACTAAAAATCTTATAAGGGTCTCAAGAAATAGATAACCATCACAATTCCAAGAGATAATATGCATAAAGAGAGTAAATCACACAAGAAAAGAAGAGGGATTTATGATGTTCTCCCTATAAGGCCAAAAATACTTACAAGGTGAATTTTCGTTGGATTGCATCATCTATGCTATAAAGTATACGTGCTCAACTTCATCAAATGCCATTCTCTTCTAAAAACAATAATTTCAATTTTGAGAATCCGGCTATACTTTTAAAGACATGTTTGCAAGGAATTATATGATTAAGCTAGTGATTGCTATCATAGAACTTAAGAAGGGATATCTATCAATTCTAAAACTCCTTTTGGATTTTTCAATTTTTCAAATTTTTCGAATTTTTTCAGTTTTAAAGAAATAACAATTACATAGAACACATAAACACCTAGGACATAATTTTTCTACTTTCTCCCCACACCATATTTAAAATTACAGTGTCCACACTGTAAGGAAATTAAGAAGGAAAAGAAAAAGAAAAGAAAACAAAACAAAAACAAAAAATTAAAAAGAAAAAGAAAGGACATAAAACTTACAAAAGTGGAAACAAGGAAAAGAAACTTCATCTTGGGCTGAATCAACGGTTCTGTGGAGGAAAGTAGTGCTCAAAGTTCCCCATGAAGTCGTACATCGTCCTCCAACGCTCAGCATCCTCCGCCTCTCTCCGACGCCGCCTCTCATCCTCCATCGACATGCGAGCGGAATAGACGGTTTCCCATCTATCCATCCTCCTATGAATGTGATCCGTCTGGAGGTGAAGCTGATGTGATTCCATCGACATCCGAGCCAACAATGGAGCACACGCCAGAACACTTGGAGGAGCCACGACCTGCCCTAGACGCGTCTACAAGCTTGGATGCGGAGCCACTCGGCGCGCCCTTGCAAGGGGCTGGTACGCCTTGCGCTACGTTGGATTCCGAGCTTGATATTGCCAAATCTTCTAGCACTTTTGATGGCACTTTGCCCCATTACTTGAGTGAAGATTTCGTCCCTAATGACAAGTCCAATTTGCACGACAAAGGGGAGTCTTCGCTTGGACAAGTAACCAAGGCCGGTGTTCGAGGCGCTAAGAAGCCAAGTCAAGGTACCACGCCCCATCTTGGGCGCATCACTCGAGCACATGCTAGGGCAATGCTTGACAAGATCAAGGAGGAGCTCATGGCTCATAAGTTGGACTTTGGTTAGCAAAGATGAAAGTTGGAGTCTTATGATACATCATGGTTCGATAAGTGACAATTTAACGGTTGAGGACGATTAATGTGTTCTCGGTTTTTATGGGTTGTTTTTGTAATTTTCTTTAAATGAGGGGGCTGATTTTGTGAGGCTTGTTGTCTAGGTTATATGGTCGTCCGTCCCCCTCCTCCCTTGGTAGACTTGGACGAAATTTGCTTCTCTTTTCCTTGCATTTTTCAATTCAAAGTTCTTGTTTTGTTTCGTTCAATTCTCGTTGTTCAATTGTTGGTGAGTCATATCCAACAACTCGAGCATCCTAGTTTGTTTGAGAGCTTGGTGAGTCATATCCAAGTTATCAAGCATCCATATCCCCTTGTTCTCTCCATTTTCGAACCATCATCCATCTCGGAGGAATCTGCACCATCTCAGTAAATTCGACATAACATTCAATCCGCTCATCATCTTTCTCTCATATTTTGAGGGGTTAAACTACACTCATAGATCTAACTTCTCGAATTGGAATCACTCAAACCCAAGTTCGTACGAGGAAGATCCATCCAGTTGAAGACGGGACAGTTGTGTGGTGTTTGTTGTCGGAATTCCTTGGATTCTCGTGGCGATCTCTTTGCACCATCATCCCCTCCATCGATCCTTTTCATCAAGTGGTATCAGAGCCACGTGAAGGTATCGCCATATAATCCTTGTTCCGACCTTGAATTTCCACTTGTTGCAAGTTCTTTTGGTCGAATTACCCTTGTGGATGCGTTGTTGTGTCTACGCGTGAGCCTTGTTGTTGATTGTGTCTTGTGTTGTGAGGGACGTGTTGTCCTTGTTTGTTGTTGCTTTGAACGAATTTTGTGAGTTTTCATGGCAGAAATTCTGCTAAAAAACGTCCATGAATAAGAACACAAAAGGACCTCAAAATTTTGGTAGTTGAAAGGTTGATCCTCTTGCTTGTTTAATGCCTTCAACTAGGAGATGTCTTGAATGAACTTTGCTGAATTTGTGCTAAAGAAAAACGTGGCTTGCGTGTCCAAACACCAGCCTTAAATCCTTTCGTTACATGCTTGTTGAAAGGTTCGGTGCTAGGATACGAGAACGACACCGATGATTGCTTGTCTTGCTTGGTTGTTTCTTTTCTCGTTGTTGTGTTTGAGTTTTTTTTTCCCATTTTGTTGGTCATCTCCTACTTGCAACTTGTCGGATTTTCATCTCGGGCAAGTCTTGGTGGTTAATTCAAGTGCACTCTATACCTTGATCTTTGTCGTGTTTTTAAGATGACAAGTGTAGGTGATGAAAAAGACAACCAAAAGTTTGATGAGGAGTCCTCCAACTCGGTGGCTGCCATGTTGCAATCCTTCCAACAATCCATGCAACAATCTTTGAAAGCTATGGAGACACGCATGGATGCCTTGGAGCGCCGAATCCTAGGGCTGGACGAGAGGACACAAGTGCCTCAAGTGGTGAAGATCAACGAGACACGAGAAGAGGATCAAGGTTCGAGGACGAACCCTTTTAAAGGGGAGGACGATGATGTGATTCCATCGACATCCGAGCCAACAATGGAGCACACGCCAGAACACTTGGAGGAGCCACGACCTGCCCTAGACGCGCCTACAAGCTTGGATGCGGAGCCACTCGGCGCGCCCTTGCAAGGGGCTGGTACGCCTTGCGCTACGTTGGATTCCGAGCTTGATATTGCCAAATCTTCTAGCACTTTTGATGGCACTTTGCCCCATTACTTGAGTGAATATTTCGTCCCTAATGACAAGTCCAATTTGCACGACAAAGGGGAGTCTTCGCTTGGACAAGTAACCAAGGCCGGTGTTCGAGGCGCTAAGAAGCCAAGTCAAGGTACCACGCCCCATCTTGGGCGCATCACTCGAGAACATGCTAGGGCAATGCTTGACAAGATCAAGGAGGAGCTCATGGCTCATAAGATGGACTTTGGTTAGCAAAGATGAAAGTTGGAGCCTTATGATACATCATGGTTCGATAAGTGACAATTTAACGGTTGAGGACGATTAATGTGTTCTCGGTTTTTATGGGTTGTTTTTGTAATTTTCTTTAAATGAGGGGGCTGATTTTGTGAGGCTTGTTGTCTAGGTTATATGGTCGTCCGTCCCCCTCCTCCCTTGGTAGACTTGGACGAAATTTGCTTCTCTTTTCCTTGCATTTTTCAATTCAAAGTTCTTGTTTTGTTTCGTTCAATTCTCGTTGTTCAATTGTTGGTGAGTCATATCCAACAACTCGAGCATCCTAGTTTGTTTGAGAGCTTGGTGAGTCATATCCAAGTTATCAAGCATCCATATCCCCTTGTTCTCTCCATTTTCGAACCATCATCCATCTCGGAGGAATCTGCACCATCTCAGTAAATTCGACATAACTTTCAATCCGCTCATCATCTTTCTCTCATATTTTGAGGGGTTAAACTACACTCATAGATCTAACGTCTAGAATTAGAATCACTCAAATCCAAGTTCGTACGAGGAAGATCCATCCAGTTGAAGACGGGACAGTTGTGTGGTGTTTGTTGTCGGAATTCCTTGGATTCTCGTGGCGATCTCTTTGCACCATCATCCCCTCCATCGATCCTTTCATCAGAAGCTGCTCCATCCGTGCAGAAAGATCCTCGGCCCATGGTGGTGGTATACTCGATCCTACGTACTCGGGCTGAGGAGGTGGTGGGTAGTGAGGCTGGAAATGGTCTTGATACATCACCGGGTTGTAAGGCATGAGGCCATAAGTATGAGGGTCGATAGGAGCTGGTGGTGGGTCGACAGGGGCTCTCGGCACCTCGTTAATGAAGTTGGGTGCCTCGTTAACAGGGTTGGGGTGTGGCTGGAAGTGATCGTTAACGACCCTGGTGGGCTCGTCAGCGAAGATGTTGCCTCCTAGCACCTCCGTGTCGATGTCTTCTTCTTCAAAGTTGAGCTCCTCAGTGCCGCCCTCGGTGTAGGCTTCTTCGGTGTCGTTGCCTACTACCTCGGTGTCCTCTTGTTCATCTTCTTCCTCATATTCATCCACGTCGTCCCGCTCAAATCGGGTTTCATATGGCCTAAGCGAGAGCTCGTCCTCCGGTTTTGGCTCCAATGGGTAGGGATGTCCCGTCCACACTTCGTACCAATTCGGTACATAGAGTAGCTCGTACATGTCGAGGGAAGGTATGACTAGTCGATCTTGAACCTTCACCTTGTAGCCTCCCTCGGCTTGCACGAAAATCCCGGAACTATACCAATAGTTTTTGTTGAGGAGTTGGGCGTGAGCCGGTGTGTAGCGGGTGAGATCTACTCCGAGATTCTTATCCAAGAGGCTAACCAAATTGCCACACCACACCTCCTTGGACTTGGTGGATTTCTCGACGTAGTAAAGCCATTCGTACCCCAAGTTCAAGGGGCTGGGCTCCTCAAAGAGGATGGTACGGAAGCAAGCAACCTCCGTTCTTGTAGGCCGGTTCAACTCTTTCTTGGGCCAAAATGTTGCGGCGAGGACTCTCAAAATAATCCGGAAGATGGGGTTGACTATGTTTGCCCCGGATAGCGCCGCGGTAGAGGATTGAACCTCCCCGGTGGTGTAGCTCCAAGTGTGGGTCACTCGGTAGTCCTTCAAGCTATAATCTCTCGACGGGTGTGGGAGCTCCAAGTTTGCATTGAACTCCACCATGGTGAAGTCACGGTCCTCGTTACCGAGCCGGAACCGAATTCGTCCTGCCGAGATCTTCGACGAGAAGTTGGTCTCCAAAGTGGCCAAGAACTCGGATGTGAGGGTCGGGTAATGTGGCAAGCTCTCTTGCTTCAACAGGTGGGCGGCCCCAAGGATGATGAAGGCGTCCTTGACATCCGTGTACATGCCCGTAGAGACAGCGCTAGACTTCGAGAACCATCGGGTGTAATGGTCCTTCTCTAGAAAATCTCGGTAGCGCCGTACTTAGCTCTGACTGCTCAAGATCACATCATCCACTCGAGGTGGGGATGGAGACCTATGGTTCCTCCTCTTCTTCTGGGCTCGGGTAGCGGGTCTGCTTGAACTAGCCATGGATCCTACAAAATAATCGAGATTTTTCCAAGATAAGATCCACTCAAAATAGATAGGTACGAGACCCCATACTTGGTCTCAAAATTAACCTCGGAATTATTCGTAAACTACCCAATTGGGTTGTTCACGATTCCGGGCTCGGATCGATCGATGAAGAAATACAGGGTCGTTAACGAGCCTGGGTGGGTCGTTAACGAGCCTGGGTGGGTCGTTAACGAGCCTGGGTAGGTCGTTAACGAGCCTGGGTGGGTCGTTAACGAGCCGCCGAGAGCAAAACCAGAATTTTCCGAAATTTAATCTACCTCTAATTCAGCACAAATCAAGCATGCAATCTTCTATTATTTTCCACATCTCCCTTATCGGGTATAAGCACCCCATACTTACTCAATTACCCATCCCGAACATGCTAAAAAATTACTCGGAATTTTGACATGCAAAGATTGAATTTTTAGATCTAGAACAAGAAAAATTCATGCTTTCCTAACTAAAGGATTACAATAGCTAATCTAACATGAATAATCTTTCCTAAAACATAAACAACTAAGCACAATCAAGAATTTTTAGGAACAAAATCAAGCATGCTCATCGACCTTCCTAAGAACATGATTCAAGATATGAAATTTCGACCCTATAGATAGTCAATCATGCAATTTCAAGCAAGGGTTTAGAAATCATACCGGAGAACCGAGAAATTTAAGAACAAGGGTCGAAATCGGGGTGGTTAACGAGCTTGGCCTCGTCGGTGAGCGGTTTCCGAGCTCCGGTAACTACGACCTCTCGGTGATCGGTAGAGTGAGGGATTCCGACTCGGTGGGAGAGAAGGGAGAGGGATTGAGAGTGTTTTGGGTTTTAGAGGGAGTGAATTTTGAGAGGATTGTGGTAGAATTTTGGAAGGGGGGTAGAAGGGTTTATATAGGAGGGGTAAGGGTAGAAGAGGGCGGTGGCTAGGGTAAAATAGATAGATTAGGTTAAAGTACTTACCTGCCCCGTATTGTGATGAGTCGGGTCTTCCGAACCGGGTCGTTAACGAGCCTGGGTGGGTCGTTAACGAGCCGTCGTGGCCTTCTTGAGTGATTTTTTCGATCCCTTTCTCCTGAAATCTTGTTAGCTCAAAAATTCTAATTTCTATCCTAATTAAAAACTAAAAAGAAAAATAAAAGAAAGCTAAGAAATAATCTAAAAAGAAAAGAAAAGAAAAGAAAAGAAAATAAACTAGACCTATTCTAAAAAGCGGGTTGCCTCCCGTAAGCGCTATGTTTAACGTCGTTAGCCCGACGAGCTCCCTTGCTAGTCTCATGGTGGTTCATGTATGGCCATGTTGGGGTCTTGAGGTAACCTGCTTGTAGCCTTACTGCCTCTGTGTGCTTGAATCGCTAAATTGGGACCTTTTTCTTCTATCAGCAAGCTCGATATCCCTGGATTGTTAGTGTAGTCCGAAAGCCAAGGTGGTTTGAACTTTTCTGTAACCTCTGTAGTAGGGCCTTGGTTGAACTCATGCACGTGGGACTCAGTGATCGGCAGATGTGGCTCGGTAGGGACTATTGTGTTGAGTTCGGGTTGAGTCAACTCTATTTGTGCCACTCCAATTGGATCGTTTGCTTTTTGATCCAAGTTGAATTCCACCCGTTCTTCTCCTATATCAAAAGTGAGGAGTCCCTTCCGCACATCAACTCTTGCTCCTGCTGTGGCTAAGAATGGTCGCCCGAGAATTATAGGGACATGAGGGTCTTCAGGCATATCAAGGACGATAAAATCATTCGGTATAAAGAATTTCCCGACTTGAATAGGGTAATCGTCCACTACTCCTGTGGCTTTGACGCTTGACCCATCTGCCATGTATAGATTCATGTCTACTGGCTCTAGTGGTCCCATATTGGCTTTAGACCAGATTGAGAGCGGGACAAGACTAGCACTGGCACCAAGATCGCATAAAGCTTTGAACTTGTGGTTGCCTATGCCGATTGTGATTGCAAACCTCCCGGGATCTCCCAGCTTTTCTGGTAGAGCTATTGATCTGACTTAATCCTGCAGCTCTGTAATGGACCTTTTCCTGCTAAGAATATCTTTCAAAAATTTTGTGTAAGCCGACATTTCGCTTAGGGCCTCAGCGAATGGAATGGAAATATTAATGCCCTGAAGAATCTTAATGAAACGCTTGAACTTACTCTCAGTAGAGTCCATAGATTTCTTAGTTGGAAATGGAAGAGATTTCACCATTCTCGGAACCAAGTTAGGCTCGAGAGGTGAGAGTATTGGGTCGACACTGGGGTCGATTGATGTCCTCGGCGGGTCGTTACCGACCCTGGTAGGGTCGTTAACTACCCTGGGATTGAGAGGGAGGCTCGGATTAGTAGACTTACCTGAGGTGAGGTCGTTAGGGACCCTCGGAGCCTCGTCATTCTGGTTTGTTGGCTCGGTATGTGCTCTCGCTGGCTCGTTAACGAGCTGGTTAACGAGGTCCTGTTCCTCCTTCTCTTCAGCTTGAATTCTCTTCGGCAATGTCTTCCCACTTCTGAGGTGTACCGCTGCTATTTGGCCTCTAGGGTTCTCCTCGGGGCGACCCGGGAGTTGCCCTTGTGGTCTTGGAATCCGTGCAGCTAGGTCCCCAAGTTGGGAATCAACGCTCCTCTTCCAAATATCGAACTCTCCCCATCTTTTATCTTGTCGGTTCAGCTTGTCTTGAACGTCATCAACCTTGTTGTTCACTCCGTTGATGCTCTCTTTAATCTCCTGAACCCATGATGGCGTCTCCTGATGGCCTAGAGGTCGATATGGTGCAGGTCGTCTATCTGGTGGGGGTCCTGCGTAATTTTGACTTGTATTCTGATTGCCCCATGGTTGATAGTTGTTCGACATGTCATTATAATTAGGCTGGTTCCTGTAGGGTCCTCTCATGTAATTCATCTCAGCTATTGTCTCAGCGGTTCTAACCTGCTCAATTTAGTGCAAGCAGAAGTACTATGTGCAGAAGAACCACATTCTTGACATGATTGAGAGGATTTCAGAAAACTTACCTGTTTCCTTAGACGATTGACCTCATCTTGTAAGAATTGATTTTTAACATCGGGGTCAACTTCATCTCGGTTGGGTACATAGAGACGTTTTTGAGTTTGTTGAGCCTGTTGGGTCCCGTACATAGCATCGTAATTCGCCAGCTTGTCCAACCGTTCCCACGCCTCTGTCGGGTTCATCTCTATAAAACCGCACGCAGTATGCGTGTTGATGCGGTTCTTCGTCTCTGCGTTGATACCCTGGAAAAAGATTTCTTGCAAAACATATAAAGGTTGCCCATGAGTAGGGCACTGTCTAAGCATCTCTTTGAATCTTTCCCATGTTTCAACAAATGTTTCATTAGGCAACTGGTGATAAGAGGTGATGCGTTTCCTTAACTCCGTTGTCTTGGCAGGAGGGAAAAACTTTGTAAGAAATTGATCATACAAAGCTTTCCAAGTCCTGATAGACTTAGAAGGTAGGCTCTCTAATGATCGCCTCTCGGTGCGAGGGTCTAGAGATACAATTTATAACCCGAACCCGTTGTACCACGTGGTGGGTGTCGAACACTCGGGAAGTCTACTCGATCGATGTGCCTAGATACTAAAAAAGCTAGAAAGGAGAGCGTAAAACAAAGGAAAACAAAGAAAACAGTCGGGACCGACACTGAGGTCACGTCGGGCCCGAGGTTGGCGTCAAGAGGAAGTCGGGACCGACACTGGGTAAGTCGGGCCCGAGGTAGCTGGGGTTGTCGAACTTTCAAGGATTAAAAGTAGATCTTGGGCTTTTGGGTTCCTTCCCTAGTAGATTAAGGCTTTTCCACCCCAATTCAAGCAATGAGTGATGATCGGACTAGGATCGAGTGCTTTCGCCCTCGTTCCAACCACATCTACACCTCGATCCATGGGGAAATCCCCTTCGAAGCAAGGCCTTGAGATTGACACATGTTCACTTTCACTACTTTGCCAATCTCAAGCCTTGATTCCCAACTTTCGCAAGGAATTGTAGCTCTATGTAGAGTGGTTTCCTTAGATCAAACACTCAAGGCTATGGAATTGGGGTTTCTAGCCCAAACCTAGCTAGGGTTTTCCCCCATAACCCAAGATCAAGTAGATCTACTCCATGTGGCAAGCAAAGAAAGCAAACAAATCAAAAGGGAAAGCAATCAACATCATCAATCTCAAAACAAAGCAAAGTTTCATTCAAATCCAAAGCAATCCACAAATTCCAATCAAGGGTTTTCAAATCCACAAGATCAAAACAAAGCAAAGCTAAACAATCAACAAAACCTATCAAGCCTTCCTCTCTCTTGGCCGATTCTCTCTCTCTTCCTCCTCTTCTCCTTCCTCCTTGCTCTCCAAGTATCCTCTTGGTTCCTTCTCAAGTGTGTGGAACCCTTTTGTGTGTGTGGGAGGGAACCTTTGGAACCAACTTTGGAACCAACTTTGGAACCAACTTTGGAACCCTTAAAATAGAAGACAAGAGGGCCTTTTATAGATTAGATGAGGGGCAAAAGTGGAAGTCCACAAATTCATGCCTTGGAGCCCAAGTAAACCGGTGACCGACTCGGTCCGACACGGAGGGCATCGGGCCCGAGGTACTGTGCATCTCGGTCCGAGGTTGAAATCTCCCAAGTCGGGCCCGACGTGGTTGCAACTCGGTCCGGACCTCGTTCCACCTTCTTCTTGTTGGCTTCTCTTGTTCTTCTCCATGGCTTGCTCCTCTCTTTCCCGCTTTAGCTCGACCTTTGCTCCATGCCTCGATCCTCCTTCAAATTGATCCTCGATTCATGCCAAATTACCTACAAAACACATAAAATACGCGTAGTCTCCGAATCTCATAGAAATACGGGAACTAAGCTAAAAAGGAACAAAACACGCAAGAAAAGGGGAAAAAGAAACATATTTACAAAGGAAATCACATATGAAAACACCACCAAATAAAGAGACATCAAAATACCCCATACTTAAACTTGTTTGTCCTCAAGCAATAACAATGTAAGCAAGACCGAAACATAATCTTCAAGTAAAGCCTCGTATGAAAACACATTTTAAGCACAAGTGATTGATATTCAAGCAAGATTACATCATCACACATGATTAAGTGTTCCAAGGAAAAGAGTCAATGCAACTAAGCCTCACTTTAGGGATATGTGAATGTGTATCTCTCATCATGTGTTTGGGTTTAGCAATGAACACTCAAGCTCAAAATTCATGCAAGTAAGGACTTTACTATTGAAGCTAATATCACCAATTCCTCCACCTAGAGATGCCTAATACAAAGTACACAAAGAATTTCGAACTTGGCTCAATGGAGGTCCTCAAAGAGGTTCCATTCGGTCGGGTTGTAATGGGACTTTTGGTATTTCTCAAGGTGGGAATTATTTGGTCTTGTGGTGCTTACAATGGGGATTGAACAACCTAAACTCTCACCACTTCACCAAAATTCCACAATTACTTTCACACTCACCCAAAAGACTTAACATTTTTTTCCTTTCAACCCAAAACTTTACTTAACATTCCACTTCATCTTTACTCTTAGGCTTTTTGTTGGATTTTTTTCCATACTTTCTACATTTGGACCGACTTTCTTATGACATCGGGCCCGATGTGGCTTGTAACTCGGTCGGACCATTTTTCTTCACTTAGGCCCTTTGCTTTCATTCCACTTTACATTTCCAACATTTTCTTTCTTTCTTTTCTTTCTTTTTCATTTTTTTGTACAACAAAGATGCACTACCCACATGATTTATAACACCATTCTTTGCCCTTAAACCCAAGAGAATCTCAACTCTTCAAATACACTCCAAACCTCTCTTCTAAAGTCCAATCCCATAAGGGTCAAGTCATATAAGGCTAGGAATAATATTTTTGAGGAGTTTCAAACAAAGGCTTAGGCTAGAACGGGGCTACAAACAAAGGATTAACTTCATGGTAGGATATGGAACATTTATATGACTAGAAGAATAAAGTTCAAAATCAATGTGACAATGCTAGGACAAATCTCATGACGGTCTTGGAAAATAGATAAACACCGCAATAGCAAGTTTTACTAAGCATGAATGAGCTAATCACACAAGAAACATGAGGGATATGCAAATATGAACAAGAATCCCTAAAATGGCCAAAAATCAATCTCACAAGGGTCACTCATACTTAGTTGCATAAGAACCCATCCTAGAACTCACATGTTCAATAAAACAAGCAAGATATCATGATCACATCAAAAGCAACATCATTTTAGAGGCTAAACTATCCAAAAATATGCAAAGGAATTTACATGCTCACATCATCATTAGCTTTTATTTTGGCAATCTAAGATGGGAATTTCTAGTCCAAAACCTACAAAACACAAAATCTTTTTGTTGTTTTTAACACAATTTTTTCATTTTTTTTTATGGATTTTTGCAAAATATTTCTCTAAAACCAAAAACTCATCCATTCAAGACCAAATTAATCATCCATGTCTTTCATCAAGCCACAAACCAAGAAGCAAACATCCCAAACACAAACTAGAAACAAATAACAAATATCCTCAAAATAACAAACAAACATAAACAAGTGAAATCATGAACACACCTACCCCCACCCCATACTTAAAATTTTGATGTCCCCATCAAACTTAAAAGCAAGAGAGAAGAGTATGAAAAGCTCACAATTTCTTTATTCTTCAATGGCATGTATAGGATCAATCGAAGGGGTTGTCACGTCTACGTCCTCTTTGGAGCCTTGCTTGCCGCTCCCTCTCGTACACTTGCTCTTGGTAGAAGTCTTGTGGTGGTGGTTGGAATTGAGGCTCCGGGCGTGTCCATTCGTCCTCACGGGAAGGGAAGTTCCCGCTCATCCACGTGTTGAAGCTATCTTGGACCCGCCACCTTTGGTCTTCCACCTCCATAAGCTCTTCCACCTCTCGTCTAGTGTAGCCGAGGGCTCGGTTCATCTCTTGTTGGCTAGCTTGGAAAGAACTTTGTTGTTGAAGCATTTGTTGTTGTTGTTGGTACATTTGTTGTTGATGTTGGTACATTTGTTGTTGTTGGAGATTCACTTGATGGACCTCTTGGAGAACATTCTCTTGTTGTAGTTGGAGATGGGCCATTTGGTTGGCCAAGAAGGACATGTCCACGGTTTGTTGTTGCTCGGGAAACACCATTCCCGGACCGTACCATTGGGCATAGCCTTCATAACCACCACCTTGAGCTTGCTCTCGCCTTGCACCGCTCCCTTCTCCACGCTCATAATGCCTCGGGACCTCACCACCATGGAATGAACTAGACCGACGTTGAGGGAAGTCGGGCCCGACTTGGTGTGTACCTCGGTCCGCCAGTGTTGGAGCTTGGTGCGTGGCTCGGAGGTCGGCCATTAAGCCTTGTAGGCGCTCATCTTCTTCATTTTGCCCTTGATCGACATCCATGTCCTCCCCACGAGGTGCAAAAACAAAGTTGTCTTGGTCGGACTCCGGTGTAGATGGAGGGGAAGTAAACCGGATGTGTTGAGGTTGTTGTCGCCGCCCCTCTCTTGCACCTTCGGGGTCACGAAATGAGTGTGGCTTGCCGGCCCACACTTGGTACCAATTTTGATATCGAGAAAGATCATACAGGTTGTGCACCAACCGGATCGACAATCCATCATAGTTTGAGTGAGGGGCCAAGGAAATCATGTAGAGCTTCTCCTTGATGATGTTGGCCTTCTTGAAATACTTCATGTTCATGAACTCAACACCATTCGGAGCCGGAGAATACTTGTCGAGATCAAATCCTAGACGCATGGCGAGCCTTGCTATCATCCCGCCGAAGTAGATCCAAGAGGAGCTTTGGAAGTCTCGCACCATCTTGACCCACTCCCATGCAAGGTTCATGGGCTTCTCGGTGTTGAAGAGCATCTCATGGAGCAACATGATCTCTTCCTTCATCGGCTTGCTCAACTCATGACGGGCGTAGATTGCACACCCCAAAACTCGCACCATGACCCGAAAAAGAGGGCTAGCAATCTCGGTTGTGGAGGCGCCCTTTCTCATCTCGCTCTTTCCGGCCACATGACGCCACACTTGGTTCACCTTCTCATTGTTGACGCCGGCCTCTTCTCTTGGGCATGGAAACCCGAAGTAGGTAGCCAAATCCCTAAGAGTGAGATTGTGGTCCTCATTGCCCAATCGGAAAGTGAGCGCCCCTTCCTCATCCTCCACATTATCATAAGTGCACTCGAATGTGGCCATGAATTCCGAGGTGAGGGCGGGGTAGTGGTTGTTGTCCCACCTTAGCATCCCATTGAGACCGATGTGGGAGTAGCATCTTGGAAGGGCTTGATCCATGTCCATCTTCCTCACGGCTTCCCAATCAAGCCACCTCGTGTGGTGCTCAAGCGCCATATATCTTGCATAACTCTCCATTTGCTCATCCTCCTCCAAATAGACATCATCCAACTTTGGCTCTTTCCTTGACTTCTTGGACTTCTTCCTTGGCCTTTCCACATGAAATGATGAAGCTCTTGTCTCCATGGTACCTACACACATCCAACCAAACAAAAGGGTCCAAGATAAACTCCATACAACTCAACAAAAGCACTCATCAACACACAACTACACTTCAACACAAAGGGAACCCCATACTTAGTCTCTAGACACACATGCATCACAATCCAACATAAATCATCATGGACATCTTCTAACAATGGCTAAGCAAATGATCATTCTACATCATGATTAGGCTATAGCCAACAATTAAACACATGAATCCACATGATATCACAAGAAGAAAGCAAAAACAACATGGATCGACTTCCAACCTACGTCGGGCCCGACTTACTCAACCTCGGTTCGACTTGTTGGACCGACTTCCACAACTCGGGCCCGACTCTCCTGGGCACGTCGATCTCGACCTAGTTCGTGCTTCGACTCTAACCTCAATTCAACCCAAATCATTCTATCATGCACTTAAATTTCAAATTCAACCATCAAACATCCCTAATCGAAGTTCTAAATGGATCTAAGCATGCATAAACAATTTTAAAGCTCAATTTCACAAATCATGCAAATCCACCATTGATGCTCAAGCTCAAGCTCTCAATCAAACATGGCATTACTCAATCTATGCAATGAAAGCACAAAATTTTCAAAGAAATAAGTAGAGATCGAGTAACACATACCGGATTCGAAGAGTATTGAACTTTTAAGCAAATAAGCAACTTAGAACTCAAATTTCCTCAATCTAGATCTAGATGGGGGATGAAGGACTATATTGAACTCAAAATTTTTACTCGGAATCGGGTTAGGGAGGTCTTTTTGTGGTTGGATCGGGATGAAGAAAGGAAGTGTGTGGATCGAGTATGGAAGGGGAAGGGCGGCCGACCTTGAGAGTGTTTGAGGGAGATGGGTTGTATTTTGGGAATGGTAGTTGATAATGAAGATGGTAGGTAGGTGGGGGATAGTATTTAATGGGGGAAAGGGACAAATTAGGTCAAGGGCAAAATTGGCATTCCAACTAGTCAAATCGGGTTGGACCGACTTCATGGACCGACGTCCCTATGTCGAGCCCGACTTACCTGGGCTCGATGTGGGAGTATTCGGGTCACCAATTTTACTCCATCCTCTTGCAACTTCTTTCCCATATTTCCATTTAAATATTTCACCTCAAATCCTACACAACCTTGAAGAATGCACGACACCATAAATCCACAAAACACTAGATAGAGATTGGTTAGGGAAAAGCTAGGCTAAACTAAGAAAAATCAAACTAAAATTACGAAAAGAAAGCTACTATCTCGGGTTGCCTCCCGAGAAGCGCTCGTTTAGAGTCACTAGCTTGACTTCCTAACCTCAACCTTATGGCGGGTGAAACACGGTGAATTGCTCGCCATTGTTATGCCCATTCCCATTGCCTTCATACCCATAAAACCACCAACGATGGTCTACATAGGCATGGCTCTCCGATCTCGGGCCTCTCTCATCATCCTCCTCCGACGGATGAGATTTCTCCTCCTTACTTGCTCCATCATGTTTTTCTTTTCCTACACCAAAGTTATCCAAAGAATTCCTAGGAGATTCTACCAATTCATCTTTCAAATCACTAAGGCAAATGTAGGAGTCCCCTAAGTCATCGTTCAAATCACTTAAGCATATGTAGGAATCAAAAGTTTGGGAAGAATTGTGATCATCACCAATATTAAAAGGATATAAACAAGGATACTCTTCATTTCTTCTTGTGCTACCATTGATCCTTGACTCATTTTGATCCTTGAATTGCTCCAACAACTCCCTTACTTGTATTTGTTCATTGAAGCCTTCATCACTCCTTAACACAACGACCTCTCTAGCAACTTCCACTTCTTCACTTTCTCTCTTGGCACTCTCTTCAAGTTTAAGGATGGACAAGGCGTCCGGCTCATTCAAAGCTTTGTTGAAGTGAAAATCGACCTTTTCTTCCCCAATCTCAAAGGAAACCTTGCCATTTTTGACATCAAACCTTGCCCCCGCCGTAGCTAAGAATGGTCTTCCTAAGATTATTGGGACCAAGGGGTCCTCATGCATGTCCAAGATCACGAAATCATCGGGGACAAAGTACTTTCCAACTCGCACCGGAACGTCATCCAATATTCCCTTAGCCTTGATGATGGAACCGTCGGCCATAGTTAGGGACATATCGGCCGGCTCCATTTCACCCAAATTTGTTCTTCTCCAAATGCTAGCGGGCATCACCGAAACACTTGCCCCAAGGTCACATAAGGCTTGGAAATTTTGAGACCCCACACCAATGGTGATAGCAAAACGACCGGGATCTCCTAGCTTTTGCGGTAACTCCAAGGTCTTGACCTCATCTTGCATTTCAACTATGGATCTCTTCTTGCTCAAAATCTCCTTTAAAAACTTGGCATAAGATGGCATCTCGCTCAATGCATCGGTGAACGGGATGGAGATGTTCAAACCTTGCAAGAGCTTGAGAAACCTCTTGAACTTGTTCTCAACAACATCTTTCGGCTTCTTCGAGGGATATGGAAGAATTGTTGCACCTTGAATCTTGCTTGGATCAACCTCCTTGGACTTCCTTACTTCACTTGCAACATTTCCTGGTTGGACCGACTTAGGCACCATGTCGGGCCCGATGTTGTGAGTCTCGGTCCTGGGCAGAGGAGTCGGATCGAGGTTCGGGTACGTCGGTCCCGAGTTGCTCTCAAACTCGGTCCGGGGTAAAGGAGTCGATCTTCTTGCTGGGTCGACTTCGGGGAACGTCGGACCCGACTTGCTGGGTAAGTTGGTCCGACTCTCTTCGTTCTTCTTAGGCATGTGTGGCTCGGGTAGGTTCCGGCCACTTCTCAATCCAATTGCCCGGACTTCATTTTGATTGTTTTGAGCTCGAGGGTTCTCCTCGGGTCGGCCCGGAAGTCTCCCATTCTCTCTCGGGGCTTGAGTTGAAATTTGAGCAAATTGATTGTCCACTTGCCTCCTCCATGCACCAAACTCATTGAATTGGGTCCTCATCTCCTTGAACCCGTCTCTCATCTCTTGAGCAAATGATTGTAGCTCATTGAAACCCGGTGGTCTATATGGTGGTGGTGGCGCCCTTGGCTCATTTTGGTTGAAGTTGTTGTTGTAACCTTGAGCTTGACCGTTGTTCCACCGGCCATTGCCACCATTGTTGAAGTTGCCTCTTCCACCGAAATTTCCTCGAACATAGTTTGCCTCCTCAATTCGCTCGGCCAAGCGCACTTGGGTCTCATTCGGACAAACTTGTGTAGCATGTGCAAAGGATCCACACTCCTCACAAGCTCTAGCATTTTGCTTGTAGTAGTGGACTTGCCTCTTAAGCTTGCTCACTTCACCTTCAAGGAATTGGAGCTTCACATCCCTATCAATGTCTTCTCCCTTTGGATCATATAACTTCCTTGCACCTTCACCTTGAACTTTCACCTCTTTGCTAGCTTGACTCACCCCATACATAGCCTCATAATCGGATAGCTTGTCAAGTAGCTCCTAAGCTTGATCCGGTGTCAAGTCTATGAACCCACAATCGGTGTGGAGATTAAGCTTGTCCTTCGTTACCGGATTGATGCCTTGGAAAAAGATGTCTTGAAGCACATATGGTTGTTGGCCATGAGTAGGACATTGGCGCAACATCTCCTTGAAACGGTCCCATGCTTCGAAGAGAGGCTCATTCGGACCTTGTTGAAAGCTTGCAATCTTCCTTCTTAGCTCGGTTGTCTTTGAGGGCGGGAAGAACTTCATCAAGAAAGCATCATAGAGCGTCTTCCAAGTTGTGATGGACCTAGGAGCTTGGCTCTCGAGCCAATGCGTGGCCTTGCCCCCAAGTGACCATTTGAACGCCTTTAGAAGCACATACTCCAATGTCTCCTCATCGGAAGAGATCGTCTCACACATGTCCATAAAGTGTTTGACGTGCTCTATGGGACATTCATGTGGACGGCCCTCGAATTGATCACGCTTGATGAGGGTAATGAATTGCGTCTTGATCTCAAAATTCTTGGCAACCTCGGGAAGCACAATAGCCGGTTCGGGTACCCTCAACTCCGGATGCATGTATTGGCGTGCATTCCGGGGTAGAGCGTTGAGTTGAGCCTCGGCTCTCATCCGTTGCTCCCGTTCTCTTCTTGCCACCTCCTCTTGATTGTCCCTCTCAAGTTGCAATCTAGCCATTTCGGCCCTAAGTTGAGCCAACTCCTCATCAACATGGAGAGCTTGATTCGCCATCCTTTTCCTTCTTCGGGCTTCCTTGAGAATACTTTCCGGATCACTCACAAACTCAAGCTCAAGTGTTCCTCGGGAGGAACGAGCTAGCATACACCTACGAAACAAAGACACAAACCAAAACAAATCAAAAACAAACAAAGGGTTTGGGCTATTCCCTCACCCAAATCACTACCAAAACACAAGAAACTCACCATATTGGCACTCAATGCACTTAGACTTCCCCGGCAACGGTGCCAATCTTTGATCGCCTCTCGGTGCGAGGGTCTAGAGATACAATTTATAACCCGACCCCGTTGTAGCACGTGGTGGGTGTCGAACACTCGGGAAGTCTACTCGATCGATGTGCCTAGATACTAAAAAAGCTAGAAAGGAGAGCGTAAAACAAAGGAAAACAAAGAAAACAGTCGGGACTGACACTGAGGTCACGTCGGGCCCGAGGTTGGCGTCAAGAGGAAGTCGGGACCGACACTGGGTAAGTCGGGCCCGAGGTAGCTGGGGTTGTCGAACTTTCAAGGATTAAAAGTAGATCTTGGGCTTTTGGGTTCCTTCCCTAGTAGATTAAGGCTTTTCCACCCCAATTCAAGCAATGAGTGATGATCGGACTAGGATCGAGTGCTTTCGCCCTCGTTCCAACCACATCTACACCTCGATCCATGGGGAAATCCCCTTCGAAGCAAGGCCTTGAGATTGACACATGTTCACTTTCGCTACTTTGCCAATCTCAAGCCTTGATTCCCAACTTTCGCAAGGAATTGTAGCTCTATGTAGAGTGGTTTCCTTAGATCAAACACTCAAGGCTATGGAATTGGGGTTTCTAGCCCAAACCTAGCTAGGGTTTTCCCCCATAACCCAAGATCAAGGAGATCTACTCCATGTGGCAAGCAAAGAAAGCAAACAAATCAAAAGGGAAAGCAATCAACATCATCAATCTCAAAACAAAGCAAAGTTTCATTCAAATCCAAAGCAATCCACAAATTCCAATCAAGGGTTTTCAAATCCACAAGATCAAAACAAAGCAAAGCTAAACAATCAACAAAACCTATCAAGCCTTCCTCTCTCTTGGCCGATTCTCTCTCTCTTCCTCCTCTTCTCCTTCCTCCTTGCTCTCCAAGTATCCTCTTGGTTCCTTCTCAAGTGTGTGGAACCCTTTTGTGTGTGTGGGAGGGAACCTTTGGAACCAACTTTGGAACCCTTAAAATAGAAGACAAGAGGGCCTTTTATAGATTAAATGAGGGGCAAAAGTGGAAGTCCACAAATTCGTGCCTTGGAGCCCAAGTAGTCCGGTGACCGACTCGGACCGACACGGAGGGCATCGGGCCCGAGGTACTGTGCATCTCGGTCCGAGGTTGAAATCTCCCAAGTCGGGCCCGGCGTGGTTGCAACTCGGTCCGGACCTCGTTCCACCTTCTTCTTGTTGGCTTCTCTTGTTCTTCTCCATGCTTGCTCCTTTCTTTCCCGCTTTAGCTCGGCCTTTGCTCCATACCTCGATCCTCCTTCAAATTGATCCTCGATTCATGCCAAATTACCTACAAAACACATAAAATACGCGTAGTCTCCGAATCTCATAGAAATACGGGAACTAAGCTAAAAAGGAACAAAACACGCAAGAAAAGGGGAAAAAGAAACATATTTACAAAGGAAATCACATATGAAAACACCACCAAATAAAGAGACATCATCTAACCAGTTCAGGGCCTTTCTAGTAAGAGACCATCTAAAAGCTTTTAACAGAACATATTCTAACGAGACACCTTCAGCAGCTATGGTGTCACATAAATCAAGAAAATTTCTAATATGCCCCATAGGGCACTCAACAGGTTTCCCTTCATCTCTATTCCAAAACCCACAACACTTCTCCATGGTTTTCAATCTTCAACCATGAACAACAAAGGAGATTATTTAATGGATTTAGAAGATCAAGCCTTGAACATCAACCATAATGAGGTATGTATTATTTGTTTGTTCCAAGTTGCTTTCTTTCACCACTCTACTTCACTCTACTATATTTGGAAGAAAAAAATTGTGTAAAATTACATGTTTATCTAAAGATAGTTTTGAAGTAGGAAAAAAGAGTGTATTTAATCTTGCATGTATTGAATAGGCAAATGTATATAATTATTAGTAAAAAAAACTAGGTTAAAGAATGTTACTTTGTTGACAAAAGATCGTAACTTTTGTCTTAGAACTTCGAAGTGTTCTTGAACAAAATGATTCGATTTTTGAAAGGAAGAAACTGTCTGGCCGTAACGGCTAGAGAACATCCAGCCGTACAGGTCGGAGTGTGCCTGGCTGTAACGGCCAGGTGCTTCCCAACCGTAACGGCTGGAGGTGCACCAGCCGATACTACTTTGGCATACTCTGGCCGTTATGACTATATTTTACAGAATCTTATTTAAGCTTTGTTTTTAATCTTTGTAGGAAGATAATGAAGTGTACATTGGGCTTGATGCATTGAGGATCGAAGATGGACAGAGTGATCCCGCATACAACAATTCTGTTTATGGATGTCCCCAGGTGCAGTCAAAACCGATTCCGTTTGCTGGAGATTGGTATAGTAGTGGATATCCGTCGATGCATCCAAGTCAGATGCCAGCTACAGGTGATTGGGGGTGGATACTCTTAGATGTGTCCAGATCAATACGACAGTGGGTATGCTCAGATGCATACTGATCAGTACAGTACTGATTATACACAGATGGAGTCACTGGCGAGACGTGGGCTTCCATCTTTGAGCGGCATGCCACGGTTTTTGGAACCCGTGGAGGAGGTGGTGCAAGAGTCCGATGATTATACAGAGTTATTTACCACAGATAGGATATTTGGTGGTAGAGAGGAGGCCATAGAGTGGGTTAAGACAACATGTATTGAAAATAACATGTGCATTCGAACTGGGTGGGCAAAGAAGTCTACATTATTTGGTCATTGTTTGGTCAGCTTGGCAAGACCTGGTTGATATGCGAGAGGGAAGGGGTTTACACCCCGAACGCCCGGCGCGCCCCCAATCGTTACGGTCGGCGCGCCTCCAGTCGTAACGGCCGGCGCGCCTCCAGTCGTAACGGCCGGCGCGCCTCCTGCCGTAACGGCTGAATGAAAGTTAATTTTGGATAAAATTTAATATATAAGTGCTTTAAAATACAAAATGGGAGTGCTTTAAAATAAAAGCCCAAATATAAAATGTCGGACCTGAGACATGATTTCATTTCCTAGTAAACACAATTTCTTTTTATTAAGTAAATAAAAAAAAATCTGTATACAATTGTATGCCTTCCTCCTTTCCACTGTTCCACATTGATGGCGGTGCCGGCAACCAATACGCAGGCGCAGGTGCTCCTCCTTCGACCCCTCGCATTCCCTACAATCGAATCCGCATGTTCTAGAGAGTTCCAACTTCTAAAAGCCTACGATTCGCCCCTTCCAACCGACCTCTTCCTCTCCTCCCACCCCGGCATCTCTGCGCTCATATGCTCAGTCGGCACCCCAGTCACCGCCGATATCCTCCACCTTCTCCCCTCCCTCCGCCTCATCCTCACTACAAGCGTCGGTATTGACTATCTCGACCTCCCGGAGTGCCGCCGCCGTCGCATCTCCGTTGCCACTCCGTCTCAGATTTTCTCCGATGACACCGCCGACTTGGCCGTCGGGTTGTTGATCGATGTGCTCAGGAAGATCTCCACATCCGACCACTTTGTTCGCCGGGGAATCTACCGAGCTGAGGGGGACTTCTTGACTGGTACTCAGGTTTCGTTTCAGCCTAAACCCTAACTAATTTTCAACTGATTTGAATCAGAAATTCAGAGCACAGAGAGAAGAGAAAGAGATGGAATCGGGAAATAGAGCTAAAATGCAATCAAATTTGATGATTTTAAAATTATTGCATAGTCTGAAGCTTGCTAATTTTGCTCGATTAGGATTTGGATATATCCCATTGCAGCAAATGCAATTTGGATTCCTACTTATTAGCAGGAACCAGTCCTGTTTGTTTGGTAAAATAGTGGGAATAGGGTTGGAATTGGGAATGGGGTTGGGATGAGCATGAAATAGGAATGGCTCATACCCACCTCTATGCTAGGGTATAAAAAGTGAGCAAAATCTGGGATGTGGAATGGTTGATTCCCAACCCAATTGTTCTACCAAACACTAGTTTAGGTTTGAGTGATTCCTAACCCCATTCCTCATCCCCAAGGTATGGTAATTGTGTGCCAATTATGAATACAATGAATGTATACCGACAACGTACTATCAGAATTTTATGGTTCTCTGAAATCTTGAAAAAAAAAACTGATTTGTTGTTTCAGTCTTCCTCTTGCAGTTTGTCCTCACATCATACCAACAATATTATTGAAGCCATATATATATTTGAAGGAAGCCATTTTTTACTCGCTGATGGTTTAGCTATAAATGGCTCATAACAAGGTCTGTTTAGCTCATTAGCTGTACTCTTAGGTGTATTTGTTTTCTCAAACTTGTGGACAGCGAGCAGAATTGGATGTTTATATATAATTTGTACGGACAATTTCATGAAATCAACCATCCAAATATCGTAGAGCATCCTTAGCACATTATTCTCAAAATGGGGGTGTTAACAATTTTGTCGACCCTCTCCCTCACATCATTGCAAGACCCATACCAAATTTTACGTAATATATAATGATCTTACTTCTTCTGATCTTACTGATCTTTCTCCTTGTCAAATTTTACTAAATTAGTTGCAACATCTGAATGTTGATTACTTTTTGTAACGCCATTTTGGACCCATAAATGATAAATACTCTTCTCTAGCATCCTGAATACTTGAGCTTATTATTTATGAGCAGAAATAAGTTTGAACAATGAAATTGCCTCTGTTATTTTCCTTTGTCAGCATCTTTACCTATTCCATGCTTTTTTCACTATAATCTCACTCCATTGTCTTTTACTCAAATGCTACTTTGCCTCGGATATGAGTTGCTGTAACTGTCATGAATTTTAATCCCCTTTACGGCTGGACTATTGGAATGATAGTTGACGTAGAATCTTTTCCCAGCTAAGAGGCAAGAAGGTAGGAGTTGTTGGCCTTGGAAACATTGGTTTCAGAGTTGCAAAACGTCTGGAAGCTTTTGGTTGCATCATATCTTACAACTCCAGGAAGAAGAAGCGTGTTCCTTATTTCTACCATCCAAATATATCCGAGCTTGCTGCTGATTGTAATATCCTTGTGGTTTGCTGTGCTCTAAACGACCAAACCTGGCACATGATTAACAAGGAAGTGCTCTACAAATTAGGTGAAGATGGAGTCATCATCAACGTTGCACGAGGGGCTATTGTTGATGAGAAGGAACTCGTCAGATCCTTGGAGGAGGGTTTGATTGCTGGAGCTGGCATGGATGTGTTCGAGAATGAGCCCTTCGTGCCTAAGGAATTGTTTGTTTTAGACAACATTGTTCTGTCGCCTCATCGAGCTGTTTTCACGCCAGAAGCCCTTCAGGATTTGGAAGATTTCATCATTGGCAATTTGAGAGCTTTCTTCTCAGGGAAGCCCTTGCTTTCTCCAGTCATGGAGGAATGAAATTTGACTTGCTACATTTCCTGCTACCATGAGTATTATCAAATCATCATTTTATGCATCGTTTAGTGGTTTATTTTATGTTTGATATTGTGAGTTCGTACCTCGAGCCATTTTCGCTGTTAAAAATCTGGGGATGATTTTTTTTTCTTGTTTGCAGCTTTGAGATTTCCCTCTATTAAAATTTGGTACACTCATCAGGTCTGTACAATGTTATGTAATTTATTTATTTTTATCAACAAGAGGGAATTAGCTGAGAAAGAACAGGGAACAGCCCGATTGATTGGAACTTACCATGATTGGTATGCTTTTTATTTCTTCAAGCAAGTTTTTTTGATATCATATATTTTAGCTTACATAAGCCTTTTTAATGTTTGGCTTTTATGGTGTGCAAGTGCGAGGCATTTTCCACATATCCAAGAACATACGACCTTTTTCATGTTGATGGCCTCTTCACTGCTGAAAACAAGAGGTAAAGTTTCAAAAATCTTGGAGCCTCACTCACATTTCTTGTGTTAGCTGGTATACACGAAACTGTCTTTCTAACCTATGCCTAATGGGCACAGGTTAAAGAATACTAATATGGGAACTATTCCCTCAAAAAGTTTTAAGATATACCCTTTAAAAAGATCTTATGAAATCCTAAACAAAGAAATCTAAAATTAGATTTATTAGCATGCACCCTCAAGGCAGCGTAGTTTATAAAATTAGTACAAGCAATAGTATCTTTTCTGGGTCCTTACTGCAAATTTGATTGTTTTGACAGGTGTGACATGAAGTATGTGCTCTTGGAGATGGACAGAATCCTTCATCCTATTGGGTATGCAATCATACGAGAATCTAGCAACTTCATAGACACGTTTGCCACCATTGCAAAAGGCATGAGATGGGAATGTAGAAAGGAAGATACCGAGTATGCAGTTGAGAATGAGAAGATACTAGAGTCTGCCGGAAGAAGCTCTGGTATTCACAGCAGAGTTCAAGATAGACAAAAAAGTGCCCTCAGGAAATTAGCTCTCTGATATCCATACATGTTTACAACTTATCAGGATTCCAGAGCTGAGGATGAAAAAAGCTAAAGATCATGAGATGCGAAATGTGATTCGTAGTAGCTGTATTTGATGTAGTTTGGTATAGAAGTTGGTTAAATTCTTCTTTTATGATGAAGGCTTTACACATTGCAGTTTCTCCTGCATTTGTATTCATTTTGTACTTGCGCTGTAATTTATGATTATTTTCATTTAGTTCTACTACTAGCTCAGCTTCTTTTTGTTCAGTTGGTGATAATTCCTTACTTTAAATGAGGTCTCTTTCTAATATTTTCTAGATTGTCCCCCCTTTTCTCCTGTTACTTCAGAAAAGATTTCTACCCAATTAACAGAAATCAGTACACGAAATATGGATGAGTAATATATATCTGAAATCAAAAGGCAAAATGAGCTTTCAAGCACGTTTTTATGTATGTGATATTGCTAATCTCACTTGTATCAGCAAACAGAATTATGGACAAACAAACACCCTACCATCATTAGGCATGGTTAAAATTGGAATTTGGGTCCTCCCTTCAATTCTTCCAGCACGTTTCATAGATTGTAGCCTGATCAGTAGTGTCCATATAACCAGGATAACCACGTCTTCCAGGCACTTCTTCTCGAGCTGCAGAAACCTGGGACATCAAGTATTATATTTGTTGGTCACTGGATCAACTGAACTAATCAACATTTATATAATATGCAGAATTCAATAAATATTTGCCAGCATACTTGGAATTTTGAATTTTATATGCTAATGAATAAGTAAAGACAAAAGCTATTAGTTTTAACAAGGTGCGCTAGCTCTATTAAGATTGTCCACAAAGGAATATATTATGATGAGCTCGAATAAAGTTACCAGAAGAGATTAATAATTGGAGGTTGGCCAACAATTGTATTCAACTGCCTTGGTTATTTTGGGGATGTGGGTTATACAATAATTGGAGTTTTTTTTCTTTGTGGCCAACAATTGGATTCCCTAAGCATATATAGAAGAGTGAATTCATGCAAGATTGTGCTTGGGAGTTGGGAATAGAAATCTTGTCAGCTAACAGAAATAGTGTATACATGCACTACACTACACTAGTTATTAGTTATTACTCCCAAAGTGCTGCAACGCACTGTTATTAAGAAGAAGAAGGTACATCCACTGACAAAGTTAAACTCTGTTAGTGAAGAGAATCTTGTGCACGTTTGATGCATTACTACTTCAGCACAATATGACAGAAGAGTCAAATTGGCATACATCGGTTCCATGTTGTTTAAGGTGTTTCCTTTCATTGAATCGGACAGAGTCTTGTAACTCTTTCTGTTCCCCAACACAAAAGTTGTTAGCCAACAGAAACAGTCTAGTACACTACACTACACTACACTATAGACTAGTTTGTTTATTGCTATATAAAGAAAGCATTGAAATCCCAGAGTGCTGCAAAACAAACTAGTCCACTAATATTAAGAACAAATTAAGAGCTACTGTCATCCACTGACAATGCTAAACTCGACCGTTAACATAGCACCACAATTCGTCTGGCCAGATGAGGAGAAGCCCGGCACTGAGCCACCTCCCGAGCTCCTTGTCCCTCCCATTGATCTGGGAGGCTTCCTCTCAGGAGATACAACGTCGGTTGGAGAAGAGGTTCGTCTTGTGAACGAGGCGTGCAGGAAACACGGGTTTTTCCTCGTGGTGAATCATGGAGTGGACTCCGGGCTCCTGTCCATGGCTCATGACTACATGGATTTGTTCTTTGGCCTTCCCTTTTCGGAGAAACAAAAGGCTCAAAGAAAGAAAGGGGATATTTGTGGGTATGCCAGCAGCTTCACTGGCAGGTTCACTTCCAAGCTTCCTTGGAAAGAGACGCTTTCGTTTCAGTATTCAGCAGATGACTCCGTCTCATCCTCCAACATTGCTGAGAACTGCTTCCGCGGTGAAGCAGAGTTCAAAGGCTTTGGGTAAGAAATGCAAATGCCATTTACATACATTTACATTATAACACTTGGCTTACTGATTGTTGTTTGCTGATGATCAGGAGAGTGTTTCAAGATTATTGTGAAGCAATGAGCAATCTGTCCCTGAAGATCATGGAGCTACTGGGGACCAGCTTAGGCGTTGGGAAGCGGTATTTCAGAGAATTCTTCCAAGGGAATGAATCCATAATGAGACTAAACTACTACCCGCCATGCCAAAACCCCAACTTGACTCTTGGGACAGGGCCTCACTGTGATCCTACATCCTTGACCATACTTCATCAAGATCGTGTGGAAGGACTTCAAGTGTTTGTAGACGACAAGTGGCACTCTATCACACCCAACTCCCACGCTTTCGTAGTCAACATAGGTGACACATTCATGGTTAGTAAAAATAGTAAATACACACTCCTTGTATATCTAGTTTTTGTAATTTGATCCACATTGCTTTAATTTACACATGTTAATAATATTCCAGGCTCTATCAAATGGTTTGTACAAGAGTTGCCTCCACAGAGCAGTAGTGAACAGCCAAACTCCAAGAAAGTCACTCGCATTCTTCCTATGCCCAAGAAAGGACAGAGTTGTGTGTCCACCAAAAGAGTTGATTCCTACTCAAACCTCAAGAGTTTATCCAGACTTTACATGGCCCAATCTGCTCAAATTTACGCAGACTGTTTACCGAGCGGATGACAAAACCCTTGATGCTTTCACAGAGTGGCTTCAGAATACAACATCAAACTAGTAACAAAACTTGATCGTCAACTGGGATCCAAGCGATCAGCTTAGTACTATCCTACAACATTTTATTAGTTTTTGATTTTGGTTGATATGGCTGTGAGTCCAACCTGATATAATTTGTACTATACAAGCATTCTAAGTTTCAATAAGATAATAACCTCCCAGCATCTGAGACACCGATCCGATATGTAAGATAAGATGAAACCCTACTCATTAAGACCTTTTTAGCTTACAAGTTGGAACCAGAACTTAAAATTTAAAAAAACAAACAAACCCCAAAGATAGTAATATTTGAACCAACTAACCAAGGAGCATAAGCCAATATTCTATAGTGCCAAACAAAAGCGCCTTAGAACTGTTGTCGTAATGACAAAAGTAAGTGCAAAGAAAGGGAAGAAAAACCAGATGCGATGTACATCTTGGCTTGTGCTGATGACGTACCTCGTTGACATAAGTGGTGAGTAGGCTCCAAGTTAATTAAGGTCCTCGCTCTGTCTCCTGAGAGAAGTACATACGCCACACAAAAACTGTACCCAAGTCAAGATGTCTTCTTGGCCAACTTGGGTACAAGATGTTTTATCGAGTGGAAGGGCTCTATCCAACCCATTATTTGTTTCACTCGTAACTTGCGACTCATTCTTCATCCTCTTTTGTTCGATTTTTTACTATATTTGGGTTGAGTGAAGCGGGTGGGTCGGCCACTTATGCATAATGTCTAGTCCTAATTAAAACTGAAGTTGATATAAAGTAAAGCTTAAAATTATTTGATAGCCGAATTTTATACTTGAAATTTAGAACTTATTTTGATAAATAACTTGATGTTCCATTGAAGTTGATTTTCTAAATAATAGGGGTTAAAATTACTATAAAAGATATTAATATAACTCAAATAAAAGATTCTATTTATAATTTAAGATTAGCATATCTTGTTTTCTACAAGTATTCGTAAACTCGTATAAGTTTGGGAGGTAGGTTATATTTTGGGCAAAATTTGAACTATTGTAAACTCTACTAAGTTCCGATAAACTACCTTAGACTAAGTGCGCCGAAAGCTTGTGTGAGATTTATTTGTGCAATCTTCGATAAGCTTCCTTAAGCTCAATTTAATTTGCACCGAACAGGCCCTTAATATGAAAGAGAAGAGAAATCAACACATTCTATTGACTTTAATTTCTTGGACTTTAATTCCTAGGCCCGTTCGACGCAACTTAAATTTCATTTGTAAGGTTGAGTTCATGTCTTTTGTATTCCTTATATCAATTTAGCCTAACTTTGTTGTTAAAGTCTAGTGGCCAATGATGACGTGAGGGGTTCACACGTCCATCTCTACGCATAAGCGCGTTATGGGCCTAGCACATAAGTCAATGAGATTCCATCCTAAAACCAATTGGTAATAGGAGGAGTAACCAAAGGATGTATATGATAGGTATTTAAATTCCCGATGTTGGAAAATCTTTATCTTCACATTTGTGATTTACAAATATGGTCTCATCCTTCAACCAAAAAAAAATGGTTTCATCCTATTAATGGCTTATATGTGGTATATGTCAATAGGTAGCATAAAACTTTGCATATATAGTGAAATTAGGTTTGGCTAAAAGATTCAATTTCATAAAGGTAACTCTTCCTTTGGGGATAGGTATAGCTCCCCATTTTGTAAGTTGAATGTTGGCTTTGGTGACTCGTGTTTTGGTTCATTTTTCCATCAATAATCGGATATCCTGGATAATTATTAAGTTCTATCATATTAATGATGTATAGTATATTTTGTAGTTATCGTTTCTAATAGTTTGTTACTTCGCTTGTAACTTAAAAGACGATTTTTGGTAATTTAATTAATAGACTTGATATAGCACAATAGTCTTTAGTAATTTGTTTGACTTTAACGTAAATCAAATAGTTTCTTTATTGGTCACTTGTATGCAATGCTCCATGACTTACAAAATAGTTCTCATGACAAACATATTGAGGCATTGTAGCTTAGGGAGTGGCAAACGGAAAATCAATCTTACTGCATTCATCTTATCACTGTTTACAAACATATTGAGGCATTGTAGCTTAGGGAGTGGCAAACGGAAAATCAATCTTACTGCATTCATGTTATCACTGTTTATATGCCTTGAATCAATCGTTAATCGGAACCCGCTATGGGTTTGGGTAGGGCTGAGCACGGTTCGGTTCAAACCGAAATTTTAAGCCGAACCGACCGAACCGAACCGAACCGAACCGAACCGAAACCGATATGATTCGGTTCGGTTTTCGGTTTAGGAATTTTCCAAATTTCGGTTTCGGTTCGGTTCGGTTTCGGTTCGGTTTTCGGTTAAATTTCGGTTCGGTTAGAATTTTCCAAAGAAAAACCTTCTATTTATGTAAAACCGAAAAAAACCGAAACCGAACCGAACCGAACCAATTCGGTTCGGTTTTCGGTTCACATAAAATGGGATTTCGGTTTTCGGTTCGGTTCGGTTTTGTTCGGTTCGATTTTGGTCGGTTCGGTTCAGTTTTGAACCAATGCTCAGCCCTAGGTTTGGGGGGCAGAGCCCCCCGGAAGGGAGTCCAAGGGGCAACACCCCTCGGCGATTATCTCAGCGAGTCAGGGGTCCAGGGGGAGACGCCCCCTGGCCGGGGGCTAGAGGGCTAGGGGGCAGCGCCCACCCACCCACCCAAACGGTATACAATATTAATTATAGTTGGGCCTCTTGTGATCTATTTGGGCCGTAACCCATAATTTGTAATAGGGTTTTCTAAGTTACTATATAAACTCTCGAAATACCTAATATTTTGCACTATGTAATCTGCCTCCGTAATAATATACTTTTTTTTCTTCTCATGGACGTAGGTAACACATTATTACCGAACCACGTAAATCTCTGTGTCTATTCTGTTTATTATTCTCGTTCGATCTCTCGTTACAACAATCACAGAACAATGGGTAGTTTTACGCCTTTTTGTTGGATCATAAGTGTTAGAGAAGAGTTGGGAGAGTGGTTAAGTTGTTTCCAATGCAGTGGGATAACAATAAAAGATGGTAATAGAACGGAAATAAAGGGACGCAGTTCCTTAAAGATGAACCACACAACAACTAATTTGTTGTGTGTGTAATCCTCTACCTCCGTTGGAGGATTTTGAAGGACTTTCTTATTTTATTGATTGTTCCTTATTTTCGACAAGCAAGGTTCAAACTTCTTTGTTTAAAGCAGTCTCGAACTATAGAAACACTAATGAACATTCTTAAACTAAGTACTAAGCTTAACAACTCAACTAAAACAAGAAACTTCAACTACTCATTTTCCTTGCTCTTGGGAACACCTTCTTTCCCGTCGTCGAGATCGTACACTTGCCACTGGGACTTCTCTGGTTTTCTCTTCTTTTTGTCTTTTCTCTCTTCAGGGTTTGCTTGATGCTTGTGGAGAAGTGGATTGCAAAGTACCTATTCATTGGTATTTATAGACGCAACATCATTGGAGCTTAATCCTTATCCTTTGATTATTTGTTTGAAATGGCTTGGTCTTGTCCTCCAAAAAAAGTGTACTTCGGCCACATGTGACTTGCTTCAAGTTGGTTCAAACTTTGTCAACTCTAAAGGCTCATCGGTCCGTTGGATTCATGAGATCAGTATGATGCATAGTCGACTATCCCACTGTTTTTTCTGGAACAAGCTTTTGCATTTTGCGCTAGCTGGCTTGTCTTTGGACTGTCTTGAGGGTTCCCTTGGATAGGGAACATGCGACATCCGAGTTCCCTTACTGGGAACGCTTGCATATGGTTTTATAGTTCATGTTAGACTTATAGTTCCTTTAAAATACTCGAGTAAAACATGATAGTTTCCTAATGGTATTTTGTCATTATCAAAAATAAAGAGGAATCGTTGTTCCAGTATTGTAGAACATAAGTTCCCAACACTGTTAATTATGTCTTACTATGATGTAATAAGAGATTATTTAGTAAGTAGTAGATTTCTTGGCTTTGTAGAATTTTTTGATTAGGGAGTTTCTAAATATCATTGATATAATTTAGATGTGTGGAGATCACTTGCGTAGTGTTTACCTTTTGTTCTTACAAAGGAAGCAAATTAAATGTATGAAGACGCAATATATAAAGCAACTTAGATGGTGGATAGACATTTTAGATGGATACCTAGACGGTCTAGGAGGCTTGACGGACTAGAGCCCAACATTGAGGCAGGCAGGATCATATCTAGACGGATTTCTTAAAACAGTAGCTTATAAGTTAAATGTTTTGGATTACAAATGCACATCTTGCTCTCTAAGCACAAAATACCTAACAGATGAGTCGCATCACAATTCAAAACATGCCCACGTGAAGGATAATAATGCCCAATTAATACCTGATCAACCAATTAAAAGTGGTGACATTACCTTCACAATTCACATAGATAAAATGATAACTAATATACATTCCACTCAGTACGTCTCAGATACACATCTGAACGCACACCTCATTGTTCATTAATTTGTCGTGAAGAACCGACATGATTCCAGCCGGCAAGATCGACCCAATGAAAACGATGGTTTAGTTTAGCTAGATGTATCTCCACTTGAATATCCAGAAACCCTTCCATCCGATCCAAACGAGATTGCGGACAACGTACTTGATCAGATCAAGTACCTCTCATCATCTTGTTTTCAATAACAAATAGTACGTGAAGAACCCTTTGAAGTTATCATAATCCATGTATGGCATTAGTGCTATATGATCCATTCTCTCCACTAATCCTCCAACAACCACCTCCACCATTGACGACTCCTCCAAAGATTCCAAAGCAATGGCCTCGATTGTTTTGTAATTGGGTAAATTGCACATTATATATTCTTCTTGATATCAAATTTATGTAACTGTAGATTAATGTTAATTCATGAAGTATTGAACTGATTGCACTGTTAATTCTTCTATCCATAAACAATTACAACATTTTACTATTAAATCTTTTACACGAGTACGGATTGCTGCTTAAGATCCTAAGAATATGGATAAATAAAGCAAAAACATGCACTAAGAAATTAGGAATTAAAAAAAAAACTCAGCTATACTTGGATTGTAAGATATAATGACACCAAAAAATAAGAAAGAGAAAAGACGACAAACATATCCAGTAACAAGGGTCACTGACCACGCTGCACATTTTTTTTCCTATACACGGAAAGTACTTGCCATTTTAAGTGGCTGAGAGATCGAGCTGATAGAAAATGCTATTTGCAAGCCAGCAATGAAGTGAACAAAATAGTTGATAACACGTTCTGTCGTTTTAGCAAGAGTGTGATGTGTACATGTACTTCAAAGTATTCCTTCACTATCAGAGGACACTGACCAATTGATCCAAATCATAGTGTACGCTGACTTCTACAGCCTTTCGTAATTCCAAAATGTGTTACAGTAAATTAACAATTTCTGAGAGTGGTGGTGGTTTTTACAGCTATTCTTTTGCAATTTACTGTATAGTAGATGGTTTTGTGGCGCAGAGTTTTTCAACAATTTATCAGATACAAGCAGGAACAATCAGTCCTGAATACAAGAGAGACCCTGAGCGAAATGTTCTACTATGAAATTGACAAAGAACAGCTAAAGGTGAATAGTAGATAATACACATCGAGAAACAAACCCGAGAGTCCACAATCAATTGTAAATTTTTAAGGCTATAGAGAGGAGAAAATAATTTAACAATCTGAATGTAACTTATACTAGATTGGAAGCCAATAACATAACCTGTATCATGTTCGAGACAGAGATCACCCGGCAAAAATGATCACAAGAAGTAAGGGACTCCAGTCCTGGGCCCTCTCATTTGGTTGTTCTCTTCAGTTTCTGTGAAAAACTTCACTTCCCTCTCCTGTTCAACATGGAAATTATACATCAGATACAATAACATCAACTAGCCCAAACAAGCCGAGAGGATGTTTCTAATAAACCCAGAGAAGACAAAAAACAAAAGTAGCCAGATTACCAAGTAAGACTAGCAAACAAACACCCAAGCAAAGCACAAAAAGCCAAAACAACAATACACACAAAAACAAACGGACGAGAAAGATACAAGAACATCAGCCGTAGGAAAATAATTCATTGCCAGTAGTAGTTTGCAACTTTGCATTAGAGGCTTCTTTCAAGTTTCGAGTCAATTGGGTTCAGGTTGTTTTGCGCATGTGATTGCGTACTTATAAGAGCCTTTATTCACGAAAAATATGTTTCGGGTAACTTTCGAGTCAATTAAGTAATCTGGTCAAGTTTACACCGGGTTTGGGTTAAATCAGGTATTGTGACTTTTAGTACATGTCCATTGACTGGACTACCTTCATCAGATACTGAAGAACTCACTAGTTCAAAAATTAGATCTTTTATAAATGTGTCAATCCAAGAGTTGCCAAAAAGTCACTGAACTCGTGTAACAAAAAAATACATCAAAGTTCAGCTAGTATTCTCTTAATGCAGTTCAGATGTGAACCAGCCAGCATCTAGCAACTTACCATATTGTCGTTGAAACTCAAAATGGAAGCCACATTTCCACAACGGTAACAATAATTTGGTGCTGACCAAACCTGCAAAAGGACATTTGAATTTTACTCTCCTTCGCGAACTGCAAACGAAATGCGCATGACAAGGAGCAAATTATACCGTTACTAAGCCTTTGTCCTGAAACATATACTTGAGGCCTTCTTGCACAAGTTGATGGGCACGACAGACCAAGTCAAGATTATTTACATGATTGAACTGCAAGAGGATGCAACCTTAGTACAGATAATCAAGAATGGACCCTCGTTTCTTCTGCCAAGAGTTAGATTACCTCAGATGTGACTCTTGAGCCAAAAAGCCATCCTGCCCCCCTTGGACTGACAGCCCATGTTTCAATATCTTCAGGATCACTCCACATGAGATCACAGAATGGTCCCTCATGAGGAATTTCAGAGTTCCTTTCAAGGACTCTTATCTTTTACACCAGAAGTCCCAAAATAAAGAAAACAAAGTCAGTTTCATAATCTATATAACAAGACCCATTTAAACTAAACATCTGGCTCTAGCCATACGACTGCTAATAATATTGCAGTTGATGTCAAGTACTTCTACTCTTCTCTAATCACCGAGATGGAAACTCTCGAATACCTCACCCAAAGTCATCTTGTCAACACATGAATATATGACAGGGATCAATTAAAATTAAGCCTCTGTTTGGATTACACAACTTAATGCATCAACTTGTATTAAATTGCATTAAATGACCCATTTAATGCAACTTAATGCACTAAATTTGTAATCCAAACAGGCCGTAATTGTCCACATGGGCAGGAAAACTTGCCAACAGATGTATATGATCTGAGTGTGAGATCTTCAAAATTAATATAAGTCTCGTATCCGCACCCCAAGTCACCATGGGTAAAAATGTGTACAGCTGGAAAAAATTACTAAATCCATGTAACAAATGAAATGGAACGCTGTGAAAGAAAAATTCAAACTTATGGATAAAGAGAGTTCTGAGTTAAAGGTTTCAGGCTGCATACTACAAAAACTTAAAGAGTAACAAGTGTACATCTTGTGTAAAGTGTAAACTGGCCCGCTGGACACTATATAATTAAATTGACAATTGGAGATTAGCATATCCCAAGACCAAGCACCTCAACAATTATCACTCTATGACATATAATAATATATCATGAGCAAAGTTAATTACAGATATCAGGGAATATAATAAAAGACAGAATGAACCCAGTAAGCATATATGGAAACCAGAAAGCATTAAGGTATTGACTAGAAGCTTATCAAGCTCCTAGTCAACTGGAAAAAGGCACGGTCTTGTGGAATGACAAAATATGTTACTTGAAATCCAGATAACTAAAGGCAACAGTCTTGCTACAAGGAAACTACTGGAGATGAAATGAGAATTATCTTTTTAAGTTAAAATCAATTTAGTTAAGAAAAGAATAATGGCATTCAAAATACAAGATGTTATTAATCTAATAGTGGGCTGTGTTAAAGCTCAGAACCTGATCTATAGTCCTGACATCAGGAGAGAGGCCTCCATGGACACAAAGCACCTGAAATCAAAGATGATTAAAAAGTTAATCATGGAAAAGTTGTGGACAACTTAATAATGAGCTTTAGCGCAAGCAGATACAAGTACACAAGCTAGTAAAGCAAAAGACATCCAAAAGAGAGCATTACTGTTCCATTTATTATTGCTGAAAGAGTTAAATAGTCAAAAACATCAGTGCAGTATCTCCATGCATTGGCATTTCCATACTTCCTCTGGCACTCGTCATAAAAGCCATACACCTGCCACAAAATAAAATTCATTTAAGAAGGTTTAAGCCTACTTGACACGTGCTCCAAATTAACAGGAACCTAATACATCAATGTACAGGAACACAATGTGATTTATGCAAACTCCATAATGCTACAAGCCAACAAGGTTTCATTATGCTGTGATCTAGAACAGCAAATTTGGTTTTAGTTTAGTCTCATGTACAATATGACTGCTTCTGAACAGGTACTTATTCTTTTCCATCCCATGTCTCCTAGCCTCAATGAAAGATATTCTAGAATATATAATTCCAAGATTAAGATCAACATCCTATTGATTTATCATAAAGAGAAAAGAGCAAACCTATACAAGATCAAACACTTGGAATTTCAGTTTAACAAAACAGTTAAAACCTCATGACAGAACTTACCCAGATGATTTAACTTCTAATTGTGCCAATCAAATAAAATATGAAAGATGCTAAAGAACACTAGCAAATAAGGCTGCATGCAGTGTCCTAAAACAGTTCATGAGTATGCATATATTCAAATAGTCAGTCTCGACTTAGAAGTAGGAAGTGGATGTTGAACTCAATAGTTACCAGAAATCTTTAAACTAGAAAAAAAAAAGAAAGAAGAGAAAAAAGGATAATTGCCAGATTTATAGAAAATATATGCTGAATAATTTTAATACTACAATGCAAAACAGAGACTTCAAGTATAAAGCAAGATGAAATATAAAGAACAGCATGTCAAAGGTCAGAGACCTTTTCATCCCTAAAAACCTCCTTAGGCCATGCCTGATTGGTGCATACTATATTACACTGCCTAACCAAACCCCACACCACTCCCCTTAGAAAACACAAGAAAAAGTGAAGCCTTACCAAATTATATATTTTGAAATAAAAATGGGAAGCCTAGCAGTACTACTGACAATTGTAGTAATTATAGTTTCTTTATTTCTGGAATGATTGACTGTATTTTGACACATCAACAAACTACATAGGAACATTTATGATTTCTGACCCGTTCTTCTGCATCCAATCTATACCTCAAAGTGACAACTCTTTGCAAAAGCTACATATAGCAATTTTGAGACTTAACACACTTCCTGTCGAAAAGAAAAATCTTAGGAAGCACTCCATCTTCTCAGAAATTACTAAGAAAGCATATAAATTAGGAAATCAGGAAACAATCTAAACACACACATAGATTGATGTAAGTTGTAACTTACAACCACATTAAGTAGAAATGTCCAAATGCGATAAAACATTATTTTGATTAGCCATAAATCAGTTAGCTCCATTTTAAGTTAGAAATTCATGAATCGTAACCATAAAGTAAAAATCCCTTTACGAAAAAAATAGTTTGGTTTTTTGGCTAACCTATGCAAACGTATAAATATGTTTTTCTAAGATACGCAACAATTTGATATTTCTTGCATTTCATCACATACAACTTGTTGTTTTTATTTACAATAATTAGAACTAGGATTTGTCTCCAAGGAGAATAGGAAATTAATTTTGTGGGTGCTATGTTTCAAAAGTATAAAAATAGAAGGCATGGGAAAATTTAGAGCTAACTACGCAGATTCGAAATCTGGAACTTTCCACTTCACATCATACACAAGCTGCTTAATCCATTGAGACAAATATAACTTCATAGATAATAATACAAAAAAAATGATTGTAAATGCTTTTTCCAAATTGAAATTCCATGCATGCAATATACTATAGTAATTCACCACATTGAAAAGAAGCCAATTAGCACAACTAATTCGCACAATAAATGAGTGAACATTTGGACAAAGTTTCACTCATCAGATTTTTTTTAATCATGGTAAGAGATTAGGATGATCCTGTACTTAAGATCCATTATAGGGCAGCCTCTCAATCAACATACAAAAGAATTGCAGTGGCCTATAGAGCTCATGTCTCAATAGAACTTCATGAGAGGCCAACATAGTAAATAATTTGTTTGCGATAATCATGATTTGGAAAATGTACCTGAGTTAGTTGCCTACTTTCATGATTTCCACGCAATAGTGTGATGTGAGCAGGATACCTATGAGATCAAACCAAACAACAGATAGTTCTTAGCAATTTCACCCAACCAAGTCTTGTCATAATTTTGATAAGCATGAATAAAAAATCAGGTACAAAATCTCTTTTGAATGTACCACATTCTCTTTGTTATCTAAGAAGCAAGCAAAAATAGACATAATGCTACAGCACAAAACCAAAGACATCTCAAGTCATGATCCAAAAGTAAAAAGAGTATTATCATTTCCAAATGACAACTTATCAAGTTGACAATTAGCCCTCACTGAAGCAGAGAAAATAATTAAACCAGGTTAGAGTAATTTACATTTACAAAATGAAAAATCGATTCAAATATGGTAATAAAAATGAGTAAGAAATATCATGTCCAATAGCAGCCAGAATCTCTTCAATGAACCACATTATGAACATAGGCACTATCATAAAATATCATTACCTAACCAAAATATTTGCTTACAGTAAAATGTATAAGAATAGAATACCTAGCTTTAAGAAGCAAGAGTATCGTGAAAACCTCCAGACTGTTGTAGCCTCGATCAACAAAATCTCCCTGATAGGATTAAGGAAGCATTAGCAAACATCAGGTGTGCAAACAGATCAAGAAGATAAGTATATTAGTCTGAGCACAACCAATTAATACCATAAATATGTAATTGGTTTCTGGAACATGACCCCCTGTCTGGAAAAGCTTCATTAGATCATGGAATTGGCCATGAATATCACCACAAACGGTGACTGGACTATTGACAGGTTGTACATTTGACTCCTCAATAAGAATATCTTTAACCTAAGAAATAAGGCAAAAAACAAAAAGTTAAAGATAATGATTGAAATGATTCATTACCAAAAAAAGAGCATCCAACCACAGCCCTTTGAAAATCATTTATATGTTTATGCGTACAGCTGACAGCAAGAATCAGCTATTGAAAGAATACAGAGTCCTATGATTTTAAAATAGAAACATCTGCACTGAAGAGAATATGGAAAGTGGAAGATAAACAAGCAGATATTAAGTGTTCTACAACGCGTTTGTTGTCAGCTCAATAACCTATCAGATGCACCAGCTATTGCTAAAACACTCTATATCGAAGTCATGGCCATAGCTTTAAGATGGTCATTTTAAATACTTCAAGTCAACAGATAGAAAACATTTTAATGAGCCAATGACATTCCACACACAAATAAGAATAAAAATGCAGAAAGCCATCTTGTCATAAACAAGATTTAACTGGTATATTTTTTGAAAAAAAAACATTTCTTCTTTGACATGTAAAATTCATTTCTGAAGTCTTCCTTAATGTGGTCTGCCATTAGCATATCACCGTAAATCCCTATGTAAAATTGTACAAAAATCACAAAGCGTCTGATTCAGGTAGGACGGAAACTGAACAGCATTGAATCCCTCCTTGCAAAATGTTGCAATCCTCTTACCCTCAACCTAGAAACAATTTCCATTGATATAAACCATTCCGAATTATGTCCACAAATTGTTGCAGTTATTTCAAGTGCTTCAAATCAAGAAGAAAGTCATAACAGCACAAAAGTGCACTAACATTACCTTTTCCCCACATTGCCTGATCTCATCAAATATGACATAAACAAGAACATAGACAGCTTGCAGGATACCAGCTCCCAGAAGTTTTAAATCTATATAAAGTATTCTATTGTGACAAAAGACGAAGATCACCCTGAAGAAGCAAACATAAGAGGTTGAACTTTTAAGCATTCCAGAAAAATCTTAGCTGGTAACTCCTAAATCTATTAGAAAGCAGCTCACTTTGTCTTTCCGAATCACGGGTTTGGGTACGCACAGAAATGATTCATTTCTTACGGCTTTGAAGTTGCAACCAAATCCAAACATCTCTCAACCGCATCTCCAAAGATCCCAACCCACAGAAAAATACAATTCCGTAACTCTTTATTATTTATTTCGGGACCCTCGGTTTCTCAGCAAATATACTAGCAATCCAGAACATAAAAACCAAACTTCCAGTTTTTGAATCCAGAATATACCTACCACAAATATGAGATAGAAAGGGAAAAATAGATAAAAAGAAGAGTGAGAGAGCACTACATATTCGCAAAGCAGCTGAAGCTCGTTTTCGGCGAGGTGCTGGCCGTCTTTGACCTTGGCGATCCATTGGTCCAAATCCATGCCCTCAGTAATATGAAATTACCAGAAACAACTATGAATATGGAAAAACACTTGCTCTATCTATTCCTCGCTGGGCTCCGTAATCCCAAATTCGTTCTTCTCGCGGACCTCTAACCTAGGGTTTCAACCCCTCGACTGGAAATCCACACGACGGGAAAAGCACAGACAAGGGAAGAGAGGTCGAGAGGGGAACCGGTAAAATTGAAATTAAAACAACAAAAAGTTTTTAAAAAATTATATTAAATAATATATTTTGATGGGATATTAATTAATGTGATTAATATTAACAATATCTAAAACATGTAATTCATTAAAAAATTGAATAAAAAATTAAGATGAAATTAAAGACTAATGAGGGGTGCCCCGCTCAGACGTGTATGGAGCCCCGGTATTTAGAGCGGTGGGCCTTACCGCTGCACATAGCAGTGGTAGAAAATATCGTTTGATTATTTTATTTTATTTTATTTTAAATACAGTCAAAGGTGCAGAGTCCCACACAGATTCTATGGGAATCTACACATGCATGCAGAAAGCAACGGCCACCGCTGCCGCTGCCTCTACATGTCTGGGATTTTGCAATTGCAAATTGCATAATCCCAGTTTGATTAGGGGTGGGGAGCGGGATTCACCGGGATTTAATTTGCCCTTCGAGCACCATTTCGCCCAACTCCTCCTCATTTCTCCACTCCAACTCCTCACTCCCTCTTCAATCGTCTACCTCTTCACTCCCTTTCGAGCCTCCATTTCGCCCAAATCCCTTTCAAAGTGGTCCAAAATCCGTTAATTCGATTCAAGTGGTCCCAAATCCTACACTAATTCGGTGAAGTAAACCGCTATTCAAGATAATGAGGAGTTTTTCGCTATCGGTATGTATGATTTTTTTATTTTAATTGAATTATTTTAAGTTATTAAGGTTGAAACTAACGTAATTTTTCTATTAGAATTTGTTTGGCTCGAAATCATCTTCAAGCTCCCAATGTAGACGGCGGAATGAATTTCCGGCGAAATATTAACTTGAATGAGAGTGAGGCAACCTCGAGAGTTCGAGAGGAGGTTGAAGTCCCGCTTCTAGAAGCGACGACGAGCCAACCCGTCGCCCCCGGGAGGGTTTTGGAACGCAAAATATTAAATTTATTTTTAAATTATGGATTAATTATTAATTTTATGTATTAAGTATTTTATAGGTTAATTACCGAGAGTTTGATCGATTAAGTAGTTTACATGATAGTAAATTTATATGTTAATTTATGTGGTAAAAATAAATAAATAATTAATCAATGTATAATTTATAGACTAATGTATGTATAATTATTAGTGATTAAGTAGTTGTAGAAATTAATTATAAAATTTCATAATTTGAATTGTTAATTTATTTATGGTGTAATTATTAGTTTTTTCCATTAATTATGAGTTTAAATTAGGTTCATACATGTTAGTAAGTTAATTTATATTATAAAAATAAGTGATTAAGTAGTTGTTGAGAGTGAATATGAATTTTCTTAATGTGCATGATTACTATATTTACGGTTGAATTAATAATTTGATATATTAATTATGTGTTTAAATGAGCTTTATGCATGATATTAGATTTTAGAGAAATATTGTAAAAATGCATGCAGATGATATTTCAGGAACCGAAAGATTGCTGAATAGAAGTGGTGATATATTTTCCGGACCTCTATGTGGACCCTACCCAGCCCACATATGTTAATACGGGTTATGGTGAAGCTGGTCCATCATTCGCTCATGGGCAATACGAGGGTTACCAATTTCCCTTGCAATATCCAACACATGTACAAGAGGCGTAAATTACGATAGTACGAGTTATATTCCATTCCAAGAGATGCAGTATGGTGGTAGTACTAGCTATATGCCACCTCCAGAGGCGCAGTATGGTGGTAGTACGAGCTATATGCTACCACAAGAGACACACCATTATGATAGTACGAGCCATAGTACGCCACCACAAGAGTCGTACATGCAGCTGACGTTGTACACAAACCCGGTTCCTCCGTCGTACACAAACCCACCCCCTCCCATGCGCTACTCGGCTCCTCCGGAGCCCGATATCCCGGACCATGATGATGAGGTCCTGGCTTATGAGGAGCCTGAATTAGCGCCCCCGGTCCATCCGGTGGGCGGATATGGTGGCGGCCCAAGCGACACGTCCTTACTCACCCACTTTCATACCCATAGGGCACGTTACATATGGGATCATCAACAGGTAAGAACGGCCTATAATTTTTAAATTTATGATATTATTTATAATGTTCAAAACATAATTTTTGTTGTAATTTGAACAATGGGCGAGAAACCTTAAAGTGCAAGGTCGGTCCGAGGCGTTAGACTTCTTGAAAACTTTGGCGGACAACCATTCAAACAAGAACTGGGTGACGCTTGTAAACCAAAGTGGCTTGAGTCATCTAAAGGATTGGAAGTTCCGGGAAATGGACCGAGCGTTGATTTCTGCATTGGTGGAGAGATGGCACCCGGAAACGAATATCCCGATCTGTGACAACAACTTCTGGCATTTTCCCAACCATTTCGAACACCTCCCACAACTGATATAAAACCCATTCGTAGTGATCTTGGGTCTCTCTTGCCATACATGCAAACCCAATGCAAAAAGTGTGCCCGGCGCAAGTAAATCCTACCATCTCACTCAAAGGCATGTTATACCTAAAATATTAATTAATTTGAATAAGTTAACGTGAAAAACTAAAATTTCAAGTAAAATAGCTTTTATTATAAATACTTACATGTTGGTTTTGTATGTCGCATCCATGATCACAACATACGGAAACAACTTCAACAGATTCAACGACTTGGGATGGGCAAAGAAAAAGTCTATTATCTCGTTGCTTCCTTCCTCGGCTCGATAATCAAGATAATAGCCATTTGACTTTAAGAAATGGAGTGAGAATTGAGTTACATTCATTAAGCTCATCTCTTTCTTCAATACATTGTCCCGATAAGTGTACAACTGTCTCATCGAAGTTGTGATGTCCGGCCACTTTTCGCGCAAGTATGTCATAACAAACTTCGGCGCACCATGTGCAAGGGTTAATAGCCTTGCATCCTCCTTTTGCTCATCGGTTAAGCGGCCGGCAAAAGGATATCCCTTCCAAACTAGTGGAAAGGTCGTGGTTGTGGCGACCGGATTTCACGCTTAGCCGCCAATGATGGGTCCTCCTGTCCCGTTGGCCAACCAACTCGAACGGGCAGCCCATCTTCCTGCTACGTGGTTTTTCCTTTAGATCATCACCAACTTTTAGGGTCCTCATATTAACTCCGGATTTACCCTTCTTCTTTAGCTTGTACTCACCGGCCAACACGCATGCTAAAAGGACCTTCGTTTCCCATGAGTTCTTAATTATAAACACCATGTTCAAATTACGTCCTACTTCTCTAGCCCATTTTAGCATATGATTCCGTTCCGACCACTCATAATCAGACTCAAAGTAGGTAGAAAAATCGGGAAATTGGAAACAATTATGACAAATAATTCATTAATTAATTCGATTATAAACTCACAAATTCAACACAATATGAGAAATTAAAACGAAAATTTTGCACTAAAACAACTAATTTAACAATTATAACAAATACAAAATATGATTAGTTATAACAACTATAACGATTTCTACTCAACTAATTTAACATTTATAACAGCCAAAATGATTATAAACATCAAATTCGTCATACTAAAGTATAAAATATGATTGATTGTAATAAAACTAATAATTTAGTAAATAATCGATTACATACCGCTTCTTCATTTTGATGCAAAACCACCTCGTTTTGATGTCTACTATAAGGAATTCCTTCTAAACCGCCATATTGATCGTCGTTCACATTCACCGGATTTGAACTAAAATGTCCCTGCCCTTCAGAGAATGGCAAAAAACCCGACATTATTTTCGTAGAAGTGGATTTGGGAGTGTTTTACTCGTGCCAGCTTCACACGGCCATTCATTGCTCTTGCTCGCCTTATAAATAGCCGCGGTGAAGCTTGTGCTTTTACCGTTAAGGGCAAGGGATTGGTAGCTGTTACCGCTACCGATCGAATCTTTTTTTTTGTTTTACACGGATCGGCAGCTGCCACCACTGCCACTCCCATTTATTCAATTTTTTTAAATTTAGAGCGGTAGGGCACACCGCTGCTAAAAAGCCAGTGCGCCCAACAACTCTAACCGGGGCGCAATTACTCGGCGTTGTATAATAGATCTGACTATTTTTCAGCTAAATTCCCAAATTGGTATTAAAAATGCTTTAATTGGACATTTGAGTTTTAAAAAGATATTTGGATATTTGTGTATTAAAAACAACATGTCGATCGTGTAAGTACATTTCTGCTAAAAAACCCGCTTCACATTCATAAACTCATATGCACAAGTGACAAAACTCATCTTTATTAATAAAAATTCATATTTAATAGGTTTAATCCGGTTTTATTTGTATTTATAATTGTTGAAAACCGAAATAAACGATTGTTAAGTTTGATGACTTAAATTAATGCTCTCCTGCTCATTATATTATGATGTTTTAGAAGATTTCTCTTGTTAAAAAAACATTATGTTTTAGGTATTTATGCATATATATTTCCGACTTTTACCTTCTAACAAATCTTTACGTGAGAGCAAAAATCAGCACATATTTAAGAAAGAATTGGATAATGTATATAAATTTGGAAAGAATCAAATCCTAAACCAAAATAGATCATGTAATCTAAATTTAAGTGAAAGCAAAAAAAATGATAAAAGGGTATTTAAGTCAAATTATATGGTTTCTTAATTTTTAAGATAAATCTTAAAACATCATGTTTTTTTGAACGGAGGGAGTATAAAACAAGCATGCATAAGTTTTACTCTTTATACCGCGAGTGAGAACAATTCACGCGTACTTTAAAGAAGTTTCCAAGATTTTGTAATCCGCTTTAGAGTATGTGCGCTCTCTTCACTTATTCTAGAGCTTACTATGAGTTCGTTTTCTCTTTTACAAGCTTTAAGATTCCGCCTTGTAAATAACGAAGTTCTCCGAATGTTTCAACACATCGAATCTTTATTAATAAAAAAAGATCTTAATATAGATAAAAAAATTTACCCTTGCAACCTTCGCCTTCTTTTATTTCTTATAGATGTTAAGGAAGGTCGGAAGTTGGAGTTTCTCGACATGGGAGGAATTTGCTGATCTTCAAGGTGTCGATTGTTGATTGGTGGAGCGTGAGGTGTTAGACATGTCCCCTTGCCATTGACGGATGATGCAATTTTAGTTGAAGTTTCGGGATCCTCCGGTGTGGGAGAATCTTTGTTGATCTTCTAGGTGTCACTCGTTGATTGGTTGGGTGTGAGGTGTACGATGTGTCGTCTCACCGTTGATGGAAGATGAGGTTCTAGTTGGAGTTCATGATCCTCCGATTTGGGAGAGTCTTTGTTGATCTTCGAGGTGTCACTCGTTGATTGGCGGAGTGTGATGTGTGTGGGTAGAGAGCATTTGGTTTTGTAAGTTTTTTGTAAGGTGCGTGTTTTTAGAGGCACCATTATGCTATTAGTTCAAATTTCGGGTCTGCTTAAGTCATTCCCCTCATTTCTCCCTTTGTTTCAATCACCCTTCTTGTCGTTTAACACATGGATTATTCGGGCTCCGTCACAACACCATGACTTAGATGTTTCCATTTGTGGGAACCTCAAGGCAAACATGTAATGTTCTCTCTTTCTAAAGGTGCGAGCTTATTTGCTTTATGATCTCTTTTGACTTAGTGTTTCAAGGGTGTTTTTTTCAATGGGTAGTTTCTAGGCTTCATGGTTTTAGGCTAGTCGTTGATTGGGCCGTTAACATTACTTATTGGACCTTGTCTCTTGTGAGTTGGCCCAACAAGGAAGTTTATAAAAAGGAGTTAGAAAAGTAAAAAAAAAAAAGAGTTATTTGTCATCTACCCTATTATTGTCATTTTTTATATGACAACTTTCGTGATGAAGATTATCACGATAAAAAATGCCTAGGGTTTGGATCTTGAGTTCTCTTGGCGGAATATGAAGTTGTGGATGAAGTCGATATTGAATGTGGATTGAAGAATAAAAACATAACACTCAAGAACAATGGAAGCAAAATATGTTTCCGTTGATAAGTGAGGACCACCATAGCCAAAGTGCTCTCATATAAATTCAACCATAATTATTATTATAGATCATAAGAGTATTTAAAGGTACAACTTGCAATACAAGGAATCACCTTGCTCGTTATTTACTTTTTGAATATAAGATAATGATAAAGATAATATTCCTACTAACAAAGACTAGAATAAATCAAAATTACCCTAAAGATAGGATTAAAGGAAAGTTAGATTCTCGTAAGATCTTGCACTATTCTCAGTAAAATGCGTTTTTGACGATCTTTTCATTGGATTATCATCTTAACGTCAACTCCTCGTTGAATATACTTTCCAACTCAATTTGAATAAACTCAATATCAATTTTTTAACCAAAGATATGATTGTTTTACTGAACATTGCTCAAAATATGACGAGATCTTAAACTTCAGAAAATATCTCTAATTTTATCCTCTTTCTTGTAGGTCTTGGATGTCTTTCATTGTATTGATCTAAGGAAATTTTAATGTTGTTGAAGACCACTTAATACTTGAATGCTTATGACCTTTTATAAGGTCTAAGCCTCTTTCTCATGCTCGTCCTCCTCCATGACTCTTTCGCATTGAATGCTTCCCGTTTTGCGTTATTCTCCTACACTTGGCTGTGAATCGTCCTCGATTCGTGTCTAAGTGTAGTGAAAAAGTAAAATAAAAATCAGACAAACGACTCAATGAAAGGAAAAGATAATCATCACCATAGTTTGGATGATAATAAGCAGATGAATCTTCAATCAAGCACCCATAAGAATCTTGCAAATGCGGTGCAAGGTCACTAGATGATGAGTTGTAGTGTTCAACAGACATTTGACCTCCATTCTAACTGAAATTTTTACGGATAGTTATCACCAACTGAACCATGAAGTCCCACAAATTTTGGAGTGAAACACACAAAGTTTTCCTTGGGAACACCTATGATGATCGGCGATGCATCATCACTTGATGCTGGCTATAGCCACTCAGTGTGCAAATAGTCTCCAAATTGACTAAAATTTTTTACAGGCTCACCATTAGCAGAATCAAGAGGCTCCACAAAATTTGAGGGTGATTGGACAACAATAGCTTGATGATCATCGTTACCACTCTCTTGCATGTTGTTGCATAAAGAACTCAACAAAATTGGCTCAACAACTGAGGAATTTTACAAGTAAATAATCTCTAAGTCATCACCTCCTAATGTTCCATGAGATATTTCAAAATTAGAACTGGAATTAATAATTGAAAATGTCTTGTGCAATGCCGTTGGAAATTGATGGCTCGTTGCATTGAAACACTTGTTATATTTTATTCTGGATATTTTAATATTGATGGTTGCGGGCCGATAGAGGCCGAATAATGCTCTTAACTTTTCCCGTGCTCATGGGAGTAGGGTTTCACTTTTGATCTTGCTTGGTGGAAGTTAAGATCTACTTTGTGCGTTTTTAGCCTTTTGCGTTTATTTGTATACACTTGTTTTTTTACGTCTTGCAGGTGTTTTAACTAGTGTTCTTTCAAAGAAGGCTTTTTGGAAGGATGAGGCCCATGTAGAAGGTGCTCATCACCATTTGGCAATTGCTTATAGTTTTGGGAGGCTCTTTGGTGACTTGTGTCTTATTGGCAATTTTCATGCCCACGGAGTGATCGAGACAAATAATTGTAAGGCTTGAAGCCTTTAGAAGCGCTATCCCATGCCAACCCGAGTACTTCCCAGGAGGTCACCCATCCTGGTACTACTCTCGCCCTTGCACGCTTAACTTCTATGTTCTTTGTCCTCACTCGAACTTAGAAAAGGAAGAGCTCTTGTTGACATGGGTAGCACCTCAATTCCTTATAATTTATCGGGGTGTTACAATAATGTCCTTTAATTTGTCGATTTTATCTTTAGTAGATTTATGTATGTAATGCTTAACTAATGTAATCAATTACTAGTAGAATAACAAAAATGAAATTCTATCGATATATGTGATATTTTTATGACATACTGACGAGCGTCGTTCCGAGGTGTCAAATGACCCGAACTTACCTTATTATCTAATGCGAATGATTACGAATTATGAAAAATCAATGCTAATGAAAAAGATTAAAATTAGTAATCAGAAACTTAGAAGTAATACTTTTAAGGTGGATGGCATTCTAGCTACGAGGTACCGCTTCTCCATCGTTCGTCTAAAGCTGGTAGGCTCCTTGCCCTACGATTTTCAAAATCTTGTTCGGACCTTCCCATCTAGGGGCTAGCTTCACATTATTCAATTTCGCGGTGTTTTTAAACCCTTCCTCAACACTCAATCGCCTACCTTGAAAACACGGATCGTCACGTTCCTATTATGACTTCAGGAAACTTGTCGTTGATGACGCGCCAGTCGAACCTATGCTTGCCACCTAAGTTCTTCAATAGTATCAAGATCACCATCCAACTCTTTCCGATTCTTATTTTCTATAGCGAGACTATATCGAGTCGTGGGAATCATAATCTCTATCGGAATAACCACTTCACACCCATATACTAATGTGAAGCACGACTATCCCACAACTACCTTTGGTGTGGTCCTATCCACCTAGAGGATGTATGGAAGCTCATCTTCCCACTTTCCTCTGGTCTTCACCAATTAATTCTTCAGATTGTTCATGATAACTTTATTGCTAGCTTATGCATGGCCATTAGATTGTGGGTAGCGAGGGGTAGATGTGACGAGATCGATGTTCCATTGTTTGTTGAAGCTCCAAGTCCTCTTGATTATAAATTGGGACCCGTTGTCATATACAATCGAGTATGCTATCCAAACTGATACATGATGTTTCTTTTGATGAAAGGTACCACTTGCACATCGTTCACCTCTCTAGACTTTAGGCTTCAACCTCGGTTCATTTAGAGAAGTAATCAGTCATGACGAGGAAAAATACTCGTTGTCTCGACGATGGTGGGAGCTTCTCGACCATGTCCATCCAACCTCGATCCATTTATAGAAGTAATTAGTCACGGCGAGGAAGAATACTTGTTGTCCCAACGAAGGTAGGAGCTTCTCGACGATGTCAATCCCCCATCGCATAAAGAGCCACAAGGGGAGCGTGGGATGAAGAGGTTCGGATGGCTAAGGCACGACATGAGCTTGCCATTGACAAGAATCGCACTTGTGACAGTATTCTACGGAATCTTACCTCACAGTTGGTCAGAACCATTATTGTCGTATTATCTTGTTTGACAAGCTTCTTCCACCCAAGTGGTTTCCACAATCATCTTCATGAAGTTCTTTGAGGATCTCGTGAACTTCGTCATGGGACAGACATTGTTGGTGAGTCCCTATAACAGAGAGGTGGAAGTGTTTCCCTTTTAAGACGAAGAATCTAGTGGATTGAACTTTCAGTACTTTTGCTTCTACTTTGTTAGCGAGCAAGATCCCTTGTTCTAACCAATCTAAGAAGGGGTTCTACCTTGATTTTTCCACCATATTCGAAGGATCATTACCATCCTTATGAAGCTCGTGGTCGTTTGGGGGGCAACTTGATTGGGAAGATGATGGTCGGCTCGTTGTCTACAACCACGTTTTCTTCTTGAGTCTCTTGTCGACTTTCTCACCTGGTCATATTACTGTCATGGGTAGAAGATTTTTGGAAATGGTGGGGGTCAATATGTGAACTATAGGAATTACGGGAAACTCATCCGGGTCTATTATAGAAACTAAGTTTGTGAGAGCATCTGCTCAAGCATTTTGCTCCCTAGGAACTTGCTCGAACGAGATGACCACAAACCAAGGGCTCAACTCCTTTACAATCTCTAGGTACGCTATGATCCTGGCGTCCTTGGTCGCGTATGTTCCTAGAATCTGATCAATATATATTTTCTGAACCTGAAGCACTTTTGGGCAGATTCGTCATTAGAAATTTATATTACAGTCACCATGTTTTTAATAATGATTTTTTAGTTATTTATATATTATGTAATTCAATCACCTTATGGAATTTCCAATTTTATGCACTCATCTTATTTAATAACTTTTTTTTATCAACTTACTATGAGATTGGATAAATTTTTATCCTTACCCATTATTTTTATCTTTGTTCATGTTCATTATATTATAATATGTAGTTATCTTCTATCCAACTATTTATAATGATTTTTATTAATACTTTTAATTATGTATTTACATATTTAATTATATATTACAAATCTTGCACATATTTATCATATACAATATAACACGTTATTTTCATCTTTATCTCCCTAATAGTTTTTTTATTATTTATGTATGAAATTGGAAAAAAATTTATCTCTACATTATATATATAACAATATTTTTTTTATGAATTTGGTATGAAAGTGGATAAATTATCTTCTATCCATATATCAATTTAAAATTCAGTAAATAATATTGATAAAAATCGTATTTGTATAATAGTTCTTTCTATATACTCCTACAAGGCCTATATAGGATTAATTAAGGCCACATATTTTTTTAAATCAAAATATGAGATATTTTTATGTTTCTTGATTAATGATGTCCTTAATATGCTAAGAAAATCATTGATATATTTTTTAATTATGGATTTTTTATGTTAAATTTCTATCCATGAGATTGAAAAATATTAAATATAAATTTAATATTCCTATTACCTTTTTTTAAATTTAATATTCCATAATAACAAATTGAATTATCTTAAATAAAATAGTAATTTCATATTACCCAACTTAATTAATAAATATTCTATATGTTTATAAATTATTCTTCATCCCACTTTCTTTATTTCGAGTTTGGATTGAGTACAAAAATTTACGAGTCAATTAGGTATGACCATTGGATGTTTTTTTTTTGCATGGTGAGGTCGATCAAACGGGTCAAGAGTAAAATATTATATAATACTTAAATTTGCATCTTAAGAAAATTTTAAGTTCATTTTCATTCTAATTTAAAACTGTGTTTGTGTGATTAAGATATTAAGATTAGCTCATTTATATTATTTTATATTCCTAATAAAATTCATAAATTATTTTATTCACAAAACGTATATAACATAAAATAGTCATTATAATGAACTTATAATTTTCTTGATTTAATTCATTCTTTAATTTTATATCCAATGATCTACATATTATTTATAATAATAGCCCAATATTTATTTATAAAAGCCTCTGTGTAAGGCGCGCGTAATAAGCTAGTTAATTACTAGGAAAGAATAAAAAATGACCTTGAGTTGTTCGACGGTAAGATCTCTAGCAAGTGTCAAACCAAAATTTAAAGCTTTATATTCCAAATTCTTATTGGTAGCCTTGAATGAACATCTCACTACTTGAGCTATCCTATCCCCCTGTGGTGATTTTAGTACCACGCCTAAGTCTGTGACTCTAATATTGGCAGCTCCATTTGTGTAAAGTTTCCATGGTTTTGAGCTTCTGTCCTCGACTATGAGGAGTTGTTCCTTTTTGACTTGCTCTTCGAGGGTGGGGCTAAAATCAGCCACAAAATTTGCTAATGCTTGGGACTTAAACATTGTTCGAGGTTTGTAGTGAATATCAAAGCCGCATAGATGGATAGCCACTTAGCCGTTCTTCTAGTGAACTCCAATTTTGCATGACTACTCGTAGTGGGTAATTTGTGCAAAATTCAATGGTGTATGGCTCGAAATATGGATGAAGCTTGTTAGAATACATTACCAAGGCGAGTACTAGCTTCTCTAGTGGCAAGTATCGAGTTTCGATGATAGAAGAGTCAGGCTTAAGAAATACACAAGCAAATGTTTACCATCATCTTCTCTGACCAATACTATGTTGATGGTCGCTTTGGCGACGACTAGATACAGTAGGAGTGTTTTGCCATCCTCTAGCTTGGACATGAGCAACGGGTTAGCAAAGTATTTTCTCAACTCTTGGAAAGCTTCCTCGTGTCTTGTTGTCCACTCGAAGGATTTGTTTTTCCGTAGGACCTCATTGAACAGACTATAGCGATTTGAGGATTTTGAGATGAACCTATTTATTGTTGCAATCTTCCTTACCAGCTTTTGAACGTTGATTTTTATGCACTCAAGGAATATAAGGGAAGTTATAGCTTGAACTTGCTCGAGGCTAGTGTTGGGCCTCATTTTCTCGATTCCCTTGTGAAGAAAAAATTAACGCCAGGGAACCTTCGGTACTTAAAGGCGATTTCGTAAGGAACGCATCGTAACATATCTAGAGGCTAATAGAAGGGATCCGAGGAGTTTCTCTTATTCAATGCTTGGAGAGTAAAGGGGTCTTAGGAGTCTGGTTAGTGGGGAAGTCCAAACAAAGGGGCTTTGCATATAAAATCGGATACGATAATTGTAATAATATGAAGGATTAGAAGGGAATTGGTCTTGTTTTCATTTTTACTATAAAAGGGAGCTCGATCTCCGTGTAAAGGGTGTCCTATTCGATTAGAACAATTGATGTCCACTGTGGGGCTCAACATTTTGTGATTATGGAACCTCTCCATTGTCGAACTCTCAAGAGCACTCCACCTCCCCAAATCCCAATCTCCCTTTGGCGGTTCGAGACCAGATCCCTCCGGAACAAACTATCCAATCGCTCGCACCCCAGATCAAGGACTTGCACCGCAAGTGGTTTATAAATATCGAGTCTTGGGAGGTCGTCATATGTCGGGGATTCGGGACTTCTTTGACTAGTCCTGCCCTCAAGTGGTTTATAAATATCCCCAAAGGGACCATAGGTTCTTCCTCCGAGTTAAAAAATGTTGCAAACAATAGTTTGACAATAGCCGCAAGCTTGAGGCTCAATCAAGGTGAAGGATCCCACCTTGATAAAGGGAGGTCTTGGGTTCAAATCCTGCCTCCAACATCCTGCATGATTAAAAAGGTGTGAACCTTCCTACATGTTGGGGTGCATGGGCTGCAGCCCATGACATGTGATTGAGCGCCACCAGTCAGATTGCCGACCGAGGCAGACTAGAGGTTGGTCTACTGGTCAGAACGCCGACTCAAGGCATGCCGGAAAGGTGGGTTTAGGTGGGCTTGATCACATCACTAAGGAGTCAATTAGGGCGTTCCTACACATGTTTAATTCCGAAAGGATGGGAATTGTTAACTGTGATCCTCCCATTGCAATTGAGGCCTTTCTAAAAGGGGTTCATAAAGATTCGGATCTCTACAAGGATCTAACGCAACATCCGTGCAAGACATTCGAGGAAGTTCAAAAGAAGACCATTGCTCACGTAAGATTTGTGGAAGATACTGAATTAAGGACTAAACTCGCAAAAGATCATTTTGAGTGGAAATCGATAGGTGACTATCGCCACGAGTGATGAAACCACCCTCACATACAACCTAGGAGGGAGGCTGCGCATATCAATACCATGCAAGAATACAAGGCATGGAAAGATGATTGATCCACCTAAACTATAAGAATACGACTTCTGCATTACAACCTCTAAAATTGTTAAGATTTTGAGGTCAAATGTCAATGGAAGATCTCTAACCCAAGAGTAGAGACTCCAAATGGTGCGAATTCCATGGAGATCATGTACATAGGTATTCCAATCGCTTTGCTCTCTAGAAGAAAGTAGTTGATCTTTGGGCTCAAGGCGTGCTGAAAGATATAATGGTCGCCCGAGCTCGGGGGGGGGGGGGTGAAGGAAGATAGTCAGGTCGCGTTCGGAGGCTGTCCATGCCATCTCATACTAAGGTGGTTAATGTAACCTCAGGTAGTTTGTTGATATGCGGCACAACCTACTTGGTTGCGAAGTGAATAGCCAAAGAAGTAGTGTGGGAAAGTCGAGCATGGTCGGTCATACAAGAGGAATGACAACACATAAACTATCATCTTTGACGCTTCTAAAATACCTCCGAGCCTTCACCATGACGACTTAGTTATATCCTTATTAATCAAAACACCCTTACGCGGAGAGTTCTCGTAGACACCGTAAGCTCAACAAACTTTTTGACTTTGAGTGCACTCAAGGAAATTGGTGTGGAAGAAAGTAGTAAAGTAGGGAAGTCCACCGTGCTTGTCGATTTTAGTGGTGAGACTAAATACACATGCAACGAGATCCATCTCCCTACCTATGCCAAAGAACTCAACAAATTGAGGACATTCTTGGTGATATATATATTGTCTTTCCACTTACAACGTGATCCTATGGAGACCTTGGATACATTCCATGAGGGTTGTATCTTCCACATACCACCAAAAGATCAAATTCCCAACACCTTGGGGAATATAATCTATCGAAGGTGACCAATAGTTCTCCAAAGAATGCTATCGAACCGCCAATGATGATTTCTCCAACACTCAAACCATCAACATAGCAATTACAAAAGCCGAGAGGTTCAACCTTCTTGGTGGAAGCTGATGTTGAGGACCTATGCAAAAGGGTTTTGATCTCGTTTATCCCGAGCAAAAGTTGTGCTCTAGAATGAAGATGTTAGAAAGTGTACGGTCATCAATATCGCAGTTCCTCCATGAAAACGTAGATTGTTTTGCTTGGTCCCACGAGGATATGGTGGGCATTAACCATGAAATTATCACTCATAAGTTGAATGTCTACCCGACACACCCTCTAATACAATAGAGGCAAAGGAATTTCGTGCCCGCGAAGAACAAGGCCATCAATGAAGAAGTGCAGAATCTGCTACAAACGCAGAAGATATGAGAAGTGAAGTATCCAAAATGGTTGGCCAATGTTGTGTTTTCTAGAAGAAGAATGGGAGGTGGCGTGTCTGCATAGACTTCAACGATTTAAATAAAGCATGCCTGATACACTCTATTTAGTATAGGTTAACTCTTGTATTTTAGGTATGATTTGAGTGTGTTTAGGTTAGTTTTGAGCATAATTGTAATATGAAGACCGAAGACACGATTTGAAGAATTGTAAGAGTTTTGAAGGTAAGTGTTGATTTGGAGTTGTTTTGATGCCATTTTCTAGTGACGCATCGTTCGGGAGCTACGGTGATCGGATGAAGCTGAATTTGGTGTCATTGGAAAGCTAACTCGAAGGGCTACAATTCATGTTTGTACGGAGAGTTCAAATTCCAACTCTAAGTGGGTCAAAACCACCTCCGAAGTTGACACCAGTAAGCTGTCAGAAGATCCGCGGACGCGAAAATATTCCGCGCTCGAGGATTTTGGCTTTTCAGCGCCGCCTTCATTTCTTTTATTCTATCTTTTTAGTATTTTTATATCTTAGGGTTTCGGATTATTTTCTACTATTTTAAGCTTTGTTTTGAGTTTCACTTTAGGGTTGTACAATTTCTAGCATACTTTTACTTTTAGGTTTTTATTTCAGTATTATGGAGAACTAATTTCCCTTTGGAGTTTGTTTGATCAAGGAAACCTTTTTATGTAATTCGTGAGATTCTGGTAACTTTTCTATCCCTTGGTTAATATCAAAGCTCTTGTGCTTAATTTATGATTATCAATTGATTTCTCTTGGTGCGCAACTTGCTGAATTTGATTGATATTCTACTGTTTGGATTAGGTTTGATTGTTGTCTGTGCAATCTTATTTATCCTTGAAACAACTCTTTTCCAGGACCGTGGACTAGAATTGAGAAAGTGTGTTTGATTGTTATTTTATGCATGAGACTCGTAGTTTGATTGCATAATTTAATATCCTTCTATCCTTAATACTTTACATGATTTGAATTAAGCGTTCTTGTTCATATCATCCTTTCGCTTTGACCGTGGACAAGCGGAAATCTTTTATAAGGATTGGAATTAACTAGGAAATTAATAGAAAAGTGGATGAATCAATGATCGAATGATTAAAAAGGTGGAATTGATTGAATGAACTCTGCTTTCTTCTAATTGATTAAATCCCCACCAACCCGAATCCAAAATAGAGAAATAATGAGCAAAAACATGAAAGCTTAAATCACACACCTCACATATATAAATATAGATATCAATTCTCAAACTCTAAAAAGTGTAGAGCAACCTAGGATCTACCCAACATCTAAAGTGTAATCCCCAAGCCCCAAAGTAGAATATGATCCTAAACACTCTGATTTTACCCCTCATTCTACTTAGGCGCCCTTTCGGGTTTTCACCTAATCACTCTTTCAATTTTTCTTAGTTGTGCTCACAAATACTCACATCTCTCATAAACCTCATATTACCCCAGCCTAATGCTGGTCCGGGTTACCTGCTTATTACTTGAGCCGCCCTTTCGGGTTTTCAGCTCATCCCAGGATTTTATATGCCTTTTTAATATTTTTATGGCTTTTTTATTTTTTTATTTTTTTTTAAAATTTCTCTATACAAAACATGGAATAAGGATCCCATAAAATAACGAAAAATAAATTGAAAAGCAACTAACTAGGATAGGCGTAGTGAGTACTTCCTCCCCCATACTTAAATCCTTCATTGTCCTCAATGAAGTAAAGAGAAAGGAATTAAGCATAGAAGAGGAAAATCAGAAGACTCACATACGAAAGAAGAGAAGAATGAACTCCAGGAATTATAAGCACCAATCTTAGGAACGAACTGATTTGGATGGGAACGAACCACGAACCATCGTCTTCACAATTCAACAACCAAATCCACACCATAGGACGTCTCCAATGAGAATGAACTGAACTCCTCAAAATAATAAAAACTCTGACGACGGTAGCACCCCCATACTTGTACAATTCCAAGGAACTAGACATGGAAAGATATAGAAAAATGGATTGGTGGATGATGGTAGAATATGGAAGAACACTTTTTTTTTTATTCTCTCTTCTTTTTTTTCCTGATTTATCTCGGGGGTTTCACCCGAAAACCTTTTATTTCAGGGGTTTCACCTGAAAGCCTTTTATTTTTTTATTTATTTTTTATTTTTTTATTTTTTTATTGTATCTTGTCGTCGATGCATAGTACCGCGATTGCGGTGAAGGACCTCCGCGATCGCGGAGCTGTTTACTAGTACCTATTCGCTTTTTTTCTGTGTATTTCGAGAAATAAATTCCCCAAAATATTTTTGTTCTTTCGAACCTAGTACCTGCATGTTAGTCCGACAAAACCAAAACGAAAAACTAAAACTAAAACTAAAATAAAAAAAGAAAAGAAAAACTTACCTCGGGTTGCCTCCTGAGCATCGCCTTTGTTTAACGTCGTATGGCCCGACGTCAACCTATTATCTCAAGACTCGGACATCGTCAAAGCCCTAAGAAGTCTATCAAAAACCTGCGAACAATTATCATGCAAGCAAATATAGCACAATGATAACTTGAAACCGAATAATATAGCTTTCAAACACCGTTTCGGTATATCAAACCCACTAGAGAAATCAGGATTAGCAGGTTTAGGATAGAACCAGTTGAAAGGATGAGGTAGTTTTTCAAAATTTATGATTTTTATCTCAATACTACCACCCTTAAAATTTAAGAAATCACTAGGTAAACTATCATGCTCAAGACCTTTTGCAGAAATATCAGGCAAACAGATATCAATAGAAAGTAAGGAAGAAGAGGAAAGGATACAGGGATCATGATCGATCATAACGAAGGGCTCCACGGCAGGAGACATAGACATCTCCTCAGGTGGAATGGAAATCTCCATATCATCATCTAGCTCCTTCTTCGAATCATCAGGCTCATCGTCATCACTCCAGGAGCTATCAAACTTAAGGAAATATTCCTTCTCCGTCATTACATTTCTATGATCATCCATCTCTTCATCCAATGAGGGTCTCTAAGTGCCTCTGGAGAGGATGGAACTGGCTCTTCAGGGAGATCTATTGGTTCTTCAAGATTTTCCGTGTTGATGGCCAATACCTCCTCTAATTTTCTTTGTTAAGCAATTTGGTTCTCCAATTTCTGCATCTCGATCTCTTTGGCTCGGAGCATACAAAAGAAATTCCATCGGTCAATGGGTTTCCAAAGGACGTATTTTGCATCGCTCTCGCGGTACATCCTTAGTTGGGACTCAAGAGTCATCCCCATAAAGATGTGATAGCAAGCATCATCAAGCCCTATGTGTAATCCCCAATTAGAGAGATCATGCAAGATTTCCTGGCACCTAGTGAAGTACTCATGAAAGGGTTCATCCTGCAACTGAACAAGACTAAACGCAGACATTAGTATACACAATTGTAGACCGTAAGATAGGTCTACACAGATTCGGGGATTCTGGACGAACCGATCCGCGGGCGCGGAAAGATTCCGAGGGCGCGAATTCGTCAGAAACGCCGATTAAACAAAAAATTAAAAACCGATTCCCCGGCAACGGCGCCAAAATTTGACTCGGCTAAAATCGTTGTTGCCAAGATCAAAGATAAATAACCCTAAACTACTAACTAGTATAGCAAGCAAACAAGTGGTCGAACCCAAGAGAATCGGGATTCTGATCAATCAGCAAAGAGCAAAGACAAGGGTTTTTGGAAGTTTCAGGCAAACAAACAAACAAGCAAAGATTATTTGGGATTAAATCAATGGAAGGAAAGCAGAGTTTATTCAATCAATTCCACCTTTTTAATCATTCGATATCTTTCCATGTCTAGTTCCTTGAAATTGTTAGTTACTATTATCAGGTTCCATCCCATTGTGGTGATTGCGCGTCTGCACCATCTTTGCGGTATAGTTCAAGTATGGGGGTGCTACCACGTCAGAGTTTTATTATTTTGAGGAGTCCAATTCATTCTCATTGGAGACGTCCTATGGTGTGGATTTGTTTGCTGAGTTGTGAAGATGACGTTCTTGGTTTGTTCCCAGACGAATCCGTTTGTTCCTGAGTTTGGTGCTTATAATTCCGGGAGTTCATTCCATCTCTTCTTTCGTATGTGAGTCTTCTGATTTTCCTCTTCTATGCTTAATTTCTTTCTCTTTACTTCATTGAGGACAATGAAGGATTTAAGTATGGGGGAGGAAGTACTTACTACGCCTATCCTAGTTAGTTGCTTTTCAGTTTATTTTTCGTTATTTTATGGGATCCTTATTCCATGTTTTTTTATAGAGAAATTTTTGAAAAAAAAATAAATTAAAAATAAATTAAAAAAAATGAAAAAAAGGCATAAAAATATAAGAAAGGCATAAAATTCCTGGGATGAGCTGAAAACCCGAATGGGCGGCTCAGGTAATAAGCAGGTAATCCGGACCAGCATTAGGCTGGGGTAATATGAGGTTAATGAGAGATGTGAGTATTTGTGAGCACACCTAAGAAAAATGAAAAGAGTGATTAGGTGAAAACCTGAAAGGGCGCCTAAGTAGAATGAGTGGTAAAATCAGAGTGTTTAGGTTTATATTCTACTTTAGGGTCTAGGGATTACACTTTAGATGTGGGGTAGATCCTAGGTTGCTCTACACTTTTTAGAGCTTGAGTGTTATATCTTGTATTGGTGAGGTGTGTGCTTGAGCTATCATGTATTTTCTCATTATTTCTCTATTTTGGGTTCGGGTTGGTGAGGTGAGTGATTTTTGTCTTCCCTTGTACTATGTTGTAAACCTTGATAGGATTTATTGTTAGATTTATTTTGAGCTTACTAGAGGACGAGCAAGGTTTAAGTATGGGGGAATTTGATACACTCTATTTAGTATAGGTTAACTCTTGTATTTTAGATATGATTTGAGTGTGGTTAGGTTAGTTTTGAGCATAATTGTAATATGAAGACCGAAGACACGATTTGAAGAATTGCAAGAGTTTTGAAGATAAGTGTTGATTTGGAGTTGTTTTGACGCCATTTTCTTGTGACGCATCGTTCGGGAGCTACGGTGATCGGATGAAGCGGAATTTGGTATCATTGGAAAGCTAACTCGAAGGTATACAATTCATGTTCTTACAGCGAGTTCAAATTCCAACTCTAAGTGGGTCAAAACCACCTCCGAAGTTGATACCAGTAAGCTGTCAGAAGATCCGCGGACGCGAAAATATTCCGCGCTCGAGGATTTTGGCTTTTCAGCGCCGCCTTCATTTCTTTTATTCTATCCTTTTAGTATTTTTATATCTTAGGGTTTCAGATTATTTTCTACTATTTTAAGCTTTGTTTTGAGTTTCACTTTAGGGTTGTACAATTTCTAGCATACTTTTACTTTTAGGTTTTAATTTCAGTATTATGGAGAACTAATTTCCCTTTGGAGTTTGTTTGATCAAGGAAACTTTTTTATGTAATTCGTGAGATTCTGGTAACTTTTCTATCCCTTGGTTAATATCAAAACTCTTGTGCTTAATTTATGATTATCAATTGATTTGTCTTGGTGTGCAACTTGCTGAATTTGATTGATATTCTACTGTTTGGATTAGGTTTGATTGTTGTCTGTGCAATCTTATTTATCCTTGAAACAACTCTTTTCTAGGATCGTGGACTAGAATTGAGAAAGTGTGTTTGATTGTTATTTTATGCATGAGACTCGTAGCTTGATTGCATAATTTAATATCCTTCTATCCTTAATACTTTGCATGATTTGAATTAAGCATTCTTGTTCATATCATAATTCCGCTTGGACCGTGGACAAGCGGAAATCTTTTATAAGGATTAGAATTAACTAAGGAATTAATAGAAAAGTGAATGAATTGATGATCGAATGATTAAAAAGGTGGAATTGATTGAATGAACTCTGCTTTCTTCCAATTGATTAAATCCCAATAATATTTGTTTGTTTGTTTGCTTGCTTGAACTTCCAAAAAAACCCTGTCTTTGCTTTTGCTGATTGATCAGAATTCCGATTCTCTTGGGTTCGACCCCTTTCTTGCTTGCTATACTAGTTAGTATTTTAGGGCTATTTATCTTTGATCTTGGCAACAACGATTTTAGCCGAGTCAATGCCCAAAAGACACATTCCTTCTACCACACATAGATTAATAGTAGATGCAATCACGAGACATGAGTTTCCGACATTTATGGACGCCTATAGTGGTTACAACCAAATTCTCAGGGATTTGGCAAATCAAGAGAAAAACCACCTTCATTGCTAGCAAAGGTCTCTACTATTATAATGTCACACGCTTCAGCCTGAAGAATGCAAGGCCAGCTACCAGAGGCTCATGAACCACATGTTCTAAAAATAAATAGGTAGAATAATGGTCGTATTTTTCTCCAATTTCTTGATGTCTACACCGTCAAAAAATGTGGTCTTTTCAGCTTTGCCATCCTTAATAAGAAAGGTTTCTAGACCAATTTCAGTGACCTTCCACATATGACCATCTAGAGAACAAATATGAGTTTTCATTTACTCGACCCACTAGTCATACCCACTGACTTTGAGGATGGGAGGTTTTCAAATAGAGTGATTGATAGATGTGTTGGTTGAAGACATTTTTCTGTACGAAAAGTACTAAGCAAAATCTAGAGCCTAGGCTCTGATACCAATTGTAGGACCGTTAGTACTTTACGCGTCACCGACCCCTACGAATTAAGTCAATGAGTTTTGATTAAACATGCAACGAAATATTCAAATAGCTAGGAAAGAACATTACCAAGACTTAAGAAGACAGTGATGTATAGTTGAATCTCCTTGCAAACCAACTAGCTAGTTTACTTAAAGTAAAACCACTCCCTTCCGAGCTCCTCACCTAGTAAGATTTTAAGAGTACTTTGGCACGCTTTATCGATCTTTTGAGTTGTTACAAAGCACTCGTGTATAAGTATTGAATCCCACAACCTTGAACCATGCTCTACCGTTGTCTCACGCAACTCTCATTCTCAAGCTAAACCTACGCACTCTCAAGAACACCACATGAACGAATCTCACGAATGAGTCTTCTTCAACACTTTTCTTTCTCTCACGAATATAGAATTATGCTCAAAGACGTGCTTCTAACCTAAAACTCCAGAGTATTTAAGCTAGAAGACTTTATTTCTTGTGATATCATTTCCTATTCGGTTAAGGAAATGACATATCACACATATAAGAAATACCAAACAATGTGCATTGCACGTTTCTCTAATTTTTGCTCCTGTATGTGTTGATTTTTCTCCTAAAATAAACACTATAACTAGTCTGGATAAGATTTGTGGTATCCTTCCTAAAATAGTTTTATACCAGTTGTACTTGTCAACAACTTCTTTACAGAAACTTGATGTCGTCGAATCTCCATTCAACTTCTGATGTCATTGACCATTTGGTCATCGATAGGTGTAAAGTTGTATTGTTATGTAATTTTAGATCCCAAATTGCGTAAGCTCTACTTAAAATTAAATATGCATAATGAGATGAGCTATATCCCTTCAAAACTAAGTTGGAGCTAGATAACACCTAGTCATCGGATAATGAGATGACCTAAAACCGCCCGTAAAATGCTCCAAATTCCAAATAATCACCCCGAATATAACTATTTATTTTTAACCACCCATAAAACACCATCCGTTAGCTATAGCACCTTCCGTTACTTGGCCCGTTAAAAAATAAAAAAACCCTGGAAATACCCTTTTCTTTACCCTTGTCTTCTTTCCCATTACTTGCCTCGTTCTTCCTCTAAACCCTAAACCAAACCAGAGAAGGACGGATCCACTACACCAAATCATGAAAGAAGCTGCCAATTTTTGTCTTCATACTTGCTTGCCAAACCCTTTTATGTCCTAACAAGAAGTTGAAAACCCCACTTTAAATCTCACCAGCTCAGTTGTTGAAAGTCGTCGGTTTTTCACAACCACAACTGCTGCCTCTTTCTTTCCGGCCACACAATGTACAAATCCAGAATCTCTTCCTTCTCTAGAAGATGCAAATTACTCAAATTCTTATCATATTGATGAGATTAGAGCCAAAGATTATTACCATCTCTCTCTAACTAATCATGTATGCTTTGATTACATCGACATTGGGCTTTTCGCTTTCTCTCAGTTTTACATCCAACTTTGCTTGACACACCCAACGACGGAGCTAATTGGTGCCCATCGTGGTCGTCGGCGACCAACCCTCTGCTCCTCAGTCACGACCGGCGATTCGCCGACTCCAATAGTCCAACGACCCCACTCTAGACTCCTCTCCAGCGGCCTCAGGCCACCATCGTTTTAATATATATATAATAGGTTCGAATTAAGTGCGAATGTGTGCTCTAATGTAAAATGTGTAAGAATAGGAATCGTTTGATGGAAAGGAATCAACGTGCAAATTATTTCACTAAAATGGAAAAGCAGCATGTATGAGTTTTTGGCGATTTATTCATGTAGTTTTTTGAAAAAACGGACACTGGGACTATCTGCAAGATGTGTTTCAAAACTGTTTTTTATTTATAAAATTGGTTGTAAGTATGTGCATAAGAAATGTCCATATGTGCATGAAAACTGGCAACATAGCTATAGTAAGCGCATAAAATTAAAAATGCAATGCGCGAGTGTTTTGTGAATTATTCGTGTATTTTTCCGAAAAAAAGAACGTAGAAGACATTGCGAGATGTTAATCAAAACTGGATTTTTGTGCATCAAAATTGATTTTTGTCCATCAAAAATGGTTGTAAGTATGTGCATAAAGTGGTTCAATGTGCATAAAAAAGACCATAAATATGTGTTGGTGCAACAAAATATGTCTTATGTACATAAAAACTAACCGTTCTATGTCCATCAAAACGAGTCGTGTGTATTAAAACAACTAAAATTGTATCTTGTTTACACTTTGCATCAAAATTCAAAACTGACTAAATGTGCCTCAAAACTCGCAAATTGTGTATCAAACTATCTATGTGAATGGATATGCTTTTGTGCATCAAAACCACTTGCATCAAAATATCTCGAAAAAATGTATCTTATCTATTTATTTGCATTAAAATAACAGAAAAGTATAGCTTATTAATGCATGTGCATCAAAACTAATACTATATGCATCAAAACTAACTAAAATATAGGGAAAAAATCCTAGTTCATGCACATAAATAAGATACGAAAATAAAAAAAAGTTCAAAATCGATGCACAATGTCAACAAAAAAATCAGTGAACAAATAGATTGTTTTGATACACAAAGAATTAGTTATGATGTATATACAAGGTGAAATGGGCGCACAAAAGTGTCTTTTTTATTTAGTGCATCAAATTAAAACTAATGTCATGTGCATCAAAACGACTAGAAAATGCATCTTATTTCGCATGTGCATCAAAAACTAGCAAACCATAGTACTCATAAGCATAACTAAATGTTAAAAATATAAAATAAATAAAATGTTTGAAATCATTGCACAAACAACTTTTTTTTAATGCACAACAAAGGCGAAACTGATGTGTAGACTGTGCGTGCACCAATAAATGGATTTTTCAAAAAAAAAATATGTGATAATTCAGAAAAAAAAACACAAGTGCCATTTTTCACTTGTCTTTAATGAAAGTGTAATCTATGATTTCAATTTTTTGGAAAGAAACAAGATAGAAGCGCCGATTCGCACCAACTCTTTTCCTATATGTAATAACTACTTACGAAAAAAACTCTTTTAATAATTTTATCTATTTTTTCTTAGGATTAGATTAAAAATTAGTTTGTACATATCTTTTACGTAAGATTATAAAGAGAGAAATCCGTCATTGATTCCTAAAATCCAATGTTCTACATTTGTTCTCACTTTATATGTATGTTCTCATTTAATCCCCAATCTAAATTATCTAACACTAATAATATAATGTATTAAAATAATTTTATAAATTTAATTTATTAAAATTATGAGCAATTTTTACAATGGTTTTTGCTTTCTCCAACGGGGCCTATATATGCATAAAAATTAAATTGTGGAGAAATGATGTTATAGTAAAATTGTAGCGGCCTTATGACTGTGGTCAAAAGGTCAAAGTGGTGGTAATAGAATATAAATATATTCTTCGTTATATCAATAAAGGAGTCTGTTTTCTTCCCGCTTTCTCCCGTCATCCAAAATTTGACATGGCATCGCTCATTGGGAATGCCTTCCCGCTACAAACCAGGAGTCCCGCTGATGATCTACAAACCAGGAGCAGGAGCAATTTCTCTTAGGAGAAGTTGAAGTTTCTTTCCGGTTCTTCCGAAGGTTTGTATGTTTGAATTTACATAAGTAGTCGTATTAGAAAATTTTCTCCCTTCTTCGATCAACGCCTAATTGAAGGTTTGTGAAGTAGATTGGTCATTGGCAGCGTATTTGTTTCTTTCATTAACGCACAATTTTCCATTAACGCAAGGTTGTGAAGTAGATTACTAGCGTTGCTTGTGAATTTGTGTAGATATCACCACTTCCCGGCCGCGGCGGTCGCCGTAGGAATGTGATGTATTTCCTTCGTAACATTCCGATAGGTGGATTTTGATCGTATTGATAATTAAGTAGTAACAAATTAATTCTGAATCTGGATGGTTTGATTTTTCAAGTATCTCAGTGTTCCTCTAAATCTGAGGAGGTAATTGCTTGTGTTGATCGTTCGGAAACCGAGCCTCCGTCTGAGAATCACAATGCTGCCGTCGAACAACAGGTTTGGAAAAAACAATCAGCGCCAAAAGCAAAACTCTGCGTCGAGATTACGCTCACTATTGTGTTAGAGGTAATAAGTTGGATCGCTATGATGGCATCGGGAGTGATCGTAAATGAATTTAACAAAAAAGAAAATGCCCTACGTCAAAATAAGATTGCGTAGATAGCATTACTCATAGCCGATAACATTCCTATAAAGCAGAAGATACTGGAAGAGGAGATGAGTGTGAAGAAGAAGAGATCGATGTTAGATTTCGGGGACCGAATGAACGGGTGATTGTCGGGGCTTTTTACCACGTAGTATATAAAGTCGGGATCCACCATTTTTACCCAAAAGCTTAAGTCATTGGGTTGAGTTTCACTCTCCTTTATATGCTAGTGGATTTGCTTATGGATTATGGATTCTCGATGTGGGATGTGCTTATTTTTATCATCCAACACACTATTTTTCTTCTTTTTCTTTTTAACGGATCTAGCTACTCAATTTTTTTATAGCTAGCCCGCTTTTTTTGTTTTTGAGGGATTTTAGTTTGAGGGATTTTAGCATCTCATTCTATTTTAGCTTATATATATATTGGGGATCAAGTGAAAATTATTCTTATCATGAGAAATGAGAACATGTCTCATCCGTTGATTTTGTGAGATTAAGGGTCTAGATGGGCTGCTATCAACACTCACACTCCTTTGTTTTTTAAAGCTGAAAGGGTACTTTTGTCATTTTACTATTCTTTTATTTTTAATTTTACCTTTCAGTCTAAATCGTTACTCCCTCTCTTTGCGATGAACAACAACGTGATGAATGACAAGGACTTCGTGCAAGATTAATCTCGATCCATCTTTCGATCACAATCTCCCTTTCGATCTCGATCTCCCCTTCGTTCGATACATACTCTTACTCCAAATTGAAGGCACAATGAATTTAGGTAAGTGGTTATAAAAAATACTTAAGAAGAGTTTAGTTTTGTGGATGATTTGTTGCTCTCAAATAATTCCTAAAATTGTTGTTGTTTATGCTTTTTTGTTGCTTGAGATCATGGATAAATGTGTTGTACTCTTGGTTTTGAGATTGGAAACAAAATTTTATAGAAACTAGAATTAAAATTTGTATGCTTATTTGATTGCACACAAAGTGTTTGATAAAATGTCTCAATGAGCATGTTTTGCTAAAATGTCCTGGAATATTTTTAGTGATGCTTTCGTGTATATGTTTATGCCTAGTTATCCATATTGACTAGTACCCTTGTGACCTTTGCTAGCTCGCTTCACTTACAATGCGTATTGTTATTTTATATGATCCGCATTGTTATTTTTAGTGAACCTTCTTGTTTAATATTATGAACTTCAATGACAATATTTGTGAACCAAATGAAAAACGGTATTTTGCACATTTTTATTAGATCTCTTCTTTTCCCCACTTTTTATTAACATTAGAATTGATAGAGATTGCAAAATAAAGATTTGTGTATGTTTTTTGCATTTCAATTTGGAGGATTTGGGTAGAAAAGTGTTTGATTTATTCAAACTTGTTTGATTGCCCACCAAGTGTTTGATAAAATGCCTAAACCTTTTTTTCCCATAAAAACCTAAAATTTTGCTTGATTGATTGAATGTTTGATGGCTATTAGTTATTTGTTGCACATTCATAGGCTGCTTAAACCAATGACTATTAGTTTTACCTCTCTTTCACTCTTATGTCATTATTTAAAAGTAAAAGAAAAAAGAAGTGATAAGGGAATTTGTTGTTGTATAATTGATGTCTATGGCGTCTTTTTATTCATCTTGGGGACATGAATATTTGACTATGTTGAGCTGGCTTACGTTACCTCTATCTCAGCCACAATTTTATAGAAGATGTCCAAGATAAGTAGAGAACTTTCTAAAACAGTAAACTCAAAACAATACCACTCTTAATTGGCTGAATATGTTATTGAATCCAATGTTGGCTGGACAAAATCCAATGTTGTTAAGAACGACGCACAAGAGGACCTAAAATTCAATGGCTATTTGATAATGTTGTTTTATTCAACATAATTGAAGATTAGGTGATGTTTTACACGCAGACGAGTATAATCTTACATTGTCGTATATTGTTGTTATTTTTCATGAACCACATTGTGCTTTTCAATGAACCTTATAGTGTAATATTATGAACCAAAATGACATTATTTGTGAACCAAAAGAAAACGTTATTTCTTACATTTTTTATTGCTAGTTATATGTTTCGTGTTACTTCTAAATTAGCTTAATTTTTTTTATTGTAGGTTGTTCATGAATTTCCGGTCACACTAACTTGTCTCATTTGGATAATAATATTAGTATTGATGGAGTTTCATTAAAGGGTATTGCTAATGAAGTTAGTGTTGATGGGGTTCCATTGGATGATCCTGATGAAGCTAGTGATGCCTACTCTTCACTTATAACAAGATTGTTCTTATTTCATTCCCAATTGTCCACACATGTATAAACAACACAAAGGCCAATATTTTATCACATTGGATGAATGCATCTCCTTTTACACGCAATATGCCTTTATTTGTGGTTTTGATATTCGACATGACAGTTCTCGTACAGACTCAATTGATAATATTATAATCTCAAGTATAAATTAAAATAACACATACACAAAATTTAATTTAATATCATAGTTAGTATTCAATCAACCTACAAGTATAAATTAAAATAACATGTACATTTAACAACGCATGAACCAAACTAAAATGTACTATGAACCATAGTATTTAGTAGCATGAACTAGAGCCTTAAATTGCATGAACCGAACTTTGAAAGACTTATTCAAACTTTAATACATTGGAATGTGTGGAGTATATACTACACAATAGTATTAACCTATTATTAAACAAGCATGAACCAAGCTCTGGTTTCACTGATTGTCTTCTCATAATATGCATTATCGAAATCTGTATCATCTGAACTTCATCTGCTTCTTCTTCACTTTCACATCCTTCAAACTCCAAGCTACCGGTTAGTGGAGTTGAAAGCGTTAGCATTTTCTTTCCTCGCGGACTTTGACGTGTGGGGCTAACTTGTTTCCTTCTTTTCAAGCCTTTCGAAGTTGTCGCTGTCATATACATAAATAGAATAATTTACAAGTTTATACATTCATATAAATACAAAATATAACACAAATAATATAAAGGTAATGTTAAATGAATTTTCATGAACCTAAGTGTGAATTTTCATGAACCTACAAACATAAGAACATGAACTGTAATATGAAACTTCAAAATACAACACAAATAATATAAAGGTAATGTTAAATGAATTTTCATGAACCTAAGTGTGAATTTTCATGAACCTACAAACATAAGAACATGAACTGTAATATGAAACTTCAAAATACAACACACATTAGAAGTATTTGTTTACTAAATCTTATGAACCTTATTGGCAAAAATTATGAACCTAATAGCATAAGAACATGAACCATAACCTAATAAGCACATCCAACTTAATGAGTGAGCCTTTTTTGCCTATATTTGAACATGAGACATGGCAATACTGAAAAATGAACCATATTGTTTACAAACATGAACCACGACGACATGTTTTATGAACCACACATCAAGCTTAATGATAAATACTATGAACTTGCAAAAAACTACTTCATAAACCTTTGTCTTGAGCATTCTTGCTTCGAATTTCTCTTTGTTGGACTTTTTCTTCATTTTGTTTTCCTTGTAGTATACCTGAACAAACACAATAATATCAACATCTAGTGCTCTTTTGACCAAATAACAAGGTCCAAGTCTAACAATACCTTACTAGCGTATATACCCGTACCATGTACGGATTTGGTTAAATATAATTTAATAATTTAATAATAAATTTATTTATAAATATTGTAATTCTTTATTGTTTTTACAGGAATATGAATACATTTTTTTGATTTTTTTAAATTCAAGATCTAATATCTTTAATTTAAAAAAAAAACTTAGGGTAGTATATAACTAATAAAAAAATGTAGTGAACATAATAACGTACAAAAAATTTTTATGTGAAGGATATTAATTATTTATAATTCTTATTAAAAATAAAGGATAATATATAACTAATTAAGTAAATGTATGAGTAATAAGAAGAATTTAAAGATTTGAGTAGATAAGGCCGAATGAAATTTAGGTAATTAAGAAAACATTTATTAATTAATTTAAGGAAAATGATATAAGAACAAATCAAAGATTTAGTTATTGTATTTTAAAAAATTTATATAAAAATAAATATATTTACTAAAATTAGTTTTAAATTAATTGTTTTAGAGTCTTGATGACTTGGCGCCACATATGCGAATTGAATATAAGGTCGACACATAGGCGAAATCAACCAGAGATTGACATGTGTCAGAAAGACTCTTTCTTTAGTATATAGATAGATTATTCAATAGCATAAACTGTATTATACCATAGCATGAACTATATTATACAATAGCATGAACCTTATTAAGCAATATCATGAACTATATTATACACATTCTTTGGTGAAGAGATTTCTTTTGATCTCTCTTTCTGGTGATTTGCTGCTACACAATAGAGCTCACATTGTGCTTGATAGGATTAAAATAATAGCCGTACTTCTTAAGTGAAAATTTACAAGTTAAAATCATCCAGAACTTTTCTATTTGTCTTTATGCAGTGTTAAGTTCCTTTTGCATTTTCTCAGCAACCACAATGTCCTAAATGGAGATAGGAAAGGGCAGAAAACAAAGGAAACGAAGATAGAGCACCAATATTTGTTAATCCGCACAAAAAATGAAAATCGAACAAATCTCACCAGTCATGAGCAACGCGGATAGAAAATGCATTTTCTCAGCAAATCAAAAGTTCATTCATCCATAAACAAAGTAGCAGAAAGCAACACCCTAACCAGAATGAAAATCCAGTTCAAGTTCAAGTTTATTCAACACAAATCCAGTTCAAGCGGAATGAAAATTAAAACTCTAACCGGGGGCGGTGTCTTCCGAGCTTGCACGCATCGTCGGAGACGAGAGAAAGCAAACCGAAATGAAATCGCCGCAGGGAGCAAGGAGGAACGATCACCGAAAGAAGCAAGGACGAACGAATCGCCTAGTCGTCGCCCAAATCGCCGCAGGCTCTGATTCTCTCTCTTGGTTGTGGGAAAGGACAGGGTTTTGGGGAGAGGATGAAGGGTATTTTTGACAGTACAATGGTATTTTTTAAAAATTACATTCCGTGCCATTAATAAATGAATCAGTCTTTATTTTTTATTTTGTCACGTTCATGATTTGTTCTTAGTTCTCACCCTAAGAAGTGAAGCATATAAAGTCGGGATCCACCATTTTTACCCAAAAAACTTAAGCCATTGGGTTGGTTTCACTCCCCTTTATATGTTAGTGGATTTACTTATGGATTCTCGATGTGAGATGTGCTTATTTTTATCATCCAACAATCGAAGAAGAAGAAGAAAACTACCGCAACATCAATGAAAGAGGAAGCAACAGAAAAGAAAGAGAAAGCAGAGTAACAATTCATGAGATGCTAGTAACAATTCATGAGATGCTAAAGCTGACGTGAAAACCTACCAGAGAATTCTAACGTTGTTTTTCATCTATGCTGTTGAATAAGAATTGTAAATAGTGAGTAGTTCAATTCCTGTTGTTAATGGAGTTTGTAGTCTTTTGAGTTTGGATGAGAAATTCTATTGCCTGTTAATTGAATTTGAGTGTTGTCTGGTGTTGTGATTTCATGGCTTTTTTTTTAATGTGGGCTCCATGCCTTCCTTAATCCTCTCTCCACCGCTCTCTTATTTCTCTCTCTTCTTTCTTTCTTCGTCGCGCGTATTAGATTTTGGGAGACGGTCTTTCTTCTTCGCCGCCCCCCTTTACAATTATGGTGAAGTTTACTAGTAAACGCTGAGTTTGACTCTTTTCGACGCCCTGCCATGGAGTTCAGAACTCGCGATTACGACGCCGAAGCCAAAGCCCTCTCTCTCCCTCGAATTCCCACCGATTCCCATCTTTCCTCGATTGAGCTCTTTCTTATCTTCTCTCTATTATCTATGCCTGAAGTTTCTTCTAGCGATTCGATATTTTGTTAAGCGGATCATGTTGTCGGTTATGAAGGATCTGCTTATGTCAATTTTGTATAAGCTTCCTGCTCTCTATGAACCAGTGAACTTCTATAGACTACAAAAATTGCATGAGTATATGACACACACTGGGAATTCAATTCCTGTCCTAAAATAATCCTTGAGATTCACTGCGATTTTTTTGGTCAAGGATTATTATTAGAAATTAACGGGCGGAGTTAGCAATTCCAATTGAATTAAGCCATCTTCTAGTTTGATTATTATCATCTTTGATTTCCGGAATTAGGGTTGTTCATCGGTCCAAAACCGAACCGAACCGAAAACCGAATTTCGGAATTTTCGGAACCGAGGACCGAACCGAATAAGCTCGGTTCAGTTCGGTTTTTGCTCGGTTCGGTTCGGTTTGGTTTAGGTAGGAACCGAAATAGAAGATTAGGTATAAAGCCGATCAAAAATATAGAACATAACACCCTAAACCAAACTAGAACCGAACTAAACCGAACCAAACCGAACCAATTTTGACTCGAACCGAACTAGAACCGAACTAAACCGATTTAAACAAAAAAAAACGAACTAACATATGCTATTTTTATCATTTTGAACTAAAATAATTCAAACCGTTCGAACTAAAACTTGCAAAATGATAAACAAAGCAATGTAAAACTTGTAAAATGGGATTTAGGTTACATCCTTAAGGCTTAGTAAGGGTATTTTTTAATTTTTATATTAAAATAAATCGGTTTACCCGAACCGAACCAAACCGAAAACCGAACTAGCCAAATATTGAACCGAGGACCGAACCGAAGTGCCATGGATTGGTTCGGTTCGGTTTTCAAGTAAAAACCGAATTACCCGAACCAATGAACAGCCCTATCCGAAATAGTCTGATCTTCACCGTGTTAGTTCATTGTCCAACAAACTCACTGGAATTATGTTTATAATAGTTTCGTGTCATGTTTAGGTTGGGAATTTAGATGAGGGAAAAAATCTACTATCTACTATATATATAAAAGCAATAAGGTTTTGAGCCACCATATTGCGTCACCTCAGCTTTAACACATGATATCCTATTATTAATCCACATAGAATTTTGCTACGTGACATTTAATCCTTGCTCCATAACAATTGTATAATAATTAATCTTTCCACTTCATATTCCACATGACAAATTTTTTCCACTTAATTAATTTTTTTTTTATTTTCCAAATTTAGATAACATCTCAATTTTTGATAGGAGATAATATTTTGACTAAAAAATTTTAACTAATGGTTGAATTTTTTTCCTTATAAGCCAATATATTATATATGCTCAATCTTTTTAACATTTTAGTTGTTTCTTTCTCTCTCTTATATTAAAAAATAAATATACTCAATTACATATATTTTATTTCAAAAATTAATATATTTTTTAACTAAAACTTAGCTTTTGATACATGACATATTGACATCCCATTAATATTGTTGAATTGTTTAAATTTGAGCCAAATTTTTAACTTATATATATATATATAAGATTACCATTACAAAGGAATTAGACTGTTTAAATTTAAAATTATTATTGTTGAGCTGTTTAAATTTAAACAAATTGATTTTAAGAAACAAAATAATTTTAATACATATTACGAGCAATAAATTACTTACATTAAATTTTATATTACATTTTTATTTATTAATATTTTTTATAATATATCTAAACAATACCGAGTCATAGTCGTGCAGGGCACGACGGGAACAACTAGTATATATAAAAGCAATAAGGTTTGGAGCCTCCACGTTGCGCCACGCCTCCATGTTGCGTCACATCAGCTTTTTCCACATGTCGTTCTATTATTAATCCACATTGATTTTGACACATGTCAGTTAATCTCTGCTCCATAAAAATTTTATATTAATTATTCTTTCCACTTCATATTCCACATGGCAAATATTTTCCACCTAATTAAAATTTATTTATTCCTAAATTTAGATAATATCTTAATTTTTGGTAGTAGGTGATAATATCTTAACTAAAAGAATTTAACTAATGGTTGAATTTTTTCCTTATAAGCCAATATAATATATATGCTTAATCTTTTTAACATTTAGTTGTTTCTTTCTCTCTCTTATATTAAAAGATAAATATACTCAGTTACATATATTATTATCAAAGTAATTATTGTTTTTCAAAATCTCATCTCTTCCATATTTTCAAAATATATCTTTTTTGCTTTATTTTCTTCATATTTTATCTCTTTCTTTTAAATTAAACCTATTTATGAGATATTATCAAGAAAAATGAGCAATGTAGATTATTTTATCTTAATAATCTATGTTTATTCTCAATTTTAAACTTAATAATCTAAATTTAATTTGTTTTATTTGATTTTATAAAATAAAATATTTTTTATACATATTACGGACAACAAATTACTTACATTATTTTATATTATATTTTTATTTATTAATATCTTTTTTTAATATATCAAAAAAAATATCAAGTCATAGTCTCATGCAGGACGGGGACAACTAGTGATATATATGATCCCCTAGGAGCTGGACATGATGATCTAACTGTTCATGTCGAGGATTTAACATATATTCAAGTGCCTTCTGTATTTGAGACATCAAGCTCTGCTACTGCTGAACTTTTTGAAAAGGAGTCGAATACTTTCAAGAAGTTTCTACTACAGAAATTTCCTCCAACCAAAACTGTTTCTGTGTCCTCGGTATGTTGATCTTTTTGACATGAAGCTTGCTATTTTTCATATTTATACATCCCAGATTTCTGCAGTAGTAGTAAAGAGTGCCAAAGGTATCATCAAACTTCATCACTTTCTGCCTATAGTGTATTATTGTATTGCTACCACCACAGTCTTGTTGCCTTTTTTTCTCTTCTCAAAGTCGGAAATTGGAACAAGGATTATAGATTTGCATTCTTATAATCTAGGACCCTGGTTAATCTTTTGGCAAATATGTGGAACTAGGGTTAAACACGTACTTTTTTAACGAATATTATATTATTGCAGTGCATGAAAAATCCTCAACTATACCTCTAAATGAGCTTGATGATCAGTAGAAGTTAGATGACCTAGAAGGCATCATATCCATCTCCCATCAAGATTATGTTGCAAAGTTAAGTGAGCTTAACAGTCAAATTATCCATGCTTGGGATAGTGACAATCGTGTAACATCTTTGAAGCTATCAATTAAGGTATGTTTGAAACTCTAGCTGTTTATTGCATCATATTCATGATGAACATCTTGAGTTTTGACTTATACATTTGCCTTTACCTATATAATGAGATTTGAAAAAACACTTTTTTTTCTTTTTGTAATTCCTTCCAAAATGCTTGACTTTCTTGTGTTTATTCGAGTATGTGGATATTGTTTCCATGTAATTCTAGACAACTGATTTGTTATCTTTCTGCAACACTTGGAAGAGTTCGTTTAGGTAAAAAATTCTTATACTGCAAAACCATTATGATTATGGGTTCGGTTTCACATGGATGATATGAAACAAATCCTTCTTGTTTCAGGTAGCTAGATTTTTGATGGACATTGGTGTATTACAGTTTTATCCTACATTATTTTCTCGTGCCACTAAGATCCTAGATATGCTAGGTGATATGGTGTGGAAGCGCATCAAGCAGAAGGCTGAATTTACAAAAGATGGCATATGAATTTGCACTTTACCCGGTTCATATATTAACTCCCCCTTTTGTTTATCTTTTCCATTTGCTTACTGTTCCTTGTATGCTTCTTTAGTATTATATTTTCATCCAATGCATCAAATAAAGCAGTCTGTTTTGGTGACGTATTATCTTAAACATTTATTTGGTTGCAGAGAATTTTCAATCAATTGATATATCTTCTGAGGCCAAAGAAACCTGTTATAACTGGTTTTGCAAAATTGGATCAATACGAGAACTAGTGCCACACATGTGAGCTCCTGCCTTGCTCTCTTACCTTTCGGTGATGGTACCATACGGCCCCAACAGGGAACTGGGTTTCTCCTTACCTCTTACGTTCTGGTGAAAGGCATCGTGTCGGAAGGCCGGTCCCAGCTCTGATATCATTGTTATAGGGTATCTAAGCAGAGGGAGAACCACCCCTAAAAGCTAGTCAATAAGGGTGGGGAACCCCCCACTTATATACCACACATTGAAGGTCATGACTTTCCAATGTGGGAATCCCCCCATAAGGATTTCCTATAACATATTGGATATGAATCGTATTGAACCAGTAGAATTGGATAAAAGGAATTGATGTTCACAAAAACAACAAATCCTAGCCTCAAATAAGGGTTCTCAAGTAGAAAGAATAAGAACCGGGTAATTTGTGGCAATTCATTGAAACAGAGAAGTGGTTACAATAGAAGAAGAATTACAATCTCATTAAGCTAATTACTCTACCCTCTCTTCAAACTATTTATAGATGAGGTGTCTCAATTGCTGACGTGGCATACTAGAATCTAATTCCTGTATCAAATCTCCCTTGTCTAACCAACCTTGCCCACAAGGTTGTCAAAGATGTAGGATCACCAATTTCACTAAGCACCTCCACTGTTGTAACAATAACATTTGAAGCACCAACTCCAGTTACTCCAGTGGCAATCACCCCATCAATTGCAGCTTGAATGTTCAACAAAACTTCTCATTTCAACACAGAACCTGAATAGCAAGCCCCAGAATTCAAATGCCCAACGGCTGTCCATCAACTCATGAATGCATATAACTTTCGGTCCTTCAAATATCCATAATACACTATTGCTTTATACTCAATCAGCCTCACAAACATCACCAATAGGGCAACAAAATAAGAAAATTTCTGATTTTTTTGTTGAAAAACTAGCAGCCAACTATTTAACATCCCTAAAACTCCAAAATGGCAGCAAGGTTCAGCACATATCCTAGTTAACACATGTGTGACACAAAAACCATGTGTTGATTCTACTCCTCTCGGATCAAAGACAAATGTTTTAGCAAGATTAGTCTTGACAATCAGCATTTGACTCAAGGTAATAAAAAAGTTTACAACATCGATGCACAAAACAACCTCTCTTACATTGTGCAAACCTCTAAGATCAAAACATGGTACCCCCATATAATCCATCCACATTTCATCTTGTCTAAATAGCCAATTCATCAACTCACATACCTTCCCGATGTCTTGTTCTTCAACTGAGTTCATAGGTGAATCTGCAATTCCACACTCAGAAACGACCAAATGACCATTTAGCTTCGATAACTGGCCCATTAACTTGGATTCGAGAGTGATAACTGATATGGGAATTTCATCGAGCACCTGATCTGCGGGCAAAAATGTCTCTTTACCATCTTCAGCTCTTCTGGTTGAACCTCGATCACTGGATCTAAATTGGATATTGATGCCACAAACATCAAATCATGTACCATTTCTTGGCCTTGGAGATTGATATTAGTGTCAAAGTTTCCCAGGACTAAACTATCAACTGAAGCGTACTGATCCAATTCCTTTTTGATAGGTACTACAGATTTGTCCTGATCATTGACACTGAAATCCATTGAATTGAAAGCATTTCCATCGTTTCTATCTTTGGTTGGATGAACAGACTCGTACAACTTTCCCACTGTGAGGCATTGTTGAATAGTTTGTGGTCGAAACATACGCACATTCATCTGCGTATCATCTCTTAATCCATCAAGATAAACGCTCACTAAGTATTCTTCCGGCAATTGGACTCTATTTCTAAGCAACTCAAACTTGTTGTGATACTCTATGATTCCTTCGTTTTCGGTTTCTTGCAAATTTTCCAATTCGGCAATAGGATCATCAATTACTTCTCCATTGAAAAAGTGCGGCAAAGTTGAGTTACCTCTTTAAAATTGATTCTTGATGCACCCAAAGATGATTTTCCGTCATGTAATTCGTTGGAATCTGAGAACTCAAGAAAGTTCGAACTTCTATCCCAATCGTTGAAGAACTCAACATCGCTTTGTGCTTGACGCTTTCCATGACTATTGGTCGACACATACCCCCTTCTTAAATTTGCAAGGGTTCAAAACTTGATACCCACGTGGACGATTGTTGCCAGCCCATGTCGTCAATTGACCAACGACTTTGATCGTCGGTTATACTTGTAGGAACCGGTTGAGATCCATTGCTGGTGAATAGTCGAATCACCTCTGACATCTCGACAATCCTCTTGTCTAATTTCTCACCGAACCTTGAAATCTTGTCATTCAATTCCCTATTTAGTTTCTCCTCAATTAAAGAGATCTTTGAACTGAGTGTCTCTTCCATTTCAAGTACTACATATTTGGACTTCGACTCAAAACTTTGAAGGAGGTTCAAGATTCTGTTTTAGTTTATTCTATGTCCACCTTGGGGTCGGAACAATTGAATGTACAAGCTAGTAGGAATAAGAAGCAGAGGTTGTTTGCTCCATCAGATTCTAGGAGGGATAATCGTTTGGGTGTGTCTCAACAAAACCGGTCTGGATTTCAGTCACAAGGTCGTCAAGACCAACCTCAACAAAGTCAGTTTACTGGAGGGTTGAGGGAGTGCTTCAACTGTGGAAGCACTAGTCATATGAGGAATCAGTGTCGGAAACCTATTCGTAATTGTTTCATATGTGGGAAGCCAGGCCACTTACAACAATATTGTAGGGTTGGAACACCCTCACAGGGATCTTCGTCGGGGTCGGTGAATCAAAGGGTTCATCGTCAGTTCCAACAGACTCAACATGCACCAAGCCAGAGTAGAGGCCGTGGTGCGGGAGCTAGCACTACCGGGGGCAACCAACCTCGGGTATTTGAGATGAGAAGGCCTGATTCCTTAAATGCTCCGACTGCCATATGTACGATTTGGATTAAGTCTAACCTATGCATATCTTGTTTGATGCGGGTGCTACGCACTCTTTTGTGTCCTCTACATGCGTTGATAGACTAGGGTTGACTTGCTCGGAGGGTACATCCTTTATGGTGGGACTGCCCGATGGTAGTAAGGTGAGAGGAAATAGAGAAATACTTCATTGCCCTATTAGGATTGTGGGTAGGGATTGGTTTGCAGACTTTATTGTGATATAATTATCGCCTAGTGATGATGTTATTTTGGGGATGGATTGGATGAAACGTTATAAAGCAGTATTAGATGCACATAGGGGTACAATCACTGTGACTGCAGATGATAGGACAATACATGTATGTCAAGATCCAGAGCAGGAGGGTCCAGGATTAGTGATCAATATGGTGAAAGCCGCTAAGTTGCTTAATGATGGGTGTGTGGGTTATTGGTGTTATGTTCTAGAAGGAGACAAGAAAGGACCGTGTATTCAAGATATACCAGTAGTCTGTGAGTTTGAAGACGTTTTTCCAGATGAACTTCCAGGGCTACCTCCTCAACAAGAGGTGGACTTTAATATTAAACTAGATCCAGGAACAAGACCAATCTCAAAAGCCCCGTATCGTATGGCTCCAATGGAGATGTAAGAGCTGAAGGCTCAGTTGGAGGAGTTACTAGAGAAGGGATATATACGTCCAAGTGCATCACCATGGGGAGCTCCAGTATTGTTTGTGAGAAAGAAGGATGGTTCCCTACGTTTATGTATTGATTACCGGGAGCTAAACCGAGTTACTATTAAGAATAAGTACCCTTTGCCTCGTATTGATGACTTGTTAGACCAGTTGCAAGGGGCTATTGTGTTCTCAAAGGTGGACCTCAGATCGGGCTATCATCAATTGAGGATTCGGGAAGGGGATATTCCCAAGACGGCTTTCCGAACATGATACGGGCACTATGAGTTTGTAGTAATGCCGTTCGGATTGACTAATGCACCTGCGGTGTTCATGGAATTAATGAACCGGGTGTTTATAGACTATTTGGATAAATTTGTGGTTGTCTTTATTGATGATATATTGATTTATTCTCAAAGCACTGAGGAGCATGCAAAGCATCTTAGATTAGTTTTGGAAGTGCTAAGACACCACCGACTGTTTGCTAAACTGTCCAAATGTGAGCGCTGGCTACCAGAAGTTACATTCTTGGGTCATGTTGTATCCGCTGAGGGAGTCATGGTAGACCCCTTAAAGATTGAAGCTATGAAGGCTTGGGAACCCCCGAAGAATGTGAAGGAGGTACGGAGTTTCTTAGGATTGGCAGGGTACTACATGAGGTTTGTGGATGAGTTTTCACAAATAGCCCAACCACTTACCAACTTGCTGAAAAAGACCACTCGTTTCGACTGGAATGATGCTTGTCAAAAGGGCTTCGATGAGTTGAAGGAGAAGTTGACTTCAGCTCCAATACTTGCTTTTCCTCAAGGGAATGAAGGCTTTGTGATTTACAGTGATGCCTCAAAAGTAGGCTTAGGTTGTGTATTGATGCAGAATGACAGGGTGATTGCATATGCTTCCAAACAATTGAAACCAAACAAGTTGAATTATCCTACACATGATTTCAAGTTGTCAGCAGTGATTCATGCTCTAAAGATATGGCGTCATTACTTGTATGGAAGTACATGTAAAGTGATGACAAACCATAAGAGCCTTAAGTACATTTTTGCTCAGAGAGAATTGAACATGAGACAACGGAGATGGCTTGAATTACTGAAGGATTATGATTTAGAGATCTTGTATCATCTCGGAAAGGCGAATGTAGTTGTTGATGCTCTTAGCAGAAAAACGCCGCAAGAGCGTATGTTGTGTCACTTGACTGCCCAACCAGAGTTACAAAGAGAACTAATAAGGTGTGAGATTGAGGTACAGATTCAGCGTTATCAGAGTAGACTAGGCCGTATGGAGGGTCAACCAACCTTAATTGAGGAAATACGACTTAAGCAGGAGACTTGTTTGATGATTCAAGAGTTGAGGCAGAAAGTGAGCCGTGGAGAGGCATCTGCTTTTAAAGAACATGTTGATGGTACTTTGAGATTGAATGGTCGAATTTGTGTACCTCAAGATGAGGAGTTGAGACAAAAGATATTACGAGAGGCTCACGCTACTCCTTATTCAATCCACCCGGGAGCTAGTAAGATGTACAAGGACTTGAAGCAATATTACTGATGGGATGGAATGAAGCCTGATGTAGTGAAATTTGTAGCAAAGTGTCAGGTGTGCCAACAAGTAAAAATAGAGCACCAAAGACCAGGTGGAATGCTCGAACCACTTCCAATTCCAGAATGGAAGTGGGAGGACATTTCCATGGATTTTGTTACCGGGCTGCAAATTAGTAGAGAACATGATACAATATGGGTTGTCGTGGACAGACTGACTAAGACTGCTCGTTTTCTGTCCATTAGAGAGACTTGGCTAGTGAGTAAACTAGTAGAGGTGCTCATGAAACAAATAGTGAGATTACATGGAGTGCCCAAAACGATTGTTTTTGATCGTGATGGGCGGTTTACCTCCAATTTTTGGCAAAAAGTGCATAAAGCTTTAGGCACCAAGTTGCATTTCACGACTGCTTACCACCCGCAGTCAGATGGACAATCTGAGAGGACAATTCAAACACTAGAAGATATGCTGAGATCATGTGTGTTGGATTGGGGAGGAAACTGGTCTGATCACTTGGAATTAGTTGAGTTTGCATATAATAATAGTTGGCACTCTTCAATTCAGATGGCACCATATGAGGCTTTATATGGGAGGAGATGTAGGACACCTCTATGTTGGGATGATCCATCAGATGTTGTAGTTGGAATGCCTCAGATGATTCAGGAAACAGTTGAAAAGGTGGCTTTGATTCGAGAACGTATGTTGACAACACAGAGTCGTCAGAAATCTTATGCAGATAAGAGGCGAAGACCTTTGGAATTCGAGGTAGGAGCACATGTTTGGGTAAGAGTATCGCCGACTCGTGGGATTAGAAGATTTGGAGTAAAATGAAAGTTGAGTCCTCGGTACATCGGGCCATTTGAAATTCTTGAGAGGGTAGGCAAGGTAGCCTACAAGTTGGCACTACCACCAACTTTAGAAGGAGTTCATTTTGTTTTTCATGTGTCACAGTTGAGGCAGTATGTGCCTGATCCTAGTCATAGGCTCAACTATGAAGAGTTAGAAATTGAGCCAGATCATACTTTCCAAGAACATCCAATAGCAATCTTAAGTAGACGGTTGAAAAAGTTGCGAAATAAAGAGATACTACTCGTGTTGATTCAATGGTCCCGACGAGGAGTTGAGGAGGCAACTTGGGAGACTGAGACAAGAATAAGTGAAAGCTACCCAGATTTATACCCGATTTTAGTTGATGCATTTGAGAATAAGAGTTAGCGGTGATCAAGGGTTATAGTTATGGGTAGTTGTAACTATTTGTGTGCTTTGTTCGACTTTACCTTGTGTGCTTGACTTGTTTGGTAGTTGCTGGTAGTGTATTGATGGTGTGAATTACATGATGTTTGACTTATATGGTTGTTGTTTGTGGTATACTAAATGTATATGATCTGCGTGTTGTTTGGTTGGTTTCAAAGATTTTAAGTAAGTGTTATGGGTTTGTTTTCTTTTATGTCTGGAAGTTTTCGGGATGAAACTTTCTTTAAGGGAGGGGGGGGGGGTAGTATGTAAGATTCTGGAATATTTTGATATTTTTATTCTATTTTTTTTACGCTCCTTGAATTTCGTGTTGTGATTACTTAGCTTATGAGTAATCTCGGCTAAATATAAATATTTAATATTTTATTCTGAATTTTAGAAAAATATATTTTAAAAAAGTTTTAACTTTAAATTAATTAATTAATATTTTAGGGTAAAGTTTATAGTAAAGGAGATTTTAGGGTGAAAATCGCAATTTTTATAAATGACATTGCCGACTTTACATTGCCGACTACACTTTGGCATATATATTGTGTGAAATCTGTTCTTTGAAGTTAAGAAAACCAAAGGAACATACAGGGAATAAAAAAAATAGAGAGGAGAGAAAGAAAAGGCTTGGTTTTTTTTTTATTGTTGGATCTGATATAAGATTTCTTGTATCAGGTTTTAAATTTGAAGTAGAAGTGTGGTTTGTTAAGTTTTAATTAGTCAATGGTTTATTTAGATTATACTATTTTTTTCCAGATCTAGATCTACAGTTGATTTTGAATTGAAAATTAATCGATTTATAGTTCTCGGAGGATGTTTTCGATAGTGGATTTATACTCGATAAAAGATTTCAGAGTAATTTTAGGGTTTTGCTTTGTAATGATTTCATGGAGACCTTTGATCCAGTTTTTCACAAAGGTTTGAACTAGAAAAATGTTCTTTTATATATCTAGTATATTCTTGTCAAGTTTGAAAGGACTTGGATTTATACAAGAGAAGTTATAAAAACTGCTGGCTTTTCGTTGTTTTTGGGGTTAGAGTTTGTAGGAGTTAAAAGGTTATTATTATTCATTGGGGTTTATATATGCATATAGGAGCGTGGGTCGTAGGTCGTGATCAGAGACGAAGGGCAAAGACAGGCTATCTGTCATAGACGGGGTTTCACGTTGTATGATAATTAGTGGTTTCTTGGCGTTGAGAATTCGTCCTCAAGGTAAGTCGTTTACGACTTGCTCAGTTGATATTCAATACTTGTTAGACTTCATGTGGTGTTTGTAGTATTGGTTTTGGGGAACTAGTCCCTAAGTGATTATTTTATGAAAAAGGTTTACTTGTGTATGATATGTGTGAAAAGTATTTCATTGGGCTTTCACCGAATGTGAAGCTTACAAATATTTTCTCTATGTTGGTACCGTTCTCGGCATGGCCATGTGCGTAGTCCTCTGGGTTGAAGTGACGGCTACGTATGGTTATGTGACGGAGAATCGTGCCCCTTCAAAAGAAAAGTTATTTGTGTTTTGGGAAAGTGCTCCCGAGGAGGCTTGACCCGGGGTTAGGAGGATGGAATTGTGCAGGGTGGGAGGTCGCGCCTCGGCACCTGGGGCATAGGGTTGATAAGCGTCATTTAATGGAACGGTGAGAGAATGGTTGTATTGTTCTGCTTAGACTTGTATGTATGAATGTGTATGGAAGTTTGATATGTGATTTGTTTTTATGATCTATGGGAAGTGAAGTATGAATTTAGAATTGATATGTGTTGTATTCATGTGAACCGTGCTTGTGTGTGCGTTAGGTACTTGATTGGTATTTAAACGTCTTACTAGTATCGTATGGATTCTAGATTGTATTAGAATGGTAGCTGACCCTTCGGGGACTTGTTTTTTTTTTAGTTTCAGGTAAAGGCAAGGGACCCATGATGGATCCTCGGCTGAACGATGGAACAGGTCGTTGAAGGTTGTGTCATTAGGATGGGTTCAGTTGGGAGAAATGGTGGATACTTTTTGGTATCTTTTGTATAATGTGTAGTTTTGATAAAGAAAGGGTAGTGGTACGTTAATGAAATGTTTCTAGAAAGTGTTGTAAATTATGTTGTTTTGGGTTTAATGCATGTTTTCTATACTTGAGTTTTATAAATATCGGTTGGATGTTTTATTCATGTTTTCTCGTCGTGCCCGAGTTGCAAGATCCAAGTGAACTCGTTGTCAAACTAGCCTAAGTAGTACCTAGTGAGGTCTACTACCGAGTAGCGCCTGGCGTAAAGACGGGGTGTTACAATACCCATGCTTCTAGCAGCTCTAATTCCGTCACGGAATGCTAGTGCTTCTATCCGTAGCACTGAATTAGGTCCATATATTTTCGTGCCCATTCTAAAAATATGTGCTTTATGGTCCCTGATCACAAATCCCGTCGAGGATGAGGTATGATTGTATTTTGATCCATCAAAGTTTTGTTTGTAAAAATTTATTCTCGGTTTCTTCCAACCCTTTTCACTTTTCTTTTTGGTACCTTGTTGTCTTTTTTTGTGTCCATCAACTTCTTCATCTTCATTCCAATTTTTTGCTATTTCCCATTGGTTGATCTGATTCTAAGTGTATTATTCCAAATTTTGGATGAAGTCGTTTGGGTTTTGTTGAAAAACAAGTCTGTTACGTTGGTGCCAAATACACCACCATATAATTGCTAGTTCCTTAAATGCTTCTTGTCCTAATTGGGCAAACATATCGTTCAGGATAGTGGCTATGGTTTTATCGGTGCTATCATAATTTCTTAATGTTAATATTGTGTTGTTGTTGATTTTTTGTATGAGCTTGAGCGTGTGTGGGCAACTGAAAAGTAGATGTTGAGTATCCTCATATGGGAAGTGGCACATAACACAACCTGGCGGGGTAGCGATTCTTTTTTGGAGTAATCTAGTTTTTGTTGGGGGTCCGTTCGGTGAAATCTTCCATAGAAAATTTTTCACTTTTCGATATGTGTCTAATTTCCATATCCACTCAGTGGGATATGGATATTACCTTTGAACCTCAGAGACAAGTTCCATTGTTGAAGCTGTCGAAAACCATCCATTTTTACTCGGTTCCCAATATAGTCGGTCTCTTATGTGGTTATCAGGAATTGTTGTTGACATAATCTTAATGACTATATCCTGCGGTAGTAAGTTTTGTAGTTTGTCATAACACCATTCTCTGTTAGGATTTATGAAGTCGGCTACCACTAGGGACCCATTAATCTCGTCTTATTTATGGCGTATTGGTCTAGAGTATCCTGAGTTAACCATCTATCATTCCAAAATTTTATGGATTTTCCATCTCCGATTTGCCAAATAAGACCTTTATGAAATTCTTCCCTAAGATTCATCAGCCTTGACCATTGCCTTGAAGTGTTTGTCTGTTTTTTGTATGTCAATATTGAGTTATTTTTCATATATTTCTCATTCATAAGTTTTACCCAAATGTTATTTGGTTCAGCTATTAATTTTATATAGTAGTTTCATTTGCATTGCCTTGTTCATGTGTTCCGTTTTCCTTATACCAAGTCCTCCATTGGTCTTTGGTTTGCATACCTTATCCCATCCAATCAATGGTTTACCAAAATTATGCTCAAGACGTGCTTCTAACCTAAAACTCCAGGGTATTTAAGCTATAACACTTAATTTATAACACTTAATTTCTTGTGATATCATTTCCTATGCGGTTAAGGAAATAACATCTCACACAATCTTACAAAATTCTTCCTAATATAACACTTAAGCACATATAAGAAGTATCGAACAATGTTAATTTGCTTGTTTCTCTGATTTTTGCTCTTATTTGTGTTGATTTTCTCCTAAAATAAACACTCTAACTGACACCTGAATAAGATTTGCGATTTCCTTCTTAAAATAGTTTTACATGAATTGTTCTTATCAACAACTTCTTTAGAGGAACTTAATGTCGTCGATCTCTCCATTCAACTTCTGATGGCATTGACCTTCTGGTCATCAATTCGTGTAAAGTTCTATCGTTTTGTAATTTTAGATTCTAAATTGCTTAAGCTCTATTTAAAATTAGATGTGCATAATGAGATGAGCTATATCCCTTCAAAACTAAGCTGGAGCTAGATAACACCTGGGCATCAGATAAAGCCGTTCTCGATCATGTCGATCTTCAATTGATTAATGTATTAATTAATTTCAAACGATCTGCATGCAGATCTCAATCGAAGAGGGTTGTCGACAACTAGGAATACAAATTGCATAAACTATTATTTGATTTTCAATTTTATTTGGTATTATTCGATCTTTTTAGATGCCCATGCAGAGTAATCCCGATTTGCACTTAATTAATGCACATGGGTGCGGAGATGGGTCCAGTCTTACAAGAGTAATGCACAATCAAAGCTTACCCCTATATATTTATACCGCACATCTTTTATTAAAGCGTAGACCACATCCCGGAAAACTACCAAGCAAAAGAAACCCCAATGTCAAGATCATACGGCATCCTCTTCCTCCTCCTCCTTTCCGCCGCCTCCGCCCCGGCCAACGCCTGCCAGAGATGCTCCCGGGCCCGGGCCTTTCTCGAGTACTCATGTCGCCCGACCCGCTACCCACAACTCTGTTCCGAAACCCTAATGGGCTACATCAACCGCCAAACACTTCCTCAATACTACAGTCCACAAGAGCTGGCCCAGCTGGCCCTCACCGCTAGCCTAAACCGGGCCCAGCGGGCCAGATCTTACATGTCTCAGATGGTGGTGAAGCTTGACTGGGTCAACGGCGGCCGCGAGCAGCAAGCCTTCCAGGAGTGCCTTGACCAGATCAGCCACAGCATCAGGCAGATCAGCGGCTCCATACAGGAGCTACGTAGGATCAGCGGCGACGCGGGTGGGGACGACTTCATGTGGCACATGGAGAACGTGATGACGTGGACTAGCGCCGCTCTGACGGACCAGAACTCGTGCTTCGACGCGTTCCCCAGGGGGCGGAGGGGGCGGGCTATACAGACGGCCGTCAGGGCGCGTGTCGGTGACGTGGCTAGGGTCACGAGCAATGCGCTAGCGCTTGTCAACCACTTCGCCATGATGAAGCGTCCACTCGTGCACAGAGGAGGATCTATCAAGAGGCCTTCATGATGATGATATACATTATTTGTGTTGGGGCTAGCCTAGCTAGTTTGAATCAAACCGGTAATCTTAGTTTAAATCATGATGTATACACAAATAATGTGCCGCAAGAAACGACAGATTGAATGTTCAAATGTATGTAAACCCATGAAATTAAGGTTTTGTTACTATACTCCTCCTATGTACGTTTTCTATATACGTGATCTATGATCGTTGAATATTTTTATATTTTCAAGTATTTTCTTTGTTCATATATTGTTCAATTTTTACTCATTGATTTACTTTTAATTAGTTGACACCCTATATATACTAACTTATGTGTATACTATTTATATATAATGAGTTCGGATTAAGTGAGAATGGGTGCTCTTATGCAAAATGTGTAAGAATAGGAATCGTTAGATGGAAAGAAATCAAGGATGCAAATCATTTTACTAAAATAGAAAAGCAGCATGTATGAGTTTAATAAATATGTTTTTTTAAAAACAAACACAAGGGATATGTGCAAGATGTGTTTCAAAACTGTTTTTTGTGCATACAATTGGTTGTAAGTATGTGTATAAGAAATGGTTGCATATGCATGAAAACTGGCAACATAGCTATGGTATGTGCATAAAAAATGCTATGCGCGAGTGTTTTGTGAATTATTCGTGTATTTTTCGGAAAAAACGAACATAGAGGACGTTGTGAGATGTGATTCAAAACTGGATTTTTGTGCTTCAAAATTAGTTGTAAGTATGTGCATAAAAAAGACCATAAATAAGTGTTGGTGCAACAAAATATGTCGTGTGCGCATCATCAAAAGTAACCGTCCTATGTCCATCAAAACGAGTTGTGTTTCAAAACTGTTTTTTGTGCATAAAATTGGTTGTAAGTATGTGCATAAGAAATGGTCATATGTGCATAAAAACTGGCAACATAACTATAGTATATGCATAAAAAATGTCAAGCGCGAGTGTTTTGTAAATTATTCCTGTATTTTTCGGAAAAAAATGGACATAGAGGACGTTGCGAGATGTGAATCAAAACAAGATTTTTGTGCATTAAAATTGATTTTTGTTCATCAAAACTGGTTGTAAGTATGTGCATAAAAGTGGTTGAATGTGCATAAAAACACCATAAATATGTGTTGGTGCAACAAAATATGTCGTATGTGCAAAACTAACCATCTTATGTCCATCAAAACGAGTCGTGTTAAAAAACGAAAAAGTACATCTTTTTTGCATGTACATCAAAACTGACTAAATGTGCATCAAGCATCGCACATTGTGTATTAAACTATATGCATAGATATGTGTATGTGCATCAAAACCACTTGCATTAAAATACCTCGAAACAGTGTAGTTTATCTATTTATGTGCATTAAAATAACGGAAAAGTACAACTTATTGATGCATGTGCATCAAAACTAACCAAACTATAGGAAAAATCCTTATTCATGCACATAAAAAAGATAAAAAGAATAAAAATGTTTATGATGCACAATGTCGATAAAAAAACCAGCGAACAAATAGATTGTTTTGATACACAAAGAATTAGTTATGATGCACAATCGGCGCACAAAAGTGTCTTTTTTATGTATGTGCATCAAATTAAAACTAACGTTATGTGCATCAAAACAACTAGAAAATGCATCTTATTTCGCATGTGTATAAAAAACTAGATAACTATAGTACTCATACACATAACTAAAGGTTAAAAATATAAAATAAATAAAAATGTTTGAAATCATTGCACAAACAACTATTTTTAATGCACATCAAAGGCGAAACTGGTGCGCGTCTCCTATAAATGGATTTTTTGAAAAAATATGCGATAATTCGGGAAAAGTACACGAGCGCCAATTTTCACCCATCTTTAATGAAAGTCTAATCCAAAATTTCAATTTTTTGGAAACAAATGAGACAATTTTTTGGAAATAAACGAGATAGGAGCGCTCATTCGCACCTGACTTTTTTTTTATTGTAATAGCTACTAATGAAAAAAGTCAAAAGACTCATAATAATTTTATCTACTTTTTCATAGGATTACATTAAAAATTAGTTTGTATATATCATTTACATAAGATTATAAAGAAAGATTTTACAATGTTGTCCAATATAAATTTTATATAATAACTTTCACATAAAAGAAGCTACCCAAAAAATAATAAAGTAATATGAAAATAATATTCTTGACTTATTTATTAAGCTATCACCTTATTAGAAATACAAGTAAAAGATATTAAATGATTCATGAATCCTTCAATTAAGAAGATCTTAATCCAATTTGAACGTTAGAGTTGAATCTGAGGGACATGTTCTTTTTTTTTTTTTTCTCTTTCTTCGGCAGATTTAATTTCAAGCAATTAAACTTATCTACGTTGTCTTCATCAAACTTATTGTTATAAATTTTTTTTTCTCTTTCTTAAGGAATGGCTTTAGTCAAACAATGGTTGTCTCTTGGTGACTATCATCAAGAAGAGCTTGGGCTAGGAAAACCTATGAGCGGAGGTACAAGACTCAAAGAGTACCAGATCTGCTAATCATCACTGATCACCCAAAATAAAACATAGCAATTGGTACTTTTTATGAGGACCGATCAACATTGAAAAATTGTTATACCTTGTCACTCGATCTCAAGAGCTGAAACGAGATTGAAACTCGCGCTATTTGTATAAACTTTGACATATATCTTGATCATCGAATGACCACTCTATTGGAAAAAAAAAAGGTTCCCCAAAACAGTAAACTATGCAATATCAATTAGTTTCTACACATATGCTTAAGTAATTATTACTTAGTTTCCATGATGAAGAAAGATCACATGAAGAAGGCACAAACATTTGCAACGGCTAGCACACTTCTGCATCTTCAAAGGCGATCATCACGGAATGCACTCCATCTCTTTCTCCAAATCTTTTACCAACGCTATGTTCTTGTATCGCATCGCGCAAATAACATATAGCCCCAAGTTGGCTGCTGTGATGGTGGCTGAGAGGAAAAAGAACCTGTCTAAGTGGCCATCATTCAAATTCGGCGGGACCCACCCTGGTTTCCCGCCTGTGGATGTGAGTTTCATAACCACCGTCAGTATTATGCTGCAAATGTAGCTTCCCATGGCAGAAGACGACATCGAAAGGCCTAACCCGATACTCTTTAGCCCGTCTGGTGTCTGTGATGAGAAGAACTCCCATTGCGCAACGTACACAAACGCCTCCGATACCCCTACCAGGACGTATTGTGGTGTCTGCCAGAAGATGCTCAGAGTACTTGTCTCTTTCCCGGGCACAGCAAACCTATTGAAAAAGGTTCAATCTAATATATGTTAGGAATACTACGAGAAATTTGATAGATTACTCCTTCTATTGTCAATTGGTTTTAGGATAAAACTCCATAAGACTTATGTGTAGGGTCCCTGCTTGTGCTCATATGGACACGACTCTAGTCTACTTATCTACTGGTACAGTGACTTTTAACATTAGATCTAGATAACATAAAATTTGTCTATGATATCGATCACTCACCTGCGTCTCTGTTGCTCAACGAAGGCTGCAATGACCATAGCAACGATTGCAATGGAAAGCCCTATCCCGATCCTCTTAAGCTCGCCAGGAGGCTTGGGCTCTTTCTTGGTGAGCTTGACTAAGAGGGGGAGTAGGAGCTTGTCATAGAAGATGATGAAGAGAGAGGTGCTTATGATGTCAAAGGCGGTCATGCTGGCGGGTGGGAAATGAAAGGTTCCGAAGATCCTGGTGTCCATGGCGGCCCCTTGCTCCACGAATAGCGATAGCATTTGGATGAACACTACCGAAGATAAGATGGTGCAGAGCCATATAGGCAGGAGTCTCAACACACACTTCACCTCTTCGACTTGGGTCACGGTGCATAGACGCCACGGGTTTCTAGAGCCCTCCTTCTGATCATCGTCCATGGACGCCGGGACAGCTTCCATGTCGGAGGAAGATACTACGGCTGCTCGATCCAAAAATCTACGCGCCCAAACATCAACAACACATAACATTTACATCCAAAAACCATATATATAAGCTAGGTTCATTTGTGAAGCATATCAAGTCAATAAGAAATGTTACTTCTTGTGTACTAGGCATGTACCACCTAGCTACAAAATACAAGTTGAAAGAAGAATATATAAAATTAACTTACTTGAATCCACTAGTATGGAGCATCCTTCGGGTGCCATTTGTGGTCCTACCATCCTGACGAGAGAACTCATAGAGGCCTTGACCATCCGAGGGAACGTCAAGCTTAAGCTTGCGAAAGGAGGCGACAATGACTTGTGCAAACCTGGAGACAGGGTTCCCACTAGGCTTGATGTGCCTGTACCTCAACGTCCCGGATAGCAACAGAACAAGGGCAGCCACGCCACACACCGTCGACGTCCAAAACCCAACAACCCAGTACCCCATGTTCTCCAGGTAAACGAGCACAGTCTCCGCGATCAAGGATCCCAGGTTGAGGGCCACGTAGAAGTAGCTGAAGAACGAGGTCTTCATCTGCTTCTCTTCCGGGTCGTCCTCGTCGAACTGGTCTGACCCGAATGTTGCTAACGCGGGCTCAGGAGCCCCGTTGCCAAGGGCTATGAGGTAGATTGATAGGTAGAAGATGGCCGTCTCGGTTCTCGAATGAGGTTCGCATTTCTCGTTGATTGTGCCGCAACCATGGGGTTTGAGGAGGGCGAGCTGGGTCACCAGAGAGCAGGACACCAAGCCCTGTACAATCATCCCAATTAAGTTAGGATCACAGCAAAATTGAAACTGAATTAAGTAGGTGTAGGAATTGCAACGTAACGCACAATGGTGAGGATAACTTGGAAAATGACACAGGTGAGGTATCTGCCCAAGTAAGTGTCGGTGAGTAAGGCGCCCATAAGAGAGAAGAGGTAGACGGTGCCCATCCATGTGCTGAAGCTGTTGGCTGCCTCCGCGTTTGTTTGCCTCAGCACTGACTTTGAGAAGAGCACCATGTTCACCTCCACCCCTCCAAATGCTAGCGTTGCCAGCCCTTGATTCACTATAATTTCAAAAACCAAAACCAAAACTAAATGTTTAAGATCAAGTCCAAATATATATGTGCACCATTCATACATTACTGGCCCAAGCCCATTTCAATTATAAATTATAGTGGCAGTAAAGTGGCCCATCAGCCTATACAATCTTCCTCAAATGAATCCATGATTATGAGTAGCAATAAAGTGGCCCAAGCTCATTTCTAACCTATATCTCAAGTAGACCTCTCAAAATATGACATGTTTTGAAAACCTAACCCAATTTGACCCGTACATAGCCCATTTTGACATAAATAAATACTCCCCTCATATTATAATATTTGTCTATTTAACGATTTACATATTATTTTAAAAAGCTATTAAAAATACTAATCTATCCTCATTTTCTTACTTTACTTATTTACTATATTGATAACACTACTAATAATTTATTTTTAATTAAAAAATAAATATGTAAATTAGAAACTAAAATAACTAAAAAGACATATATTGTGAAACAAAAAATCAAGACTAAAAAGACGTATAATAAAACGGAGGGACTCGCTAAGACTAACGAGGTCAAACAAATTGATTAGGCAAGACTAACGAGACAAAAACAAGAAGTCAACGAGGCTAAGACCAACAAGGCCAAATAGACTTATATTATACTCCTTTCATTTTTTACAATATATCCTTTTAGCTCATTTAGTTTTTTCATAAAACATGTTTTTTAATATTTTTTTTCCATTTTATAAGATTAATAATTACTCTTAACAATTTTCTAGGAGGGGGTTAGAGCACATTTCTATAAATGTAGGGATAACTTGGGTAAAATATTTATGTCTTAATATATGTGTATTGAGATAAAAGAACATGTTTTACGAAACGGAGGGAGTATAATCAAACATGAACATACGACCATATAACAAAGACTGACAAGGACAAACAAACTTATTTTTAAGCTTTTTAACGTATGTATAATGATATAAATTGAGTATGACTATATGACCATAAAAATGAACATGCAAAAATAGTATGTAAATGAACTTAGATTTTATGTGAACGTAAGATAAAATATCTAAACTCTTAAGATGATTAAGTGTGAATGTGTGTTGTAATTATGTGAATAAGGGCATGATATGTGAACATAATGTAAATTGTCAAATGTCATATTTTTGGCAAAAACAAGAGAAAAAAAATCAATTTTTAATATTTCTTTAAAATTTAATTTTTAAGCATTTTAATGTGTGTAAAATGATATAATTGAATATGAGCATATATACGACCATAAAACATGAACACATAATGCTAATGTGTGAATGCACTTGCAATATATGTGATCGTATGATTTTATCTCGAAATTTTTTAAACGATAATATGTGAATATATGTCTTGTAATAGTGTGAATATATGTATAAAATATATGAACATAATCTAAAATGTCAAACGCCATAATTTTGACAAAAACAAGCGATTTTTTTTATAAAAAAAACTCAAATTATCTTTTTACTCCCTATCTTTTTTAATCTTAGTCATTCATTCCTCAAATCTAAATATACTTATTTATTTTTAGTTTTTAGATAAACAATGTTAATCAACCTCAACGTAGTATAGTTAAGGAGCTTTGTAGTTTGTAGGAGAAAATAATTTATTTTTTATTTTTTAGGATAAGTTCTATAAAAAGAAGAAATCATGATTACATTAAACTAATTTCTACTTTTGAGTGTGCAAGAAAATCATGATTGCATTATAAAATGCTAAGATATGGTGATCCACAAGACGGAATTAATCATGCTTGTCAGTTGTTAATTGAAATCTAGTTCATATTGAATTTTTTATTGTCCTGGCTACTACATATTTTCTTGAAATTCATGATTAATTTCACATGAAACCCACTGGAGAGAATGAACTGTACTTTTCACCACGTGGAAATTCATTCTAAATTAAGATAGAATTATTAGGAAGAAATTTGTTTTCCGTATCATCGGACATTTAGTTCTGCGGTTAAGCTTTCGGGTAGTATCTCAAGGTCACTGGTTCGAATTTTTCGGATGACGGTTTACCCTTCTTTAGAAATCAATTCTCATCCCTACTAAATGCTCTAGGCGAATCCAAATAATACTTGTGACGACTCTAATTCTTATCCTAGAGACCCTATTTTTTTGTGGGAATTTGGATATGGAAATTTTAAACGAGAATGACAGAGATGAGGATAGGAGAAGAGATAAACGTCCTCACTCTCTCTCTCGCCTTGTCCCTGTTGGGATATCCGCTAGGAATCCCCTTTGGAAATCCGAGAAAATTCATAATTTTTCAATCGATCTCATTCTTTTATATCGTCATTTTTTTTTGAATAGGTAAAAACTAGGCAAACTAGGTCAGCCTAGGGCATCCTTGCGGATGAGGGTCAGAACCCCTCCATGGTTAAGAATCTCATTAATACTACAATCGTGGTGTAGCTTGGCAATCAAGTCAGCCACGGAATTGCACTCTCGAGGGATATGTTTGGTAATGACCCCCTCGAAAGACTGCAACATAACCAAAGTGTCTGCTATTAACATGTCAATTGTCCAGGGGCTAGATCGACTTCCCTTAAGCGCATTGATCACAATTAAATTATCGCCTTCAATTTCTATGTACCGCAGATTCCTTCTATGAGCTTCTTGAATTGTACGGCATGAAAAAGTCCCATTGCTTTTGCTTGTTCTACTATCCAGTAGTCACTTTTCTTTGCATTCATGCTAATATTGTTTCCAAATTGGTCTCTTATGATAAACGACGCAGTTGCTTTGACATATCCGTTTTGAGGTTTTTCCCATTTTCTTTTGCATTTTCGTGGTTTTATATCGTCATTTGTTGGGTTTAAATTACAAGAACATAGAATGCTAAATAAGGGATAGAGAATTCCCGATGGTACAAGGTACGGAACCCAAAGAGTATGAGAATGGGAACGAAAAGGAGTAAAATGCTAAATGGGGATGGAATAGGGAGGGTATTCCCCCACTTCGAACCCGCCCCATTGAGTTATCTCTTAGCTTCCTGATTATTATGAGACCTGAACTTTTCTGTTGTCTCAAAATACACAGTTCCTAGAGAGGCCCATTGGCCAGCCAGGCTTCCCGTTTGAGTGGCTTCCCGCGCTATGTGGAAGTTGTCCGGTTAGGGACTCGACTCATTCTTTGCAGTCAGGGAAAATAGGCGATGACTCCAGGCTCTAGCTTGTTGCTGTAAGCAATTCGATCAGGTTGGGCCCCCGGCCCTCTTACTCGTCCATATGTGCCTTTTTTAGTCATTTCTCAAGGCTTATCATACCTACTCTATCAACCTAGCTCCCATGTCTTAGTCAATCTGCCCTACACATCTTAACTAATCATATCCTTTCATCTGTGAATTTGATAGTCGTTTTATGCATAATCCATATTTACAATTGGCAACATATATAGTTACATCGTACATACCTATGCGTTAAAGATCATTTTTTTTTAATCTCCTTTTCAATTAAGTTGCACATTCAAGACCCACACACTTCATTTTAAATGGAGATCGATACTATTGTATTTTAATTTATTGTGTATTATCTTTTTTTTCACAAAATATGTGTCTTTTGTCATTCAAAGTCAAATGGAAAAAAAAGAAGTTATTGTTTGGAAATTAAACCTTATTTTTGTGAAACAAATCCTTAGTCTAGGTGAAAGAAAAGATATGGTCACCCCAAACGGAGAAAAAGAAACAGCAGAAAAAGCACTATTGCTACCCTATTGAACAGCAGACGTAATCATAAATATTGATTAAATAATTAGGCGGAACTTAAAATACTAAAAACATAATAATTGGGCAAGATGACAAAAAATGGTTACCAAGGATTAGCAGTCCAGACTTCCATCCACCAGTTTTCCATTTGATTGCAGGTCTCCCATGCCTGTCCACTGATCCATCTTTTGTGTACATTCCAACATCCCAACATTCTTGCTCTTTATTATTATTCCTTCTACTTTCCTCCTATACCCAATCAAAATTAATTATGAATCACTCAAAAGTTATAATAAACTTAATTGTATACATCATTACTAAATACTAAAGCAGAAATTGAAATAATAAATAAAACGACCTCATATTAAACCATACTATTATTTATCTTATTTAAATCAACCTAATTGATTAAGATTTAATTAGATTATTTTTAATTATATATTAAACAAAACAAACAATTAATTTATTAATTTTATTTTTGATAGGATAATTTTTTAAATAAAATACGAATAATTAAAAATATATAATTCCCTATTTTAATTTTTAATAACTAGTTTTAAAAATGATAATTTTTAGATAAATATATATGTTTTTTAGAAATCTTTTTATAATAATTTATCAATTTAATTAAATTTTAAAAAATATAAATAAATAATATAAAATAAAATTTCGTACAAGACACCCAAATTAAGACTAGTGTTATAGAATATCTAGAGGATGAACTTGGAAGCAATGTTTAAATATCGCCGTATAATTATACATTACACTACGTAACATATATAACGAAATGTTGGCACAAAAAAAAACAAATATCACGAAAGATAAGATAAAGTTCATTAATCTATAAGTTAATTAACTTTCTTAACAAAGTCCATATAAGAATTGTGTCTCCTCTGAGCGCGACCATCTGTAGATATGTATCATAATTTAGTGGGATTGAGATTGACTTACTGCTGTACGTATCTAGTAAGAACAACACATAACTTTTTTGTTTAAAAAAAAAGAAGATTCAATATCATACTCACATATAGTTTAAAGGTAAAAGGGTCAACTTGTATGAATTGTTGTTTAGGGTCGACCATGTAAAACATGCATGTACATAAAACTAATGTTTGATTGTAGGAAATAACTTAGTAAGGTAATATTAAGTATACGTAGTATCATCGATCTAGTAAATCACTAATGGAATTAGCCAGGGGAGGCATAAAGATGATGAATGCCTTTTCATCGGTTCATCACTTTCTTTGTGTTTAGCTTCATTTTACTAATTTATTGTTTATCTAGTAAATCACTACTGTATTGTTGTTTTGGCTCCTATTTGAAAAAGAGCATCATTCCCAAAATGTATGTATATCTTAATAGAATGGAAATACAAACAAACAAAGAAATTACAGATTTCTTAGCTTATGAAATACTCCAATATGGTGAGTGAACACGTTAAATGCCTTACTGTTTCTCTAGATACATAAATGGTTCAATCACTTCAAATGGTCACTTATTTATTGTAATTAACTTCGGTAGTCACAATTAATGAAAACCAATGAATCAGAATTACTTATATTGAAGCCCGAAAACGCTCATTCAAAAAAGAAAAGAGAATATATTGAGGTGGCAACACCGTCACAGCGCCACGTATCCAATCCTCGACACCCATCATCGGAGCACAAATACTTTGGTATACAAAATTGATGATAAGAAAAACAAAAGTTCAAAATATTTATCCCAAAATTGCATGCATATCTTAATTATATATAATTTTAATTAAAATAAAAATGGAACATGAAGAAGATAGATGGGGATGGTACCTGGGTTTTGGTTGGGACTGCGGAAGAAGAATCTCGTGATTCTTGTCTTGTCTCCATTCTTATCGATCTGATCGATCAACAGATCGATGAGAAGCTCTCTATACGCCTTTTATCGCAGGAATCCGAGCTGTCCGGCCGTTTGTTTAGGTTAGAGGATCGAAAAATAAAAGGGAGGGAGAAAGAGAGTGAGTTATGAGTTATGAGTTATGAGTGGATGTTTAATTTATGCAGCCAAGGCAATACTTGTAAAGTTTTGCATGCCAGACCAAAAAGCCCAGGAGAGAAAGTAGCTAGTGGATTTAGCCGTATTTTAATCAACCACACTCAGTACTTATAAACTTTCTATTGACTATATAATGCAAATTTATTTTTTTTTGATTAATTTTATTGTTTTGGTACTTAATACAAACTATAATTGTTCACATTTAGTATACTAATGATTCATATTAAGTGCACATTTGGTCATAATATATGGAAACGTAAATATAATGAACACGAATCTAATTCATTTTAATGTCATAATACATTGATGAAAAAAATTATCTTATTTTATCTAACATCATTGTAAGTAGGAAAACTAAATTTGTCCTTCCTCAATCATTCTTCATTAAGAATTAACTATGTAGCATCTACATTAAGAATTCAAGTATTGTATACGCCGTTAGCCCGATCCTATGTAGCAATTGCTCGTAATAATGAAGAAGGTAAGTGATTTAACAAAGTTTTTATCTTGTTGATTTCTAGGTGTAGTGTTTTTTCCCTACGCTGCCTATTAGGACTAGTAGAGTGAGATTGACATATAATACATAATCGATAAGTGTAATCTTTACTCAATACCGAAATGGATAATGGAAGTATGAGGCTGCATTAACTGAGGATACACCGCAAAATGAATTTTTATATTTCTAAACTTCACCTTTAACTAACAAGCGTAGATTTATTTTAATAATCTATCAAATGATAATTTTCTTTCTATCCCGGATTTTTGTCTTTCTCGTACAAAAGATTTGGGAAAAAAAGAATCAACCACACCAACTCTGTAATAGGTAAATACCTTCATTTCGCCTGAAATTGATGGAATTATCCGTAATAAAATATTGAGTATTGATGATGTCCAAAACAGTAAAAGCAAAAAGTGGGCCCAGAGGGACCCCATAGGCAATTTAGGGACCCACGTCCATGCCCGATTATTTAAAAACAAAACTCCCGACGGATGCGAGGTCTCTCAACATTCCGGGACGAGGTCTCGACCTCGTCACCGACTCTACTAATACACCCGCCCGCTCGAACCAATCACAAGCGACCTCACTCCCGAACCAATCACCAGCAACCTCACTCCCAAACCAATCACAAGTGACCTCACTCGTGGACCAATCAAAAACCCTTATTTCGGGCATCCCACATCGAACATTGGCCTAAACTCGGCCCCCCAATTCTCTATAAATAGAGAAGAATCTCGTAGGAAGAAGGGGTCGAAAAACCACTTGAACTCAAGAACTCTTTTGCTTGTTAAAGATCGACGTGATAGGAACATCGTCAAAAGACCTCGCTACAGATAGGAGAAACCCACAGAAAGACCCCAAAGTCGCGCAGGGACCTCGTTCACGCCTAAAACCTCATTACAGAAACTCACAAAACTCTCTACATCATACCCTCAAATCTACCTCGCCCTAGAATCGACCTCGCAACATTTAGGTGCGATCTCGGAACCTTGTAGGAGGTCTAAGTGTGATTCTCAAAGTTGTACATCAACCTCGTAGGTTTGTAACCTCGCTACCACGGAAAAATCATAAATAAAGGAGCAAGTGTTTGCACTCAAATATAATAATCTTGTTTCTTGTCTCGTAGCGTAGCCGTTATTTCGGGTTTCATCACTGGCGCCGTCTGTGGGAACCTCTTCATCCTAAGCAGCTTCCCATTTTAGTGCAAACCTTGATTCCTAAAACCCCCTCAAAATGGCTTGTCCAAACAATTTCTTCCCCCAACATCCCGACAATATGGCTGAGACCCCTCCATGGACGACGACAGGTCCGTCAGGATACCCTTTTGTGGTCCCGCGAGGCTGGACATACAACGTTCCACAAAACCCATACCCGTTCCAGGGGTATGAACAGGCTGGCGCTCCTACCAACAAGGCCAAGCTCCCCCATATGTCCCGATTCCCTCCAGGGGCAACCTCACTCCGAGTACGTGCCCGCATACGTCCCGAGCTATATGCCGGGGCAGGAGGCGCCAACGAACGAATCTACCACGGAGAGACCCTCCCGAGAACCGATGCAGATCTCGTGATCCCGTTCGCGACGTGCAGAGAGGCGTGACATGGAGTTGTCCGAAACGGCGGCAACCGATGCAGATCTCCTCGCCCATCCGTCGAGAGTGGGTACAAGAATCCCTTCATACCCGAGATCCAAGAGGCACACATGCCCAAAGGTTTCCATTGGCCGCAAATGGGACTTTACGACGGCACGGCCGACCCCGAGGACCACATAAAACACTACGCCGTCCAGATGAACGTCAACTCTTACAATGACGCCATTTTTTGTCGAATCTTTCCGACCACTCTGGACAAGGCGGCAATGACGTGGTTCACCAGCCTCAAGGTCGAGTCGATAACCTCGTTTTCCCAGCTATGCGAGTCCTTCGTCGGGCACTTCAACGGCTCGAGAAAGCGCAAGAAGAACATGCGCGATCTCCGTGGCATCGAGCAGGGGGAAAACGAGAAGCTGGGTACCTTTTTTACGAGGTTCACCACCGCGGTCGCTGAGATTGCGCAAATCGACGAGGCCTCGGTACGCGACATCCTCATGGGCAACCTTCGCCAGGGGGATTTCAAATGTCGCATTTTTCTCAAAAATCCGACCACATATGAGAGCCTGTGTGCTCGGATCACGGCACAGGTCTACGCCGAGGACGCTGCCAGCCAGAGCTCGCGACCGAGGACCGACAAGGAAATCGTGACCGAGGCTAAGGGAAAAGCTAAAGTTGCTGCGCCGACCGCGAGGGACGCGTACATGACGCAAACTCACGACCGGCGTGCCGATTACAAAAGCAACAACAACAACAAAAGCAACAACAATAACAGAGGCAACAACGACAATAGAAGCAACAACCGCTACGACAACCATGGCGGTGGAGGTTGGAGCTGCTTCGACGGGAAGCCACGAGGTTACAAAGGCAAAGGTGGCCCCGCCTAAAACCCAAACGAGAAAAAGCGCGCCAACCCCGCGTCGGGGGCCAACCTCGTGCAGCAGGAACCAACCCGGTCCCGACCAAGCAACACAGAGCAACAAGCTCCGGTGAGGCAGTCGCGCTCCGGACAAGCCGCGGCGCCCGATGGGTACATCAACACCATCTCGGGCGGACCCTCGCTGGCGGGTTCGAGCCAGGCGGAAAGAAAAAGATACGCGAGGGCAAGTCACCATGAGCCCTCGGTATACAACGTGACACAAACCTCACGGTCCCACGTGGGTATGGCCTTCACGACAGAAGACGCCGAAGGACTCCATATGCCCCACTCCGACCCCCTGGTGATACACGCTCAATTGGGCTCGAAGATAGTGAAGCGAATACTGGTGGACACGGGTTCCTCCGTGGACATCATGTATTTTGGCGCTTTCGAGCAGCTAGGGATCTCTGCGACATCCTTGAGGCCCTACGCTGGGAAGCTCACCTCCTTCTCGGGAAACGAGGTCGATGTCGCTAGTCTCATAGACCTGTGGATGACCCTCGGTACTGGCTCGACAACGAGAACCGAGGTAATAGAGTTTACGGTGGTGCACCTGCCCTCGGCCTACAATGCAATCATCGGGAGAGTCTCCTTGATGAAATTCCAGGCGGTGGTCTCCATCTACCACCTGAAAATGAAGTTCCCCACCAGCGTAGGTGTCGGAGAAGTGAAGGGCAACCAAGAAGAGGGCCGCGTCTGCTACATGACCTCGGCTAAGCAAAAATGCTCTGTGTTCATGGTAGAGACTTCGGGTGAAGCAGACCTCGAGGTCCGGGATTTCACAATACCCACTCCCGAGACAGAAAGAAGGGTGATTACCCCCTTCGAAAACAAATCAGAAAAGATCTACCTCGAGGGTTGCCTCACTGGGGATGCAGCAGCGTCACTGGAGGCCCTGCTTACTGGGTCCCGCGACGTGTTCGCCTGGACTGCAAAAGATCTCCGAGGTGTGCCTCGGACCCTGGCCCAGCACTCCCTGAACATCGACGTCGCCATTCGTCCTGTGGTGCAACGTCGAAGAAAAATGAACGAAGAAAGGGCAACCGCCGCAAATGAAGAGGTGGCCAAGCTGCTGGCCGCAGATTTCATACGCGAAGTCCAGTATCCGAAATGGCTGTCCAATGTCGTGTTGGTCAAAAAGGCCAGCGGCAAGTGGCGGATGTGTGTAGACTTCAAGGACCTCAACAAGGCATGCCCCAAAGACAGCTACCCTCTGCCCTCAATCGATGCACTTGTAGATTCGACTGCTGGGCACGAGGTCTTGAGTTTCCTCGACGCCTACTCGGGGTACAACCAGATCTCGATGAATCCTCGTGACGAGGAGGAGACATCCTGTATCACCCAGCGGGGGACATACTGTTATAAGGTCATGCCGTTTGGCCTCAAGAACGCCGGAGCCACATTCCAACGCCTCGTCGATCGGGTTTTCAAAGACCACCTGGACAGGAACGTATCCGCCTACGTTGACGACATCGTGGTACGGAGCAAGGGCCCCGAGGAGCACCAGGCTGACCTCGCCGAGGTTTTCACCACCCTCGGACACCACCAGCTCAGCCTAAACCCCGAGAAGTGAGTTTTTGGCGTATCCTCGGGGAAGTTTTTGGGATTCATGATCAACGAACGCGGGATCGACGTCAATCCCGCCAAAATAGAATCTATCCTCGCAATGAGGTCTTCCCGATCTCGTACCGAGGTACAAAGACTCAACGACGCTGTAAATTACTTGGGGCGGTTTTGCTCCCGCCTGGCAGACAAGTCCCTCCCATTCTTTGCCGCCCTCAAAAAGAATGACAAGTTCGTCTGGGACGAGAGACTCGAGACAACCTTCTCCGAGTTAAAAATCTTCCTCACCAAGCTCCCCACCTTGTCACCTCCACATGCGGGCGAAGACTTGCAACTATATGTGGCGGTGAGTCCCGAGACCGTCAGCGCGGTGCTCACAAGAGAGGCCATGCACCCGGTAGACTTTGTGAGTCGCGTGCTCCAGCCTGCGGAGCAGAGATACTCTCCGGCAGAGAAGATGGCGCTGGCTTTAGTGACCGCCGCAAGGCGCCTACGCCCATACTTCCACGCACATCCCATCCAGGTTCTCTCGGACCTCCCACTTCGTCAAATTCTGCATCAGCCCGCTCTCTCCGGACGTATGACCAAGTGGGCCGTCGAGCTCTCCGAGTTCGACATCAATTATCTTCCGAGAACCGCGATGAAGGGACAAGCCCTCACCGACTTTATGGTGGAGACAGACACAAGCTCGGACGAATGGAAAGTGTTCGTTGATGGCTCACGATGTGACGCCGGTGGCGGGGCCGGGGTGTTCCTCGCTGGCCCCTCAATCGAGACGGAGTATGCTCTCAACTTCGCCTTTGATGCCACCAACAACGACGCCGAGTATGAGGCCATGATCGCCGGGATCGAGATGGCGCTCCTTAACGGAGCCCGCAAAATTAAGGTCTACACAGATTCCGAATTGGTGGCACGACAACTCAATGGCCAATACGACACCAGGACAGGTTTTCTGCCCGCCTACCGAGCAAAAGTCAAGGCCTTGGTTTCATGCCTAGAGACCTTCGCGGTGGAGTCAATCCCGAGGACCTCAAACACAAAGGCGGATGCCCTCGCCAGGTTAGGCTCCACGCTTCCCTTGGATGTGGGGAACCGCGTAATGGTGGAGAGAAAGCTCTCACGAAGCGTCGATAGCCAGGTCATGTCCATAAGGAACGAGGACTGGAGGTTCCCGGTAACGAGGTACATACAAAGCGGCATCCTCCCAGAGGACCCCGCGCTGGCCAGAAAACTAAAAATGCAAGCTGCCCGCTACTGCGTCGTCGGCGACCAGCTTTATCGTCGGGGCTACGCTGAACCCAACCTGCTGTGCATACCGCCCGAGACCACGGACCACGTCCTCTACGAGGTCCACGAGGGAGTTTGTGGAGGACACCCGGGGTGGAGGTCTTTGGCACACAAAATCGTCCATTTGGGGTACTTCTGGCCCACTCTCCGACAAGACGCAAGAGCTTACGTCCAAAAATGCGTCGGATGCCAGAAACACGGGAACGTCCAGCACACCCCGACGGCTCCCCTCCGTAGCATTCACGCGCCATGCCCATTCGCAATGTGGGGAATGGACATTTTAGGCCCTTTTCCTAAAGCTGCTGGCCAAGTGCAATACATTTTGGTCATCGTGGACTACTTCACGAAGTGGATCGAAGCACAGGCAATGGCAAAATCACCGGGGCAAAGGTCTGCGAATTCCTATGGAAGAACCTCGTTTGCCGTTTCGGTGTCCCCATGACAATCATGACCGACCATGGCCCCCAATTCGACTGCGAAGAAACTCGGACTTTCTGCTCTGAGCTGGGCATCGACCTCAAACTTTCCTCCGTGGCTCATCCCCAGTCCAATGGCCAGGTAGAAAACGTTAATGCCCGCATCTTGACAGACCTCAAAAAGCGCCTGGGCTTGGCACAGGGCCGCTGGGCCGAATTACTCCCACTCGTCCTCTGGACGTATCGCACGACTTCGCGCCGCGCAACGGGCGAGACCCCCTTCGCTCTTACCTACGGGGCGGAAGCCCTCGTTCCCGTAGAAACCCTAATTCCATCAGCAAGGGTGTACAACTTCGACGAAAAAGAAAACGAGGCCAACCTCAAGGTCGAACTGCAGTTCCGAGATGAAATCCGCGAGGTAGCGGACCTGCGCTCTAGAGAATACAAGCGACGTGTCGCCGTGTATCACGACAAGAAGGTCAGACCTCGCATCTTGGCCACGGGAAACCTCATGCTAAGACGCACCGAAGGAGGAAAATTGGACCCTAACTGGGAAGGACCCTACATCCTCGGAGAAGAAGTCGCGCCCGGGGCTTTCAAACTCAGGGACGATGAGGGGCGCACACTGAGCAAAACGTGGAACGTCGCGCGACTCAAAAAATATTACATGTAGAAACTCGAAACCCCGTTGTTCCTCACAGTTGGTAAATAAAGGATTGCAGGCTTTTCTAAAAACGCTCCCTCCCTGAAAAGTTCCACCCCTCGCTTCCCGCTTGGGGTTGGAGAATCTCGTTTGAAAAAAATTCCACCCCTCGCTTCACGCTTGGGGTTGGAGAATCTCGTTTGAAAAAAAAAATCCACCCCTCGCTTCCCGCTTGGGGTTGGAAAATCTCGTTTGAAAAAAAATTCCACCCCTCGCTTCCCGCTTGGGGTTGGAGAATCTCGTTTGGAAGAAGTTCCACCCCTCGCTTCCCGCTTGGGGTTGGAGAATCTCGTTTGGAAGAAGTTCCACCCCTCGCTTCCCGCTTGGGGTTGGAGAATCTCGTTTGGAAGAAGTTCCACCCCTCGCTTCCCGCTTGGGGTTGGAGAATCTCGTTGAAAAGGTCCACCCCTCGCTTCCCGCTTGGGGTTGGAGAATCTCGTTTAGAAGAGGTTCCACCCCTCGCTTCCCGCTTGGGGTTGGAGAATCTCGTTGAAAAGGTCCACCCCTTGCTTCACGCTTGGGGTTGGAGAATCTCGTTGAAAAGGTCCACCCCTCGCTTCACGCTTGGGGTTGGAGAATCTCGTTGAAAAGATCCACCCCTCGCTTCCCGTTTGGGATACGAACGAGGTTCGTGAACCCCCTAAGACGCCAGGATTCGCGGACGGCTATTTTTAGGTTGGAACGAACTTCCAGAACAACGAGGTCCGAACAGAGGCTCACGACCTCGTCGCAGGACTACAACGCCCGGTGTGGTCCGAGCCCCATAAAAGATGTGACACTCGAACCATGGGGTTGGACGGATAAGGACTGACGTATGCGAGAAAGTCTAAAGCAAACAAGCATAGGAAAAGAAAGTGACGAAAGGCATAAATATAAAAAGAGGGGGTTTCGATTACAGACCCCGTAGGGTCACCCAAACCAAAAAAAGAAAGAGATGTTTTAATTACAAACCCCGTAGGGCCACCAAAGAAAAGTTATCATCATTTCTTCGAGGTTTCAGCCTCGAGACCGATAAGATCGATGGTTTTAGGAGTTTCGGCAGAGGCAGCCGAGGCTTCAGCAGGAGCAGGGGCAGCGGAGGCAAGAGGCGCCGGCGCATCGGTCGCGGGCTGAGGTCCCGTGGAGGTTAACTCCGGGTTCCCTCCAATAAGCTCTACCTCGGGGGGCGCGGTGCTGGACACAGTCCCGTCCTCGTTGAGGAAGAACTTGCATTCCCCCTCGGGATCCTCTGACCCCAGCTCCCCCATGGTTTCATTGTAGTTGGGGTTGAAGAAGACGATCTGGGGGTCGAGGTGCCCATATTTGGCCACCGCCTATTTTACGCCCATGCGGACTGCCTGGTGGAACATTTTCCTCACGCTCTCCACCAGCTCCGCCTTGTACTCTTCCGAGTCCACATACTTGGGACCCGCGGCCACGACCTCCTCGTTAAGCTCAACAATGCGCCCCTCGAGGCGCCTGATCTCCTCCTCGGCCCTCAGAAACTCCGCTTCCTTCGCCTTGAAGAACTCGTGTTCGGCGGAGAGCTTGCCCCGAAGCCCTTCAACCTCGCCCCGCAGAACCTCGGCCTCATCCCTCGCCCTCTTCTCCCCCTCCCTCGCCGCCTTTACCTCCTCCCTCGCCGCGGCCTCCGCGACCTCGACCCGCTTCTTGGCCGCAGCCTCCGCGGCTTTGGACGATTCCGCGACCTCAGCCAGCTCCTTGGCCTGTCGCTCGCACACCTCGCTGCGGGCTCGAAGCGCCGCCTCCATCTTGTCCATCCTCGAGTGAGCGAGGGCGATGCGACTCCGGTTGTAATTATCAAAAAAGGTGTGCTGCAAGTTCACAGGAGGGTGAGAAAAGAAACAAGAAAGAGACACGAATTAAACACACAAAAACGAAAAAGCTTACCATGGCCGAGTACCGAGCGGCCTCGTCGTCGAGCGCCGCCTCGGTGAGGTTATTGGCCCATGCGACCTCTTCCTTGTAATCCCCCCGGGCCCACTCCAAGGGGGCCCCTCTGATAGGTCCAGGGCAGTGAAACCTGGCGGGATGGGGGCCTGCGTCCCCGCGACTTCGCCCCTCGAAGTTAAATGCAGGGATGAGTTCCAGATCCCGCGAGCCTCGTTGATGGTCGCCCGACCGGGGTTTCTTCTTCTTCTCCACGGGGGAAGACCCCGCTTCCTTCCTTTTCCGCCCGGCCTTGTCGTTAGACGCCCGGGGTGGATGGGTGGTCCCCTTCGTGGTGGCCCCTTTCGACGGAACCACCTCAGGCCTTTTCTCCCCTTGGGGCGGCCCCGCGACGTCCCACTGCGACGCCCTCGCGACGTTCCCCTTGGGCAGGGCTCCCTTTGTCGCGGCCGTTGGCGGAACAGGTCCCGACTGCGTTGTGCCTGTCCTCGCCTGCGAGCTCGGCTCGTTAATTGAAATCCCCTTGAGGACCCGGGGAGCAGGGGTTTTGGAACTAGAGGTCAAAGGCTGTTTCCCCTTCGACGTCGCGGTAAGAGCGTGCAGAAAATCCACTGTCAAGAAAGAAGGGGCAAAAAAGAAAAAGCAGGTTAAGACGAGGTCAGAAACAAATGTAACGAGGTTTATAACCTCGTAAACTTACGAGGAAAAAGAAAACAATCAGAGAAATAATGATAATAAAATACTCTCTCCACCCTCGCGAGGAAAGAAACTGAGGCTCAGCCCAACCCGCTCAAGCCGGTCCTGAGAAAGGTAGCGCTCGTATGGCGCCTGGTACGCTGTGGCGTACCGAGTCTTGTGTGCCTGGAACTCAGCGACCTTGTACGGACACACGCATCTCTCGTAGTTACTCGGTGCCACAGGGAAATTAAGGTATCTCCCGCTGAGGTCTCGGACCAAAAACCATTTAGGTTTCCACGTCCCGACGTTCGACTGGGTCGTGATGATTTTGACATTCGGCGTGCTGAGGTTAACCAGGGAACATCGAGGTTCTCTCCTCGCCAAGACTAACGCCGACAAATCGTTGAGGTTTGGCTCGTCCAGAAGCTCACGGCTTCGAATTGTGTAGGCACACAACAACCGCCAGGCGTTCGGGAAAACCTGGGCGGGGCAGACGCCCATGGCCCACAAGAAATCAACGATGTGATGGGCCAAGGGCAGCCTAAAGCCCGCTTGGAGACTGACGAGGTGCACGACCGCACACCCCTCGTAGGACGCCAAGGGTGGCCCCTCCTCCTCTGGCAGTGCCAGCTCGACTCCCTCGGGCCAGGGGAAGTCTTTAGCTATGTCCGCGAGGTCGTCCAGCTTCAGATCGGTGGCCACCCCCTCGGACAGATAGGCCTCGGGAGTGCTCGGGCTCATGGGAATCCGTTCTTTGAGGACGACAGGAGTGCCGGACACGGCGTCGGTAATATAGGCCTCGGGGAATCTCGATGGCACATACGCAGCCGAGGCTGAGGCAATTGCCGCGTCCAACCTCGCCTCGACCTCGACGGCGATCACATCAGGAGAAGAAGAGGAAGCCATTTCAACACCAGAATATATGCGCAGACGGGGGAAGTACGAATTGATCGAAATAACGGAGTCGCTAGATGAGGGCTCGCTGAAGACCAACGAAGGGGAACTTGGGTTCTGAGAGTCACTAGGCTCTACACTTCCTACAGATTCGGAGACCTCCTGATAGAAATTCTCTTGAAAATTAAAGACAAAGCCGGGCGGTGGGCTCGCAGAGGCTCTCCTAGGCATGAAAAGACAACGTCCAGGCCGCGAAAAGCTAGCACCTGGAAAAGAAAAGGTCAGTAAGACACTAAAGGCAAGGCAACCAAAGAGAAAAACACGAGATCATGACCCCATGAAAGAAGGAAGAACAAGGTCAAGCCCGAGATCGAAGAACGAGATCATGACCCCGGGAAAGAAAGAAGGACGAGGTCGAGCCCGAGATCAAAGCACAAAGATCATAACCTCGAAAAGAAAAGAGCACGAGGTCATAACCTCGAAAAGGAAAAAGCACGAGATCATAACCTCGGGAGAAAATGAGCACGAGGTCGCAACCTCGGGGGACAAAGCAACGCGAGGTCGTAGAGGAAAAGGCCACGTGGCATCCTACAAGCTACTCTGACAGGATAGGACGACAAAGAAGAATTTGAAGCGCCAAAAGAAAGGAAAGAGAAAGAAGGCCAACCAACGGTGGGAGCCAGCGGTGGAAGCCCAAACGTCCCGTCAATCAGACATCATGACGTTTGGGCTCCCGAGGGTTTTCGAAATTCGAAAAGTGGTGGGCGGAGAAGCGGAAGTTTAACCGCCACCCAAAAAAAAAGAAAAGAAGAAGAGAGAAAAGCAATAAAACCAAAAACCCAACGGTACCCTCACGACGGCAACCGCCCCTCACCACCGTCTCACCACCGCCTCACCGCTACAACACCGCCCCCCGAAGCGTAACACGAAAAAGAAAAGCAGAACGAAAAAAAAGGGGAGGAGAAGAAAAACCAAGAGGAAACGAGGGCACTACAGAGCAAGAACCACCCCCAACACCGCCGCGCCGCCAACAAAGAAGCACCCAGGAATCACCAACACCCACCCAGATGCAAAACGAAACAAGGAAAGAGCAAAGAAAAATGACAAGGGCAAACGCCAAAAAAACACACACAACCCTGCCACCGCCGCTTCGCCACCGTGACACCGGCACGAAACACCGGGCGACACACCGTCGCCCTTACAAAACACGGGGCAAAAAGCGAACAAAGGAAGAATCAAAGGCAAAAAATACCAAAAGACAGGAGGAAGAAGATCAAGAACTTACTTGTTTAAAGGTCAGCGAACGAGAGGCGGTGACGCAACTGGCGAACGGCAAAAAGCTCGTCGGAAACCGTCTGGAGAAACCGCTCAGAAAAAACCGAAGAGATAAAGAGAGAGAAGGAGCGAAAATGTTGGAAAGAGAAGATGAGGGGGAGGCGTGTGAGATACGCCCTTATAAAGAGCAGATTTGAGCCTCCCCCACTCCCGAAAGGCTTTTTGAGCATGTCTCACCTGGACGGCCCACTAAGCAAAGTATGGCGAAAAGGCCCAAGAATCTTCATCCGCGCAGAACAAGAAGAACACCTAAGTACAGAGCCTCACACCTCGCAAAGCGCCCTCCCAACCTCGAGAACTTCATAACCTCTAAAAACACCCCACATCTCGCGGATCCAGGGAACTTATGCCCTGCGGCCCTCGGGGCGAGGCCCCCAGGCCATGGGGTTGTGATGATGTCCAAAACAGTAAAAGCAAAAATTGGGCCCAGAGGGACACCCATAGGCAATTTAGGGACCCACGTCCATGCCCGATTATTTAAAAACAAAACTCCCGACGGATGCGAGGTCTCTCAACATTCCGGGACGAGGTCTCGACCTCGTCACCGACTCTACTAATACACCCGCCCGCTCGAACCAATCACAAGCGACCTCACTCCCGAACCAATCACCAGCAACCTCACTCCCAAACCAATCACAAGTGACCTCACTCGTGGACCAATCAAAAACCCTTATTTCGGGCATCCCACATCGAACATTGGCCTAAACTCGGCCCCCCCAATTCTCTATAAATAGAGAAGAACCTCGTAGGAAGAAGGGGTCGAAAAACCACTTGAACTCAAGAACTCTCTTGCTTGTTAAAGATCGACGTGATAGGAACATCGTCAAAAGACCTCGCTACAGATAGGAGAAACCCACAGAAAGACCTCAAAGTCGCGCAGGGACCTCGTTCACGCCTAAAACCTCACTACAGAAACTCACAAAACTCTCTACATCATACCCTCAAATCTACCTCGCCCTAGAATCGACCTCGCAACATTTAGGTGCGATCTCGGAACCTTGTAGGAGGTCTAGGTGTGATTCTCAAAGTTGTACATCAACCTCGTAGGTTTGTAACCTCGCTACCACGGAAAAATCATAAATAAAGGAGCAAGTGTTTGCACTCAAATATAATAATCTTGTTTCTTGTCTCATAGCGTAGCCGTTATTTCGGGTTTCATCAAGTATAACTCAAAAGGTCTTATTAATAAATCTATCTATACGTGTTCTAGGCATACATACCAATCCATTCTAAAACAAATCCGGTCATACAAAGAAAGGAACTATACAATACAAAATTGCATTAAAAAGATTAAAAATTCAATATAATATAAATATTTATATCAAATAAAGTTAACAAAATGCACACTATTTATATATTGCCACATGTATCGTGTCTATGATATACTAGGGGAGGACCGATTAGCCTAAATTTTTTTAGTGGAAGAGTTAAAGCTAAACACAACAAAGTGAAAATGAAACCGAAATATCAACAATGGAAAATGCTTGATTTGGATCGAAATCCAACACTTGATCAAATAGATTCATGTTGTTCAAGAATTGAAGTGGCTTATTGAACATCAATGAAAATGCTTGATTTGGATAACTTATTCATGCCTCTTTTGAATCCACTAGAATTTCGCCATTGATTATCATATCAACAACTTCAATCTACAAATCAAACACATCAACTATGTAAACATATTAACAACATTAGGAGATACATAAAAAGTCCCATAAAACCAATTTTATAACAATTTCTACAATATCTTGTCTAGAGAAAAAAATCGAACCTTCAACTATGATAGTCCTTTTCTCAGCTATTTTTCTATTAATTGAAAGCTATTAATTGAAAGCCCACCATGTAACATCTATTTGCTGCAAAATTACATGCTAACCCCTCTTAAAGTTTCTAGAAAAAGATCTGAATCACTTCAAATTCTAGTCTCTTAACTCACCAAATAAAATTGGTAGTCACTTCATCAATAGAGCATTTTTAGATTATGCACGCAACGCAACATAAATTCATGGAATAACATTTATTCTTAGTTTGGTTAGAAATTTTCAAGTTATTACCTATCAAAGAAACCTTAACTTTACCAAACTCAATAGAGTGGTAAGTAAGGATCGATCCCATAAAGACTAGTGTATTTGTGTTCTTACTTGCTTGCTAAGTAACAAAATTATGGGGGGGTTACAATTGATAGTCTATTCTACTATGTAAATTAAAAGCAAATATGAATGCAAGGATGATTAAATTAATATGAGACAAGTGTGTTCAACTAGTTAAATCCACCATGACATTGCTTTGTTGATCATTGATTCACTTGATTCCCTTTACACCTTAACTAATATATTGTGGATTTACAACAACTCCAATGCATAATACGGATTTAAGCGTTCTTTTCCCACAACCTCTTGGGCCTTGGCTCTTCCAATTTTCACTTGCAACACTCTAACCTTCAACTTAATCCTGAAACTCCACCATAATCATCTAAGATCCATCTTGGCCATGCTTATTTACCTAAAGATCTGCAAAACCGAACAAAATAAGTGCAAAACCCGAATTTTCTCGGAAACCTAAAAACCTAAGAACTAGACTAAACTACGCTAAAACCATGCAATATAAACATAAACATGCATCCTAGACACTACCTAAATGCAAGCTATCACAAGTCCAAATTCTGATTTTGATGATTAAAGTAGCTACAATTGACACCAACAATCAAAGATAACTTAAAACATATACTAATTATCCACTACTATCATTGTTTCCAAGCAATTAGTCATCACAAACCAGAATAATAGCCTAAATATCCTTGAGTGCCTCGTTCCAATGTTGAGAGGCATTTACTTGACAACAAATAAATTTATTGATTGAAGAAAAACAAGCAAAGGAATTGAAAGAAAACATCACTTTGAATTAAATTAAAAACATACTTGAATTCAAACACAACTTAGAACACAAGAAAGTCTCCAACAATTCTCTTCCTTGTGCTCCAAGCAAAAAACTTGTCTTTCAAAACCCTAAAACTTGCGTCCCAACTAAATTAAGGAGAGATAGATATCTAAAACTTGTCTAAACAAGGGTATTTATACTAAAACATCCATCTAAAAAGTTTCCATAAAGATAAAACCTACTAAAGATAAAAGATCTCGGAATAAAAATATTAAATGCACTAAGTCGGTCACGTCCTATCGACATGGGGACCTCGATATCAACCCCATCAGGGTCGGTACCGACTTTGTTAGGGTCAATATCGGGGTGCAAATTAAGACGAAAAACTAAGTAAACAATGAAATAAACAAGAAATCTGCAGGTCGGTATCGACCTAGGGAGGGTCGTTACCGAGGTACCTGAGATTTAAAACTCGACTCACAAATAAGAGAAAAATCTAAGAAAAGGGTCCACTACAACATAATCATGCAATTTCAAACAATATAAATCATAAATATCATGCCTTTAACATAAAGGTATCAACTTTCGTCGAATAAACAAGCAAATCAATCAACTTTCATAAATTAATTCACTTTATCTATTTCTGTTGATCTAAAGTTCTCAACTTTTATCTCAATCTTTATCTCTATTCAAGTTCATAACTTTCTCTTTCGATCAAGTCATAGACATGAATTACTTCAACTTTCGTCAAAGCATAAGCACAAAGAAGTAGAAAATAGATAAGAGGCAATCAATTCATTCAATCATATCATCATTCATGCATAATCATGTTGGGTTTCTAGCCCCAACTCTAGAATAAGAGACTACTCACTCATGATTGAAGAAAAATAAGCAAAGGAATTGAAATAAAACATGACTTTGATTAACCTAAAAGCTTACTTGAATTCAAACACAAACTTGTCTTAGAACACAACTTACAACACAAGAAATCTCCAACAATTCTCTTCCTTGTGCTCCAAGCAACAACCTTGTCTTCTAAACCCTAAAAATTGCATGAAAACCAAACTAGGGAGAGATAGATATCCAAAACTTGTCTAAACAAGGGTATTTATACTAAAACATCTATCTAAAAATTTTCCTTAAAGATAAAAGATCTCGAAATAATAGCATTTAATGCACTAAGTCGGTCCAATTTCACCAACACGGGGACCTCGGTATCGACCTTGGAATTCTTCTTGAAAACCTTGGTACCGACCCCTAGAGGGTCGATATCGAGCTTGGATTGACTTCTTCTCTTGCTTTTATTCTTCATTCCTCTCTTGGACTTCATGGGATTTCTTCTATTGCCTTCTTCTATTCCTCCTCTTAGCTTGCTCCTCTTTTAATGTCCTTGAATGCATCCAAACCCACTTCAAAACCTACACAAAAACACAAAACTAGCGTAGTTTCCATAATTTTCTCAAGATATGCAAACTATACTAAAAAGACACAAAATACTCACAAAAATACAACTAAACAAGACTAAACAACCTAGAAAAACACACTAAAACCAAACTAAAAACATGGACATCAAAATACCCCATACTTAAGTTTTCTTGTCCTCAAGCAATCACTAAACATAAATCAAAACTGTCAACACATTTATCAAGTAATAGCCGTTATCAAAAAGCAAATTCAGCACCAATGAAATTTAGACAAGTGAATTAAACGTCATCACACATATATAAGCAACTAATAAGCTCAAGCAATCACAATCCAACCTCATAAGGAATATGTGTTTTACTCAACTCTCATGTGTTTAGGCTTTTAGTAACAACTCTCAACTCAATTCTATATGCAAAAACTCATAGACATTGTTACTTATATTACCATTCTCTCTACCAAAGATATCAAAACAAGCGGAATTATCAAGAGAACTTAGGCTCAATGAAAAACTTCATAGAAGCTTCCATTCGACCGGGTTGTAATGAGGCTTGGTAATAACAATAAGGCGTGGAAATATTTTGGTTATGTGGTGCTAAAAATATGGGAATCAAGACTCCTAAACTTCACACTACTCACCAAAAACTCTCAAAACATCATACCAAACTCACTCAAAATTATGCACACTCACATCTTTTTCATCAACCCAAAATCCCAACTAAGTCTCATGAAACATACATCAAGGAATTCATGGCTTTTTCTTCTTTGCTTTTCTTGCACTTATTCACTTTTCTTTCCCCCTCTTTTATGAACTTTATGTTGAATATCTGATTTTTTTCTGTTGGGAGAAGGTCGGTATCGACCCTACTGGGGTCGATAACGAGCCTGCAGTTTCTTTCTTTTGCTAACTCGTGCACTCTTTTGTAAGCCAAAAATCTTTTTTTTCAACTTATAATCAATAATGAGACTCCTACAACAACCATCCCTCTTTTCAAACCAATACATCACACTTAACAAAATAAATCCCAACCCAACTAAGTCCTAATCCCTGGATAGCGTCAAGCTTTCATTGGCTAGGAAATAATTTTGTGGAGCTTAAAAATAGGCTTATAGGCTCAACAACATTGGTTACAAAAAGAAAGGTTAATGCAAGGGTGGATAAGGAAATAATAAGGCTAACGAAAATAAGTTCTCTATCCTCTAATTCCACAAGTAATGAACTAGTATCTCATATAGGCTTCAAAAAATAAATAACCATATCAATATCAAGAGATAATATGCAAATAGGAGAGTAAATCACACAAGAAAAAGAAAAGGAATTCTTGATGTTCTCCCTATAATGCCAAAAACAATCTCACAAGGTAGAAATTTTTGTTGTATTGTAACTAACTCATGCTAAAAGTCATATGTTCTCAATTTCATCACAAGCTAAAAATTCACACAAAAACATTTCATGGTAGACTCGGGCTAAACTATCAAAAACATGTTAAAGGATTTACATGATTATGCAAGCAATTACCATCATAAAACTACTAAAGATAGGGTATTATCCGTCCTAAAAATCTTTTTGTGATTTTTTTTCCAATTTTTTCATCATTATTTTTTCATAAGGAAAGCAAACAACTAAAACCAACTTGAACCAACAAGACATCAAAGTAAGACATAAAAACACACAAGCAAACACAAGAGTTTTATTTTCCCTCCCTACCCCATACTTCAACCTAACAGTGTCCCCACTGTAAGAACAAAGCAAGGTAAAGATAAAAAATAGGGAAAAGAAAACGAACTCACAAGATAAACTTTGAAGCGGTGGAACATCCTTGGATATCTTTGAAAGAGAGGGAGAATCAACGATAATTGGGCGGAGGGAAGTGATGCTTCATGTTATGCATGAACTCAAAAGTGGATTTTCGGGTTTTTACTGCTTGGGTCGGTACCGACCCTGTGGGGGTCGTTAACGACCTTCTGCGTGGTTGCGCGTTCCCTCGTTCGACTTTTGCCCAATTTTTCCTGTATAACTTTTCAAAGCAATTCTATTTCGAAAATCTTAAACCTAATCTAAAAACAAGTCAAAAGAAAGATAGAAAAAAGATCTAAGAAAAACAAACTAAAAGCGGGTTGCCTCCCGTAAGTGCTATTTTTAACGGCGTTAGCCCGACGAACTTACCTTGGCTAATCGAAGGATGTTAGAGCCCAAGTGGCTCGGATTTCCTCATCCGGGTCAGTTTGCTCAAAGTATTTCTTCAACCGATGCCCATTGACCTTGAAGATGGCTCCATTGTTGTCTACTATCTCAACCGCTCCATGGGGGTATGTTTGGTGAAACACGAATGACCCACTCCATCTTGATCTTAGTTTCTCTGAAAATAAGCGAAGTCTAGAGTTAAACAGGAGTACCTTGTCATCAACTTCATAGGTTTCTGGCACCAACTTCTTGTCATGCCACATCTTGGTACGCTTTTTGTAGATTTCAGCGTTCTCAAATGCCCTTAGTCTCAACTCCTCTAGCTCTTGCAAGTCCATGAATTGTTTTGCGCCAACCTTGTCGAGCTCCATGTTGAGCTCCTTGAGAGCCCATAATGCTCTAACTCGATTGGAAAATGGCACGCCTTTCCATAAACTAAGTTGTATGGAGTGTCGGGTAGGGGTGTCTTGTAAGCCGTCCCGTATGCCCATAAAGCATCATCAAGCTTGGATGACCAATCCTTACAAGTGCGAGAGATCGTCTTCTCTAAAATGCTCTTGATTTGCCGGTTTGACACCTCTACTTGGCCGCTAGTTTAGGATGGTAGGGCGTTGTTACCCTATGTCATACCCCATACTCTGTCAAAAGTGCTTCAAAGCTCCTTTCTATGAAATGTGATCCACCACCACTAATGAGAACTCGTGGCACTCCAAACCCGAGAAAGATGTTAGTTTTCATAAATTTGGCCATAGTTTTAGCATCATTGTTTCTTATAGCGATGGCTTCCACCCACTTAGAGATATAGTCAACCGCCACACGATGTACTTGTAGGGGCATGATGAGGGAAAGGGTCCCATAAAGTCTATGCCACAAATGTTGAAAAGCTCGACCTCTAAGATCCCAATGAGCGGGTTCTCATGTCTTCAAGTGTTATTCCCGAAGCGTTGGCATTCATCACAAGACATCACAAACTCATGTATGTCTTTGAAAAGTGTTGGCCAGTAGAGACCACTTTGAAGAATCTTCATTGTAGTTTTGAACCCTTTTGCATGGCCACTTGTAGGGAGAGTGTGAAAATGAAGGATCACACTCTCTATCTCCTCCTCTAGTACACAACGTTGGAAAATATGCCTCCTACAATGTAGTTAGCAAGTAAGGATCATCCTAATAATACTTCTTGATGTCATGAAGGAAATTCTTCTTCCTTTGTGGGGTTAAACCTTCAGGAATTACGCCTCGTACAATGTAGTTACCGACCCTATCTGGTCTAGTAAGATATGATTTGAATCAAGAAGAATTGAATTAGGTTGAGAAAACTTACCTAGATGGGTCGTTACCAAACCAGATAGGGTCATTACCGACCCTATTGCTTCATTGTTCACCTCGGTAACGATCTCCTCTAACTCAGTAACGGCCTGTCCTGCCTCGATATCGGGCTCCTCCACTTCGGTAACGGTGTTTCCAGCGTGCTCCATTCTCAAAAAAGGGTCGGTAGGTCCCTCGATAATGCATTGTGCTCCCTCGTTCAGCATGAGGTGCTCATTTGGCACGGTGTTATTGGACTCCGTGTTGTGTTCTACTGGCAACCTAGATAAGTGATCGGCTACTAAGTTTTCTGCTTCCTTCTTGTCTCTGATTTCATGGTCAAATTCATGTAACAAGAGCATCCAACGAAGTAGCCTAGGTTTGGCATCCTTCTTAGCCATAAGTATCTAACGACCTCATGGTCAGTATAAAGAATCACTTTAGAACCAACTAGATAGGAACGTAATTTCTCAAAAGCAAACACCACAACAAGGAATTCCTTCTTCGTCGTGGTATACTTACTATGCGCCTCATCAAGCGTCTTACTTGCATGATAGATGGAGTGGAGCTTCTTATCCTTCCGTTGCCCAAGAAGAGTCAAGATCCCGCTGAGTATAGCAGAGTCAACTTCATCCACGAGAAGCGAGGTTGTGTCTAATTACTAAACTAAAAGGCAAAACAAGGCAAACAAACGTATTGAAGAGGGTCGCCTCACCAATTTTGTTGAGAGTGATTTACTTGACAACAAATAAATTTATAGTCAAGGCCCCCGCTGAGTATAGGGGAGTCAAGTTCGTCCACGGGAAGCGAGGTTGTGTCTAATTACTAAACTAAAAAGAAAAGAAAAAGGGAAAACAAAAGCTAGAAACGAAGCAAAACGAGGCAAACAAATGCACCGAAGAGGGTCGATACCGACCTTGATAGGGTCGATATCGGGGTGCGAATTAAGATGAAAAACTAAGTAAACAATGAAACAAACAAGAAATTTGTAGGTCAGTACCGACCTAGGGAGGGTCAATCACGAGATACCTAGGATTTAAAACTCGACTCACAAATAAGAGAAAAATCTAGGATAAGGTCCACCACAACATAATCATGCAAATTCAAACAATATGAATCCCAAAAATCATGCCTTTAACATAAAGTAATCAACTTTCGTTGAATAAACAAGCAAATCAATCAACTCTTATAAATCAATTCACTTTATCTACTTATTTTGATCTAAAGTTCTCAACTATCGTTATCAAACTTTATCACTACTCAAGTTTATAACTTTCTCTTTCAATCAAGTCATAACCATGAATTACTTCAACTTTCATAAAAGCTCTTTCACAAACAAGTAGAAGAATAGATAAAAGGTATTCAAATCATTCATATCATCATTCATGCACAATTATGTTGGGTTTCTAACCCCAACCCCAGAATAAAAGACTACTCACTCATGATTAAAGAAAAACAAGCAAAGGAATTGAAAGAAAACATCACTTTGAATTAAACTAAAAGCATGAATTCAAACCCAAACTTGTCTTACAACACAACTTAGAACACATGAAAATCTCAAACAATTCTCTTCCTTGTGCTCCAAGCAACAAACTTGTCTTTCAAAACCCTAAAACTTGTGTCCAAACTAAACTAAGGAGAGAGAGAGATCTAAAACTTGTCTAAACAAGAGTATTTATACTAAAACATCTATCTAAAAAGTTTCCTTAAAGATAAAACCTAATAAAGATAAAAGATCTCGGAACAAAAGCATTTACTGCACTAAGTCGGTCAAATTTCACCAACACGGGGACCTCGGAATCGACCCCGTCAAGGTTGGCATCGACCTTGGAATTCCTCTTAAAAACCTCAGTACCGACCCTGGAGGGTCGATATCGAGCATGGATTGGCTTCTTCTCTTGCTTTTATTCTCCATTCCTCTCTTGGACTTCATGGGATTTCTTCTATTGCCTTCTTCTCTTCCTGCTCTTAGCTTGCTCCTCTCTTTCAGTGATCCATAAATGCTTTCATTCTGCTTCAAAAACCTACACAAATACACAAAACTAACATAGTTTCCATACTTTTCACAAAATATGTAAACTATACTAAAAAGACACACAACTCACACAAAAACAAACCTAAACAAGACTAAACACCATAGAAAAACACACTAAAACCAAGCTAAAAACACGAACATCATCCAAGCATTTTCTCATTCAAATTGTTCTGAAATCCTCAAAACTACACGCCATATATAAACATTCCACCATACGGTTATCATAGATTCCGACCACAATCCGATTCCTAGACACCTCCATTGTGGCGTGAATCCAACACATTCCATCATTCGTTTCAGATCAAAATTCAAATTGCAGTAATAGAAATCACGAATTAAGAAAATAAACTTCTCAAAGATAAATCAACTCAAACAAGTCAAAACTTTCTCAAGTTCAACAAACGAGTATATATTGTATCCCTAAAACCAAGAAACAAATCATGTAGAAAAAACCTTTCAATACACTACAACTACTAAATCACTTGTCCACAAAAAGTAACCACCTGAGGCAATCAAACCAATTAAATGAACAAAATAGAACGAGCAATAAACATTATGTGCTTTCAAAGTTTAACTTGTTTTTTTTCTTTATCTAATGTGGGAGTTTTTTACTTTAAGTCGTCTGTTGAGTCCGAGGACAACCCTGCATCTTGGTCATTTGGGCACACAAATTCCATCTACAACTGCATACTCGAGTCAATCAAATTTATTAGATTTTCTTTTATCCCTTCAAAAAGAAGCCTATTTCGTGCTTTCCATATGCCACTAACCAAACTTAACCATAGAGCCGTTTGATCTGATGAAGAAGTGGAACAAATCCTTTCCGCCTAGCCCACCAATAAATCGACCCCTTCCCCTATTGATCCAAGATCAAGACATAGCTCCCAGATCATTTGCGGCAATAAACAGTCACGCAAGGCATGTAAAGATGTTTCTACTAGACCACATACCGGGCAAAGCGGATCTAGAGCCACTTTTCTTTTGAATAGATTATTCTTTCAAGGGAGAATTTGACGACAAGCACACCACAAAAAGGATTTGACTCGCATAATGGTTTTAATCATCCAAATCTTTTTCCAAACAGTCCCATCACGATTATCAATAGAAGAAGCATCATTCATACTTGACAATTTTAGTTCAAAAATCAGGTGATACGCCGATCGAACAGTAAAATCTCGATGATATGAATAGTTCTAGATAAGTTGATTAGTGAGGTGTGAATCAACTAAGTGTTGGGCCAAAATTAGATCCACATCACAAGGGGCACAGAGCTCACGAACTCGTTCTTCATCCCACCTTCTCGCATTCCAGTCAATGAGATCCACCACCCATAGATCTGAATCAACTCCATAAAAATTACCATCAACCCAAAAAGATCCCGGTCTAGGTAGCCATTTGGCACTCCAAACGTTCATGTTACTCCCATTCCCCACTTGCCAGAACGTACCATTGTCTAGCGCCTTTCGAGCCGACATTATGCTTCGCCAAGTGAAACTTGGATTGTAACCCAACGAAGCATCTAAGAAAGACGAGTTCAAAAAGTACTTTTCTTTGAGCATTTTACCAATGAGGGAGTCTGAATTTTGAATAAGGCGCTATCCCTTCTTTGCCAAAAGAGCCAGATTAAAAGCTTCCAAATCATGAAAGCCTAAACCACCCCTTCCTTTCGTGTGGCACATTCGGGACCAACTTATCTAATGAATTTTCCTTGAAGAACTTGTATGATTGTATCACCTCATAGGAAATTGCACACGAGCTGTTCTAATTCTCAACATAATTCAGTAGGAAATTTATAACAAGACATGGCATATAAGGGGATCGATTGTACCACGAACTTGATTAACACTTCTTTTTATGCTCTTGATAGAGAATGTGCTTTCCAACCCTTCAATTTTTTCCACACTCTCTCTTTAATTTGCCCAAAGATCACCTTTTTTGACCGCCCGATCATCGTCGGTAGCCCCAAATATCTTTCATGTTTTTCAACCTTACATACATCTAGACTTCCTTGGATCTCCATGCGTCTTTGGTCACTCACATTCTTGCTAAAAGAAAGTTCAGATTTTGCGAAATTAACATGTTGTCTTGATTCAGCTCCATAATCATGGAGAATAGATGCAATTTTCGTCGCTTGTTGACAAGTAGCCTCCACAAAAATCATAATATCATCAGTGAAGAAAAGATGAGAAACCATTATCGCATTTTGTGCAATATGAAATCCTTTGAGATGACCTTCCACTTGACTCTTACGGATTAAAGCAGGCAGCCCTTCGACACATAGAAGAAACAAGTAAGGTGACAACGGATCACCTTGGTGGAGTCCTCGAGATGGGTAGAACATATCGAAAGGTCACCCATCCATGAGAACAGCAAAGGAAACCATGGAAACACATGTCATAATGAGTCGAATCCACTGTTCACAAAAGCCTTGGTACCGCATTACTTGTTCTAAAAAATTCCATTCAACTCTATCATACGCCTTTGTCATATCTAGCTTCAAAACCTTGTACCCTTTCTTCCTAGTTCTTTTGCTTTTCATGTGATGGAAAATTTCAAAACCTGAAAGAACTTTTTCATTGATTAGCCCACCCAGGACAAAAGCACTTTGAGATGAAGATAACACCTTGTCAAGCACACCTTTCAACTATTTGCTATCACCTTTGAGATCACCTTGTCCAAAATATTACATAAACTGATAGGATGAAGGTCCTTCATTCAATTAGGGTTAGTGACTTTTAGGATTAGTGAAATAAGCATATGACTCAAATTATCCGGGAAAGGCGCACCATGAAGAATATCAAGACAAAAAGAGATAACTTCCAACCCAACAATATGCTAATGCTTTTGAAAGAAAAGCATTGACATACCATCGAGACCCAGAGCTTTGGTAGGGTGCATAGAAAAAGGGCTGAAGCTACCTATTCACCAGAGAACGGACGAGAGAGCTCGGAGTTATCCAAATCCGTCAAAAATGGCGAGATTCCTTGAGGAGCCAAAGTTAATTGTGTTCTTAGATCAGACTTAAATAGCTCCATAAAATAGTTAACAACCACCTTTGTTTTGTTTGTTTTACTCCGCCACTCCACTCTTTCATTGTCTACCAATTTTGAGACCTTATTCCACCTACGCCTTCCACTTGCTTTTTGATGGAAGTATGCTAATTTTTTGTCTCCCCAAGAGAGATCCTTCACGTTAGCTCGTTGCAACCAAAGCAATTCTTCCTTGGCCATTAAATCTTGTTCTTCCTCTTCTAAAGCTCGCCTACGATTTACCCAAGATCCATGCATTCCCGTTTTCTGTAAGGCTCGAAGTTCCTCTCTAACCCCTTTAAGCTTAAGCAAGATATTGCCAAAGACCTTCTTATTCCATTCCTCTAGCTCATCCACACATGTTGAGAGCTTTCCCGTCACTCCCCCCTTCGATATTCTAAGAGCTAGGATTTCTCCATTCATTTTCGACCACAACTTGGCAACCCTCATGTTGAAGCCACATAGCCTCAAAGCGAAATGATTTTCGACCTCTATAGACCTTCTCACCTTCATCTTCCACCTTAAAACACTCCATCAAAATAGGTAGGTGATCCAATCCCTCCCGCTCAAAATGTCTAATGTTGCCTCCTGGGAAGAGCTCAAACCAATTCTCATTCGCAACTCCCAAATCCATCCGTTCTTGGATGAATTCATCACCCACCCTTCCGTTGTCCCATGTAAACTTTGATCATGAAAAAGGCATTTTGTGTAGTCCGCAATAATCAAAAGCACCCCTAAAATCCAGCATGAAGGAGCAATTAGTCGGGACACCACCTTCTTTATCCTCCCCATGAAGGACTTGATTAAAATCGCATATACAAAGCCACACACCATGCTCATCCTCTGCTAGTTTTTGAAGGAGGCGCCAAGACTGATGTTTATCCTCTTTTCTAGGACAACCATAAGAGCCCGTCAAACGCCAAATTCCACCCCCTTCTTGAATTCTACCTTGGCATCAATGTGGTGTCTTGTATAGGATTGTACTGTGACGCTCACATCTTCATCCCAAAGCAAGCAAAGACCTCCCAAACTACCAACCGCATTCACCGTGAAGCAACCTTGAAAGCTAATTTTATGTTGAACCTCCTCCATTTTGACTCCATCACACCTAGTTTCCATTAATAACACAATTTTTGGGGCCTCTCGTCTCGCTAAACTAGTGAGCATTGCAACTGCCCGGGCCTTCCCCAATCCTCGATAGTTGTAGCTTAAAGTATTCATAATGCTCAGTAAGGGAGACACTCTGTCTCCCCGCCGATTCCTGTGGACTTTGATTTTTTTACCCATTATCTCTTCTTCTTCAATTTCCATCAACTCCACTTCACGTTCTAATTTTCTTTTCTCATCTCTCTGTTCAACAGATTTTTTGTTTGATGTAGGCATCCTAGCTCTTGTGTTCCATGTATGATTTTTCTTTTGAGTAGTGTTGTTCTCATGCTGACCATTGCCATTACCCAACTTCAAAGCTTTTCCTTCTCCATTGTGGATTGGGACTTGAGTCTGACTTTTAGTCCCCTCCTCCAGCACTTTTGTAATAGAATTCTCGCTTATCGACTTGTTTTGTCCTGAGTTGGTCGACACGTTATCATTTAGGATTTCCCCTTTGTTCTTTTCTTTTGCAACAGTCGCACCACTAACATCAGTTATGGTCAAGCACTTTTGCAAATTAATCTCATCTAGATCTTTATTCCGAGTACCAGATTCTTGCTCAGAATGAACCTCATCAGAATCATTACTTTCTTCGGTCTTTTTTTTTTCTGCAAGCAGATCAAACGTGATTGTCTGGCTCTTTTTTCACTACCTCTCCTTTATGAGTCTCTCCTAGTTTGCCCCCTGTACAACCAAACACTCATTCTCCTTATCAATTGCAGTTCGAATCTAGTTTTGTTTTATCAGTGACGCCCTTAACAAGTCCTCGTATTCTTCGTGAAGCTCCTTCGCTCCTCATCTTCACAATCCAACTCAACATGGCCTACCATACCACATGAATAGAAAAAATTCAGTAACCTCTCATATTTCAATTTAGCCCATACCTTTTTGCCTTCAATTTTCATCACCATTCCACGACGAAGCAGATTTGTGACATCAACTAAGACTCGGACTCGGATGAATTCTGAGCAAACTATCAGATCTTCATCAGTGATCTCCTCCCTGCCCCAAATCTTCTTCCAATGGCTTCCACCGTCTCAACCGTCATGGCAGTTAGTGGCAAATCGTACACTCGGATCAAGAAGAATGCCATATCTACCACAATATTTGATGGTTGTTCAAAGCCAGGTTCCTTCAACACCAATTGAGCTTTATCAAAAGACCATGGTCCTTCTTTACAAACCTTTTCTATGTCTCCAACCGATGCAAAGCGAAACATGAACAAGTTGTTTCGCAATTCCCTGAACACGAACCCGTTTTTGAGTCGTCGTTCTCCTTTCACCGTCGAGTGCAAAGCATATGCATTGAAAGGAAGTCTTGTTAGCAATTTCCCGACCAAAACCAATCCCAAATGAATTTTTTTCTCAAATCACGACCCTTCTATCTCAATACATTCATCATCCGTTAGACGAAGGTTTTTCACTGATTCAATTCTTCCATCTCCCTTTCTCTCTTCAAACCCGATCCATGCATACAATCGAACTTTGGTGAACCCTACACAAGGATGGAAGGATCTCCCTAACTCCCACGACCGATGACCGAAGAGAAGCCAAAGCAATTAGATAACCGTCAAGAGAAGTAGTTATCATGATCGCCCAAGATGCCCTAGTGATAACGGTGATTTCGTTGTTCAAATCACGGTTATGCAAAAGAATCCAAACTAACTTAAAATCGTAGTCTTAAGGAAGTCCGAGTCGAATCCACAGGGAGACCTATTGATCGTTTTGTATGAATTTTGTGTCAAACAATTAACAAGGGGTTTTTGTATTGTAATTAAGAATGCAAAACTAACAAATTAACAAGTTTGTGAATAACAATATTTGGGAAGATAGCTGAGGCAAACAAATATTCACAATCCTATGACAATTTGATCCTTGATTTCACCTCAATATCACATGCAATGGAATTTCCAATTCCTTTTCAATTCTAACTAACAACACAACCAAATACTATTGGTTTTAACTAATTAAACAACCATGAAACCATCGATGATTCAATTTAATAGCAGCAGTAAGGATAGGAATATAAGACGATACAATTCTAGTATTAAACAACCAACTTTTACCCTAGAATGCAAAACAAATCTGTTCTGCATAAGACAAGCACAACTAGATACTAGTACGATGCAGTTGCTACTATGAACTAGAGATGCTCAACCAGTAGCACTCTAGATCTATCAATAGATTCAATAACAACAAACCCTAGTTGATCAGGCTAGAAACTATTGAAATGAATCATAAAAATTCAACCAAGAGAGAAGATTAAATCCAAGCAATAGATAAGGAATTAGAAATCTCACAACTTTATTTAAAACGATCATTTAATTGTCTGACTAAGTAAAGAGGCTTAGTTCTCTGTAGAAATTATGAAAAACCTAGAATGAAAATATGAGAATTAGAATGAGATATATGAGAGGTGCAACTCTCATAACCTAATATAACAATCTAGGTCTCCAAAAGTATATCCAAAAATACATAAGTCGGAATAAAGCTGATATTACTAAGACCAACTAGAATAGAACACGTGGCTAGCAAGAGATCTCGCGCTGTCAGAGGCGGCGGGAGTTGCCTGGCTGGCGGCGTGTGCCGCCAGCAACTCGGTTCAGAATTCGGTAACACTTCGGGGCTGTTTTGACTCCCTTCGAGTTGGAATTTGGACTCGAAGTAAAAAAATGAATTGTATCTCTTTGAATTGGCTTTCCAATGATACCAAAATCAACTTCATCCGACGATTATAGCTCCCGAACGTACCCTCACAAGACAAAGGTGTTGAACCAACAAGCCCAATGATAACCCGAATTCAAGCGTTCTTTCCCCGATTTCCATTCCTTTCACACTTGTTCACTTTAAGACCAGTAAAACAACATAGAACAAATGCAAAACCCAAAACTCCTAGACACTCTAATAAATTAAAGAAACTAACTAAAACTACCTAAAAACAACGCAAAAGAAACGAAAACATGCATCCTAAATACTATCCATACCTAGAGAGAGTTTTTGATGTACCAGTGTAATTAGGTTATACATTAAAACTATGATAAATCATCTTCTCCATTTAATTCTCATAACCAGGTACTAGCGTCAGATCAATACTAGTACAACCTTTATTCTGTCTAGGCTCAGCCAACAATGCAACAAACATTTCATATGTCTCCCTATGAGAATTCTATTGGTAATAGTGAGGAACAAAACCCTTAGAAACAAGATGATACCTCGCGTCATCTACAAGAATAAGGTTCCTATTCTTGCACTTTCGAATAGGAAAACGTAATTCTTGCGAGTTAAATCTCGGCATTGACTTGCAAAACTCAACAAATTGCTCAATGCGAGCAATAAACTGGTCATTCAACAATCTATCGATAATATGCAAATACATCCACTCACACATTTTTTACCTGTAAAAATATATGCAATGTATTTCATTTCAAAGTAATAAATAGCGATCATGTGGCTGTTAATTAGTGACCACGTGGTCGTTAAGTCAGATTTAGTGACCATGTGGTCGCGAATTAGCAATAAGTCAAGGGTCGTGCAGTGGTGTGCACTATAGTGCACCCACCCTTAGGTAACGACTAGGGTCGTGCGTCATAGTATTTAGCGACCATTTGGTCTCTATTTAGCGTCCATGTGGTCGCTAAATTTCAAAATAATGCACCCCTAACACTTGTTATTTATTCTCTAACTAACTTTTTTTAGTAATTAGCGACCACGTGGATGCTAAATAACGTCTTCATGGTCACTAAATGTCAAATTAAGTTACTAAATAAATATTGAATAATACGATGACAAATTATTCTCAGCATATATAACATATTCTTCTAAAGTTATTTACAATAACATATACGATAGAAACAATATTTCTTTCTTGGTCGCTAAAATTCGCAACTGCGTGATCGCTAAATATTGCTGCCAAAATTTTCCATTAGCAACCATTGCTCATGTGGTCACTAATTTAGCGACCACGTTGTCGCTAAGATTTTCTGAGTTGGATTTGGCGACCATATTTTGTGGTCACTAAATTTTATTGGCACTAAATTGTCAAAATGTAGTCTATCACGCAATAAATGATACTTGAGTATCAAATAAACCATTTATCTGAAATAACTCAAATAAAAAAATTGTTTTAAGTTATAATTTATAAAATAATTAAATATTATTTTAACTTAAAAAATACAAAACTAACGGTTATCTTAACAAAAATCGCAATTAAGAGTACAAGTTGGACTATTTCAAGAGTTTGGGATACCGACTGAAATAGCTTTTCTCGGGACACCGTTCAAAAATCGAAAATTTCTCAGGACACCATCCAAAATTCCAAAATATCTGGGTATGAAAACGGAATTTTCAGTAAAACAAAACAAAATAAAATAAAATGACTAAAATTTAAGGACTAAATAAAGCAATACTGCAAAATGGAGGGACTCGTGCTAATTTTGCCTAACCAGGGACGCCACTTCCAGAGTTCCAGTCCACCACCAATCTCCGCGCCAAAAGTTGAGAGAGAAACCCGAAAATGGAGCTGATGAGAGTGGCGATCTCAGCATCTCAGAGGGGGAAATTGATATCGACGGGCTACACCTCTGTCTCTTCTCTCTTGTCCGTCTCTCCCTCTCAGCTTTCTCGAGGTATCGTTCCGTAAAGGTCTCGTCCAATTTCTCCTATTTCTTATGTTAATCGAGTTTTTCTTCCGTAGTCTTCTCTACTGAATTCTCGCACTGCTCCATGGCTCCAACTTCTTACCTCTTTTTCCTTCTTCATGTACTCAATTTTTTGATCATTGATGTCGGCCAATGGCTCCCTGTCTCTACCCATTATTGTAGGGCTAACATAGTACTGTGAATTTCTAATTTCAATTATCGTGCTAAAAAACTCGTATTTTTGGGAACCCTAGAAATTGGAGATGTCGGTGCGCCTATGTGAATGGAGATAACACACGATTGACATTGTAATCGATTGTAGTATTTTCTCTTCTGAAGTCCGTTAATAAAAACCTATTTTGTTCAGATTTGAGCATTTCTGAAATCGAAGCAAATGAAATACTGAAGGCTGCATCCCATGGTAGCAGAGTGGATCAAGCTGATAAACATGCTGTGATCAATGGTAGGTCTAATTTCAATCTTTTTGATGGTTTGTTAAACTGTTTTGTTAAATTGCATTTACAAATTATAATGCTTTTAGATTAATAATCCCTTAAAAATGGTTTCTTGTAACTCGAAATCCTAGCATCTAAATAAACAATGTCAGATTTCATACTCGCCTGCGATGGACAATGTGCACCAGGGTGGAGAACTGAGCAACTGTATACTGTAGTTGTAGAATGAATATCACTTATTGTTCTCCTACTCTGAACCAGACTTCACAACTAGTATACTAGATACAATTGTGTGTATCAAGAGTTATATTTTCCCCAGTAATGATTTCTCCAGGTATACTGTCAAATTTATTTATTCTTGAACTTTATTAAAGATATCATTTGCACTCTGACATAGGTGCTCAGAGTGCATGGGACATGTTACATGAGGAGGATTTCTCCACCCGCATTACCACCTCTTGCTCTGATCTGGACAATATCCTCGGAGGAGGTATAAGCTGCAAAGAAGTTACTGAGATAGGTTAGTCATTTCTTTCATTTTCATCCAGAGGTGCATAATGCTCTAATCAGTGCAACCCCTTCTTCATTACTAGATTTAAACTGTGTTTGTGGAAAATAACTTCCATTTACTTTGTAGGTGGAGTGCCAGGGATTGGAAAAACACAACTCGGGTATAGAGCTATGAGACAATTTATAGTTTTCATTTCCTTTTTTTTTGTTATACCTGCCTTATTTGTTATAGTTTTCTTTTATTTAGGATTCAACTTGCGGTCAATGTTCAAATACCACTTGATTATGGTGGGGTTGAAGGAAAAGCAATTTACATTGGTGAGTGTGTATCACCTAGAATATCATGATTCTGAACCTAAGTTTCAGACTAAGACTTGAGTGTGCGTGATGTGCAGACACAGAAGGGAGCTTTATGGTGGAGCGTGCTCTTCAGATTGCTGAAGGATGTGTAGAGGATATGTTGAGTAGCAGTTATGTCAAATCAAGAGATGGCCAAGCTAACCACATTGTGCTTGATCCCAAGCAATTCCTGGCTAACATATACTACTTCCGCGTCTGCAGTTATACTGAGCAAATCGGTCTAGTAAACCATCTGGAAAAGTTCATTTCCGAGCATAAAGATGTAGGTGCTATGATTAATAGTACACCTGTCTGTGAGACATGTCAATCTTGTGGTATTTGTATATCTGCGTAGTCCTTGCATCATCCAACCTCAATTTAAGCTGTCAATGCTTCTTCTAAGTACCTGAACCCCGCATCAGAAGTAGCTAACATGTCATAAGCTAATAGAGTTACACTCCTCCTAACCACCTCACTTAAATTTTGATTAAATGTTTACGTCCAATCTCAACCCTCTGCAAAAAATAATTCTTTTTCTGCAATTCTTACTTTCTACAGGTTAAGATTGTGGTTATTGATAGCATCACTTTTCACTTCCGTCAAGATTTTGAAGACTTGGCACTTAGGACCCGTGTGCTTGGCAGTATGGCTCTGAAGCTGATGAAACTGGCACAGAAATTTAATCTTGCAGTAAGACAATGCTTCCCAATTCATATTGATTTCCTGTCTCTTACATCAGTTTTACAGTTCTTGATTGCATAGATTTCTCTTCCTCTTCTTGGGGGCTTCTAAGGAGTCAGCACAAGACTCATTGATCATATGTGACTTATTTTTTAAATGCATCAGTTAGGAAGTAGGAAGAAGATTTTCAGAGGGGGTAATTTGCTGTTTTCAGCTTTAGTAGTGCTGAATAAAGAAAAGGAAGATTTCGAAGGTGTTGGAAGAAGATTCTGATTTTGTGTCGGAGTGGTTTTAGGTCAATTATATATCTGGATGTATCTATTGGGATTCACTACTTATAAGTGAGTCTGAATGGCTTTATGAGTGTAGAATAGAAAGAGGAAGAGAATATTTTCTACATTGCATTAGATACATCACTATGTGTACCATATTGCCTATTGGCAGTTTGGAACAGTTAATAATGTCCAAAAATTACAATAACAGCGAATTAACAAATTGATTATATATGTTCTAGAATCCTGGTGATGTGAATCGCTTTTGGAAATATTAGTGCATTGTGCTCCATTATATTTTGGATATGAGTTGGTTACAAAAATTAGACACAATAGCTTTCCTGTTTCTTTTCAAATGTTGTTTTATCTAATCTTTTGTCATTCGTGGTTTGTGCATAACAATCTTTTGCTTTGCCAATAGGTCATTCTATTGAATCAAGTGACGACCAAGTATGTGAATGGTTCATATCAGTTAACTCTAGCACTAGGTAAACACCTTTGCCAAAAAAATAGTGTCTTTTGTTAGTTGTTACCTCCTCTTGGCTAGTTAACTTTTACTTTTCACTATGATGTCATCAATCAGTTGCTTAAATCTCTGGAGTTGTTTTCATTTCTTCTGCTGATCAGGTGATAGTTGGTCGCATGCTAGCACTAACAGGCTGATCTTGTACTGGAATGACAATGAGCGTTGTGTGTACATTGACAAGTCACCCTCTCTTCCATCAGCGTCGGCATCCTACTCTGTCACAGACAAAGGAATCCGAAATGCTACTTCAATATCTAAAAGAATCAAACTCAATTAAGCTGCTGTCTTGCTTTGCCTTTTCTATGCATGCAAAAAGTTCTGTTGCAATGCGTGTCAATGCAAGTATAAATTGGCTAGAATCCACTGTGGACTCGGTCAGTGCATTTATAAAGGACTAGTAAATCAGATTTAGTAGCTTTCTAATGTCAAATCTTTTTCAAGAGCTCTTTTTCGGTAATCTTGTCGATTTCTTTCCAGAGGGTTTCCTAAGATTGAGAAAAATAAAATGTATAGATACAAAAATAATTAATTTCTTAGATTAATTTACAAAAAATCAGTCCTAATTGCATTCTAGCCCCTAATACAAACAGTTCAGGTCAGTGATAATTTTTTTAGTTCTACTAGAATAAATTGTTGTACATAACATAGCACACTAACCCCTTTTGCACCACTCGAGGCGCTCCTACATTTTCGATGTGGAATTCACAAACCATCCAAATACTTGCAATGTTATATTGTTTTCAATGAATCACCTACATCTCTTAATATTTTAATGTTGTTGAAAAATGTTAAATTACCATTTAGTTACGAGTCAAAAACTTAAAACCACATGTCCAATAGGTCATATTCCACTTAGTCACTCAATTTATGCATATTTATTTTGAACCACCCAATAAAGCATCTCCGATTCCTCAATACAATCTTCCGTCAAGGTTGTCATTAAAATTGTGAAAAAACATGTATAATATCGATTTAAATGGCCTTAACTATTGATTGATAATAGCCAGTTGTCTAGGGAATTTCTTGTAAGGCCATGTGCAATGGGGCTTTCTTAAGGGTAGTTAAGGGGTACTTGTTCAACTTTTTGGGTAAAAAAAAAATTGCTAAGCACCCATCCAACTAGTGCTTGTTAGGGGTGTTCAACGGGTCGGGTCGCCTGCGACCCGCACCGACCCGACCCACAATTTGCGGGTTGCGGGTCGACCCGCGACCCAGCGGGTCGAGTTGCGGGTCAAATTTTTTTATTTTGCGGGTCGTGGGTCGGGTCGGGTCAAACCCGCGCGGGTCGCGGGTCGACCCGCGACCCGCAATATTTTTCAAAATATATATTTTTTTATAATTTTATTAATGTATAAACTATTTTTTTTATAAAAAATCGATGGATTTACGGGTCGACCCGCAAACCCGACGAGTTTTTTAAAAAAATATATGTTTTTGTGTTAAAAATTATTATTTTTAGTTAAAAATTAATTTTTTTAGGTAAAAAAATTAGTTTTGACCCGATTGACTTAGTCAAACGGGTCAAGCGGGTCGACCCGCGACCCGCGGGTCAGGTCGCGGGTCAAAGGTCAAAAAATTTGCGGTTCGCAGGTCGACCCGCAACCCGCAATTTCGGTCGCGGGTCGACCCGACCCGTGAACACCCCTAGTGCTTGTACAAGCACTCATCAAGCACTCCATTAACTTCTAACCAATAATTTTTTTTGTCACATTTCATTCAATGAATTCATTTTATTTGTTTGCCTGGATGTAAATGGGTGTTTACAAGTTCCAATTGAGTTGCTCTATTGGAGTGAAAAAATAAATGAGTGCTTGTGTAAGTTGAAAGGAGAGAAAATACTATAATAATAGTTAAGTAACCTTAAGTACCTCAAATAAGAAACCCCATTGCATATGGTCTAAATGGCCTTGCTTCTTCCATTGTCATGGAGATCGATTGCTCAAAGTAGAACGTTGGTGCTCGATTCCTCAGATCGATTTTCCTTATCGGTTTTAATTCTCCATAAATTCGATTCCTTGTGCAGGTTAATCGATTTCTTCATAACTTCGATTCCTCAGGCAGGTTTAGTCCATAAACAACATGATCGATTTAATTGATTTCCCCCATTTGTATGTATGAACCCTAATTTCCCTCATTTTTATTGTTGATTATTGTCCTGTTTGTTGTTTGTATAGGATGTTGGACTCAGATTGTTGAAGCTATAAGAGTTGTGAACTAAGGAAGTATGAGTTCCCACCTACATATCCCAAACTTAGTGAACTAGAGTAGGACTTGGACAATAAGTTGGACCTCCTCATAGAAGTGAGCAGCCCCCGGTCAAATGCTGATACATTTTACAATATCATCCAAACACTACGTTAGCAAAAGAGGGAGCTTGAGCGCAAGATTTGGGATTTGAATGCCATGGAGATGAATTGGGATTACACAAAAAAGGTTTTATGTACAAGGGTTGAGGTTCTTGAATCTGAGAAGAAGAGGTTGGAAGAAGCAAACGGCAGCTTGTTTAGGTACATTGTCTAGGGTTGAGGTTAGGTATTTCTATGGAATGTTATTTAGACTAGTGGAGAAAACAAGATTATATTTTGTAGAATGATGGTGTGTACTAAAATTGTTGTTGTATGTAGGGTAATTTGAGAAAACATGCCTTGTCTTTTCTTGCTATCTTTATTGAATTACAAGCATGTTGTATAGAAAAGAGGCTACCAAAGTAGGTCTTAATTGTCAATACAAGCACGAACAAGTTTACCAAAAGTTGCTATAATGCATTGATTGTCATAAAGCAACCATCTAACCAAAACAAGTCTTTACCATCCACTTAGTAGCATCACTTAAATTTGGAGAACCGTGAAATATGTCTGAAGCTAACAATATAAAGAACTTTGGAATTTGATAACATCAACTAAGCAAGTCTTAAGCTATGGAGAACCATGAAATAAGCTAAGGACCACGATTACTGACATGCTTCCTAGGTGAACGCCTAAGCAGAGATGCAAGAACTTCCTTGGTCGCAATCATCTTGTGCCTGAGCACTGGAATAGTTTCACTTTGAGGGGTGATCTAACTACCTACAACTAGTGATTCTTGACCTCTTCCTATCATAACTCTAGAAGACAACACAACTTACAATCCTTAGGTGACTTGAGAAGCAATTGCGCCCCTTTGGAGCAGATGAAGACACAATAGTTGTTTGGGTTACCACACCACAACCTAAATCAACATTTTGGTTCTAACAGAAAACCACAACATGAACACACATATTAGTAGCCAAAAGTTTATAACAAAAAAGTCACAATATACCAAAACAACAAAGCCAGAGAACCAACAACATCATTTAGTGGATATCTTTCAAATTTACCAAAACAGAAAAAGCCACAACATACCATATGACAATTGCTTCCAAAGGTGAAATTTGGGATTTGTTGTTGTGTACAACCACCAGCAACACCAGGAAAAGACCCCTAGGAATATGACTCAACACTCATATTAAGACACTAAATTTATGACTAATTGTTCCAAAAGTACGAATATCACAAAAAAAAAATTACTTTTCTTGCGCACTTCCTTTTCTAAGTACAAAAATAGGCAGTATTTGGATTACTTGGCTTACCACAAATGTTTGGAACCTTTGGTAGGATTTTGCACCTATTCTTGTAATGACCAAACTGCCCACAATGAGAGCACCTTGATTTGCCTACAACTCTTCACCTCTTCTTGGCCTTTTGTGCAATATTCTCTTCTCCTAACTCTCTCCTTTTAGTCTTTCTCAGTCTTCCAGGTTGTACAATTACATTGGAGGTTTCGTGGGGCTATTGATTAGTCTTCTCACATCGGAGTTCTCTGTGCATTAGGTTTATCACTACACCATATACCCCCAAGTAAGCCTCCTTGTGGTAGAAGGGATGTACATACTCTATTAACTAACGCCTATCTTTTAGAAGAAAAGACATTTCATGACAACATGGTATCCTAGTGAGATCCCATTTGTAGCATTCACTACTTTTGGCACTCAACTAACAACATACGTCCTCCCTCTGTCATCAACCTCAAATCTTTCTTCTCCACCCCAAATAGGTGTACAAATCCTCAAATCATGTTTTACAACCTCTATTCTTTCAAGAACATTTGGAGTGAATTGCCCCCCTGATACTTCCTAATAACTTCACGCTTCTCTAAAAACCTCTTCATGGCTTTTCTCTTAATCCACTCAAACATAGATAATACTAACAACTCTCTTCCAATTAATATTCATGAATTAAAACTCTCACAAATGTTGTTGAGTAATATGTCTGACTTATTGTAAGTCTTCAAGGCATGTCTAGATCAACAACTAGGATTTTCTTCCACCAAGTATCTATAAGTCTCTAGATTATCTAAACAATCATGGACATATGCATCACTGCCCTCATTCCATTTCCTAATGGTAGTTGCATCATCCCAAACTTTACCATATTAGAGGACCTTAGCACCACCTTGTGCCATCAACATAGCTTTGAACCTACCCTTCGATTGTTGAAAGTATGTGATAATAATACTATGATCTCTTTGCACAACATTTATGAAAGCTCTTAATTTCCATTGTGGTTCATCTTTCTAATTCTCTAGGTACTTTTGAGCTAGCCATTTTGAAGTCAATTTTGTATTCACATGTTGGCATCTACACTCATGTTTTCCTATAAAACTCTTTAATTGAAAAGTTCCATCAGATCCCATTTTCCTAGGAGTAGCCTTAAACCCACACAATACTTTCTTACAAACACATTTTCCTAGCATATTTCATGCTACACTTACACCTAAACTTACATTATGCTAAAACCTTTGTCTTATCATTGTGCAAGTAGTAGTAATCACCCTATTCTCTATGGAATATTGCCTAAGAGCCCTTTTAAAAATCTCATTAGAACCAAATAGCATGCCAATCTTGAAATCTTTTTTTTTTCTTGATAAAGTCTACCAGTGGGTTAAATTTATGATACCTTGAATGACTAGGGCCATTTGAGCCACTCAAAGAATCATCAACAACTTCCTCATCATCTAAATTCTAAACAATTATCATCACTAGTTGGCTCTAACTCTAAACCCCCACCCCTAAAATCACAAACATCACCATCATCTTCATCTTCACTATTTGTGAATTTATTCGCATTAAGCTTTGATGGAGTTCCTGACCCTGATACAACCTCATCTTCATCTTCACTTTTGAACTGTCTTCTAGATCTGGGTTGGTAGGAGTGTTTAGGGTTGTGCTCGTCTCAAAGACTTGGGAGATATATGTTGGTATGGTATTTTCAATGGGTGTAGTAATGGGCTCGGATGTACTTGGGCCTTTCTTTCTCAAATCATATGGACTAGGCTCATCATCTTGCACACGATATAAATGGATTATCATATCATTTCCAACTACATTAACCACGTCTATGACTCTCCACCTATGTATCTTAGCCCATTTTGTAGGATAATTCTAGGTTGTGGATGTAATACTCGAATAATTTTCATAATTTAATGTTTCTCGAAATTTGTGTTGGGATTGCTTAGCTATTAAGTAATCTCGGGGAGACCTTACATAATATATGCTTGGAAAAGCGTTCTCGAATTAAGTGATGTTTGGATGTAAATGGGTAATTTTGATGTGTCTCGAAAAACATGTCCGGGTTACATCGCTTGTAAGTAAGCTCAGATAAGTTTGTTTCTTAGTTGTTAAGTAATCTCGTTTCTTAGTGGAAAAAAGATAGACTTGTAAAATTTTTGATCTTATCCGTTTTAATAGATATTCGTGCCATGTTATCTTATCTTATATATTTGTGTGTCATACATATCTTTCTTCCTCAATATTCGTGCCATGTTATCTGATCTTCTAGATTTATGTGTCATGCTTATCTTTCTTTATCAATATTCGTGATATATCTTCTAGATTTGTGTGCCACGATCTTTATCTCTTATACAAGCTGAATTGAATTTGTCTTCTTCCATTTTTCCTATATAAAGCCAACCCTCCCTTCCATATTTTACATTCCAACCTTCCTCTCATTTTCACCCTCTTCCTTCTCTTCCTTTCTTTATTTTCGTCCACCATCAGCATCTTGTCTTTCTTCTTCTTAAAAAACAAGGTGAGGAGTCTTGATTTGGAACAACCAACGTGCCTTTCGAGTGTTAGAGCAAACCGTTCTCTAAGTAGTGGTCTTTTGGTGCTTAATCCATTAAAGGAACAACCCTTTCGTCTTTGAAATTGTTCTGACAAGTCCATGTTCTATTCAAGAGTTGAAATTTCAAATCAAGAGGTAAGTCGCCTAGACTTGCTTAGTTATCAGTTTTGATGTGTGTTGGATGTGTAGATATGATGTGTAGAGATTTATTTTGCGATTCGTTCCCGTATTTATTATACATCTATGTGAGTAAATCGATATTTTGAAGATATATTATTAGATGATTAATATGTCGTATGTTATTTGATTTATGAAACTTGGCATCTACCGGAGCAACGATGCCTATGGGATGATCGGTAAGGTGGGAGACATCCCTCGCTTAGTTGTATGGCAGGGAGAGCCCCTTCAAAATTATAATAAAATTTTTGGCAAGTGCTCTAGTAGATGCTTGACCAGGGGTAAGAAGGCGAATTGTTCTGGTGATGGGTGGTTCGGAGTAACAGTTGAGGCCGCCGACCACTACACCCCGTTCCGGCTGGAGAATTCCACGATCGTTATGTAAATTGATATGGTAGATAAGAATTTCCGGCTGAAAGAATGCCCCAATTTCTATTTAAATTGATATCGGTAGATAAGAATTATTGTGACTTGTGGTTGATTTGATATTGAAGTGAAAAGTGAATGAGGTGATAGTAAAGTGAAATTATGTGAATAATTAGTATTCATTGTATGACTTTAAGTATTATTATGTGCGTTTTATGATTGTTGTGCGCTTGTCTGCTGTTGTGAATATACTATATGTGAGCTATTCTATTACTATTCTTATTATGTATTTGAATAAATTGATTTTGCTATTGCATATTGTGTTTACTATTTAGTGCATATTGGAATTGTTAGCTAACCCTTCGGGGATTTGTATTTTTTTTAGTTACAGGTAAGGACAAGGGACTCATGATGAAACCTCGACAGAATGATGGTACGAGTCGTTGAAGGCCGTTTCATTAAGATTGGGTTCAGTGGGGTGAGTTGGTTGTTCTTATTTTGCGTAACGTTTTGTTTTGGTTAAGGAAAGAGTAGTATGATGTCAATAAAGGGTTCATAAGTTGTGTTGTAGTTTATGTCAATTGGGGAATTCATGTATGTTTTCGATACATTGATTATATAAATACAGGTTGGATGTTTTCTTTGTATTTTCTCGTCGTGCCCGAGTTGTAAGATCCGCGTGAACTCGTTGTCAGGTTAGCTCATGTGGACCCATGTGTTGTCTACTGCCGAGTAGCCCCCCTGTATGAAGTCAAGGTGTTACAAATTGGTATCAGAGCCAGTTTGACAACAAGGGCACCTGAAGCTGACCAACAAGTGTACTCGAGGTCCAACTTAAGATAAAAATTCGCCAGTGATTTTAAAGTTTTTAATGGGTAGTCATATTGCATCTACGTGGATAAATGACACGCCGCGACTTCTCCCTCATCAGTTGAGGATCTCATGTAGAATAGTAAGTTGAGTTGATAACTTTAGTTAAAAGTAGACTTTGATTGTAAGAGTTTCATTTGGAGATATCTCCACAGACTAGAGCTAAATCTGATAAAGATGGTAAACAAGGAATCATGGTCAAGAGAGATTATTGTTGTTGGAGAACCATGGAATGTTTCTTTTCAAAAAGAGTAATATGTTGGTGGTATGTTTTCTAATGAATATTGGGTATTGGTCTAATGATCAAGTGTTTGAACTCAATGTAAAAGGTAACAAAAGAGCTTAAAATAGGAAGGGTAAGGTAATTCTAGAGCAGATTCTGCTTAACCACTTAAGACTCAAGATTGATGGTGGTCATATTTGAGTCAAGAATGACGATTGAAGATGGATGATGTTCGAATTGAGAAAACGTGAGCATTGTTTTTAGGAAATGAACCGAGGATGCAAGGTGGAGAATAGGAAGAGAAGTAGTTAAACTTCTTTGGAATTGATTATAGGAAGATTATGAGATGTGATTCGGTTAAAGACTTGACAATGTTAAGCTATATAGTTATTGCATACATGGACAACATGATTAAGATAATGTAAGTGTTAACTTTGATGTCATCTGCTGCAAAGTCGTTTAAGGAAAGGTAGAAGAGGAAGGACTTAGTATGGTCTAGGGCATGAACTAGTATTGGAAACATCCCTGTCAAAGTGGTTAACTAACAAGTTGAGACAACTTTACAAATATGTCAATAAAGGAATGACATTGGGTGTGCTATTGTGGGGAGTGGAAGATGGAAAACTCTAGCATAAAGATGCTTCTATTGTAGGAAGAGTTTGTGGACTAGTAGTGGCGCCATAGTTTGCAGTACCATTAGATGTTGATGTTGTTATCGAGCCATCTGGGTGGGATTTCTTCTAGATTTGAGAGGCACGAGAGCTGCGCCTAATCAGAATGTTGTTGCAGGGAATCTAGGTTAGTCTGGGAAATTGCAGAGACAACCGAGATCAAAGGTAGTTGACTGTATGTTAGAGAAGTAGGGTCAAAGGAGTTAGGTCAGTAATAAGTGTGGAAAAGACTTCCAAGTTGTGCAGTGATGGATATGTGAGGTATTGGTGATCTACCTTTCAGGAGGACAAGGAAAGAGTACGCATTTAGAATATACCTGATGTTTGTAAGTTGAGGATGTTAATTCCGGGATTAGCTTTCAGGATTACCACCTTAGAGTGAAGTAGATTATAGTAGTGAATTGGAGTTGGAGAGGAGACCAATATATATAAGGTTTTGAATCGTATAGTTTCGAGGAAGGATATTTTCCTATGATTGTGTCCTAATTACTAAGAGTTGAACTGAGTGATTATTATGAATAGAGACTTGTTAGACCAATTGCAAGGAGCCATGGTGTTTTCAGAAATGGATTTGATAGAGAAAGTGGTTAAAATTCGAGAGAGTATGATACTTGAACAGAATTATCATCAATCTTAGGTAGATGAAGTAAAAGTACAAGTGTAGTAAAAAGGGTTGCCTACTCGTGAAGTTAAAAGATTTGGGATGAAAGGGGAGTTGAGTCATTGGTACATTGGGCCATTTAAGATTCTCGAAAGGGTAAGTGAGGTGGCCTACAATCTAGCATTGCTACCAACCTTGGATGGAAGCAATTCAAGGACACTCTGATTAGAGTTATGTGAGAATTAAAGCTTCACATAAGGTTCATAAGAGAGTAAGGGTTGGTATACCATGATTGAGGGTAAGGAAAATTTGAGTAGAGTTGAAATTTCCTCAAGACCACAAAGACCAAGAGTTCCAAAGGAAGATGTAAGTAGGCTAGGGTCACAACAGTGGAGCACATGGTTGGAAACTTATACCAAATGGTTTAGTATAAGGAGAAAAGCAAGTGAAAATGAGAAAGGGAAAAGTCTGGAAATGGATCCAGTTTTAGTCGATCGCAGGGGTTTATGGTTGTGTTAGTAGGGCTATTGGAGAGTTGCAAGTTATTGATTGCGAAAGGATATGCATATGATATAATTTATAGAAAGAGATGTAGCCTAGTAAAAACACTAATAGGGACATGAGGATCAAGAGATAAATGGCTTTATGAGTAATTTGGACAAGGATGATGGTAAGGAAAGATTAATCCAATGTGAGTTAGGGATATTATCCTATATGTAAGGAGAATTTAGCCTGTTAACATGAGTTGTGTTGTTTAGTGTTAAGTGTACGGTTTAGTTGAGACATGTCCTTAAGAGTCTTGTAGTGCAGGTTTTTCCTAGATAGCTAAGTCAAATGAGCATTGGAATATATCTTCATGAAGAAAATTGTGGAGTAAAGAAATGTCGATGATATTGATTCAGTGGACTCAACGAGGAGTTGAGACGGCCGCTTGGGAGACTAATAGGATTATATCTAAACCCAACACAATCATGCATGTCTAAAATATGAATTCGTAGTTTGAATGTTTGAAGATCATATCTATCTATCTTGTGCTTAATTCCTTTGCGAAAGTTGAGGCATATATCTTGCGATTAACTCAAAAGCGAAAGTGTAAGGTTGATTGTTTGATTAATTCTAATAGGATTATTTGCGAAAGTTGATATTCCTAGGTTGAAGGATAGATAGAAAGTTGTTTAATTTGCGAAAGTTGATTGAATAACTTGAATTGTTTGCGAAAGTTGACTCTTCTATGATCTAAATTGCATGATAGTTGTGAATTCTTGTTGGAAGCATGTATGATTGTTGTTGTGGTAGCCCTAGCCCTGAAATTCGTCCTTTATATTGATTTAAAACTCGTGTCTTTGCTTCGATCTTGACCCATAAGTCATGCTCGAGCCTTTAGTTGTGTTTGTGTGAGTTCATGTGTTTTTTTGTGCCCAGGATCGACCCCCTTAGGGTCGTGAACGTCCTACTTTGGTTCGGTCTTGGCATTGTTTGCTTGTTATTTCTTTGTTTTTCTTAGTTTATCAACTAATCTTTAGCACTATTCTCATTCCCGTGGACGAACCTGACTTCGCTGTACTCAGTGGAATCTTGAATATAAATATATTTGTTAAAGAAATCCTTCAACAAATTGGCGTCGTTGCCGGTGAGTGTGCAATAGTGCCTAGTTTAGTTGATATTTGGGTTTGGGACTAGCCCTTACCCTTTTGTTGTTTTTTTAATTTTGTTTTCTTTGTCTTTGTTCACAGTGTATGCCATCTCGTTTTTCCCGGAGAACCTTTGGGATTGACTACGACAGCGAACCCGAAAGATCCCTCCACCGACATTTGAGAGAACAACGAGCAATGGCCGACGCTGAGACTCTTGCTCGACAAATGGAGGAACTCCGCGCTCAGATGCAGCGCATGCAAGAAGAACGAGACGCTTCAGCTATAGTTGCGCAGCGATTCCAGGAGCGACTGAACGCTATCCCAAGGAATTCCAAGCAATACATGCAACGATTGAGGGTGCCCGAATCGGCAATAGTGCTCCCGGAGATCGACCGCACTTTTGAGATTAAATCTCATTTTATATCCTTAATTAAGCGTTCTCAATTTGAAGGGAAAACCATTGAATGTCCCATGGAGCATATTAAGAACTTTATTGATTTATGTGACACCATTGTTGTTGACAATGTCGCACTTGAATATGTTCTCTTGAAGGCTTTTAAGTGGTTTCTTACAGGAAAAGCTTTAAGTTGGTTGGAAAGCCTGCCGCCGAGGTCTATTATATGGTGGAGAGAGTAGCATGATTTATTCATGACCAAGTTCTTTCCACCGGCGAAAACAAATGAGCTTAGGAAGCTCATCAACTTCCAAATGAGACGCTTGTGGAGACATGGGAACAATTCCAAGAGCTTCTACGCCAATGCCCTACTCATGGGCAACCTCCCTATGTTCTACAAGAGATCTTATTTCAAGGCATCAATGCGGCTAATAAGGATCGCATTAACCTTCACACTGATTGTGGGTTCATTGAGATGACTCCAGATGAGGCATGGGCGTTATTGAATAAGTTAACCAACTATGATGCCATGTACGGTACCCAACAAGTTAAGCCGACAAAGAGGAAGTTGTATGAACCACAATCCGATGTGGTTGATCGGGATGTGAAGTTCCAATTCATGCAAGATGAGATCAACCATCTGAAAAAGCAAGTAAGTTACTTTAAATCTTCTCAATCTTGTCAAGAATGCGGGTCTTCCGCCCATTCTACTTCCAATTGCACTAACTTGCATCAAGTACGAGCCGCCGAGGCTTATGAGGAGGCAAACTACATGAGAGGTTCCTATAGGAACCAAAACAATTATGCAGGGAGTAACAATGCTCAACCATCTTGGGGCAATTCCAATTATGACTAATACAAGCAACCCCCTCAACAAGAGCAACGTCCCCCTCCCTACCGTCTTCCGGGATATCAAGAGCCACCATCATGGGTGCAAGGGCTGCAAGAAGGAATCAATGACGTCTGAGCCGAGATCAACGGAGTCCAGAACGGGATCAATTGAGTACGATCTGAGATGAAAGGTCTTCATGCAAAGTTGGGAGAATTTGACTCATGGAGAAAGAACGTAGATTCCCAACTTGGCCAGCTAGCTACTCAAATCCCGAGACCTCATGGACAACTCTCGGGTCGCCTCGACGAGAATCCTAGAGGTCGACCAGGCAATGGTGAAATCCGAGCCATGCACCTAAGGAGTGGCAAGGCGTTGCCCGAGCCACCTTTGCATAATGAGGAGGAACAAGCCTCAGGACCGACTCACTTAGGGTCGAGCACGACCCACTCTAGGTCGAGCGTGACCCTTTTAGGGTCGAACACGACCCCCTCGAGGGTCGTTCCTGAGGGTGTTGTTAACGAGGAAGAAGAGGCGATCTACCCTCCAAGGGTCGAGCTCGACCACCCTTCACCAGGTAAGTCTTCTAACCCTTCTCTTTCTATTCAATCTCCATCTAAGGTACTTCCTTTCCCTTCTAAGAAATCCAAGGACTCGACGGAAGGAAAGTTTAAGCACTTCGTTAAGTTGCTTCAAGGCTTGAATCTTTTCATTCCTTTCACCGAGGCCTTGAATGAAATGACTGCTTATACTAAATTCTTGAAGGAGATTTTATCTAGGAAGCGATCAATGTCAGAACTAACAGATGAGGTGAGATCATTGGAGCTTCTCGAGAAGCTAGGCGACCCAGGTAAGTTTGCTATTACAATTGGTATTGGAGCTTACCGTTTCAAAGCTTTGTGTGATCTAGGAGCCAGTACAAGCCTGCTTCCACTTTCAATTTGGTCCAAGACCAACATGGGGCCATTGGTACCGGTGAACATGAGGCTATACATGGCGGATGGGTCGTGCGTCAAGCAAATGGGAGTGGTTGATGATTTCCCGGTTCAAGTGGGGAAGTTCTTTGTGCCCAACGATTTCATAGTGATGGAGATGCCCGAGGATCCCGTGGTGCCCATTATTCTCGGACGGCCATTCTTAGCCACAGCGGGAGCCATCATTGATGTCAAGAACGGTCTTCTCACCTTTAACATTCGAAAAGATGTGGTTGAGTTTCGATTCAACCCAACCATGAAGGAATCCAATCATGAGGAGGTCAAGATGCTATACACACGCTCCGACTACATTGAGTGTAACAACCCAACGGAGAAATTATTGACTTGGGATCCTCTACCGCACGTTTTTGGGGTCTCAGGACCGACCCTTTAAGGGTCGTGCACGACCCTCCTAGACGAAGGCGAGGAGCCCTACCTTGACTTGGATGCACTTAAGGCGGAGCATGAGGAGGAAGTTAGCTTGCCCGAGCCTACTCCCGAGCTTAAAGAGCTCCCCGACTCCCTGAGGTAAGCTTTTCTTGGTCCTAAATCTACTCTTCCCGTCATTATTAATGCTAACTTGAGTATGGAAGAAGAGAACAAATTGCTTGATGTGCTTAGGACTCATAGGAAAGCCATAGGATATTCATTAGAGGAACTTAGTGGTGTTTCACCCTCATTGTGCATGCATAGGATTTATATGGAGGATGATCATAAACCCGTTATTGAGCATCAATGTAGGCTAAGCCCTAACATGAAAGAGGTAGTGAAGAAGGAAATTCTTAGGATGCTAGATGTCGGTATCATATTTCCTATCTCCGATAGTAAATGGGTTAGCCCCGTACATGTAGTTCCAAAAAAAGGGGGGATGACGGTTGTTGAAAATGAAAAAGGGGAGTTGATTCCAACTAGTACCACCACTAAGTGGAGAATGTGCATAGACTATAGGAAACTTAATAGTGCCACTAGGAAGGATCACTTTCCACTCCCCTTCATTGACGAAGTCCTAGAAAGCTTAGCCCAACACGATTACTTTTGCTATTTGGATGGCTATAGTGGTTTTTGGCAGATTCCCATTCACCCCGATTATTAGGAGAGACGACATTCACTTGTCCATATGGGACGTTTGCTTATAGAAGGATGTCATTTGAGCTTTGCAACGCCCCGGCCACCTTTCAACGTTGCATGATGGCTATCTTCTCCGACATGATTGAGGAAATAGTGGAGGTATTTATGGATGATTTCTCAGTTTATGGTTCCACTTTTTATTCATGTCTGCTCACCTTTCTAGAGTCCTTAAAAGATGTGAAGAGACTAACCTTGTGCTCAATTAGGAAAAGTGCCATTTCATGGTTAGAGATGGAATTGTCTTAGGTCATCTAGTGTCTAAACACGGGATTGAGGTGGACAAGGAAAAGATTGAGCTTATTGAGAAATTGCCTCCTCCATCCTCCGTAAAAGACATTAGGAGTTTTTTTGGGCATGCGGGTTTTTATAGACGCTTCATTCAAGACTTTTCTAAAATTGCTAAGACATTGACTAACCTATTAATGAAAGACGTAGTGTTTAGCATGTCTCCAGATTGTCTTGAAGCGTTTTACAGGTTGAGGAAAGCCCTCGTGACGGCCCCCATTATGCAATCACCAGATTGGACACTTCCCTTAGAAATCATGTGTGACGCTAATGACTATGCCATAGGAGCGATTCTTGGGCAGCGGAAGGACAAGAAGCTTCATGCCATCTACTATGCAAGTAAGACGCTTGATGAAGCCTAGAGTAAGTACACCACAACCGAGAAACAGTTTCTCGCCGTAGTGTTTGCTTTTGAGAAATTTCGCTCTTACTTAGTAGGTTCTAAGGTGATTGTTTATACTGACCATGTTGCTGTTAGATTTCTAATGGCGAAAAAAGACGCCAAGCCTAGGTTGCTTCGTTGGATGCTCTTATTGCAAGAATTCGATCACGAAATCCGAGACAAGAAGGGAGAGGAGAACTTAGTGGCGGATCACCTATCTAGACTGCCCCTTGAGCATATCATGGAGTCCGGCGGATCAATCCCCATCAATGATACACGCCCCGATGAGACTCTTTTGCATGGCAGCAACGAGCCCCATGGAGACAAGGGTAGTGAAAAAACCAAGGCCTCAGGACCGACCCTGTCAGGGTTGAGCACGAACAAAACAGAGAGTGGCCCCCTCAGGGCCGACACTTCTACGACTCCCTTAGAGTCGACCACGACCATAGTAGGGTCGATCACGACCCCAACCCTCGAGCCAGCCCTCGAGCACGACCCAAAGATGTCGTGCACGACCCTTTCCTTGGGTCGAGCAGGTAAGTTTTCTTCATCCTTTTCGGTTCCTTCAAGTTCTAATGATCTTCCATCTTCTCTCCCTAATTCTATTCTTGCTTTACGTGGGTCAAAGTCCCCTTGGTTTGCGGATTTATCTAACTATATTGTAGGAGGCGAGATCTCGGCGGGTTTAACCCCTCAAGCCAAGAAGAAATTCCTCCACGACGTCAAGTAATATTATTGGGATGATCCTTACTTGTTCAAACAAGGAAGCGATCACATCTTTCGACGTTGTATTCCGGATGATGAGATTGAGAGCGTCATACGCCATTGCCACACTCTACCAACCGGAGGCCATGCTAAGGGATTCAAGACCACGGCGAAGATTCTTCAAAGTGGCTTGTATTGGCCAACGCTTTTCAAAGATGTACATGAGTTTGTTACAAGGTGTGACGAGTGCCAGCGTTCCAGAAACATCACTTGGAGAAATGAGAATCCGCTCACCGGTATCTTGGAAGTCGAGCTTTTTGATGTGTGGGGGATAGACTTTATGGGACCCTTTCCTTCATCGGGTCCTTATAAGTACATCCTTGTAGCGGATGATTATGTCTGGTGGAGGCTATTGCCACAAAAAAAAAATGATGCTCGGGTGGTTGCTAAGTTCATGAAGTCAAACATCTTCCCTCGTTTTGGAGTCCCCCGAGTTCTTATAAGTGATGGTGGCTCACACTTCATAGAGAGGAGCTTTGAAGCTCTTTTGACCAATTATAGGGTCTCTCACCGGGTGGCAACACCTTATCACCCTCAAACAAGTGGTCAAGTGGAGGTCTCAAACCGTCAAATAAAGAGCATCTTGGAGAAGACGGTATCCCGGTCAAGGAAATATTGGTCTTCAAAGCTTGATGATGCACTTTAGGCATACCGCACCACTTACAAGACGCCAGTCCGCACCACTCCTTACAATTTGGTGTATAGCAAGTCATGTCACTTGCCCGTTGAGATCGAACATAAAGCTCTTTGGGCTCTCAAGGAGCTCAACATGGACCTCGATGCGGCCGGAGCAAAACGTTTCATGTACTTGCAAGAATTGGAGGAATTGAAGCTCAAGGCGTATGAAAACGCCAAGATCTACAAGGAAAGAACCAAGAGGTGGCACGATAAGAAGCTTGTTCCAAAACTCTTCAAAGCCGGTGACCAAGTACTCCTTTTTAACTCTAGGCTTTGACTTTTCCCCAGAAAGCTAAAGACTCGATGGAGTGGACCATTCACGGTTCATCACATTTATCCACATAGGGCGGTCGACCTTATAGACGAGAACGGAGCGATTTTTCAAAGTCATTGGGCAACGCTTGAAGAAGTACTACGCAAAGGTGGAACCCGATGAAGAAATCCGAGACACATGGGCTCTCACCACCTCGGACTGAGCTAAGGTAAGTTCGTCAAGCTAATGACGTTAAACAAGCGCTTACGAGACGCAACCCGGTCTTTAGTTAATTTTATTTTTTTTCTTTTATTTTTAGATTAGATTTTTCTAAACTTCCTTAGACTAGGATAGAATACATATGTTTGGAATAGAATTTTGTGGGATTTTTGCAAGGTCATAAGCTTCAAATACAGGCTCAAAAAGACGGGAAAAGACGACTTTACATATGGGGCAATTTAAAGGTAATTTTCGAAAACCTCCAGGGGGGTCGAGCCGACCCTATATGGGTCGTGCACGACCCTGGCGTGCAATTCCGAAATTACCCCTCTTCATAAAGGTAAGTGTCTTTCTCCTATTTTTCGTTCAAACCCAAAACCGACCCTTTGCCCCTCTTATTCTGATCGAACACGACCAAACTCCATCCCTAACACTTGATCCCTCTCTCACTCTCATCCTCACCAAACCAACATCTCACTACCGGAAAACCACCTCACCTACACCATCAAATCACCACCGCCCCTCGCCAGTTCGAGCACGCTGCAGATCCTGTTCGAATGAAACCAGATCTGGTTCAAGATCGAGCCCGGTTACCCCTACCCAAATCTAGATCTAGGTCGAGATCGACCCCTTTTTCCGCTTCTCTTACTTGTAGCTCGGAATTTCGGTATGGATTTCTAACCCTCTACTCTTAATTTTGATTATTCTTGATTGAAATTGAATTTTTTGGGTTGGATATGCATTATTTGGAATTTTTGACTTAGGGTAGAGATTTGGAAATTGCTTAATGGTTGTTGTTTTTGATTTGTGCATGCTTGGGTGAGTTTAGATTCGAATTTTATGGGTTATGGTGGTTAAATTTCGATGTTTGGTGCCAATTGGGACTAGATCGAATTTTGGGTGAAGGTTGAAGATGATGAACAATACGAGGTGGTCGTGCACGACCCTATGAGGGTCGTGCTCGACCCAAACTGAACAACAACCTTCGTGCACGACCCTCTTTGGGTTGTGCACGACCCAACCCAAAATAGAGCTCTCAGGACCGACCCCATATGGGGTCGTGCACGACCCTAATTGGGTCGTGTCCGAGCTCTTGTAGGGTATTAATGTGTGGTATTTTGCCAAGTATTGCATGCTAGGTTGAGATTTGATCCATGCTTCATGGTCACTTCCTTATACATCATGTCTCGCCTTCGTTATAAATTGCTTGATTGATATGCTTGTAATACTTGCCTTTGAATAAGTATGGGGTTGATTATGTGGAGTTTGTGTTTGATTGATGTAGGTTCCATGGCCTCAAGCTCTAGACCCGCAAAGAAGTCAAAGAAGAGCGATATGGTCGAGCTTAACCATTGCCAACTAGCCTCCGAATTCAGAAAAACATTCAATGCTTGCCTTGTTTTGAAGCATAAGACAAGATGGTATTGCAAGGAGGATGGGCAACTCCTGCATATTCACGACGATTTGATGGAGACATTCTCCTACATTAGGGGCGATAAATTGCTTTTGTGGAACAATCACCATTATCCAATCCTTACTTCTGAGTTCTTGGCCACCTTCTCCACAAAGATCAAGAGTCCTCACATTGGTGGCAAGATGGAATTTCAACTTGGCAACAAATGGTTCAAGCTCACCTTGAAGGACCTCAACGATGCATTCAGGTTCCCTAACCAGATTTATGGTGACAAGGTTGAGCACAAGACCCTAGAGACATGGAGCTATCTATCCGGGGTTCGGGAGTCTGCATTCCACAACTTGGCTAGCAAGGACCTCGCCAACCCGCTCTTTCGGATCATCCTGCGCATTCTTGGGAGCACGGTCTTCCCGAGGACTAAGTTGTCTTGCCTAAACAAAAGCATAGGTAAACATGCTGAGAACCATGTTGTTTTCCTCCCCCGAGCCTATCAACATTGGTTTCGAATGGATGAGGACTGTGGAGGATTATGAGGGCAAATCAGACTCGATTTACCTTGGAGAGATGATCGCTTGGCTTGCCCACAACCTTGGGGTCAACATGAAAGCTTATTCAGGGGAGAAGCCGATATTTGTGGACATCCAGTTCCTTATAAATGCAAAGCTGATAGAGAAGCACCCCGACGCTCCCGACAAGTATTGCTCCACTATTCATGGCAACTGTCATCACTCGAGAGCGGGTTGACTTGCTCCAAATGCCAAATTGGTATGAGGTGTGGTCCAACAGAAGATACACTTTGAAGAGCCGCCCCGAGCATGATGAGTCTTTGAGAAGACGCGCCCGCCGCTATCCGAGTCTCGAGCTTGGATATGAAATTCTTGCCTTGCTAGCCCCTCCTCCCCTCAGGTACGACCCATCTGGGTCATTCCAGCCTCCATTCCAACCATCTCAACAGTTTGTGCACGACCCATATGGGGTCGAGCACGACCCTACAGGATCGTTCCAAGCCCCTATGCCACCCTTTCAACCTACTTATGGGGCAACTTATGAGTTCGGGACCTCCCCGGATGCTTATACCGGTCCCGGGAATGAAGGGTCAATGCAGCAAGACGAGGCCCCGGTGTATGACATGGCTTATTTGGCTCGAGAGATGGCGGCTATGAGGGTTGATCAAAGGCAACATCATGAGGCGGTGATGCATGGGCAATTGTCCATCATGGAGGAACAAAGGCAAACCCGGGCTTTGGTGGACCACCATTATCAAGAGTTCCAACAGTTCTAGATGTATTATGAGGCTCAACAAGAGATGGATGATTACCGTTGGGCTCATATGGAGAGCTACATGCATTGGAACCAAGGGAACTACCCGGATCGAGATGAGTGGGTACCACCGGCGCATCCTCCATTCCGTCCCCGTCGCTGACCTCCACCTTCACAATGATGAGCTCCACCACCTTTCCAAGCTTCAAGAGTTCTTTGTGAGTTTTCTTCTTCTTATCTCTTTACTTTTTCATATCATTTTTTATGCATGAGGACATTGCATGATTTAAGTATGGGGTAGGGGAAGAAGAAATCTCACATGTTGTGTTTGATTGAGTCTTTGTGTTAGTTGTTTGCTTTGTTTGCTTGTTGTTGGTTTGTTTTGTTTAAAGAAAATTAAAAAATTGAAAAATGTCAAAAAAATATTTCTTTGCTTGTTTTAGGATAGAAGAATGCTTCATCTTAGATGTCCTATGATGAGAACTAATTTTCATGCTTATCATATAAATTCTTTGGCATAATTGGATAGTATAGCCAAAATTTTGAGAAATTGCTTTTGATTGTGAAAATTGACTTATGATGAAATTGAGCATATGTGTTTTAAGTAGAAGTAATTGCAATCCAACAAAATTTTTACCTAATGAGGAATTTTGGCCTAAAAGGAAAAACATCAAAAATCTCTCCTCTTTTTCTTGTGTGATTTGCTCTCTTTATGCATATATATATCTCTTGTCATTGATATGATTATCTATTTCTTGAAACCGCTATGAGATTGTTCATGCATGTTAATTATGATTAAGAACTTATTTTTCACAAGCCACTTTTTATCCTCTCTTTTACCTACCTTTACATTATCCTCTTTTTGAAGCCAAGTTGAGCCTTAAGCCTTTTATTTATAGCTCCACAAAATTATTTCCTAGCCGATGAAAGTGAACCTATCTGGGGATTAGGACTTAGTATTGGTTATTGTGATGATTTTGTTGAGTGAGATTGTTTGGTTCAAGTGTGGGGGTAATTATGGGTTGGGAAAGTTAAAATATCTTGCAGTTTGTAATGTAAAAGGAGTTTGGTTCCCTGAATGCACTTGCAAAGAAAGAAAAAAAAGATTGGTACCAACCTCCCACAGAAAAAAAAATGAAGATCATAAGGGAATAAGAAAAAAAAGAGTTGAATAGTGAATAATATGCATAAGCCAAATTTCCTTTAAACTTAGAAGCAAGATTAAGTTGAGATAAATGGGTGAGTAAAAGAAAAAGTGCATAAAGAAGAGAGAGTTTGGTATAATCTTTTATGAGAGTTTTGGATGTGTGAGTTTTTAGGAGTCTTTGATTCCCGGATATTATTAGCACCACATAGCCAAATATTTCCACGCCTCCTTAATGTTATTACTGAGCCCCATTACAACCCGGCCGAATGGAAGCTTCTATGAAGTTTTTCATTGAGCCTAAGTTCTTATGATGATTGATGTGTTTTGACTTCTCTGGGTAGAGAGATTGGTGATATAAGTCTCAATGATAAAGTTGATGTTGCATAAAGATTGAGTTGAGAGTTGATATTAATAGCCTAAACACATGAGGTATTGAGTGAAACACATTAATATCCCTTGTGAGGTTAGATTGTGATTACCTATGCTTGAGACTCATACATATGTGATGACGTTAAAATTGCTTGTATACTTTTTCACTTGTGTTTAAAATGTTTTGCCAAAGGCTATGCTTGAAGATTGTGTTATTGGTCTTGATTTTGCATGATTATTGCTTGAGGATAAGCAAGCCTAAGTATGGGGTATTTTGATATCCACTTTTTAGGTAGGTTTTTAGTGTCTAGATAGATTAGATTGAGTTGGTTTTCGTACTAGAGTCTTATGTTTTTGAGTCTTTTTGCTTTAGTTTTCGTATTTCCTTGAGATTTGGAAACTATGCATCTTTTATGTCTTTTTTTTGTAGGCGTTTTGGAGCTCAAAAGAAGAATTTGGAGCATTGCAAGAGGAGGTGGACGAGCTATAAGTGGAGAAGCTAAGGAAGAAAGGCAAAAAGAGGAGTGAAATCGAGCCAAAGGAGGTCGTGCACGAGCAAGAACAAGCCAAGATCGAGCCAAGATAGGTCATGCACGAGCCAAGTCAAGTCTTGCTCGACTCAAACACAAAATCATGCCCTCAGGACCGACCCTAGGAGGGTCGTGCACGACCCAATTTGGGTCGATCATGGTGCCGACTTTGCCCTTTAGTTTAAGGTTCCGGTTTTAGTTCGATTTTTATTCCGCTTTTTGGTGATTAGAAGGGAGACTTGAAGAACAAGTTTGAGACTTTTTGTAAGATTTCTTCTTTGTTTAGTTTGAATTTAGTTTGGATTGATCATGTCTTCTTCTTTCTTTTTCTTGTCTTCCTTTGCCATGACTGAGTAGTTTTCTTAGATTCTAGGGTTGGGTGAAAACCCAACACAATCATGCATGTCTAAAATATGAATTCGTAGTTTGAATGTTTGAAGATCATATCTATCTATCTTGTGCTTAATTCCTTTGCGAAAGTTGAGGCATATATCTTGCGATTAACTCAAAAGCGAAAGTGTAAGGTTGATTGTTTGATTAATTCTAATAGGATTATTTGCGAAAGTTGATATTCCTAGGTTGAAGGATAGATAGAAAGTTGTTTAATTTGCGAAAGTTGATTGAATAACTTGAATTGTTTGCGAAAGTTGACTCTTCTATGATCTAAATTGCATGATAGTTGTGAATTCTTGTTGGAAGCATGTATGATTATTGTTGTGGTAGCCCTAGCCCTGGAATTCGTCCTTTATATTGATTTAAACTCGTGTCTTCGCTTCGATCTCGACCCATAATTCGTGCTTGAGCCTTTAGTTGTGTTTGTGTGAGTTCGTGTGTTTTTCTGTGCCCAGGATCGACCCCCTTAGGGTCGTGCACGACCTACTTTGGTTCGGTCTTGGTGTTGTTTGCTTGTTATTTCTTTGTTTTTCTTAGTTTATCAACTAATCTTTAGCACTATTCTCATTCCCGTGGACGAACCTGACTTCGTTGTACTCAGTGGGGTCTTGAATATAAATTTATTTGTTCAAGAAACCCTTCAACAATTTGATGTACTAAGGGTATGATATGCGTGCTGTTTGACTCGTGTGAAGGATTTTAAGTAGTGTTATGAGTTGTTTTCCTATATCACGGGAAGTTTCGGGACGAAACTTTCTTTAAGGGGGGTAGGATGTAATCCTCGGATAATTTTGATAATTTAATGTTTCTCCAAATTCGTGTTGGGATTGCTTAGCTATTAAGTAAACTCGGGGAGACCTTAAATAATATATACTTGGAAAAGTGTGCTCGAATTAAGTGATATTTGGATGTAAATGGGTAATTTTTTTATGTCTCGAAAAACGTATCCGAGTTACTTCGTTTGTAAGTAAGCTCAGATAAGTTTGTTAGTGGAAAAAAGATAGACTTGTAAAAGCTTTGATCTTTTCCGTTTTTATAGATATTCATGCCATGTTATCTTATCTTAAAGATTTGTGTGTAATGTATATCTTTCTTCCTCAATATTTGTGTCATGTTATCTGATCTTCTAGATTTATGTGTCATGCTTATCTTTCTTTCTCAATATTCGTGATATATCTTCTAGATTTTTGTGTCACGATCTTTATCTCTTATACAAGATGAATTGAATTTGTCTTCTTCCATTCTCCTATATAAAGCCAACCCTCCCTTCCATATTTTACATTCCACCCTTCCTCTCATTTTCACCCTCTTCCTTTTTTTATTTTCGTCCACCATCAGCATCTTGTCTTTCTTCTTCTTAAAAAAGTGGTGAGGAGTCTTGATTTGGAACAACCAACGTGCCTTTCGAGTGTTAGAGCAAACCGTTCTCTAAGTAGTGGTCTTTTGGTGCTTAAGCCATTAAAGGAACAACCCTTTCGTCTTTGAAATCGTTCTGACAAGTCCATGTTCTATTCAAGAGTTGAAATTTCAAATCAAGAGGTAAGTCGCCTAGACTTGCTTAGTTATCAGTTTTGATGTGTGCTGGATGTGTAGATATGATGTGTAGAGATTTATTTTGCGATTCGTTCCCGTATTTATTATACATCTATGTGAGTAAATCGATATTTTGAAGATATATTATTAGATGATTAATATGTCGTATGTTATTCGATTTATGAAACTTGGCATCTACCGGAGCAACGATGCCTATGGGATGATCGGTAAGGTGGGAGACATCCCTGGCTTAGTTGTATGGCAGGGAGAGCCCCTTCAAAATTATAATAAATTTTTTGGCAAGTGCTCTAGTAGAGGCTTGACCAGGGGTAAGAAGGCGAATTGTTCTGGTGATGGGTGGTTCGGAGTAACAGTTGAGGCCGCCGACCACTACACCCCGTTCCGGCTGGAGAATTCCACGATCGTTATGTAAATTGATATGGTAGATAAGAATTTCCGGCTGAAAGAATGCCCCAATTTCTATTTAAATTGATATCGGTAGATAAGAATTATTGTGACTTGTGTTTGATTTGATATTGAAGTGAAAAGTGAATGAGGTGATAGTAAAGTGAAATTATGTGAATAATTAGTATTCATTGTATGACTTTAAGTATTATTATGTGCGTTTTATGATTGTTGTGCGCTTGTCTGCTGTTGTGAATATACTATATGTGAGCTATTCTATTACTATTCTTATTATGTATTTGAATAAATTGATTTTGCTATTGCATATTGTGTTTACTATTTAGTGCATATTGGAATTGTTAGCTAACCCTTCGGGGATTTGTATTTTTTTTAGTTACATGTAAGGACAAGGGACTCATGATGAAACCTCGACAAAATGATGGTAAGAGTCGTTGAAGGTCGTGTCATTAGGATTGGGTTCAGTTGGGTGAATTGGTTGTTACTTATTTTGCGTAATGTTTTGTACGTTTTGGTTAAGGAAAGAGTAGTATGATGCCAATAAAGGGTTCATAAGTTGTATTGTAGTTTATGTCAATTGGGAAATTCATGTATGTTTTCGATACATTGATTTTTATAAATACAGGTTGGATGTTTTCTTTGTATTTTCTCGTCGTGCCCGAGTTGTAAGATCCGCGTGAACTCGTTGTCAGATTAGCTCATGTGGACCCATGTGTGGTCTACTACCGAGTAGCGCCCCGGTATGAAGTCGGGGTGTTATAGTGGATACCACATCTCCTTCAATCTCATTATCCCTAATTATTTTTTTTTAACATAACTTTGAGTACAACTTTTGAAACCATATCTGGATCAACGTCCTTATACAAATAGACCTCCCCCTCTTTTGTAACATAAATCACCTAACTTGGAGATATAAAAATTACCTTCATACATAAACCTAAATGTTAACATCATTGTCTGCAATATGAAATGAAAAACTCAAGATAGAACACCTTTCATGAATGAGAAAACACCAAGTTAATTTATGTAACTGAATAAACAAATCTTTTTTGGTCCTACAATCTTTCATTTACATTGAATGACAAAACAACAACTGGCATACTCAACATACTCTTTCATTTTCATTGAGTGTGGCCCTACAATCTTTTTTGGTGGATACGTGGTCCTAAAATCTCACCAATTCAAACAACAAGCCCTCATAACCACTTACGATCGTCGCAATTTCTCACAACTTCATCCAACAACCATTTGTCGTTCGAACCAAGTCTAACACCAGTTTCTCACTCGACAAATCCCCTTCGAACCCTTCCTCGAAATCGTTGTTGGAACCCTAAATTTCTCTCCCCCTGAACATGAAACTCGTTGAATCAAACACGAAACTCACTCAATAAAACAACATTTGAATTACTCAATCGAACCCTAGCACTCGAGTTTCGAAAGAAGAAAGAGCAAAAGATGTTGGTGGTTCCAAATAAGCATACAACTGAATTCTTGTTTGTGATATTAATAAACACTTTGACTTTTGTATAGGTCGCAAAATATTTTTTGTCCATTTAATCAAATATGCAATCCATGTCCAATTAAATCAATAATCAATTTTTGTAAAATGAGTAAAGAAAATGAATATTCAAAATGGGATCACTAGGTATCTCAGTTGGGACGTAGAGGCGGTAGAGCGGCCTTGGCCAATCGAACTCAACAAGCCATACGGCATGGCAAAAAAAAAATACAATTGTGCTCATCTCAGCGACCTTTCACTCAATTCTGGTCGAAGAATAAAATTCAGACTCACAGTACTAATGTGTATATATACATATATTCCTTGTGATTGAATTAAAAAAAATTTGTAGGAGGTAAATTTGTATATTGGGAATAGAAAAAACAAATAGAAGTCAAAGGGAAATAAAAGATTCGTGCCGTTAGTTACATGCATTTGGCTAAAGCCTCACGCCTCAGAGAACGTCTTCAGTTTCTGCCAAAAAAAAAAATAAAAATTATATATACACATCAATATTAGCCATTACACACGACACGAGTAGAAAATAGGACTCATATGAAGCATGTGAGTACTGAGTTTCATTTGACATGTGCACAACAACTCTGCCATTAATTTGTTGTGCTTTTATGTTCTTCATGGAACTAGTACGGTTAAAATGATTTGGCATATATGAATTTACCGTGATATATTGTGGAGGATCATCTACGCTAGTTGTACCCAGAACAACTTCCCTTCTGAGCTTTGTTGTGAGCTTGTGGCAGACTCGTATCTGTCAGCGAAAAAACCCAAAATATGGTACATCCTCTTGAGAGTTGAGACTAATCATAACAAAAAAAAAAGAGAAGATGTTTTACCTCTGATCGAGTGGTGCCGCCAATCATGAATATGAAAATGCGTCGTCCCATCTTCCTTAGATCATTTGTTGCGTTATTCAAGACCGAGTCGCTAAGAAAGGCCACGAGTTTACACTAGTTAGGTGTCTGAGTCACCAAGACAAAGGGGAAGGAGAAGAGCAAGGTTACCTTCCAATTCCATCGTCGGAATGTTGAGCGCGGCCCCAGTTAGCAGTCCTCCTGGATCTCCTTGAATGGGGATTGTTTGTTGTGGCGGCTCCTGGTGCAGGATTGCTGGATGCTGACCGTGTGTGTTCCTTGCTCGGCGCGCTTGCTTCATTAATGCATTGAAATTCATCCTTTGGCAAACTTCCTTTGTCCATATTTTCAATAAGTTCCTGAAGCAAAAAAAAAAAAACATAATTAATCTAGCCGTAATTGGCTCATGTACTTATGCAGCTACATATCACAGAGTTATTGATGTTACTTGTTCATGGCTCCCATAACAAAATATAACTAGTCAATTAATCTCTTGCCGGCCCAAGGATTGGTTGCCTAGTGCCCATTATTAGAGGGGCCAAACTCACTAGTTTATATTTGCAAGTGTTAAACTATTTGTAGAAAATTAACTTCGGTTAATGGGTGGGGGATAATTGATACTTGTAAAGTCATCCATATATACAATATCCATATCTAACATTTCCTTTTTTTTTATATGTAGTTTTTTAACATTCAAATAGATAAAACTAATAAAACTTTGTAACATTATACAAATTCTACTACTTATCCGACTTCGTTTTGCTGGGCCCTAGCTCTTATTTTGCCCAAGGACCTACTAGACATTATGACCGGCCTTGGACAAAAAAGGTAAGTTAATTTCTTGTGATTTTGGTTTTTTAATAAAATAATAGCACCATTTAAATCCTAATAGCGTGCAGTGATTCTTCTCATCATGGCCACTGACAAGTGGTTTACATAATAATTTTCCATATGAAGAATCTCAGGACTAGGACATTAGACCAACCCACAGAGTTTTGACATGTTAAAGAATCTCAGAATGGAAAGATGAAATGTTGGATGAAAATCATACCTCTAACATCGGATAAAATCTTGACAATGCCCATGCTTCTTCCTCTCCAGTCTCCCGATCTTTTCTAGCAGCAACTTTCCTCTAGAGATACATGATTATCAATGATTATTTAAGTTCATAAAAAGGCAAGGTATCAAGCAGAATGTTAAGACATCAAGTATTAATTTCTTTACTTTCTGCCCGTCAAACTTTAGAGAGAATCCCCCACTTGATTTCTTCTTATTGTCTGGTGAGCGAGCAAGCAACATCATGTTTTTTATAGCCTTCATATCTTCTGCTGATAGTTTTGCTAACTGGGAAAAACAAAAAACAAAAATTGGAATTTAATGTAGAGAGTCCAAATCCCTCTGTTTTTTTTTTTTTTTTTACTTTCTAAATATATAATTAGTTTTGGGGGGATAATGGGAAAAATGCATGTCAAAAGCATTGGTCAAGGAAAAATCATACGGAGTAATATATTGAAGAGCAATAAGAAGACAAGTATTTGATTATATTTCCAAGACAGCCAGCACAAACATATATACTCAAGACACGTTGTTGCCAATCATCAACCATGTTTTGAGAAATGTCTACTTGTCCTGTGCTCACTCTTTGTTTTTCAGTAAGCAAAGGTGGCCTACTGTACACTGGAACCTACTAAATACGTTTATAGAGTTTAACCATTACCTGCATAAGCTTTGAAGCTTTGTCAACGTCAAACTTGTCGGGATGCACACACGCATAGATCATCAGCAGTCGCAACTTATTTTCAGTAGATGCATCCTGTCTTTGAAAGATGTCTGTTACTTGTATGGTTAACATATTGCTTAATATAGCAATTATAATAGTGTCAGATCAACTATAGTATATGAGCCTGGAATATAACCTGATTCGTTCTAAAATAGGTAATAACGTCTTTTGTAGCCGCATCTCCAAAAACGAGATCTTGCTCCAATTGCCCCAAGTCACGAAGGCCCAGTTCTCCAATAAGTTTGTTGATTTTTCCAGCAATCTGAGATAAAGAATGAGTGAGATACTACAATCTTAATTAACATTCAGCAAATACTGAAATCACGTATCATGATAATGATGATATTTCTTTTAGTTATGATTGCATAAAATTCAAAAGAATGAGAGCACATTTGCATGGATCAAGAAAGAAATAGAATATGAATTTAGACGGAAGACCAACCTCTACGTGGGCAGAGATCTTTTCCATTTGTTCAGTATACTGTGGCAAAGCTTGAACCATTTTCTGCAAGTCCCGTGTAGAAAGCTCACCACCATCTCTACATGAATTATGTGTAAATTAAAATTCATGTAGCTACTTCTTCATCAAAGACATCATGGCTCATTTGATATTCAGGTTTCAGGTGTCGGTATGCATATCAAGTTATAGTTATGGGTATGGGAATATGGTTGATATCAACATATCACATTGATACAACTTTTTTGTTTGGATATATCTATTGATATCGGCATCGGGATATACCAAGCTTCAGGTTTCGGGTTGGCTCATACCCAATTACCCATACCCATACATGATATCCTAACTTCAATATCAAACAAGCCCTTAGATACGTAATGTATATTATATAGCACAATGTAGGCCCAACTATGAAAGTTGTGAAACAGTCAGATATAGAGGATATAATCGTGCACCTTGCTGCTTGACTGAGCTGTGCAGCTTTATTTTTTGATTGAAAGGTGGTAAACTTGTCACTTAGACGTTCACTAGCCTGAAAAAAAAAAGATTTTGGTAACATATGCAATTTCTTGATCTAAACCATAGTACCTAATTTGAACTTCAAATAAAGATGGCTATTCTGGAACATACTTCTGCTATGTGTAGGTTTCGTATCTCCAGCCAGACAGGATCACTATCATCCAGAATCACGTCCTTGCTCTCTGGAGGACCACCAGTTTTACTGGGAACCTAATCCAAGTAAAGTATGCTTTTTTTATTGTTTATATTTAGTTTCCGCAGAAGCATATCAATAGACAGCTGAATGGCTGCAGAACAAACCTCAATATTACATTTGCTACCCTCCATTTCAAGCAAGTCATGGCACATTGCATCATAAGTCCATTCATGTATCACTGGAGCAATCTAAACATGACAAGTTGTACATTTTAGTGTGATCAGATTGTCATAGGCAGTAAATGTAATGACACACATATATTTCATATATTGACCTGGTCAATTGATCGGTCAATGATAAGCAGATCACATGTTTCAGTTTGAGGATAATTGTGAATAGTGGACTTGTACTTTTCGAGACAACTCCAAATTGCTGATGCAAGCTTAGTAGGAACCAGCTCACGTGGTGACCTTGTATCAGATTCCTTAGCACCTTGATACCGCACATAAGGAAGTTCCTGTCAAAAACAGCAAGCACTAGTGTCATTTATATTTTAAGAATACGAGAAAAAATAATCGTAGTAATTTACTGACTAAGCAGGGGCCTTTTATTGAAATAAGGTAAATACGATGTTGTTCAATTTCACAATATTTAAGCATATCATGTTCCACTTCTCATGTCTATGTAATTCAGAGTACTTCCCAGGGTACTTTTTGAATTAACCTCACATGTTTCTGTTAACCCTTAAAGCAGCTTAATGATCTCCAACAGTAACGTACTGGGAAGGAAATCGTGTAAAGGACTGGCACAAAAACACAATGGATGTAAAAGTTTGTGAAGCAAGTCAATGTTCTAGGCATATAGACTTTGGGCAAATACATTGAGTTAATGACCTGACATGCTGAATGGCATCTAGAGTTCAGATTAACCTAGTTGGACTAGAATAATCAGCTTCATACTGTCATACAAATACCTTCAATGAAGCAAACACTGTAGCAATACGCATGGCCATAGTGTTTAAACAAGCATCAAATTTCCGAGAATCCTTTGCAGTCGCACCATAGAGTTCTTCTATTGCCGTATCATGATCAGTGACGTAAACCTATGTAAAGAAACTTAATTAATTAAAAAGAATAGTTGGTAGTTTATTAACAGCTTTGCAAAAACAATTGCTAGTTTATGAGAATAAGATGTAAATGGTTAAGCATTCACCTGAGATAAGTGATAAGTCAAGAAAAAGCATAACCCACAGTCTTCAAAACAACCAATTTATGACCTTTTTTTAGTTTAGACTTCTCACCAGCATCATCCTTGATAACAATCTTATTGAAAATTGAGGTAACTAGTAAATTATCCCTAATATTCTTAATGTCATCTTTCTACAATGCTCAGCAAGTAAATATAACAATAAGTTGCTAGATGATAAATACTGGAGTTCAAAACGTTTAGGTCAAAAAACAAGATATGATTACAAGCTCTATAGAAACCAGAAAGAGTGATTTCCTCAAGGGGATCCAGAACTAATAAGTCGTGCAAAATGTATGAATACTGAATAATGCAGAAATTGAATTTTTTTTCCCTACGTGAGATAATTTGCACATGTTATTTCCATGTTTTGGAATATTGAATTAAATCCTTTGAGGTAATTTACAAATATGAAGATAAAAATACACAAATGAACAAGTGTCATAGGGAATATGGGGTGCTTCTAATCAATTCCATATGGTTAGAACAAACCCTCGAAGGTTAAGGAAAAAGGAGCCACATAGAAGTCTTAGCTAGTTTTTCAAACATGCAGAAAAAGTTATATAAACAATGGCGTGAAACTAGAAAGCTAATTACTAAATCTTATATGTAACTGTACTAGCATATTTGGCAGAAGCCAGAAGGTACTATGTAGTATTAAGACTAGATTGAATAAAACCAAATGCTAAAACTGATATACCTGACTTTCAATAGGGAAGTATTCCATATTCATCTGCAAATGCAAGAAAGAAAGTTGTGAAATAATTATCTGTATCTAAAATAGAAAGTCTGGAGCATTCAATCTTGGGATAGGAAAGTTGTAAACCTCTCTGAGAGCCCCAATACGGGGTACCACACTACAATCACTCTTAATGTGGTTAATTAGATCCTTTGGAACAGGTCCACTGAAAAATATAAATGCTCTGCAACAGCAACCGACGAGTAAAAGTAAGTCATAATGTAAATAGGTCTGACAAGGTAGTTTATGAGGCCTGATAAGTAAGTCATGTATACTACAGTATTCACATACTTTCTGTACAGAGGCTCTCTTCCAGACATGTCAGACAGGAACATGACCATACTGCGTTGAAACAGAAAAACAAATAGAAATTTTATAAAAGTAACACAAACAGAAAATATTAATATAACACTATCAAATAGAAAATAAGAAATGTAAACTAATGGTGTAACTTATAGTGTATAAACACAAGATTGAGATTTGAGACTAAGAAAGCTCCTGGTGTCATTATAGTGACATGTAAACAAGATGATATGCAATTACTAAAATCTGATGAGTGCTACAATGAAGAAAATATTTTTATCATGCATGAGTGCCTTCCATTTTAATGGAGGAGTTTTTCCCTCCATTTAAAATTAAGATGCAAGTTGAGATTGTACAATGGAATCCCAGTTTTTGAAGAAAATTAAGGAGTGCAGAAAAGATGCTCATGCATTTTAGGGGTCAAGTTGAGCAAATAAGAATATCTAGAATGAATGATATCTAGCATTAAATAGAGAACATTGACTAAATTCTGACAAACAAATTCCAACTGGTGTTCTGGAGTTGAATGCTATACTTCTCTTTTGTGGGCTGCATATAATAAATAGCATCCATGGAGGGCATTGGTTCCCTTCTCTTGAAAAGTTCTTCCACCACTGCAGTTCATGTAGTAATTCTAGTAAGTCAATTATGGCATTCGAATCTTGAAAATGTGCTTTCTTATGTTGCAAACGAAGATCTAACTGGAGCATTACGATTCAAGTATTAAATTAAATGAATCCTAACTATTCACATGCAACTTGTGAGGTGTAGCAGCAAGAAGTTACATGATAACTAAAACTGAGATGCACATTTATGGGGCACAAACTATCACATTAACTTCTAGATTTTTAACAATCCACTTCTGCAAACTTCAAATAGCTATCACATAAGATATAAACTTTCCATTCAGTGGTACGTCTAAATGATGAAGGTCTGATAAACAATTGTCTGTATAAAAGATTTGCAGATAATACACAAATAATTTACACAAAACTGGTATAAAAGCAACTAACTAAATCGATATTAATGCAACGCATGTAACATGACTGAACTAAGTTATAAGCTGCAATTTGAGTGAACTTATGAGAGGCAGAAATATATTCTATGGATGACAGTACCTCCGAATGCAATCATCCGATATTAAAGGGAGGACTGAAAGGCTAGTGAGATATCAACAACTGCACAGAAAAAGAGACTATCTCTGCACTATTGCAAAACATTGCACAACTATTTTTCTTGACGGCCATTGGGCACTTTTTAGTAGTAATTTTAGCCCGGGCACCAAGGAGAAAAATAGACTAGGCGTCAAAAAGAAAACCCCCTTTTTTCTGACATGAAGGAGACACGATTGACAAAGCTTAAATAAAGGGAATAAAGGTAAAGGGATAGCTCACTTTCTAGTTGCAAACTTACATGATACACCCTGATCTGTGATATCTGACATCTTGCAAGAGCTAGACATGACTCTGACCGTGACTTTGTCCATGATAAGTACCTGAGAAAGACAAAGTGATCAATCCAGCAGAGGTCCATCACATCTATGAGCAACTACATTGGCTAGAAAAATAGCATACTTTCCATGATTTTGAACTAGGTGTATTTGCTGATTGAAGCATTTCTGACAGCAACCCTGAACATGATAAAGAAATTTAAATGAACACACTTTTTAGAACTAAAAATCATTCAGAAAACAGTTCCAAAGTTACTGCAGTACTAGAATCAAACATGGGGTGAGATGGATTATGGATAGGGTCTCCTGTGGAATCAAGTCTGAGCGTTGTGAATAAAATACATTTTAAAACTCGCAATGTATCACTTCACGCAGCAAGAAGTGATAGACAATGCATTCCGGCCAAAAAAATAACGAAAACGAGACTTTGAGCCAACCCAAATATCACTGTAAGCAAATATATGCAATTGCAAGAATGCTATTTAATCATCTAGCGATTTGACATAAATGATAAAAGATGGAACCCGATTTCATTTGATTTTTTCACATATATCAAATAAAACAAACTGTTTTCTGGTCAGATTATCTGAAAAGCGTAATGAGATCCAACACAATACTCGAGAATAGGATCAAATTTCTCTGGGCAATTGATCAAATTTCACAGAAGAAGCATAAACCAGAACCTTAATGCCGAATCAACAATTGATCAAATTTCACAGCGGAAAACTTACTGTCGCGACTGGTTTGAATGAAGTTCTTGTACTCTGCACGGCCACCATGACTCGAGCCGCCTTCTGCATCGGAAGCGGACATGTTGTTATCGAAAGCTGTGAACAGAGCAAAACCTAGCTATGTCGCGCAATTTGCAGAGGTAAAAGCTTAATTGAAGAAGACAAAGAGACACAGAAAGATTTGGAAGGGAAGAGGAAGGGGAAGGGAGGGAGAGAATCAAGGAGGCGCCAAGAAATCTTCCCATTTTTTGAGTGGTCGTGTTGTCTCCCTTCCGTGGACGTGTTTCACTGTTTCATATGAAAAGGCGACAAATTTCTTCATGCACTAAAATATATTTTCCATTTTAAGGGTTTTTAGACAAAACCACTCCTAATCAAGGGTATTTTTACAAAACCACCCCTTTTAAGTTTATATAAACCACTCTCCTAACTCCTAAGCAAAAAAATAAATAAAAAATCAACCACCATTGGTTAACTTATTTATTTATTTTAATTAGGTAAAAATTAGGAGGCTCTCCTTACAAAGAACGTCCTAGAGCATTTTTTCGGATGAAAACCTAAAGTTCTATGTGATTCTGAATACGTAAAGTTGGTAGCAAGTGGCCCAATTTTGCAATTTATCGGCCACTGGATTTAAACCCCTAATTCCATGTGAGATATTCACAACTTCAAACCTTATTAGTGATAACGGACATTATGATTTATTATCATTTCAATTTTACATGAACATGAACCAATTCCTTTTATGGCATTTATGGTCGTAATATTGTCACCTTTAATTTCGATTTTTTTAAACCCATCCGTCTTGCTTTCTAGATTCCATTTCGAAGTGCTAGTGTTTCTGCTTGTAGTATCGAGATGCATCCATACTTGGCTGCCTCCAAATCTACAACTCGTGCATTATTATCTCTGATCACAAACCCAATAGAGGCATTGTCATCTATGCACTTTGATCCATCAAAATTAATCTTATGAAAATCTTGAGGAGGTCTTCTCCAATTCTTTTATTTTGCTCCCCTTTTGGTTCTAAGTCTTTCCTTTTCACTTGCTTCTTCTAACTCTTCATTCCATTGTTTGGTTTTGTCCCATGTTGTAATTTGGTGTCGAATATATTGTACTAAGTCTGACATAAATTTGTTGGGTGCTTGCCGAAACACTAATTTGTTTCTTTTGTGCCAAATGCACCACCATACTAGTAGGTGTTTTGTTCCTAGTATCATATCGTTGCAAAGTTTGTTTTGTTATTGGATTAATTTTCCTTGTTATCTCATTAGTGTGAGGGCATTTCACGAAAAGATATCCGTATCTTCATATGTGCAATTAACATAATGCAACCCGAAGGCGTAGATACATGTTTTTCTCGTAATCTAGATTTATTTTTATTATTATTTCAATAGGTGAGGCCATTGAAAACCAACCGTTTTTACTTGGAGGCCCAGTATAATCTATCCCTATGAAATTTTCTAGTATTGGTGTTGTTACTATTTTCTTTACTATGCCAAGAGGTATCACCTGTCGTAGTTCACTTGTTCTCCATTCTTTTCCATTATCTATGAATTCGCTCACATTAATTGATTCATTTATCATCATAATATCGATTGCATGATCTCGCAATGGTGTTTGCATAACCCATTTGTGGCCAAATTTTATCGTATTAGTGTCGTGTGTCCCTCTTGCGAAAGCCCATTAGCTTTCCATTTACTTAATTGCGTCTTAGCTTTTCTTATGTTCCCTTTGAAGGTTTCCTTGTTGACTCATCCGCTTATAATGGGAGCATCTGATGTATAGTTACAAGTTCGTCATTGTAGTGATGTTAAGGGCTTTTGTATCCTTTGTTTTTGTTGATTATTGACTTGCTTGGAAGTTTGGAAGTTTGGAAAGCTGATTTATGATAGTTAACCTTTTGACCTGAAATCTTACAGTATTCTTCGATAAATTTTTTTGTCATTGAACATGCATATTGGTTTGCTTTTGTGAAAATTATCATATCATCAACTAATGCTAGAAATGGAATTTTTGTTCCCGCCCTGGCTAGAGCAAAACCAATCGAATTTCTAGATGTATCACTAATCTACTGTAATTTTCTTGCAAGTATTTCTGCTCCCATTACAAATAAGAATGGTGTTAATGGATTGCCTTGTCGTATGCCTCGTTTAGGCAAGAACGGTTATGTGGGACCATTGTTTACTAGTATAGAAAATGAGACTGTTTGTACACATTCAATTATCCAATCTATCACACGTTGGCAAAATCTGAATTTTTTGCATTATTTCAAAAAATAAATCCCAATTGAGGTGATCATATACTTTTTCCATATCTAACTTTATCGCAACCCAACCATCGTTGTCTTTCTTACCTCTAAACGAATGAAAATTTTCATGGGCTATGAGCACATTGTCTTGTATTGCTCGTTTGCAGCAAACGCCCATTGTATTGGGTGGATTAGTTTACTCATTTAACCCTTTTAACCGATCCATTAATATTTTAGCGATGATTTTATATACGGTTGAGCATAGGCTTATTGGTCTGTAGTGATTTGTCGAGCTCGAATTTTCTTTCTTTTTGGTACTAATGTAATGAATGTGTGATTAATTTGTTTGAGCATTTTTCTTGAGTGGAAGAAACTTTTGACAACCTCAATTATTGTTGAACCCACAATATCCCGATATTTTTTTTATAAAACCTAGAGACATACCATCTTTTCTTAGTGATTTGTCTGTTCCTATTTTCATTACCAACGTCTAGAACCAATTCGAACATTGGGACCCACCAGTTCCCAACGTCTAGAACCATTGGTTTCGGTGGTTCCGAATCGGTTCAGAGTACAAAAATGAGTTGTTGGGCTCTTCATAAAATTATCAAGCTCTAGCTTTGCCTTAGTCATGGCTAGTTGCTTTACAAGGCAATGGAAGTTACTCTGGAGCTCCAAATAAGCACTCTTAAAAAAAATTCATGCTCCCCTAAACCTGCTTCTTTGCCGTGATTTTAGCTCGTCCTTAGGCCTTGATATAGTTCTTAAAACTAGGCACTTTTTGTAAACAACTCTAGGATCTCCAAAGAACGCAAAAAGAGTGCTCAAAATTCCCTCTCTATACAACATTAACAATTGCTCTATCTAATTTGCAAACAGTGTTAGATGTAGATGTCTCCAATTGTTGATTAAACCGAGTTAACCTAGCTCTTGAAAAGGTAAGATCATTTAAACGACATTGATCAAGAACACTAGCTACCTTAATCGGCTCGATCCCAGCTAAGTGAAAACTTTTCAGTGGAATCAAGCAAGCAATTTTTGTCACCTAGAACTAGCCATGATTATTCAAGATATTCAACAAAGATATCCTATCATCATTAATTCATTAATCATTAATATATACTAAAGTAAAGGTTAAAATAATAATTGAAAAGGCTCCACATGGGACCAAATCACCCATATTTTTTAAATCAATCTGATTGGTTGAAAATTTATTTAGAGTTTTTTTTTTTGTATTTATGTATTAAACAAAACATTCAATATGTTAGTTTTATTTTTGGATAAGATAATTTTTTAAGATAAGATATGTATAATTATTTTTGGAAATAATAGTTTTTTTATAGATAAACTATGTACTTATTGTTTTTCAAAATACTTATGCATATATCAATTTTTAAACAATTATTTTTAGAAATGATAGTGTTTTCGTAGATAAGATACGTATAACTTTTTTTTTTGAAATATCATTATCAATATCAATTTTAAAAAATTAACAAATACAATTTAATTTCTTGATCTTTAATTATGAGGCATTTATTGGTGAAATAGGGACATGCTCTACATGGATGATGATACCATTGATATTGAATAGCCTTTATAGGCCAGTGGGGTGTGGAGAACTGAGAGATCTGAAGATGGCAATCAAATTTCCCATAATTTACTGTACATGGATTTTCTTGTTCAACATTATTGTTTTTGTACTTACTACTTACATAAGAAACTTTCCCGAATCACTTGTTTTTAAACAGGCAAACTGCTGGAACCCGACTCGAAGCAATGATTTGCATGAATGGAGGTGTTAGTTGGAGCCGAACTCTTCATTCCATCGTTCAAGTTCTTCCCACTTGCTTTTCTGTAGACTGGGTCTGATAACAGCCATGGCTTGCCGAAAATCATCATATCTAAGTGGCCTCACCTGTTTTATGACAGACAGCCACATCAGTGATTGCATATCTAGACATTGAAGAATGACCCAGTTTTTTGGTAAATTGGCAGCCTGGCAGGCCAAACACCACACATCAAAGATAAGAATGAAAGACTTTGAAGAACATCAACCTACCTGATTTGCCTTGATAGTAAGTATGTTGGAACCAAGCTCCCGAATTGACATCATTGCTGCTTCCTCACATAGCGCTTTCAAGTCACTCCCAGAGTATCCTGAATATTTTAAAGGAGATTTAAAGGGGAAAAAAAGAAGAAGAAAGGTAAATAGAGATAATTGTCACATCAGTTTGAACAATGGCAAGACCATTGCAAATGAAAATGAAGTCTTTTTAAGCACTATTAGCAGAGGTTCAAACACTTAACCATACCATCTGTCTCTCTGGCAAGTTTTTCTAAATCTCCACCTGTCAGGCTGTCAGAAGGACAAATTGTAGATCAGTTAGCTAACTAGACAACATATTAAGGATGCAGATCAATCTACCATTCCAAATAAGATGCCTAATGCAAAGTTTTGGTTTTTTAGAACCAAGGGAGTGGGACTTGTATAAGAACACTGGTGATTTTTTTTTATCACATTTAATGGCTGTAGCAGGGACTCATGAGCGACAATTTTATTCATGAAAAAACTGAATTTCATTTACAAATAAGAGGGTAAAAGCTTTTCTACAATGGAAAAGAAAAATAAAACATATTAAAGGGACATGAAAAGTTTAAGGATAGACAAATGAACTGAGCTCTTGAATGATTTTCATTTTTTTTAGAATGAACCTACAAATTAAAAGTCTTCTTATTTCATTTGTTTAAAATATGCTTATTTTCCACACATACCTGATACCTCCAAAGAAATTTAGATTAAATGTCTAATTCTTCAGCACATTTACAGAATTTGTTTTCATCTGCTTTTTGGTGCAAAAGACCATTATGTAATAATCCTCACCCATATATGACATAGGAAGAGACCAATAACCTGATCATTCTAAAAAATTTGATAACGATCTATATGTATATAAGAAAAATGTCTTACCAGGTAAAGAAAATGCTTGGCCTTTAAGATTTTGCTGAAGAATTAGCCTCCTCACATTTTTATCAGGCAAGGGAATGTATATTCTCTTCACCTGGTAAATAGTTATTAAATGCATCTATCAATAATGTAGGTACAGACATATGCAGCCATTGCCTCATCAAGTAAATATTTTTATCATAGTTCAATGTTCATAAAAAATAACATTGCAAATATATATTCACACTGGTAATTACAACGAATTCATAATTGAAGAATAACAAGATACAAGGTGTAACCAAAATACTAACCAATCGCCTCAGGACTGCATCATCCAGTTCTTGTGGCTTATTAGTTGCACCTGTGTGAAGAAAGCACATACAAACTCATCAACATCAAAAACAACATCAACCCAGTGTTAACCCACCTCAGGCGGGATCTGGGGGGCCATGATGTACACACCCTTGCCCCAATATAAAATCAGAGGGTGTATGAAGAAGGCCCAAGTATTATCATTGCCTGGAAGACCCAAGGAAAACTAAAATTCAGCTATGTGACAATGATAACTGAATCTAGTTAGAATGCACCAAAATTGATATAGGGGTTATATCCATCTCAAAAGCATTGCATAAAAGCCAATGAGCATGAGGATGCACCCCATAAATTCAAGCATTAATATTATATCAAGCTGGCAAAATCAAGGTTTACTGATTCGCTTTTGGCTTAAAGGTTCATAGATCACTGAAACTGCCATCATTATTCATTTAGAGTAGCAACAAATGACTGAAAGCTAATCAATTGTATACCAATCATTTATTAGGAGATGAAAGAGTCTGATGTACAGAGTCTGCAGAAGAAGCTTACCAATTACGACGACTAAATCATCTGGATTGGATGTGACACCATCAAACTGTACAAGAAACTCCGACTTCAACCGTCTACTTGCATCATGTTCATTGGCCAACCTTGTTGACATAATGCTATCAATCTATTCATAACAGCAAGAGATTGAGTTAGAATGAGAATAGGAGAGAAAGGAGAAACACAGATTAAAAAAGAAGCTTTTTTGCAAATGTATATTCGCTAGCATCACAGTATAAAGGGCAAATAACAATTACGCTTCTTTTGGAAAAAAAATTAGTGTCCCTATTACCTAGGCATGTATTCAAATCACACATTCCTGGTAATAATAGCAGTTCAAAAGCATTGAAAAAATATTTCTTGTTCAGCATGCCCCCAACAACAGCACATTGACTATCCAAAACAAATAGCATGCATGAACATATTAAGCAAATACTTACGAGAGTCTTGTGACTTTATTTACATATTTAGCTTTTCAATCTGTCCTTTATGAGACAGAAAAAGATAGTTTTATAGATAATTAAGTGCAACAAACTATTTGTCCAGTTGGCAGGGAATGGTCCAGAGGGACCAACAAAGAATGCAAAACATTTTACAAAAACACCTGAAATTCTACGTTAGCATAGCATTCACAACAGGAAATAGAATATGGCCCTTCTCCTTTTAATAAAAGCAAATTTAACGAGTCATGCTGTGAATTTCTATAGCAAAACAACTGGTTGATAACAAGGAATGCTGATTAATCGGAGCTTGAAGCATACTTCATCCATAAAGATCACAGATGGCTGCCTTGATATTGCCACCATGAAGAGTGTTCGAACAAGCTTTTCACCCTCACCAACCTACAAGATTATTAGGAAACATCAAGAGTTAAGAAGACAAATATGACTCAAGAGTTAAAGGTAAGGGCCTCATCATGCAAGCAGAGGTATAGACATGGAAAGAAACTGACCCATTTGGAAGTCAGGGAAGAAGCAGACACGTTGAAAAATGTTGCATCACATTCAGAAGCAACTGCTTTAGCAAGCAAGGTTTTCCCATTACCTGGAGGACCGAATAGAAGCAGACCTGGAAACAAAACCAAATGATATTGTTTGAATACATGCAGATTTAGCTCCTTAAAACAAGAATCTGAGCTTCAAGGTCGTGTACCTCTGGGAGGCCTCCTGAGACCTGTAAATAAATCTCTTCTTTTGGTTGGCAGGATTACCATTTCAAATAAAGTTTGCTTAGCTTTATCAAGACCAGCTGCAGACATAGAAAGCTTCAAAATTAATGGGAAAGCAGGATTGTATAGGAACACGAAATTGACAAAAAAAAAAAATAACTCACCTATGTCATCCCATTTTACAGAAGGACTTCTGTCTACAATCACAGTGTTTATCATTTCAACCAATTTGGTATCATGACCGCCATTATCTTGGTTAGATTTTGAAGCTCCAGTTGTACCTCTATGGGCGTTAGTTCCTGAACTGTTGCCACCGAAAGAAGGTTTTCTCAGCACAACATTCTTTGAACTGTTAGATGGCTTGGTCGAGCCCCGGGCAACTTGAGGAGGTGGTTTTGTGATCTGATTACAACAAATTTGTACAAATTCAAAGTTTGTTTGTCACTAAAATGAAATAGCTTGGGGAAGCAGAGATGTGTTATTGAACCATTCTGTCTATAAAATTCATTACTTTCAGTAAACAAAACCAACATATTAAATCCAAAACTGTTTACAGTTCTCGAAATAATAAAAGTGGTACATTCCTATCCAGTTATTACTTATTAGAATGATCAAGCCAAACTGGAAATGGCGTAATTGGCACGAAGATTCCAAAATTCAGCACTATCACGAGAAAAAAAAAACTAATCTCATTTTGCAGCATTTTCAGATTGAAACATATAATAATCCTCCTGAAAACAGAGAAGAAAGTGGAGAGGGTAACATAAACCCTATACTATAGATCATCAAAGAACAAGATGTGTTCTGCTTTCCCAGGCCACACCTTCACATGGGCACCTCCAACACTACCAAGCTTCTCTGTATTTTCAATTACCTGACCAACCTCAAGAAATTGTCACTCTGCAGTATGAAGGTCAAACTTTTCCACAAGAGGAGTCAGAACAGGATACTAATGCACCATTCTCTAAGAGCAAGTAATAGCACAAAGAAGCCCATGAAGGTTTATGTAATGAAGAGGTTCAAGCAAGGTAAGATGGCTGATATGGGAGCAAAAGAGAGCCTGATTCTGTTACACAGTGTTACACAGGAGTTAAGATTAAGTAAGAAGAGCCATGTGCAAGGTGACCGACTGGAACTATCATCTAGTCTTGCTTATAAATAATTGTGCCCTGTAGATATTTATCCAGAAAATTTACTAGTCAATTGTAAGTAGGATACCACAGGTATCATTCTCCTTTAGATTTTGTGGGAATCCTCTCATATACCATAGGTCATTTACTTGGTGTTGTGCAGATTTTCCCTCTACACACTTGTAAGATTTAGCATGATAAACAACCGCAGAAAAACTAGTGTAGTATTCTATCAAATGAAGGAAGCATCCAACATTATACTTGTAAGAAAAGTCTGTCACATATAATCCATTACTTTAAATTAAGAGCCTGTTTGATTCCAAACTAAGGAAATGGAAACAGAATGGAAATAGAAACCATAATTTGAATGAGAGATTATCGATTTCTTTAAGTTCAAAATTTGTGTCTAAAGGAGTAAGAGGGAACGATTTCCTCAGTTTGAAACCCAAGCCTAGGATGCGAAACGAGTAGGGTGAATAAAACAAAACTTTATACGGAAAAGAAGATAAGTTGAGACTGAAATTATGATTAATGAGGCTTCAAAGTTGGATGGATTTGTTTCCTTTCCATTTCAATTCCGTAGTTTGGCATCAAATGGAACCTTACAACTTAACACGAAACAGCTATACATGAAATAAAACCTGCATAATTGTGCAAGTACAACTGTACAAGTATTCTCAAAATTATAAATGCACTTACACTCTAGTTAAACCAGTCCATACCTTGTCCGGGATTGTACCACCTAAGAAAGGATGAAAAATATAATCTATCAATAAACTATCATCATTCACTTAGAACTAAACACTTATATTTAACAAAGATGAATCCATCGAACATGAAAATGTTAAGAGATTTTAACCTCTTCGTTGGCTCAGGGTTTGTAGTCTCTCGGCCACTTGACCCTGCCACTTTGTTATCTTTTGGTGATAAGACTTCACCTTCTGCTGCTCACTACAGAAGAAACCGAACAAACAAAAAAGACAAGAGAGATCAGCTGTAGATCTCATTTGGCTCAACAAAAATCCATGAAATCAAATGAAAAGATATTACAGCACCACACCAGTGTTCACCAATTTCTCTTTAGTTGGTTGCCAACATCAAATTATAGAAAATCAGCCCCTTAAATATGGCAGTTTTCACAAAACTACCTGTTATAAATTGCAAAACTCCACCAGTTATATGTTAGCCATAAAATCCAGACCATTTTGGTAAAATTCGTATATTCTTGCCTATCATGATCCTTAAAATGTTTAGCTTTTTGCAAATTTGTCCATAGGAGATTCCGTCAACATATACTATTTCTCAGATGATTTTTTCTTATTTCTTCTACTATAGACGTATGAGCTAGTACCAATGATCAAATATTTCGAACCCAAATCTGCAACAATCTTAGAATCTTCAAAGAAGGCGCAGCCTAATGATCAGCAGTTAACTATGCAACTTGAAACTCAAAAAGTTCAAAATTTTCGAAGTCGAACAATGATAACCGAAACGACAGCTTATATGGAGAAGATATAAAATGTCTTATCGATTAAGTTACAATCAAAACGACCAAAACTGAACTGAAATTCTTCAACTTCCAAACACAATATTTAATAAAGTAATCCGATCGTCACCTAGGAGTGGTATACGAGGGTGCTCGAGTAGAAGCTCCTTCTCCTAAAATACGCTGGGCATCCGGTAGTGTAAAATGGCATCATCAATTAATCCCCACTCCTCCGATTTAACAGCCTTGGCGATCTCTTCTTTTGCCAGATCGAAGTAGCCTTTCAGCTTATACGCGACTCGCTCGTTCACAGCTGAAGAGCCCGTAGGAATGCCCTCCATCGTCGATGAATTAGGGTTCTGCGTAGTGTTTGATTCATGCGGAGAATCGGGTTCAGCAAAGATAGAGCCCAACGAAGCGAACAATCCTTGAAGAAAACTCATCTCCGTAGAAGCATTTCGATGAGCGAAGGATGATAAGACAATCGAAAGAAGAAAAAAAAAATTGCTTCGAATCAGGGGATGATTTGAGAGCCCTTACGCCATGTCCTTCATAACGTAGTGTGTTTGGGGTGGTGGTGTTGTAGCGTAGAATTGTCCAAAGGGCTTTTGACCCGACCCAATGACTCGAACCACCCCAAAAATTTTGAACCAATTTGAGTTTCCGATCAATTAATCATCATTAATATATAATGACAAAAATTGCATTATACTAGTCTAATCTTGAGAATCGTTGCATTTTCAGCCTAACCTTTTAAAATAATAGATAATGTTGGCCCAAGATCTGCAGGCCCATCTTCTATTAGGCCCATCAGCCTGAAGCAAGCCTTAAGATTCCATCCAGCCCAGAAAGCTTAGAGATGGTAGACAGTCGGTTGCGTCGAAAGTAACCGCCGCGAAGTGGACACCAGACGTGAAGGGTTTCGAGGACGATCGTGGTCACAAGGAAGAGGACGCCTGCCTAGCAGCAATATAAGGGGGAGGGTAAAACGAATGTAAGGGGGTATGCGAAACACTGTCAGTTGTAAGTCCGATCAATCAAATACACCATTCAGCTGAAATCCGAGTATTCCAATTCGAACTTTGATCAATTTCGTGTTTATCAGTTAGCTTAGCCCTCACGCTTTCAATTATCTATTTGTGCTCATCGTTGGTCAAAATTTGACCAAAACAATTTGGCGTCCACCGTAGGGCCCTAGCCAAATTCATTCGTTTTTAGATCAAAGTCAGAAACCTCTCGCCTAAAAGGGACGAACCCACCTGCGCCGCCACTTCCTGTCGACGGAGGGATTGAGGGAAGCCAAGGCGCTAACACGGAGGAAGGCGTTCGGGGAGGCGGGGTCGAAGAAGTCCGAGACCTTCGTAATGTCCTGAACGAATTCACAACCAAAATAGCGGCCCTCCAGCAGGATATGCCCAACCAGAAGGACCGCAGCCAGACCCATATGGACCACATCACGCAAGTCACCATAGAAAACGCCAGCCTCCGCAAACAGTTGCAGTCGGCATCGGCGTCACAGAGCGGATCCCGGCCAATCGAGCCCGCCAAAGAAGTCGTCGCTCGTCTCAACCTGGGGGAGGCACTCACTTCTCTTTCCCAAGCCAGGGGCAGCCCTCGACAATAGAAATGGTTACCCCAGCGGCCACCCTCCCAGGAGTACCCACCGCCTCGACACTCGGAAATAGGGTCGCAAGCACGGGAGTCTTCCATCCGGCGTATGGCAGAAGAATGGAAAGCCAGGTACCCCTCCCAGACACTTTTATGGAAACACTCTTTAACAAATATATGCAAGATCGGCTCAAGGGGCTTGAGGACAAAATTGCACAAATACCCGGGGTGCCCCCTCCAATCGAGAGAGAGGCCCCGGATGGTTACGATGAATCTCCCTTTACGGCTCCGATCGCCAGCGTAGATATCCCAAAAAGTTTCACCGTTCTGACGGTCCCGACCTACGACGGGACAGGGGATCCTGACGAGCACGTCGCCATCTTTAAACAAAAGATGATGACTAGCTCCATCTTGCGAGAATATTGAGAAGCAATAATGTGCAAAGGGTTGGGAGCCGCGCTATCCGGTGCAACCCTAACCTTGTTCATCAACCTCCCTCAGGGAAGCATAGGGTCCTTCGCGGGCCTGGTGAACGCTTTCAAGGTGCAATTCACCAGCAACAGGAAGCTAATGAAACAGTCCAATAATTTGTACCGAGTGGCCCAGAGGTCTGGGGAGTCCCTGCGGGCTTTCCTGAACCGGTTCAATCAAGAGAAAGTGGCGATCCCACTCTGCGATGTGCCAACTTCCATAGAAGCTTTCCGAAGAGGCTTGCTCCCGGACAGCGAGCTCCATCGGGAACTCACAAAGTACCCATGCCACATCTTTGAAGACGTCCAGGTGAAAACTCTAGCGCACATCCGGCTGGAGGAAGACGAGGCTCCCACAAGAGCCGCTTTGGTCTTTGATTGAGTCGAGAGAAAGGTTTCTTCTGATCAGCGAAAGGAGCGTCGGGAGCAACCGTATCTGAAAACCCGACCGGAGGCGTCTGGGGTGCACGCTGCTGGCATCAAGTAATCAACCAAGAAGAAAGACGTTGCCCAGCGGCCGAAAGTCCATGAGTACAACCTTGGCCTGGGGAACGCCGAGATAGTGAAGGGCTTGGAAAATTTCGAAGACAAGATCAGATGATCCAAGAAGGCGGAGAATCCCAACCCGAAAAGGGGCAAGACGAAATGGTGTAATTTCCATGAAGATTACGGGCATGAGACGGACGAATGCTTCGCCCTCAGGAAAGAGTTGGCTTACCTTCATTCGAGAGGCCTGTTATCCGAGATCTCCGCAAGCTCGAGAATGCCCGCCGACCAGAATCTGTCCGAACCGATGGACATCCCGTCCTCCCCTGAGTACGCCAAAGTCGTCAATGTCATCAGTGGCGGCTCAGATATCTGTGGCGTCACCTACTCGGCAGCAAAGCGCCACGCGCAGGGACATCCGGGCGGACAGTTGATGGCAAGCATTTGCAATCCAGAAGGGTATCCTGGGAGCACCATTACCTTTAGTGACTCAGACTCGGCCGACTTGGTAGGCCCCCACCACGATGGGTTGGTCATATCATTGTCAGTAGGGAACGTATTGATGAGAAGGATCCTCATCTACACCGGGAGCTCCACTAATATGATAACGCTCGACGCCCTCAAGGAGATGGGGCTAAAGGAGGAAAGCATTCTCAAGAAGTCAGTGGCATTGGTAGGCTTCAGTGGGGAGATTGCACACACCCTCGGAGAGATAGCCCTTCCCACCTATGCCAAGGGGATCAACCTACAAGTCAGATTCTCCGTGCTCGACTGCCCGTCTTGTTACAACATCATTATGGGCCGACCTTGGATCCATGATATGAAGGCAATCCCATCGTCTTACCACCAGACCATCAAGTTTCCTACTCCATGGGGGATTCGGAAAATCAAAGGTGACCAGCGGTTGTCTCGAGACCCACACAACACAACAATTACAAGGGGCCACGCCAGTGCGGGACCCCTAGGCCGAGAAAATCGAGGAGATTTCCTCAACAGCCAGAAACCTCAGCACACAGTAAGGATTAGACCTGGGTACGGTTCTGGGCGAACCGGCGGTCCCGGAACCGACGGAAAACCGGCCGGAACCGGAACCGGCGGTCCTGGTTCCAGAACCGCCGGGTCCGGTTCGTCCACCCCCGGAACCGGATGGAACCGGCGGTTCCACCCATAAAAAAAATAAAAAATAACCAAACCGCGGTCGCAATTTGGGTCACCGCGGTCGCGATTTGGGTCACCGCGGCCGCGGTTTGGGTCACCACGACCGTAGTTTGGTTAACCGCGATCGCGGCCCATTAAAACGCGAACGCGGTTTTCTTCTAGAGGGAAAAAAGTAATTTTTTTTGAAATTTTTTATTATTATTTCCGGTTCCGGTTCGGAACCGAGAGGAATCGACCTCGGAACCGCCCGGAACCGGAACCGGGACCGGGATCGGTATCGGAACCGGCCTTGGCAAGGCCGGTTCCGGTTCCATGGTTCCGAGGAACCGGAACTGGACCCAGGTCTAGTAAGGATAGGGAAGGACCTTGCTCCCGAGAGGAAAGTCGAGATGATCAGTTTCCTCAAAAAATACAACAGCAGCTTCGCATGGACTCATGAAGACATGGTGAGGATCGATCCCATAGTTATCACGCACCGGCTGAACGTGGATCCTCGCCATCCACCAATGAAGAAGAAGAGAAGGAAGTTCTCTCCCGAGAGGAATCTAATCGTTGATGAAGAATTCCAGAATCTGATCCGAACGGGAAAAATCAAATAAGTAAAATACCCGGAGTGGTTGGCAAATGTTGTGGTTGTAAGCAAGAAAAACGGCAAGTGGAGGGTTTGCATGTACTTCACGGACCTTAATAAGGCCTGCCCGAAGGATTCCTTTCCTCTGTCGCACATAGATGTCATGGTGGATGCTACTGCAGGTCACGAGATGCACCTTCATGGATGCCTTCAACGGTTATAACCAGATCCAAATGCATCCAAAGGATCAGAAAAAGACGTCGTTCATCACCAGCCAGGGGACATACTACTATCGGGTCATGCCATTCGGGCTCAATAATGTTGGAGCTACTTACCAAAGGCTGGCCAACCGCATGTTTCAGTAACAGATAGGCAGAACCATGGAAGTCTATATTGACGATATGCTCGTCAAGTCAAAATAGGACGTACACCATATCCCGCATCTAGAGGAAGCTTTCCAGTTCCTGGACAGTTACCATATGAAGCTCAACCCAGCAAAATGTGCATTTGGGGTAACTTCTGGTCGCTTCTTGATATCTTGCATTTAGGTAGTGTTTAGGATGCATATTTGTGTTTATTTTGCATAAGTTTTAGTTAGTTTTAGTTGGTTTTAGCTTAGTTTCTAGGATCTTGTGTTTTCGGGTAGTTGCGCTTATTTTGTTCGGTTTTGCAGATCTTTAGGTAAACAAGCATGGACAGGATGGATCTTAGATGATTGTGGTGGAGTTTGATGAAGCTTAGAGTGATACAAGTGAAGATTAGAAGAGTTAACGCCCAAGAGCTTGTGTGAAAAGAACGCTTAAACCCGGGCTATGCATTGGAGTTCTTGTTTCGACACCTCTATCTTGCAATGCTTGGTTTGGGAGCTATATTGCTCGGATGAGGCTCAATTTGGTATCAATGGAAATCTAATTCAAAGAGCTACAATTCATGTTTTTACTCCGAGTCCAAATTCCAACTCTAAGTGGGTCAAAACAGCCTCTGAAGTGTCACCTGAATGCTGAACCGAGAGTAATTGCGCGGGATGACAATTGCTCGGCCGCGCAATTCAGATGCTATCCCGAGCAATCCCAACTGAGGGATGATTGCGCGGGATTACAATTGCTCGGCCGCGCAATCCTCATGCAAACCGAGCAATCGGTGTTTTCTACGCGGGGAAGGGTTTGACTTTTGGGCTAGGGTTATATCATATCCGAGTATGCTTAAGATATAGTTGTTTGAGGGTTATTTGAGAGACATATTTAAACCTTATGTTAGTTTATTTTCTCATAACTTTTGATCACACTTTTGGAGGCTAGGGTTTTCTCTCAAGGAAGAACCTTTGAACCTTTGTAAGTTTTATTTTTATTCAATTATGCATTGCTAATTTCCCTTGTGTTTGACTAATTATTGAAGTCATGATTTGTGTATAGTTGTGAGGTTTGATTGATTCTCAACAAACTTGAATAGAAATTATTTCTTGTGCTTAATTGAATCTAAATTAGGGTTTTACTAGATTAGCTACCTAATAGAATTTCTAGTTAAAACTGAATCTGATTAATTACCGGTTTTTGTTAATTCGATCGAGAGTAGACTTTAATTAATTTAGTACCGGTTGGACAAGTTGATTAAAGTAGAGAATAAATTCACAAGTCACTTAGATGTCTGGTTGCTCTAAGTGTTTGTTTCTATTGATAACTTGAATCTTCATGCTATTATTTAATTGAATCTAGAAGGTCTTCTAGGTTGTTAGATAATTAGGGTTGTTAGACTGGTAGTTCTATCAACTAAATATGAAGTTTGGGTTTTAGTCCTTAGTAGGATCATTATCGACAATAGATTGTTCAAGTGAGAAGAGAATCAAGAGAATCGATGATCAATAAAGCAATATCATGATGGATTTAATTAGTTGAACACGCTTTTCTCATATTTGTTAAACTCAATCATATTTGCATTCATAGTTAGTTTTCAATTTTGCATATTAAATTAGACTTTCAAGCAATAAACCCCCCTTTAGTTCTATTATTTGGCACATAAGTAATAACATTAATACACGAGTCTCCGTGGGATCGACCCTTACTTGCCGCTCTACTGAGTTGGTTAAGTTAGGTTTCTTTGATAGGTATAACGACCACTGAAAATACCTCATCAAATTTGGCGCCGTTGCCGGGGACTCGTCGCTCTTTGTGTTTTTACTTTGTGTGCTATTCTTGGTGTTGTGAACCTATCTTACGGTTCATAACACCCGTGCTACTGATCCATAGCTTTGTTCGATTGTAGACAGCTGCAAGATGAACACTTCCATGACTATTTCTCAAGATTTCAAGACCATGTGTTTGAACTAGGTGCTTGGGGATTACGATACAGTGATAGAGAGGTAAACATGGGAGTTATCCATGGTATGAATCTTGAGACAAGAGGATTGGCCGAGTACATGAGAAATGATAGGCTTTTATATATGGTACCTAAGGAATGCTGGGATTTCTTATGTTTCATGAGTCATCAAAGCTTTCTAGTTGAGTCATCTTCCCAACCACCCCAGCCGGTTGATAAGTCTCTTGAGGATATAATCAGGGATCTCTCAAAAGGGGCGGATGCTATAATCATGGAGCACTGTGAGTTATGTTATTCAAGTTTTCATTCCACAATCTCATGTCCTTTTGAGTTGTGTGGAAAGGGTGGTGGAATCACATTGGAGTTAAACGATCATGAGTCAGACACCCAGATGCAAGTTGAGAAGCAATCTAAGACACTTGATGTGGGTTATGAGGATGAATTTGATGCCCAATATGAAGTCACACCTATAAGGCAAGTTGAGCTGATCATCACAGAGCCAAAGGAAGTATGTGCTGGCATAGAGATTCTTACAGATCCTAGGGAGCCTGAATCATCTTCACTCACGTGGAGTAAATTGCTTGAGGGTTTTACAGTTTTGGAAGAAGACTCCTTTGTCGACCAAGATGACTTCTTTTCTGATGAAGTAGACAACCATGAGGGAGAAAATCAACCTGATACACCTGTTAAGGTTCCCGTTGTCATGGTGTACCTTATGTTAGGCCTTGACACTCCTTGCTTTAGTTTCCCTACCTTCTCATATCAGGAGCTTATGGAGTTCCAAGATAAGGAGCCAAGTCTACAACACAAGGTGGAAGATGGAGAACATATGAAGTTCATTTTGGATAGAAGTGGTATTGTTGACAAGAGCTTCGATTCATACTGTAAGTATTTTCTAAAGCCACCACTTGTGCTGAATTCTTTTGAGCAAATGCCACCTCATGAAAATTGGGCACACATGTTTGATAAATTAAAACGGACTTTGAAAGTTATATTTTTCTTAATTGATTTATCAATGTGTTACTTATGTTTTTCTGAGTTGTGTGCACAAGGCTTTGACAGGTTATTAAGGGCATTGACAATGTCTAATCTTGTCAATTCATGTTCAGGGTCAAGCTAATGACGTTAAACAAGCGCTTCTTGGGAGGCAACCCAAGGTTTAGAGTAGTTTTGTTTTTCAGTTATAATCTTTTGTTTTTTAGGTAGTTTTATGTGTGTGTTAGATATCCCAGGTCTAAAGATTGATAACCCGAAGAACCACCACCGTCAGATTTCCTGCCGCATTACCCGGATCACTAGAGTGTTGTGAGTTTTTCTCTATCCTTTACTTTTTACTATATTTTGGGGACAAAGTATGTTTTAAGCATGGGGGAAGGGAATTACTTGTTGCATAGCATGTAGTTGCATTAGTTTAGGTCATGTAGTTGCATTAGTTTAGGCTTATTTAAAATTTTGCATGCATTGATTAAAATCCTGAAAATGAAAAAAAAATTAGAAAAATTTGAAAAAATTACAAAAATATTGCATTTAGGTTCTTATTTCCCCATTGTTTGATTCCTCTTGTGTTTCTAAGTTAAGTATAAATTCTAACCCATGATTTGCATGATATACCGAAGTTGATATGATATAAGCATGATCATTGATTAATTACCTTGATTATAGGATGAAGCATGTATTTAGCTTGAGTATTTGATTCATTCTGAAGTTCTAGACATCAATTAGCCTTGTGAGATTTGATTTTTGGCCTTTCATGATATAGTTGTTCTTTACATTCTTGAGTATATCACCATGATTATCTAGCTCTAGAACTTGCGTTAATACTCTATTTTGAGACTGCTTTATATGATTGAATGCATGACATTAAAATGATTGAGGCAATGTTTTTTTATTAGCCTATTATTTCCCTTCCTACCCTACAAGATCCATGTTTTTGACACCCCACTTATTTGAGCCTTAAACCTATTTCTATTAGCTCCACAAAATGATTCCTAGCCTAATAAGCTTGACCCATAATCCGGGATTTAGGACTTAAGGTTGTGATTGTGTTTTGTGTGAGTTTGATATAAGTATGGGGGAGTTGGAAGAAAAGGTGGAAAAGAGGAAATAAAACTCTTGTGTGAGCAAAGTGAAAAAAAACTTGAAGATGAAAAGTTTGTGCAAAGCAAAAGAAAGAAAAGTTGAGCTTAATTGTTAGTAGTCTTCATAAAGCAAAGAAAGAGTTGAAGAAGAGGCAAAAGAAAAAAAAAACAAAATAAGCAAAGTGTTTAAATGTAAATGTAAGGAGTTGGTAGAGTGAAAGTTGGGAAGTATTATGAGAAGTAAAGTGAAAAGTTTGGGTTTAGGATTAGTTCTTTATCCCGGATTTAGCACCCCAAGCCAAATATAATCCCTTCCAAATTTCTCTTTACCTTGGTGATAACTTGCATTTTAGAGCATATTAGGACATGCATTTAGTTCTTAGTTTAGTATGTTTTCTTGCATTAGTCTTGTGTTTTCTAGTACTTTTAGTTTAGTTTCCATTATAGATGTCTACACGCGTATTTGTATACTTTTCAAGTACTTTTGAGAAGTTTGAGCTTCATTGGAACGCGTCTGGATACTTAGCGGAATCAAGACTTCAGTCTAGGAGGCGACGGGATCGGAAAAGATGATTCAAGAGATTAAAAGAAGGAAGAACACGATCAAAGTCCAAGGTCGTGCACTAAGATGCACGGTCGTGCATGCGGTGTTCATAATTCTTCGGATCGTGCACCATAGGCGCACGATCGTGCGTCTCGGTTCAGAAAAAGGCGTCCCTCGTGCGTTACAAACGCACGGTCGTGCGATGCCATGGCATGGGTCGTGCGCTTCAAAGGAGTCTCTCGTGCGCCCAGCATTGGTCGTGCGCTGCCAAGGCGGCTCCCGTGCGGGTCCAGGGCGTGGGTCGTGCATTTGGACGCACGATCGTGCGTCCCTCCAAATCAAGGCAACGGTCGTGTGGCACTCAGGCACCAACCGTGCGTCTGGTCGTGCGTGTGCCATGGGTCGTGCGCCTTGGCGCACGACGCGTGCCGTGTCTCGTGCGCCTTATTTTCTCGGGTTTTTGGGCCGACTTTTCCACCCTATCCTTAGTATAAATACTTTACTTTGTTTTGTAGACAAGGAGTTCGACTTTTTAACCTAGTTTTAATCCTTGAGAGACAAGTGTTGATAGGGTTTCTCGGCCAACAAATAAATTTGTAAGTCAAGACTCCGCTGAGTACAGGGGAGTCATGATCGTTCCACAGGAAGCAAGGTTGTTTGTCTATCAATCTAACAAAAATAATCAAACAAAAACAAATAAAACACTCACAAGCTGCCTCGTTAACGACGTTGTCAAGGTCGTTAACGAGCCACCGAATTTAAAATACTAAACTAACGACCTAATTAAATTCTAATTAAAATTCGGTACCTAGGCAAGTACTCAGCAACGAAGATTCACCAGAAATAATTCAAATAAAGCAAAAATCTAGGACAAGGGACACCACAACATAGCCAAGCATAAGAATTCATAAGAAGAAAAGATCATGCCTTTAAACAGATAGAGTCATCAACTTTCGTTGACTTAGCAAGTAAATTAATCTACTTTCGCATCCTAATTCACTTAATTGCTTGTTTTAGATTTAAAGCTTAAAACTTTTGTTTTCAAACTATATCAACCTTCAAGTTAGTAACTTCCTCTTTCAATTTAGTTAAAAACTCAAATTACCTCCACTTTCGTTTCGGTATTAAGCACAACAAACAATTCTCAATTAAAGATAAAAGGCATTCACAACTCAATCTTACTCATCAAACATGCTCAACTATGCCGGGCTTAACCCCGATCCTAGAAAAAGAAACTACTCACTAATCATAACTAATAAACTAAAAACTTCAATAAAAAGAAACATTGAAACAAAACTCAAAACTCAAATTAAAAATATATCGTCTTACAAAGATTCAGAAGAAACCGAAAAACATAAAAACACCGAACCACAATCACGACCAACGACCACCCGACGACCGTCGTCTACCGAGCTTCGGCGGTCCTCTTCTGATCCGACTTCTCTCTCTTCTTCGGTCCTTCAAAAATCTCCTCAAACTTAAGCTCTAAAAACTTCCTCCAAATTAAGCCCCCCTTTCTATGCTAGATAGAAGGGTATTTATACTAAAAAGCTAAAAACTAAAAAGGCTAAAAGATATAAACTTTCCTAAAAAGATAGAAACAATCCCTAAAAGATAGAAATAAAATCTAAAAAGATATTAAGACCTAAAATACATATTCTAACCACCCCAAAAGATTCTAAAAAGATACTCAACCGATACGGAAATAAATTCTCGCTCAGGATCGGTGAATTATAAAATAATACTCCATATCTTGTTTTTCGTGGCCTCGTTAACGAGCCCTCACAGCCTCGTTAACGAGCCTGGGCTTTGTTTCCTTCAACAATTCCTCTTGTACTCTCGAGTTTCGACTTCTTCAATCTTGCACTCCTCCGTCTTTTGCTGTGATACTCCAAATTCAACTCCATTCAGCTCCTTTCTTCGCTAAAACCTGCAAAATTCACAAAATAGCATAGATTCCACTCTTTTCACAGAATTATGCAAAACTATCTAAAAATACTCAAAACTAAGCCTAAACTAAACCTAATAAGCAAAGAAAACCTATCAAAAACTATACAAAAATGCGAACATCAAAATACCCCATACTTAGACTTGCTTGTCCTCAAGCAATAAACAAGACACTAACCAAAACCAAAACAAATCATGCTCATCAAGACATAGCCATCTTCTAAAAAGCAACATCTACACATAAGAAAATTATAGCAAAAGACTATTAACATCCTCACACATATATGCACTTAAATAGACATAAAATAATACAATCCAACCTCTCAAGGGATATAATGTGTTTCACTCAACTCTCATGTGTTTGGGCTTATAAATTCAATCTCTCAACTCATCTTATATACAAAAACTCATAGAAATTGGAACTTATATCACCAATACTCTCCACCCAAGATTTGTCAAAACAAGCAAAGAATCATCAAGAGAATTTAGGCTCAATGAAAAACTTCATAGAAGCTTCCATTCGGTCGGGTTGTAATGGGGCTTGGTAATAACAATAGGGAGTGGAAATATTTTGGTCATGTGGTGCTAATAATATCCGGGAATCAAAGACTCCTAAAAACTCACACATAACATCAAAACTCTCATAAAAAATTATACCAAACTCACTCTTCTTTATGCACACTCATTTTCACTCACCCTTTATCATCCTAGAAAGTCTCATAACGAAAATAAAAGAATCTCTTGATATTACCTTTAAACACAAATGCACTTCAACTCTTTATTTTTTTATTATTTTTCTTTTCTTCTTCTTTCTCCTTTTTTTTTCTTTTCGTTGCCTCGTTAACGAGCCTATATCAGGGTCGTTAACGATCCACCGTATACATTCCTCTTCCTTTTATCACTATCTCCATCATAAACTTATTGTGTGCATTTTTTTCTATCAAGAGACCTTTCTTACATATAATAACAAGAGACTTCCAATCTACCCTTCCCAAATACCCTTCAATTTAAGCAAATATAAGCTCTTTTCTTTTTAACATAGCACAAAACTTTACCTCTCCAATCTAAGTCCTAATTCCCGAATAGGGTCAAGCTTATCTCGGCTAGGGAATAATTTTGTGGAGCTAAAAACAAAAGGTTTTAGGCCAGAATTGGTTATCAAAAGAAGGAATAATGTAAAGGTAGATAGGGGATAATAGGGCTCATAAAAATAAGTTCTCTATCATATGATCTTCACAAGTAATGAACTAAAAATCTTATAAGGGTCTCAAGAAATAGATAACCATCACAATTCCAAGAGATAATATGCATAAAGAGAGTAAATCACACAAAAAAGAAGAGGGATTTATAAATGTTCTCCCTATAAGGCCAAAAATTTCTCACAAGGTATATTTTGTTGGATTGCATCATCTATGCTATAGAGTATATGTGCTCAATTTCATCTTAATGCTATTCTCTTCTAAAAACAATAATTTCAATTTTAAGAATCCGGCTATACTTTCAAAGACATATTTGCAAGGAATTATATGATTAAACTAGTGATTGCTATCATAGAACTTAAGAAGGGATATCTATCAATTCAAAAACTCTTTTTGGATTTTTTCAATTTTTTTCAATTTTTTCGGTTTTAAAGAAATAACAACTACGTAGAACACATAAACACCTAGGACATAATTTTTCTACTTTCTTCCCACCCCATACTTAAAATTACAGTGTCCCCACTGTAAGGAAAATAAGAAGAAGAGGGAAAAGAAATAGAAAACAAAACAAAACAAAAAATTAAAAAGAAAAAGAAAGACATAAAACTTACAAAGTGGAAACAAGGAAAATAAACTTCATCTTGAGCTGAATCATCGGTTCGGTGGAGGAAAGTAGTGCCCAAAGTTCCCCATGAAGTCGTACATCGTCCTCCAACGCTCAGCATCCTCCGCCTCTCTCTGGCGCTGCCTCTCATCCTCCATCGACATGCGAGCGGAATAGACAGTTTCCCATCTATCCATCCTCCTATGAATGTGATCCGTCTGGAGGTGAAGCTGTTGCATCCGTGCAGAAAGATCCTCGGCCCATGGTGGTGGTATACTCGATCCTGCGTACTCGGGCTGAGGAGGTGGTGGGTAGTGAGGCTGGAAATGGTCTTGATACATCACCGGGTTGTAAGGCATGAGGCCATAAGCATGAGGGTCGACAGGAGCTGGTGGTGGGTCGACAGGGGCTCTCGGCACCTCGGTAACGAAGCTGGGTGCCTCGGTAACTGGGTTGGGGTGTGGCTGGAAGTGGTCGTTAACGACCCTGGTGGGCTCGTCAACGAAGATGTTGCCTCCTAACACCTCCGTGTCGATGTCTTCTTCTTCAAAGTTGAGCTCCTTAGTGCCGCCCTCGGTGTCGGCTTCTTCGGTGTCGTTGCCTACTAACTCGGTGTCCTCTTGCTCATCTTCTTCTTCATATTCATCCACGTCGTCCCGCTCAAACCGGGTTTCACATGGCCTAAGCGAGAGCTCATCCTCCGGTTTTGGCTCCAATGGGTAGGGATGTCCCGTCCATACCTCGTACCAATTCGGTACATAGAGTAGCTCGTACATGTCGAGGGAAGGTATGACTAGTCGATCTTGAACCTTCTTCTTGTAGCCTCCCTCGGCTTGCACGAAAATCCCGGAACTATACCAATAGTTTTTGTTGAGGAGTTGGGCGTGAGCCGGTGTGTAGCGGGTGAGATCTACTCCGAGATTCTTAGCCAAGAGGCTAACCAAATTGTCACACCACACCTCCTTGGACTTGGTGGATTTCTCGACGTAGTAGAGCCATTCGTACCCCAAATTCAAGGGCCCGGGCTCCTCAAAGAGGATGGTGCGGAAGCAAGCGACCTCCGTTCTTGTAGGCCGGTTCAACTCTTTCTTCGGCCAAAATGTTGCGGCGAGGATTCTCAAAATAATCCGGAATATGGGGTTGACTATGTTTGCCCCGGATAATGCCGCGATAGAGGATTGAACCTCCCCGGTGATGTAGCTCCAAGTGCGGGTCACTCGGTAGTCCTTCAAACTATAATCTCTCGACGGGTTTGGGAGCTCCAAAATTGCATTGAACTCCGCCATGGTAAAGTCACGGTCCTCGTTACCGAGCCGGAACCGAATTCGTCCTGCCGAGATCTTTGATGAGAAATTGGTCTCCAAAGTGGCCAAGAACTTGGATGTGAGGGCCGGATAGTGTGGCAAGTTCTCTTGCTTCAATAGGTGGGCGGCCCCAAGGATGATGAAGGCGTCCTTGACATCTGTGTAGATGCCCGTGGAGACAGCACTAGACTTTGAGAACCATCGGGTGTAATGGTCCTTCTCCAAAAAATCTCGGTAGCGCCGGACTTGGCTCTGACTGCTCAAAATCACATCATCCACTCGAGGTGGGGATGGAGACCTATGGTTCCTCCTCTTCTTCTGGGCTCGGGTAGCGGGTCTGCTTGAACTAGCCATGGATCCTGCAAAATAATCGAGATTTTTCCAAGATAAGATCCACTCAAAAATAATAGGTTCGAGACCCAATACTTGGTCTCAAAATTAACCTCGGAATTATTCGTAAACTACCCAATTGGGTTGTTCACGATTCTGGGCTCGGGCCGATCGATGATGAAGTGCAGGGTCGTTAACGAGCCTGGGTGGGTCGTTAACGACCCGCCGAGAGCAAAACCAGAATTTTCCGAAATTTAATCTACCTCTAATTCAGCACAAATCAAGCATGCAATCTTCTATTATTTTCCACATATCCCCCATCGGGTATAAGCACCCCATACTTACTCAATTACCCATCCCGAACATGCTAAAATTTACCCAGAATTTTGACATGCAAAGATTGAACTTTTAGATCTAGAACAAGAAAAATTCATGCTTTCCTAACTAAAGGATTACAATAGCTAATCTAACACGAATAATCTTTCCTAAAACATGAACAACTAAGCACAATCAAGAATTTTTAGGAACAAAAATCTAGCATGCTCATCGACCTTCCTAAGAACATGATTCAAGATATGAAATTTCGACCCTATAGATAATCAATCATGTAAATTCAAGCAAGGGTTTAGAAATCATACCGGAGAACCGAGAAATTGAAGAACAAGGGTCGGAATCGGGGTGGTTAACGAACTTTGGCCTCGTCGGTGAACGGTTTCTGAGCTTCGGTAACTACGGCCCCTCGGTGATCGGTAGCGTGAGGGATTCCGACTCGGTGGAAGAGAAGGGAGAGGGATTGAGAGTATTTTGGGTTTGAGAGGGAGTGAATTTTGAGAGGATTGTGGTAGAATTTGGAAGGGGTAGAAGGGTTTATATAGGAGGGGTAAGGGTAGAAGGGGAGGGGCGGTGATCGCTCGGGAATGCGAGGGTCTAGAGATACAATTTATAACCCGACCCCGTTGTAGCACGTGGTAGGTGTCGAACGCTCGGGAAATCTACTCGATTGAGGTGCCTAGACACTAGAAAGCTGGAAAGGAGAACTTAAAACAAAGAAAAAACAAAGAGAACAGTCGGGACCGACACAAGTCACGTCGGGCCCGATGTTGGCGACAAGAGGGAAGTCAGGACCGACGTAGAGCAAGTCGGGCCCGAGGTAGCTGGGTTTGTCGAACTTCAAAGATTGAAAGTAGATCTTGGGCTTTTGGGTTCCTTCTCTAGTAGATTAAGGCTTTTCCACCCCAATTCAAGCAATAAGTGATGATCGGAATAGGATCGAGTGCTTTCGCCCTCGTTCCAACCACTTCTACACATCGATCCTTGGGGCAATCCACTTCGAAGCAAGGTCTTGAGATTGACAAATGTTCACTTTCGCTACTTTGCCAATCACAAGCCTTGATTCCTTACTTTCGTAAGAATTGTAGCTCTATGTAGAGTGGGTTCCTAGATCAAGCACTCAAGGCTTATGGAATTGGGGTTTCTAGCCCAACCTAGCTAGAGTTTTCCCCCATAACCCAAGATCAAGGAGATCTACTCCATATGGCAAACAAAGAAAGCAAACAAATCAAAAAGCAAAGCAATCAACATCATCAATCTCAAACCAAAGTCAAGTTTCATTCACAAATCAAAAGCAATCCACAAACTCCAATCAAAGGTTTCCAAATCCACAAAACCAAAACAAGGCAAAGCTAATCTATCAACCAAACCTATCAAATCTCCCTCTCCTTGGTCGATTCTCTCTCTTCTCCTTCTCCTCTCCTTCCTCCTTGCTCTCCAAGTATCCTCTTGGGAGTTTTTGAGGGTTGGTTCCTTGCTAAGTGTGGGAACCTCCTTTGGAACCTCCTTAAATTAGAAGATAAGAGAGCCTTTATAGATGAGGGGCAAAAGTGGTAGTTTACAATTTCGTGCCTTGGAGCCCAAGCAGTCCAGTGACCGACTCGGACCGACACGGAGCAACCTCGGGCCCGACTTACTGGGCAAGTCGGTCCGAGGTCGAAAATTCAACATCGGGTCCGGCGTTGGTTCCAGCTCGATCCGGACCTCGTTCCACCTTCTTCTTGTTGGCTTTTCTCTTGTCCTTCTTCATGGCTTGCTCCTCTCTTTCCCTCTTAAGCTCGGGCCTTGCTCCATGTTCCGATTCACCTTCAAAACGACCCTTAATCCATGCCAAAACACCTACAAAACACATAAAACGCGCATAGTCTCCGAATCTCATAGAAATACGGGAACTAAGCTAAAAAGGAACAAAACACACAAGAAAAGGGGAAAAAGAAACATATTTACAAAGGAAATCATATATAAAAACACCACCAAATAAAGAGACATCAAAATACCTCATACTTAAACTTGCTTGTCCTCAAGCAATAACAATGTAAGCAAGACCGAAACATAATCTTCAAGTAAAGCCTCGTATGAAAACACATTTAAGCACATGTGATTGATATTCAAGCAAGACTACATCATCACACATGATTAAGTGTTCCATGGAATAGAGTCAATGCAACTAAGCCACACTTTAGGGATATGTGAATGTGTATCACTCATCATGTGTATGGGTTTAGCAATGAACACTCAAGCTCAAAAATCATGCAAGTAAGGACTTTACTATTGAAGCTAATATCACCAAATCCTCCACCTAGAGATGCCTAATACAAAGTACACAAAGAATTCGAACTTGGCTCAATGGAGGTCCTCAAAGAGGTTCCATTCGGCCGGGTTGTAATGGGGCTTTTGGTATTTCTCAAGGTGGGAATTATTTGGTCTTGTGGTGCTTACAATGGGGATTGAACAACCTAAACTCTCACCAACTTCACCAAAATTCCACAATCAATTTCACACTCATCCAAAAGACTTAACATTTTTCATCTCAACCCAAAATTTCACTTAACATTCCACTTCATCTTTGCTCTTAGGCTTTTTGTTGGGTTTTCCACACTTTCTACATTGGACCGACTTTCTTATGACATCGGGCCCGATGTGGTGTGTAACTCGGTCGGACCCTTTTTCTTCACTTCGGCTCTTTACCTTCATTCCACTTTCCTTTTCCAACATTTTCCTTCTTTCTTTCTTTCTTTTCATTTTCTTTTTGCACAAAAAAGATGCACTACCCACATGATTCATAACACCATTCTTTGCCCTTAAACCAAAGAGAATCTCAACTCTTCAAATACAATCCAAACCTCTCTTCTAAAGTCCAATCCCATAAGGGTCAAGTCATATAAGGCTAGGAATAATATTTTTGAGGAGTTTCAAACAAAGGCCTAGGCTAGAACGGGGCTACAAACAAAGGATTCACTTCATGGTAGGATATGGAACATTTATGTGACTAAAAGAATGAAGTTCAAAATCAATGTGACAATGCTAGGACAAATCTCATGACGGTCTTGGAAAATAGATAAACACCGCAATAGCAAGTTTTACTAAGCATGCATGAGCTAATCACACAAGAAACATGAGGGATATGCAAATATGAACAAGCATCCCTAAAATGGCCAAAAATCAATCTCACAAGGGTCACTCATACTTAGTTGCATAAGATCTCATCCTAGAACTCACATGTTCAATAAAACAAGCAAGATATCGTGATCACATCAAAAGCAACATCTTTTTAGAGGCTAAACCATCCGAAAATATGCAAAGGAATTTACATGCTCACATCATCATTAGCTTTCATTTGGCAATCTAAGATGGGAATTTCTAGTCCAAAAACTACAAAACACAAAATCTTTTTGTTGTTTTCAACACAATTTTTCAAATTTTTATGGATTTTTTTTTTGCAAAATTTTTTCTAAAACCAAAAACAAAGACTCATCCGTTCAAAACCAAATCAATCATCCATGTCATTCACAAACCAATAAACAAACATCCCAAACACAAACTAGAAACCGAAAACCAAATATCCTTAAAATAACAAACACACAAAAGCAAGTGAAATCATGAGCACACTTACCCCCACCCCATACTTAAAATTTTGATGTCCCCATCAAACAAGGAAACCAAAACTTAAAAGCAAGAGAGAAGAGTAAAAAGAGCTCACAATTTCTTTATTCTTCAATGGCATGTCTAGAATCACTCGAAGGGGTTGTCACGCCTACGTCCTCTTTGGAGTCTCGCTTGCCGCTCCCTCTTGTACACTTGCTCTTGGTAGAAGTCTTGTGGTGGTGGTTGGAGTTGAGGATCCGGGCGCGTCCATTGGTCCTCATGGGAAGGGAAGTTCCCGCTCATCCATGTGTTGAAGCTATCTTGGACCCGCCACCTTTGGTCCTCCACCTCTCTAAGCTCCTCCACCTCTCGCCTAGTGTAGCCGAGGGCTCGGTTCATCTCTTCTTGGCTAGCTTGGAAAGCACCTTGTTGTTGAAGCAATTGTTGTTGTTGTTGGTACATGTATTGTTGTTGAAGATTCACTTGATGGACCTCTTGAAGAACATTCTCTTGTTGAAGTTGAAGATGGGCCATTTGGTTGGCCAAGAAGGACATGTCCACCGTTTGTTGTCGCTCGGGAAACACCATTCCCGGACCATACCATTGGGCGTAGCCTTCATATCCGCCACCTTGAGCTTGTTCTCGCCTTGCACCACTCCCCTCTCCATGCTCATAGTGCCTCGGGACCTCATCACCATAGAAGGCACCGGACCGACTTTGAGGGACGTCGGGCCCGACGCCATGTGTACCTCGGTCCGCCAATGTTGGAGCTTGGTGCGTGGCTCGGAGGTTGGCCATCAAGCCTTGGAAGCTCTCATCTTATTCATTTTGCTCTTGATCGACGTCCATGTCTTCCCCACGAGGTGCAAACACAAAGTTATCTTGGTCGAAATCCGGTGAAGATGGAGGGGAGGTAAACCGAATGTGTTGAGGTTGTTGTCGCCGCCCCTCTCTTGTACCTTCGGGGTCACCAAATGAGTGTGGCTTGCCGGCCCACACTTGGTACCAGTTGTGATACCGAGAAAGTTCATAAAGGTTGAGCACCAACCGGATCGACACACCATCATAGCTCGAGTGAGGGGCCAAAGAAATCATGTAAAGCTTCTCCTTGATGATGTTGGCCTTCTTGAAATACTTCATGTTCATATACTCAACACCATTCGGAGCCGGAGAATACTTGTTAAGATCGACTCCTAGACGCACGGCTAGCCTTGCTATCATCCCGCCGAAGTAGATCCAAGAGGAGTTTTGGAAGTCTCGCACCATGACCCGAAAAAGAGGGCTAGCAATCTCGGTTGTGGTGGCGCCCTTTCTCATCTCGCTCTTCCCGTCCACATGCCGCCACACTTGGTTCACCTTCTCGTTGTCGACGTCGGTCTCTTCTCTTGGACATGGAAACCCGAAGTAGGTAGCCAAGCCCCTAAGAGAGAGATTGTGGTCCTCATTGCCCAATTTGAAGGTGATCGCCCCTTCCTCATCCTCCATATTATCATAAGTGCATTCAAAAGTGGCCATGAATTCCGAGGTGAGGGCGGGATAGTGGGTGTTGTCCCACCTTAGCATCCCATTAAGACCGATGTGGGAGTAGCACCTTGGAAGAGCTTGATCCATGTCCATCTTCCTCACGGTTTCCCAATCAAGCCACCTTGTGTGATGCTCAAGCGCCATATACCTTGCATAACTCTCAACTTGCTCATCATTCTCCAAGTAAACATCATCCAACATTGGCTCTTTTCTTGACTTCTTGGACTTCTTCTTCGGCCTTTCCGCATGAGATGATGAAGCTCTAGTCTCCATGGTACCTACACACATCCAACCAAACAAAAGGGTCCAAGATAAACTCCATACAACTCAACAAAAGCACTCATCAACACATATCAACACACATCAACACATCAACACAAGGGGAACCCCATAATTAGTCTCTAAACACACATGCATCACAATCCAACGTGAATCATCATGGATATCTTCTAACAATGGCTAAGCAAATGATCATACTACATCATGATTAGGCTATAGCCAACAATGAAACACGTGAATCCACATGATATCACAAGAAGAGAGCAAAAGCAACATGGATCGACTTCCAACCTATGTCGGGCCCGACATATCCTCAACCTCGGTCCGACTTGATGGACCGACTTCCACAACTCGGGCCCGACTTACCTGGGCACGTCGATCTCGACCTAGTTCATGCTTCGACTTCTAGCCTCAAATCAACCCAAATCACTCTATCATGCACTTAAATTTCAAATTCAACCATCAAACATCCCTAATCGAAGTTCTAAATGGATCCAAGCATGCATAAACAACTTTGAAGCTCAATTTCACAAATCATGCAAATCCACCATTGATGCTCAAGCTCAAACTCTCAATCAAACATGGCATTACTCAATCTATGCAACGAAAGCACAAAATCTCCAAGGAAATAGGTAGAGATCGAGTAACACATACCGGATTTGAAGAGTATTAGACTTTTAAACAAACAAACAACTTAGAACTCAAACTTTCTCAACCTAGATCGAGATGGGGGATGAAGAACGAGATTGAACTCGAAATTTCTCTTTGGAATCGGGATAGGGAGGCTTTTTCGTGATTGGATTCGAGATGAAGAAAGGGAGGTGTGTGGATCGAGTATGGTGAGAGGAGGGCCGATTTTGAGAGTGTGTGAGGGAGATGGGTTGTATTTTGGGAATGGTGGTTAATAGGAAGATGGTAGGTAGGTGGGGGATGGTATTTAATGGGGGAAAGGGACAAATTAGGTCAAGGGCAAAATTGGCATTCCACCTAGTCAAATTGGGTCGGACCGACGTTGTGGACCGACGTCCCTGTGTCGGGCCCGACTTACCTGGGCTCGATGTGGGAGTATTCGGGTCACCAATTTTACTCCATCCTCTTGCAACTTCTTTCTCCATATTTCCATTTATATATTTTTTCTCACCTCAAATTCTACACAACCTTGAAGAATACACAACACCAAAAATCCACAAAACACTAGATAGAGATTGGTTAGAGAAAAGCTAGGCTAAACTAAGAAAAATCAAACTAAAATTACGAAAAGAAAGCTACTAGCTCGGGTTGCCTCCCAAGAAGCGCTCGTTTAAAGTCACTAGCTTGACTTCCTAACCTCAATCTCATGGCGGGTGAAACACGGTGAATTGCTCGCCATTGTTGTGCCCATTCCCATTGCCCTCATACCCATAAAACCACCAACGATGGTCTATATAGGCATGGCTCTCCGATCTCAGGCCTCTCTCATCATACTCCTCCAACGAATGAGATTTCTCCTCCTTACTTGCTCCATCATGTTCCTCTTTTCCTACACCAAAGTTATCCAAAGAATTCCTAGGAGATTCTACCAATTCATCTTTCAAGTCACTAAGGCAAATGTAGGAGTCTCCTAAGTCATTTTTCAAATCACTTAAACAAATGTAGGAATCAAAGGTTTGGAAAGAATTGTGGTCATCACCAACATCAAAAGGATATAAGTAAGGATACTCTTCATTTTTCCTTGGGCTAGCATTGATCCTTGACTCATCTTGTTCCTCAACTTGCTCCAACAACTCCCTTGCTTGTATTTGTTTATTGAACCCGTCATCACTTCTCAACACAATGACCTCTTTACCAACTTCCACTTCTTCTCTTTTTCTCTTGGCACTCTCTTCAAGTTTGAGGATAGCCAAGGCGTCCGGCTCATTCAAAGCCTTGTTGAAGTGAAAATCGACCTTTTCTTAACCAATCTCAAAGGAAACTTTGCCGTTTTTGACATCAAACCTTGCCCCCGCCGTAGCTAAAAATGGTCTTCCTAAGATTATTGGGACCAAGGGGTCCTCGTGCATGTCCAAGATCACGAAATCATCGGGAACAAAGTACTTTCCAACTCGCACTGGCACGTCATCCAATATTCCCTTAGCCTTGATGATGGAACCGTCAGCCATAGTTAGGGACATATCGGCCGGCTCCATTTCACCTAAATTTGCCCTTCTCCAAATACTAGCGGGCATCACCGAAACACTTGCCCCAAGGTCACATAAGGCTTGGAAGTTTTGAGACCCCACACCAATAGTGATAGCAAGACGACCGGGATCTCCTAGCTTTTGCGGTAACTCCAAGGTCTTGACCTCATCTTGCATTTCTACTATCGACCTCTTCTTGCTCAAAATCTCCTTTAAAAACTTGGCATAGGATGGCATCTCGCTCAATGCATCGGTGAACGGGATAGAGATGTTCAAACCTTGCAAGAGTTTGAGAAACCTCTTGAACTTGTTCTCAACAACATCTTTCGGCTTCTTCGAGGGATATGGAAGAGTTGTTGCACCTTGAATCTTGCTTGGATCAACCTCCGTGGACTTCCCCACTTCACTTGCAACATTTCTTGGTTGTACCGACTTAGGCACCACGTCGGGCCCGATGTCGTGTACCTCGGTCCTGGGGCAGAGCTGAGGCAGAGTAGTCGGATCGACATCTGGGTACGTCGGGCCCGACTTACTTTCAACCTTGGTCCGGGGCAGAGGAGTCGATCTTCTTGCTGGGTCGACTTCAGGGAACGTCAGACCCGACTTGCTGGGTAAGTCGGTCCGGCTCTCTTCATTCTTCTTAGGCATGTGTGGCTCGGGTAGGTTTTAGCCACTTCTCAATCCAATTGCCCGGACTTCATTTTGATTGTTTTGAGCTCGGGGGTTCTCCTCGGGTCGGCCCGGAAGTCTCCCATTCTCTCTCGGGGCTTGAGTTGCAATTTGGGCAAATTGATTGTCGACTTGCCTCCTCCATGCACCAAACTCATTGAATTGGGTCCTCATCTCCTTGAACCCATCCCTCATCTCTTGAGCAAATGATTATAGCTCATTGAATCCCGGTGGCCTATATGGTGGTGGTTGCGGCGCCCTTGGCTCGTTTTGGTTGAAGTTGTTGTTGTAGCCTTGAGCTTGACCATTGTTCCACCGGCCATTACCACCATTGTTGAAGTTGCCTCTTCCACCGAAATTTCCTCGAACATAGTTTGCCTCCTCAATTCGCTCGGCCAAGCGCACTTGGCTCTCATTCGGACAAACTTGTGTAGCATGTGCAAGGGATCCACACTCCTCACAAACTCTAGCATTTTGCTTGTAGTAGTGGACTTGCCTCTTAAGCTTGCTCACTTCACCTTCAAGGAATTGGAGCTTCACATCCTTGTCAATGTCTTCTCCCTTTGGATCATATAACTTCCTTGCACCTTCACCTTGAACTTTCACCTCTTTGCTAGCTTGACTCACCCCATACATGGCCTCATAATCGGATAGCTTGTCAAGTAGCTCCCAAGCTTGATCTGTCAAGTCTATGAACCCACAATCGGTGTGGAGATTGAGCTTGTCCTTCGTTGTCGGATTGATGCCTTGGAAAAAGATGTCTTGGAGCACATATGGTTGTTGGCCATAAGTAGGACATTGGCGCAACATCTCCTTGAAACGGTCCCATGCTTCGAAGAGAGGCTCATTCGGACCTTGTTGAAAGCTTGCAATTTTCCTTCTTAGCTCGGTTGTCTTTGAGGGCGGGAAGAACTTCATCAAGAAAGCATCATAGAGTGCCTTCCAAGTTGTGATTGACCTAGGGGCTTGGCTCTCGATCCAATGTGTGGCCTTGCCCCCAAGTGACCACTTGAACGCCTTTAGAAGCACATACTCCAACGTCTCCTCGTCGGTAGAGATCGTCTCACACATGTCCACAAAGCGTTTGACGTGCTCTATGGGACACTCATGTGGACGACCCTCGAATTGATCACGCTTGATGAGGGAAATGAATTGCGTCTTGATCTCAAAATTCTTGGCAACCTCGGGAAGCACAATAGCCGGTTCGGGCACCCTCAACTCCGGATGCATGTATTGGCGTGCATTCCGGGGTAGAGCGTTGAGTTGAGCCTCGGCCCTCATTCGTTGCTCCCGTTCTCTTCTTGCCATCGCCTCTTGATTGTCCTTCTCAAGTTGCAATCTAGCCATTTCGGCCCTAAGTCGAGCCAACTCCTCATCACCATGGAGAGCTTGATTCTCCATCCTTTTCCTTCTTCGGGCTTCTTTGAGAATACTTTCCGGATCACTCACAAACTCCAGCTCAAGTGTTCCTCGGGAGGAACGAGCTAGCATACACCTACGAAACAAAGACACAAACCAAAACAAATCAAAAACAAAGGGTTTGGGCTATTCCCTCACCCAAATCACTACCAAAACACAAGAAACTCACCAAATTGGCACTCAATGCACTTAGACTTCCCCGGCAACGGCGCCAATCTTTTGATCGCTCGTGTGTGCGAGGGTCTAGAGATACAATTTATAACCCGACCCCGTTGTAGCACGTGGTGGGTGTCGAACGCTCGGGAAATCTACTCGATTGAGGTGGCTAGACACTAGAAAGCTGGAAAGGAGAACTTAAAACAAAGGAAAAACAAAGAGAACAGTCGGGACCGACACAAGTGTCACGTCGGGCCCGATGTTGGCGACAAGAGGGAAGTCAGGACCGACGTAGAGCAAGTCGGGCCCGAGGTAGCTGGGTTTGTCGAACTTCAAAGATTGAAAGTAGATCATGGGCTTTTGGGTTCCTTCTCTAGTAGATTAAGGCTTTTCCACCCCAATTCAAGCAATAAGTGATGATCGGAATAGGATCGAGTGCTTTCGCCCTCGTTCCAACCACTTCTACACATCGATCCTTGGGGAAATCCCCTTCGAAGCAAGGTCTTGAGATTGACAAATGTTCACTTTCGCTACTTTGCCAATCACAAGCCTTGATTCCTTACTTTCGTAAGGAATTGTAGCTCTATGTAGAGTGGGTTCCTAGATCAAGCACTCAAGGCTTATGGAATTGGGGTTTCTAGCCCAACCTAGCTAGAGTTTTCCCCCATAACCCAAGATCAAGGAGATCTACTCCATATGGCAAACAAAAAAAGCAAACAAATCAAAAAGCAAAGCAATCAACATCATCAATCTCAAACCAAAGTCAAGTTTCATTCACAAATCAAAAGCAATCCACAAACTCCAATCAAAGGTTTCCAAATCCACAAAACCAAAACAAGGCAAAGCTAATCTATCAACCAAACCTATCAAATCTCCCTCTCCTTGGCCGATTCTCTCTCTTCTCCTTCTCCTCTCCTTCCTCCTTGCTCTCCAAGTATCCTCTTGAGAGTTTTTGAGGGTTGGTTCCTCGCTAAGTGTGGGAACCTCCTTTGGAACCTCCTTAAATTAGAAGATAAGAGAGCCTTTATAGATGAGGGGCAAAAGTGGTAGTTTACAATTTCGTGCCTTGGAGCCCAAGCAGTCCAGTGACCGACTCGGACCGACACGGAGCAACCTCGGGCCCGACTTACTGGGCAAGTCGGTCCGAGGTCGAAAATTCAACATCGGGTCCGGCGTTGGTTCCAGCTCGATCCGGACCTCGTTCCACCTTCTTCTTGTTGGCTTTTCTCTTGTCCTTCTTCATGGCTTGATCCTCTCTTTCCCTCTTAAGCTCGGGCCTTGCTCCATGTTCCGATTCACCTTCAAAACGACCCTTAATCCATACCAAAACACCTACAAAACACATAAAACGCGCATAGTCTCCGAATCTCATAGAAATACGGGAACTAAGCTAAAAAGGAACAAAACACACAAGAAAAGGGGAAAAAGAAACATATTTACAAAGGAAATCATATATAAAAACACCACCAAATAAAGAGACATCAGGCGACAGCTAGGTTAAAATAGATACTTTAGTATAAATACTTTACTTTGTTTTGTAGACAAGGAGTTCGACTTTTTAACCTAGTTTTAATCCTTGAGAGACAAGTTTTAGAGAGATTGTGGAGATTTGAAGACTTTGTTTTGATTTTGAGTTTGGATTTGCTGGATATTAATCAAGTTTGCTTGTTTCTTCAATCCGGTATGTTTAATCTCGTTATTGAATTGATTTCTTCTATTTTCATGTCTAGCTAAACCCCAAATTCTAAGATTGGGGTGAACCCAATGATGTCTAGGTAGACTGATTTATTAAATTGCACAATCCGTTATTTGAAGCTTTTTTTGATTCAATCCTAGATGCTTTATGCCCTAGTAATTTATATGAATGGGAACTTGCCAAAATTTGAGACTGAAAGGTGAAAACTTTGTTAATTAGTCAGACAAGGAATTGAGACTGAAAGGTACTTTTTCCTGTTGGAACCCTAGGATTTGAACCTGAGTTTTCTCTATTATGAAAATATTTTGAATTCTCTTGTGGAATAACAATTGTCATAGAAATCTTAAGGTTAGGTCGAGTTAGCAAGTCGCGAAAGCGGATGTTTATTCAATTTAATCTTAAATTCTAAGTGCTTAATGGTCTAGATTTAATTTGCAAGTCATGAAAGTGGATGTTTAATTGAGTCTAAATACGTCTGTTAACATTTGAAAGAATTTAGCGGATACATTAGACAATTGCCTTCAAACAAAGTCATAATTAAGGTTGTGCAATCATCTTTATAGTATACCGACGCATTATTGTGGTGATCCTTAATCTTAGAAACTTTCCTCTCATTGATTTGATCATAATTACTTGTTTGTTTGTTTTAATTAGTTTCATAGCTAAAATCCCAATTCAATCTTTTCTTATTTTACGACTTAGTCTACTGATTTGATTACAATTAATACTACATAGTCCCAGAGTTCGACACCTTGGTATTACAACCGATCCCGTACACTTGCGGGGTAGGATTTGGCCTATTAAGTTTTTGGCGCCGTTGTCGGGGACTATAGTTAGTATTGGTTGTTTCTCACAACCGGTAGATTAGGTCTGTTTTTCTTTTTAATTTTGTTTCTTTTGTTTGTGTTTTCAAATTGTTCTCTAGTTCATGCGAAGAGCCCTGAACGCTCAACCACTCAACAACTTTGACCCTGAAATTGAGCGTACTTTCCGTAGAAGACTAAGAGAGCAACGTGCAATCCAAGCTATGGGTGATCAAGAAGAAGATGCTCAGGTTTTGCATAGAGCCTATGTTGCTGATCTAGAAACCCAAATAGCGGCTGCCAACAATCGATTGGCTGAGTTGGAACAAAACCAAGCGGTCCAAGGGGAAGAACAACACCCACAGACTCTTGCTGAATATATGAGGCCTGCTCAACATGGGCCTATTTCTGGTGTTGTCTATCCTGAGGTGCAAGCTCGTTACTTTGAATTGAAGCCCTCCTTGATCAACATGGTCCAGCAAAATCAATTTGGAGGTCTTCCATCTGAAAATCCTCATCAGCACCTCACTACTTTTACTGAGCTCATGGAAACTGTTAAAATCCATGATGTCCCAGATGAAGCACTAAGGATGAGAGCCTTCTCATTCTCTTTAAGGGACAAGGCCAAGATATGGTTCAAGACTTTTCCTCAGAACTCTATCAGAACATGGGATGAGTTAGCCTCAGCCTTCTTGAACAAATACTTCCCACCTAAGAAGACTTCTGAAATGAGGCAGCAAATCAGTAATTTCAGGATGAAAGATGGAGAATCTTACTTTGAAGCTTGGGAGAGATTCAAGGAGCTTCTTGTGTTGTGCCCTCATCATGGGAAATCTAAGGTGGCGCTTCTCGATATCTTCTACAATGCAATTGACGGTGCAACTCGTCTGCTAATTGACGCCTCATCTGGAGGTGGCTTGTCCAATCTGCAAACAGACAATGCATGGGATTTGATTGAAAGAACTGCATTGCACTCCCACAACTATTCTGATGTTCGTTCCACATCTAGTGCTAAGAAAGCTTCTGGGATGTATGAAGTTGATTCCAATACTCAATTGAGAGCTCAGGTTGATTTTCTTACTCAGAAGGTGAAGCAGATGGAAACAACTGCAACTACAGGAAAGCCCTTTGGTCCTACACCATCAAGCTCAGTGGTAAATTGTCAGTTTTATGGAGCACGTGATCACACGATATCAGCTTGTCATTTGTATGCTTCTGAGCGTGAGCCACAGGTAGGAGAAGTCAACTACATGAATAACTACAATCGGGATGTAAGGAATGACCCATACTCTAACACTTACAACCCCGGTTGGAAGAATCACCCAAACCTCTCCTATGGAAATAGACAACCACCTGGGTTTCAACCAAAGGCTCCTCAACCACAAATTGCTCCTCCCGTGCCACAACCTCAACAATCAACTATGGAGCTTCTACTTGAGCAACTTGTGGCGGGTCAAAAAGCAAGTCAGTCCTTTCAACAAGAGGTGATCTCAGAGCTACAAGAGATGAAAAAGCAACCAAGTTGTTTGAGCAACAATTGGCTCAACAAGCCTTGAATGCTCCAAGACCCAGTGGTCAATTGCCCGGTCAACCTGAAGCTAATCCAAAAGGCCAAGTGAATGCTATATCTCTAAGAAGTGGAAGAGTGCTTGAGACTCCACCAATGACTCAGAAAGTGAAGGAGAATGAGCTACAAAAGAAAGAGGTTCTGGAAAAGCCAAAAGAAGATGAGAAGGAGCCTCCATATGTTCCTCCACCACCATACAAGCCACCTCTACCATTCCCTCAAAGAAGAGCTGAAGCCCAATTGGATCCACAATTCAGAAAATTTGTGGATATGTTGAAGAAGCTCTGCATCAACATTCCTTTCACGGACGCCTTGAAGCAAATGCCCTCTTATATGAAGTTCTTGAAAGAGATCCTATCCAACAAGAGGAAGATTGATGAATGCCTATCCATGTCTTTAAGCAAGGAGTGTAGTGCTCTTATCCAACACAAGCTTCCTCCAAAACTTGGAGATCCAGGTAACTTTTCTGTCCCTATTGTCTTTGGAAATACTACTTATAATGCTTTATGTGATCTTGGAGCTAGTGTTAGTATTATTCCCTTATCCATCTGTAAAGAATTGGGTTTGGGAAAGCCTAGACCTATAGGGATGACACTTTATATGGCGGATAGATCATCGGTTCGCCCCATATGAATCATTGAGGATGTGCCTATTCGTATAAGTAAGTTTTATATTCCTGTGGACTTTATTGTGCTGGATATTGATGCTGATATGCCTGTCCCAGTCATCTTGGGAAGACCCTTTTAGCTACTGTAGGTACCTTGATTGATGTTAAGCAGGGGGTCCTCTCATTCACAATAGGTGATGAGAAAATTGAATTTAGTTTTTCAAAAGCTATTAAACAACCTTCTTGTGAGAAAGATGATTGCAGGATAAATGTCATAGACAGGGAAGTTCATGGATCTTTGATGTCTGTGGTCTCTAAGGACCCATTGGAGCTTAATGTACCCGCTATTAAGGACCAGGTGGAGAAAAGAGAGCTACTTGCTGATGTTGCTCAATCTTTTCAACAAGTTGTAGAGGTTACAAGTCCTATAGTTGGTGATGGTGCTAAGGAGATGAAGGGCAGAGTTCCAAAGAAAAAGAAGAAGGATCGATCAAAAATTGAGGTCAAGATTGGAGACAAGGTGATGCTATTCCATGAAAGATCCAACATGTTTCCAAGGAGCAAAGGAACAAGATGGTCTGGGCCATACATAGTGACTCGAGTTTTACATGGAGGTGGAGTTGAGCTTTGGCATAAAAACTCGGGAAAATTCAAAGTACAAAGGCATAGACTGAAGCTTGTAGTTGATCCAAATCCGGTTAGGGTGGGTACCAAAGACCCTCCTGACCCGAGTGCTTAAAAGAAGATGGAAGGTCAAGCTAATGACCTTAAACAAGCGCTGCTTGGGAGGCAACCCAAGGTTAGTGTTTTCTTCTCTCTCTTTTATTTCCTACATTGGGGACAATGTAGATTTTAAGTTTGGGGGAGGGAAACCAGTTTCATGTTAGTTAGATTGCATATAGTTTCATGCTAGGTTGCATTTTCATGTTTAAATTTTTGCATTTGTCTTTGCATAAAAAAAAATCAGAAAAATGTCAAAAATAAAATAAAAATCATGCATTTTAGGTGTTATTGAATCCCCTTTAAATGAAAAACCCCTTGTCCTTAATTATTTTTTATACAACTCTAAACCACAGGACATGCTTGAATTGTTGAAACCTCCATATATTAGCATGATTGTAGATTTGTATGTTTTACATGTAATTGAATGAGCACATGTTATCTTTTGAGATTTGAGATTATGCTGAAGTTCTAGACATGATTAACCTTGTGAGATCATATTTTTTTAGCCTTTCTAGGACTAATTGTCCTCTCTATTATTTCTTGAGTGTCTCACTATGACTTGCTAACTCTAGAACTTGCGTTAAATATCTACTTTGAGGCTGCTTACATGAGTCTTGCATACGACATTAAAGTGATAGAGGCATTATTTTCATTAGCCTATATTTTCCCTATCCACCCTGCATATCAATCCTTCTTTTTGAAGCCCCTGTTAGCCTTAAAAGCCTATCTTTTTTAGCTCCACAAAATTAAATCCCGAGCCTAATGAGCCTGACCCTTCTGGAGAATAGGAATTTATGCTTGATTTATTTTGTGAAGTTTGAATGAATTGGGAAATTGAAAAGAAGAATGAAAAATGGTGGATGAGTTGAAAGAAGAAAAAAATTAGAAGTAAAGAGAATGAAAGTTGAAAATAAAGAATGATTTGAGCTTGAGAAATAAAAAGTGTGAATATGAAGTAAAGGTTCAAAATCCATGAAAAGAAATGGGTTGAAAGAAGTTGTAAAAGAAGTGTGGGAAGAAGAAATAAAGAAGTGAAGTTTAGTTGAAAGGTGTGGAGAGAAAGTGAGAAAAAGAGTTGGTTTGTTGGTATTGATGAAGCTTAATTTCTATTTTCCAGATTTAGCACCACAAAGCCAAATATATTCCATTCCTTATTCTTCTCACCTTGGCCACATTACAACCCATTAAAAGACCTCTTGATTTTTGTTGTATGCAATGTCCATAGCGGTGGAGATTTATAACACTGATGCAAACATATGGTAGTTCAACGGTCTTAGTTGAGAATTGAGCGAAACACTATACCCCTAAACACTTGAGTGAGAGAGACAAACACATTTATCCTAGTGAGGTCTAGAATGGATGCATTCTCTTGATCTTTTTGATTTCGTAAAGCATGTGCAATGATTTCAATTTGTGAACTACAAGTTTATCGATTAATGTTTTACTTCATTTGAGGTGGATACTTGGATTGCATTGTTTTGTGGGGTGTCGAGTTTATTTCTTGCTTGAAGACAAGCAAGGTTCATGTTTGGGGGAGTTTGATAACTTGCATTTTACAGCATATTAGGACATGCATTTAGTTCTTAGTTTAGTATGTTTTCTTGCATTAGTCTTGTGTTTTCTAGTACTTTTAGTTTAATTTCCATTATAGATGTCTACACGCGTATTTGTATACTTTTCAGGTACTTTTGAGAAGTTTGCGCTTCATTGGAACGCGTCTGGATACTTAGCGGAATCAAGACATCAGTCTAGGAGGCGACGGGACCGGAAAAGATGATTCAAGAGCTTAAAAGAAGGAAGCACACGATCAAAGTCCAAGGTCGTGCACTAAGGTGCACGGTCGTGCATGCGGTGTTCATAATTCTTCGGATCGTGCGCCATAGGCGCACGATCGTGCGTCTCGGTTCAGAGAAAGGCGTCTCCCATGCGTTACAAACGCACGGTCGTGCGATGCCATGGCATGGGTCGTGCGCTTCAAAGGAGTCTCCCGTGCGCCCAACATTGGTCGTGCGCTTCCAAGGCGGCTCCCGTGCGGGTCCAGGGCGTGGGTCGTGCATTTGGACGCACGATCGTGCGTCCCTCCAAATCAAGGCAACGGTCGTGCGGCACTCAGGCACCAACCGTGCGTCTGGTCGTGCGTGTGCCATGGGTCGTGCGCCTTGGCGCACGACGCGCGCCGTGTCTCGTGCGCCTTATTTTCTCGGGTTTTTGGGCCGACTTTTCCACCCTATCCTTAGTATAAATACTTTACTTTGTTTTGTAGACAAGGAGTTCGACTTTTTAACCTAGTTTTAATCCTTGAGAGACAAGTGTTGATAGGGTTTCGAGTCCCATACGGCCGAAACGCGGTAGACAGCCGTACTTTGCTTGCGGCCGAAACGCGGTACTCACCATTGGAAAAGCTGGTTCTCGCACTAGTCATGGCCTCGACGAAATTGAGATCGTGCTTCGAGTCCCATACGATCAACGTCCGCACCGACTATCTGTTGAAAGCCATACTGAGGAAGCCAGAGATCACTAGGCGAATGGCCAAGTGGGATATCCACTTGAGCGGGTTCGACATCACATACGAACCAAAAACATCAATCCAAGCCTAGGCGCTAGCAGATTTCGTGGCCGATTTCAGCCTAACACTAGAAGACGAGGCAGACAACAAGAGGCCTTCGTAGTAGAAACTAAGAATTCCGGAATCTGGACCCTGCACACTAACGGAGCTTCTAACAGTCGAGGACTTGGGATAGGTGTGGTGTTGAAATCGCCCCGGGGGGACAGGATAGCACAGGTCGTGCGGTGTGCTTTTGAAGCCACTAACAATGAATCAGAGTATGAGGCACTGATACTGGGGCTAACGGTCGCCCGAGATCTTGCCGTCAAGGAAGTAGAAATAAAGTGCGATTCACTGCTTATTGTAAATCAGATCCTGGGAACTTTCGCTGCCAGAGACGCCAGAATGGGTGCATACTCAGAAAAAGTCAAAGATATCATGCGCGAATTTGAGACCTTCACCATCCAACAGGTCCCCAAAGAGGAGAATGTGCAAGCTGACGATCTAGCCAACCTAGCATCTGCTCTAAATCCCGAAGAGTTTGCTTCAATTCCCCTAGTGCACATACTATCTCCTGCAATCTCACAAGAGCCCGACCCCTCAGGGCAAGAAACTCAGGCTAGACCGCCGCCAGCCAGAGTAAAAGAAGTGCATACCCTTCTAGAGATGCTTGACAACGAGAATCCGGAAACAAACACTCCAAGTGCTCCTTTGGAAGAAGAGTGTTGGACCCAACCGTACATGTGATGGCTTGATCGCGGACAGCTGCCAGCAGAGAAATCTAAAGCAAGAGCACTCCGGATGAGAGCTGCCCGTTACAACGTGAAGGACAGGATCTTATTCAAGGAATCCGTTGTGGGAACCTCGCTTCGCTGCGTAACATAAAAGGAAGTACCCAGAATACTCCGAGAGCTTCACGAGGGCGAATGCGGGAATCATTCTGGAGGGCACAGTCTCTCTAACAAGGCCCTCAATCTAGGATACTACTGGCCCACTATGCACCAAGACGCATCAGAATACTCTCAAAAGTGCAAGGCCTGCCAAAAGCATGCTCCCGACCTTGCACTAGCCACCAGAGCCACTACATCCCACGCTGACCCCGTGGTCGTTCATGAGGTGGGGGATGGATATTGTGGGAAAACTACCACCATCTTCTATACATCAAGTATTCTTCCTAGCAATCACTAACTATTTCTCCAAATGGATTGAGGCGGAAGCATATAAAGAGATCAAGGAGTCCCATGTAGTGGCATTCATAAAAAACATACCATATGCCGCTTTGGGATACCCTCGGAGAATGTTTGTGATAACGGGTCACAGTTTATCGGCATGAAAACTAGAGATTATTGCCGACAATTGAACATTGACTTGGTGACCTCCACTCCTTGCTATCCACAAGCCAACAAGCTAGCATAATCAAGCAATAAAGTCATCATTAATAATCTCAAAAAGCGGTTGGTCAAAGCTAAGGGGCGTGGGCCGACAAACTACCCTACGTCTTGTGGGTAGATAGGACCACCCCGAAAGCCGCCACCGGACAATCACCCTTTTCCTTGGTGTACGGATGCGAGACGGTGATCCCGGCCGAAATCACTGTGCCAACCGCACGATATGGGTTGCAAACACCAGACCAAAACTTCGCTGAGTTGGCAGCCGATCTTGACACCACAGAAGAGCTTAGAGAAAGAGCACGGTTGCGCCTAGCCAGACACCAACAGCAAGTGGCTTGCAGTTACAACAAGAACATACGAGTCAGGGCCTTTTTTATTGGCGATTAGGTCCTTCGGAAAGTATTCTAGAATACTCCCGAGGTAAACGCAGGTAAGCTTGCTCCAGCCTGGGAAGGGCCCTTCAAGATAGTAGGCATCACAGGACAAGGAGCTTACCGCCTAGAATCTAGAGATGGGAAATTTGTGCCACGAGCTGGAACGCTACACACCTGAGGAGGTACCATTTCTAAGAGACACAAGAGTCGTCAGGAATGGCCAAAATAAATAACAGTAAGACCCGATTCTTGGTATGTATCTCCTCAAAATTAACATTCAAATAACATGTTAGTTCAAAATGTTGGTATTACAATTTCATTAGAAGAAAAAAATTCGAAGAAGTTATTCCCAGCAGACAGCGCCAGAAAAGAAAAACTTCAACATACCAGAAAATAAAAAGAAAACAGAAGAAAAATAACACAAACGATACGAATACCCAAAGATCACAAAATGTATCATACGAAAACGTTTCTTTTATTATCTTGAGATAAAAGCTTTTACAAATGATTACAGGGCATGGGAAGCCATCTCCTCGACGCCCGCTATCTGGCAGAATCGCCAACACTAGTATAAATGGGAGTCACTTACCTAAAGCTCGCCATCCGGCATCGTAGATCCACTCCCCATGTCGCCAGCTCTCCCCAAGCACCAGATTTTCGACGGACAACGTCAGGGCACTGCAGGAAGTCGACGGACACCGTCCTTTGCACGCCTTCAAGGTAGGTAATCTTCTCAGTCGGCAGGGTCTTGGGGGGATAACCCTTAAGTCACCCATAACGTCGATTGGAATTTTCCTCACCCTCCAACCCATAGCTATGCGTCTGACAAACAACCTTTTGCAGGGGTTGTTCAAACGACGACCGGCACGCGGTGAAAGAACCTGCAAAAATGCCAAGCAAATGCAAGAAGAAAGCAACAACCAAACAAGAAGTAAACAAAAGCAAGCGAAAAAAACCCTCGCCCCTTGACGGGGGGCAAAGATAAAATACAGTGTTCGTGGCCTCGCCACCATCCAAAAGCCTCACAGACGTCCGATAAATGGCATGCCCATGAGGTATTGCTTGTCCTCTAAATCTATCCCCAAAAGAAACTAAAAACTTAAAAAAATTACAAACGGTCGAAGCCACCAGAATCCTTGATCATCGAAGAGAAATTACGCAGGGCCCATCGGAGCAACATTCTCTTCCATCTGCTCGCCATCCAGCGTCCCTGTAGCCCTATCCAAATCTGCTTGCTCCTTTGGGGGCGCCGGAGAACCCATTAGAGCAGCAACTCGAGCTGAAGGCACGCCACCAGGGAAAGAACTCAGGAATTGCTCGTTGGACTTGTCAGAATCCCCGATGGTGAGTTTCCTAGCCTCGAACTCCCGGATGGTTTCTAGATGCGCCAACATATTGAAAAAGCCCCGATATCTTCCGCGCTTGCCTTTCCAACCGGGGTCACATCAGCAGTCCTTGCCTCGAGCCCCTCAACCTTCGCTTCCAAGACAACAATCTCCTGTTCCAACTCCGCAACCCGCACTTTAGCAGCTTCTTCCTGAGCAGCCAGAGCCTTTGCGCGGGCGACGACTTGCTCTCGAGCTTTGGCCACATCCTTGCGGTATTTAGCGATGTCTTGCTTCCGCCGTTCCTGCTCGGCCAGCTCCTTGTCCATTTCATCAATGAACAGACCAACTTCTTGAAAAAAGCTACACTCAGCCGTTAAATGTCAATAAGAGGCTTTATAGGGTCAGAGGGAGTAGAATCTAACCAAGCATGACAAAAGGCTCATTACCTTCCAAGCTCCAAAGCCTACCTCAGTTGCCATAGTATGAGCAAAAGCAAAAGTGTGATGCTTCTTGAAGTCGGGGTCACGGTACCGCTGGAGAGATTACCAATCAAAAGATGCGTCGTTCCGAAGCTCTATAGAATCATCATCACTTAGTGTTGGGCGCTTGCGGGAAGATTTGGGAGCATCACTTGACTCCTTCTTGACCATTGGAGCAGCAGGGAGCTTCGAATCGCTGGAACGCATCTTCCTGAGAATCAAGTCCGAGGTAGAAAAGGCTGAGTCTGACTTGCGCACACGGGTTTCTGGGTTAAACAAAACAAAGAAAGTCAGAAAAAGAGGAATAGCAAAGGTCATCAACATGGACAACGGTAAAGCTACGCTTACCAATAGAAGGACCAGATGCAGCGGTTGAAGTCGGGGTCGAAGACATCTTGACAATAGGGAGATTGATTCTTTAGTTGGTTTCCTCTGAGCTTGTAGGGGTTGCGCTGTCATCACTTTCTTAGAGCTCATCCGAGGGCTCAACAAGGGAGGCTCCAAACATTCTTTGCACCGAGGTAAGCTTGAAAAGTTTCGACAACGCTCTTTCCGAATGACTCTGTGGCTCGACGTTATCCGGGATACCTGCAAACAGAAAGAAAGAGGATGGATAGGCGTAAAATCGCTCCGAGGATCAGCACATAAGAGAAACAGAAATCCTTTCTAGCAGGGTTCCATTTGTCAATCAGAAACAAGCGACTCTCAGGAGTCAAAGAGGCGATTTTGACAAAGAAAAAGTGGTTGGCCCAATTCTTCCCATTAACCTTGGTTTTCAAGATGAGAGGCCGGCGTGCAGTCCGGGAATACAGGATAAAACGTCCCCGCTTGACCGTCGTCAGACGGTATGCTTGGAGCAAGTCCGGGACCGTAAAATCTACGTCGGCAACCTCAGCCATCTGATTCACCCTGAATAGGATTTTCCAGGTAGAAGGAAGCAATTGTGCAGGGGAAAGTTTGAACCGGGCCAAGAACTCCTGAACTAGCGGAGGAAAAGGGAAATTGCAGGATATGGTAAAAGGAAACTCGAAAAAGCAAGCCCAGTCGGGGCGAACCCAGTCTGAGTGCTCGACGTCGGGACATAATGCTACTACCCCCCCCCCAGGAAAGCCCCCCTCCAAGATGAGTTGGTTCATCTCGTCTAAGGTCATAGTATTGGCAACTCTGTTGCACTCCTGGAGGATCCTAGATGTCATAAAACCGTGCTTAGAGACTGCTCTATCCCTCTCCATTGAAGAAAGAAGAAGAAGAAGAAATTGAAAGAAAGCTGAATGGAGAAGAAAGGGTTTATTTTCGTACCTCGGGAGAGTTCGACACAGAGGCAATGAATGATGATTTACCCCAAGGAGTGTAGTAAATATAGAAGGTTTCCGTCCCTTCAACTGCAATCTGGGAACACGCCACAAAATCTCGACTCTACACGTGGAGGATCTAGAATAGCAATGGTCGTGGACGCCAACAGTAACAAGATCTCGCGAATTCAAAAATCCACCCGATCTTTTTGGGGCTATTGTTGGTCCCAAGTTCTGTAGGCCCATCCTCTGTTAGGCCCATCAGCTTGAAGCAAGCCTCAAGATTCCATCCAGCCCAGAAAGCTTTGGAGACGGTAGACAGTCGGTTGCGCCGAAGGTAACCGCCGCGAAGTGGACGCCCGACGTGGTGGGTTTCGAGGACGATCATGGCCATAAGGAAGAGGACGCCCGCCTAGCAACAGTATAAGGGGGAGGTTAAAACGAATGTAAGGTGGGTATGCGAAACACTGTCAGTTGTAATTCCGATCAATCAAATACACCATTCAGTTGAAATCCGAGTATTCCAATTCGAACTTTGATCAATTTCGTGTTTATCGGTTAGCTTATCCCTCATGCTTTCGATTATCTATTCGTGCTCATCGTTGGTCGAAATTTGACCCAAACAGATACTAGTCTAACTTTTTTAAGTGTTTTACGAATCCTAACTCTTTAGAGCATGTGTATTACCGAAATCGAAATTCATAAGACCCAAAAAAATACCCATTTTTTTAATTCTATCTCTTTCACATCATCCTATATTCTCTCTTCATGAAACTCACTTAAATATGAATGAAACCTATGAAACTCACTTTTCTATTTTTCCCACTTTCCAAACCAAAAAACTAATTTAATTTTAAAATAAATTATAGATGTATAAAATTGGTGTCTATAGATAGATTAAAAAAAGTTATGAATTATGGTAGAATTTATTTTTATTACTATTAATTTAAAATTGGTAAAAATAGCCAAATACTAGTTTAAGTTTAATTAGCCAAAAGTAGTTAAAAGTGATGGCCACATGGCACTTTTTAATTGGCTAATCTTGACTAACATGTAAACGTGAAACTCTTCCCCAGAGTTTCAACTTTCGAAACTCACCTCCCCAATTTCACGTAATTTTCATTTTTTTTAAATTGAAACTCATGTGAAACCTGATGTACTGCACCGATACAGATGCCCTTACTCTCAAATGTCAAGATATTTGATGAGTTTGGCATATATGAAAGCTTATGTGTCATATGATTTGACTATTTGTATTTAAATTAATTTAAAAAATAGAATATGATAATAATTTTTTTTATCGGAATAAAAACCTTCATCTATCTTCCCTATTTTCAATAGGCAAATACTCAATAAGTGAACTAAATTCAATTTACTAACCCTCACATTAGCATATCAAATTTGATTCAAAATGTGGCCTCGCAAAAACTTCAGTTGAGATTAATTACTTGATTTTACCCATGCTTTTCGTTTGCAAGCAACACTTTCATGGTGTTGTGGCCAAAAAACAAAAAGCCATGGTTATGGTTGAACTCAAATCTCAAGATTAGTAGGAATCAGGTAATTAATCTACACTCCAAGAATAAAACCACTTCATCCAAAACATAATTCGATCAGGAGGCGTCAATCCGATCAGGAGGCGTCAAACATAATCCGATTAGGACTTAAAGCTTGTAACGCTCCATGTTTCTAAAAATTACACGAAACTAATAAGCAGCCAAGACCATATCCTAGCCCGTGACTTATACTAGGAAGCCTTGTCAAACTCAAAAGACGTAACATTTGAGAAGGCGGAAGAATTGTTGTTGAAAAGTGTCGAGAGGAAGTCGTTTGTACTTTGTTGGGGAGTCCTTCGTATTGTTAGGCCATGTGTATTTGTCGACGATACGAGGAGGTGAAGAAGAGATGGAAGAAGAAGAAAAGAAGTTAGAAGACAAACATAGAACATGGAAGAAGATCGAAGACAAGAAAGACACACATAAGAGATATGCTATATTGGCAACCTAGTACAAATGGATGGTTCTATACGACTTCAATTATAGAAACAATTTCTACAAAACAAGAACAAAATGACTGCGGATTCAAATAGATTTGGGAACTTGATGCACCGCCTAAAATAAAGATGTTCTTATGGAAAGTATGCATCAGTAGACTACCTACAAAAGAACGACTAGCGTTGAAATATGTAGACGTTACACTAAAATGTTCCTTATGTATGTAACAACCCGATAATTTATAAGGAATTGAGGTGCTCCCCATGTCAACAAGAGCTCTTCCTTTTCTAGGTTAAAGTGAGGACAAAGAACTCAAAAGTTAAGCGTACAAGGGCGAGAGTAGTACCAGGATGGGTGACCTCCTAGGAAGTCCTCGGGTTGGCATGGTATAGCGCTTCTAAAGCCTCGGTCTTTACAAATGGTATTGGAGTCGACTCTAGGTTACGAGTTGGCTTGGCCCGGTGGGCAGCCACTCGACCAGGAGGGCGGTCCTTGGGCCTTGACGAAGACATCAAGTGCTTAAGTGGGGGAGATTGTAACACCCCGATAATTTATAAGGAAATGAAGTGCTTCCCATGTCAACAAGAGCTCTTCCTTTTCTGGGTTCACGTGAAGACAAAGAACTCAAAGTTAAGCGTGCAAGGGCGAGAGTAGTACTAGGATGGGTGACCTTCTGGGAATTCCTCGGGTTGGCATGAGATAGCACTTCTAAAGCCTCAGGCTTTACAATGTAACCATTTGATGAATGATTTTCTTTGAATATGTTCTTGTTAACTGTATTTTTTTTTGTAAAGATTGCAAGCAAGTTTTTCATTGCTAAGCACTATTGGAAGATGGTTTTTAGCATGTTTTTTAGAAGGTGAGGGTAATGGTGTTTTTATAGGTGTTTGGGTGGGAGGTTGTCCAACTAGAGGTGACTGGTGAGTGAGGTTTTTCCGTAGTGGTGGTTGTCTTGTGATTTTGATGCAATCAAATATATTATGCATCATTGATATAATTGTATTTAAAAAATATCTCTGTATTTACTTTGTTGCTTAATATCGTGCTAAATTCTGAAACGCCAAATAATTTTGATAGGAGGGACTAGGGAGTAATGATTTAATTTTACAAAAAGCCACTACAATCTTTCTTTTTCCAAGCCGGATTATGCACTTTTATGCATATGGTATACTATATTTGGTGGACAAGAAATGAGTTCATTTTTAGAATGATTAATCCAAACGTTGATCAATGTTGCAGGAGAATTATTGAAGCTTGCAAGCTAAGGATTATAATGAAGCTGAAATTAACATGCATAAGAGGGCAAGCAATGAGACAAAGGCTTCAGATTTGATGAGTTGCGCCCGTTTGAGTTTACTCAGTCTGAACCTTATGGAGTTTTGGTGTTCCTATAGGTTTTGGGTGAGTATTATACTAGCTTGGTTGTACTTGTGTACTTGTACTTGTGTGTTTGTTCTTTGTTGAGGGTTGAGTTTGTGTCTCTTATGTCTATGCATCCTTCCTAGTAGATGACAAGTGGTCTTGAACCCATTATGAATCAACTCTAGGTTGACCCTTCGTTTTGAGTCTTGTTGTCCTACCAATGTTGTGCCTTTGGATAGGACCTAGTCATGTAATCGGTAGCATAGGTTCTTGATCTTTTGGTCAGAACCGGGTTGAGTTGTATTTTTGGTACCATTACCCTTGGTTTGTTTAACAAGGATATAAGTTAGGGCGGTCGTTGATAGGCTAGCGACTTTCCTAGGGTATCTTGAAGGATGAGGTTCCGAAAAACCGGATCAACTGTAAGGGGGAAGGAAGAGACACGGCGAAATGAGACAGCAATATAGCCCACCACGGAGTTGCACTCTCGAGTGACATGGGCAATACTCCAACGCTGGAAGCGGGCAAGTAGACAGTGGATGTCAATAATAACGATATCAATTACCTTTGTAAATAAATCTTTTTGTTATCTAGGCTTTAGGAAGGATATGATTCTTTCTATCTTCTATTTCCTAGAATAGCTACATGATATCATCTTCTCTTATTGAGAATATTGGTAGTGCCTTCTGTATAAGTAGCAACCACATTGTTTAATAAAATTTACACAAGTTAATTTTCATTACCATGGAGTTAATTTTTTCTTTTTTTCCTCAGGGTCAAGGTATTTCCTACTTCTAAAAGGTTATTTCTCTCTCAAAGGAATATATCTCAGATCTTCTCCTTAAGGCTGGAATGTCTGACACAAAACCATCTTCAAGACCACTCTCGGTAACTCCTCTCAAGAAGAACTCCGACAGTGTGCTTCCAACACCTACAGATTTTCGCATGATGGTCGGAAGTCTACAATATTTAGCTCTTACTCGTCCAAATGTTGGGTTTGTAGTGAACCGCCTCTCCCAATTCATGCACCAGCCAACGTCTGACCACTGGCTCGCACTCAAGCGACTCCTTCGCTATCTGCAAGGAACATCTACTCTTGGTATTACAATTGCTACCGACGTCCGACCGTCTTTGTATGGCTTTTCAGATGCCGATTGGGCATGCGTTCGCGAAGATTTCATTTCAATGTCTGGTTATATTGTATACTATTGGCCGCTCTCCCATTTCTTGGAGTTCCCGAAAGCAACGTTCTGTTGCAAGGTCCTCTATGGAGGCCGTATATAAAGCATTGACTGACACATCTGCGGAGCTACTTTGGATATGCGGTCTATTTCAAGAGCTTGGTGTTCAATTGACCACCAAATCTGTTCTTTATTATGACAAGCAGGGGGCACAATTTCTTAGTTCTAACCCAATTTTCCACTCTAGAATGAAGCATATTGCATTGGCCTTTCACTTTGTCAAGGAGCACGTTCAACGTGGAACATATCGTGTCCATCATGTCTCTACCAAAGACCAACTTGCTGATATTCTCACAAAGGCATTGCTCAAACCACTGTTTCAAGATCTGGTATCCAAGCTCGGCCTTTCTCGTCTCGATAATCCGGCTTGAGGGGGCATAATAACGATATCAATTACCTTTGTAAATAAATCTTTTTGTTATTTAGGCTTTAGGAAAGATATGTTTCTTTCTATCTTCTATTTCCTAGAATAGCGACGTGATATCTTCTTCTCTTATTGAGAATATTGGTAGTGCCTTCTGTATAAGTAGCAACCACGTTGTTTAATAAAATTTACACAAGTAATTTTCACTGCTTATCTTTAGTTAGCACGTAACAACTCGATCTCCCAACAACAGCGGCAATCACCGAGTACGGCCTTGACCAGGTGAAGATTGTCGTCTTCGATTTGGAGGTGGGAAATATCACGTCGGGTGGCCTCTAAGATTCCCTGTCGCAAGGGTACCATTACCCTTGGTTTGGTGATGGGTGTTTTGTTCTCCTTACCTCTTTCTAATACATTTTTACCACTTTCAAAAAACAAATATTTAGTCTTTAGCACTGAACGAGATGCTAATAACACTACAATAATCTCATCATATCATATATTAGCCATAATATAGAAGTAAGTAGGGACAGGTGGGTGGGGGGACCTATCTGTAAATTGTTAAAAAAATGCACTGTAGAATAACAATACCATTACTAGTGTAGAGTTTTACGGTGACATACGTTTAATAATTCTTCTTTCCAACAGCTAGCTGTACCACTACTAACTACAGAGTAGAGATACAGTAGCTAATCGCTATAGCTAGTCCCCCAATTGACCATTCTTCAACACTCGTATTAACATATTCCATTTTTAGTCAATATATTCCTTCTAATCTTCTACGTTACTCCTTATTTTTGAAAACTAAAATTGAAAGCTCACGGATAACCGGTAAGTTGAGAGCCTGGGTAGGGGACTCCGGACTTGGGTGGTAATTAATTATCACCGCTGTTGTGTTTATTATTGATGAGGGGGGCATTTACTGATTTACCCCATAAAGCTGTGAACCCCATTCCTAACTGGCACTCTGTTGAACGCCATGTTCTTCATTCCTCCTCTTCTGCCTAGCTGCTAATCTGCTATTGCTCTGCGCTCCACACCTAACACTACTGCTTCAAACAGTGACGGAGTCTCCTGGGTTTCTGGGTTTTCAAAGCCCTTCTCGTTCTTCTCTCTTTCTCATCGGTTTTGTCGTTCTTCCCGTTCTTCGACGTTTCAATACTACCCAGGTTCGAGTTTTTTCAAGCTTTGTCCTTTACCGCATTCTTATTTCGGACTATTCTTTTCTGGGTCCTCGGTTTAATTAGTATTTTAATCGCTCCATTTTTAATATTCTGGTGAGGATTGGATTCTCTGTTTTTTGCTCTTTCTTCTCCCCCGTTTTCACTCCCCAGGTTGTCTCTTTCTATCCGTAGTTTTCCCCCTCCCTCCTTGCTTGGATGCATGTTTTGGGGGTTTTGAACAAGGGAGATGGAGATGGGTTTTGGTTTATAAGCATGTGGTCATTTCTTCTTCTTGTTCTCTGCATTCCCTTTTCCAGTTGCCAGTGAAAGAAAGCCTTTATCTTCTCTACAGGTACATGTTTGATGTTTCTACTATAGTGTGGCCTTCTTTTAATGGTCTCCGTAGTGTTATTCCCTCATCTGCTTTTCTTTGTGTTTTTCTGGGGTGTGCTGCATTCTTGAGAAAGAAAACTGAAATATAATGTGCATCTATATCTATGCTTCTTTTCTGTTCTCTTTTCACTTTTTCAACATTTCAAATTTGACTATTTTTCGTTTCATTTCTTCCCTTTCCTTGGTTACCCTAGATTGTATAGTTGGTGTTTTCATTGACTCCTTTATGGTTGATTCTTTATTTTTGTTTAAAAGTGAGATGTGTTCATCACTATAAAGTTGATTATGTGGGCCTTGATGCACATTTGTTCAAAATGCTTGAGCTTGACATAAGTTACAGTCTCCTACAATGTAGTCAATCATTTCCTTTTCGCTTTTCCTACTATTTTGGATGCAGGTAAATGTAATGAGTTTGGCCGGGATTGCATTCCTGGGTTGAATTTTGTGGATTCTTGGAGGCTCCGCATATTTTATTTTATTATTTTTATTGACGGGTACGATGGACGGCCGTAGGCATTCAGTGGATATACCAATCTCAAAAGCACTAGTGGCTCTTAAAAGGGTGAGGTCATTGAGGGACCCTTCAACTAATTCCATGCCCAAATTTCCTGCTCTTGTTGATAATTTGAACTGGGAAACAAACTCCTGCAATGGAATTTCGCTGAGATTCGGAGGTGGATGTGATAGAGGCATTGGTGTTGGTGATGCTTTAGTTGTATCTAAGCCTTTCAGCACTTGTGGTGAGGATGAAGAAATGGAGGAGAAAGATGACAGATCACCACACAATGCTTCTGTCAAGCGCAAGTCCAAGAACAAATTACACCCTGACAGATTTAACAGTGAACAGGAGGAGGACAATGGGTTGGAGTTAGCGTGTCTTGAGCCATTAAACAGTCATCATTGGGAAGGCGGGGATTCTAGTCACGACCCGGATGAGAAATCACCAGCATTAGGAGATAATTACAAATGTGGCCTGAGAAATTATACAAGATCACCTGGGTTAATGGGTGATATTGGAAGCCGAGCTGGCAGCCCGTGCGTTTGTCCTAGTGATTCCATGTTAGATGGCTCCATCCGTAGCACGTCTTCATTTGTGAACGAAGAAGAGAATGATGTTGACAAACTCAGTTATCTTGGGTGTGGAATAAGCTGTTGCTGGTCCGGAACTCCAAGATTAAGAGGCCTCAGCCTTCTCTCTGATGAAGATAACTACCCTTTGCTGTCAGGGGAAGTGGGCGATACTACTACTGACGTCTCTGGACAAAGCAGGAGCTGGAAACACACCACGAATGAGCTCGTTCTGTATTCAGAGACTCCCAGGAGTTTAAGCCAGAAATTCAAGCCAAAGTCATTCAGTGAATTGGTTGGGCAGAGTGTAGTGGCAAGGTCTCTCTTGGGTGCCATTTCAAAAGGGAGGATAACGTCTTTATACCTATTCCATGGTGCTCGCGGCACAGGCAAGACTTGTGCTGCTAGAATCTTTGCTGCTGCCTTAAATTGTCTCTCCCTTGAGCAGCACAGGCCGTGTGGGCTTTGCCAAGAGTGCCTTTTGTACTTTGCTGGAAGGAGCAGAGATGCAAAGGAAGTAGATTCTGTGAGAATCAACCGTACAAACAGGGTCAGATCCCTTATTAAGAGTGCTACCGTTCCTCCTGTGTCTTCGAGGTTTAAGGTTTTCATTGTTGACGAGTGTCAATTGCTTCGGAGTGAAACGTGGGCCACCCTTTTGAATAGTTTGGACGGCTTGTCAAGACATGCTGTCTTTATTATGGTGACTCCTGACATAGACAAGGTGCCAAAGAGTGCAGTTGCTAGGTCACAACGGTACCATTTTCAGAAGATAAAAGATGTCGATATTTCAAGCAAACTGAGGAAAGTATGCATTGAGGAAGGCTTAGAGTTTGAACAACTTGCATTGGATTTTATTGCTGCTAAATCCAATGGATCTCTTCGGGATGCGGAAATGATGCTTGACCAGCTCAGCTTACTTAGCAAACAGATCACTATGACCTTGGCGTCTGACCTTGTGAGTTTGTTCTCTATGCATAAGGTTACTGTCACTTTCTTGTGCTTTTGAACCAAATTTAACCACTTTCTATTATTTTTTTGTTACCTCTTGTAGATTGGTACCGTTTCTGATGACGAGTTGCTTAATTTGCTGGACCTTGCTTTATCGGCTGATACTTCAAATACAGTCAGAAAGGCAAGGGAGCTGATGCGATCGAGGATCGACCCTATGCAACTAATTTCTCAGTTAGCCAATATCATTATGGATATCCTTGCTGGGAACCTTCAAGAAGAAAGCTCTGAAGTCAAAAGGAGTTTCCTGCAAAAACACTCTTGTGAGTACATGTGGATCAGTAAATTTTTTGTAATGCAATTTACAGATCTTTAGTTTCTAAATGAATAGTAGCTTCTTCATGTTTGATCAGATATGTTGTATCAATGGATTTAGTTTCACTTTGTCCTGATCCAAGTGTAGTAGGTCGTAGCAGTCACCACGAAATCTGAAGCCTCCAAAATTGCATAACAAGTCTCGGTTTCCTGTTACATAGGAACTTCTTGCAGTTGGGGAGGAAATTCACTTTTTATATTACTGTACTGTCAGTTTTTCATCATTTATACTTGTTGGAGAGAGCATGACTTTCTTTTTATCAGCTGCAATGTAACTATACAACCTGTCATTCTCTTGTACCATTTTGATTCTGGTAAGTATATTTCACATACAAGTAGCTAAAGATTACCTATTTTGTCAGCTGAATCCGACTTGCAAAAGCTTCGCCATGCCTTGAAGATACTATCTGAAAGTGAGAAACAATTAAGGGCATCCAAGAATCAAACAACATGGCTCACAGTGGCTTTATTGCAGCTTAACTCCATCGACTCATCCCTCTCAGATCCATGTGAATCAAGAATGTCCCTTAAAGCAACAAATTCTAGAGGTGAGCAATGAATATATAACATAAGACTGTGACTGAGTTGTTTGTATGTGTCACTGTCTAATTTGATCACATAAGGTGAAGAAGACAACATATTTTCTGCAGTCAACCATTTTTACTTCAATTGCAGATGGTGATTGTTGCAGTACATCATCCAATGGAGAGAAGTCAAAGCATATAATAACCTGTGACTGTGATTGTGATCAGTTGCACCAATCAGCGTCAGAAAAACTTCAGGGAACTTTGGAGGCCATATGGATGAAAGCCACTGAAGTATGTGAATCAAACTCATTTAAGAGCTTTCTGCGCAAAAGAGGGAAACTTACATCAATTCATGTCAAGAAAGGTGACCATTTCTCTCTTCTGGATTCTTCTCTCTTGGAATCATCTTAACTTAATTGAGGCAAGAATCACAAAGATTATAGGAAACCTTAAGAAAGTATCCAAACGCACAAGAAGTCTTACAAAAGCAATAGAAACATGATTGGCCTATTCACATGAAAGGTCCGTCTGGTTGCGTACTATGGAAATATAAACATAAAGGAAGCGAACAGCTGAACATAATCTACTTTAGCATCCCAATACATTTATACAAATTTTTATTTTGTTTTACGACACCTCAGTTTAAACACAAAAATGGGCTTGCGGCTCTCTATTCATTTCCCAACATAGGGGTGGGTTTCAAAATGGTGAGATCATTTCCTTCCACCCTTCTCTAGACACGAAAATTTTAGAGCTGCAAGCCAAGATAGAAATTTTCATTAATGTATACTAAAGTCAACTAGATTCATTTTGTTTCGGTTTCTGTTTCCATAGTTTGTAACCAAACGGGCCCTAGTCTATTCGAGTAAAAATGTTCAATTTTTTTTCATTCTTGATTTTGATGATTGTCTATTATCTGTAGTAGACCTGGCAATAGCTCAACTGGAATTTGGTCATCCTGATTACGTATCCAAGGCCGAAAAATCCTGGAAACTGATAGCAAGCACTCTCCAATCTGTTCTTGGGAGGAACGTAGAGCTTAGAATCATCAACTCTTCTCCCATCACAAGCCGTGCCAAGACGAGAAGGCCCTCATTCAGTTTCTTCAACTGTTCACGTAGATTGTATAGCAAGTCCCATACTATGTCTGTAAGTGGAGGCGATCAATCTGAAGAGAAGATTACCACAATAAGGAACAGTGACGGGAACACTCTGAGCACAGGAAATTGTACTCCCAACAGGTGCTCTCTTGATGCCAAGATTTCGAGTGTTCAGGAGCCCGAGCACAGAACAAGTCGTCTCTCTAATGTCAGTAGGTGCAATGGGGAGTTGATTGGTTCAGATCAATCCAAGATGGTTTGTGTGAAGATCGAACCACAAGATAATAATTTGTCATCCCCGATCCATGGGGAAGCGTCGTTTGATGCTTACATCTGCAGTGAATACCCTTTTATTATGTGCAATGGCTCCAATAATGACATAAGTGATTCCAAGCATGAGGAAAGGTAAAAGATAGTCTCTGGTTATAAGCTTGCATATTATACCTTTTTTGGACAGCGAAATTTGAGGGAGGAGAATGATTTTGCTTCATAGTATCTAGAAAATGAAGTGAGATAAAAGCTATTGCCTTGTATTATTTTCTTATGTTTATGAGGATTCATCCTTGTTATTATTATTATTTTATATATGGTTTCTTTCTCTATACAAAATACCTTGACTCAGAACACCATCCATGTAATGCATGTATTCTGATTGCATTGCTGTTTGCAGATCAGGGGTTAACTCCAAGGTGCATTGTTGGAGAACTCCTCAACTTCCAGTTAAGAAGGTAAATGACCTGTTACATAACACATGAAGTAACCTTGTTAAAATTTCTGAATATATGACTTGCTCCAAATTTGCTAAGTTGAAGCTGCGTTTGTAGGGCTGGCAACTAAAAAATCAGCGTCAAAAATCACATCTAGTGGAGTGGGTTCTACCTTGCGCTGCTGCCAAGTAAAAGCGATTGGTATACTGGAATTCATATCTCTTGAAAAGACACTGCTTCTTTAGACAAGCAAGACTTAGGGACAACCCTATTTAATTAGTTTATTCACATACCATTTTTGTATATAGTTATCATATTCGCTAGCAAACTCTTTACTGTGTACCCTTTTTAATCCCTTACTTCTAGACATCGTATTCATGTAGCTGAATTACTTGATCCAGAGCATTCTTGCGGCGTTTATTCATGTCACCTTAGGATGGTGGCTTCTATGACTCGTTATATTTGCTAAATTGAACCTGCAATTGTGTGGTTCTATCCCACCAATTTCATCATGGTATCCGATCGACCTTTTAAATATATAAAAAAAAATAAATCTTTTTTCCCCTTTGGCTAGGGATGGCAATGGGGCGGGGAATATCCTTCCCGTCCCCATCCCCATTTTAGATATATGCTCTCCATACCCGCTCCATTATTCATTGGGGAATAAAAGTTGTCCCTGTGATGCGACCCTGCCCTAGCTCGGACCCTGCTCCGACGGACCCGAGACGGCCTAGACCTTGGAGACCCCCTTGGATTAGGACTTAGTCTCATATTATGCTATTATTTATATTTCTGTCATTTATTTCCGTCATTTCCATTTTAGGCGTGTGTTCCATTCTGGTAGAATGGACTAGCCTTGCTATTTCCCTTTCTAACTAGTTTCCATATTTAGTATGTTGTTATTTCCCTTTCTAGCTAGTTTCCCTTTTTAGTAAGTTGTCTTATTGGGTCAGGAGTCGTTGGGCCTTGTTTGCATACAAGCCCTAGGCGCCTCTCCCATTAGGTTTAGGGTTTCGAGTGCCTCCTCCTCTATATAAAGGAGCCTCACCCCATTGTACTACTTACGTCAATATGAATTAAGCCAAAGTTATAGTCGAGTGTGAATCCTCCTAGCCTTGGCCCGACGTCACCCCGGTTACTTTGTCGAGTCCTTTTGATCGACGTTCTAGTCTTTTCCCTCGCCCCACCCTCGTTCCGACGAGCACTAGAGGTCACGAGTCCACTTTTGTGGTCTCGTATTTATCCGGTTACCCTTGTCGGAGAAGATCCGGACGTTTCGAGCCTAGATCCTCCTCTTGCCAATCGAGGGACACATCAGTGGTATCAGAGCGTCAGGCGGTTCGAACGGTTCCTTCTCCGTCCCTACAAAAAAAAACGAAGTCGAGACTTCTGTCCAGATTTTCGAAAAAAAAAATTCTTTTTCTGCAAATTTTTTCCATAATACTATAGGCCTTTTCGATACGAGTCCGGGCATATAAAATTCGCCCAAATCGGACGTCGTTTGCCCCTCCAAAAGGCCAAAATACCAACCAGACGCGCGAGTCCGGCGCCCAGCCAGCAGCAACGTGCCCGGATCCGAGTCCCGGCACATCCCAGGCGCAGCAGCAGCGTGCCAGAATCCGAGTCCCGGCACAGTCTCGACGCAACAACAGCAGCGTGCCAGACCCGAGTCTTAGCGCAGTCCCGGCGCTGAAGCGCCGCACCAGCAGTGCGCCATCAACGTGCCAACCCCGCGCCGAATCCGGAAACCCTAGATTTCGAGATTATTTTTCGAGATCTCTTGGGTTATTTTCGGATACATATCTTTATTTATTTTATTTGTTTTGATTTTATTCCTTTTTGTAAAAGATCTTAATTATAAAAGATCTTCTAGTATTTTTATTTTTTAGGATAGTTTATTATATCCGTTTTTAACGGGATCTTTCGGATTGTGGAAGATCTCGTAATATTGTAAAAAAAAAACCAAAAAAAAAAAACGAGAAGCCCGAGCCATGTCTTGGACTTGCTCGGTAGCATGGGACGATTCGGGTTCTTGGGATCGGCCTCCTCGACGAGTCCACACTCGTCCCTATAGGCCGCTTTCGAGGGACGATCCGGATTGGATCCCACCTTATAGACTCCCGGAGAATCGGGCCCGCTATTCCGGCGAAACTCCAAAACCCCGACGTCGATCATACGTTGAACGGGATTGGAGTCCGCCACCTCGGCGCCCGAATCCCCGATACGCAGAGCGGGATTGGAGTTCGCCACCTCGGCGCACGCGTACCCGATACGACAAGCAGGATTTGAGTCCGCCACCTCGGCGACCACGTCCCCGAGATCGAACCCCGGAGGCCCCAAGGTCTCCCCCAGCCCGCGCTCAAGCCCTTCATTTGAGTCGTGGACCGCCGATACCGACCCCGAGCGCCACACCTCCGACTCCTCCAAGGGTCGCACGGATCGCGGAGCTCGAGCGCCTTCTCGCCGAGGCCAACCGAGAGTCTCAACCGTGGCCGGCACCCCACGTGCCGACGCACAAGTCAAGCCCAGCGACGTCGGCACCCATGCCCAGCAACGTCGCTAGCGAGGTCCTCACCGAGGTCCCTAGCGAGGTCATCACCGAGGTTCCTAGCGAGGTCCTTTCCGAGGTCCTTTCCGAGGTCCCTAGTGAGGTCCTTTCCGAGGTCCCTAGCGAGGTCCTTCCCGAGGTCCTTCACAAGGTCTTTCGCGAGGTTCTTCCCGAGGTTCTTCCCGAGTCCAACGCTGACATTGAGCCCAAGCTCGTGCCTGCCCCTGTGTCGACACCATATTTACTCGAGACTACACATGTCGATGGCAAGGCTTTGTTGAGATCGTCGCCTTCTTCCCTTTTCCAACACACGTCGAAGCGAGGACGCTTCGAAGCTAAGCGGGGGAGAATGATGCGACCCTGCCCTAGCTCGGACCCTGCTCCGACGGACCCGAGACGGCCTAGACCTTGGAGACCCCCTTGGATTAGGACTTAGTCTCATATTATGCTATTATTTATATTTCCTTCATTTCCATTTTAGGTGTGTGTTCCATTCTTGTAGAATGGGCTAGCCTTGTTATTTCCCTTTCTAACTAGTTTCTATATTTAGTATGTTGTTATTTCCCTTTCTAGCTAGTTTCCCTTTTTAGTAAGTTGTCTTATTGGGCCAGGAGTCGTTGGGCCTTGTTTGCATACAAGCCCTAGGCGCCTCTCCCATTAGGTTTAGGGTTTCGAGTGCCTCCTCCTCTATATAAAGGAGCCTCGCCCCATTGTACTACTTACGTCAATATGAATTAAGCCAAAGTTATAGTCGAATGTGAATCCTCCTAGCCTTGGCCCGACGTCACCCCGGTTACTTTGTTGAGTCCTTTTGATCGACGTTCTAGTCTTTTCCCTCGCCCCACCCTCGTTCCGACGAGCACTAGAGGTCGCGAGTCCACTTTTGTGGTCTCGTATTTATCCGGTTACCCTTGTCGGAGAAGATCCGAACGTTTCGAGCCTAGATCCGCCCCTTGCCAATCGAGGGACACATCACCCTGTCTCTGTCAGGATTCCCTATCCCCGCTTGATTTCCCCATTTATAATCCCCGTCCGGGATTCCCCATCTCTGCTTAATTTCCACATTTATAATCCCCGTCGGAGATTTCCCATCCCTGTTTGCTTTTCCCCTTTTATAATCTCTATCGGGGACTTCCCATCCCCGTTTGATTTTCACATTGTATAATCCCCACGAGTTACTCGTTTTATTTTTCATTTACTTTCATGTACACTTTCCTCAAAAATTCTATTGATACACCATTTACAAAATTCACCAATTAAACTTATATAACTAACAAGCCTTTAACAAGAGCTTTAAAAAAAACCATTGGGGATTTCCAAACGGGTCCCCCAGCGGGATTCCACACGGGATTCCCCAATGGGTCCCCCGACGGGGATTTCCCATGGGGTTCCCCAATGGGGTCGGGGTCGGGTCGAGGGGGAGGAGATACCTATCCTTGTCCCCATACCCTAGAGGGTAATTACTTTCCCCCATACTTGCCCCAATCCCCACTAAAAATTCCCATCCCCATACCCGTAACGGAAAATCCCCACGGGTAATGGGGAATCCCCACCCCATTGTCATCCCTACCTTTGGCTTTAGCCTCCTTAACCTTGGCTCCAACCAACACAAATTTGGCTTCGAGCCAACACTATCTAGCGCCAACCGTGGGTTCTGTCAACCCAAATTTGACTTCGGTCCAACAAAACATGGCTTTGATTAACCCTAACTCGGCTATGTCCAACCCAAGCAAATTACCGTCTCAAGCCGACTCAAGCAAATTCGATATAGGTTTTGACCGTATCAAGCAAATTCAAGATTGGTCCGGTCGACTCCAACAAATTTACGATCGGCTCCATTCGAATCCCCTAATACAAGATGGCTTCGCCCAACACAAGAGCAATTTGGGTGACTAGCACTGCTTACGTTCTAATGAAAAATAAATCTTATCTCTCTCTTTAACCATGGGAGAGAGCAAATAAACGTTGGTAATAAATGAATATATGTCCAAGAGATTTGATGTGATTACTAGGTTGTGGATGGATCCACTGCCTTAGAAACAAACCGCACGGATAATGGTACAAATCCGTACGAGCGGTTGTCCCCAAAGATTTAATGCCACTTTTCTCAAACTCGTGTACTCAAGTAAGAGGAATTGGGAACGGAAGATACAAAACAGTTTCAAGAAAGGTATGATTGTTTTGTGTTTTAGAAAACAGAGAGGAGAAGAGTTGTAAGGTGATTTGAGAAAAAGCAAACTTGTGGAAATAAATAGAACTGAATAATTCAGTTCTATTTCTTGGCTTAGACTGAAATAGAACATTTAATAATCAATTGCTTGTAGGCAGTGGCGTAGCCAGGAATTTGTGCCAGTGGGGGCTAAATTCCTAGTGAAGTCAGGAAAAAAAATTTATATTTTTTTTATAAAATATACAAAGAAATTATATTTTTCTGTATAATATATATATATAGAATTTTTTTTCATAATATTTTGTATTTTTCAGTATAAAAAACCATTTTAACATATTTTATATATATAAATAAATTAATCTGCTTTTTTACCAAATAAACTACTCCCTCTGTTTCGCAATTTAGGGGTTTTTAGAACTTTGCACATATATTAACACAAGCTTAAAGTGGAATTGATGAGATTTTGTTTTTTGTGTACAAAATTAATACAATATGAGATTAAATCATATAATATCACCCAATGGGTGACATTTTTTTAGTATTTATACAAATCTCCGTTAAATATTAAAATAATAAAAATAAAAATCAACTAATTATTCTTTTGATTAGAGTGCAAAATTTTAATTGTTGTTCCCAAATTAATACATTGAGTGACCCAATCTCTCTCATTCGAATTCTCCTCGGGCTCCCGCCTCCTCTGCACATCAGGCCCACCAAGGCGGTCTCTCACCCCCAACCTGGCCCGGATCCCGGCCTGACCCGGTTCTCCTTGGAGACGGGTCGGATCTTTTGACCGATGACTTCCCGGCCAACCTCTCCCTCCGGCGATGACGATCTGGGGACCCGCTGTCGGACCTCGTCGACGGGGACACTATCGGAGATTTCGGAGATGTCCGAGATCTCATCCGGTGCAGGATTGATACGGCCGATCTGCTTTCTTGGGGAGTGGAGAAGCTTCATGTGAGTTGAATCAAGAGCTGACATCATGCTTGGGAAGCCATTGTTGGAGCTTGCGAGGCTAGTGGTTTTGGGAATGGAGATGTAAAGGTAAGGATTTGGGGAGATGGGTTTGTGGGGGGTTTCCGAGAGGACTTCTTTGACGGCTTCTCTTCTAAGAGGAATAAAATTGATTTTTTTTTCATCTTTTTAATATTTAACGAAGATTTTATAAAATGGATGAAATTGGGGTTTAGATGTAATTTAGGTTACGGTTAGGATTTTTTCAAAACCTCGGGGGCACCAAAAGGAACAACTTTTTTTTTCTAGGCACCAAAATGAAAATCCCTAAATATAAAGATAAAGGTTAACAAAATTGACGATCATGACCCGTTAGATCAACCCGAACCAGTACCAAATCCGTAACAACCTGGTCCATATGAACGCGGAAATTTTACGATACGATGACTCGAGACCCATTTTGACCCGAAACCGATTGACCCAAACTCGAACCCGACCCGCCCGACCCATTTGACAAGTCTACATAAATGTGTTAACAGACAACACCGTTGATAATTAGGCTTGTTCCCATTTGATAGACTCAAACTAAGATAATAGTTAGGAGTTGTGTGAAGAGGTTGGGATTTGAAGTTCCATTCCACACCGAGAAACAACAAAGAAAAATACCAATAAATTAGTAGGGTAAAATCCATACCCATTAGCTTATGACTTTAGGTAGAAAGGTGTATCTCTCCCTTATATTAAAAATAATAATAACCGATGAAACCTCCCACCCTCGATTAACTACGGCCTATCGGAGAATTTAATATGCTATCAGAGCACAGGCCTGATCCTAGGGTCGTTTCTTGATAGGCTATCCGACCTTAAAGTAGATTCAAATTAGGGTAAAGTGTTCGTTTGATTTAGGGCTAGTCACCCTTAAAAGCTTGTCAAGTGCTAGCTAAACTATTCTAGTTACACCTCAGGAGATGTGTAGAGAGGTTGCGATTGGGAGTTCCATCCCATATCGAGAAACAACAAAGAAAAATAAGGTAAAATCCCTCCCCTTTAGCTTAAATTTTTGGATAGAAAATGAATTCGAGCAATAACCAATCTCCATGCCCACTGATTAAGGGTTTGATATAGTTCTTTTTAAAAAGCATATTTTTGATATAAAAAGAATACTTTTTTTTTTCTTGAAGTATGTGTTGCTTTTAAGTACTTGATATGTCCCATAAAGTTTGTTCAATATACCTCTTTGGGTATCCTAAAAAGTTTGTCTATCCTTTTTACTCTCTTTTTATATCAATACTTTTATTATGATCATACCCATCTTCAACTTCATCTTTTACCCATCCCCTCCTTTTTTTCATCTCCATTATCTATTTATCTTCCTTTAAATTTTTTATCTCCATTAAAATCTATAATCTCTTCAGATCTCTCTCGATCTCTCTCTAGTACTCTCCAATACTCATAAATCCTAAATCATTATAGTTCCCAAATCTTGAGTCCTTTGATTTTTTTTTGTTGTCTTTTGGACATCTAAGAGAGATATCTAGATTGAGATGAATTCTGATAATACGAATCACGATGTTGATGATCCCCTAGCATCTTATGATTCTAGTTCCCATGATTGCTCTGATTATCCAACATGTGAGTGGGGTGATTTATGCAACGAAAACCATTTCTACAGTCCCCAGATCTCTAAAGAGTCCATTGAGGGCATTTTTCAACATGTAGATCCTAAATCCCATGAGGAGGATCATCCTTCAAAGTTCCTTGAAATTGATTTTGAGTTGTCTATTGATGATGGTTTCGAGTCCTTTGAGGGATGTGTAGCCTCTGATTTCAAGTTGGATGAGTAGCTAAGTCCCCTTTCCATGCATGTTGTTCGATTCTTGAATGGATTTTATTGTTGCCTTAAATTTGTGTACTTGGTGCGATTTGTTGGACATGTGTGTGACTAATGTTGCTTGTTGTGTAGCTTGCACATTTGTAGTATCCTTTCACTATATGTTATTCAACCCTTTGAATTTGATGTTGCTTGTTTTTAGCTTGCTAACCCCCTTTCAATATGTTGTTGCTTGCTTTGTTGTTAATTTTGTTGTTGATGTTCTGTATGCGTGGGATTGATTGAGACCTTTGTTGATGTTCAATTATGTATATTTCCATGTATGAATGTAGTTTTTGTGATGTTATGTTCAATTGTGACTGAGGCCTTTGTAGTTTCTACATGAATGTTCAATTGTGTACATCTTTCAACATGTATGAATGATGTTATGTGAATGAATGTAGTTTATGTGATGTAATTATTGACACATGAGATGCAATTATGGAACTATTTTTTTTGCTTTTAATCAATGATGACGTGAGATCAAAATTGAGATGCAATTTCTATAGTCAATTAACATTGACATGCAATAGGAAACCAATTTTACATAAGCTGAATGTGGCCTTTGTATGTCAAGGCTTACTGAATGGGGTTGTGTTTATGATGGATATGAAGACATCTGAGATTTTTCTTTCTTTTAATCAACGATGAAGTCAAATGAAACATGAGATACAAACTCTATATACCTACTGACCTTCACATACAATAGGAAACCAGTCATTTGTTTGGCTGAATGAGGCATTTCGTATGTTAAGGTTTAGTGGAAGGACTTGTGCTTATGATGGATATGGGTACATTTGAAACTTGCTTCTTCATTTTCATTTCTCTGTACATTTCAGTATGACATCAAATTGAAACCATCTTGTTTATCAAAGTCCCAAAAGTGAATACATTTTACATATTCATTTACACAAAAAGTTAGTTATTTACCTAACATTTCACATAAAGTCCCTAAATATAATGATTGTCTTCTATTGCATCTTCTTGACAATCTTGCTCGATCCCCATTGGTTGGTTAGTTTGTTGATTCAATAGAGACTGAAATAGAAGGCGATCATTATATTTAGGGACTTTATGTGAAATAACTAACTTTTTGTGTCTTTTTGACAATCATTGTATTTTAGCGATTATGGTAGCGAATTAGCTTCTATTGCATTTCTTGACAATCGTGGTGCCAAATTTTCATGCGAGTATTTAGCGACCACATGTTAAGTGCTCGCTAAATTGGCGACCATGTGGACTACAAAATGTTTTTTTCTTACTTTTTCCATTAGCGACCACGTGGTTGCGAATTAGCGACCATAATCGCTAAAATATGGTCGTTAAAACTGCAAAATAGTGCATTGTCACATCTATTGTAGCAAGGCTAAGATTTGATTTAGAGGGACATATTTTAGCGATTAACGACCATATTTTAGCGATTATGGTCGCTAATTCGCGACCACGTGGTCGCTAATGGAAAAAGTAAGAAAAAACATTTTCTAGTCCATAAAACATTTCATAGGAGGAGAAGGTTTACGTCGAATTTTGCCTACATTTCATAGGAGAAGAAGGTTTTCGTAGGATTTTGCCTCATTTCATAGGAGGTGAAGGTTTTCGTCTGATTTTGTCCACTTCGATTTATAAGTATGTAATTAGTTTTTTTGTTTAATATAGTAAAATAATTATAGGAAAAAGGTGTTATAAATGGTTGAATTAATTACTTTCGTATATATAGTTGAAAATTTGCATATAATTATAATTTCATATTTAATTTAGTGAATAAGTGGACTTTATTTAGCGACTAAGTGGACGTCATTTAACGTCTAAGTGGTCGTTGAAGTCACGAAAACAGTTTCTTGGTAAAACAATTAGCTAAATATAGAATGGGAAATAAGCTAAGTATAAAATACTATAATTAGTAGGGTTGTTCAAAATGTTCGATAACCCGTAACCCGACCCGCCCGTAAATTTTCGGGTCAAGTAACTAACCCGTATATTACGGATCGGGTAAAGGTTAAATTTTGTTAACTTTGGGTTACATGTCAGATTACAGGTAAACCCGTTGGGTTACGGGTTAACTCGTATAACTCTTATGTATTAATTAAATTAAAATTGTATTATCTCAATTGTACAAAAAGATTTAAAACTAGTACAAATATTAGGCCCATTTGAAATAATAGAATAGCCAATATTTATTTCATGTAAAGGCTAGAGCCCATGTGTATTCCAAGACAACATAGGCAATTTATACCACCAACATCCTTGTTGGCTCCTTCAAATTTTCGATGTGGGAAAAACCTCTCATCCCACATTGAAAAATCAAGTAGATTTTCGCATATCAAAAGGCTATAAAAATGCATGCCACGCATTTGTTTGGTTACTTTGGTAGTTCATGTAAGGAGCCATTCTTGTAATGGGTCATTCTAGTTATTGGGCTTAAGCCCAATTTGGGAACTATTAAAGAATTAATAAAATTTGGGTTAGATAGGTCAAACCGTAACCCAACCTGTAAAACTCGTGACCCGTAATTTGGGTTATGAGTCGGGTCAAGGGTCAAATAATATTTTTTTACGGGTCATCGGGTTAACTCGTAGCTTGTTAAACGGGTTACGGGAATCGGGTCGGGTTGACCCGTTGAACAACCCTAAAAATTTGCGACCATGTGGTTGCTAACACTAAAAATTTAAATTGAATGGATATATTTGCGTATTGGTTTATAGGTAAAAATGTGTGAATGAATGTATTTGCATATTATGGACAACTTTTTGAATAACCAGTTTGTTGCTGGCATTTAGCAATTTGTTAAGTTCGGCAAGTCAATGTCGAGTTTTAACCGGCATGAATTATGGTGTCCTTGTCAGAAATGCAAGAATAAGAAGCTTATTTCTATAGATGAGGTGCGTTGATGTGACCAAGCCCACCTGTACCCACCTTCCTGGCCTGCCTCTGGCGGCGATCTGACCAGTGGGCCAGCCTTTAGTCTGCCTCGGGCGGCGATCTGACTAGTGGCGCTCAATCACATGTGCAGTAGAGTTGGTTGTCAAGGTGAAGGATCCCACCTTAATAAAGGGAGGTCTTGGGTTCAAATCTTGCCTCCAACACCCTGCAGGATTAAAAGGTGTGGAACCTTCCTGTAGGTTGGGGTGCATGGGTTGCAGCCCATGACATGTGATTGAGCGCACTTTTTTTATGTGACCAAGCCCGCCTATACCCACCTTCCTGGCCTGCCTCTGGTGGCGATCTGACCAGTGGGCCAGCCTCTAGTCTGCCTCGGGCGGCGATCTGACTAGTGGCGCTCAATCACATGTCATGGGCTGCAACCCATGCACCCCAACCTACAGGAAGGTTCCACACCTTTTAATCTTGCAGGGTGTTGGAGGCAGGATTTGAACCCAAGACCTCCCTTTATCAAGGTGGGATCCTTCACCTTGACAACCAACTCTACTGCAGTGGAGTTGGGTACAGGTGGGCTTGGTCACATCATGCGTTATCATATTGTTACCAAGGATTTTCTTCCTCACTATTACCAGTGGAGTTCACAGACAAATGAGACGTATACTACATTGATGGTTGCGTCTAGACAACATGGAGGTTCAACTAGTAATGATTCGACGCCCCTAGTTCCTGATTATGAGAATCAAATGGAGCAGATGGTTTATGAAAGTTTTAATTCCCAACCTCATTACACTAATCCCATACAAAATGAGGAAGTACGAATCAAGAGAGAGCATTATTACCATGAATCGTCCAATCCCGATGCACAACGTATTTATGACATGTTGGCGGTCGCGAATAGACAGTTGTGGCCTGAATGTGATGTCACCTAGTTGGACACAGTGAATGAGCTACTTAGCCTGAAGTCAAAGTTAAGGTTGACGGAGCGAGGATACAACATGGTTTCCGATATTTGCAGATGTGTATCTCACACTGAGACAACATTACCGACCATATTCCATGACACAGAAGAACTAGTTGAGGATCTTGGTTTGCCGTATGATTTATATGAAGCAATAGATTGTTGCCCAAAGTCTTGTATGATATACCGGGGTGCATATGCAAAGTACGTAGCCTGCAAAATATGTTCACATCCTAGATGGAGACAAGGCAAGACGAAGTTCATTCCCTACTCTCGTATGTTTTACTTACCAATCACGCAATGATTGCAAAGGCTATATGCATCGGTGGTGACGACTGAACACATGCGATGTCATGCAGAGCACGTACAAGAAGATGGGGTGATGCGACACCGGTTAGATGCACAAACATGGAGTCATTTCAATGCAGTGTGGCAGATTTTGCAGCGGAGTAGCGAAATGTTAGACTAGGGTTGTGCACAAACGGTTTCAATTCGTTCGATTCTTTCCGACGGTAGTACTCTTCGTGGCATGTGATTTTGACACCGTACAACCTTCTGTTGTCAATGTGTATGCGAGAAGAGGTTATGTTTTTGACAGTTATTGTCCCCGAACCTAAAATCCTAAAGTAAAAATTGAATGTATACTTGCAACCGTTGATAGCTGAGCTTAAGAGTTTGTGGATTAATGGGGTGAACACATACGACACGTGGATGAAGCAAAATTTCGTCATGCATGCAGTTGTACTGTAATGCGGCAACAATTGTTGTATGTTAAAAAATGGTTAATTAATTATAATCATGTTATTAATTTATTGCGTTGACCCGATATATGTTAGTGTGGGATGGAGCACTTCTAGAAAATACACTTGTCCTTATTGCATTGAGGACACAGATGCATTTTATCTAACACATGAATGCAAAATGTGTTGGTTCGATTTTCACATGAGGTTTACAGAAGAAAAACATCGTTTTCGAAACAACATGACTGATTTCAAGAAGGGTAAAAGGGAACATCATGGTCCATATGTACTCTGTGATGGATATGAGATATTAGACTAGATTGACAGTATGTGGTTGATGAAGATAACTGAAGTGGGAGCCGAGGAGCACAATGTTGTAGTAAGTAGAGGTCCGAGTTGGAATTAGAAAAACATTTTCTAGGACCTACCTTATTGGGAAAGTCTGATGGTTATGTTTCCAACTTGAGTTGTTGCATTTACTTGCATAAACTTGGACTTTTTGGAATGAAGAGTCATGATTGTAACTTGTTCATGCAAATGTTGTTGCTTTTTCGCTTTTCGAGCATATGTTGAGGACAAAGTTTGGGAGCCCATTGTTCAACTAAGTGCGTTCTTTAGGGACCTCGCATATTATGAGATTAAGTTTAAAGTAGTTATGAATTTGCACAAGGAAATACCATAATATTATGCAAGATGAAACATATCTTTCATTCTTTTCGTTGGGTTTTTTTGATTCAATGGAGCATTTGTCTATTCATCTTCCAAGGAAAGCTTCACTTTGTGGTTCTGTCCAAAATAGATGGATGTATCCTTGTGAAAGATATGTCCAAATGCACTTACGTTTGTTCAGGCCCGTACATATATTGAAGTTGAGACGTTTAGCGAAACGTCAGAAGGGGAGTTTGAAAGTGAATCAGATATTGGTGAGAAAGATTTGTAATCAGAAAAATACTACGTCATTAGGCTTGGCAATTTCACCCGCACTCGATGGGTACCTGAAAAACTGACCCGAAAAAACCGATTAAAAACGGGTGAAAGCGGGTTTCGGGTGAGCGGGTGATGGAGCGGGTACGGTTTCGGGTATAGCCTCACTCAACCCGATTACCCGACCCGATCACCCAACCCAGTCACCCGACCCGACCACCCGACCCGATCACCCGGTTTTTTGTCCCACATCGGAAAATTGGTAGAAGGAAAGGAGAAGAGGAGCTTATAAAAAAGGAAAGGAGAGGAGGAGAGGGTTAAGTGTTTGAAGTCTAACCATAGAGATGGGCTTTGAGACTTCTAATTAAATCTATTTTTGGCTAATCCAATGGGTAGGCCCTATATAAATAGGTTTAAATTTTAGTTTATTTTGTTTACAGGTCATCGATTGACTCGTTAATTTAAGTTTATTTTTTACGGGTCATCGGTTGACCCGTTGGAACAAATAAACTTAAGGTTAATTTACGATTGAAAATTGAAAATTTTAACTTTTTATAACACCAAAAAAAAACCCGACCCGACCCGAAAACCGACGGGTTTTGGGTGGGTCGTTTCGGGTGGAACCCGTCGGGTGAAAATACAGGGTCGGGTGGGCGGTTTACAACCGTGGGTCGGGTGGTGGAAGTAGTCCATCTGCAACCGACCCGACCTATTGCCATGCCTATATGTCATTTACTTTTCTAATGACACTATTCATGCATGCACAAATTTTACTTTTTTTTTTTACTATTATCATTTACTTTTCTGATGACACTATTCATGCATGCACATATTTACCTTTTTTTACTATTGTCATTTACTTTCTGCTCACATTATTCATAAGTACACATATTTAACTTTTTTTACTATTGTCATTTACTTTTTTTAATGACACTATTCATACATGCACAAATATCTATCATCACAAAATACTATCCAGTTTCAAGTATAAAAGGAAAATTCTCCAACTCCAATTCCAACCAGGCACGGAACCAAGGGTGAGGTAGAGCAACTTAGGCCACCCTAAAATTAAATATTATTAGTAGTAGAAGAAAAATTAGACTATAATATTTTAATAACTCAATTGGTAAGGAGACTGAATGGTTTTGTGTTGCTCTGTGTTCGAATCTTGATTCTCCCTCCCTTCCCCAACTCACATACTACTCTTTTTGGGTTTTATTTTAATTATTGCCTCTTTTTTTGTTAATTATAATTTTTATCCCATTTTTTTTTCTAATTTTATAATTTACCCTATAATCTAGCCCACCCATTTTTTGGGGGTTGGTTCCATCCCTGATTCCAACCCAAAACTTAAACACAAAAACAGAAAAGACATTTCAATTCAGCTATGTAACAAAATAATGTTATAACCACACGAACCTATAACAATCCATACATTAACTTCACATGAGGCAACAATTCATCCATATAAATAATTCTGATTGTATACATTTGAATTTGTAAGCTTGCAACTCTTTTAGACAACTTAACATTCATGCTAAGTTTTTATTCATAGATGAGATTACCAAATTTCATAAATGAAATCTGGATTACCAACTTTATTGGATCCACTTTTTTTTTTCCAGTTTCTATTCATAGGTGTTAAGTTTCTTAAAAACTATGAAGATTGCCCTTTTAGATAATCTTTTACTTCAAAATAAATAAACACACTTTTTTTTACCAAAGATATACTAGTAACTATAATAAGTCTTAACTAGAGGTGTCAATTGGGTGGGTCAAGTCGGGTTCGGGTTGGTTCGGTTGAGTTTTGGGTAAGTTCGGATCTGGATCAAATTCGGATATTTTGATAATCGGGTCAAATTGGGCTAGACCATTTTGGGTCGGGTGTTTAGTTAATCGGGCAAAGTCGTGTTTTTGGGTCAATTTCGGTTGGGTTTTTCGGTTTTGAGTCCAACTATATTTCGGATAAGTCGGGTTTAAGGTTTTGTAAGATTTAAGGTTTCGGGAGAGTCGGATTTCGGGTTTGTCAGATTTCAGGTGAGTCAGATTTCGAGTTTGACCGAATTTCGGGTTAAATCGGATTTCGGGGGAGCCGAATTTTGATTGAGACCATATATCGAATGATGATTTTTGTAGTTTAATTACTTTAGGGTCTAAATATTTAACTAGTTGAAGTCCCGTGATATTCACGGGATAATTTTACTAAAACCTATACAATTCTACGATATTAATTTAAAATACTAAATATATTTATATAATATCATAATAAATTATACAATAGACAAATTATTCTTTTTTAGATTGTACTCCATATTTTAATTGAATATATTTTTTAAATATTTTTCCATTATTTGTGGCGTTCTTGTCCAAATTTAGATTGAAATTATTAAAATATTTATTTTACTCTTTATTGAATCTTTTTAAAAAATATTTTCTTATTTTTTTAGACACTAATATGTATAAAATAATTGCTTATTAAATTACAAAAAAAAATAGAGATAAAAAAATTTAAATGTAAGGTGGGGCTAGAATGCTAGATAAAAAAAAAATTCTATATTTACATAAATTAAAAAAGGAAATTAAAAAATGCAATGTAAATTTTTATCAAAATTCAATTTTAGCAAATATTCATCAAGATATGTATTTTTATTTTATCAAAATTTGATTTAAAGAAATCTGTAATATGAATGCAAAGATAAAGAAAAACTAATTATTATTAATTAAAATTAAAATTCGAATTTTTATTTATTTATTTGACATTTACATATAATCTTAGTCATCAACATAAAATTATATCATTTTCTCAAAGAAAAAAAAATATCAATATAAAAATTTTATTATTTAAAATTATATCATTATATAGATATAAATTATATACTTGGAGCTCAAGCCTTGCTAAAAGATAAATATATATATATATATATATATATATATTAAGACTCTAAATCTTGTTAAAAGATAAAAATATTAAGTTAATATGAAAAATATCATCTCATAGGAATTTATGTATATAAAAATTATATAAAGATGTTATCTATTTAGTTAATACTAGTTGTACCCGTCCGTCGTGCCATGCACGACTATGACACAACATTGTTAGACATATTATAAATATAATATTCATAAAGAAAAATATAATATAAATTTTAAATTACAAATTTTAAAGTTGAGAATAAAGATAGATTATTAGATAAAATAATTTACAATTCTTTTTTTCCTTAACAATATTTAAAAAATAGGTTTAATATATAAATATGAGATAAAATATGAATAAAATAAAACAAAAAACATATATACTTTTAAAATATGGAATAGATAAAATTTGAAAATATGAAAATTATTTTAATAAATTAGATATATTTAATATGACAGAAAAAATATAAGTTATTTATGAAAAATAGGTAGAATATAATTAATTTAAGTTATGGTGGTGCCAAAATTATTCTAGTGGCTAAATAAACTAATTAGATATATTTAAATAATATATTATCTATATTTTTATATTACTTTTCAATTTTCATGTATGTAAACTTTGTAGTATATTAAATATTTTAATATTTCTACAACACTAAATATTATTAAATATTATATTGGTCGTATTTTTAATGTAAAAATCAACATATATCTATAATGAAATTGTCATTAATTTTTTATTGTAAAATAAAATCAACATCTATCTATAAATAAATTGGTAAAAAAGTATCATGCTAAAAGATAAAAGATACTTATTCTTTTTTTTAATATTTTAAATATTTAACTTTATATTTTAAACATTTGTATAAAGAATTCTTCAAAATATATCGTATTTTTTTATTTTAAATATGTTGTGATAATTTGGTGTGAATGATAGATTTAAATAGTTAAGAAGAATTTGATAGGAAAAATTGGAATAATATGAATAAATAATATTTTTTTAAATATGAGGTGGGAGTAGAATTATTCATGTGGCTTGAAAATTTTCAGCTTTAATATACTGTTATAGATTAATGAACTTTATTTATTTTAATTAAAAATGAAAATAAATTATTAGATTTAGTATATTAAAAAAATTTAAATACGTCATAATCAATAAGAATTACTCAAGTTTCTTTTTTTCAATAAAAAAAATAAAATTTAAGAAATATTAAAACATAAGGATAAATCTAATTTTTTAACATTTTTTCTAAAAGGCTTTAAATTTAATTTCGTAATTAAATACATCTATTCGATAAAAATAAGAAATTGATATAAATTTTATATTCTTACTTTATGAAAGAAGATAAATAAAAAATTTACACAAAATGTACATTATTGAGTTTAGTAAATTAAGAAATTTTGAAAAAAAAATTAAAATTGATTATATAAATTACAGAAAATATTTCTATGAAATATAAAATTACTATTTTAGAGATGTTACAATTTTAGGATAGAACTAATAATTTAACCTTTTCTATTAGATACATAATTTTATTATAATTTTCGTAATTAAATAGCTTTAGAAAAGATGATAAATTAAATTAATAAATTTTAACATCTTATTTTAAGAAAGAAGACAAATAAAAAATATAAAAATTACGAAAAATCAATTAAAATAACACTTTTATGCTATTATCTTATAAGAATAAAAAATTATATAAAAATGAAGTAAAAAATAACATATTTAATTGATCTGTGGAAGTAAAAAGATAAAAAAAAAAAGCAAATATTTCCCATTATTGGCATAAATGATAAGCTAAAAATATTTCCTTATCTATAATTACTTTACATATGATAAGGTAAGATTGTAGTCGTCAATTTTTAATATAGTTTATCTATATTGTTCTAGTTAGCATAAATAAAAAAAATATTTTTAATATCACTATTTTTAAAAGCTAATTTAATTAGTTATTTTAATATAAGGTAGGAAAATATTGTGGCAGATATATTTTATCTTTATTTCGAAATATTAATTATGTAAACACATAATCCATATTTCAAAGATATTATCTTTTATATAGATATTTTTATATTAAAGATATATACATGATCACATGTACTGATGTACATATTTTTTCTTATCTTTTTTTAATTTATCTTTTATAAATATAATAAATATTTCTTTTTTATCTATATTAATCAAATCTACCAATATTATTTTATCTTTATGTTTATTTGGAGATAAATTTTTACAAATATTATTTTATTTTTATGTTTACTTAGAGATAACTTTTTTGTATAATTAACTATTTAAAATTATTATTTTAATAAAGGGGTGATGTGGCGCAATGTGGTGGCAGAAATTGCTCCGGCTTTAGTTATTAGTAATAGATAGATAGATATAAATTATAATATCATACGATTTGCAGAAAATATTATTAAAATCATTATAAGAACAATCACGTGAATACATTACATAGTATGTATATGAATTACACGTAAGATAACATAGTAGTAATAACTTGTGATGTGAAAGATCTTGTAGCATATAATTAATATTATAAAATTAATTTGATATAGATAGAATGTGAAAAATAAAAAAAATAATACAATATAACGAAGATAGAGGATATCAAATTGATTATAAATACATAATTAAAAATATTAATAAAGAAATCATTATGAAAAGATAATTCAATATTATAATATAATGAACATGAACAAAGATAAAAAAATAATGGATAGAGTTAAAAATTTATCCAATCTCATATAAAATTGAAAAAAATTATTAAGTAAGGTGTGTGGATAAAATTGGAAATTCCATAAGGTAATAGAATTGCATAATATATAATTTATTAAAAAAATTATTATTAAAAATAGGTTGACTGGTATATAAATTTATAATGACGAATCTGCCCAAAAGTGCTTCAGGTTTAGAAGATATATAAATAATGGATAGAGTTAAAAATTTATCCAATCTCATATAAAATTGATAAAAAAATTATTAAGTAAGGTGTGTGGATAAAATTGGAAATTCCATAAGGTAATAGAATTGCATAATATATAATTTATTAAAAAATCATTATTAAAAATAGGTTGACTGGTATATAAATTCATAATGACGAATCTACCCAAAAGTGCTCCCGATTGACAGGTCTACATGTACATATTTTTTCTTATCTTTTTTTAATTTATCTTTTACAAATATAATAAATATTTCTTTTTTATCTATATTAATCAAATCTACCAATATTATTTTATCTTTATGTTTATTTGGAGATAAATTCTTACAAATATTATTTTATTTTTATGTTTACTTAGAGATAACTTTTTTGTATAATTAACTATTTAAAATCATTATTTTAATAAAGGGGTGATGTGGCGCAATGTGGTGGCAGAAATTGCTCCGGCTTTAGTTATTAGTAATAGATGGAAAATATCATCTCATAGGAATATATGTTATCCATTGTAGTAAATTAATACATAATTAATAGATAGAAAATTATATACATAAAAAATTGTATAAACATGTTATCTATTTAGTATATATAGCAAGAATACTATAAGTTGTTACAAAATTTATTAAAATATAATTTCACATTAATTTATTCAAAAATGCCACGTGGCGCAAATTTTACAACTGACTTGGGTTCTTCTTTATAATATATTAAGGTAGATGTCATATTTAAATTAAAAAATATAATTATAATAAATATTTACTATTATTGATATTTTAAAACATACTGTAACTTTCATATGATTTTGGGTCGAATAACTTTGGATTTTTGGATGATTATCGATCGGGTAACTTCGGATTTTCAGATGGTTTCGGGTTGGGAAACTTTAGATTTCGGATGATTCGGGCCATGTAGCATTGAATATTGGTTTGCATCGGGTTAGTCCATTCGGGTATAATCGGTTTTGGATTAATCTTAGATTTGAGCTTTTTTCGGATTCAGGCCAAATCAGTTCGGGTCAAACAAGTCTCGAGTATTCACTTTTCATTCTTTTCAGGTGTCGGATCAGGTTTGAAATCGGACGGATTTCTTGGATCGGGTCAAATTTTGACAGCCCAGTGGCGACAGTGTAACTCCTAACTACTGCCAACGGGAGAATCTAACAACTTAGACGACTAGACGTTTATGGACCCGAACCCGGCGAAGTTTACCCAACCCAAACCTGCTGGTTCAGGAAAATCAAACGCATCCCGCGAAGTATAACAACACCTCGAGCAAAGAGAGAGAAAGAGAGCAGTTGAATGACAACCCATGGCGGACAATACCCCAACTGTTAGGGTTTTGTGCTCTAAGCTCGTCCTCTCCAAGCACAAGCCATCCCTCCAGTGGTTGATCGGATCTCCCTTCTTCCCGCCCTACACGGTCGTGTCCACCGTGCGATGCATCAACTTCCAACAACAATCCGATCGCCCTCTCTCGCCAGTCGTCTCGGAGGAAGCCGACGATATCAGGGCACTGATTATCAAAGGTTTTCACGTGATCGGAGCTATAATTGTCGGAGGACACGGCGAATCAGTAGACATTGCAAGAGAGGCGGTAAATTGGGCTCTCAAGTTGCGAAAAAGCTTGTGCGGGTTTGTCAATGATGTGCATAATTCGGCTGATTTGGATTTGGTTGGGGCCTCCATGGATTCGAATGGCGGGGAAGTTCGTTTTTTCTTGTCCAAAGGCGGAAATGTGAAGTATTTGGAAGCTGTGAGTTCTATTGTTTATGAAGAGGAGCCCGAAAAGTATATTTGGGAGAGAGGTTGTTTGCTAAGTTGCGAACTTCCAATCAAATTGCCTGTTTATGTATCAGCAAACAAGAAATCTGGTAACTAATTATACGCACTCTTCACAACTTTGCTTCGTTCTCATTTTTATTTTTTATTTTTATTTTTCATACTATAAGCTAGATTTGATCAGTGAGTGGCGTTTTTGAGCTAGATAGTACTCTTTTTGGATTTTCTCATTTTGTAACTTCGAAGAGAAGCTTGAATTTCTAAACAGTAGGTACTACCTTTATTCAGATGCTCCGGGAATGTATTTTGGTGCACACGAGGCACTTCTTGCAAGGTTCAAAGATCCAAAGCTCACATTCATGGTGGAATCTGCAAAGAGAAATGTGGAAGAAGTTCCCGATCCTGTTATTATTCGTGGTGTAGGATTGGACTCATTGACAGAAGTCTCTGATCGTAGGGTTTCTGATGTAAATATGCTTCCTTGTTCGTACTTTTTGGCCGACAAAAAACATATATCCTCTGTTTGTGCTGAGGTTAGTAGATTATGTGTGCCGCTTTTGTATTGAATTCTCTTACTTTGGTTAATTGCTAGTGCTTTAGGCCTAGCAGAAGCAGTTGACTGTTACAACAGTTGCTGGCTTGGGAGCATACATATTTTGTTAAGGAGCTTCTTTGCTTAGAATGCAGGTGTCATTCAAGTGACTGTTCTGCTCAACAGATCAGATACATCCTCAGAATTGAATGCACCTATAGCAGAGTTCTGTGCAGGTATCTATGGGTTGTGTACTATTGCAAAGAAGTTTCTGAGTTGGTCATTGTTTCGTAATTCCTCATTTGCTTTTTTTTAATCCTCACTAGTGTCATGTGCTGACAGCTTCAGAAGGGGCCAGGCTGTGGGTTGTGGACTACAAACTAGAAGTTGTTTGTTATGCTGTAAAAGATCTTCCCTTGAGTTATGCAATATCCAACCTAGTTATTCCCGCATTGGCTGATCAGTTGAACGCAATGAAGAGTGCAATTTTGCCGTACTTCTTAAAACAACATCCTCAGGTACCAGGACTAGTATAAGATTTACGATGTTGATAGCTGTAGCTACTAACCCACTTCCAAGAAACCTGTTGAGCGTTTTTTTTTAAGACACGAGCTAATATATGTTTATGTTGCTTGAACTGACATTCTTGCTGTGTACATGATGTATAATTATCATATGTTCATTTCTAGTTCTTCTGAAGCAGTTATCCCTTTTTCTTTTATATGACATCCCCTCTTGTTTTGTTATGATTTTCTCTACTTTATTTTATGCTTCCTATCCTTTTTAGGCATGCTTATGCTTATTATTGGCACCAAAAACTCCTCACTATATAAATTGTTTTGCTTCATGCATCTGCTCTTTTTTTTTTTTTTGGGTCATGCAGCTGCTGAAACCATTTTTTTGCCTTTATGGTCTCATTCTGCTTGTAAGAGTAGATTACTCCCTATCTTCTGATATCATAATAACCAAACTTTACTTCAAGAGTTTCTTGTTTTGACCTTCTTTTACAACATGATGTCAGCTAATAAAAATAAGCGCTATCCTTCTCAAATTTCATACCTTGTACTTGTTCACAGAGTTTGTCCTTTGCCACTTTGCCTAGCCTCCCAGGGGCTTCAGTTCTTGTGCTTCATTCTATAGATACATGAATGTTTGAATTTCGAGTTGTTATGCTTGTATAGTGCATGCGCATATGTTTGCATACCCATGCATGCATATACATGTTTAAGCATTTTACATTCATCATATTTCATCTGGATAAGAGCTTTGCATCTAGCATTGTTCTATTTCCTTTTTCTTATTGAATGTGGACAAGTGCACTATTTCACTTTACTTCGATTTTTTTCTTTAAATAATATTCTGAAGAATTCTGCACAGTGCATATTTTTAACTAGGATTTATGTTTGTTGAACGATGTTTGTAGTTGCGTCCTTATCACTTCACTCCCCCTGGCATTTTGCACCCAATCACAGTTATCTATGAGCTGACTTATGGTGAGATGGAAACTAAACAAGGTATCTATGCAGAACTTCCTTCCTCCCAAAGCCATCCTTCTGCATTTGTTATGCATGTTTCTTTTTCGTGATTTTAATGAGGATGCAATCCAATCTTAAAAATTAGGTTTAAATAGGATATGTTTTAGAAGTGGGTAAATTGCAGGTACACGCTTTTGAGTTATGGGATGAAAGATTCTTAACCTTGAATTTTCACGTTATTTTACGCTTTAATGTGGCTTTGGCTAGTTATGATATGTATAAATCCATGTTTCAGTAATTCAGTTTTTTTTTTGGTTAAAATGATTTCTGTTTTATTCTGCTAAAACCTAGGAATCTGTTAGGCATGGGGTCTATATAGTTTATACTAGAAAGAAGAAATGCCAAGGGCCAAACAAAGCCTAAAGGTTGTTAGCTAAGAAGGGTAAAAAAGGCATTCTCTTTGTAAAAGTGGCAGAGGCCGTTACATCAGAATGAAAGATAGAGATAGAGAGGGTGTCTGTTTGCGTGAGCAAACTTAGCTTAAATAGGCATGTATTCCCATTAGGGAAAGTATCCAGAAAAAGAGAGTGAAATCGGGCTTAGCCTTGGGCTCCTTGGGATGTGGGGATCTCAATGGAATCCCCAGATCCCAAGGAGCCCAAGGATAAGCCCGATTTCACTCTCTTTTTTTGGATACTTTCCCTAATGGAAAATGCATGCCTTTTAAGTTTGCTCACGCAAACAGACACCCTCTCTCTCAGACATTCTGGTGTAACGGCCTCTGCCACTCTTACAAGGAGAATGCCCATTTTACCCTTCTTAGCTAACAACCTTTAGGCTTTGTTTGGCCCTTGGCCTTTCTTCTTTCTAGTATAAACTATATAGCCCTCATGCCTAACAGAATCTCTGTAGAGTTGGATCTACATTGTGACAGGTTGGTACTTGGTATGGGTACTGTAGAGGCATTGAGAACATGAGGGAGGGATGGTTTGGTTAACATTTTTGACAACAATAAGTGGTACAGATACCTTGAGGTGCTAGAAGATTGAGTAAGTGAGTGAGGGGTTTAGTCGAGGCATAACAGCAGTGTCATACATAATATAACTTCATTATGTAAGTTTTAATGAAATTTATTCCTGGCAGTTGAATTGAGGAAGTCCCTGCATTTAAGATTTGGGTTGCCTACTGATCGTCCTCTACTCCGAGCAGCAAATGCTCAAAAATATTTAGAGAACAACAGTAACACAAAGAGCTCAGGGAAAAGGGGTATATATCCTTTTTTCTGATAATGTTCACATCTTCTGTAGTTTTTTTCCAAAATTTATAATTACCCTCACACATACGCAATATAATTGAAAACATCTGGGTGTTGATTTCAGGCTCTACGTTGCTGAAAGATGTGCATATAGGGATACCTAGCAGCGGGGGTAAGAATCTAGTAGCTTCTGTATATTTTTTGCTTGAATGCAGTGAATTCAGCTTTAGGTGAAACTGCTGTCTCTTACTGACATTAATATGGGCATGCAGTTTCAGGAGGTCATGTCTCTCTCGTTCAAGGTTCTTATGAATATTATCATTATCTCCACGATGGTTTTGATGACTCGGTAATAGATTACTTTACTTTCCTAATTCGACTAATTATTATAAAGCCCATGTCTTCATTTTCTTTCTTGACATACTTGACGATCATAATTGTCCTACTTTACTAGTGGGAAAACGAATAATGTGAAAGCACTTTGCTGTGACGTATGGACAAACTAAATGAAAGACTATTGATGGTTCAAGGCTGAGCTAGGAGTGTAGATTCAATTCAGCTACATGTCTGCCAGGGAGGTTTGTTAGGGTAACATGGGAGCTATATGAAGGCTTTATATAAATGAATATAGTGGGGAGTAGGTGCTTTAGAGATCATCCTGGAATCCATGTTTGTAAAGGCTTTGCCTCAGGGATCATAGGGCTTCCTGTTGGTATTTTGGAGAGTAAACACCAAAGGCTCATCCCTCTGGTTCTGGTTTGATCGGTGTTTGTGTTCTCATGTGCTTTTTCCCTGGGTTCCTTCTCCTAAATCTATCAGTTGCTATCCAAGATGAATCTTTTGCCCACTTCATTGTTCTTAATGAAATGATGTATACTTGATAGAGCATTTCACTAGATTTATTCAGATTCTTCTCTTTCTTTCACTCCCCCAGCTATTTTCTGTACGAAACAACATTTGGATACAGTTCAGTGGTATCTGGTTTCAATATTGCTTGGTGGTCATGGTGGCTGTTATCCTAATAAATATATGATTGATATTTGTGTTTTACGAACCTCGTTGCATGTGTGACAGGGTTGGGGTTGTGCCTATCGCTCCCTACAGACTATTATTTCCTGGTTCAGACTACAACACTATACTGCAATTGATGTTCCCACACATAGGTGAAGACATTATTCACCCCATGTTCAGGTTACTTCTTTGCTCTTTGGATATATGAGGAATATAATGTTTCCCATTCCATTTTATGAAAATAACAGGGAGATACAGCAGGCTCTTGTGGAGATTGGTGATAAAGATCCTTCTTTGATCGGCTCACGTGATTGGATTGGGGCAATTGAGTTGAGCTATGTTTTGGACAAACTTTTGGGGGTAAGTGGAATGATTATCATCTTCAAAATATCCCTCAATGAGAAATCAGAGGGTAATTGCTGGATCATACATTTGCTATCTTGTACTTTCTACAAGCATCTACAGTTTCGCCTGATTGATATAGGCATCTCATTTAGGTGTATCAAACCCGACCATAGGTTTCATATTCACTTGAAACCCGAAAGTTAATCAAAAGTCATTGTCAAAGACCAACTCAGCCTGACTCAAGACCATTTGTAACAGAACAGACCCTAACTCAAAACACACCAACCAAACAATCCCTTACACCCAATTACCGATCTGTTTACTCTCTTTCTTTCTTTTTTTTAAAGACTTTTAACCTGGCCAGTAGGAAGTCTGACTGGATAATTTTGATACTGGGTCAGGTTACTTGCAAGGTGATGAACGTGCGATCTGGGTCAGAGCTTCCTGAAAAATGTCGAGAACTGGCTATGCATTTTGAAAGCCAAGGGACACCTATTATGATTGGTGGGTTATCCTCTTTCTCTCTCTTTTCAGTACAAGAAAAGTTGGTAAATTAATGATTCAGTCGCTCGTGCTTATTCCAGCTAATGAATGGTGCTATAATATATGACAATGAAAATTCAGGCGGAGGCGTTCTTGCATACACCCTCTTAGGAGTTGATTACAATGAGGCCAGCGGGGACTGCGCATTTCTCATCCTTGATCCTCACTACACAGGCAGCGATGATCTGAAGAGGATTGTGAATAGTGGCTGGTGTGGGTGGAAGAAGGCTGTCGACAGCAAGGGGAAAAGCTTCTTCTTGCATGATAAGTTCTACAATCTTCTTCTTCCCCAGAGACCCGACATGGTTTGAAAGACTTTCCAACCATCAATCCTAGCTAGCACATGTTAAGCTGCAGACAGGGATCATACAAGCTTTTGTCATACAACTTGTTTTTTCTCCATTTTAGGGACTTTTTGAATTAAAGATACTGAAAATTTTCATCTGTTCAATGGACTTGTTCATTTTAGAGATATTATATTCGTCTATTGTTATGTTCATATTCACCTCAAAATTGCATATTCTTTCTACGTTTGACACAAACTCCTTATAAGGTGAAGGTTGTTATCAGGATGTTTAGACGAATAAGGAGTCAGCACCCAAGTTGGTACCAAATCACCTTCATTTAAAGCCTCTACAGGTGGATGGACTTGCATAATTTCCATATCCTGTATAGACGTATAGTAATGATTTGGTGTTTGTATTTACAAGTTTCTCAACCTGGATAATGTGAATCTGGTTCCATAAACAGCAAACATAGCAAAGACTAGCTTTTTTTTGCTAGAGTATTGCTTTCAGTTAGCTGAATTTATAGAGGACTAGCACTGCTAAAGTATTCAGTCATTAAATGAACCAACAGGATCGATGTTTATGAAAAATCAACGAAAAAAAGTTGATTTAGCAACTCATTGCTTCTTAGTTGCTGGTTGAGTTGATCAAGCTTTCCAATTGGTGACTATATGCTATAGTATTAAGAAAATATCCAAATCTACCTACCGCGCTAAGTCGCTGACGTTGAAGCACGCGGGTGCCCACTTGAACATTATATGTCTGAATTGACTTTCTTTTTTAAAAAGAAAAAAAAATAGTGCTGCCCATGTAAATGTGTGTATAGAATCATACGAATAAGATGCAAAACAAGATCTATATGGCTCGAAATCTGCTTGAACTAAGAGATTAAAATGGTATTTAGACAAAACCATATGCAACCAAAATTCTAATCTGATTTTGTCAAACCTAAACCGGATGCTATGAGCCCGATTGACACCTCGAGACGTACTAAATTTTGAGTGGAGTTGGACCAAATCCGGCCGAGTCTGCCTTTGCCCAAATCTAATCCACGTAATCTACAAAGTGGAAAAGGCCATTGAATACAATAGTAATAAGCATCAATCTTACACCTTCCCATGTCACATTCACATGCCTCTAATTTTGGATACTACTCCATAATAAGCATCTTTTCTTTTCTCTTTTTCTTTTAAACAACAACGGGATATAAGAATCCTTCTTACCCTCATCGCCTCATTCTCCGGTTCTCATTCCCATCCAAAGCCTCTTTAATCTCAGGTACGATCCCTAGCCTTGTTCTTTGATTTCGTTTTCTCTTGATGCGCTTGATGTTTGTCCTCGATTTTTACTCCTTCTATTAAGATTTTCAAATGAATCACGGAGACACTCATGCCCTTAGCGTTATTATGTATCTATTGTAGTTGATGATGATGGCAATTTGATTTTCATCTTGATTTCCTCGTTTGTGTTGCCCCTTCCTTCTTTTGATGCTTTTTAGACCGATCTATGAATCTCGTGTTTGGAGAGATTTCCAGCCCCAAGTCCATTTCTTATAGCATGAATACTTCAATGCAAATTGGGGAGATGTAATATTTGGAGTTTTCTCAACTTATGATTTCGGTAGTAAGAGAGAAATTAGAGAAAGTTAATTTCAAGGGCAATCTGTGCTCTTGTTTGTAAAATTAAATTGACCCCTCCAACAAGTTTCACCAACCGTGCTCTCCAGATATAATGGCTTGGCAATTTGATGTCTGATACAAGATGAAATTAAAGTGGATCATATCACATATGGTTTTTTGGGGGGTCTTCGTTGCTTTCTAGAACTGAACATCCACATCAAGATTGATACTACTTCACTTGAATTCATGAAATCCTTGTGACCCGACCAAAAAAAAAATGAAATCCTTGTGACTTGCACAAGAGCTTGCTTGAATATATTTGCATATTAATTTGGCTTCCCTTCTAGTATGCTTACTATAGTAGGTATTGGAATAGTGGGTGTATTTTCAAATAATTGATGTGATCTTAAAAAATAGGTGGTTGAAACAATATGGGAGGTGGAAAGGACAAGGAGCAGCACGACGAGTCCTCGGACAGAGGTCTGTTTTCAAATCTTGCTCATGGAAGTCATGGATATCCTCCACAACATGGGTATCCACCACAACAAGGCTATCCTCCACAACAAGGCTACCCTCCACAACAAGGGTACCCGCCACAGGGATATCCCCCTCAACAAGGGTACCCGCCTCAGGGATATCCTCCACAACAAGCCGGATATCCTCCACAAGGCTACCCTCCCAGTGGTTATCCCGCCGCTCCTAATCAACATCATTCTGGTCATGGAGGTATCTTCTTCTTCTTCTTCAATTATATTCATAGACAAAATGGTGCTAGTGAGTTCAGGTCTTCTATTAAGATACTCTCTTTGTTCTACTTTACGAGAACCGGCTAGTCTCTCGAGCTTCATAATAGCATTATGTATTTTTCCATGATGGTACCACTTACTATGCAAAATGCAACCATATATATGGAATTGGCAACCTGTGATGAGTTCAAACTTTGATTTTTCTCTTTTTTTCCAAAGTCAGACACCAAAGGGTGTCCCTTAACCCATATGGGCTCGTGGGTCACTGGCCCAAGGGAATTCGGTCCATGGGGAGATTTGAACATCGGTTCCCTTAAAATAGATTGTTCTCCTCTCATGGGAACGCATTGAGGTTTTACACCATTGTGCCAGCCCATTTCTCAGCTTGTCTTGTCCAACACTCTTAATTTTATATCAAAGCTTAATACTTGAAGCATTTAATTTGTTAAAAGTTTTCAATTTAATCAATGGCATGAAAATATTCAAGGATATGAATTAATATAGAGTATAATGTGGGCAGGAGCCATGGGAGGAATGCTAGCTGGAGGAGCAGTGGCAGCAGCAGCAGCCATGGGGGTCCACCATATGACACAGGGTAGCCATGGCCATAACCCGGGATACGGACAGATGGGGGGCCATGGCGTTGGCGGTTTCATGCATGGTGCTGGTGGCAATTACAAACATGGCAAGCATGGCAAGAGCAAGTTCAAGCATGGCAAAGGTAAGCATGGTAAATTCGGAAAGCATTCCGGTGGCAAGTACAAGAAGTGGAAGTGATCATTCTGGTGGTGCTGATCTCATCTTAAATAAAAGGCAGTGCTCGATCTTGGACTGGCATAAATGTAACTGCATACAGGTTATATACAGTATGGATATATACAGTTTGCATATGAATTATGGCCCTGGTATAGTGGTATCTGCGTGTGTAACTTTTAACTTGTTCTGTATTTTGATCATTTGACAATTGCTTGAGAGAGACTTGAAGCTTGTTTTAACCTGCAGTAACTCCTTAAATATAATCGTTTGCCTAATTGAGCTTTGTGGATTTGCCATGGCTTGAAATGTGTGATTGAATTTGAATTGATGGTCATGTAACTGATGTTCTTGCAGTAAAATGAATGTGCTAATATGATCTGTTTATATGATCTTGATCTTTTTAAATTTATTATTTATCAATCAGCAGGGAACATGCAAATATATGAAAAATAAAGAATGATTTGTCACACAAAATAAACATGCAAATATATGAAAAATTAGAGATAAATAAATAATCATAGTTTGGCTTTGTTAAAGGTTAGTTATCTAATGAAAGTTCTTGAAAGAACTAAGTTTTGTCTCGGTTTATAAATTCAGTATTTGAAGGGTGGAATTTTTATTTATCAAATAAATTATATCGGGAAAATTTTGAAAGAGTTCTACATGGATAAAGCACATCAATTAAGTTCACTCATGATAATCTGTTCTCTTAAATACAAGATGATCAATTCAAACCTCAAGAAGATGATGAAGAATTTTTTAGTCCTAAAGTCCCCTACCTAAGCGCGATTGGTGCATTAATATATCTCGCAAACAGTACAAGAACATATATTGCTTTTATTGTAAGCCTATTATCAAGATGCAACTCATTACCAACAAGACGACATTGGAATGGAATTAAATATGTGTTTTGATACTTACGAAGTACTCTTGACCTTGGATTATATTATCATAGAAATACAAATGTTACTCTCGTTGGATATGCAAATGTAGGATATCTATTAGATCCAAATGTTACTCTCGTTGGATATGCAAATGTAGGATATCTATTAGATCCGCACAAAGAAAAATCTCAAAATGGTTATGTGAGCACATATGGAGATACGACAATCTCATGGAAGTAAAACAAAAGAAACGTTTATCACTACATCATCAAACCATGAAGAAATAATCGTTCTTTATGAAGCAGGAAGGAAATGTGACTGATTAAGATCAATGATTGACATACAAAAAGAATGCAAAATAAGATCAATTGCAGATACTCCAACCATGATATATGAAGACAATTCTGCATGTGTCACACAAGTCAAAGGGAGTTACATCAAAGAAGATCGAACGAAGCACATTTTGCCACATTTTGCCAAAAATGTTCTCAACTCACGATCTACAGAAGAAGGGCAAGATCGAAATCCAGCAAGTCCGATCAAGTGAAAATGTTGCAGATTTGTTCAAAAAATCTTTACAACCAAAGAAGTTTGAAGAACTTGTGTACAAGATCGGAATGTGCAGATTTCGAGAAGTGCACTGATTCAAGGGGGAGAATTATACACATTGCACTATTTTTCCCTTCCTTCAATTTTATTCCCGTTGAATTTTACCGGACAAGGTTTTTAATGAGACAATACTATAAAAGAGTTTAAGACAAGTTGTACTCTTTTTCCCTTTACTATGGTGTTTATCCCAATAGGTTTTTAACGAGACATCATATACATAAGTACACAACTTCATATGAAAAGAAGAATAGTCAAGGGGTGTTAAAGATATAATTAAGGGTGAATTATTCATTTCTTTATTGTACATATTTTATTTTGATAGATTTTGGTCCATACGACTTGTCGATCCTTGATTCTTTGCAGCTTTCTAATATTTCAACCTCATACGGCAAGATCAAATCAAAAATTTTGCCTATAAAAAACATATACAAATCAATGTAATATTATTAAAATTAAATCTAACTTCATAAGTATTCTCCAAAATTCCACAACAATCTCCACATTTATTTACCCTAATCATCCTATCCACTTAAACCCTACTCATATTTTGATAAAACATAAAAACCAAAAAAAAAAAAAATCCCAACTCACAAATCTAGGGCTCCATGCGACCATGCCTCCATCTTGGCTCTAGAGAATCTCTTGTTTCTTATCCCCTATTTGCAGTCGGGGGGTGAGTTTTGCACAACACAGACTATAGAGTATACACCTCTCCTCCCTCCCCTTCCCTTATCTTCTTCACTCTCTCCCCAACCTGAAAATGGCGAACGCCACCATCAAACCTATTTCCAATGTCCTCTCATTACCCATCACTTACTTGCCCTCAAATTTCGCCCCCAAATCTCTGTTCAACCCATGCCTTTCAATCCGCTCCGGCTCCACATCCATCAAGCTCCACTATTCTCCGCTCCAAACCAGCGCCAAAAAGAGGGGTTTCGCTTTTCCCTCTCGCGTCGCCCAGACCTCTGACTGGGCGCAGCAAGAGGGAGAAGGCGACGCGTCCTCCTCCCTAGCCCTCCAGGACTTGGAGCAGGAGGCTGCGAGCTTGGACGACGCCCAAGACGACAATCCTGAGACGAGCTTTTCCGATTGGGAGGCCAGTCCCGGAGATGCGGCGGTGGATGCGTCGGGAGAGGAGGAGGAGGAGGAGGAAGGCGGCTTTTCTGAGCCGCCGGAGGAGGCTAAACTCTTTGTCGGTAACTTGCCTTATGATGTTGATAGTGAGAGGTTGGCTCAGCTATTCGAGCCTGCCGGTGTCGTTGAGATTTCAGAGGTATAACTCAGCATTTAGGGCTTGCCTATTATTACTATGTCATAATAATTCATAACTCTGTACTGATTATACTGTATTTGTGCTTTCACTGAGATTGTTTGCTAGTTGTTCTTTGATTTTCATGTCGAAATTGAGTGTGGGTTGTGTGGATATTTTGGACACTTTCATTGTGTGCTCCTTTAATTCTAATTCTGTTAATTGATGATTAAGGTCTGAATATATTATGTATTTGTTAGCAGCATGATGATACAACATCGTTGAAACTCTTTCAGACTTATAGGAGCTTCATGTTTTGGTGGGGGTGTGATTGAATTTAGCTGAAATATGAAAGTCATTGTTTATTCTCATGCTTTATGCTGCAGGTTCAATGTAATGTACACTTGCATTTCTATTCGAGTATTTTGTTAGAGAGATTTATGCCATGCTTCTCTACTGTGATATTTGTAGGTTATTTACAACAGAGATACTGACCAGAGCAGAGGGTTTGGATTTGTCACCATGAGCACTGTAGAGGAAGCTGAAAAGGCTGTGGAAATGTTCAATCGCTATGTAAGTAATAACAACGACCTGGCCTATCAGGGTATTACCACATCAAAACTACTTAATAATCACCTAGTTCACAAATAAATATGACAATTATATGAACGATTGCTTAGAAACCGTCTCAAAATTTACCCAGTGAACTGAAAACGGTGTTAGATTGATTGTGCACTAGCTGGATAGCTTCTCTTCTCCTTTTGTTGTGGCTTCCTGTGGTTTTGTGACACTCGCCAGGAGCTGTATAAATATAATATGTGAAACTTAGGCCTTTATTCCCTTGCTCTGGACAAGGGAAGTCCTTCGTAATCAGTAATTACGAAAGCTCTTTGATAAAATCAAGTTGTATTTTTTCTTTCAGGAGATAAATGGGAGGTTCTTGACTGTGAACAAGGCTGCCCCAAGGGGAACAGCACCAGAGCGCCCCGTCCGCACATTTGAACCTTCTTTCAGGGTCTATGTTGGTAATCTGCCATGGGATGTGGATAACGCTCGCCTTGAGGAAGTCTTCAGTCAATTTGGTGATGTAGTGGATGCCCGAGTAGTGTTTGACAGGGAAACTGGACGTTCCCGTGGTTTTGGCTTTGTCACATTGTCGTCTGAGAAAGAGATGAATGAAGCAATTGCTGCTCTTGATGGACAGGTGAGTTGCCTTCTATATTTTTGTGACTCTCATTTGCTTTATAACCACCTTCTATTTCTGCATAAATCAAGAGCTCGCTTACAGAAGTTTGTGCTTAATTGCAGTCTGTCGACGGGAGGACAGTTAGAGTAAATGTAGCTCAAGAAAGACCGAGGCGCAACTTCTGATCTGATCTACTAATTACTAGTAATGGAGCAAGTGTGGGCGAAATTTGAACCCCTTTGTTTTTTGGTCCGTTGGTTACAAAGAGTGATTTATAAACTTTCTTAAATTCATGTCAAGTTATTGTTTGCAAATTGATACGTAGATTTTGTGCAAAAAATCAAGGAGTAGACAACCAACCTATGGGAGTATTTGTCTGTCTACCAATTTTCAAACCTATGGGAGTATTTGTTTGTCTACCAATTTGCAGGGATAACCAATCTACCTCCAGGGTTGGTCGACATTAAAAAACGAAAACCTTGCCCGCCCAAGTTCCAAATATGCAATACTTAATTGTATGGATGAAAAATGGCCTAAGCATTCCCTAAAAATACGCAATGCTGGTTCAAGTCACGGTTTGGATTAAATACAGCATTACAGAAATAAGGTTTTTTTCTTCAACATCTTCAATGTCTTTTTTGGCCTACCAAAATTTCCAAATTTGCAAAGGCTCAACCAGCTAACCGCCCAAACACGGGGACCTAAGTTTTGAGTCTTGAGTGCAACCCAAGTCCGCATTTTGCCTAGGTCTATGTACTAGTATATGTATAGGAGGTATTATAGTGCGTAATGTTAACTAATGTTGAGCACGCAAATATACTTCCTTGAAAACACAAGCTATGCACCAGGTTCCCACTATTTCAAAGTTGCATTTCATTTCATTATTGACATTTGACAATAGACACGAATATACATGCACACACACACACAACACGCCCCCTAAAACATACTATCAGTAAATTGTAGCCGCAGTGGGTTTTATGAACAAGGGATTGCTGCTGAACCATGAAACATGCACATGTCATTATGACGACATTGCTTTTCGGAACTCAAACCCCACGAATCTGTTCTTCCCAGCTCGTCAGAGGAACATAACGGACCGAAGTTTCATCTCTAACACTAATTGATCCATCTGGGTTCTTGTCAATTACCTTGAGTTCCTGGCTGAACTTTCCAACTGGTATAACCAGTCTACCGCCAGGCTTCAGCTGATCGATCAGTGCTTGTGGAATTTCTGCAGCAGCTGCTCCAACATGGATGGCGTCATACGGTGCAACATCAGGCCATCCTAGCCTCCCATCTCCCATAGTCACAGAGAATAGTTTCAAAGACATCTTCTTCTAGAAAATTAAGAGGGGGACAAAAAACGTGTGATACCGCCAACGTGGATCGAAAGAGAGCCCTCCTTGAGCAAAAGAGCAGCTGCACTCTTCTCTACGTTCTTTATTGAAGAAGCAACCAGCTGGGGAACGTGTTCTACACCAACAGCATGACCTTCAGGTCCAACCATAACTGCAAAGCATGCTGTCAGGTATCCCGTCCCTATTTAAAAAAAGAACATAGAGCAGTATAAGCACCAAGAAGGATATACAATAATAGAATATGTGCTGATTTCCAAGACATTCAAACAAGCTGGTCATCTGACTAAATGCAGTTACAGTTGAATGAAATGATGCAACGTCACACTTCCACTGAAAAAATGCAACAATACTTTCAGTAAAAACAATACAGCATTAGCATTACAACTTACAAGACAATATTTGGACTAATTTGTTGAATAGATGAGGTTTCCTTTATTTAGACATTAATATGAAGCTTCAAAATGAATAATTCTAACACATCAAGGCGACCACCTCTTCAAGCATCTCCTCTACCAAGTTCACAAACACTGGCATCTAGTTTATAATGAGATATAAGAAAAAAATAGTTGGATACACAACATGACCCACAATATACCTCAATAATACTTCCACATTACTGTAATGAATTTATACATCTAAATATAAAAACAAAAAGCTCAATGCTACAAACTAGCTGATCAGCAGCTACATAAACACAATGAATTTAATCCTTCATCAATACTGGGAAAAAAATGAGAACCAGGAGGTATCAAGTTTTCAGTTAATAGTTGAACAGGTGGAGAGCAATAATTAAGTACCTATATAATCTCAATAAAAAATCATTAAGCAATATTTCGCCAGCAACAATTAAGAACTATATAGTCTCAAAAAGGAAAACATAAACTATATTCCCCTTCAGCAACAATCAAGTCCATTGCACAGTAAAAACTAGTTTATAATTTCAAAAGGTTCACGTATATGATGAACAACATATTTTGAAATGAGATGAATTCAAACTCTGGAAAAGTGTTTGAAATCACCTGAGCCAACATCTAATGCCCGCATGCCAGGTTGCAAATTATTTTCCAACAGTTCAAGGCACATAGCGTGCATGTGAGGGGCGGATATAGTGGCATTATAACCAATAGGCATGGGGCTATCCTCATAAGCAGGAGTTCCTTCAGGTACAAACAATCCCCTGTCAATAGTCTCCATGACTTCTTCTACCTTCTTGGATTTGATCATCCCGTAACGTTTGAGATATTCCACCAGACCCTTGTTTCTAGTGATGTTACTTCCACTAAAGAATCGCTGCAAGTCACCAAAAGCTGTTTAAGAACTTTAACTTTCCTCATATTTTTATCATTCTATAGTTTTGAATCTGAGCAGTTAAACTTGATTAAAAATAACTCAACAAGATGCTAGTCTGCTCAAAATCAAGAGAGCACTCATCATTCATTAAGCACTACAGTAGTGCCAGAAAGTGAACAGCAAACCACAAATTAATCGTCAGGGAGTTCACATGCTCTTCAAGTTTTGGCAGATTCCATACAGTTCCCAGCATTTTTATGAAATCCAGCTAGTCCACAGCATCAACGAGAACATAGAACCCGTTAATTATATAGTAAACAATTTCCCCCCATAAATGTGACCACAAGTTTCTCCTCTTATTCCTCACATAATAGAAAATTCACTCCCTCTTTGCTGAAATTTCAAAGCAAAATTACATGTAACTAAAGGTTAGAGATCAATTCTAATCAGCAAGATTGTAAAGGCATTTACAGTTGATGACACATCTAGTTAATTATATGGCTATTTGTAAAAAAAAAATACACGGATCGTTAAACACTTAATCGATTGGCCGAATATCAATCGCAATTTCATTTGATACAAGTAACGAAAACAATTGAATTCAAAAATTCGAGTCAAGACGATCGCACGTGAAACAAGAACGAATACCTTGCCAGGGCAACAGCTTAGACACTAGTAGTAAAAGACAAGAGTAGGAGAGATAGAGAGCGATAGAGAGTACCTCCATGCGAGAGAACAGAGAGTTTCCCGTGTAGAGATTGTTGGGATTGGGAAAACTAGAGAGAGCGAAGATGGGGGAGGGCGCGGTGGACGCCTGGCGGGCAGAGATGACAGCCAAGGGGAGACGTGGGGGAGAGAGAAGATGGCGAGGAGGAAGGGGAGGGGAGATTAACAGGTGCTTATAAGGCGCACGATAGCGGCAACCACACGCAAACAGTAGATAGGAGGAGGTCGAGGAGGAAGGCATCTCGCATTTTCTTATTTTAATTATGTCTAGGGGCTTCCTCATTTATAACTAGACGTATCTGGATAAATAATAACTCCGGGACACTTTTATTCCCGATCCCCTCCACGCACCTCAGAAAATATTTTGGGGACGGAAAAACGGATAAATATACGACGATTTTTGCAGAATGGCGTCCACTGATACAAATCAAAACGTTTAGGTTCAATAAAGTTCTTTTTACTCGTTTGTCACCCCCATTTCAGGGTTTAACTTCGCTGGGTTTGTTCCCGAGTCTAACAAGCTTCTTGAATACTGTGTTTTGAAGAAGCTGTAGGTGTCTTGGACTCTTGCTTCGTAGTTTTCACCGAAGATCCTGTATCTGATGATACTCAGGGAACAGTGCGATGCTGAAGCCATGAAGTTCCTCTTCGTGGACGTAGTTGAAAACGACTCTTCAGTAGATCAATCATATGCAATACTTGATATATGTTTGAATCACGTAGAAACGCTTTCCGAAATCAATATTTCGCCCCCTACATAGCCCTGGGGAATCCACGAAATTTGAAGTAAGATAAGACAAACCAACCGATCTCTAACAAGGCTATGAAAGAGATCGAACCTTAGAGTTCATGTAAAATGGATATTAACTCTATATGAAGTTCAATCATGGAGAGAGACGCTCTCCTCTGATTATGTGAACCACGTGAACAAATGTTCCAACCCGACACCAAACTCCCAATAGCCATATATATAGGCAAAGGAAAAACTGTTCCAGGGAACGGTTACCAGCAGTTACTAGAAGTTAACAACGGTTACCAAGTGCCACGAAGGTTATCTTGAATAACATACGTCACCCATCAGTTATTAACCCTTTAAGGAAGTTACAATGCAGTTACACAACGTTTAAATGACCGTTATCAACAATTAACAACGTGCCGAAATTTTAGGCATGCGTCAGAGAACTACTGTTCCAATTACTGTTCCCTCTAAGGGAACAGACATTGTTTCCTCCAATAGGTAACAAACATTGTTCTTTTTCAAGTTGCAACTTCTCCTTAATATTTCCCTCTAGACCTCAACCATGTTTACACGAGCGAGCACTCCGCACACCCAAACCCGTGACATAGAAAAGTAAGATCTCATAGTGTCGTATGAATCCCAATCACACTAAAAGACATTGTTCCCATATAGGGAATCACTTGATGACACTAAAATCACCAACAATCTTCCCCCATTTTAGTGTAATCCTTGATTCATAAAATAAGCAAGCTTTTATCCCAAACTCATGCATAAGCGAAAATGTTGAAAACGATTGAATTTCCGCTTTAGTGTAGTTACACATTTCAAACACCCTGGAATCATGGTGTCCTAAGGATTGAACCACCCACTTTGGATGCATGAAGATAACACACACACAAGCTTCGTTACATCTCTAAAGTTTTTACTTGACTCTATTAAGGGCCTCGAGTCCATATCTATTCGTGAACGTATGTGAAGCCAATTCGGAACTTCATGAAGCGGCCAAACCTCACGTCCATATAGGTAGATCCTTTAATCGTGCACCTACAATTGCACTTTTTCAAAGGAACTATTAAGAAGACTATGCCTTCAACCTCTAACTTGTAGGAACAGAGCACACCTTTGGGGATTGTTATGTTGTGCTCACAGTTTCTAGGTATGGGCTTTCCACATTGAATTTTGTCCTTAATTTTCATTAGGTATGAATTGGGTATCCCATCACTAGAAAGCTATACGGGTCTTTTATCCATCCCCTTACAACTAACCCCTTCGTCAAGTGGTTAGCCAAACTTGTTTTTACCAACCTGAAACAACAAAATCACACCATGTGTCACGATCCATAGCATACACTCACATCCAAAAGACGTGACATGTAATAGCACATTGTAACAATGATCGTTCCCCTCTGGCCAGAGATGTTTTACTCACATAGTTGAAATTAGTTTCGGCGTTCACAAAACATGGTAGATTTTAATCCATAATCGTTACCTTAAACAAGACTACAACTCACACTACCAATTTCGTTCCCATTGTCAAAATCGGAATGCTAGATCATTTCACCACAGCCCATGAAATGGCACTGTTCCCAAGTAGAAATATCCATCCACTTCTAGAAAATAATTCTCTATGTAACGATCTAACTTGCATCCAATATTTCCATTTCCAAGGAAATTATGTCATTACTAAGACCACAATCATGGTCCTTACCAAGTAATCTGAGTACTTATAACTCACCATGTAACAAGTATATTCTTATGTAAAAAATGTGTACTCTTCCTTGTTACACTCACAATTTTAACAACTCGTAAGAAAAAATTGAGTTGAGATACTATAATGCTTCATTAGGCATAATCTACAAACTCAATTCCATGAGAAAAGAAAAGAAATCAAAGGATACATTTCCAAGCAAGAGACAATCGTTCATGTCAAGTGACATCGTTCCCAGGGGACACGTTTCCTGTCAACTGACATCGTTCCCAAGAACACGTTTCCTGTCAAATAACATCGTTCCCAAGGACACGTTTCTTGTCAAATGACATCGTTCCCAGGGACAGTAACCCCAAGGATTAACTTCGACCTCCCCTATGTCGTTCATAGAATTTTTCAATTCTCATGAAATCATACATATTGTACATGCTACACAAACACCATTGTTAGTATACAATTAAGAAATATAACAAACATCATATAAATATAATACAAGTACAATATGAAATAAATCGAATAATCTGTATAAATACAGTAGAGTCAAATAACCAATTTGTGAATCACAATAGGGCCTTCATCAGTAGACTTAATAAAGTAATCTGTCCAGGGAACAATAGACTTAAATTAAGTAATCTGATATCTAGTAGACTTTACTCAAGTAACTTGTCAAGGGAACAACATACTTGGAGTAAGTAATCTAGATTTAATCATGAGTAATCTACACACATTTATAGTAGACTCATATCATCATTAATTCATGACCACATCCTTGATCATCTTATATGGTTATCAAATACATAAAGTATGATGTCCTGTAATTGTAACATCCCCGACCAAAGTGCATATGTCATTCGACATTCATATAAGATTAAGAGCATATGCATAGCATATTGGCATGATATATAGTGAGTTTTTAAAAGTAATATTTATTTTCGAATTAAGTTTATTATATTTTAAAAAGTTTTTAAGAAAAAATTAATTAATAATTATTTTAGGGTAAAGTTTATAGTAAACGAGATTTTTTAGGGTGAAAAGTGAAATTTTACTAAATTTTTTGCCGACTTTGCATGTTGCCGACTCCATTTCAATATATATATATATATATATATATATATATATATATGTTCCATGTTCATTCTTACATAAGATTGAACAAAAACAAAATACAGAGATTAAGGAAAAAACGAGAGGAGAAAGAAGAGAAAGAAAAGGGTGATTTTTGTTGTTTTTGTTGGATCTGGTACAAGATTTTTTCTATTGGGTTTTAATTTTAAAGTACAAGTGTGATTTGGTAAGTTTTTAATTAGTTAATGGTTTATCTGGATTTTCCTAATTTTTCTAGATCTAGATCTACAGTTGATTTTGATTTGAAAATCAGTCGATTTATAGTTCTCAGAGGGTGTTTTTGATATTGGATTTATATTCGGTAAAAGATTTCAGATTGATTTTAGGGTTTTTCTTTGTAATGATATTAGGGAGACCCTTGATCAAGTTTTACAGAAAGGTTTTAACTAGAAAAATGTTCTTCTATATATATAGTTTATCTTTGTCAAATTTTAAAGGATTTGGAATTATGCACAAGAAGGTATAATGCATTCTGGCATTTCATTGTATTTGGGGTTAGAGTTTATAAGAGTAAATAGCATATTTTGCATTGGGTTATATATAGGAGCACAAGTCATAGATCGTGGTCAAAGAGAAAGGGAAGAGATATAGTATCTGTCTTGAACAAGTGAGTATAGACCGGAGATTCAACCCTATGTGCTATATGTGTCATACGGATATATGTGCTTTATGGATATATGTGTTATATGAGCTATATGGATATATATGTTATATGGATTATATGGGTATATGCGTTTTATATGATAGCTCTAAAATTTTCAGAGTTGTTTGCACAGAAGGTATGTTAACATATGACATACGATTTGCTGCATTTGATTGCATAGCATATTGCAATGAGATTAAAAGGATCTGTAACTGTCTTACCCTGAATTTGTATACAAAAGAGACCTACGGGTCATACATGAGGCCTAAGATGCCTAAGAGATGGTATATGAGCAAATGAGGCCTAAGATGCCTAAAAGTCGGTAATGGAAAAGAAGAAAAAAAGGTTGGTAATGGAAAAGAGTCGGTAATGAAAACCCGGGGCAGATTCAGGCTTGAACAGTTCACAGAATAATAAATCGAATACATCGGCATTTGCATTTGCATAGTAAATTCCTATAGGACATATGTATTTTATGTATATATATGTACATGGACTAAATGTTTCACTTTGTGAATTGATGATGGTTTATATTCACTAAGTATGCGACTCACGTAAATCGCAAAACAATTTTTCAGGTTCAGTTAGAACTTAATGACGCGTGTCTCTTTTAGAGGTCACATTCATACAGGTCGGTCGGCTGAAGCTCTAAGCAACCTTCTCCTCCTCATTTTGCATCATAGACATATGACTTGTAATAGAAGCTAGAGTAATAGCTGTTTTAGTATGAGTAGTAACGACATAGAATTGTGTGTGTACAACATTTTATGGTTGTTAATTCTGCTTTGTGCTTATATGGATAATTGTTATATGTGAATTATCTTTTTATATAAGAGATAAGTTTTACAAAGTATACGTCATAGGGTATAAGGGTGTCACAGTAATAGACTCTTATTCTCATACAATTTATATCAGAGAACAAGCAACAATCCATCGAAAACAGATTCGTTCCATTGCAAGCTACGAATTATTATGAATGAAAAATATCTTTCCATTCTCAAATCTCTCTCTTCCTTCGAAGTTTAGAGCTTGCTCATTGGTGGATTTTCCCCAATTCAATTTGCTCTCGGTAAGTTCCATAATTCTCGAGTTCTTGCTCCACAATTGATTTCTATCTAGTCCTAATCCGCATCATTGCTTTAGGTTATAGTTATGATAGTTATGATTGCAAAAAAAGTCGCCATGTAAGGATAGAAAGTTAATATAAAAAAACTAAAAATAAATGTAAAAATTTAGTACCATATAAAAAGAAATATTTTAATACTTATATAAAAAATTAATATAAAGAATAAAAAATATTAAAAATCCATAAATAAAATATGGTCCATAACTATCGTACGAATACAAAATTACATTAAGACAAAATTATAAAATGTTTACGTGGCTAAATAATATAATATGTATATAAATTTTATATACAATATATATGGATAGAGAAAAATCATATGGATAGAAAACTAACATGTATCTAGAGTAGTATATATAGATAGAGTAGTATTATAATATTAAAATTTTATTATTACACATAGGGTGACTAAATTACATGTATATAATTTATATAAAAATTTATCCATTCTCATAATAAATTAAAAAAATAATTAAATAAGCTGAGTGAATAAAATTGGAAATTCCATAAAGTGATTGAATTACATAATATATAATTAATTAAAAATAGGGTGGTTGTATCATAAATTCTAAATGACGAATTTGCCAGATTTAGAAGATATATATTGATATATTGATTTTAAGTAACCGAAATTATAGTTAACTTAACCGAACTTTGGATAACCGAAATCTCTACCGGGGTTGGACACCCCTAAACCAAATAGGGTGCCTTGTTTCACTTGCATCCCAAAAGCCCTTTCTACCCAAAAACTAATTTTAATACTCTTAAAATACATGTAACTTTCTCTACTTTTTACGTTTTTCGAGACATTACATGAGTCACGCTCGGGTGGAAATTATTGCTACAGTAAACAATGCGAGCAGATCGTGGCCATTGGATTAAACAGATTGACGACCTAGATTAAATAAAATGAGTTTGATAAAAAAAAATAAGGAAAAGGGTCTCATTCATTTTCAATGGCACGGAGTGTAATTTGTTTAAAATTTGAATGATAAGACAAAAATACCCTCACACATATTCTTTTTTGATACACGCATTCTTTTTGGGGAAAATGAGACTCATCTTCAACCTCTATATCCACTTCAAAAATCTACACCACAAACTCAAAATCTCACCCTCAAGCTCACTCCTTTCCAATTCTGATTTGGGCCTATGGCATCGATTTGCGACATTGGTTCAAGATGATTTTTTTAGACCTAATTTGATACGACTATTATTTATGTGGTAGATCTATGGATTCCTTTGATTTCAATTTTTGAGGGTTCTAAGATTTGTTTTTGAGTATTAGAATTGTTTATTGAGCTTTAATGGGTGTTTATGGTTGATTTGATGGGTGTTTGTATTTGATTGTATTTATTGTTTAGGTTCGAAATTTCTTGATCTGGTTCGCAGTCTCAGATGTTATGGTTCAGAATATTTAATGTATAGGTTCAAAATATCAAGTATGTAGGTTCATAGTCAAACTGAACTTGCCTTATTGTGATAGAGGTAGTGACATTCATTCCCACCATGGAATTTCATGAGTGGTTCTCGCATGATTTGTTACTTGTTTGCGTCAATTTTGGTTTTAAGGGGAGGGGGGGGGGGTGAGCCCGAAAACCATGTAACATGACCCTTATTTTCTTCAATGTTGGATTGGAGGGGGCGAGGCATTTGCACATCTTTATTCCTTTTTTTGAAAAACATTAGCACTTAAATGATAATCACTTGTAGAAATCTATATAGTTAATACTTGCAATTAGCCTTGGAGAATACTAAATTGATTATATGTTTCCACTGTTAAAGTTGTCTAATATAGTCTTCTTGGAAGAATCACTTAACACGTATAACACATTTGGGCTATTAAAATTCATTGATCGGACGGCTCACATATACTCACATTAATCCTTTTCACCAAAAATCCTTTTCTGGACACAAGTGAACCTATATCACGTATCGAAAGTTCTACGCACGGGCAGTGTCGCAGTGAAAACTAAAAAATCTCAATGACGAGATTGCCCACGAGGCGAAACTGCGAAAGACTGTACCCTGTGTCGACTATAAGGAAGGTTTCACCCTCCATTGGTGAAGAGCAGGGGAAGAAAGAAACGAGTTTCTGCCAAGGGTTTTTGCTTCAAAGAAACCCTACCATAAAACTCTTTCTATCTCTCCTCTCCTTCCTCTCTCCGATGTCTTCCATGGAGAACGAAGGCATCAGCATCTCCACCGTCGCTGAACCGCATCCACCTTCACCACCGCACCGCGGCGATGTTGCTGTCGAATCCGCTGAAAAAGAGAATCATTTGGCTGACTCTCCACCTTCGGATGAAGCTGGAGATGATTATCCCCCACAAGCAGCCGACTCTATCCAAGATCTCCGTGCCAAGATTGTTAAGCAGGTCAAGTACCGGTTTCCACATCTTTGATTGATTACGCGCTATTAAGAGTGTATTGTTGCCCGACCAAATTTTGCCTGATTTGCTCTATTCTGATTATGATCGCAAACTTCCATTTCATGTGTGTAATGTATTAGCCAAAAACCTCCTTAAGAATCTTGTGTAGTTTAAGCCCAAACCACCTTACAGCTATAGTTTTTGATATCCACTTAGAAATGAATTCGGATCCTTAGGACTTTCACGTAATGTATTGGGTGATCAATTGTCATGAAAAAGGTTTCTGGCACAGATATGAGCTTTACAGGGTTCACTTAAAATTAGCTATCTGATGCTAAACTCCATCCAGTTACAGGAAGAATATTCCTCGACAAAACTCCGCCACTCTATTCTTTGATTCTGCAATAGCAATTGTCCAATTTTTCTTGGAGTGATTAGGGTGATTTCACGAGTGTTCTAAACCTTGACACATTCATATTCTTAATTCTTTGATTTTGACATCAAGTCATGTTGCATTACCTAGATTCTTGTCTTCAATCCATTGAAATATTCTCTTTTGCTTTGATAAATTTACGTTTTTTTTTCAGTGCCAATATAGTTTTTCATATCTTTCAAGATTCCTTTGAAATGATACCAAGTCTTTGAAGTAGACTTAATTTGCAAAAAATGCTTCTCTGTTCATTTACACCTTTATCTGCTTGTGCAGGTGGAATATTACTTCAGTGATGAAAATCTGCCAAATGACAAGTTTTTACTGAAACATATTAAGCAAGATAAGGCTGGGTTTGGTAAGTGTTTTAGTTGTGTTTATTTAAAATATGACCTTGAACATTACTAAGCCCTGTTTGATGCTTTTTTCTTGAAAGGTGTTTTTTTAATATATAAATATATATATATATATTAACTTTATATGATGGAAAGCTAAGATAACTATTCTTGCCTGTGAATTGTGATGCTTGAAAGTGGCTGTATGTCTTATTTGGGGTGCTAATACTTACTGCATGAATGTACTGTTTCTCTTGTCGGATATGGCTGGAGACTCTAATGATGGAAAGGTGCAAGTTATTTATCTTGGAAATTATTACACAATCATGTCATTGAGTTTGGATGATCCATATTAAATGCTCCATTGACACAAGGATAGAGATGAAGGTGATGACGTAAGCAGGTACTTCTGAAGGCATCCACCTGGCTGTTGTCCTGGTGCGCCTAAATAATCAATGGCTGTGCCGAGCTTCCAGTGTGAGCCTGAGTGAACTGTAAACTATATCTGTCTGATTTCTTCTCTATTCTTATACTCTTAATAGGCGAGCTAGGTTAGTTTATGCTGGTGCTGGTGCTGGTGCTGGTGCTGGTTTTGAAGAGCATCCTTCTTTTTTATGTTGAATGTTGTCTCTTGTGATCTCGTTTAGTTTTATAGTTTATTTACAATCATTTTGTTTTGGAATTATTTGTATATAGTTGCAGTTATTTTCAGCTGACAAATATGTGTCAAGTTGTCTTCTTTCACTAGAATAAATGAATAAAATTATTAAATTAGGTACCATTTGCATTCTTTAAATTCACCCTTTGTACAAATATATACATGCAAGAAAAAGCTTAGTAGGCTGTCATTACCCCAATCCATTGCTGTACGAAGCAATTTTGTATTTCCGTCTGTTTGCCTGTTAATCATGCAGCCTTGCTGCTTCTGTGGACAAATTTAAATCCATTTATCCACCCCAAGCTCCAACTTAATTGCAAAGATAATTTCTCAACTACTTTGCTGTTTCTAATGATATTGTGGATTTAACATATGTTTTCACTCTCAGTCTGTATTTGCAATAATTTCTTTGTTATTTGGATATGACCTCTTTTTCTATTACTGTTGTTTTGATGCTTCGGAGATGGGTAAGTTAGGGTACCACTTTGATGACATTAAATAAATTTTGCTTTTCCTTGGGTCTTTTGGGCGCATCCTTCTAACATGTTCAGGTTATGGGTGCCCCCATAGTGGGACTATACTGGGCGATGATGTTGATGTTGCATGTATGCCAAACACACCCTCAGTATCATTGGGGATAGACATCAAAGTTATAGGAGCTCAACAACCTATTCATTTAGTGTACTCAAGACTTGCAATTCTGCAGACATTGGCTTAACCAGTGATCTTTTTGTTTTTGCTCTCATCTGAGCTTACATTTATTTTCTTGTTTGTGGAATTGAATATGCTGAGTATTCCAGTGTTATGTGCAATATCATAAAATTCAAATACTTATGACACATTGCTTCTTGCAGTATCTATTGCAGTAATTGCTTCATTTAGGAAGGTGAAAAAACTCACACAAGACATTGCGTTGATAGTAGATGCTTTGAAAGAATCTTCTTTTCTTGTGAGTACTGATCTTCTTGCATCTGTTATTATGACTTATTTTGATAAATGTTATGCTCCAACATATTTTTGCTCTTTTGATTTCCCCTTATTGCTGCAAGACTGCACTGCTTGCTTTCTTATCTATTGTTTCAATTTGAGGCATTTCTTGTAGTTTAATGAGAAGTTACTTGTCTGGGGATCAGGTTGTAAGTCCTGATGAAAAAATGGTTACAAGACTTCATCCTCTTCCACTTAGCGAATTCAAGGATCCCAATCCCAAGGTATCTTTCTGAGCCTGATTATATTCTTTCCTTTTTATTGTTTGAAAATTTTGAAGTCTGACAAATGCGTCCTAGTTACGTACTGTTCTGGTAGAGAATCTTCCTGAGGATCATTCAAAGGAGAATATCCAGAGGATATTTGGTCAAGTTGGGAAGTAGGTTATTACATTTTTTTCCAATTTCTGTTTCTAGATTTGCTCTACTTTGTTGAATGGAAATTTATTTGTTCACTACTTTCTGAATTTATAGCATAAAGAGCATTTGCATCTGTGAGCCACATGCTGCTGAAGATCTAAAGCAAAACAGCAAGGCAGAGAAGCTGATTAGCTGCAAGGTACCCACTAAACTTCGAAATGTTTTAGCAGCTATGCTGTAGGTTTTTGAGTCTTATGATTGTATATAAACTTTCACGTGTAGCATTTGATATTAGTCCTTGTGTCTAGGATTGATACCCTTACATTTTTCACTGCCTTAGTTCTCTTACTTTTTTCTGTCTTTTTAGCTGTAGATTGTCAGAATGTGTGTATGGTAGAGGCATATATGTGTAGGGTAGATGACTAGATGCATATTAGTCCTTGCATCTAGGATTCATACCTATACATTCTTCATTGACTTAGTTCATTTACTTTCTGTCCCTTTTAGCTGTAGACTGTCAGAATGTGCATATGGTAGAGGCAAATATTTTGGTAAAATCTGCATTGTGGATAATTTAAGTAGTGAAATTGAAATTTCCTGATATTCTTATGTATGGGTTTATAAAAAGGTCTATAATGCATGAAAAAGGGGTCTTTATTGACATCTCACTAGTTCTGCATTAAGTTTATAAAAAGGTCTATAATGCATGCCAGTGCCAATACTGAGTGTTTGCATTGGCACTGGCATCTCTTCTTTTCTGATAAATGACTGCCTAGTTTGCTCAAAGCATGAAAATAATTAAACCAACCATTGTATCCTCTCATATAGCTGCACGTCCTTGTGGAATATGAGACGGTGGAGGCAGCAGAGAAAGCGGTTAGTAGACATCTTTCATGTTTCAATCATGCTTTAATAATATCAGGCTTTGATAGCTAAATAAGTGGTCATTTCCTCTTCGATGAATCTGACAGGCTGTCACTCTAAATGATGAAAAGGACTGGAGGAATGGCTTGCGTGTTCAACTTCTTCAGAAGCGATTGGTATGATATGGTATTGCATTGTGCATTGCATTGCATTTTCACTCCTCAATAATACTTGAAAAACTCTTTTCTTTGCTTCAGCCATATGGTTTGGGACGAAAAGCACGGAGAGGATCTGATGCTGACAAGGGTAGCCATACCCGGTCAGCTCCTGTAGCTGATGAGGATAATCATAAGACAAGTGAATGCCATGATGATACACATGAAGCTCAAGTAAATATTTTCTTTGCAAGGCTTATGAGCATTTATTTGACTTATTATGTACATGCTACTTGTTCTCTTTGGACTCAATTCAGTTGGTAAATTCGTCTCTATTGTGTTTTATTTTTACAAGCCATGCAGAGGGGAAAGAAAGTTTGATTGCACAGCTCTAGGGTGGGATCTTTTGTGTTTGAAATGAATATAATTTTCTCGTGGGAGGGACTATATTTGATCTGCTTTATTCAACTTTGTTTATCGGCAAGTAGTTTGCATTGTATGAATTCTTTTGCCCTTTGGATATTGACCTAAGAAGTTAGAAGGAACATTGAACTGGTATATTATCATGGGTAATTCAGCACATTAATATGCGTTAAAATATTCATTGTTTTTTGATCGAAAATAAACTGTTCATTTTGTGAGTGTAAATACTACTGTAGTTGTTTTTTTTAGGAAAAGGTTTAGGGAAATTAGGGTGGACATTTTACTGGTAAGTCTGTGCTTTCATAATTCCTACACCGACACGCTCTGTTTATTTGAAATAAGAAGGGCCAACAAGTTGGCATTTATGAATTATGAATCACGATGGATGGATAAAAAAACAAATTGTTTAGCTCATAACATTAAAATGACTTGGGTCTATTAGTAACAGCATATGAGCTTGATCACACTATCATTTCCCATTTTATGAGACTTTGAATCCAATCACTCTTGTGGGTTATGAGAACTTTGAATTCAATCACTCTTGTGGATTTTGTATGTTTTTTTTTGTTGATATAGGGCAATATCTTAACACAGATTCTGTGTCTACTCCAGGATGGGGAAAATATTTTACCCAAAGAAAAAGATGGAAGAAGAGGTCGAAACCGAAGATCAAAGGGATACAAACATGGGGGAAGCAGCGGGATGGGTATGGAGACAAAGCTCTTACTCTTGTGGATTTTATGAATTCCTGTAAACACACACTGATGCTTATTTTATTCTCCCTTATGTTGATTCTTTTTATACATAGGACATGGAAACATTACGTCTGCACACATTGAAGCTGTGAAGCCACCTCCCGGCCCTCGCATGCCTGATGGAACAAAAGGGTTTGCCATGGGACGTGGACGCCCTCTTGTCACAACTCAAGTCTAGTACTGTGTTTAAGTTATGCTCTTGAGTGCCATGATCTTTGTGGAATATTTATGTGGTTCCCCAACAAGTTTCCCTATCCATATATGTAATTTTATAGCATGGATTTTGAGTAAATCTGGTATCATCTGCTATATCAGCTCTAAAGTTGAAATTGTTAATGACTGGCTTTCGGGTTGAGGGTTTTGTGATGGATGTTTCCAGGATGGATGCATCAAACTAATTTTAAGTCAACAAATGATTCAATGAACAAAGCAAACCGTCTTAAATAAAGTGATAATAGTTTATGACACTTAAACAATACCATAGGGATCAATCATCAAATGAACTTAGCTTTGTGAACAGAGGGATATAGTGTTAAAGGACTCGCACAAAACACTCACACAACAATTTTTAAGGCCTCATTGGGCAAATCGGTACTTATCTGATGTTGATGATTGTTGATATTAGATACTGATATTAGGTGCCTATTTTTCAGTTAATCTAGGAAGCGCTCAGTAAAATGGTCCTTAATATTATAAGGAATGACACCAAAAGGATTTAAATAAGAGTAAAAAAACATGTGTGGTTCACATTAGAGGCAACCCAAATTTGACAAAACTCATTCAACCCTTTTCTTCCTCCATTGATACAGGTAAACAGAGAGAGGTCTGATTCCAGTCAAATTCGCTAAAGTGATGCCCACGATCACCATCGTATTCATCTAGGTGGGCCTTTCGATGCCACTCCCATGTGAGTAGGGATGAAAATGGATCGGGTTATGGATGGATCACCCCATACCATCACCCGATTTAGGAGGTAAATGCTTCACCAAACCATCTATCACCCACGAAAGTCAACATCTGTCGACCATCTAATCATCATTCATCATATTTTCATGTGGATCAAGTGAAATATACAAGTGTTCTATTTGTGTATATTTTGTTCTAGCCAATTAAAACACGTATAAAGATTATAATATACCATTAAATACATATTTGTGTAATGCATAAAAACTAAGTAACAAGTATAAAGAAGAGAGGCTCTCTAACCTCTCAATTAAATTCCATGGCTACATAAGCCATCTTTTGGCTGAGAAAGCCAATTACTCTCTTTGCTGAGAAAGCCAGTTCCTCTTGGCCGAGAAGGCTTGATATCTAGAAATAGACTTAAGGAAATGAATCTCTAAAATTTATGCCTCTAATCATGTTTTTTAAACAAACTTCAAATTTCCTTCGTAGAAGTATCCAAGAGATTTTTAAGAATTGAGCCCTCCTTTGTTTTTCTTTCTACTGATGAAATGATTGCCCTATAATCTTGTGACCAAATCTCGAGAAATTTTGCTGACCTAGTTTGATTGTTCTCGTCCTGGTTCGTCCCGAACATCTCTCTTTTGATTTAGACCTTCGTCCTTTCTTAATTTTAGTCTCCATCCTCGATCTTCTCCTTTTGATTATCAACTATGTGAGATTTGGTTTAACGAGATTCTTGGCTAATTTTCAGTTTGACCCGATTTTAAGAATGAGATTTTCGATTAATTAAGTCTGATTAATTAAATGTGAGAACAAAGCTTTGTCGTCGGATTTCGTCCATATCGAGCCTCTAGTTGTTAGCCTTGTTTTCGACCATCACTGTTTATCATCTGCCTCAACGCTAAGAATCTTTTGGCTTGTCCATTGACGGTCTACCTTTGGAGCGTATTCCTCGGCTTGTTATCATAATAACTTGTGTGATACTACAACCCAACTCCAAAGGTTGCCTTTTCTTATGTTTTTTGGTTTTTTGCTTTGTTGGGGTTTGTTTTTTGGTTTGTGACAAGTTTGGCCAGGCTCTCTAGTTTGGCACTTGTACTCATTTGCATGGAGTAAAATTTGGGTTTTAACCCTTTTCCGAGTTGGTTCGTGGTGGTATGGAGTTTCCGCTTGATGTCGCCAATCTATTTCTAGTTTCATCTTGCACCGGCCAGTTCAGTCCCTGGGTTCCCATTCTCTCGATTGCACCGAACCTTATGTGGCCAATCGATTTCTTAACTCCCTAAAAAAGTATAAAGATAACCATTATCTTAAATCCAACATATTATAATTTAACAAATAATTTACATCGATGAAATATTTTCTACAAATTCAATACATTAAGATAAATAAAAAATAAAATCAAGAGTATATATAATTAATATATGGATGAAACAAGGCAGATAGTTGTACCGGTGATGGATCGGGTGGTGGGTTGGATGACCTTTCACCCGCATCCGACCAATCCATCATTTTGTCCACCCACCATGCCATTTATTTATCACCCGGTTCATATCGAATTTTTATCCATATATTCAAATCAGGTGTATGGATAGTTCGAATATCCATGGATAATTTCTACATGTGATGCCACAAATTGTATAAACTATAAAGTGGTAAATTTAAGGGGGTGATTTTAGCAATTTAAGGGTTGTTGTATCTGTTAGTTTAAAGTAATGTATCTTGAAAAAGTAAAAGGAGTATTTTTTGATGAAAAGTGTTTTGTATGTCCTAAAAACATAAAAAGTAAAAAATTGTAAAATTATAAAGTATTAAAATAATTTTAGATAAAATTACTTTTAATCCAACAAATAGAACAAGACCCTAATTAAAACCAAATTGATTTAGGAAAATCACCAATCTATAATCTATAACTATATATTAACGCGGTACTTTTTTAAGCTACCACATTAATTTTAGTTCCACCTCACATTTAAAAAATATTTTTATTTTTATTACTTTAAAAATGTTAATTAAATTTCTTTTTATCTATTTATGTGGAAAAAATTAATTTGAATTTTAATTAAAAATAACAAAAATGATTTGGTCTTTATCTTTTTGTCTATTTATTTATAATTTTTATCTTAAATCTAATTTTGATTAAAAAATAAATTTTCAATATCTAGATATTTAGTTAACTAAATTGAATTTTGATAAAAAAATTACATAATCTTTTTAGCTTATTTGGGTAAATTGATTTTCTGTTTAGCTTATTTGGGTAAATATAGAAGTTTTTTATCTTAAAAAAATAAAATATATTCATATTTTTTTTTATCTTTTCTTATTAATTTATTTTTAACTTTTTCATTTAATTTTTTTTTAAAGATTTGAATCTGATTAAAAATTATAAGAGCTTATAATATTTTTACATTTTTAAAATTTGTCTCCATATCACATTATAATAAATGTGTAAATTTTATATAAATTTTTTCTAATAAATAAGTTATTTTTATTTATTTTTGTATTAAAATAAAATTATATTAATTAAATAACTTCAGTATGAGTATAATTTACATTCAACCCAAAATAAATTTCCACTTGTGCATTTTAGCCTCACGACTCCCAACACCACCAGGATCTCGCTTTTCTCTCCTCCTGTTTCCCTTCTCGTCAACAATGTCGACCGGCGAACTCCTCAGCATCGAGCCTCTGGAGCTCCGATTTCCCTGTAAGTTTGTTGCTTTTGTTACAGTTTTTTGTTCCATTTTCTTAAATTTTTTTCGATTACCTCTTATCCTGCGGCTAATTAGTTAATCTTGATATTCAAGTTGAGTTGAAGAAGCAGATCCCTTGCACCATGCAACTGACGAACAAGACAGATAACTATGTCGCTTTCAAGGTTTCATTTTTTTTTTGCCTTTTCATTTTGAAATTCTGCTCTTGTTTGTATGCTTGCTTTTTCCGATTTGAAGTATCAAGTATCCGAGTTTTGATCAAATTTTTATTTTTGTTTCCTTGTACATACTTTCACTACCTAAGTTGTTTGTTTTGGGGTGGATTTGGGGTTGAAATGTTCGTTAGGTAAAGACGACTAATCCAAAGAAGTATTGCGTACGACCTAATACTGGAATCGTGTTGCCTCGTTCTACCAGTAATGTTATAGGTGCGATTTTCCATTTTTGGCCCTCAGTGATTTCTCTCTACCACAGCTGTTTTACAGTTAATGTTTTTTTCATCTCCTTATTTTGATGGAAAGAACTGTAATTTGCTTCTATGTTTGCAGTGACAATGCAATCACAGAAAGAAGCCCCATCTGACATGCAATGCAAGGATAAATTTCTCCTCCAGGGTGTCGTTGCAAGCTATGGGGCTTCAGCTAAAGATATAACTCCTGAAATGGTAATCTATTGCATGCTTTTTGTTGCTGAAAAAAGATTTCATAAATGATTGTCTCTGTTAAATGGGCAATTGCTTCAAATTTACAAGGATTTAAGATGATGTTCCTTCTGAAACATTCCAATTAACCTATTTTGTATATTAATAATGTTAGAAAATATGTTGCTGTGCCACTATATAAGTGGAAGGTTGTTTTTAGATAATCAGGGGAATGAGTAAACCAGTCTTTTTTTTTGTTGAGTTAATCATTGCTTTCTTCATTAGATGAAGATACTTCAACTAGTTTTGTACTTGTAGTTGTGACATGTTTACACTTCTTAAAATATCTGAAGACACTGAAAAGAACTACCAAGGTAATCAAAGACTCTTTGCCAATACAGAGAAATTTGTTCAAAGCAGAAAACGAAATTCAAAAAAGAGAAAAGCAAAAATTATCCTAAAGAACAATGTTCCCTGTTAATTATGCTTGGTCACTACTGTGTCAGTGAGACAGTCACCCACCTGTGGCTCAAGGGAAATCCTCCTCTTAACAGACTTGAGTCTTCACCCAGGTGTCTGGTACCCTCTTCATAGTCTCTTCCTCGAATAAACATCTAGACTGGCTCCTAATGCTTTTCAAAGCTAACACTTCTTCCCTGGCCATAACAATCCTTGCCTACAAGGCTATAATATGGGAGTTGGCTCTTGAAATCAGCACAGGGCATCCTGGTCAACTCTTTGCTGGCTATGCCTTGCTTCAAAATCAGTACTTTGTTACAAGCCTGCCCCTCATCCTGTAATGGCTGGAGGACCAAAATATCCTGTGGAACAAACTCTTATTCTCTGGATCACCAAAAGAACTACCAAGATTGTCCACCACTACTGAAATTTTACGCAACACATAACAATGAAAATGTGAAAGAAATCCGAAAAGGACCTCTGCCAAATATATTCCTCCTGCTCACTTTTAAGGCCAAAACCTTTTCCAGAAATACGAGAATACATATAATGAAAATCCCGTCTTTACCTTCTGGAATGTTTTTGCATTCCTTCCTACCACCATATGCATTCACACTCTCCCCTGACTCTAACAACCTAATTTCCATTCAACTGTCAGATTTTTTCTACTTCTTTCTAGGAATAAACCAATAGTGACATATTTATCTAGATCTGACATTATCATTGCTTGTGGGCGTATCTATCACATTCCAGTCTCTTCTAGTCAACAACCATGAGTAAATCATGGCAAACTCTTATTTATGGTTTTAATCATGCCTTATTGCTCTAACAGTTTAGCAAGGAGTCAGGGAATGTTGTTGAAGAATGCAAATTGAAAGTGGCTTATGTATCACCTCCACGACCACCGTCACCTGTACCAGAAGGGTCAGATGAAGGTTCCTCTCCAAGGCCTTCTGTATCAGACCAAGGAAGTTTGAGTGGATCTGAATTTACTCATGTAAGATATTTATTATTTGCTGGGTTGTGTCTTCTCAATTACTTTCTTTAGCAAGAACATTGATTTTAATCGGGGACTTGCAGGCTTCAAGGGCAGTTGATAATCAGGATAACTTAACAGAGGTCTGTATTTCTTTTGTTTTGTTGATTTCAAGCCTCGTAGTTATCTTAAATTGAAGTAGAAAAGGACATGAAATGACTGTGCTTTTTTGCAGAATGCAGAGTTGTTACATGTTTGTTTTACTATGGTTATGTTTAGTTTGATTTGCTGTAATTCATCTGCTTTTCTCTTAAATTTGTTTTTTTTTTCTTATTATTCCCATGACTTTTTATAGTAACCAACTTAGAATTATCCACACTTTCATAGTGCCCATCTAGACTCATGTCTTCTTATATGTTTGTCTAAAGTCACCCACCGCAACTTGTATGACTCCAACTTTTCTGATACAATTGATTTGGGAACTTCCATTCCATTCCTTCTCAACTTTTGCTGATTTTGCTTGCTAGCATGAGATTATAAAAAGTCCAAGTGGTATCCCCAGACTTCACTTAAGTTCATCTTGATATCTTCTTTTGTGACTTTTTGTTATATCTCTTCCTTGAATGCCAAAGTGTCTTCAGTCATTCACCGTAGCTCTTCTGCCTCGTAACTTTTCTGATAGAATTATTCTTGGAAAGTTCCATCCAGTACTCAATTATTACCATTTCTGATGGGTGGCAAAAGATTTTTGAAAAGTCCAAGTGGTAACCCTAACTATTAATCTTATCTTCAATTCTTCATATTCTCTTTTGTGACTTTTTGTTTGATCATTTCCTCGAATGCCATTGTTATCATATTTAGCTTTAATAGATGTGGTTGTATAGGAGCAATTGCCAAATGAATAAAAAATGAGTGTTATTTCTAATGGACAGACATTACATATCGAGATGAAACTTTATGAGGTACCACAAGATCAATTTTTAGAGCCATTTCAGTACTTGAGAGTAGGCCAAGCGGGAGAAAAGTTCTTAGCTATCCATTGAACTGGAACTATCAATGATAAAGATGAGAATATATGATCACTTACAATATACTGTAAAAAAAGGCAGGTTGTAGAAAATTTAGCTTCCCTTGCAAATGCTATTGCATTAAGGATGCAAGCTGTAGCAAATAGTTTCTGGGGTCTTGCTGCATAATTTTGATGAGCTGTCTTAAGCTGTAAATTTTCTACTAGTTATATCATGTTTTATTCCTTTGTGTTAAAAGCCGCCTCCAAATGCCCAGAAGGTATTGGATCATTGTTGTTGTGAACATAAACAATCTTGATATGCTCGTTTGGTATTTCAGGCAAAGGCCCTTATTGCCACGCTGAGAGAGGAGAAAAATACCACCATTCAACAGAACAGGAAGCTGCAGCAGGAATTGGTAAGTTATTTTCATTCACTGCAATGGCCTAGGCAGCTAGCTTATTCTCTTATTGTGACGCTCTGTGGCTGTCGTTAATCAACTAGTTTTGTTAAGCTAGCTTAGCCATAAAGACTTCCCTTACCTAGATCATCTTAAATTAATGACACTCCTATTGCAATAAAGGCCCCTTTTAAGTTCTGCAAAGTAACATGAATCCAAATTTTAGCCAAGCACTCAAGCAGCATGCTGGATCAATTGACCTAATTTGGATATGCTTTTACTGATTGAATTTGAATTACTGACTGAATTTGGAGTGTTTAAATTTGCTTTTACTGACTTCTGTAGCTTATTTAAACTTGCTTTTACTGACTGAAGTCAGTTTACTTAATTTAACCACGTGTTTGGGATTGTTAAGCTATAATCAATTATCATCTCGTACATGCAATTATCATACTACAAGCGAGAGGGTTTAATGCTAGGTCTTTTAGATATACTTTCTGAAGGCTTTACTTTTTTCGATTTTAAACTTTATAGCTTTTCACTTGCTAACCACCAAGGTAACCCTCTAAAGCTTACCCTCTTGTATTTATATTGGTCTTTTCCCTCTCACCTGAAAAATTCCATTCCCGAGCTCCCTTTTCCTCCCAGTATTAAATTTTGTAAGCCCGTTTCTTGCAAGTTAATTGCACATCTTATTCTTTGGAATAAAGTTCGGACAATATAGGCTTGTTGATCAGGCTACATATTGACATAATTCATAGACTTGAATAATACCAACAATCATATGCACAGACATATCTCGGTGGCAAGTGATTTCGTTTGGCATGTTTCATTCAGAATTATGCAGCTAGTGATCAATTCATAAACTCGTACTGCTACGCACAGAAGGGTTATGATTATTAAATGTTAAAGATGTGATGTAGCTTCTGTAAGCTATCATTTTAGCTGGCTTTTCTGATGTGTATGTCACATGGCATCTGAGGTTCTGGTTTTGAAATCCAGGGTGATTAGTTTTAACATTTTGTCAATATTTTTATTGTAGGTAGATGCTGTTTTACTATACTGGCCAATTTGTAGACTATATAGGCTTGATTTATTATACAGAGTATGATGCTTGTTGAATTAGGTGCTAAATTAAAATTTATATATGCAGAACTTGTTAAGACGTGAAGCTAATAGAGGCCGTGGTGGCACCTCATTCATCTATGTTATGATCGTCGGAATAATTGGTTTGCTAATTGGGTATATTCTGAATAAGACATAAACATCACAATAGGCTTGTCAAGAATTCTTTTTACCCACCAACTGTCAATCATATCAGACTTTGCATTCAAGGAAGCTCAAGTTTGTTGCTGCTGGTAAGTTGACATGTAATCTGATTCTTCTTGTGTCCAGAGTTCTGTTTGAGTTCTGTAAGGATAGTTGCTAGTTCAGGATACAGGTCATATAGTTTAGAGTTTATGCTGTATGGAATTTATTTGCAAATTGCTTGATGTAATTTTTAAAACCTTAATTTATCATTTAGTAGGATCTCATGAAAGATCATGGACTTCCCGAAAAGTGTCATTTCAACCACCTGGATCCTAAGTTTGACAGACTTGTGTTCTGGTTGCACAGTGATGTTTGCCCCCTAAGACTTCGTTTGGTAAAACAAGATTTTTAAAGAGGTGGAGTTTTTTGGGAATGATTTTGAGTAGGTGGAAGTGTTTTGATACGTATTTGGATATTTGTTTGAAACCCTCCAAAACCTTGTTAAGGGTTTAGCATACAAGCTCAATAAGTGGTGCAACTCCTTAGTTTATATAGTAGATAATTTTAGTTCTATTTTTCCATGTGGGATACTCTGAACACAAACTTTCTTAAAATCCTAGTAAAACCTTTATCTCCTATAAAACTTTGTTTTCCAAACAATGTTTGATTTGGTTTTAAATAACACAAATCTTCAAAATCCTTTACAAACTTATGTAGAACAAAGGCTAAGATAGCTAATAAGGTTTATATACAGATGGTTTGATGTGAGAGCCCCTGCTCCTCTGAGATGCAAATTGTTGCATGGATTGGAATGAGATGTTGGCAGTTGCCACAATTTCCTGCTCCTCCTCTAAAAAACAATGCGCCTCATGTCCACAATGCCTCTCGCAGACCCGGCCTAGTTCACGGGGAAGAAGAAAGCCTCGTTGAAGGGTCTTTCTGTCCCTTTAACCTCGCAAATGTACCTGCATATTAGGAAGAAGGGTCGGCCATCGGTGAATGGTTTGGAGGAGAGCTCCTCTTGTAGCGCCACCTCTCCAAGCGGATCTGGCCTAGATGCACCAAATTTGGAGAAACCACCGACGCCGAACCCCCGAATTCCAAGTAAATCGACGATGTTGAAGCAAACTACCTCTGATTCCGCACCTCTCTCACCCTCCACAAAAAACACCCCCCGAATCGGAAAACCTTTAGGATCCCGCCGATGATGCTGATAGGGCCTGACGTCGCCAACCTCCTTGAGATTGGCCACCCCTAAATTTCTGCAGCAAGACACAAGGTGAGACCTAGGTCCTTCGGTGAATTGGTGGAAAAGGTAACATGCAACATGGAAATGGGCATCAAGCTTCGAAGAGTGGATGGTGTTGATGAAAATTTGGTTGACATCCTGGCTGAAGATGTCGTGGAATCGACCAAACACTGGGAGCCATCTTTTGTTGGTTTTGTCCTTGGCCCTAGAGTCTCGCTTAAGTTAATGAAGAACTTCGTCCTTGCAAGATGGAGATTTGTGCCCCCTAAAAATCCTTTTGAACAAGGAAGGGATCTTCCTTTTCCGGTTTAACTATGCGGATGAGGCCAACCAGATCCTGAACGGAGGACCATGGATGCTTGGTACGTGGACTATGACCGGTGCTCCCCAAGAGATGGTCTCCAAGTCTTGCGCTTGATCCTACATGTTTCAAGACCATTCCTCTCAAGGCATCACTGCCAAATCTTGATATCAGGTTTTGGACCTCCAATGCTCTAAGTAAAATTGGAACATGATTTGGTAACCCAATCACTTCTGATAAGCTAACTCATTAATGAGAATGCTCCTCTTTTTCTCGGATTCTTGTTGGGGTTGATGTTGTCCATGCTAACCGAGAATTCATAATGATTAGAAAGCCAAAAGGTGATGTTGTGAAACAACATGTGGTGTTTGGCTGGAAATCGTGGGCTTGCGGGGTATGTAACAAATTTGGCCATAAGAATAGGGAACGCAACAAGCCTCGCTCTTTTGATCTAAAACCTAGAACCAGTAGAGGGAAATTTTGGGTTGCAAAATAACAAAAAAAACCAGCTAGTGAGTTGAAGAAGCAGTCATTGGAAAAAAATGTGATGACTCAAGATGACCCCCAAAGTGGGAATGTGAATCTGCCTTCTAGCTCTGCACCCCCTTCTTAAAGCGAAAATTGGAGAATAGTGAAGAAAGGGAAATTAATTACATGTGATCCTGCTCTTGACCAAACAGAATGCAACAATCAGGCGGAAAACAAGAGTGGGCACATAGAAATTGTTCTTTAGCGGCTAACTCCGATAACCGCCCCGACCAAACATCTATCCCTCATGGATATATTCTCAATAACTTGTTGGAATGTTAGGGGTGCAACACCCCCCTACGCGCTTCGCCGTTTTAAATTTAATTCAGCAATTTGATATTAAGGTTATGGGTATACTTTAAACTCGCATCAGGAAGGACAAATTCAATCACATTTCCAAAAGCTTTCTCAATGCTTGGAATTCAACAAACATTGGGGACTTGGTAGATAATTGTTGTATCTGGCTATTCTAGGATCCGAACTTTGTCAACATACAACCAATCCGCATCACGAATCAACTTATCCACTGTAGCGCCACCATTATTGGGCACTCCACCCTTTTCCTCATAACAGTTATACATGGTCGTAATGATGATGCCAGGAGAGAACTTCTTTGGGAGGATATCCAGAACATTAGTAGTGGGGTTCAACTTCTGTGGGTGGTCCTTGGAGAATTCAATGCAATTCTAAAATTTGAGGAGCACAAACAAGAGGATGGTTCTACTAAATGAGCTTGTCATAAAATTAGGAACCTTGTTGACAATATTAACTTGGTTGACATGAGCTTTTCTGGCAACTCTTCACTTGGGACAACAATCAGGCCAAGGTGACAGAATCCTCTGAAAATTGGACAAAATCATGCATAACTTCAGCCGAATCTCCTCGTTCCCGCATGCCTATGCTTTTTGATAACAAGCGCACCTCTGACCACTGCCCGACAATCATCAAGTTTCAAAATCCATAAAAAACCTCTCTCCTTCAAGTTTAGGAACATCTGGACTCACAACAAAAATTTCCTTAACATTGTTACTGAAGAGTGGAGCAAGCCGGTCATGGATCGAACCCACAACGTAGGGTCGGATTATAGTGCGATTCAGCAAAGCACCAAGGGATAGTTGACTCAAAGAGATGAGTCTAGGGCTGAATAGACCAAAGCAGAAGCTAGAACAATTGGATATAATAAGAGATAAATGTGACGTCGGGCCTAAGAGAAGGAGGAACCCTCAACTTAACAATATTAGACTTTAATTCATTTAACATCAATTGTGAAGTTGTAGATAATTGAATAAGCTTTACAACGCATCTTGAATCACCTTGAGATCAAAGATATGACCATTTTTACTGAACATTGCTTATAATATGACGTGATCTTAAACTTTCTAAACATATTCACTTTGATACTGTTTTGGGCAGATTTAACACGTAAACGCATTATCTGCTATAATGAGGGAACTCTAGTAAAAAATCAGTTTAAACACGTTAATTCGCAAATAATAAGTGATTCACGAAGAGAAATAGCAAATGAACTAGTAAACGAGTAGAGAAAGAGAAATGAATTCAAAATAGGGAAATAAGATTGCAATGGTACTGCTGCGAGTTACTCCTTACGATTCAAGATACCAATGATAAGTAGTAGACATGTTAATTGGTAAAACAATGGATACCGAAATAAATAGGCAAAAATATAGAATAACGAGGGTAAACTTCACTATGATTCCATTGAGAAGTAGAAGAACAATTGATGAGTATGCTAGAGAGAAGATGAAGAGCAAAATAGCTTTTGAGATCGTGGATGAATAATCGAAGAATAAAAACACAATTGTATGTAGATTGTTTTGTTGGGAGAGAGCGTGTGAGAGTGAGTCCGAGAGGATGTGAGTGTCCATTTGCTGATGTTCTTCCTCCCATTTTATAGTATTACATTCTGGTAATTTATGAGTTAATCCCGAGAATCTCGCCTTGCTATTAATGTCCTCCAACGACTAGTTTGACCAGTTTCCACTTCTGCTATATCATCAACGCTTTAGCATTTAAGGCGTCCGTGATTTTCGCGCATGTAGTTAATGCGTTCCAACAACTCTTTCCTTGATTTTCTCCATGTTGTTTAATGATCCTTTAATGGTGAATAATGTCTTTAATTCATTCCGATCTCTTTATATCTTCGTGGTCCCACCTCATAAATTAGCCCGATATTTTAGGGCCCAACATATTCTTTTCCTTGGAGGCCTTAGATGCCTCACTTGATATTCTTCAAATCATAATTTTACATGCTTCAACACCTTCTTGAACTTGAAAGCCTGATACCTCTTGTAAGGTCGATGCCTCTTTCTTTTATTCATTGGACTCCATGAATCTTTTGCCTCACACATATCCTATTCTGCATCATTCTCCTCCACCTGTTTGCAAATCGTCCTTGATTTTTGTCCGGATCTAGAGAATAACTCATAAAAAGTAGACAAAGAATTTGATGACGCATTCACATACTCAGTTCCATAATATGGATGATAGTAAGCAAAGGCATCCGTGATTAAACATGTAAAAGAAACAAGCAATGACGGTGTAGGAGCACTCATAAGCAAGCCATGGAGTTTGCTAGGAAAACGACCTCCAATATGGCTGAAATTTTGTGGGAAAGTGTCTTCTACTGATTCGTGGTGACCTATTAAATTTGGGTTGAAACTCTCAAGGATAGCCTGGGGAACGTTAATGATTGGTGATGCAATAATATGCAATAAAGGTTGAATGTCTTCGTTGAGCAAACTATCTCCAAATGATATGAACTTTTTCAGAGGATCTTCGAAGTTGTAATCACAAATCTCTATAAAATTTGGAGGCAATTGGACAACTGTAGCCCGAGATTCATTGTTGGCAATTTTTGGCTGATTAGGGCATGTCAAACTGCCTTGTCTAGGCTCAAAAAATGGAGGCTCTTTAAGGTACGCATCCTCTGATTCCTTACTATCAAATGAGACATAGGAAAATAAGCACTAGAATCATTGTTTGTGGTCTGAGCAATGCCGGAAACAAGTGAGTCTTGGTGCTAGGAAACACTATTAGCGGCGGTGCTTCAGTATAAGTTGTATGAGAAGCCATGGCTATTGCAAATGAAAACTCCTCCTCCACTTGAGGTTGAGTTACCTCTTCGAGTTCTTTAGCAACCTCTTCCATTCGTTGAAGCTTGTAATAATAGTTTTGTGCAATTCTCACCAAAGCATCAACATCATCTCTGAAATGGCTCATTGCTTCCACATTAAATCTTGAATGAATATCTTAAACCAGCTAAGAACTTTGTGCAAAGTTGAATTGGTGTAGTTGAAACTCCAGCGAAAAACACCAACTCTTCAAGCTCCAAGAAGAAATCAAGCGGCAAACGATGGCCTTGTTTACAATTCTTGATCATAGTTACATGATAGCTCGCATTTAGGTAGTGATTAGGATGCATATTTATGTTTAATTTACATGGTTTTAGCTTAGTTTAGCTTAGTTTCTAGGTTTTTACGTTTTCTAGGAAATTCGGGTTTTGCGCTTGTTTTGTTCGGTTTTGCAGATCTTTAGGTAAACAAGCATGGATGGGATGGATCTTAGATGATTGTGGAGGATCAAGATGAGGCTTAAAGTCGTGCAAGTGAAGATTGGAAGAGCTAAGGCCCAAGAGCTTGAGGGATAAAAACGCTTAAACTCGGGTCATGCATTGGAGTCTTATTTTGACACCTTTATCTTGCAATGCTTGGTTTGGGAGCTATAGTGATCGGATGAAGCTGAATTTGGTATCAATGGAAAGATAACTCGAAGGGATACAATTCATATTTTTATTCCGAGTCCAAATTCCAACTTGAAGGGGGTCAAAACAGCCTCTGAAGTGTCACCAGAGTTGCTGAGGCCTGAGCGCGGGTAGAACCAAAGAGAGCGCGACCGCGCTCTGGGGAGTACCAAACCGCGCTCTGGCGCGTTTGTGCGACGCTGACTTGGGCTTCGGGTGATCTTATGGGCCGACTCTAATATTCTTTTGGATATTTTTAGACATAATATAAATACTTTCTCTAGGTTTTATTTTTGGATCTTATGCTATCTTTTGGAGTTTATGCAATTTGGAGATTTGTGGGAGACAAACCCTAGTTTTTGCAATTGAAGATCAATTTGACTTTTTTAAGTTTGATTTCTCTTTAATGTCGATTTCTAGCTAATTTTCTCATGTCCAACTAGTTAGTTGAAGTTGTATGCATGATTGTTTGTGAGATTTGAATTATTTTAGTTTGCCTTGACTAGATTGAATCTCTCCGTGCTTAATTGATTAAATTCACTTAGGATTATAATAGCTTGATCACCTATTTTACTCCTAGGTTGAATTACAACTTGAATAATTAAATAGACGGTGGAATTTGATTATTCATGGATGAATCCTTTGATTAAACTTAAAGACGGTGTATATTAAGGTTAATCAAAGGCGGAGAATTTAATCACAAGATTTCGTGAATAGACGGTGAAATTCATGAATATTGTTTCTATTGAATGCTTTGAATTTAATTGCATGATCAGCTTGACATAGAAGGTTTTCTAGGTTAATTGATTAAAAGGTTGTTAAAGACGGTGTATATTAACAACCACAATAAGCTTGAATTCATAAATTCACAATAGATTATTCAAGGGAAATTGAAATAAGGATTATCGATGATCAAAACTCATGTATGCAATGGATACAAAACTAGTTGGACGCTTTTCTCCATATTTGAATCTCAACTTATTTTACTTGCTTAGCTTTAATTAGTTTAATTTCTTACTTCTTAGTTTATAATCACAAAAAACCCCTTTCTGCTTAGTAATATTATATAAATACGAATAATCTGAGTCCTTGTGGGTTCGACCCTTACTTCCACTATACCTAGGTTAGGAAGTTAGGAATTTTCTTTGGCAGTGCTTTTATAGCAACGTAAAAGTGCTCGTCATTACACGCCTATCATGTTCAAATGGCACAAAAGCACGACTCAACCTAAGTTGTGACAATTTTGTGATGGGTCGAAGGCCTTGATATTGAAGATGATGTTTAGTAGCAACCCACCAGTTATAAGCATCATCACGAAATACACTCATGACAACGAGCAAGTTATCATAATTGTTATATCCATAATACCCAAGACGAATTTGTAGATTCTTCCTGCTCAAAGTAATAAGTAAGGTCATATTATCCATAAAACAATTCAAATCTTCTAGGAACAACTTGAGTAATCTGGGAACAAAAACTTTTACGGAGACTTACCAAGGAGAGAGAGAGAGAGAGATTTCCTAGGCAAAGTTTGCAACACAAGTAACAAAATAAGGTTTAATTTTTGTGGGGCGGTGGTGGTGGAGTATTTCGGGGTATTTTTGGGTTTTCGGGGGTCAAACGAAGTCCGATTTTGATGCATTTTATATGCACGGACATGTATCGAAATTCTCTACAATAATATGCAATGAGAATCCAGAAATTACCTTTAGAAAAATTTCGAAAAAGACCAGAATGTTCGACAATGGTGTGTAGTCAATCTTTTTCGCAAGGCTTGATTGGTCTTCTCTTGGAACAACCACTACAAAAAAAAAGCGAATTTAGCGGCCATATTTCTGGTCGCTAAATGAAAAATATGGTCGCTAAATGCATTTAGCAACCATATTGTGGTCGCTAAAAATGGTCGCTAAAAGGCCGGTCGCTAACCACTTGACGACCATATGGTCGCTAAAATTAGCGACCACAACGACCATATGGTCGCTGCTTTTAGCAACCATGGTCGTCGTTGGTCGCCACCAATGCGGCGACCAATTTGGCGACCACAGCGACCACTTGGTCGCTGCTTGGGGTCGCTGCTTTTAGCGACCATATGGTCGCTAATTGTGGCCAAAAGCTGGCGACAATTGGCGACTAGATGGTTGCTAAACGCACCAAAAAAACGCACGGGGGACGCCTTTCTTTGGTTCAAAGCGCACGATCATGTTGTAAATTAGCGACCACTTGGTCGCTAATTTTTTTAATTTAAAAAAATAATAATTACGAAATATTATAAATAATTACGAATTAATATAAATAATTAATATTTAATGATTCATTAATTACTAAAAATTCATTAATTTCCATAAATTTCAATAATTTACATACATAAATTCATTAATTTACATAAATTTAGATAATTTACAATAATATAATTAAACTATGCTAATCTATCCGGCTTTGCCGGAGCCGTCCTCGTCACCGGAGCCGTCGGGACCGGACGGGCGGGACCCACCCTCACCCCCTTGGTACCGTCGCATCCACTCCTTGAACTTCGAGAACTTACTCTTGAGCTCATCCACATCTTGCCTAAGGCTGACGTTTTGCTGCGATAATTCCGCCACCCGAGGAGCTGGACGACGCGGCGCCGTCAATCGGTTGCCGTAAAACTCATGGGCGGCGTTGCCAAGGCCGAAGACGGAACCTCCCGGGCCCACCCCCCAGCGGCCGTAAGAAAGGCATCACACTGGTCCTGAAAGGACGGCGGGGTGATGCGGCGTTGCAGGTGTTGCTCCTACGAAATTCATTAAAGGTGTTACGAACTATTAAAAACATTAACTTAATTTAAATTTAATCAAATTGAGTTAAAATACTTATCAAGCGACACATGGTGTCAAGGTGGGACCTCGAACCACTACTGTGGTTCGCCGGATTGGCATTCCGGATTGCCTTCTGGCGGGCACACTTGGCTTTGAACTCATCTGTGGCCCAATCCATCGTCTGCCGCTTCTCCCAAGTGGCGGATTCGATGAAGCCCGACCTCTTCCCGGAACATCGATGCTTCCCGATGAAGTCATCGTATCTCTTCTTCGCTTTCTTCTCCCACAGCAACCGGACGGACTCGACTTCCATACCCGGCTGGGAGTCATCCCATCTAAAGTGCGTATAATTAAATCCAACAAACAATTAATTAAAAATAGTAATTAATTAATGCGGAAATTGTAAAAAGAAATACAAAAAAAAATAAAATTTACCTTCCAAGCATCAAACCAACGTTGCTTCGACGCGGCAGAGGCAAAGTCGAACTGCGACGCCCTATCGTCGGGTTGACTTTGTATGATGCTTGTCGACCACCACGACACAACTCCCGACGGCTGCAAGCTGCGAGATTTCAAAACACATGTTATAACATATTTAAAAGTAAAAAAGACTTTAAATAATAATTTTGTCTTAGAAGAAATTGTACGTACCTCCCGCCGGAAATATAAAGATCCCAAATGCGATTGGGATCGAGCCCTTGACTCGATCCCGACGAGGACGCGGGCGTAGTGGCCCGGGACTCCTCCGCTTGGGTGCCCGCCTCCTCTGTACTAGGATGGCGGGCCCCGTCGTCCTCGGACGAATATGGTGTGTCCGTGTGGGTCGCCTCGAACGAGTCCTCATCCGGTATCCGGGACGAGCTCGACTCGTCCGGGCGAGGACCTCGTACATGTCGACGTGATCCGCCGGCCATAATAACACAACTAGAAATAAACAATTCAATACAAATTCATTTTTCCCAACATTTGCACAACAACAATCAATTTCATTCAAACTTGACAAATCAACAATCAATTTGTTCTAATTCATTCAAACTCTATTAATTTCATTTTTTCCAACAACAATGAATTTATTCAAAGTGTATTCAACAACAACAATGACTTTCATTCAAAATTGACAAATCAACAATCAATTTTTCTCAACAACAACAATCAATTTAGTCCAATTTTTTTCCAAATCAAACTCTATCTCAATCAATCAAATTTTGCTCAATCAATTTCTAAAACAACAACAACAACTAACCAATAAAAACAACAAACTACAACAACAACTAGGATAGTCACATACGAGAATAGGGAATAAGCTTTGTCTTGCCTTGCTTCCATCTAGGATAGTCACATATCTTGCATGCCGCGTATTCTGCATCTGCACCCCAATATATCATGCAAGAGTTTGGACAACAATCAATCATCTCGTAAAGAAGACCGAGACCCTCAACCAATTTTTTCGTGTCGTAAAACGTGGCTGGTAATGTCGTCTCCAGGTGAGAAACGCGTCCGCAAAAATACGAGATCATGTCATATCCGCGCTCCGTCATCCTCAGCTTAGACTTTAGGCTCAGTAGCTCAGTCGCAGCCTCCAACTGCGTCATATCACATCCAAGCAACAAAGGCCTATTTGCGGCCGACAACATGTCGTACATACGCTGTGCATCGGGATTGGGCGCTTCATTATAATATTGCTCCCCTTGCTCATGCCTTATATCCGCATGATGTCGCACTTTTTAGTTGGTTTTTATGGGTAGTTTTCTAGCTAGGATTGTGTCTTTTTTAGGTTTATTGTTTTGTCTTGAGTCATTTGTGTAGGTTTTCATATTATCTTAAGATATAGAGTCTACATAAGCTTGTTTGATGTTTTGTAGGTATTTGAAGCGTTGAGGAGGAGATATCCCGGTCTTTCAAGCTTTCTAGGAGGTGGTGTTAAAGCGGTCTGGTGGTGATGTTGATAGAAGAGTGAGAGTCAGTGCAATTAAGGATTCCAAGGTGAAGATTTCAAGATCAAGGTGCTTTAGAAGGAGCTAAAGGAAGTCTTAGAGGGACAAGACCGATTAAGGAAGGAACATTGAAGAAGAACCAAGCTTTGGAGCAAGTTTTGAGCGAAGAAATGAAGAAACCAAGCGTCATCCATGGTCGGAGACGACCTACACTTGGTCGGTGACGACCACTTCCGTGTGTGGCGAGATTGAAACTTACGCCTTAAGTTAGATTTAGTAAATGTTTTATTTATGGGCCTTTTTAAGATAGAATTTAGTTTCCTTATAGAGATATTTCTACCACTATAAGGATCTCTAGGGTTTTATTTTAAAGGGGGGACGTTTTTAGAGGATTTAAGGAAGACGTTATTTTGTGGAGAACGGAACAAGTTGCAAGTTTGATTTCTAAGTTACTTTGATTCCAAGCTCTTGGACAATTTTAAGAGAGACATGGAGGTTTGCTTGAGATATTTAAGTTTTCTTTTGAAATCGAAGTTTGTTTGGTTTGAATTATGTCTTCTATTTTGTCTATGATCATTGATTGTCCCATGGATCGTGAGTAGTCTACTTTTCTAAGGTTAGGGTGAAACCCGACGGGTTGTGCATGATTAAAACATGAATCTTTGATTAAACCTTCTCTTTGAATCTCTATCCTTTATCTACTTGTTTGCTATCGATTCCTTGATGAAAATTGAGGCATGTTCAAGTTTATGATTGAATTGAAAGATTTAATTGTGAAATTGGATAATATTTGGTTGAAAACGAAGGTTGAAACCTTTAGGAAACAAGTAGGGTTGCAAGTTTAGATCTTTTATGAAAGTTGAGATTTTTACTTGATTCTTCGTGGCGAAAGTCATTCATGAGATTAATTTGGGTTGATTTTGATTCATGTTTGCATGCATAGCTTGTTGTGGTGAATCCTTTGCTCTAGGTTTCTTTTAATTTGATTTTTCGAAGTTTTCTCGTTACCCGGTTAGGTCGGTTACGACCACTTTCAGGTCGGGGTCGAGCGCCTGTTTGTGTGTTTTGCATTGTTTTATTTTCTTTTGTAGGATTAGTAGCTAGACATAGATTCTTCTAATTCCCGTGGACGAACCTGACCTCCCTGTACTCAGCGGGGTCTTGATTATAAATTTATTTGTTGTCAAGAAACCCTCTCAACACCGCATTCTGCACGGGATCCTCAACAGTGTAATCACTTCGGCCATAATTAAAACCATTCACCATCTGTTCCATTCGATTATCATTCCCACCATTTAATGGTGGTGCTGGATCGGAACTGCTACAACCTTCATGCTGTCTAGACTCGGCCAACAATGCAGCAAACCTTTCATCTGTCTTCCCGTGCGAAACCCAATGGTAATAGTTCGGAACAAAACCTTCCTTAACAAGGTGATAATGCACATCATCTACAGATTTCATTTTCTTATTCTTGCACCTCCGACACGGACACCTTAATTCGGATGAGTTATAGGACGACATAGATTTGCATAATTCCATAAATTGCTCTACGCCAGCTAAAAAATCGTTGTTCAAAAAACCATCTATATTACGCACATACATCCACTCACGCATTTTTTCCTTCCTGCATTTCAAAATAAGAGTACATTTAAATTAATTCAACTGCATTTAGCGACCATATGGACGCTAATTAGCGACCATATGGTCGCTGATATGAATTTAGCGACCATGTGGTCGCTAATTAGCGTCCATATGGTCGCCAGCTTCAGAACAGTAGAGCAGACATTTACAACATAACCAATTGCTATTTGCGGTAAAATTCTGTAACACAATCTCTTATAAATATATAAATGAAAGCTTTCTACCGTCAATATTTATCTAAAACAATATAATGACGGAATAAAAATTTAGGAATAAGATTTAAATACATACCTTTAGTGAGGATGTCGGTAAAATTTGACGGAATTTCTTCCTAGAATCAATTCACAGTTGTGGTTGATTTTTTCTCTCTTTTGTGAATACTCCGTATTTTGGAAGAGAGCGGAATGAGATTGAAGTTGTGTTGAAGCGGAATGAGAGCGCATTTTTTAGCGGAATGAGAATGCAATATATGCTGAAATGGCGGGAATTTTACCAATTACTGTTTTTAGCGACCAAGTGGTCGCCAAAAACGCGGGATATTACCCGCCAAAATAGATGTGGCACGCCAAAACATCTGACCAAGTCAGCGACCAACTGGTCGCTACAGTTTGCCACCAAGTGGTCGCTAGAACGTTGGTGACCATATGGTCGTTGAATTTTGCGACCATATGGTCGCAGAGATGTGTTCTACTTGTTGCGACCATATGGTCGCAAAATTCAGCGACCATATGGTCGCAAAATTCAGCGACCATATGGTCGCTACATGTTAGCGGGAAATTAACCCGCGCACTTGTTGCGACTATAAAGGCCTAGCGACCACGTGGTCGCCCATTTTAGCGACCACGTAGTCGCGAATTTGGTTTTATTTTTTTTCTTGTTTTGATGTCCAGATTTGCGACCATTGGCGACCATATGGTCGCTATTTAGCGACCATATTCCATGGTCGCTAAAATATGGTCGCTAAATCTGCAGAATGGTGTAGTGAACTTGTCTTACAAGGAATCAACTTGATTTTCCAGCTTGAACTGCTAAGCTTTGATATCAATTGATGCGTTCCACCCTTTTGGGTGGATCGCAAGGGTGCCCGATATAGGCTAGAGGTGTCGGGATTCTTCTTCAAGGATCCAATCGACAACATAGGGTGGGATTATTGTGCGATTCAGCATAGCACCAAGGGATAGATGACAAAAAAGAGACGATTCTAGGGAGAATAGGCCAAAGCGGAAGCTAGAACAATTGGATAAAATAAAAGATAAATGTGACATCGGGCCTAAGAGAAGGAGGAACCCTCAACTTAACAATCTTAGACTTCAATTCATTTTGACGTCAACTGTGAAGTTGTAGATAATTGAATAAGTTTTCCAACGCATCTTGAGTCTCCTTGAGATTAATAATCTAGCCAAAGATATGATCGTTTTTACTGAACACTGCTCATAATATGAAGGGATCTTAAACTTCCGAAAACATATTCAATTTGATCCTTTTTCCTTGGAGGTCTTGGACGCGTCACTTGATATTCTTCAAAGCATAATTTTACATACTTCAACACAGTGGCGGAGGGAGGGGGGGGGGGGGTGCGGCCGCCCCCACCGCCGGCGGGAGGACCGGGAGTATGTAGGGTACCGCCCCCAGAGCTGAGGCGAGTGCGGGGCGGGGCGGACTGGCGATGGATAGGCGGGACAGTGGGCGGAGTGTAGACGTGGGTAGGCAAGCAGCTGAGTTCGTCGATCGGAGCTGGAGATTGAAATCGGGAATGTCGATTTGGTTATTTGGGAAAGAAAGCTTTTTTAATTAAAAATAAAATCAAGAATTTAATTGAATATTTGGTGGGCCTATGTCTAATGAATGTAATGAAATTCGGTTTAATAGTTATTGGTTTATGGGCCTTTTATTTTTTAACAACATTGGGCTTTTAATTTAAAAAATCAGAATTAACGTAGGATTAGAGATACTTGTAGAATAATGAATTCAATAATTATATACTACATCCGTTTCGTAATATAAGTCCCTTTTAACTTAAAATCTTATTTCACAATATAATTCTCTTTTTAATTATTAATACTAAAATTTGCTAAAAATAACATTTAATTAATGTAACTCTAGTTCCAATGCACTTATAAATACTAAAAAATGTCACCCATTGAGTGATATTATATGATTTAATCTCATATTAATTTTGTACATAAAAAACAAAATCTTATCAATTCTACTTTAAGCTTGTTTTAATATATGTGCAAAGTTCTAAAAATCCTCAATTCTACTTTAAGCTTGTCTTAACATATGTGCAAAGTTCTAACAACCCCTAAATTGTGAAACGGATGGAGTAGATTTTATTAAATCATATTTGTGAAATGAATAGTTATATAGTTGTATAGATATTCCTAAATATTACTTAATTTAAATTTTTTATGTTAAATTATCTTGAATTTAATCTTTATGTACTATTCATATGTCTTATATATGTTGATGTGTTAAACTAGTCTGATTATTTCTAAAGAAAATTGTTCGAGGTTCGCCCCCCCCCTTCCGAAGTTTTCTGGCTCCGCCACTGCTTCAACACCTTTTTGAGCTTGGAAGCCCGAGACTTCTTGTAAGGTCGAGGCCTCTTTTTTTCTTCTTTGGACGCCATGAATCTTTTGCCTCACACACATCCTGTTCTGCACTACTATCAGACACACCCTTCTAACTTCCACTCGAGGTAAGTTAAACACATCCTAACCTCCAAATCCTATTTATATTGTGATCTACCTGGATAGATGTTATTGTTGTATACTCATTACTAAAGCGTAACGAGAATTTGCTAAGATAAGACCTGACAAGATCCAACCGGACCTGAAGCCCGCACAACCACTAAAGATTTTATCAGCAAACAAAAAAATGTTGGGCGGAGGCGGGAGCTTCCATCTAATTGTATCTGACCCATGTGATCAGATTAGGAATGTTGATTAAAATAAGCCCTACAAAATTGATTAGGCTAGGACAAAATTCAGTTTCTTCAAATGGTGACATGGATTATTTGTATACAGACAATTTTTTTAGACGAGGGACCATCTTTAGTGATAATGGTCGGGTTCTGTGAACTAGTCATTAAAGTGCACAAATTATGTAAACTGGATTGTATCGACCTGATCGACTCAATAAAAGAAGGGATGGTGAGATTTGGTTTTCACTCAAGTAAAAGGAACGGAGACTAAGATCAAACATAAGGCCTCACAACATCCTCATACCTCATACCACTAGATCATCCTATGCATGTGGTTGATTGATTGATTAATAATTAAATACGACAATAATATAATATTTAAACAAAATTAATTTGTTATCCTCACTAAAGATTTCTAAAATGTAGTAGATAAATATATTGAAAATGAAAATATAAATAATTACAAAACTCTAGATAGTAAAGTGCAAAATATAAAAGGTCTTGCTAAATGCAAATTTAATGAACTCACATGTTCAATTAATCAAATACTATCATGGTAAAAATAATTTTACATCATATAAAGTTATGTTTACAATTAGGCCAAACATAAATAAAATAAAAATAATTTATTTTTTTCTATAAAATTTATTTATCTTCCTAAAACTACTTAATCAACGAATTTATACTTTTTTTTTTTACTATTGAAGATTGCAGAGTTGTGGATAAAAAATTGAAGTCATGCATGTGCTTATTTTATCTAAGTGAGAGGGTACGTACGTAATGCATACAGACTTTACATATTGCGTAATTTATTAGTTACATACATTTCTGGTTCATGAATCGATCACAATCATTATTAATGCTTGGAGACGGAAGCTAGTTGTTGTTGCTGCTGTTGAATCAACGCTATCATCCTGCTATAAGCTTCAATTGTCATCGGCTGCACACAAAACAAATGTTAATACGTTAATAGACAAATTTAATACATTAAGTTACATTAAATATATAATTAATTTAATCATACCTGGGGCTGACAAGCAAGGTAGGTTGAAATAGGGTCGGTGGGGACGACAGCTTGGGAGGATAAGCGGGCGTCGGGGGAGATGTCCCAAGGGCCGGCCACGGGCATGAAGGCGGCCATCGGGTTCTGACGAGCCGCCATTGGGTTCATGTTCATGTTCATGTTCATGCTCATGTCAATGGCGGGCATGCCCATGCCCATGGCGCCCATCCCCATGGGAGCGGTGGCTGCTGCGGCAGCCGCGGCCATCATGGACATGTGGAGCTGCTGTTGCATGGCCAGCTGAGGCATCATCATGGGCGGGACGCTCATCCGGCTCATCATATGCACTTGCGCTTGTAGCTGCTTTAGGTAGTCTATCACTTCGTCTAGCATCGATGCCTTGTCCGTCTGTACTTTGCCCAAATTATATTCATTCATTCAGTTCAAGTATAAATTAATTAATTAAATAAATATTATCGCTTTAATTTTGAATATTATGTGCATGATTCAAAGCGGGTAAATTTTTTGCATCAATGGGCATCTTTTCGATCTGTTATAGATGTGCTAATATCGCTTTAATTGAAACCATAAGCATGATTTTTGAAGTGCATAATTGTTTGGCATTGTATAGTTATCTGTTAAATTCCGGCGGGTCAATATGACGTGGGGGTACACATGTCGGTTCATGCGCACATGCGCGACAGGCCCAACACATAAGTCCGTGGGGTTCCATCCTAAAACCAATTGGTAATAGGAGGAGTAGCCCAAGGGTATATATGTTGGGCAAATCTTTTCATAAATCCCGATGTGGGATAGCTTTTATATCTCAACATTATCCATAGTTAAATTTAAAAAAAGATGGAAAAGGGAGAAATTTCAAAGCACGAAATAAAATTTTCATATAAAAATAATAATTATAATTGTTTTCATTTAATGATAGTGATTTTGACCTAATAATGGATGGTTAAAACTAACTTCGATCGATCTAAACGTGTACAATGGATTTCAAAGCACAAAATAAAATTTATCATTTATTTGTGGAGAAGCAATAGGTCCAGATAATAATAATTTAGTTTATAATTGAGATTTTATGTAGAGAAAATGTACAAGAATATTCCTGATATAATTTAGGGTGCTTTTATTCGAGTTTATGAACTAGTTTCAAGTTTGAATTGTTGTAATAGCCTAATAGGGACGTGCACATGTTAATGTTCAGTAGTCATTGTCATTTTGTGATGGGAGTTCTGAATAATAGGATTGGACGATTTAGGTCAATCTTATCTTATAAGGAAATCTTAATTTTTAATTTGTTCATTGTTAAAAATTTACTAATGCTTTTTATCGGCTTACGTTTTTGAAGGTTTTTATTATTTAAAGTCTATTTAAATAAGTATTTGATAAAATAAAGTTTTTTAAAAGGTAGAAATTTTAAATGATTTTTGAGGATATTTAAAAATATAAAATAGAAATCTTGATATAAATAGGTTTTGAAAGGTTTGTGAAATTTTAGCAACTATTTTTTCATTAATATTTTACCTAATATTTTTTTGGTAATTTTAAAGTAAAACCTAACTAAAAATCTTATAATAACCAAATAAATTTTAGTAGGTTTAAAAAAAGCCAACACCTATGAAAAAACTAGGTTTTTTCCTATCCAAAAACATTCTTAAATTTTTTTCCATTCTCAAAAATCTTATTTTGCCGGTTTAAAAATTTATTACCCCATAAAAAAAGTAGTTGAAGTTGGAGGATACCTTTGACGACAGAGAGAATTAAATTTGAATAATGTGTAATCTCAATAATTAATTATGGGTAAATATTTATTTTTCCTTAAAAAAAGTTAAAAAAAATTGACTTCTCTAAAAATCTAATTTCAAATTAGGATTCATATTTTTTTAATCAAACAAACCGTCTTTATAAATTTTAAACTTTGGACATATTAGTTTTTTTTTTTTTATCAGAAAGAGGCGAAAATAGCGCTTTTGGACATATTAGTTGAACCCTTAACACTTATCCCCAAGACCCCAACTAAGAGAGTGAAGAAAATGTCTACCAAAAAAAAAAGAGAGTGAAGAAAATGAAATGGCTTGCACATAAAGACAAGAAAAAAGATAGAAGAAAAGATTTGGACCCAATTTTCAAGTGGGAATGGAACATTTTTCTTTTTATCCATGTCTTTATGTGGTTGAACAAAGATGTCCCAATTCCCCACTCAACATCCTTACGCCAAGTTGTCGAGCTTGGCCCCCAATGTATGCCATTCTTTGTGGATGAGGAAATACCCCCCAAAAAAATTTCAATACAAAATATCATGAATAGTTTTCTTGACCATGACGTTCCCATTTATTCAATACACATCTTCACTAATGTATAAATCATTGAACCTAAAAAATAATGTCTTTCAACAAACTATGTATGTATAAAGTTTAGTATGTATAAATTTACATGATTTCTACTTATCTTCTGTTATTATTTATTTGAGTAAGGAAGTCTGCTATTGTTGTTTCGAATCAATTATCAACTTTGCCTATATGATTTTTTTTTTCTCCTTACATGTGATATTTTCGGTCAAGTATATCATATTTGTATTGCTTCACATCCAAGCATGTTCAACCTGTGTTCCATTAACCCAATAGAACATGATCCCCAATTTTTTTTTTTTTTTTAATAAAGCTTTAGTTTAACCCTTTCCTAGACATTGTTTCACTTGTGCACACAAAGTTATTTTGAATGGATTTTTTTTTTTGTAAACGTTTTTTTTATGAACGCGATGAAAAATTATTTTCATTTGCCTTGAAAAAGTAAAAAAGTAGAGAGAATGAACGTATTTTAAAAGCCTTAAAATATAATTTTGAAAGAGAAATTAAGTTCTTTTGACGAATAAGTGAAACAAGACCCCTAGCTAGTAAGTATCGATACTCTTCCATATTTCGATTTTCTTTTTATATTAGAACTAGTTGATGTATCGTTGCCTTGTACGGGATATTTAATAGTTGTTTGATATACTTATTGTAAATAAATATATATTTCAAGTGAATATTAATAATTATTTTCAAATAAATCAAATATAACTTAATGTTAATAACTTTATATAATTTAAGCTCCAAATACTAAATAGAATAACCAATAAGAAAATATGTTTGAAATAACTATAAGACTAAAATAAGAAAAATATGTTCGAAATAATGTTTGAGAAAGAAAATTCATTTTGTAATATTGCAATGATTTGCATTAGATATGCAAACAACTCAGTTTTCCTCTTCATGCTTCAAAGTTTTTTGGAACTGAAAATGAAAAGTTGATCTTCTATAAGTTTGTCTCCATTATCATCATATAGGATGAACTTTCAATTTAACACTTAGGAGTAAGTGGTTCATTCGACGATACATTGTAGTATAGTTCAGGCTCAAATGCAGTTTGTGGCCTAGTTAAGGTGATGACAAATAGCTAAATTGGATAGATGGATTCAACTTTAATTATCTTATTATTTTTCACATTTGTGATATTTATTTAGTGAATGAGAAGAAAAAATAACATTGAAACTATAGGGATGTACACATATATTTGAAATAGAAACAATCATTTTTACATAAAAATTAAAAATTTATTTTTATGTAATTTTTTAATATAAATTGATCCTAAAATATAATTATTTAATATATACTAATCTTACAAAGTTACGTGCATGTTAGATATTTTTTTATGAAATTATTTCATATAAATTGATCTTAAAAATATAATTATTTAATAATTACTTAAGAAAATTGATCTAAATATTATTTAAAAATACAAACTGAACTACTCATTAAGGAAATATTAGTGAATAAGAAGAAAAAGTAACCATGAAATTTTAGGGATATATATACATAGAAGAAAATACAATAAATTTATTCCTTTTATATAATATTTAATCTAAATTTATTTTAAAATACAATTAAAAAGTTACATAAATGTAAGCTAATTAAGAAAGATACAATAATGATTTTATATACATTGATCTTAAAGAATTAATAACTTTTATAAAAATATATTTTTGTAGATACTACGATTAGAAAAGGTAAGTATAATATGACAAATCACCAATAAGTAAAGTGAACTAATTAAATAGTATTTGAAAATTATAATGTGGTAGAATTAAGTAATATTTGAAGATTTAGATGGCAAATTAGTAAATGTAAAAATTAATTTTCTTAGGTGGCATAGTTAAATGATTGACACATAGGATTGAGTTATTCAACTTTAGTTATAGTATATCGATTGATTGATTATTTAGAATTCTCACTTTTTCGGACTAATAAACTTGTTCTCATAACTATTGCATTAATTTTGACAAGTTTTTAAGGAAAAAAGTAATCAAATCAAATTTTTTTGAATTTTTTCTAATAAACTAATGAATGAAAAGTTAAGGTCCATAAAAAAACAAGTTTTAATAACAATTCTTATAATTCCTAATTGATTGATTGTTTAAGAGATCTAAAATCATATATAAAGTTGATCAAAATTCAAATCATCTAAAAAGTTGATCAAAATCCAAATGCTAAAACAATGCTTATTTCTAGAGCTGTCAAAAGCTGACCGAACCCGCTAACCCGACCCGAACCACCAGATAATTTTAGGGTCAAGACCCGAAAATTTGAACCCGAAACCTGAAACCAACCGAACCCGAAACCCGTTGTGTTGAAACCCGAAACCCATGGGCTGACTGATTTAGTATGGAATTTTTAAAATTTATTTTTAAAATTATAATATATTTTATTATTAAAATAAATCAAAATAAAATATTATAATTAACTAAAATTATTTGATTATAAATTGATTTTTATAATCATAAAAAGGGACATTTTTGACCCGTTGGTCAACTCGAACCGACCGAAAACCAGTTACAACCCGACCCGATTGACCCGTGACCCATAACGAAACCGAACCCGATTCAACCCGAACCCGAAATAACCGAACCCGAACCTGCCCGACCCGACCCGATTGACAAGTCTACTTATTTCACATCGAAGGTAGTAATTAATTATATGCGAAGTAGTTTGTTCGAGTGGCCGGGTTGAGGAGACTTAGGTATTGAAACAAGTAGAATTTCCTGGGGTCGATATTAAGTAGGTGACCTGTCGGATTTTAACCAATTTTACACACACACACACATATAAGATTGAGATCTACCTTCAACCCAAAAGCTTAAGTCAATGGATATGAGTTCATCTTACTTATATACTACTATTTTTATTATGTTTTTTTCAATGTGGGAGGACTACTCACTTTTATTCTCAACACGCTCCTTCAAGCGTAACTGCCTAACTAGCCTAGACCAATAAACACTTGAAGACGAGTCTCACATCTCATTTTCTTTTATAGCTAGTCCAAGATCGATGAGGAACTTCTCATTCTCTTTTGTATCTAGTCTAAGATCAATGAGGAACTTCTCATTCTCTTATATCTAACCTGAAGCTAGGAGAAACAGACTCAAGGTTGAACTTTCTTTGATATTATGTAAAATTTTTGGAGGTCGATATTAAAAGGGTGATATGTCGGGTTTTAATTAACCGTTTTTACATATAAGATCAGATCACGACCAACCTTTCGACCCGAAAACTTCAGCCAAAAAGTAAGAGTTTTATCTTACTTTATATGCTAATAATACTAGTATTTTTTTATAAATTTTCCAATGTAAAAAGATTGCCCACTTTTAATTCCCAAGTCCCAACAAAACCCCCTCCCACAACCACTATGCCTAAGGAGTATTTTAGAAAATTGCCTACAAATATAAAAAAATTATATGAATATTCTAAATGAATTTTTATTTTCAACCAGCTACATAACCATACCTAAATTAAGTGTTTACAGATTTAAAAACCACCTATAAATCAAGTTTAACACGTACAAGACCCCCAAAAATCATGAGACATCCCTTTTCAAATCCAATTTAGAGGGTCAACGTATATGGAATATACGTACGTTCGTTTACTTTCCATGGCCTTTAAATCTTATTAAATCGATTACCACAGATGATTATAAAGTTCATATCAATGAAATTGTGTAGGTAGCTAGGTAGATATAGAATAAGTGAGGCAAACATATATGCAAAATGATTATACGTACTTGACTACAAATGTGCGAGAATTCATACCTTATTTGAATTAGGGACCAACTTTTGCAACATCTTCATCTTTTGATTGATCTTGTCTCTTCTTTTCTGGGGAAACATACACGTTTGTAGCATCATAAACGTGGTAATAATAATAATTGCAAGGGCACGAGAATACGAGATCATGTCATAATTAAACTAGTCATGGATTATTATTCTAGTAAAATCGATCACATATATAATTCAGAATTTGAATATACGTATATGGTAAGAGATGGAAATAAATACACGCTCAGATTGGTTATGAATAGCAGCAGCCCTGCTTCTCCTGGTTGAAGATGATGATTTTGTATTCCGTTTCCTCTCCTCCTCATTATTCTCTGTCTCTCTCTTTTGAATTTCACAATTCACAAAACAAACAAACCAAAAAGAAGAATCAATGATCTTCTTTTTATTGCAGGGACAGTAATTATTATTTAATAATTACTGTAATATTTTTCTAAAAAACAATAAAAATAAAGAGCAAGCACAGCCAGCGTACCTGTGGCCTACTATGGCAAACAGAGTCGTGGTCATCATTAATGGTGGTTCCCGGGCGGCCGGAACTACTCAATGTGTTGGCCCCCGAGCCAAACGAGGTGGATGTGAGTCCGAATCCACCAAGCTCCTTCTCACACGTGTCCACCGTGGGCACGTGCCAGCTGTCGCCTCCCCCCACGGTCCCACTCCTGCTGAGGCTGAGGCTGGCGTTGACGCTCACGCTCACGCTCTGCTCCCCCTTGTTCCACTCCCCCGCCACCGGCACACGTGGCGCCACCTGCATCCTCGGCTTCTTCAGCACCGATCCCTCCTCCCCATCCCTCGTTGCCTCGCACGTGGCCGCTCCGCTGCACGAGTCCACGGCCGTCTCGCACGGCACCAGCGCGTCCTTGGTCACCGTCGCTGCCGCCCCGCCGCCGAAGCACGGGACGAGGTCTGCGTTGTTATTAGATCCTGGAGGAGGAGGAGAAGGAGGCGCTGACGCCGGCTTCTGAGTGGCCAGGTTGACAATGGACTCGAGCGTGCCGGCGCCGGCGCGTGGCCTAGTCTCCCAGGCGGCGTACTTGTTGAGGCTGGGCTTGCTGGAGACGCGGCGGAGGCCGAGTCCGTGCATGGATAGCTGGCCGTTTTCCCAGGTGAGCTCGGCCATTTCGTAGTCGAGCATGGGGACGTCGGGGCCGGAGGAGGTGGAGGTGGTGGAGTGGGGGCGGGGGGCGTCGAATCGGGTCGGGACGGTGTCGTCCAGCTCCCAATTAGGAACGCACTGACTCATTTTGCCTTTTTGGATCGGAGATAGCTAGACAGCTACTTAGTTTGATTCATATTGGGTGTTATAAGGCTAGACAGAATATAGAAGAGTACGTGAATTGGAATAATTAATTAAGGAGCTAGAGGAGGATTGATATCGGGTGGTGGTATATATCATCTATGGTTTGGTGAAGTGTTACTTGGAAGAACAAGGTCCATGTGATTTGGTGGGGAGAGGAATTTAGTATTTAGTAATTACTACTGTAGTATAGAGGGGGTTTCAATTCACCTAGTAGCGGGGCTTAATTTGCTAGCTAGATATGAGCTATACGCGTACTCGATCATGATATATACGTTTCATATGGAGCAGAACAAATAATTCATGTGGGATAGATATATATGTACGTGTATCTTGCATTAAATAGCATCGACAGAGAGAATCAACAAAGGAGTGGCTTACATGTTATCAAGCGTACGTGGAAGATATGTAAAATGGAGGGGACTCTCTACAAAACCAAAACGATATTGTGGGACTTGTTGACTAGTACTACTACACATAGCACACCACACCAGCAGTGTCCGGTAGGGACGCTTTTAATTGTACTGTAGTAAACACAAGATATATGGAGGAGGTGTTTGTAAAGGACTATGGATGGGTGTTGTTTTTGGGTCTCCTCTCTATTCTCTGATTGAGCCGGTGTTGATGAGGGTCATATCAAAAAGGTTGTACAGCAAAATGCGTTGGTCAACCACTTTTGTACAGTAATGAAATTTAATGCAAATATTTTTAACAGTAACCTGCATTTCATAAACTTTCGACACATCTCTAAATCAGATAGTAGTGGATACACTTTCTGATTCCGATTAGGGTCGATCAGCAAGGGTGCTCGATTTAGGTTAGAGCGGCCTGGATCTTCTCCGTAGGATAACCAAGATAAATACAAACCATCAAAAGATGGCTTGCAGGTCTCTTATGCTCACGTGGGACAAGACAAGGACAAGGACAAGAACAAGGGCGTTGGGAAAGAATTTAGAAGGGTTGACGTCGGGCTAAGGAAGGTCGTGGCCCACATCATAGGGACGATGTGATGAGGGGACTTTAGGGTGAGTCTCGATAAGCTAAAGAAGAGAGGCACACTCGAACCGTATGAGCTCTAATACCAATTGACACATTCGAACACCTAGATCGGGCATCCTTGTGGATCGACCCTAGTCGGAACGCATTACTTCCATATATTTAAAACTCAAAAACGATCAATGCAGTTGTTCTTTTGACACATCTCCCTTACAAAATGGCAGTCAATTGTTTCATCCTTTCGTGAAATACTAGATTAGTGGTTAGATGATGTGTTGCACTGAAGATAGCTATCCCAAATCGGGAAATTGATGAAAAAATTACCTATAGAGTGTTAAGTTCAAATAAAACGACTTATCATAGTTTTATATGACTGTATTCATATTTTTGAGTTGCATATTCATAATTTTATATGACTATATGAATAAAATCCCTAGGAAATCTGGATGACTACTGAGCACGTTAAATTTTTTCCAACTTACATTGATATTGTTAAAAAAATTCATTGCTTAATGGCACCCAAAGACTCCAATCCACCAGAGCTTCATGTAAGAATTGGTTACATATTTTTTAAAGATGGGATGATTTAGATTCTTAAAAAGACAGCATAATAGTACAAAACAAATCTCGTATATATAATATAAAGCTGCCTGTACATGCAATTCAATACAATGCATCCCTGATATCGGTGCAGAGTGAAGAGCAAGTCTGAAGCTTGTGATCCTAAAAAAAGTATACATTCGGTGACTAGAATTGGACACCGAAAACGACGTTGCTCTTCTGATACGAGCACACCAGATTCAACTCCATAAACACAAAATCAATCAACACCCAATCATCCTACGCCAGGGAAGATTCCGGAGAAATTCGGTATCCTATCAAGATGCCTCAATCCTCTCTCAGCAATCTGTCGAGTCCTGTAATCGCCATGCTGAAACGCATCCACAAGAGCAGTTCCCACCCTCTGATCAACTCCAACCTCACTCGCTATTTCATCACTTCTAAGGAATCTCTCAACCGTCCATACTGCCCTCCTCCTAAGATTCTCATTAACATTGTTTACTAAAACTTCAAGAATACACCTCAAGCCGTCCATCTCGTATATCTTCAGCACCCCCTGCTCGATATTAACCTCGTCTTCCAACAGCGTCGACAAAGCCGCAAGTGAAGCCTCAACAGCGCTTTCATTAGGATTATCAAGAAGTGATATAAGCTGCTCAACCGCCTGTCCATCCAGCAGACAGAAGGTTTCTCTCAAAGAGCATATCCCTGGGTGAACCGGGCATAGTCCCGTCACGTCAGGGGGCTTGCTCATGCATAAGAAGACAGACTCAAAGCAACCCGGCACTGGCACAACGGGCTTATGCGAAAGCTTCTTTGAATGACGAGAAAGGTTCTCCAGAGCCCAGGCGGAGACGATCTGCACGTTTTCCAGCCCGTTTGAGGGGAGCAAATCCACAAACAGAGGGGCGACGTTGTGTTGTATGCAAAGTGCAACGGCCTCTGGCTCTTCTGTTAAAGCATACGTGACCCTTGCAAGAACACGAACTAGACCTTCTTGATATAGTGTTGTGTAGCGGTTTCCCATCACCTCTCCTTGTCGGATGCTCTTTATCCTGGATATGATGTGAGGAAAAGCGCCTTCATCTAGCATCTGACGGGTGAGGATGGCATCTCTTTCTGGGAGATTAGCCAATAGACCAACTGCTTCTGCCTGCTCTTCAGTTATTCCAGTGTTTTCCAATATGATCTTAAGAAGGCTTTGTAGCTCACCGGTTGTTCCATGCAGTGCATCAGCTAGTTCTTGGCTCATGTGTGGAGAGACCCGGTGGAGAAGTTTTATACAAGCTAACCGTAAATCTCTATCTCTTTCAGGGGCCTCGACAAACTGAACTAAACTGATGGTAGCTCCAAGACTTTTAATGGCAGCAACAACCTTAAGAGCGGTTGCCGGAGAGCTAGTTAGTCCAGCTAAGACTTGGAGGAGTTTGCACTCGATTGCTGGTCCTGTGTTACTGATAAGCTGAAGGAAGCTGTGAATGATTTCTTCAGATACCAGGGTTTGGTTTCCAGTGGCTACTATGATAGAATCGAAGTCACAGCCTGAGTTTACAAGATTAGAGAGGATTGTTGCCGAAACTTCTTTCAGACGCATAGGAAGATGTTTTGCTCCAACAGCAAAGAGGTCCTTCACTAGTGGAGGAAGGATTCCAGTTTCTATCAAGATCTTTGCACTCATCTCACAAGTTGAGATCTGATTCAGTGCTTTCAAGGCAGCTTCTCTTGATGGCATGTGACCACTTTTCATGAGATTTATGAGCGACGAACCCACTGTTCTAGCAACCTGAACTTTTACATCATGATTTAAGGCCACGTCCCCAAGGAATTCCGCCACGGATATTTTGGTCTCAGATGGACCTGAAAATTTTAGTGGCAGTCGAAGTTAATAAGTACGTAGCTATAAGCAAAGGACATGCCTATTTAAGATGCTTTCCGATGTCCTTTATTAGATACGATCACGAGTGCATGGTCCATAAAAGCAAATACGAATTGGTATTTCAGTTTTATGAAACTCAAAGAAAGTTGTTGATAATAAGGCTGGTTTATATAAGAAACATTTATTGTCAGGACTACAAAGAGATAATTTGGGCAAATAACACTGAATCAGCTCATGCTGTTACAAATATTACCACACCTCTGAAGAAACTAGTGATGGTTTCATTCTTTGGAAACTGGAGTCGCAAATTGATGAGCTTTCAAACCAAAAAATTACTGCTTTGCACTGATATTTCAGAATCCTGAACCCCGATATTTTGGTATACCGGAAAACAGGTCAAGCTAAGCACCCAAATAAGCCAGCAAAGCTGGAAAATATGTTCAGTAGTCCAAAGTAAGAGAACCTCAAATCACTTGGGCAGTGGGCTGAATTTTTTGTCTATCAGTCTCTGTAATATACTCATAGATGAGCTAATATGTTCAGTTTGTGAAGCCACAAGAGTGGACAAAGGACTTTAAGCTGAACAGAGTCAAATGTTCACGTTCAAGCCAAATACAAAACATATAATCTTCTTCACACTCTATATATACAACCCTTATGTAGAGGTTGGGGAGATCGATTTTATGCCTTCTCTGTGGTGAGCACAAATGACTAAAAAGTATGAACTATAAAATCTATAAGATCCACTAGATAGCATTCCTACTGTGCAGTATACAATATTTGTTCAGAATTTTTTTTTTAATATAAGTCTTTAATTTAAGCTATATCATTATAAAAATCTAGTCATTTTCAAGGTAAAGGGCTTGAGAAGGGATTGCATGCTAGACGAGAGAGAAAGAGAAGATGAAAAGAAAGGAGAGACACACCTTCGAGAAGTAGTGTAAGAAGAGGCTGCAGTCTACCATATCCAGCCATTTGGCGCACATTATTTAAACATTTTGTTAGATTGTCTAGTGTTTTATCAGCCTTCTCAACAATAACAGGGTTTTCAGACTTGCTGCTTGTCATTCCAACTAGGATCAGAATAGCTCCATTGATTGAGCCAATTTTTTCACAAAGTGTTTCTGATTTGGAGAGTTCATAAAGCAAAGCAGCAGCTTCCTGCTTCTCTCTTTGTTGCCCACCGGATAAAAGTTTAACAATTGTGCGTACAGTGTCTCCTTCTGCTACAATGTCCTACATGCAAATAGTGTTACGCATGGCAAAAGCAGTAGAATCTAAGTTAAAAGTGAAGCAAAGGGTTTCACAACAAAATCACCTTGCTCTCTGAATTTTCCTCTGTTACAACTCGAAGGGTTTCTAGAGCTTTACACCGAACCAGCTGACTGATATTCTTCAACAGCTCAACAATTGCATGTATCAGCTCTGGTTTATGGGCAACATCCTTATTCAATTGGCTTCTTTTGCAAATATACTGGATGAATCTCAAAGCATGCAGGATATCCTTCTCAGAAGTTCCTGCAAATAATGACTTCCGTGCCATATCAAGCTCTACAGCCTCATTCCTGGCCGTCCACTCCTTAATGGCTTCGCGTAGGGCTATGCTAGGATTCAAATCCATGCTTATTAGTTCCTTTTTTGTGACGGGGCAAGTTGGCTCGTTTCCTTTCTCAATGCATTCCTTAAACCATTTCTCAATTGCTTCCCTCTCAACAGTTACACCACTTTCTATGGTAACAGGATCATGCATCACTTTATTTGTTAAAGGGCAGAGAAACGCAGCATAGATGGGCTCTATGCGTCTCTCCAATTTATAGCTGTCATACGATAGGCTACCAGAATCGCTACTACTGCTCCAGCTCTCAGCCATTACATTCAAAGCACCTAAAACAAGTTACGCGAAGATAAGCAACATTTCCCAATCATTTCGAGGACTATAAGTACAATGTAAGCATGTAATCTAAGGGATAAAATTTATGCCCCTTTGTAAACATGAGAGCATCAAACAAGCTTTCCTCCAGCCAGAACAAAAGAAAATATCCGTTCAACCGCCAAATGAACAAACCAATCAGTTTTTCCAAGACATGTAATTCCCAAGCTTCCTTAACTCAATCTTGTGTATCTTCTCTTAGAAGTTAGAAATACACACACCTAAACATGGAAATACATAGATATAGCCTAAAACAACATAATCATTTAAGCTTCGACTTGGTAAATCTTGAAGTACTCCACCAATATCATTGGAAAACAATTGAGATGGTATGAAAACACACAAAACTCAATTAACGGTTAGGCAAAGTGGGGCTAGCACACAAGTTAAACGCATGGACAATTGCATTTGCATTCAAATTTGCACATTGTGAGAAGAAGAGATTCTTCCGCCTGTACAATACTAGCATAATTAGTTTACTACTAAGCTGAAAAAGATGCCAATCGTTAACATAGTGTAGCCATAAGAAGACAAAAACAACACCCGGTAGTTCGCCATGTTCATAAATGTTAGAGCTTTCTATCAATTCATCCAATAGTTTTAGCACTTATCATGCAATTTTCTCAATCTATTGTTGGATGATAACGGCTGTAAGGAAAATTACCAAAATCCGGAGACATCTCGAAGCAACAAAACAAATCAAGCTATCGTAAGTAAGCAGAGATATTAAATTGGGAAGAAGCAGACCTGAATGAGGACAAAAAACCTAACTGCATTAGACACAGAGGGAAGTGCCGATGAAGGTCAGAAAGCTGCAACACCAGATGGCCGGCTTCTTCATCCTCATCCAAGACTTTGATTAGGATAAGGTGAGTTAGTAGAAATTGAAATAAGAGGGCTAGATTTCTACTGAGACGCAATGACTGACGGCAAAAGGGAACTCGAAGAGAATGAAAGCAAGGCTAGGGAACGAAGAAGAAAAGATTTGACTGAGGGAAGAATAGTTGTGATGGTGGGGTTCTGCCAGAACTTCATATGTGCATAGCCAATTAGACATTGTCCGCCGGCCAGGCACCAAAATTTAGTAAATTGAATATACAGGGGATTTTAATTTTGGTGCCCTCGAAATTTTAATGTCTTTATAGTTTTAATAAAGTCTTTTTCATAACCAAAAATACATATAAAGTCAAATTTCATCTAATTTTCAAAAACTCCCGTTAAAAATTTATTAAAAAAAATTAAAATTAAAAATCCATTCTTTTTCGTAAATCTCATTACATTCTTTTCCCAAACCCATAACTGCGTAAAAATAGTCTTTTTTCTTTTCAATTCCAGGCGCCATCTCTAAATAAATACCAATAGAATTGGGTTTCTTGATGTGTAGTTATTGTCGATGATTTGAGGTTTGAGAAACTGTCTTTCCCTTTAATTAGAAGAAAAAAACCAGAGCTCAAGTACAGAAAAAGTGAAATTTATTGAAAATGGGTAACATGTAATAAGATATATGATAGGTTAAAAAAATAGGGGTGGATGGATTTTTTATTTATAAATTTTTAATGGGAGTTTTTGAAAATTGGATGTAATTTGACTTTATATGTATTTTAGATTACGGGATTTTTTTTTCAAAACTACAAGGGTAGCAAAAGAAATAATTTTTTTCAGGACACCAAGAGGAAATGTCCAAACCTCGAGGGCACAAAAAGAAAAATCCTAATAAAATACTCCATCCGGTAGGTACCCACAAGTTTTTTAGGGTTCCAAGTGATACCCTAAAAAAACTTAGGGGCATATTTTGAAAAGGCCCAAAATTAATAATGTCCAAATGTGGGGTGAGAAATAGCAAGAGTAAAATATGAAACATAGATTGGTAGGATGTGCTAATTATAACAAACAAAAGCTTCAAGGATACCATTGGTCAAAAGCCAAATTGTCAAAGTGGTAGTGTTCAGCTACAAAGATCACCACTATCTCGAGATATTGTGAAAATATATGGATAACAGATGAGGGAGAAAGTAGGGAAAAAAAAGGCAATTAGTAGCAAAGTAAAATCAGGACAAAGAAAAAAGAACATGATCCATTGTTTGTGAAAAGTAAGAACATGGCCATTCATATCTGGAAGTGGAAGCAAAGATATCTAAACAAAAGTCAAGCTTTTACATTCACCTAAACAAGAACCAAGGGAGCAGAATTTCAAGAACAAAACGATAACTACAAACAATCTACCCAAAATGCTAATGCAACCAGGGAAGCACAAAATTCACACACACAAAGTAAAAAAAAAAAAAAAGATTTCCATCAGTTTTAGACCTGATATTCCCTCCCAAGTAAGCATGAAATTTGATCCAGTTACTTCGGACTTTAGGAGGTTCATCAAGGCAAAGCAAGTAGGTGATGCTTGAGGCAATATGTCGCATCGTCGATTGTATCCCTCCTAATTTCGATGCAACTTTAAAATTTTCCTCTTCTCACATATACTGTAGAAACCATATCAATCCATATGTTTGGCAATTGAGAATTGATGAGAAAAAATAGGGTGAGAAAATATGAGAAAGGAAATGATAAGAAATGATAAGAAAATAAAAGGTGAGAATGTAGGGGATTTTAATGATTTCTTTGTTTGGATAGAGGTGGGTTTTGATGAGAAAATGTGGGTAAATTTTATTTTCTTTTTTCTTATTTTAAACATGCATCTCTTGTTTTCCATCAAATTCCACCAATTTGGTGGGATTCAATTTCCCATCATTTCACTCCAAATTTTCTAATGAATTCCCATCAATTCTCACATAAAATTACAACCAAACAATAGAAAAATGATTCCCACCATTTCCCTCCCTAAAATTCCCATCAAATCCCACCCAACAAACATACCCAAGAGTTAGGAATAGGAACATCTCTTATTAAATAAGAGATATATCTCCAATAAATGTACATGTTACATTGCTACTAACTTTGATGATGCGGCTAGCACAAAACCTTTCACTGAGCCTTTTTGTTTTAAAATTATTATACCAAGAAAGTTTGAAAACCTATAAAAGTACATTCAACCAATTAATTGGTGATACTTGGTTGAAATAAGCGGTACATGCACTAAAATAGAGCTCAAGTGCACACCTTCTGGCTTCTTCGTCACATAGTTTGGCTTCCATCTCCTTGGTGGAAGGTTCACACGCATAAGGATCTGTAGTGAAAAATCGTATATTAATGGGATAAAGATCATTTCCATCAGTACAACAGAATGTATAAGCATGTATACTAATAACATAAGGCTTCCTGGACGAAGATGGTTTACTATAAAGTTTGAACACAAAGGAATCGCCATGTAGTAAAGATAACTGGCTAACTGAAAAATGCTAAAAGAAAGTAACAAACTTTGACAAACAAGTACATCAATGTATAATTATCTTGATTTATATTAACAGAATGTGAAATATAGGCATATCATTTATGTATAGAGAGGATTCCAATTACAGATATAGGGGAAAGAGCTTCACCTCACTATTTAGTGCAACGTGGCAATAAGACATTTAGCTCGGTCAATTGCCAAAAGAGTCTCAATTCTCAATAAATGTCGACAATGAAGATGGTGGTAGATCTTTAAATATCTCTGTTATGCAGCATTAAGTTTGTATGAAATCTGAAGTTTAAATAGGGTTGCTTGTGGCAGTCTAGACTTTTTCAAATATCCTTCAGAAGGTGAATCATATAGTTTGAATATTTTATGCAATTGCATCTGAAATAAATTAAAGCAAATGCCTAGCCTTAGCATTCTCCAGATATAACAATCCAGTTATTGGGACATAGTTTACCTTGGGCATTGGGATTTGTGGAGATGCTCGATTTGTAGTTTTGGAACCTCGGTTCTTTGGGCTTATGTTTCGATTTGTCGAAGTAGAGGATCCATTCATGTTGTAAAAAGAGAGAGAGAACATATCATCATGCAATGTAAATTATAATCTAAATTGCTAATTTCATGAACGGAAGAAAAAATTGCAAGGGCAAAGTTAAACTAAGTTTTAATATACCTTTTTTTGCAAGCAAAAATCTATCATGATAGAGAGAACAAACAAGATTAACTTATATTACAGTGTTATAGAAATGTGGTCTTAAACCTAAATTATATCTCAAAGAAAATAACTTGTTAAAGAGTTATAAAATATTGATATTTATAGGGTGGCCATCTTTATTGCATATATGAACCTTCTCTTCTACACTTTTGTAGTTCCAAGCACACAACAAGAGCGTAAAGTTCGATATTTACATGTATCATGACTTGATGAATTTAATTTTTCTATAAATTTAGCCACTTAAAAAGCTTGGCTAATTTTTTAAATAGCAATTACAAAAGAAGAGTAGTAATCTTTTCAACATGAAGTGCAATAAGGTCATTACCTCAATTTCCGAAATTTTAATGTCAGATTCATTTGTATCAAAGCTCTTTGGTTTTTAAGCCTAGTAATTACCCTTACTCATCCCTCAATAGCTTAGCAAATTCACATGGCCAAATGAGGAAGGTAAATTTGAATAAATATTGCATATAAAGGTCGGACATGAAGTTGAAGAAAGGAGCATGCACCTGATGGGGAGCATTTAGCTCTTTCTCGAGATCAGCCTAACACAAATCATAGACATCAAGTTCCAATGGGTAATTTACTTTCTACACAAGAATAATAAATGTCCGTCCATTAGTGCAGTACCTTATACAACGAACAGATCCTCTACACCTTCTCACAGTGAGCATTTACAATGAACTTTGGCTAGACCTCATAACATTAAAAGAGACAATCAAGGAAAAAACCTGATTAAAGGTGGTCAATTTCCAATCAAGTTGGCCTCAGTTGATTCTAGTGAAACTGTTTCTTTCGTTTCCCTTTAAAAAAGACAATCAAGGATCTTTTGACACAATAATTCCCTAGTTCAACATTTAGAGGAAAACCCTAACATCAACAAAGAATCATTTTCAGTTCAAAGTCCAGAAAATGGCTTCAAAGAAAGATCATATAACACAAATGGTATGCCTATTTTGTTGAGAAATTAAAGTGAACCGAAATAACATTAGTATGCTTGAAGGAAAATTAAACAGAAAATAACCTGTGAAATCAATAGTCTTCTAGGGACACGTTCTTTATGATTCATGGAAAAAAAATTCACAACAACACATCTATACAAGATTAGAAGAATAAAAGGTTAGATATTAAAACTAATTTTGAATCCTTGATACTACCTTGTTGCACATGTAAAGCAATTCCTCTCTTTGATCATTCTTCCATGAAAGTTCCCACCATTAGGAAGCACCAAACTAATGTACATGATATTCCCTTCTTCCACTTGCCTCTTCAGCTCACCTATCTATCAATGCATGAATTAAAAAAAACACAGACTATGTGCAAGTGCCTGATTACAAGAATTGATTAGTAAATAGCCACAAGTAAACATACCATGGCTTCAATAGGAAGACTTGTATCAATTCGGTGTTGGTAACAATGATCGATGTAATCGACATCGAGCCGCTTCAAGTTGGCTTCACAGACTGACCTCACATAAGCTAGCTTCATAACACTGTAACATCTAGAATATCAAAATTAGAGAATAAGCTTATTGTTGAAATATTATCTAAGTTCTATTGGCTTAAGTAGTACTGGTTTAACATAATTGAACTTTTTTCTGTATATTTGTTGTGTCTAGGGAGGGAAACACCATCTGTTGCTGGAATAATCAACCCTGGTTCCAATGGATTTCAATGAAGCGAACATTAAGAGCGCAAAAGGAGTCCAGAAAAGTCGAGATTAAGCACTCAATTTCACTTCCCAGAAGGTGGAAATAAAAATAGGGCAGAACCACATCACCCTAATTCATAGAATCAAATCAGAAAGACGAAAAATAGGCCATACATGTCAGTAAAATGAGGTCCACTACTAATTCCAAATTTATCGAATTCAGTATATTCAACATAGGACATGCCATGAGCCCATTTCCCATCATCATCCATCCTTTTATTAACACCTTAATTCCTTTTGTTGCAAGAGAAGTCCTTTCGCAGGATGCACACCCTATTTTCTACAAAAGGGCAAACTTACAAGTTATTTAACAAAGTCCTCTGCATTAGCTTAACCAATGAATGTTGTATCATTTTGGAACCTCGATAGTTTTTACATTACATAAGAAAAGATAATACTTTATTTATAGGCACAAATCTATATCAGTTTACACATTACAAAACTCAATCCATGGGAAACTTTTCCACAAATCACATGTAGTTTTAATAATTTTTTGTAGTAACAGACTCACCTTGCCATCATATTAGCCCCGAGAAAGTACCTCAGGTACAATGTATGTTGGAATTCCCACCGGTGATTTCGGCCTTGAATGCAGAACAAATGACTAAGCAACAGTAAGTAATTAGCAAAAATTTGTGAGGACAGTAGATTCAACACAAGGCTCATAGTTTTAGGACTGAAACCATAATGGCAAATTATCACAAGTTTGAATGAAAATCAAAATGAAGTTTTAAGGTTTCATAACTTGAAAAAATGAGGTTAAGGCTTTAGAAGCTTACATATTTCCATCCTAGGAGTTGACCGCAACAGCAACAAAAGATATCAACCACGAAATGTACACCAGATAGCATCACTCTCTCTTCGGCTGCCCCGACAAATATATTCCACTACATAAGAAACCCAAAGGATGAAACTTTACAAAAGCTTACCAACTTTCATAGTCAATACTATATTAGACTACGTTTAACAAATAACCCAAAGTATGGAGTGTAACATAGGCTTTTTCAAAGAGGTATGCTCTCCCTTGCCGACAGTTAAAGGACTAACAAGTAACAACAAACATGATAACACATTTGAGTAGAAAAATCAACACATTTGAGAGCTACAATCAACTCAAACACAAGTATTAACACATGCTCAGCTCCCCGTGAGGTTCCTTGAGATTCTAATTGCCATAGGATGTTTATAAATATACAATACTAATGGATGGTTCAATCACAACCCCCATCTACTTCAAAATTTCAAATACTTAAAAGGGAAAGCAAGGGAATGATTTCAGCAACAAAAATAAATGTGTTTCCTCTTGAAAAAGGGCTTGATTTCCTGGTGATGTAAACCAACTCCATCTGAGATAAGATCAATTTCAAATCATCGTGGCAAGCAATATATGTTCATCGATCAGTTGATACTCAATTCGACCAATAATTTGCATGATCAAAGACATTAGGAAACCAAATTCAATTGAGAGCGAGAAGTTCAAACCGTTCAGTTTTGGAGACGAATTTGTGGACTTTGACGAGGCATAGAAGATATAGCCGGCGGGGAAGAATTCTCTTTCCCGAGTCCGGCGTGCTGTCCTGATTCTCTCAGTGTGGTTCCTCCTTAGGGTTGTTTATCGGTTGAGTTAACTTGGAATTCAAGAGCCGATAACCTGAAAATTATAAATTTCAAGAGCAAAATAAGAGGATATGAGAGAATCAAGCAGGAGGTGGAGTAGGGCAATGGTGGTGGGAACTGAGAAGCAGAATGATACATTATCACCTATCTTTACATATAGCTCTGTTTTAGTTATTTCGTTATATGTGTAAACCCGGGTTATAGCTGGCTCAGCTTAATTCCCTAAAAGGCAACCGGTTTGTTCCGGTCTTTCGTAAACCGTTAAGTGATGTAACCCTTTTAAGCCCTGCGTGGCTTGTGGAGAAATTAATTCGCAATCTCGAGCTCTCTTGAAATCCAAGCTCCCATCTCATCATCCTCCAGAATAATCCTTCTTCTTCGTGATTGATCTTAGGACTTGAGATACCCTGGTCTAAGCTTTCACTAGCTTCATCGGGGATTTTATCCGGTTACTATTACATTCCACATCACTGGTATCAAAGCCAGGTTCCTCTACGACCATGGTGGATACTCGTTTTCAGGAATTGAGCAAGCAGATTGAAGAAGCGAAGTTGAGTCAAGCTCAACAACAAGCGGAGAATACAAACAAGATACTTGGCTACAATTTCTACTTGGCTAGAACAGAAGGTAACCACACCTTTCCAACACTTGTGGCTCTCTAAGCTACTTGGCTACAATTTTGTGATAGAATACAAACAAGGCAAAGACAACAAAGCAGTTGATGCCTTGTCACGAGTAAGTGGTGCACAACTTCTCCAAATCACACTCTCGAATGCTCAATAGGACCTCTACAAAATGATACAATCGGGTTGGAGCAGTGACCCTAACCTCTCCAAGCTCATTCAGGAATTAGAGGCTAACCTCACCTCCCACCCACAGTTCAGTTTTGTTGACCGAGAATTGCGGAGGAAAGGAAAATTAGTCATTGGGAATTCCAGTGACCTGAAGCTTCTAATATTATAGTGGTTACATGATTCAGCTATCGGTTTAAGTACGATCCATCAGCCTCCCCCGGACTGATCCAACCCTTGCCTATTCCTGAAGGGGTCTGGTCATCCATAAGCATGGATTTCATCGAGGGATTACCTCCATCATTTGGCAAACATACCATCATGGTTATTGTGGATCGTTTGAGTAAATACACTTACTTTCTAGCCCTCTCCCACCCTTATACAACCAGCACAGTGGCTCAACTTTTTCTGGACCAAATATTCAAGCTTCATGCCCCCCAACAAAATATCATAAGTGACCGTGATCATGTGTTTCTTAGTGAATTTTGGCAAGAGCTCTTCCATGTGACGGGAGTTGATTTGAAGTTCTCTTCTGCCTATCATCCACAAAGAGACGACCAAACCGAAGTTACAAACCGTACCCTTAAGACCTACTTAAGATGCATGTGTGCAGAAGCACCCCACACATGGAGCAAATGGCTACCTTTGGCACAATGGTGGTACAACACCACCTGCCATTCGACCATAAAGACCTCCCCGTTCGAAGTTCTTTATGGATATCCACCACCAGTCCATCTTCCTTATCTTCCCGGGGAATCTAAATCACAGCTGGTTGACAAAAGTTTCCAAAAGCGTGAAGAATTCATAGCCATGCTTAAGTTTCATATCTTGAGGGCACAAAACCGAATGAAGCAAGTGGCTAACCGGCACAGATCTCACCGTGCATTCGATATTGGCAACTGGGTGTACCTCAAACTCCAGCCATACCGCCAGCATTCGCTGAAGCAAAATCATGCTCACAAGCTTTCTCCCAAATTTTACGGCCCCTTCCAAGTGCTTGACAAAATTGGCGCTATCGCATACAAGCTGGATCTCCCTGCCTCAGCCTCGATCCACGATGTCTTTCATGTTAGCCAGCTTAAATACTGCCCCACTCCTCCAAACACACCTACTGTGCTGCCCGAGGCCATTCTTGATAGAAAGATGGGTCGTCGAGGCAATGCTGCAACCACAAAGGTGCTCATGCAATGGAAGGGCCTACGAGCTGACCAGGCTACTTGGGAGCTGTACTCTGATCTCATCTCCAAGTTCCCAGAAATCGATCCTTGAGGCCAAGGATTTTCTTAAGGGGGAAGTAGTGATACAACATCACCTATCTTTACATATAGCTCTGTTTTAGTTATTTCGTTATATGTGTAAATCCGGGTTATAGCCGGCTCAACTTAATTCCCTAAAAGGCAACCGGTTTGTTCCGGTCTTTCGTAAACCGTTAAGTGATGTAACCCTTTTAAGCCCTGCGTGGCTTGTGGAGAAATTAATTCCCAATTTAGAAAATCCTTCCAAATCTCGAGCTCTCTTAAAATCCAAGCTCCCATCTCATCATCCTCCAGAACAATCCTTCTTCTTCGTGATTGATCTCAGGACTTGAGATACCCTGGTCCAAGCTTTCACTAGCTTCATCGGGGATTTTATCCGGTTACTATTACATTCCACATCACAGAAGACGAAAGCAAGAGAGGTAGGCAATTTTGCAAAGAGAAGGAGGACCGTGGGATGAATGGGGCACGACTTTTTAGGGGTATTATCAAACGAACGGTGCGTACTTTCCCGTTACGTTTACATTTATAGTAGTATAGATATAGATATAGAAGTATAGATATATATATAGAAGTATAGATATAGATTATAGATAGATTTGAACGGAATTCACAAAAGGGGGATGGGTCGGACTTTTTTGAAAGTTCGAGGGTATAAACCAGAAACTTTCTTTTAGGGTACCACTTGAAAAAGTGAAAAACTTGAAAGTACTACATGGAATTTCTCATATTTTATTCGGTTTGTGGATGACCATTCTAAATTTTGTTGGGGTATATTTTTGGTCTCAAAATCTCAAGTTTTTTAAACATTTATCAACTTTTATTAAATGATCTAAACACAATTTCAAAAAATCCATAAAACAACTTCAAACCGATAGAGGAAGTGAATTCTTTTTCTTGACCAAATATTTTTAAGACAATGTAGTCCATTAAATTTATTGTCTTTACTCTTTTTCTCAAAATAGAGGTGTTGAAAAGCGTCATCACATGTAGGGGGTGCAAACCAGGTTAACCGAGATTCCAATTATTGAAGTTCAGTTAACCATGATTTTGGTTAGTTGAAATCATGAATCGTAACTGAATCGCGACTCTCACTTAACCGTAATTTGGTTAATCGATTTTTCGGTTCGGTATTCTCGGTTAATCGATAACTATTTATGTAATTTTACCTTAGATAATTAAAATAAAATAATAACATTTGAATAAGAAAAGGTGATCAAGCTTGACTTTTATTTTAAATATGTACTTATACCATATTGTTTCGCTTGTTATAAACAAATATTGAGAGTATATACTATAGTGTCTATTATTTTTTATCCCATCAAATTTAATAAGCGAGTTTTATATCAATAAGAAGTGGAAAAATAGTGTGTAAATTGTTAAAATTGGAGAAGAAAAGACTCAAACTAGAACAACACCTTGAAAATCCTAGAGTTTAACCACTAAATAAAGCAAAGATAACTAATATTTGAAAAAAATATTAATATATTTTAGGTTTTTCGGTTAACCTTTATTTGATAAGGTATTTTCAGTGGTCGTTAATACCTATCAAAGAAACCTTATCTTTACCAACTCATTAGAGCGGCAAGTAAGGGTCGAACCCACAAGGACTCGTGTAATTGTGTTATTACTTGTATGCCAGGTAACCAAAGGGGTTTTTTAGAATGATCATCTAAACTACTATGCAAAAATCAAAGGAAATATAAATGCAAAGGATGATTTAAATCAATAAGAGACAAGTGTGTTCAACTAGATAAATCCATCATGATGTTGCTTTATTGATCATTGATTCTCTTGATTCTCTTCTCACTTGAACAATCTATTGTGGATTATGACCCTACTAAGGATTAAAACCCGAACTTCAGATTTAGTTGATAGAGCTACCAGTCTAACAACCCTAATTAGATAACAACCTAGAAGACCTTCTAGGTTCAATTAAATAGAAACATAACGATTCAAGTTATCAATGGAAACAAACACTTAGAGCAACCAGACATTTAAGTGACTTGTGAATTTATTCCCTTCTTCAACCAACTAGTCCAACCGATACTAATTGATTAAAGTATACTCTCGATCAAATTAACTCCAACCGGTAATTAATTAGATTCAGTTATAACTAGAAATTCAATTAGGTAGCTAATCTAACAAAACCCTAGTTTAGATTCAATTAAGCACATGGAATAATTTTTATTCAAGTTTGTTGAGAATCAATCAATCCTCACAATAATATGCAAATCATAACTTCAATAACTAGTCAAACACAATAAATTTAGCAATACATAATTAAAATTAAGAAAAACTTACAAGAGGTTCAAAGTCTGCCTCTAGAAAGAGAGAAAAACCTAGCCTCCAAGTTATGATCAAAGTTATCATAAAAACAAACTAACAAAGGTTTAAATACGTCTTCCAAATAACCATCAAAAGATCTATCTTTAAGCTACACTCGGATGATATAACCAAACCCAAGAGCTCGACCCAATTATGTCTGCGTACAAACTCCGATTGCTCGGGTTGACAATTGCTCGGCCGAGCAATGTGCAACCAGCTTAATGTTCATTCAGTTTGAATTGCTCGGGTTGACAATTGCTCGGCCGCGCTTTTAGCATGCTAACCCGCACAATTGCCTCGGTTCAGCATTCAAGCGACACTTCAGAGGCTGGTTTGACCCCCTTCGAGTTGGAATTTGGACTCGGAGTAAAAATATGAATTGTAGCTCCTCGAGTTAGCTTTCCAGTGATACCAAATTCAGCTTTATCTGACCACTGTAACTCCCAAACCAAGTATTGCAAGATAGAGGTGTCGAAAGAAGTCTCCAATGCATAACCCGAAATTAAGCGTTCTTTTCACACAAGCTCTTGGGCCTTGGTTCTTGTAATCTTCACTTGAACTTCTTCAATATTCATCCATTTCCACCATAGTCCACTAAGCTCCGTCTCGTCCACGCTTGTTGGCCTAAAGATCTGCAAAACCGAGCAAAACAAGCGCAAAACCCGAATTTCCTAGAAAACCTAAAAACCTAAGAACTAGACTAAACTAAGCTAAAACCATGCAATATAAATATAAATATGCATCCTAAACTATACCTAAATGCAAGCTATCGAATTCCCCCATGCTTAACCCCTTGCTTGTCCTCAAGCAAGACATAAGTCCAAAACACACCACAAAAATGCAATCATGCATCTATCTCATAATCAAACGAGCATTTCAACATATAATCAAAACCCGACCAAGACTTCCTAACATGCATTATAACAAGCAAAAAGCAAAGATCATTCATTCATTCTAGACCTCACCAAGGTAAATTGTGTTTGCACTCAAACTCTCAAGTGTTTAAAGGTATGTGTTTCACTCAAAATCAACCATGAGAACTAGACTACCATAAGCTTGAATCAGAGTTCTAAATATCCACCCCTGGGGATTAAACACATAACAAAAATCATGAGGTCTTTTTAAGGGTTGTAATGGGGCCAAGGTAAAGACAATTTGGAAGGGATAAATTTTTGGCTTGTGGTGCTAAATCCGGGATAAAGAACTAATCCTAAATCCAAACTTCAACACACTTTACCTCATCTTACTTCTCCCAAACTTTCTTTTTCAACTCCAAACACACTTTTAAGCACTTTGCTTCTTTCTTCACTCTTTCTTTGCTTTATGAAGACTACTAACACTTAAATTGAACTTTTTTCTTTTTCTTTGCACAAACATTTCATCCTCATTTTTTTTTCACTTACACACTTAGAGTTGTTTTTCCTGTTTTCCACCTTTTTCTTCAACTTTCCCCATACTTATACCAAACTCCCACAAAACAAAAACACAACCTAAAGTCCTAAATCCCGGATGGGTCAAGTTTATTAGGCTAGGGATCATTTTGTGGAGCTAATAAAAACAGGCTTATAGCTCAAAGAAATAGGGGGTGTCAAGAACATGGATCTTGTAAGGTAGGAAAGGAAAGCAAGTAAAAGTGTCAACTTTCGTCAACCAATGCAAGTAAATCAACTAACTTTCGTTCAATCAACAAACTTACTATCTAATCTCTTCTACTTCAACTAGGATAGATTTGCTTTCGCTTTAAAATCCTAAATTGACTATTCTGATTCAAGGTTTTCTGCTTTTGCTTCAACTATGAATGAGAAATTCCCTTCAACTTTCGTTTCAAGGGTTAAGAACAAGAGAATAGATTTATGCAATAAAAACAATCAAGACATGATCATAAACAAGCATGCACAACCATTGTTGGGTTCAATCCCAACCCTAGAAGGAGAACTACTCACAAAGCATGATAATTGAAAACATCCAAATTAAATTAAAAAGAACGCTTACAACTTTGAATCTAAACAAAAATTTGTCCTCCAAGCTATCTCTACTTGTCCTCTATCTCTCCTCACGCCTCTCTATCTTCTCTCCTCCTCCCTAACTTGAATGATTGATAAGAAAACTAAAGAGAGGGCAAGTGTATTTATAGAGAAACTATTCTATCTTAAATCTATCTATAAGAAAATAAATCTTCTAATAAGATATATCCCTTCTATCTATCTAATAACATAAAAGGAAACAAGATAAAAGATCATTAATAGCACCGACTCTGTCTTCCGCTACTACACGGGTACCTCGTTAACGACCCTGTGGGCCTCGTTAACGACCCTATTCAGCACTTCGAACAGCCTAGAGTAAAACTTGTGTAGCGGATTCGTTACAACTCCGTTTGACTCGATTCTTTTTCCTGTGTTCTTGTAAAGAATTTCTCTACCTCTTTCCAAGCTCAAACTTGAACTTCAATGACTTTACTTGAGTACTTTTCTTCATCTTCTCTTCATTCTTGAGTCCTATATTCAAGTGCTTTCCTCCTTTCTGCAAAATATGCTTCAAATAGCTTCTAAAAACCTATAAACCACCACCAAAGCTTATGTACACTCCATATCTTAAGAAAATACGAAAACCTACACAAATGACTCAAAACAAAACCAAAACTAAAGAAAAAGACTCAAACACACTAAAAACACACCCTAAATTCACAACTAAAAAGGCGGACATCAAAATACCCCATACTTAGACTTGCTTGTCCTCAAGCAATCAACAAGACAAGAACCAAAACCATCAACACATATATCAAGTCAATGCCCTTATCAAAAAGCAACATCAAAGCACAAGTAGAAATAGATAGACAAGTGAATCTAACGTCATCATACATATATGAGCAACCTCAAACAAAAGCAACTAAAAATCCTGCCTCACAAGGGTAATGTGTTTCACTCAACTCTCATGTGTTTGGGCTTATAATAACAACTCTCAACTCAATCCAACATGCAAAAATCAACATAGTCATTGTTACTTATATCACCAAACTTTCCACCAGAGATGTTAAATCACATAAAATATCATCAGAAGAACTTAGGCTCAATGAAAAACTTCATAGAAGCTTCCATTCGGTCGGGTTGTAACGGGGCTTGGTAATAACGATAAGGCGTGGAAATATTTTTGGTCATGTGGTGCTAATAATATCCGGGAATCAAAGACTCCTAAAAACTCACACATCTCACCAAAACTCTCATAAAAGATACCAAACTCTCTCAAACATTATGCACTCTTTTTATTCAACCTCTTTAATATCCCAAAAAATCTTGCTTATAAACACTAAGGAAAACTTGGTTCATGCACATTTTCACTTTTCAGCTCCTTTTTTTTTCTTCCTCCCTTTTGATCTTCGTTTTTTCCATGTGGGAGGTCGGTAACGATGTCTGATTTTCATTTTTTTTTCTCTTTCTTCTTTCACTTTACTTTTCACTTCTTTTTGTAAGTGCATTCAGGGAACCAAACTCCTTTTACATAACAAACTGCAAGACTTTCATTTTACCCAACCCATATTACCCCACACTTGAACCAATACAACTCACTCAACAAAACCAACTCCAACCAATACTAAGTCCTAATCCCCGGATAGGGTCAAGCTATATTGGCTAGGGAACAATTTTGTGGAGCTATAAATAAAAGGCTTTAGGCTCAAATTGGCTTCAAAAAGAGGATAATGTAAAGGTAGGATAAAACAAAGGAAAAAAGTGGCTAAAACAAATAAGTTCTCCATCATATGATTTCACATGCAATGAACTAATATCTCATATAGGCTTCAAGAAGTAGATAACCATGCAATGACAAGAGATAATATGCATAAGGAGAGTAAATCACACAAGAAAAGAAGAGGGATTTTTGATGTTCTCCCTATAAGGCAATAAATAACTCACAAGGTAGCAATTTTTGTTGGATTTCAGTCACTTCTACCTAAGATCATATGCGCTCAATTTCATCACAAGCTAAATATCCACATAAAAACAATTTCAACATGATTCAGGCAAAGCTCTCCAAACATGCTATGGAATTACATGATCAAGCAAGTTAAAGCATATCATAGGACATCTAAGTGGAACATTAGCAATCCTAAAACAAAAAAAACACAAAAACTGACACAAAACTGAGTTCCCTTTTCCCATACCTCATACTTAAACCAAACAGTGTCCTCACTGTTTAAAACAAAGACATAAAGAGGATAAGGAAAAGGGAACTCACAAAATAAATCTAAAGCTTGTTTGAACATGGATCACTTGAGGAGTCTTGCTGAATTTTTCTTCGGTTCAGTAGAGGTCGGTACCAACCCTGTTTAGGTCGTTACCGAGCTCGCGTGCTTGTACACCGAATCTTCTTGATTTTCTTCTTAGCACTTCTTCTTCTTTTACCTGAGTCACTTTAGAAAAACTTCTATCCTACTACACTAATCTAACCTAAAAACAACTTAAAAGAAAGCTAGCAAAAAGATCTAAGAAAGCAAAAACAAAAACTAAAAGCTAAAAGCGGGTTGCCTCCCGTAAGCGCTATTTTTAACGTCGTTAGCCCGACGAACTTATCTTCACTTACCTAGGGCGGCTGCCATCCAATATCGAAGGGATCATAAGAAACCCCATACTTAAGTTGAAAAACATCATAGCTTCTCTCCAAAATATTTGGCCCTCTATCATCAATAAGTATGCTCGGTAATCCTACAACAGGGTTAGTAAATTCCGAAAACCAAGGAGGTTTTGGCTCCTTCATATGACTAATAGTAGGATATAATATAGAATAAGAAATGGAGAAGGGATCATGACCAGAATCAATCAAATCAGAATAAGAAGACTTATCTTGATTGAGCAGATAAGGGCTCGTTACCGAGGTAAAGTGGGTCGTTAACGACCCTGCTGGATCTGGAAGTGGCTCGATAACGTGCTTGTCTAGCCCGGTAACGGATATGTGATCGTCTTTCTTCATCGGGTAAAGGGTCGTTACCGGCCATGAGGGGTCAGTAGGCTCCTTGATATGCACATCCTCCTTGAATCTGTTCATGTCTGTACTCAGAGAGGGGTCATTACCGAGCCATGGTGGGTCGGTAGGCTCCTCAGTACTACAACTAGCTACTTCGCTTACGAGCGAATTGAAATGAAATTCGTCCTTCTCTTCTCTAATATCAAACGTGAGAAGTCCCTTCCTGACATCTACACGTGCTCCTGTGGTGGCTAAGAATGGTCTTCCGAGAATGATTGGTTTCTCAAACTTTGGGAGAACTATGGCCGATTCTAGCACCCTCAGTTCTGGGTGCATGTATTGCTTATCGTTTCTTGAAATAGCATCCAACGGCTCTCGTAGACGGGAACTGTGTGCTCAGTGAAGTTCAACTTCAACAACTAAGGCGTCTCGATTAGCTTGTAACGCCTCTATCTTCTTTTGGAGATCTGTTATCTGTCGTGTCGTCTCTTCTGGTGCCATGGCCATGGCTTTCATATACTGAAAGAAAAAAACAAAAACAAAAACGAAATAAAAAAAAAAGCAAAATGGGGTCTCGGAAAGGGTCGGTATCGAGGTCCCGAGGGTCGATACCAAGCCTGGAGTGATCCCGTGAAAACCGAAGCTAAAAAAGAAAGAAACAACTACCTGTCGACAGGGTCATTAATGACCCTGAAGGGGTCGGTAATGACTCGACAGTGACCTAGAAAATAAACAGAAAAAGCACAGAAAACTGGGTTGCCCAGCAGGGTCGGTACCGACCCTGGGGGGGTCGTTACCGACTCGGTCGAGTCCCGGAAAATGCAAAAAGAACAAAACTTGGCACTATTGAAATCTCCCCGGCAACGGCGCCAATTTGTTGGGAGGGTTTATTGACAACAAATAAATTTATAGTCAAGACCCCGCTGTGTATAGGGAGGTCAGGTTCGTCCGCAAGGAGATAGTCATTATCAATTTTGTAACTTATCACGCAAGCAATCAAACAATGCAAGGATTTTTAGAGAGGAAAGAGGAAATCTAAGGTAAAGGTATCACCACAACAATAATTATGCAATGCTAACGCTATGAAACATAAAGATCATGCTTTTATCACATAAAGGTGTCAACTTTCGTCAACCAAAGCAAGTAAATTAACTAACTTTTGTTCAATCAACAAACTTACTATCTAATCTCTTCTACTTCAACTAGGATAGATCCGCTTTCGCTTTAAAACCCTAAATTGACTATTCTGATTCAAGGTTTTCTGCTTTCGCTTCAACTATGAATGAGAAATTCCCTTCAACTTTCGTTTCAAGGGTTAAGAACAAGAGAATAGATTTATGTAACAAAAACAATCAAGACATGATCATAAACAATCATGCACAACCATTGTTGGGTTCAACCCCAACCCTAGAAGGAGAACTACTCACAAAGCATGATAATTGAAAACATCCAAATTAAATTAAAAAGAAAGCTTACAACTTTGAATCAAAACAAAAACTTGTCCTCCAAGCTATCTCTACTCGTCCTCTATCTCTCCTCACGCCTCTCTATCTTCTCTCCTCCTCCCTAACTTGAATGATTGATAAGAAAACTATAGAGAGGACAAGTGTATTTATAGAGAAACTATTCTATCTTAAATCTATCTATTAAGGAAATAAATCTTCTAATAAGATATATCCCTTCTATCTATCTAATAACATAAAAGAAAACAAGATAAAACATCATTAATAGCACCGACTCTGTCTTCTGCTACAACACGGGTACCTTGTTAACGACCCTGTGGGCCTCGTTAACGACCTTGTTCAACACTTCGAATAGCCTAGAGTAAAACTTTTGTAGCGGATTCGTTACATCTCTGTTTGACTCGATTCTTTTTCCTGTGTTCTTCTAACGAATTTCTCTACCTCTTTCCAAGCATAAACTTGATCTTCAACGACTTTACTTGAGTGCTTTTCTTCATCTTCTCTTCATTCTTGAGTCCTATCTTCAAGTGTTTTCCTGCTTTCTTCAAAATATGCTTCAAATAGCTTCTAAAAACCTATAAAACACCACCAAAGCTTATGTAGACTCCATATCTCAAGAAAATACGAAAACCTACACAAATGACTCAAAACAAAACACAAAAATAAAGAAAAAGACTCAAACACACTAAAAACACACCCTAAAAACACAACTAAAAAGGCGGACATCATCAAATTGCACCATTACACCTCTTCTAAATTTGCATCTCCATACCAACTCCTTTACAACAAACCTCTTAACTACACCCGACTTTGGGTTTTGAGTGCTTGAGCTACCTATATCCACCCCTACAATACTACCAAACTCTCCTACAATTCCCTCTCATGTGTATTCATCGGTTACACCTCCAAATACAAGAGTTATGTGCGTGTCTTCACTTAGCAACTAGTATGCAATATCCTTGATTTTTAAGATATTTTTTTGTTTTGAATTTTTTTTGAATTTTTTTTTGTAGTTCTATGGGCCCATTTCACTTCATCTGAAAGACATAGAATATCTTTGAATAATATTAGGGAATTATCAGAATTATTTCTACAAAAAAATCTCGAAGATTTCTCGAGTGCACTTTTAAGCACCTCGATATGAAGGCGTTTTCGGTATGTTGTCCTTCGTATCTCAAAGTTGAGTACTAAAATCTTATAATATAATTTTCATACTCAACATGATTTATAGGACCAATTCCATGAAGAAAACAATTTAATCGAGATATGAAATTCTACAGCCCAAAAACAAGCCGCGTGCGCATACCGGGTTGGACTTTCACCAAAGTCATGTGCAGAGACTCACATGTGGATACTTGGCTGAGATCGCAAGCTCAAAAATGAGCTAAACAAAGCCTTAGAGGGTCGGCCTTATCCTCCATTTTACTATAAATACCCCCATCAAGCTAAGATTCTTCTCGGACCTGAGTTAGTCGAGAGTACCACCGTTGATGTTGCTCTAATTCGTCAAAGAATGTTGACTTCTCAAAGTCAACATATAGTTCGTTGTTGGAGACAAGGCTTTCGTCAAAGTATCTCTTTCTAAGGGTGTGTTCCGTTTTGGGAAAAGAGGAAAGCTCAATCCTCGTTATATAGGTTCCTTTAAGATTCTAGAAAGGGTAGGCAAGCTGGTTTATCGCATTGCCCTAGTTCCATCAGCGCATCCAATCCATAATGTATTCCACGTGTCGCTCCTAAGACAGCATGTGCCAGATGAATCCCATGTAATCAATTATGATGACGTAGAAATCTAGTTAGATGGTACTTATGAAGAGAGGCCTCTAAAAATCGTAGAACGTCGAGTGAAATAGCTATGCAACAAAGAGGTACCCCTAGTTCGGGCACTTTGGTCAAAGGATGGTAAAGATGGTATAACATGGGAGACGGAGCAAGATATTTAGAGATGCTTTCCCGAGTTGTTGTCGTCTTAAGTAAAGTGTGAAATATCTGTAAGGGGGGTACTAGACCTTTTGTTGTCTCCTCACAATTGTGAGTGTTTGTAGCTATCCATGTACTCTAACTTTGTACTGCCATAAGTATTTCCTAGTTTCAGGGACAAAACTAATTTTTAGGGGTAATGTTGTAATAGTTGTTATTTCTAATAAAAAGATATGGTTATTTTTATTAATTTAATTTTTTTTAAATAACAAGATTATTCTTTATTATGATTTTCATAATAATAATAATAAAGTTGGTTAAAAATTCAATTTGATAACAAATAAAAATTTAGTAATTAATTATAAACAATATTTTGATTTATTATCGTTAACTTAAGTTTTAATAAAAAAATGAAGGAAATTGGATGAAGAATAAAGAGGCAAGAGGTGGGGCTCAAACCCACAACATCTTGCACTCACCAAACACCTAGGGCTATCAAAACTTGACCCGACCCGAAAAACTCGCCCGACTCCGAACCCGACCCGACCTGAGAAATCAACAAAAAGTTTTATACCCGAGACATGTTTGACCCGAACTGATTTGACCCAAATCCGAAAAAAACGAACTCGAGATTAACCAAAAATCGATTATACCCGAATGGACAAGCCTGATGCAACCCGATATCCGAAGCTACCCGACCCGAAGTCATCCGAAAATCCGAAGTTACCCGACCCGAAACCATCCGAAATTCCGAATTTACCCGACCCGAAACCATCAGAAAATTACATTATGTTTTAAAATATTAATAGTAGTGAATATTTATTATAAATATGTTTAAGTAAATGTTGCATTAAATATTTAGACCCTAGAGTAGTTAACATACAAAAAATAATCATTCGATATATGGTTTGAATCAATAACCGGCTTACTCGAAATCATATTAACCCGAAATTCGGCCAAAGTCGAAATCCGATTCACACGAAACCTAACTCACCCGAAATCCGACTAAACCCAAAACCGAACTTATCAAAAATCAAGTTGGACCGAAAACCGAATGACCCGGACGAAATTGACCCGAAACCCGACTTTGTCCGATTAATTGAGCACCCAACCCAAAATGATCCAATCCAATTTGACCCGACTTTCAAAATATCCAAATTTGACTCGAATCCGAACTTACTCGAAATTGATTTTGACCCGACCCGCCCGATTGGCACCCCTATAAACACCCAACCCTCCTTCCATTCCACTATGCTATCAAGACCATCTTGTCACTAAAGGAAATCTAATTCTTTTATTTCCTTCTTTCTTTCAAAACTTGCAAGAAGTTCCATGGCGGAATTCTAATTTGACGTAAGTCCAATTACTTCATGCTCCACCTCTCTTCTTCCCCAATTCCTCCTCCTCTTCACCTTCTTTCTCACCAATCACGCATCCCCTTCCATTACAAGCAACATGAGACATGCAACCATTCTTGAGAATTCTTCTCCTCCATGAGAGGTCAATCTTCAAAGTTGTGGATTGAGGAAGCCCTTCTCATTCAATATAAATAGAGGTGTGTTCTAGAGGAGTAGACACACCATTTCTCTATTCTTCCTCCTCCAAATTCACTCAAGTTCAAATTTAATTTTCAATTTTTATTTTTCCCTTAAAATTTTGATTTTCCCCTCAAAAAACCACAAAGACACCTTTCTTCCCCTTGTGTGGCCGACCGGAACACCGTCGGACCGCCCAACCACCGCCGATCGCCGCGTGAACCCACCGCCACCTCGCCGTAGCCTCATCGCCGCCCCTAGCCGCATGTTGTTGCACGTTGCTGTTTTGTTCTCTAGTTATGTAATTGTCGTGAAAGAAGCAGAAGAAGCAAGAAGAAAGCAGTGGTGGGCCTAAGTATTTTTGGGTATCTTTGGTTGGTTTTGGGCTGAGTAAATGAGGCCCATATATTAATTCAAATCATAAATTTTCATACTAGGAAAAAGAAGAAGCAAGCGCAACTCGCTCCGTCTTGAAATTCGTGTCATTCCACTCTCGTTTTCGTTCGGTATAAATTCCCGACTCATATTTTAACTTATATCTCTTTATAATATAATTTTGCATATATATAATATTTATTTATATAAATTGAATAATATTACATGTGGGTTTTTAAAAGGAATTTATGAAATTAAATTCATTTTGCATGTCCATCTAGTTAGTTTATAATTTTTATAAATTTATTTAAGACCTCACCTTAAAATAATAATAAAGGAATATTACTTTTTGGTTATTCTAACTATATTAATAAAATAAATAATTTAGAATAAAATATTCTAACTATATTGATTTTAATATAAATCCGTCTCTTTATATTATCTCGAATGGCTAGGTCAATCTTTCGAGTTCTCTAAGTGATCATAATTTCTGAGCCTTCGATTAAGTTCGAACGAAATTCAAGGCAATTGAAGATTCTTCTTGAAACCTTTTCGATATCTCGATTTCGTTTATCTTCTCTATGTTGCGAACAAACTTGTTTAATTTGCTTAAATAAATAAACATAGGATATATGGATTGCTAAAAATAAAGACATTTTATTATCGTTATTATTATTTGAATGCTAGAAATGAACTTAGGTCCGTTTGTTGGCACCTTGCTTGTTTCAATCAATTTTCGAGATTTGTTATGGATTTAATATAGAATTAGGGATGCGGGTTTGGCCCCGAACATCTCTCTATTACATGTCAAGTGGTACGACTTATGCCCCCTCTTCTTGCGACTTAAGGATCATGATCTATGTCCGCTCCTATTCGTTGGAGGGATGTTACACCCTAACTAGGTGTCGGAACTCCGTTCCTTAAGTGAACTCGACTCTTTCATAACCTCCAGCCCCTTATAATTCATAAATGATATGAAACGTTTTGACACGTAATAAAGATAAGTGCTAATGCACATTAATTAAATTGAATCGGGTTGGATTAGTACAACTTGGAAGACCAACTCGGCTCTCGGTTCTTTGACGATCGTCTTTTCAATTTGAATGCTTATTCGGGCTTGGCTAGGTGGGTTTGGTACTTAAGCGCCTTCGGGCCACCTCCCCAATCTGGAGCTCCGAATATGATGAGGTTGGTTGAGGTCCGAAAAGGGTGCGAGATGCTTTATAAAAGTTGTTGTGTAATTAAAACGTTCCCAACATTAATTGTACTATAAGAGGATCTATAATCTCGTAGTTCCTTCTTTTCGGATCAAAGTTATCTCTCTTCGAGTTCGACTCATTTCCGTCCTTAAGCTCCACAAAAAGATTATAACTTTCAAGTACATCTCTCCTATATCTCATTGATGAAATATTAAAATGACCAAATTACCCTTGAGAATTTCCATTCTCATTTGCTTAGTCTCCTTAGACTAATTCCGCTATTTTCCGCATTTTTGCCTAGTATTATTATTTTGTTTAAGCAAAAGTCGTACAAGATACGAGAATATATACTAGTATGGGCTAAATAAAGGGTCAATTATACAAAACCACCCCTTGTTTTCATTTATTAGCATAAACTCATCTTTTTTATAAAGCTCTTAAATAAAACCACCCCATATTGCCACTTTGCAAGGAACCACCCCTTATATAGAGCTAACATCTATGTGGCAGTGTTCATGCTCATGGGTACCTCTTTCCCTTGACGTCACTTGACACACTCGATGTCGCGCACACCTTGTCCCCCAATCAGCTTCATATCACACACGTCAAGTCACCTAGTTTACCCGACGTCGTTCATGTTATGTCATCTAGACCACCTGATGCCTCGTGTACCAATGCCCAATCAGCCCGATACCACAAACGTCAAGTCACCTAGTTTGCCCGACATCGTTCATTTTGTGCACCAATGTCGTCTAATGTCGAGCACCCTTTCCTACATGACAATGATGATGCTATAGACTTTTGGACCTATCACTCACAACGATGTGCACCTCCTTCACCAAAGTCTTGATTAAGTGCTTCACTCAGTAACGTTGCCTAATTTGAGCCTCCAACGACAACCGTGTAGACCTCCTTTCTATATCTGACCTCCCTTGCATCTTCAGGTCTTACCTTTCATGAAACTCCATTTCGTAATCAACTTTTGTTTGAGCTTCATGATCTCAACTATGCTTCTCCAAAGGGTGCCAATCAAGCAGGTGCCCTCCAATGTCTTGATGTTTTTTCCATCTTTGATAGCTTCTAAATATATTCAGCAAAATCCTCATCATTTTCTTCATCTAGCAGATCATCATCATTCTCGCTTAGAAACATATCCTAGGCTTCCTCAACCGAGTCGGATGAGTCAAGTGCTTTACTCACCGCATCGGCTTCCTCAACCATTGATGGATGAATGGAACACGAGGGTCTAGTTTCGATCAAAATACGCTTGAATGCTTTCTTAGTGGATTCCATCAGAAAAGTCTAGAAACATGAAAACCAAAAGAGATTATGTGCAACGAAAAGTAGAGAATTAGAGATGGAGAAAAAGAAATGATACACTTTGGTGTTTATAGTTATGAAGAGAGGCCTTTGAGGAGGTGGTATAGAGATAGGAGTCACCATCACAACATGTGTAGCTCTTTCACCAACCCGTTGTACTTGAACCCAAATTTCCTCGACGTTTATGTGAATGATTTTGCAATCACACAATTAGCCCTATACTTCCTTCAACTTTGTTTCTTTTTTATGCCACGCCTCACCATCCGATGGTTTCCACGCCATTGGAGCCACAACGAAGCCTCATTGGCGTTGACATATTTGATACTCTTGTGACGTCCCAAAGGGGGGGTGGGGGGATCTTTTCCTAAGAAATTGAAGCCAACAAGTCTAAAATATCTTTTTTACGATTATTAAATATAATTTTTAATTAAATAATAATATTTAATTGTAATATATGATTTGTATGTATTTTAACAATGAAATATATTATAAGTTTCAAAATAAATTTTTATAAATTCTATAAATATACTAAATCGGTCAACCCAACGAGTTTCGGGTTCTATCGGGTTCGGTTTATTTCGTGTTTCAGGTTCAAATTTTTCGGGTCTTGACCGTAAAATTATCGGGCGGTTTAGGTCAGATTTGCGAGTTAGGTCAGCTTTTGACAACTCTAATTATAATTCATTGCATTTAAACTAATTCAATTTAAAATATTAAATTTTCAAGACTTAAATGGATGGTTTCAAATTTTTTGGAAAATGGGAAAACATTTATGTCTAATGGAACCATGGTTATTAAAATCGCGATTCAAGTCGTAAAATCGTACGATTTTACGATCCAAATTCAGGTGGCGATCCGAATCGGTGTGAAAAATCGTTTTACATCAGAATCGCAATAGAATCGTATCAGAATCGTACAGAATCGTATAGAAACGTAGAATCATAAAATCGTAAGATTTTATTTGTAAAACTCAACTAGAAGGCTCAATTCTTCTAAAAATAAATAAATGGTCTAAATTAAGCTATTATAACTTTATTGATCTTGCATTTGATATGAAAAGATTTCACAAAATTATTCTATATTTTTATATTTTTAATAAAACACATTTTTTCTTACAAAATCCACTCTTATTTTTATTTATTTGTTCATATTTTAAATCCCTAACAAACCCAAACCCACTCATAATTTATTTATTTTTTATAAATTTAATTATTTTTTTTTTTCACAGAATCACTCATAAGATAAGTTATTTTTCACAAAGCACACCGACAATTTGGGATTTTTCATAATAATACTAAATTTTTACACTTAAAATACTCAAATATTCAAGTATTACAAAATATCTCTCACATATATAGATACTTTGTGAATAAAATATGGTCAATTTTAAAGTTTTATTACCTTATATTAGTGTAAGTTTTCATGAAACAACCATACCTTTTTACTTTTTTCACTTACTATCAATTTTCTTAAAAAATATTCATATTTATTTATAAAGTATAATATTACGATTCTACGATTCGATTTTACGGTCTGATCCATAAGGCCTATCATGATCCAATCCTAGAATCCTGATTTTAATAACAATGAATGGAACATCACATATTCATATCAAATATTAAAACATAAAAATAAAAATAAAAGTAAAATCCAACCAAACCGGACTTAAAAGGGTAAACACAACCAAATAAAAGGGGTAAAATAGCATCATTTTGCAAAAACCCAAACAAAACTGTAACCCAATCATCCCGCTCTTGTTTCGCCTTTCCCTACCGAAAATCCAAATCTCCTCTATTGTCGTGACTTGCGACAATGGAGAACAACGATTCCTACCGGAAGCAGCCATCGACGGCACATAGGGCCAAATAATACTCGCTTTTCGAAAAGCTCAATGAGTCGAGTTGAATCGTCATTTTCGTGCCCGTAGAGAGGCTATATTAGAGATTCTTGACGACGACGAGTTTGCAATGGAGAAAAATCGACTAGAAGACCTCTATTGCTCAACTCTTTACATGAACAACTCTTTGCGTGAAGCTCGTATTTATGGCCATGAACTTCCAATGTGGGAATCCCCATAAGGATTTCCTATAACATAGCTCCCTCCCACGTCAGCATTTCCTATAACATAGCACCCTCCCACGTTGGCACTTCATACCAAGAGGTTAGCCAAGCGTTTCGACGTCAGCATTTCCTATAACATAGCACCCTCCCACGTTGGCACTTCATACCAAGAGGTTAGCCAAGCGTTTCGACGGGTATACACCAGGGAACTGAACTGGGATTATTACAGGATATCTAAGCAAAGGAGAACCACCCCTAAAAGCTAGTCAACAGGGGTAGGAAACCTTCACTTATATAACACACATTTGAAGGCCATGAATTTCCAATGACCAATGTGGGAATCTCGGTAAGGATTTACTATAACATATTGAGACAGTCTGCGAGCGACACGCCCAAAGTACAGCGTCTGTGGCTGAAAGCATTGCAAGGGAAGGGATCATCCATCATCAATGTTATATGCCTTTGTGGAGAGCCTTATACACTTCTGAAACGAACAAGCGTAACAAAGTATAAATCCTGGCAAAGCTAAGAGATTTGATAGGTTTTCTTTGTCTTTGTGTGACATTCACTTTGTCTTTTCTGGATTAAATGCTCTTCCACGCTTTTCTTTCAGGGTTCGGGATTGCAACTTGCGTGTTTTTCTTTGTTCTGTCGCACGATTTGGAATTTGGTAATTTGGTTGTTACTTGTTAGTGTTGATAATTTTTGTTGTAGGAGCCCAGCTTTTCCAATTGAGCGACTGGAACTGATGATGATTTTTCCTTGCTTCTTCCGCTATCAGAAAAAGATGCACTCTTTGAAAAGAAAAAGGTAGTTGAATATTTGTTTGAAATAGGGAACTTTTGAGTATCTGGTGTTCTTAGATTCAAGATTTTCTGTTTTGTTTGATCTAGTGAGGTTTTTTGAGTGAAGAAACAAATTGTTTGTTTACACGCGCTTACTAGTCATATCTCTCTACCTTACTAGAAAGCTATGCAATTAGGCATATTTTGTAAAATAAATATTCACAATAGTTGAGTTCGACACTGTATAGAGAATTTTTTTTAATTGTTCTCGTATTGTTTTGTTGTAATCACATGCCTCTTCACAATCTGATACTGAACAGTCGTATGTATATGCTTATCTTGGAATTAGGGAGGGCTTTTCATTGTTTCACTCTAAAGATTGAACAAGCTCAAACATGTAAAAAAGTGGCTATCTTTTGTACCAAAGAATATAAAGAAGATTCAGATAGTTTTCTATTTTTTTTTTCTGCAGGGTAGATATGCTATATGCCTAGAAATATTTCATGTGCATGTATGGTAAACATTTAACAAGTTGACTAGAATAGACCTATACATGTTTCTTCAAGTTCAAGATGTTATGCATAGAAGGTGGACTTTCTTTGTTTACTTTTGGCTTCTCATCATCCCTTTTCACTATTAGATTGATTGGTTGTTGTTTTCTATAGAAACTGCTACTGGAGAAGGGTTTTGCCGTCAATGAACGAATATACTTTACTACTCCCTGGTTATCTGATCGGATAAATGTAACCTTAAATTTGCTGCTTCAGAGAGCTAGAATCATTCACTTGAATGAGGTAAGACAACATAGTATTTTTTTCTTTTGAACTTATTTTCAATAATCTTTATGCTAGTGGACAGTGGACCCACTTTGGATGCAAGGAAAGCGATGAATGTTATATCTTATTATCTTCATAAGTAAATGTAATGAGTATTGATTATAAAATTGCTCTCTTGGTGCAGATGGAAATATATTTTGGTGAAATTAATGTGAATCCACAACGAGAGTTTTATAGTCCTAGGAACGAATTGGAGGTCCTCAACTTTATCCTCTCTTGTATTGATGATGCCCTAAAGAACTCTATGATTAAAAAGACAGCTTTGCATGATCTACGAGCTGCAACTGTCCTTAGGATTCATGATTTTGGAGAGATGAACCAGTTGAAGACGAGACTTGTTGAGTACCCTTGTGAGAAAGAGACTAGTCTATTGTAGTGGGCTTAATGCAATGGAAGTAAATCAAAGTTGCAGATAGCTTGTACATCTTCTCTCTCTCCCACTCCCTCTCCCTCCTTGCCAGGAATTAGCGAATGAATCAATATGAGAGTTTCCACCTTTATGCAATTGATTCTGTTAAGAATAATATATCCTTTGTGGAAGCTTTTCCAACTTTATACATTTGTTCATATGTAGATATTGAAGGGGCGGGAAGAGGAGCTCTAGCAGTTGGTGACCTAAATGTTGGAGATATTGCTTTGGAGATCCCTTTGTCTATTATCATTTCAGAGGAAGTTGTCCATAATTCAGATATGGTGAAGCTCTATGCTTTTGTTGTTTAGTAACACCTTGGACCAGGCATTGTGTTTATAAATGCCTATGGAATCAGGTCTGTTAATTATTTTGATATCATTTACAAGCATTTCAACCTTCTTATTTATTTGTTTCCTTCTTTCTTTCAGTTTCATGTATTGGGACAGATAGAGGGGATTCCTGCTGAGACAATGTTGCTGTTGTGGAGCATGAGGGAGAGACATGACTCTGATTCAAAATATAAGATCTACTTTGATAACTTATTAACTGCTCAGTTTTGTTGCTTTTGTGGAAATGTTGCTGAATATCTTTAACAAATTGATAAAAGAACAAGTCTTTTTCATGAAGTTTTTTCATTTTGCTTTCTTCACATGTCTACCCACACATTACACACTATGGAAAGGTTGATCCAGAAACAAATTCTGTGAGATTTCCACTCTCAAGGCCCTCTAAGGCTGGCTAAGAATGTTTTCTAGGTTATGGGAACCTGTCAAGCTCTCACCTTCTCACGTTCAATGGTTTCTTTGTTGAATTTCCGGGGACCGAAGAACGGGTGACGTGTCCGGATTTTTACCACTTAGCATATAAAGTCGGGATCCACTCTTTTTACCTAAAAGCTTAAGCCATTGGGTTGGCTTTCCTCCTTCTTTATATGCTAGTGGATTTTTTACCCACCCACCGATGTGGGATAGGTAGTTTTTCCCAACATGCCCCCTCAAGTGGTAACTAGGCTGGCCTAGTTAGCGCTTGAATATATTTTTTTTCTGACGGGTTTGCGTTTTAAATGCTAGCCCGTTTCTCTTTTTTTACCAGGAAAACGGGACCCGGACCGAACCTACTCTGATACCATGTTGAATTTCTGGGGATCAAAGAACGGGTAACGTGTCGGGATTTACACCACTTAGCATATAAAGTCGGGATCCACCCTTTTTACCCAAAAGCTTAAGCCATTGGGTTGGGTTTCCTCCTTCAGTAGACTTTGTACCCACCCACCGATGTGGGATGTGGGATAGGTAGTTTTTCCCAACATTCTTGGCACAAGGATACAACACTTGTGATGTCATCCCATTAGGTTTGTGCTTTCCTTGTATCATTATTTTTCAAGCTCATTGGAACTCGTTCTATGATTTTTTGACTGGATATATCAAGAGATCCCAATTGTTCTCTTACTGTTCCAATAACTATGGATCATTGGGTTAGATTTCGGGGATGAAGATAGCAGTGATGCAACAGAGAATACCACACATATGGTGCGTGGTACATGGCTTTCAAAAAACCATGACATTTTCTATTATGGATTGCGACGCCATTGTTGGACTATCTATGAAGCTCTCTTAGCCCTTGTATCCGCACTATGACTCTTGTAAGCCCTTTACTTTCTCTCATTTCAGAAAGATGATTTTATCAGAAAACCTCTACTAGCCTGTGAACGAATCCTTTGGTTAGCAAGAGAGTTTTATTGATTTTGTATCTTAGGAAGATTTGGAAAATGAAATGAGAGTTGTTGAAGAGATTAGTTGCATTTTCAAGCGAATGATGGAAGGACTAGAGGAGCCTGAAAGTGATGACAGGTATGAAACTGCTCAAGCTGCATTGAGTGATGTCATCTCTTCTGGTTTAAGTTCTGATGTTGTCATTATTTTCCTTTGCATAAATAATTGCATGTAGGTAGGTAGGGGTGGCAATTGGCTAAGTGTAGTTTGTAGCTTGTAGTGATGCTTGCAAAATGCAAGTTTGGTATCCCATTTTTGACAATGTATTGCGGATTTCTTGTTCTACTTTTTCATTAGTCATCCCCACTTGCCCTCGCACATCATCAACACATGCCCAGTGTACAATCAAACACAAATTAAAATCCTTTGAACACAACTCAAAGATTTCGTACACTAGAAAACTAGAAACCCAAAATTCCATTCCACGTGGAGTTTCAAGCCCATGAAGTTATTCAAAGTTCAAACTAGTACACTCGTGTTTCACAGAATCAGAGTGGTGTACAAATCCGTTGCTTTGAAATAAACCCTGACATCATCATCTTTTACCTGTCCTGGCTTGAGATGCCAAAATCTATGGATGTGCTACTACGTACTAGTGGAAGGAAGCCTTTGCAGGAGGAGGAGGTATCTTGTGCATAGTGAAGGTTTATTAGATGCGTTAAGCGGAATTTCAGATCATATAAACATCTAATCATAGGATCTTCATGCATAATTTATAGATCAATCATTGTTAATCGGAAATATCTGTTGATGCGTGAACCGAATCTAATCGGGTAGGAACGAAAGAGATGAGAGCCCCACGTGTTGCTCCTCTAGTTGGTCCACACGAGCCCGTTCTAGATCGCCTTTGACTTCAACTGCTAGGACGAAGAACAATGGAGAGCACGAAAATGGAGAGGATAAAGCGAGAGGGAATCAATCCGTATGAGGAGAGTCAAAATCACATTTAAATATCACTACCCCAATTGTAACCTCTTCTTTCTAGATAAAGAATAATGAATTTTGGAGGAGTTACAAAACCTTTTCATTTGTAACCTTCATCCAAAAATAAAACCCCTTTTCATTCATTATTTATTTATTTCACAAATAAATCTTATCTCATTATTATTATTATTATTATTATTATTATTATTATTATTATTATTATTATTATTATTATTATTATTATATATCAAATATATATTAATAATAAAACCTTCTTTCATTTTGATCTAGTCCGTCAACTCTAAGTGCGTGACCGCATATGACCCGTTTATAATAGCCATAAGTGACTCGTTTAAACCCATTAGTCGTAGTTGGCTTCTAGCAAAGCACTATGACTCCTAAAATAATCGAATTGAATATCTCTTATTAACTGTCCTATTACAAGCTTAGTCATTGCACATTAGATTAAAGGACACAATTCCTTCAATCTCCCACTTGTCCTTAAACAAGTGTGCAATATAAGATACCATTGTCTCTTAATGTCTTATTTGACAATATGGTGACATTCATATCTAATGTCAAATGTGTTTCTTGAACTCCGAGTTTGAACTGTCAATTAAACGAATAAAAAATAATCATCCGAGCATGGCCATGCATTTTCAATTCTCGCTCTTCAAGTGGCCGAGACACCAATCATATTCAATGTATCATTGTATACACGAAGTAGGAGGACTTCTCCAGTCTTGTATGACTATGACTATGGCTCCCGCCCAACTTTTGGCAATCCCAACTACTGCCTTTATAACTCCCTTTTACGGAAAGCGTTTAACAGTGTCAAAGAAATACAAATTATCAAGAGAGACCATAACACACTCATGTCTGAGGAATCTACTAATCCTGTTTTAACTTAAAACTCTACAATCTCTTTTGGAAAGTCTTAAGGTGGGTCAGTCTTACATGTATCATCCATACACATATATGTAAGAGACTAGACATCTCCATTTCCCTATAGCCCATGAAACTTGGCGCTATCAGTCAACTTACAATATGGTTACTAATAAAATCATCTATGTCCATTTGATGATTTCGAACTATAGACTTTCAATAATTCAAAACTTCATTTCACTTAATGGGGTTTCATTCACCAAAACACTTAAGGTAATTCCATTAATTTGTTAATAATGAATTATTTGGACATATTATTTAATATCGATTAAAACAATATATAAATAAGGATAAAATATCATATATCATAAAATCATCAAGTCAAACATAAAACAAGTGTCTAACACTCTCAACATAAAATATAATACAAACCAATCTCAAATCCATTCTCCAATGTGTTTGAGACCCTTAGCCCTAGTGTGACTATCATGCTTGGGCCTAGGCATAGGCTTGGTCAATGGATCTGCAATGTTGTCATCTGTATGCACCTTACATATCTTAATGTCACCCTCAGAGACTATGCGTCGAATAAGGTGATACTTTCTCATAACATGTCTAGATTTGGAGCTCGAACTCGGTTCCTTGGCTTGAGCTATGGCACCATTGTTGTCACAATAGATGTAGATAGGCTCTGAAATGCTATGGACTACACCGAGTTCATCCAGAAACTTCCTCATCCAGACGGCCTCCTTCGCCGCTTCACTAGCGGCGATATACTCAGCCTCAATCGTAGAATCAGCTACTGTATCTTGCTTGGAGCTCTTCCAACTCACTGCTCCTCCAATAAGGATGAAGAAATATCCCAATTGAGACTCACAACCATCTCAGTCAATCTGGAAGCTAGCATCAGTATATCCTTGAATGACTAATTTGTCATCACCTCCATATACTAAGAAATCATCCTTGGTTCTTCTTAAGTACTTTAGGATGTTCTTAGCTGCACACCAGTGTGCCTCTTTTGGATTTGATTGGTATATGCTACACATTCTCAGAGCAAATGCAACATCAGGTCGTGTACATACCATGACATACATGATAAATCATATAACAGAAGCATAAGAAATCTTGCTCATCTTCTCAAGCTCGACAGGTGTTTTAGGACACTGTGTCTTGCTAAGATGTACGCCATGTTGCATGGGTAAAAACCCTTTCTTGGAATTTTGCATCTTGAATATGTCAAGAATCTTATCTATATAAGTTCCCTGACTTAATCCAAGCAATCTCTTAGATCTATCTATATAGATCTTTATTCCAAGTATGTACTCGGCCTTTCCTAAGTCTTTCATTGAGAAACATTTCTTCAGCCATTCTTTTACAGACTCTAGCATCGGAATGTCATTCCCAATAAGTAGTATGTCATCCACATACAAGTAAGAAGGCTACCTTACTCCCACTAAACTTCTTGTAAACACAAGGATCCTCTTCTCATCTAATGCAATCAAACTCTTTGATCTTCTTATGAAATCGAAAGTTCCAACTTCTGGATACTTGGTTAAGTCCATAAATGGACCTCTTAAGCTTGCATACCTTCTCAGCATCATTTGGATCTTCAAAACCTTCAGGTTGTGTCATGTACACATCCTCTTCTAAAAAACTATTTAGAAAAGCGGTTTTGACATCCATTTGCCATATTTAATAGTCATAATATGCGACAATAGCTAAGATTATCCTAATGGATCTAATCATGACAACTGGTGAAAATGTCTCGTCATAGTCGATACCATGAATCTGTCTAAAGCCTTTGGCAACTAGTCTTGCCTTGTAAACAGATGCATTTCCATCCTTGTCAGTTTTGAGTTTGAAAATCCATTTGCTTCCTATGGGTTTTAGCCCATTTGGCAAATCAATCAAGTCCCATAATTGATTTTCAAACATCGAATCCATTTCAAACCTCATGGCCTCAAGCCATTTCTTGGAGTCTGGACCCGTCACTGCTTGCTTATAGGTAGAAGGCTCACTATGTTCTAACATAAGAACATCAAGGTTTACACCAAGATGAAATCATCATAACGTCTTGGTTGTACCCTTGGCCTTCTTGATCTACGAGTGGGTTCAACCGGTTCAACAACTGGATCAAGAATAATTTGTGGACCCTCTTGTTCTGGTTCAAATACTATCAACTCTTCCTCGACATCATCTATGTCATCTTGTTGTTGAGTTTGTTGCACTTCATCTTGAACTGGTTTAATATGAATATTCCTCCCACTTGACTTATTGGAAATAAATTCTTTTTCCAAAAAGACACTATCCCTTGCAACAAACACTTTTTTGTGTAGTGGGATTGTAGAAGTAGTATACAAAAATACCTTTTGGATACATTATAAAATAGCACTTATCTGATTTAGGGGCTAGCTTCTCAGTCTGTAAACGCTTTACATAAGCTTCACATCCCCATATTTTCAGAAAAGACAATTTTGGGACCTTCCGAGTCCATAACTCATATGGAGTTTTGTCAACAGTCCTAGACGGAGTCCTGTTTAGTGTAAGTACGACGGTTGTGAGGGCATATCCCCAGAAGGATACCGGAGATCAACAAAACTCATCATTGATCAGACCATGTCTAACAAGGTCATGTTTCTCCTTTTAGACACACCATTAGTTGTGGTGTTCTTCGAGTAGACAGTTGTGTTACTATCCCACAATTTTTCAAATGATGATCAAATTCAAGGCTCAAGTACTCACCACCACGATCTGATCAAAGTGCCTTTATTTTTCTTGTCTATTTGAGTCTCTACCTCATTTTGAAATTCCTTGAACTTTTCAAAGGACTCCGATTTATGTGACATAAGGTAAACATATCCATATCTACTCATGTCATCAGTAAATATGATGAAGTATCTATAGCCACCTCTAGCTTATGTGCTCATTGGCCCACACACATCAGTATGTACAATGCCCAATAGCTCACTAGCCTTTTCATTTGTACCTTTGAAAGGTGCCCTTGTCATCTTGCCCATCAAACATGACTCACATGTTTCAATGGATTCATAATCCGTATCTATTAGAAGTCCATCTTTATGGAGCTTCTTCATGCGATTAAGACTAATGTGACCCAAGCGACAATGCCATAGGTAGGCTTCACTCAAACTATTTGATTTCTGCCTTTTTGTGTTTATATTATAAGATTTTGATTTAAGATCCAATACAAAAAGTCCATTACTCATTGGAGCACGAGCATAGAAAATATCATTCTTAAAAACGGATATATTTCCATCTTTAATGCTAAAATCAAAACCTTCAGAATGTAATAATGCAACCGAAATAAGGTTCTTTGTAATTCAAGGAACAAAATAACAATTATTCATTTCTAAGATTAAACCAGAAGGTAAAGATAAACTAAAATCTCCTACGGTAAGTGCAACAACACTTGCTCCATGATAGGCCCGCAAGTGCACGGTACTATCGAAGTAATATAAAAGATATCGAATCCAAGGGAGCATTCGTTGATCAACAATTTCACACAAACTAGTAATCTAGACCACAAACAATTGATTGGGATTTGGAATTTTTATAATTAAAACAAGATATAAAACCTGGAAAGGCTAGAAAAGGGTTTTGGTTGTTTGAATGGTGGGAGGCTAGGATTGGGTTCACCACAATGGAACTACACAATGTCAAGCAAAAATCTCTCTAAGGTTTGAAAGCAATGGTCTACCATGGTCAATTGTCCTAAAATATCTCCAATCCTCTTTCAAGACAAGGGAAAACTACTCTAATCTAGCTTAATTCCTACTTTCGTGGTAATTAATCCTAGATTAAGTGCATTAAACACAATGACAATTATAAATAACCACTAGGAAATTAGGCCTACTTTCGTGGTCCTAAAATTCCTAGCTCAATTCTTGAAGGTCCAATGTCAAATATCATCTTTCAATGCATACTCAACATCCAAAATATGAGAAAATACTAGCTAGGCATTTTCACAAACACTTGGTGTGCAAGAATTGAGTAGTAAACCAAAACTCATTAAACCAAAGAGAAATCTTCACCAATACATCACATAATCACCATTGGGCTACCCCCAATCCCAACACAAGCAACTACTCACTCATAATTGGCTAAAACATGGCATAAGAAATCAATCCAACCACCACACACATAGAAATAATGAAAGACAAGGCAAGAACTAATTTAAATGGATAAGAGACCCTTATCATTCAAATCAAGTCTTGATTCTTCATTCATCCATGGGAAATAAGTTGGGGTTGAGTTTCTCTTCCAATTCCTCCAAATACAAGATAGCTCAAGCAACCAAAAGTGGGAATTTGAATCTAGATCTAAGTTCTAAGCTAACTTAAAAACCTAATTAGAAATGTGAATCTAGAGAAATTAAAAGGTGAAATGAGAGAGAGCTAAAACCCTAGGAAGAGAGTCTAAAATGAGGCATGAGTCTTGCAAAAGTCTCTACAAAAGCTATTTATATGAGCCACCAAAAGGGAGTAGGGTTTTAGTTGCTTTCTAGAAAATGGGTTGTTTCACCGCGACCATGTTGGTCATTGCGACCCGCCCGTGGTGAAATCATAATATTAAAAGTGAAGCACCACGACCATGTTGGTCACCACAGTTTGACCACGTTGAAGACAATGAAGTGTAGATGGGTTGTTGGACGCCAATGACTTGTAAAGCTTCTTAAAGTTGATTTTTCTTCACCAAAACATTAACAAAATGTCCTTCAAATCTTGTCCAAGCTTGAGCCAAATCCAAATCGCTTCCGTTATGCTCCCAAAAGCGCTCCTACAAGACAAAAGACGACAAGAGGGCAAAGTTCCGCACAAAGCAACAAAACTCATACAAAATAGCTAATGACTATGTCATTTATGTACAAAAGTGGGGGAAATATGAGTTAAGATGTGATGAAAAATCATGTTATCAAACTCCCCCAAGCTTGAATTTTGCTTGTCCTCAAGCAAGAATGTTCTTTCAAAGATTGATATTGCAAAGGAAATATAAAGGTTGTCTCCATGCAAAGAAAATACAAACACGATTTTGTAATCTCAAATATGTGATCAATGAAATCATAGGAGATAGCAAGTGGTCATTCAAGAGATTAGGCTAGCATAAAAATTCATAGACCTCACGGAAGGAAAAATGTGATCCACTCACTCTCATGTGTTTGAAGGAAATGTTTCGCTCATTCTCAATCCAAAGAAAGTCATCTACCATAAGCTTGCATCAGTGTCTTAATTCTCTACCACTAAAAACCATGCACATTACAAAAATCAAGAGGTCTTTTATTCGGTTGTAATGGGGCCAAGGTAATGAGAAAGAGTAGGGATTATATTTGGCATTGTGGTTCTAGTCCGAGGAATATTGGGAGAATTCTATCTTGACTAAACCAATCCTTGAAATTTTCATATCTTTAACAACACACCAAATATATTACAACCTCTCTTCATTTCTTGCTTCCCTTTTTCTTTTTTTCTTTTTTTTTCACACTTTACACCATTGTTTTCTTAAGGTACAAACATTTTGATGCATGTCCTCAATTGCAAAGTAATGTGAGAAGTGTTTTTTTTTGAACCAAACACTTTACACTTTCATCATTTACATTGAATTTCCCCAAGCTTAGCTTCTAACCACACAAGCAAGTCAATATAGAATTTTCCTAATTCCTCGGAAGGACAAAGGGATGATAATTTAAGGCTCAGATTGCTTTTGTGGTGCTTAAAAAGAATAGGCTAATATAGGCTCAAAAAAAGGGGCTAAACAAAAGGGATTAAATGTAAGAGGTCGGCACGGGTAAAGTGGGCTATCAAGAAAGTTGCCTCAATCATTTTTGTGCATGCACAATAGTATAAATGTGGTCTCGAAAAATAGCTCTAAATGCAAGTTCTAGAGATGAACATTCAATGGAGAAATCACACATGAAAAGAGAGAGGACTCATGAAGTGCAAGTCCTAAGGCCTACAGAGAAACTCACAGTTTTTTTTTTCGTGAATTTAAATTTTTGCCAAATCCAAGAGATAACCACAAGCATCCCTAGTTTATTTTGTCACACATATTCAAGATTTTAAATTTTGCTTCATGATCTTTTGCAATTTTGACAACCAAAATATTTCAAAAGAAATAAGGCAAGTGATCCGTCAAAAGGCCTAAACTATATGCAATGCAAATGTCATGAACCTAAGCTAATGCAAAACTAACTAAATGCAAATGCAATGTCATGAATTTATGCACCTAACACTATAGAGATAGAAAATATGCAATCCAAGGTAATTTTCACCCCTCCCCCAAGCTTAAAATATGCATTGTCATCAATGAAAAAAAACAAAATTGAAGGGTGTGTGAAATTACCGAATCATTGTGGTGGTGGGTAGCCATACTTGAGATGCATGTTGTAGAGGGCTTAAAGTGTGGTATTCATTTGCTCCAAAAGAGCGCGTTGGGCACGTTGCTCTTCCTCAAGTCTAAGTATGGAAGGATCTACCTCTTGAATCAATTTCCAAGCAGAGCCTGGTGTGTCGTATACCAACAATGGACACCAGCCGACCATATAAAAGAAAAGAAGATGGACGGGTTAGTCTAATGAAAGACTAAGCAAGTGGAGAAACTAACTTGGTTCTTATTATTGTAACTAAACATATTGGCATCAAAATCCAAATATACTCAGATTATGATCCAACAGTTAGCAGTCTTATAAAGAATAAGAAGGAGACATGCATAATCAAGAGAGAGAACACCACCGCTTGTGGCTTCCTTTACGAAACATGAACAATTGTTGGGAACTCATATTAATCACATAACATTTTGAAAAGCCTCCATCGACTAATCAGATTGACTTAATCAACGTTTGATTAAGAATCATTCATAACCGAGAGTAAGAATGGTTATCAAATAGCCCAACCATTCGGGTATATTAATGTGCCTAACACACTTATCTTATATTACTTTCAAAACTTTTCACAAACAAGTTGACATCTTTTAATCGGCTCGAACTACTGCCGATGGAACACAATACTATTGAGGTCAGAGGGCATATTTCATCCTTGAACAACGAATAGTACGGGTCCCAATGATGGAGAGATTAGAGGGCCTGTTTCATCCATAATCCTCTACCAACACATATTAATTCGAACTACTGCCGATGGAACACAATACTATCGAGGTCAGAGGGCATATTTCATCATTGAACAACGAATAGTACGGATCCCAATGATGGAGAGATTAGAGGTTCTGTTTCATCCATAATCCTCTACCAACACATATTAATAAATGCACTTAGCTAGAGTGCATAGTCACCCCTCAAGCGTAGAGCGGGCCAATGGTCATGACCTTAGTATTAGAGGATCAATATTGATACTGCCTGATATGAGTTTTAAAGAGATGCCTCCGAGACTAAGCTCACATCCCTGAACTAAATTAATCTATATCAATGTCTCAGCTTGAGACAACTAAACCAAACAAGGTCACACACACAACGGACCTAAATCCAGTTCTAGCGCGAAACTGAATAATAACAATATGGTCATTATTTCTAACAAAACAACAACCTATCATATTTTATTAATCATACAAGTTGTTCCCAACGCAAATATTAAATGGGATTCAATTCCTCATTTAATAGCAATAATGCAAGAGAGAACCGTCCACTTGCCTTATAAGGCGTGCTCAACGCTCTTAGCAATTCCAACCGTAATCTTTATCACCCTTCTGCCAAATATAACAAAAGATTTCTCAACAAAGAGTTCATGGATACACTCCTTAGTTGTATTCTCAACTCCCACAACTTTCTAATCGATAAACGATTTGATTTCCGAATATCGATTCCTAATTAATCTTTAGCTATCAAGCTTTAAGGAGCCATCTTGGCAAAATTATAACTAATTATCCGCTTCACTTTTAAAACAATTTTCTAAACAAAAATTGTTCATTAGTAACGGTTCTTAAAGGTGACCAAATCTCGGATCAAACGGATTAACAACGAATCTCGAGTAATTATATGAAGTCCTTTACCTGCCAATCGGTCTCAAAACTTGTATTCGCTATAACTGAAGATCCTGAAGTCCGTTTCCCGAGCGGTTTGAACCTATGGGACCGTATCAACGTCAAGATTATAAAAACCATAAATTTAATTAGCAAAGCGGAACCGAAAGGTCCTTACGTTGGCTCCCCAATCAACCCGCTAATTAATTTCGATCGTAAATATCTTCACTCGAGCCCATGGCTCATTTAGCTCGATAGTGGCTCGATCCCTGAGCTCGAGGGTGGCTGGGTGATGCCCGGTGGCGGCCCTTGCGGTGGGTGGTGGTCGGAGGTGCTAGCGATCGCCGACGACGTCGTACGGCGAGGCAAAGAAGACAACCGGTGGTAAGGATTCGAATCCTTTCTTCCCGAGTCCGTTGTCGTCCCTGCTGGTTTCCTTTTGTACATGGGGGAAGAGGTGGTTGAGCAAGAACAAGAAAGGGCGGAGGAGAAGGTGGTGGACGGGCTGAGAAGATGACCGACGGTGGAGAGTTGATCGCCAAGTCTGTCGTCGTTCCAAACTCTTTCTCGCACTCCGCTCCTCTGTTTTCTCTTTACAAAATTCGAGCCCCTTTCCCCAAATTCCATCTCTCTGATTCCTTCCATATTAAGGCAAGAAAGGATAGGTTTTAAAACAAAAATCCGTCTCAGAACGGAACTCGGGTTAAAGCGGTAAAATTATGTACCTCGGATATAAAAACTTAATAAATACAAAACGACCCGTAAATTATGTAGACCAATAAAACCAATTTTCCATGATTTTATCTTGCTTCCTTCAATTTTTAAGGCTTCCGTTTCGTATTTTAAATCCTTTACAATACATAATTAAAAAGACGACTTATCCAATAAATATTCTTATTCCACTAAAAAATCCTAGAATTCACACCGATCCATAAAATCATTTCTTTGTGATTTTAGGATATCACCAAGAATTTTCTAAGTTTTAAATTCCAATAAAAATATTGGATTGAGCGTTAAAATGGACAAAGAGATTAAAAGAATATCCGAGAAAAATTCAAAAATATCCTTAAAAACCACAATTATTACACCTAAAAACAACATCGACGGTAGAAGCCCCAAAGTTGAAAGCCTAGCCATGGAATCGCGAAAGCAGCAGACCATACAACAGAGAAACAAACAAAGAATCTGGAGAGGAGAAAGGGAGGTGGAGGATGCCCAGACAGAAAGGAAGAAAGAAGGGAGAAGGAAAAGCAAGAACGAGCAAAGAGAGAGTGAAGACCTAACAAAAGTGGGGCCACCACAGGGAGATTATAAAGGAAACTGTAAACCGAGAGAGATTTACAACCATTAATAACTTCAGTAGATTTAGGATATATCCCTATCTACGGCTACTAACAATATGAGCATGTGTCTTTTTATAGTAGTAAAGATAAAGATATAGATATAGATTAGAAGTTCATTTTTTTTTATGTTAGGAGTTCAATTTTTCTATATTGTACGAGTTATATTTTCATATTCTACGAGTTTAATTTTTATTTATGACAAGTGATAAATTTTTATTTGATTTGAGTTCATTTTTCATATAATTCGATTTTCACAAAACAATAAAAAAATAAAAAAATAAAAAATAAAAAAAATAAAAAAATATTGACCATTCAATACATAATAAAGAAGTAATTCCAATAATTGAGATCAAAATCTCTTTTAAAAATTTAGTATAGGCAAACATTTTATTAAGGGCTTCAATAAATAGAATAGAGATATTGAACCCTTGAAGAATTTTGACAAAACGTCTAAGCTTTAGTTCCGTAACATCATTAGCTTTCTTAATCGGGAAAGGAAGCATTTTATACGGTCTCAGGATAGAGGGAGAATCAGATCGAGGCCCTACCGAATCGACAAGAGGGTCGACTGGTGCTGTAGAAGGATCGGTATCGACCATGTGGGGGTCGGTACTAAGCTTGAGACTAAGGCAGTGGTTTGAAGGCGAAGACTTACTTGGGTTGGGGTCGGTAACGACCCGTGGAGCCTCGGTACCGAGTGTATGAGGTTCGGTATCGACCTTGATGGGTCCGTTATCGATCCTAGCGGGGGCAGTTTCCTCTTTACCGGGTTCTTTCTTCTTGGCTTCAGCACGGTCCGGTAATGTCTTTCCGCTCCGGAGGTCTACAACTGCGATGTGTCCTCTCGGGTTCTCTTCGAGGTGGCCCGGGAGTTGTCCTTGAGGTCTTGTAACTTGTGCAACAAGGTTACCCATGTAATAACTGTGGTTTTTACGGATATTTTTGAATTTTTCTCGGATATTCTTTTAACCTTTTTGTCCGTTTTAACGCTTAATCCAATATTTTTGTTGGAGATTAAATCCTAGAAAATTCTTGGTGATATACTAAAATCACAAATAAATGATTTTATGGATCGGTGTGAATTCTAGGATTTTTCAGTGGAAAAAGAATATTTATTGGATAAGCCGTCTTTTTAATTATGTACTGGAAATAATTTAAAATGCGAAACAGAAGCCTTTAAAATTGAAGGTAGAAAGATAAAATCATGGAAAATTGGTTTTATTGGTCTACATACTTTACGGGATGTTTTCCGTTTAGTGAGTTTTTCCACCCGAAGTACACAATTTTACCGCTTTAACGCGAGTCCCGTTCCGAGACGGGTTTAGTTTTTAAACCGACCTTTCTTGCCTTAATATGGAAGGAATTTGAGAAATAGAATTTGGGGGAAAGGGGCTCGAAGATTGTAAAGGCAAAAACATAGGAGGGGAAAATTAGGACGGTGCGATGGACTCGGTGCTAGAACTCTCCACCGCCGGCGATCCTCTTTGCCCAGTGACTCGGCTAAAATCGTTGTTGTCAAGATCAAAGATAAATAACCTAAACTACTAACTAGTATAGCAAGAAAGTAAGGGGTCGAACCCAAGAGAATCGGGATTCTGATCAATCAGCAAAGAGCAAAGACAGGGGTTTTTGGAAGTTCAGGCAAACAAACAAAACAAACAAATATTATTGGGGATTTAATCAATTAGAAGAAAGCAGAGTTCATTCAATCAATTCCACCTTTTTAATCATTCGATCATTGATTCATCCACTTTTCTATTAATTCCCTAGTTAGTTCCAATCCTTATACAAGATTTCCGCTTGTCCACGGTCAAAGCGAAAGGATGATATGAACAAGAACGCTTAATTCAAATCATGCAAAGTATTAAGGATAGAAGGATATTAAATCATGCAATCAAGTTACGAGTCTCATGCATAAAATAACAATCAAAAACTCTTTCTCAATTCTAATCCACGGTCCTAGAAAAGAGTTGTTTCAAGGATAAATATGATTACACAGACAACAATCAAACCTAATCCAAACAGTAGATCTAAGTCAATCAAACAAGTTGATCAGGCTTATCAAATCAAACATAGATCATATAAATAAAAACAAGAGTTTTGATATTAACCAAGGGATAGAAAAGTTACCAGAATATCACGAATTACATAAAAAGGCTTCCTTGATCAAACAAACTCCAAAGGAAATTAGTTCTCCATAAGAGAGAAAAATACTAAAATCTGAATAATTGAAACTAGATCTAAGAGAGAATACAAAACAAAGCTCCAAAACTAGGTCTAAATAGTCTCGAACTAAGCATACCAAATAAAATAATATCGGAAATAATATAAAATAGATAGATAGAAAGATCAGTCGCCGCCTCGGAAATATGCTGGCGTGGACCTCTGCGGGCGCGGTGAACAACCTCCGCGATCGCGGACCTGATCGTGACAGAATTCCAGCGCTGTTTTCGGAAGATGTTTTGACCACCTTAGAGTTGGAATTTCGACTCGGAGTATAAATATGAATTGTAGCTATTCGAGTCATCTTTCCAATGATACCAAATTCGTCTTCATCCGATCATTGTAGCTCCCTAAATAAGCGTTACAAGAAAGTGGTGTCGAAACAACTCCAAATCAACACTTGTCTTCAAAACTCTTGCAATTCTTCAAATCGTGTCTTCGGTCTTCATATGACAATTATGCTCAAAACTAACCTAAACACACTCAAATCATACCTAAAATACAAGAGTTAGCCTATACTAAACTAGAGCTTATCAAATTCCCCCATACTTAAACCTTGCTCGTCCTCGAGTAAGCTCAAAATAAATCTAACAAGAAATCTTTTCAAGGTTTACAACATAGTACAAGGGAAGACAAAAATCACTCACCTCACCAACCCGAATCCAAAATAGAGAAATAATGAGCAAAAACATGAAAGCTCAAATCACACACCTCACATATATAAATATAGATATCAACTCTCAAACTCTAAAAAGTGTAGAGCAACCTAGGATCTACCCAACATCTAAAGTGTAATCCCCAAGCCCCAAAGTAGAATATGATCCTAAACACTCTGATTTTACCCCTCATTCTACTTAGGTGCCCTTTCGGGTTTTCACCTAATCACTCTTTCAATTTTTCTTAGTTGTGCTCACAAATACTCACATCTCTCATAAACCTCATATTACCCCAGCCTAATGCTGGTCCGGGTTACCTGCTTATTACCTGAGCCGCCCTTTCGGGTTTTCAGCTCATCCCAGGATTTTATATGCCTTTTTAATATTTTTATGGCTTTTTTATTTTTTTTAAAATTTCTCTATACAAAACATGGAATAAGGATCCCATAAAATAACGAAAAATAAACTGAAAAGCAACTAACTAGGATAGGCGTAGTGAGTACTTCCTCCCCCATACTTAAATCCTTCATTGTCCTCAATGAAGTAAAGAGAAAGGAATTAAGCATAGAAGAGGAAAATCAGAAGACTCACATACGAAAGAAGAGAAGAATGAACTCCAGGAATTATAAGCACCAATCTTAGGAACGAACTGATTTGGATGGGAACGAACCACGAACCATCGTCTTCACAATTCAGCAACCAAATCCACACCATAGGACGTCTCCAATGAGAATGAACTGAACTCCTCAAAATAATAAAAACTCTGACGACGGTAGCACCCCCATACTTGTACAATTCCAAGGAACTAGACATGGAAAGATATAGAAAAATGGATTGGTGGATGATGGTAGAATATGGAAGAACACTTTTTTTTTATTCTCTCTTCTTTTTTTTCCTGATTTATCTCGGGGGTTTCACCCGAAAACCTTTTATTTCAGGGGTTTCACCTGAAAGCCTTTTATTTATTTATTTATTTATTTATTTTTTTATTGTATCTTGTCGTCCATGCATAGTACCGCGATCGCGGTGAAGGACCTCCGCGATCGCCGAGCTGTTTACTAGTACCTATTCGCTTTTTTTCTGTGTATTTCGAGAAATAAATTCCCCAAAATATTTTTGTTCTTTCGAACCTAGTACCTGCATGTTAGTCCGACAAAACCAAAACGAAAAACTAAAACTAAAACTAAAATAAAAAAAACAAAAAAAAAGAAAAGAAAAACTTACCTCGGGTTGCCTCCCGAGCATCGCCTTTGTTTAACGTCGTATGGCCCGACGTCAACCTATTATCTCAAGACTCGAACATCGTCAAAGCCCTAAGAAGTCTATCAAAAACCTGCGAACAATTATCATGCAAGCAAATATAGCACAATGATAACTTGAAACCGAATAATATAGCTTTCAAACACCGTTTCGGTATATCAAACCCACTAGAGAAATCAGGATTAGCAGGTTTAGGATAGAACCAGTTGAAAGGATGAGTTAGTTTTTCAAAATTTATGATTTTTATCTCAATACTACCACCCTTAAAATTTAAGAAATCACTAGGTAAACTATCATGCTCAAGACCTTTTGCAGAAATATCAGGCAAACAGATATCAATAGAAAGTAAGGAAGAAGAGGAAAGGATACAGGGATCATGATCGATCATAACGAAGGGCTCCACGGCAGGAGACATAGACATCTCCTCAGGTGGAATGGAAATCTCCATATCATCATCTAGCTCCTTCTTCGAATCATCAGGCTCATCGTCATCACTCCAGGAGCTATCAAACTTAAGGAAATATTCCTTCTCCGTCATTACATTACTATGATCATCCATCTCTTCATCCAATGAAGGGTCTCTGAGTGCCTCTGGAGAGGATGGAACTGGCTCTTCAGGGAGATCTATTGGTTCTTCAAGATTTTCCGTGTTGATGGCCAACACCTCCTCTAATTTTCTTTGTTAAGCAATTTGGTTCTCCAATTTCTGCATCTCGATCTCTTTGGCTCGGAGCATACAAAAGAAATTCCATCGGTCAATGGGTTTCCAAAGGACGTATTTTGCATCGCTCTCGCGGTACATCCTTAGTTGGGACTCAAGAGTCATCCCCATAAAGATGTGATAGCAAGCATCATCAAGCCCTATGTGTAATCCCCAATTAGAGAGATCATGCAAGATTTCCTGGCACCTAGTGAAGTACTCATGAAAGGGTTCATCCTGCAACTGAACAAGACTAAACGCAGACATTAGTATACACAATTGTAGACCGTAAGATAGGTCTACACAGATTCGGGGATTCTGGACGAACCGATCCGCGGGCGCGGTTTGAAACCGAGGCCGCGGATCGTCAGAAACGTCGATTAAACGGAAATTTAAAAACCGAGTCCCCGGCAACGGCGCCAAAATTTGACTCGGCTAAAATCGTTGTTGCCAAGATCAAAGATAAATAACCCTAAACTACTAACTAGTATATCAAGCAAGCAAGGGGTCGAACCCAAGAGAATCGGGATTCTGATCAATCAGCAAAGAGCAAAGACAGGGTTTTTTGGAAGTTCAAGCAAACAAACAAAACAAACAAATATTATTGGGGATTTAATCAATTGGAAGAAAGCAGAGTTCATTCAATCAATTCCACTTTTTTAATCATTTGATCATTGATTCGTCCACTTTTCTATTAATTTCCTAGTTAATTCCAATCCTTATAAAAGATTTCCGCTTGTCCACGGTCAAAGCGAAAGGATGATATGAACAACAACGCTTAATTCAAATCATGCAAAGTATTAAGGTTAGAAGGATATTAAATCATGCAATCAAGCTACGAGTCTCATGCATAAAATAACAATCAAAAACTCTTTCTCAAATCTAGTCCACGGTCCTAGAAAAGAGTTGTTTCAAGGATAAATAAGATTGCACAGACAACAATCAAACTTAATCCAAACAGTAGATCTAAGTCAATCAAACAAGTTGATCAGGCTTATCAAATCAAACATAGATCATATAAATAAAAACAAGAGTTTTGATATTAACCAAGGGATAGAAAAGTTACCAGAATATCACGAATTACATAAAAAGGCTTCCTTGATCAAACAAACTCCAAAGGAAATTAGTTCTCCATAAGAGAGAAAAATACTAAAATCTGAATAATTGAAAACTAGATCTAAGAGAGAATACAAAACAAAGCTCCAAAACTAGGTCTAAATAGTCTCGAACTAAGCATACCAAATAAAATAATATCGGAAATAAGATAAAATAGATAGATAGAAAGATCAGTCGCCGCCTCGGAAATATGCTGGCGTGGACCTCAGCGGGCGCGGTGAACAACCTCCGCGATCGCGGACCTGATCGTGATAGAATTCCAACGCTGTTTTCGGAAGATGTTTTGACCACCTTAGAGTTGGAATTTCGACTCGGAGTAAAAATATGAATTGTAGTTCTTCGAGTCAGCTTTCCAATGATACCAAATTCGTCTTCATCCGATCATTGTAGCTCCCGAAATAAGCGTTACAAGAAAGTGGTGTCGAAACAACTCCAAATCAACACTTGTCTTCAAAACTCTTGCAATTCTTCAAATCGTGTCTTCGGTCTTCATATGACAATTATCCTCAAAACTAACCTAAACACACTCAAATCATACCTAAAATACAAGAGTGAACCTATACTAACCTAGAGCTTATCACCCAGCCACCACCCTCCACCTTCCACCTCATCATCTTCTTCCCTTCTGAATGTTTATGAGCTTGGGCTGCTGCAAGTGAGGGAAAGGAACCGGCTAGAAAATTGGACGGAATGCTGGCTCGGGAAAAGAATACGTCATCGCCGGTCACTTATTGCCTCGCTGCGACGTCGCCGGCGATCGGTAGCTTCTCCGACTACCACCCACCGCAAGGGCTGCCTCCGGGCAATACCCGACCACCCTTGGGCTCGGGGATCGAGCCAAATGAGCCATGGGCTCGAGTGAAGGTATATACGATCGAAATTAATTAGCGGGTTGATTGCGGAACCACCGTAAGGGCCTTTCGGTTCCGCTTTGCTAATTAAATTTATGGTTTTTATAATCTTGACGTTGATACGGTCCCACAGGTTCACACCGCTCGAGAAACGGATGTACGGATCTTCAGTTATAGCGAATACTAGTTTCGGGTACCGATTGGCAGGTAAGGGATTTCGGTTAATTACTCGGGATTCGTTGTTAATCCGTTTGATCCGAAATTTGGTCACCTTTAAGAAATGTTGCTAATGAACAATTTTTATATAGAAAATTATTTCAAAAGTGAAGCGGATAATTAGTTATAATTCCGCCAAGATGGCTCCTTAAAGCATGATAACTAAGGATTTATTATATATCGATATTCAGAAATTAAATCGTTTATCGATTAGGAAGTTCTAGGATTTGAGTATACAACTAAGAAGTGTTCCGTTAGCTCGTTGTTGAGAAATCCTTTTGTTATAATTGGCAGAAGGATGATAAAGATTACTGTTGGAATTGCCAAAGACGTTGAGCATGCCTTCTAAGGCAAGTGGATGATTCTCTCTTGCGTTATGGCTATTAATGAGGAATTGAACTCCATTTGATCCTCATGGTGGAAATAATTTGTATGTTGAATAAAGTTTGATAGGTTGTTATTTTGTTAGAAATAACGACCATGTCGTTATTGTAGTTTTTGCGCTAGTACTGGATTTAGGTCCGTTATGTATATGTTGTCTCATACTGAGACATTGTTGTGAAGTAGAGTAGATCAAGGATAGATGATCATGGATGAAACAGGCCCTCTGATCTCGGTTGTTGGCCGAATCTCAATTGTTGGTCGAGCTCATTTAAGGATCATGGATGAAACAGGCCCTCTGATCTCGGTTGTTGGCCGAACCTCGGTTGTTGGCCGAGCAGTTGTAAATGATCATGGATGAAAGAGGCCCTCTGATCTTGGTTGTTGGCCGAACTACGAAAAAACTATTAAATGGTGCGAGTGCAAAATTTGAAAGTAATGAAAGATTGGTGCGTTAGGCACATTAAAGTACCACAATGGTTAGTCCATTTGATAACCATTCTTGCTTTTGATTAAGAATGATTCTTAATCAAACTTTGATTAAGTTAAGTTGTTTAGTCGTTGAAGACGATGGTAAATGTTGAGTGGTTAGTATAAGTTCCATTAATCGTTTATGCTTCTTAAAGAAACCACAAGCGGTGGTGTTCTCTCTCTTGATTATGCGAGTCTCCTTATTATTCTCTATAAGACTGCTAATTGTTGGATAATAATCCGAGTCTAATCCGATTTGGATGCCAATATGTTTAGTGACAACCATAAGAACCAAGTTAGATTCTCCGCTTGCTTGTCTATCATTAGACTAACCCATCCATCTTCTTTTCTTTTATATGGTCGGTTGGTGTCCACCGTTAGTTTACGGCACATCAGGTTTTTCTTGTAAGTTGATTCAAGAGGCAGATTCAGAGGTTTGAAGCTCCAGAAGTTGAAGAAAGGTTTCCAATGGCTATACTTGAGTGAAGATCATGATTGAACTACTTCAAAGCGAAGCTGAGTTTCAGAAATAAGAACTCAAGGAAGACTTGATGAAGATTTTGTTTAAATAGAAGGTTGTTCTATTTATTTATTCTTTTAAGTTAAGGTTTGTATAAGACTTATTACGTGTTTTTCCGCTGTAATATTCAACTTAAGTTTCTTAGGTTTTCAAATGGTTTCATTTACCTTGTTTTTAGTTTGTTCAGTCAGTTTAAAGCCTTGGGTAGCTTCGATTTAGTCTTAATCGGGGTTACTGGCGGTAATACCTCCAGGGTAGGAAGGGGGTGTTACAAAAGTGGTATCAGAGCTAAAAGTTCCTAAGTCTTGCTTAAGACTTTCATCTTCCATATAGAATTATGGAGAATTCTATATTGGTGTTGTCTTAGAACCATTTACGGAAAGTGGTTAAGATTGGAGGCCAGACTCGTGAAGAGATATAAAGAGGAAAGGGAATTTGTTGGATCGTAAACCGTTAGCAAAGAGCTTGGGAACTGGCTGTTAAGCTGTTCCCAAGGCAGCGGAAGTAAACAGTTCGCAAGTATTAAAGACAGTAAAGAACACAGTTCCTTTATAGAGGAACCCCACTACAACCAACTAGTTGTATGGGTAAACCTCTACCTCCGCTTGGAGGATTTTGAATGACTTACTTATATTAATTGCTTTGTTCCTTAGTTACAACAACCGGATTCACACTTCTCTGTTCCTACGAGTTCTTCCTAACTCTAGCAACACTAGTAAATCTTCTCAACTGAGTTCCTAAGCTCACAACAGCAAAATACAAATAACTCAAACCTTACACCGACTTCTCAGTTCCCTTGCCTCTGGGAACTTCGGCTTCTTCGTCGTCGAGATCACACACTCGCCGACGGGGACTTCTCTTCCTTTTCTTTCTTTTCTCTGGTGTGGGTGTTTGTGAGTTCTGGGAGAAGTACTCAATCCGAGTACTATTCATTTGGCTTTATAGTCCAGGTGAGCTTGGGCAGTCACATCTTTCGTTTGTGTCCAAAATGCCCTTTGCTTGATGCCCAAGCTGTACTTTCTTCACATGTGACTTTGGTTTGAACTAGGTCAACTTCTTGGATCAATCGGACCGTTGGATGAAGCGTGACAGTCTGATCCTCAGACTGTTCCTTTGGGCTGTCCAAGACAGAATCTCGCGATCTGCGCTGAAAGGTCGTTGTCCTCACATGTGAGTTCCCATGTCATGGGAACTGTCTTGTTCAGAGTTCCCTGATGGAAACTCTTCATCGTTGTAAGTTTGTGTTCTCTTGATCATTTCTGGGAGTTCCCATTTCATGGGAACTTTCCTCTTCAGAGTTCCCTTGGTGGAAACTCTTCATCATGAGCTTTCTGTGTCTTTTGGTCATTCATGGGAGTTCTTGGCTGTACCTGCGTTCCTTAGAAATACTTGAACAAACCACATTAGTTCCTTATGGTGTTTGTCATTATCAAAACTCGGAGAATGACATCGTTGATCCGTTGTTTAGAACCAGAGGTCCCAACAACGTCCCAACAATTTCCCCCTTTTTGATGATGACAAACCCATCACAAAATATGCAAGTATTTCAATGAATGATATGCTGATGAGTTCCTAAGTAAGATTTTGGGAAGTCACTTCTAGTGAAACAATTTGATTTAGGGATCCACTTCTGGTGAGACACTTAGTTCTTACTTAGCTTTTTATGCAGTTGTTCCCCCTTAGCTTATGCGTATTCTGTGATAACTTAAACTTTTAACTGATCTCACATTTTTTGTCTTTCCCCCTTTTGACATCATCGAAAACAAGCAAAGCAATAATAGGGAAGAAGGGAACACGCAATCAAATTAAAGACCAATGCATTACTTAAGAAAATATTTACAATGGGAACTCAAGTACAATTTTGTGGTCATTTTTGGATTAAGGGAAAAAGAAAGGAGAGATCATGGGGCTTCAGGGAACAGAGCATCACAGAGGCGCGTCAGGACTTGTGTAAGCTTATCTTGTCCTCTGGCCAACGCTGCTTGGTCCCTGGAAATCTGGTCGAGGGTGTTGGCAATATAGAGCAACACTTGAGAGTTCCCCTCTAGTTCACCAGACTCTAGTTGAGCCGTTTCCTCTACAGGCTTAGAGTGCCTCATCTTCTGGAAAACTGAAATGTCTAGTTCCCTGCCAAGCACTATTTCTTCCTTAGAGGCGTCGTAGAGACCCTCTTTTTATAGCAGCTTCTTGATCAACCCAGAGTAAGGAAGGGAATGGGACTTGGAAGCCATGCACTTCTCCATATGCCCAAGGATGATTCTGGGAAGGTTGATGGGCTTCTTGAGGAGGAAGTGATAGAGGATGATGGCATCAGGGATTTTGACGACCAGACGCTTCTCTTGGCGCGGGATCACCACATTGATGATGAATTGGTGAGCGAGCTTGGCGACCAAGGACAGATGGCACGTCGAGGGAACTTTGGAGGGAACCCGACCCTCAAAGATGGTGTTGTACACCTCAGCGCTGTTGAAGTCGCCCCAAAGCTTGTTGGGCAGCTCGTTGAGCCCTTGAACTGGGACCTGGAGCTGGAGGCGGATTGTTGACGTAGTAAATATGAACTCGTCGCCTTCGTGGGAGAGAGTTCCCTGAGTTCAGTCATTGGATATGGTGATGTTATTGTAAAATTGACGCACTTGTGAGGGATCTACGCTCACAGTTTCTTTGCAGAGGTTCTCCCAGCCCTAGGCCTTGATCAGGTCCCACAGTTCCCCTAAGCCGTTGTCATTTAGCACTTCTTCAGAGATGATGAGTGGAGGAAGGAGCTTCTGGCGTTCGTCCACAGGGTGCTTTGTGGAAGAGGTCCCCTTCCCCTTCTTTGTAGTGCTCTTGGACGTGTTCCTCCTAGAGACCGTGCGGGGTCCTTTCTGCTGAGGGGGTGCAGCCACTTCAATCATGAGCACGCGTTCCCTCGGCTGTTGGGAACTCGTGGACACCACCATTTGGTGTCCAGGTGTTGGGATCCGTGCTCGCTCCTTAGCAGCTGGAGCCTCTTCTTCTTCTTCGACCTCATCATTTGAGGTCCCTTCTTCCTCGGAGGAGCTCGAGTGTGAGCCTTCCGCGTCATCGTGGGGATGACTTGTAGTTTCCCCAGCACCACTAGCTGGTGCTGGGTCCCTTGTCTCCGTGGGCTCTTCAGGAGCCACCTTCTCTGGGAACTTAGTCCCTTGGTCAGTGGTGTGTTCAGAGGGGTCCCTGGTGAGCTCTTCTTCTATTGCTTTAAGGTGTGTTGAGGGGCCATTTTTGTAAAGGTTTTGGGAAGAGAAGATTTTGGAGGTTTCTCGAAAAAGAGAGTGAAAGGGATGTGGAGAAGAGGAATGACAGAGATGGAAGATGGAATAAGATCCCAAAAATGGCAAATGAGGGTTTTAAGGAGAGAAGAGGTGAAGGGTAAAAAGGGAAGTGGGAAAAACCTCGATAATCGTTGGGCATCGTTTCAACTTCCATAGCACGCCTCTGGACACGCGTCACGATCTCTAGGGAAGTCCTTTTCAAAATTTGAATACTTGGCCCTTAACGCTTCAGAGCTTCTGACACAAAAGTCCGCTTCCCAAGTGACGGTTCTTCTTCGTAGATGAGTCAGCGTTCCCTTGCTAGTATGTATTAGATCCCATGATCTTATCAAGGTCAGGGAGAGTGAAGTGGTTAAGGGAACTTCACACTCATCCTTTTGTGGGGCTAGGGAACTCAAAGGGAACCAGACAATTTGCGACTCGATAAAGGAGTAAATATTTTGGCTCATGAGAGGCGTTTGTCTGGTCCCTAGCTTAGGGTAGGTTATATGATCAACCGTCATAGTGGCTTGTAAAGAGGGATAAAGGGAACTCTGGTTGATCATGTATGGTCGAAAGAAATAAAGTTTCCTTGTACACATTTATCTTTAGACTAGTAATCATGGCATAGTGAAAGCAATAAGTCCAAGTTCCCTATCATGCAATCTTAGATAAACTAGTCAGGCATTGAGAGAGAGACAAACAAGGACTTGTTTAGTTTGGCGTTATCATCCCTAGAAGCATTCGAAAATGCTCGTAGGGACGTCTGTCTAAAGCTTTGGTGAGAATGTCCGCAATTTGCTCTTCAGTTCTACAGTGTTCCATCGAGATGTTCCCACTTTCAACATTGTCACGTAGAAAGTGATGCCTTATATCTATATGCTTAGTTCTATAATGATGCACAGGATTTTTGGAAATGTTTATGGCACTAGTATTATCACAGAGTATGGGAACTGGGCCAAAAGACATACCGTAATCCTGGAGTTGTGACTTAAGCCATAGAACTTGGGAACAACAAGATGCGGCAGCCACATATTCGGCTTCAGCTGTGGAGAGTGCCACTGAGTTTTGCTTTTTAGATCCCCATGAAACTAAGCATGACCCTAGGAACTGGGCCATTCCTGATGTGCTCTTTCTATCAACCAGGTTCCCTGCAAAATCCGCATTTGTGTATGCAATGAGCTCAAGGGAACTGTTCCTTGGATACCAGAGGCACAAGTTATCATTCCCTTTGAGATACCTGAAAATCCTCTTCACCTCTTTCAGGTGTGATTCCATAGGGTTAGCTTGAAAACGAGCACAAAGACATACGGAGAACATGATATCAGGTCTACTAGCTGTTAAGTAGAGAAGGGACCCAATCATACCTCGATAGTTCCTTTGGTCCACACTAATACCTGTTTCATCCGCATTGAGCCTTGAATTTGGTGAGATGGGAGTGTCAATGGGCTTAGAGTGTTCCATCCCATACTTCAAGAGCATTTCCTTGATGTATTTCTGTTGATGAATCTTTGTTCCCTCCTTGGTTTGGGATATTTGAAGTCCCAAGAAGAACGTGAGTTCCCCAATGAGACTCATCTCAAACTCACTGCTCATGAGGTCCTTAAATTTCTCTACAAGAGTTTCGTTAGTTGCTCCAAAAACAATGTCATCAACATATACTTGCACAATCAAAATGTCTTTAGACTCCTTCTTTAAAAACAAAGTCTTGTCTATGGAACCTCAAAGGTATCCATGGGACAAGAGGAATTGAGCAAACCTGTCATACCAAGCTCGGGGAGCTTGTTTGAGTCCGTAGAGGGCCCTCTCCGGGAAGTAGACATGGTTGGGTAGCTTCTAAATCTTCGAATCCTGGGGGTTGGGCCACATATACTTCTTCCTTGAGATGTCCATTGAGGAAGGCTGTTTTCACATCCATTTGATAAAGCTTGAATCCCTTGTGAGCAGCATAGGCAATTAAGAGTTTGATGGCCTCGATCCTGGCAACCGGTGCGAAGGTCTCATCGTAATCGATTCCTTCCTCTTGCCTGTAGCCTTGTGCCACTAGTCTAGCCTTGTTCCTTGCTACAGCCCCAGTATCATCGAGCTTGTTCCTAAAGACCCATCGAGTTCCTATGATGTTCTTGTTCTTGGGCCTAGGAACTAGCTTCCAAACTTTTTTTCTCTCGAATTGGTAAAGCTCCTCTTGCATGGCTTGGATCCAATCTGGGTCCTTCAAAGCTTCTTTGATATTTTTGGGTTCCACCATTGAAACAAACGCGTTAAAAGCACAAAAATTATTGAGAGAGGAACGAGTTTGTACACCTTTATCATAAGGGGAGATGATGTTCTCAATGGGGTGGTCCTTCCTTTGTTGAAAGCTTCTTGTATGAGTGAGTTCCCTTTCGCTTGTGTCATCTTCAGTGGAGGCTTCCTTTTCATGGGAACACTCATCTTCAACTTCTTCATTGAGTGTTTCTTCAGAGATTCCTGGCAAGTTCCCTCTTTGTTCCCCCTGAACACTTGATTCTGACAGGGTATTGTCTTGGGGAACAAGAGAGTTAGAGGTGTCATGTAGTTCTTCTGAGGAGGGAACTTCGAGGGAGGTTTGATCAATGAGAGTTGGATCTCCGTCGTTGTTCCCTGGTTGTGGGACGTTGCTTGCACTTGGATAGTCTTCATCCCTCTTCCTTGGCTCATCATCGTCATCATCATCATCTTCATGTCTGACCAGTTTGAACAGAGTTCCCTTCCCTTGGGTCTCTGTTCCCATCTTTACAGATTTCTCGTTGAAGACGACATGGATGCTTTCTTCTATCTTCTTGGTCCTCTTATTATAGACCATGTAAGCCTTGCTTTGTGACGAATATCCCAGGAAGATCCCTTCATCGCTTCTAGGATCGAATTTTCCAAGGTTGTCTTTTCCATTTTTGTGCACAAAGCATGTGCATCCGAAGGTCCTTAGATGAGAGATGTTTGGTTTTCTCCCCTTGATGAGCTCGTAGGATGTCTTCTTGATCAAAGGTCTTGTCATGGCTCGGTTCAAGATGTATGTAGCTGTAGCGATGGCTTCAGCCTAGAAATACTCAGGAACTCCGCTTTCAATCATCATGGTTCTGGCCATGTCTTCCAAGGTCTTGTTCTTTCTCTCGACCACTCCATTTTGCTGAGGAGTGCGAGGAGCTGAGAAATTGTGAGAGATCCCATTTTTGTCACAGAAGTTTAGGAACTCTGAGTTTTGAAACTCAGTTCCGTGAACAGATCTGATTGCTTTCAGTTTTAGTCCCAAGCTTACTTCCGTTCTTTTGATGAAAGGCTCGAATTCTTCAAATGCTTGTGATTTTGCCTTTAAGAAAATAACCTAAGTGAATCTTGAAAAATCATCAATTAAAACATACATGTACCTTTTTCCACCGTAGCTGGCCGTTCTCATGGGACCACAGAGATCCATGTGAATTAGCTCTAAGGACCTGGTTGTGCTTACCACCTTCTTGGGTTTAAAGGAGTTCCTGGTCTGTTTCCATCGAACACATGCTTCACACATTTTGACTCCTTCGAGATTGATCCGTGGAAAACCAATGACCAGATCCTGTAGATAAAGCTTCAGGATTTAATTTACACCTGCAAGTCCCAGTCTTCGATGCCAGAGTTTCGTGTCATCTTGGGAACTTGCAATTCACAGCTTCATTGATGGTTCAAAATCTGTATCCACCACATACACATTGTTGTATCTTCTTCCTCTCAAAATTACTTTGTTGGTCTTCTTGTTGATGACGAGGCATTCTTCTGAGTCGAAAGTGACGATGTTGTTCCCTTGATCACACATCTGGGAGACACTCAAAAGATTGTATCCCAGATCCTTTACCAAATTTACGTTGCTAATTTTGATAGATCTATTGAGCAACACTTCTCCTTTTCCAATAACTTCTCCCTTGTTTTTGTTGCCAAATGAGACGTGGCCTCCTTCGGCATGAGTGTGGAGTGAGATGAGGATATCTTTGTTTCCTGTCATATGGTTCGAGCATCCGCTATCTATGAACCATGTATTGTTCCCTCTCACTGCCACCTACAAGGAAAAGTTAGTGTTTTGAGACCCATGCAAGATAACTCTTGCTAGGTCCCTTGCAAAGGAAAATATTCTCATTCAAGATATAGTCAACAATGTTGATATCATGAGTGGTCTGAGATTTGGAGTTCCTTTGGTGATTAGCATGATGTTTTTGTTTGTTTAGGAACTCACGGTTTCTAAGGGTTTGGGCTCTCTTCTTGGGACATGCTTCCTTGTAGTGCCCATGAGCACCACAGTTCCAGCACGTCTTGTAGTATTCTCCCAGGCAGTACTTTGGGTGTGGTGTCTGGATTCTGTTCCTATCCATGGTTTCCTTATTGTACATCCGTGACCCGTTTCCCTTAGCAATTTGGACATAAAGTCTATGTCTAGTGTTCCCAGTGTAATAATCTTTCTCACTACAGTTCCCACTTTCTAGGGCCCTGATTTTCTCCTCAAGATGAGCATTTTTCTGTTTCTCACATTGGAGTTCTAAGGCCCTACACTCATGGATTTCATGTTCACTCAGGGGTGACTTATCGTTCTTTGAGCACTCACCTTTGTATCTTATGCCGTGTCTGGCTGGGACAAAATTAATTTGGGAACTAGAGGCTTCAAGATGTTCGGGAGTCTTACTCAGGTTTTGCAAGAGGGTGCTTTCATCTTTCTCTAGAGTTTTGATTTTATTTTCTAGATCTACGATGTGAGACACATGTGACTTGAATTTTTCAAGAAGGGATATGTAGTTAGGACAGGGTTCAAGACCAACTAATTGAGCATTTATGTGTTCCTGTTTTTCCAACTTGTTTTGCAGTTTTATGTTATCTTTGACAAGACTTGAAAGGATTTTCAACAGCTCAGGTTTTTCATAGTTATTCAAAGAAGCAAAAACAGTTTCAGTGGTTACCTCACTAGGTTGTTCCCCAGTGGTTTCTCCTATGGCCATTCCACACATGTCTGGGAGTGCCCATGACTCAGGATCTTCGTCTTCATCATCGCTCCAGGTGGCGATGTAGGCCTTTTTCCCTTGCTTCCGGCCGTCAGTTCCCTGTGGGCATTCCTTAGCGAAGTGTCCTTTCTTGTTGCACTTATAACATGTGACATCCGAGAGATCCTTCTCTGCGGGCTTTCTTTGGGAACTCTGTCCTTTTCCCCAGTTCCCACTGTTCCTTTGGAGCTTTCCTTTGTAGAAGTTCCGAAGAGCCTTTGTTACGAGAACTAGCTCCTCATCCTCTTCTTCTTCGGAGTCTTCGTGTTGTTCTTGAGTTGATTTGAGCATCTTCTCAATCTTGAGTGCAATCCCTCGATGAGCTCGAGTCTGTTCCTTATCATCGATCTTTCTCTTCTCGTGTCCCACTAGCTTTCCAAACACTTGATGGAGCATGAGTGTTCTATTTTCCGGATTTTCCTTGAACATTGTTCTCTCGTTTGCCCATTCTCCAGTCAATCCGTTGAAGAGTTGTTGGACCTTCATCTTATGGGTGATTTCTTCTTTGGTGATCCCCAAGCCTTCCATTTTGGTGCAAAGTCCTTCAATTCGGGACTGGAAGCTATCGACAGACTCTCCCATCTTCATTTGGAAGTTGTAGAACTCCCTTTTTGCATTCATCTGAAGATCTTCTCGGAGATCTGAGTTCCCAACGTGCATTTGTAGGATGGCTTCTCACATTTCCTTGGCTGTGTCAAGATTTGCTACCCTGTCACAGTCTTGTACGCACATGGACCTATTTAGGTACTGTTTGGCTTTGTAGTTTGCCTCCATACACTTGTATTCGTTGGGTCCCCACTTTGAGAGGTCGTTGACTATAGCTGGATCGATTTCGAAGTTGCCTCTCTCAATAACACACCAGGCTTGGTAGTCTTGGCCACGCATCCAATCCTTCTTGTCGCGTTGCCAGCTTTCAAATCTTCCTGTAATAAGCCTTGGCGGCTTACTAATGTTGTTCCCCACCTGAGTAAGTTCCTGAGCCATCTGATACCTGCGATGCTAACACAAATCTAGAGCAAACCTCGCTCTGATACCAATTGTTGGATCGTAAACCGTTAGCAAAGAGCTTGGGAACTGGCTGTTAAGCTGTTCCCAAGGCAGCGGAAGTAAACAGTTCGCAAGTATTAAAGACAGTAAAGAACACAGTTCCTTTATAGAGGAACCCCACTACAACCAACTAGTTGTATGGGTAAACCTCGACCTCCGCTTGGAGGATTTTGAATGACTTACTTATATTAATTGCTTTGTTCCTTAGTTACAACAGCCGGATTCACACTTCTCTGTTCCTACGAGTTCTTCCTAACTCTAGCAACACTAGTAAATCCTCTCAACTGGGTTCCTAAGCTCACAACAGCAAAATACAAATAACTCAAACCTTACACCGACTTCTCAATTCCCTTGCCTCTGGGAACTTCGGCTTCTCCGTCGTCGAGATCACACACTCGCCGGTGGGGACTTCTCTTCCTTTTCTTTCTTTTCTCTGGTGTGGGTGTTTGTGAGTTTTGGGAGAAGTACTCAATCCGAATACTATTCATTTGGCTTTATAGTCCAGGTGAGCTTGGGCAGTCACATCTTTCGTTTGTGTCCAAAATGCCCTTTGCTTGATGCCCAAGCTGTACTTTCTTCACATGTGACTTTGGTTTGAACTAGGTCAACTTCTGGGATCAATCGGACCGTTGGATGAAGTGTGACCTCTGATCCTCAGACTGTTCCTTTGGGCTGTCCAAGACAGAATCCCGCGATCTGCGTTGAACGGTCGTTGTCCTCACATGTGAGTTCCCATGTCATGGGAACTGTCTTGTTCAGAGTTCCCTGATGTAAACTCTTCATCGTTGTAAGCTTGTGTTCTCTTGATCATTTCTGGGAGTTCCCATTTCATGGGAACTTTCCTCTTCAGAGTTCCCTTGGTGGAAACTCTTCATCGTGAGCTTTCTGTGGCTTTTGGTCATTCATGGGAGTTCTTGGCTGTACCTGCGTTCCTTAGAAATACTTGAACAAACCACATTAGTTCCTTATGGTGTTTGTCATTATCAAAACTCGGAGAATGACATCGTTGATCCGTTGTTTAGAACCAGAGGTCCCAACAACGTCCCAACAGAATTGGAGAACATGAGGTAATAAGTTTGTAATAACTTATGTGAAAAAGTTCCTATGGTGGACATTTGATTCCCTGGAGATGGGAATGGATTCCGAGAAGGATCCAAAGTAAGATTAGGTGAAGATTCCTAAAGTTGACTCGGTTCTAGACCAAGTTCTCAATGGATTCATATTCTCTCTTGAAAGTCTGAATTAGGTGTACCCTCGTCGTTTCTTCCATGATATTAGGAAACTACTTGTGAGATTTTGAAGTTAAGTATTGTACTTCATAAAGACTTTGTATTTTGAAGGTTTCCTATTTTAAGCTCGTATGATGGATGATTTCAAGTTAAGAATTTTTGTTAGAAAGTTCATGATTCAAAGTTGTGTGAAAGTTCAAGTGTTGTCTTTAAAAAGGAAGTTTTAAAGTGAGTTTCTTTGACATCGAAGTCATAAGAGTAAGAGTTTTCATGAGAATATTTTTATAGGAATTTTTGAATTTTGTTGAAATTCGATTTTCAATAGAAGGAATGAGTTGGAACCTCTACATCTCAATGTTAAGATTTGGAGAATCTTATAAGCCTTGAGTGATTCTAAGAGATCAGTATGGATCATGAAGTGATGTAAAAGAATCCTGAAAAGAAAAGGATTGTCTTTGGAAACTTTTTTCAACAACTATGTTTGTGACTCTATAGTATAGAATCATGGATATTCTGTACTTTTCTTTGCTCAGTTGGAAGTTAAAGAGCTTTGAAGTGCTCAAATGTAGGATCAATTAAATTGTTAAACTATTGGAAGATACAGTTCAATTTTGAATCTGATAGTATTCGAACTCAGATTTTCATATATGTTGTTGTCCTTTGAGTTAAGAGGATTGAGAATCCTAAATGGAATGGGAATTTCTTATGATTATAATAAGAAAGGAAGGAAGAATGTTGGTTCAGTTTAAGTTCTGAACAAGTGGTTAATCATCAAGGTGGTTGTGAATAAGGTCGATTGGTTAAAAAGGATTGAACAAGAAGAAGTTCATCGATGATATGTTTATGTTCAATTAACTACTTAGCACAAGTGTTAATTGATTACATGAGTTGTTGGTATCCATATGACTAACCTATGTGACAACGTTATTGGAGTTTCGTTGTATGATACCCAACTCGGGATAATGAGAAAAGACTTGAGGTCTATAAGGGACTAGTAACGGAATCAACATTGAGATGTTCTAATTTGCCAATGGTATTGACTTATGTTTCTTTAAGGATGGAAATGATAAAGTTCAGTTTTGAGAAGATCAATCAAGGAATGATCTTAGCATAATTGTCTTTGATATTTCAAGCAGTTGGGAGAAAATATCAATCATTCAATATTGTGGTTAATAAGGCTTAGCCCTTATCGCTGAAAAATAATTTCAGTTGTGTAGGATTTTGAAGATTTTATATCAGTCAAATCCAAAGCTTAAGGTGGAACTGGTGAGACTGTTAAGTTGTCGGCAAGCTTCCTAACCATAAGCTCTTCCTTTGCAATGTGGTTTGAAGTTAAATTAATGAAAAGCTATATGCAATCTCCTTATGGTTAAGTAAGAAGAGAAGGGAATGATGGAGAAGTTTAGTTTGTTCACCAATGTTGAATTGAGAAAGGTTTAAGAATACCTTGTTTGGTCATGTGCATTCTTCTGCTAAAAGAGATTGGAAATCAAAGAAATTTCCTTATATGTAGAGAGATATAGGGATTGGATGTTTTGAACTAGATGCAAAGTTTGAAAGTTCATTTTTATATTGAGAGGATTAAGTTGTGAAAAGATGGAAATTCCTTAAAACCGTCAAAAGAGTTTGATAATCACTCTTGGATATCGGAATTTAAATGACAATTAAGTTGAAGAAGGGATATTGTTCTGCAAATGGATGATCTCAAGCATTGAATTTTGGTAATATATCATTGTTACGTCACTTTAAAGTGGGATGTCAAGGAGACATACAAGTTGAGATCAACCTTGGAAGAATTTGCTATGAGTAAGAAGATGTCGGAATCACATTTTCCCTAAGGTTTGCAAGTAAGTGGATTGGAGTGATCAACTCTTTTATTGAACTTGTGAAGTTAAGTTGGGCTAAGACCGAGTTAAATCAGGCAGAGATTACTCAATACTAGGGATTACAGAAGAGTCTAGCAGTATGTCTAATTAAGAAAAGTCAAGGTATGTCATTAGGTTCTACCTTGAAGAGGGAAGTGATATGTCTAGAAACGAATTAGTTGTCTTTGCTCCTTTGAGACTCATCTTTGATTCTGAGAAAATTTCAAATATGAAATTTTAAGGCAATGTTAGTGGTTAAAATGATTTGAGATTAAATGTTTTTACGATTTTCATGGTGGTGAGTAAGAATGTGATTTGTCTTCCATCTTGATCACATGGTAAGGCAAAATTACATGTCTTATTCCTATGAGAATGCAGTAAAGGATTATGTTTATTTTGTCTCCCCATCCTGATCACATGGTGAATAAGATCACATAATTACTTGGGTTTTAAAGAATAGTTTCTAGTATGATTTGGCAATCATATAAGTTTTGCAAGTATAACTGTTTAAGATATAAAGATGCAAGCTTTCTTTTGCATTATAGCAATTTCTATATCTAGTATCTTGTAAAACTCCTTTGAGTTAGTACATTCTTGGTACCCTATACCATTTAAGGAGAATGGTCAAACTTCCCAAAACAGTTCGATTATAAGTAAAGAAATTTGGTAAGATTCTTTACAAATCTATGTTGGTCTCTGAAGAGCATGGAGTAACTCCGTACTTCTCTAAAAGTTCATCTTGGTTGATGTCATGACCTAAGAAGGTCATTGCCTTTTTAGCGGAATTGTCATTGAAAGTAAGTTGATATGGACTCTTGGGATGGAACCCTTTCTAAGGAATGATATTGTAGTAATCCTTTCTTTGGAATAAAGAATGTACTAGTAATTTCTCCATTAGTTGATATTTGTTTTCATGTTGTCTTGAAAACTTAAATCACTTTGAGATAAGATAGTCAAGTGAGGACTTTAAGCCGAACTCCAATGGGTCTGGAGTTTGGATATGTAAATTATTATTGATTTTCAATCTCAGCCTGATAAGTTGTTGGATATAGAGAGTGTACACGTGAGGATATGTTTTTAATCCTAAGAGTTCGGTTGCTCAACAAGTCAGAATGTTAAGTGAAGTCTAAACAGTTCTTTGATGAAAAAGACTGAAAATTGTCAATGGAGACAATTTTGTTGGAAATTATTGGACTAAAGGTATTATTTTCCAATATGTGGGTATAGTAATGCGTAAGAGTGTAGTTTGAAGTAGTTCAGAGAGATAACTACTTTTGAATGTCAGTATGCTCAAGCTGAGTTTTGGTTGAGAAAAGGATGTAAAGGATTGACAAGATAGGTTATTATCTTGTCATGTGTTGGATAAATCTCATATTCTTGGTTAAAGTAATACTGAGATTTTATCCCAAAAAAGGAAATTGAGTAAGGATTTTAAGTAATCCTTATAAACAAACTGATTTGAGAAGGACTAAAGGTTTAGTTTGGACGACAACAAGGTTGTGTGAATCCCCTAGGATGTTATTCAAAATCTGTTGACCAGATCAAGGAAAAGTAGTATGGGAAAGTAATATTGTTTAAGATCAATGGAGAAAATCAAGAAGATAAGACATCGGGATTTGTTATTCAAGATTATAAATTGCTTGGTTTCAAAACTGTTCATGAGTATCTGTTGTTGATGAGCTTTGAAAGCTTGATTCAAAGGAAGCATAGTTGTTTGGTTAATTGGTTCATCCTGGAACAAGTAAATGTATAAGGATTTAAGATAAAACTTTTGATGAACTGACATGAAGCGAAATGTCACCAAGTTCGTTGTGATATGTTTGGCTTGTCTGGAAGTCTTGATTGAGCATAGAAGATCAGATAGAATGTTATAGTCTCTTCCTGTTCAGAAGGAAAGTGGGAAGATATTACAATGGATTCTTGTCATTAGTCGTTGAAGACTTAATGAAAGAAGGATGTAAGAAGAATTCAATATGGAGGTTGTTAAGAAACTCACATAGAGTGTTCTTTTTAATGCATTTAAGCTGACTTAAAGAGTATAGAAGTTAGCGGAGGTCTTCATATATGAAGTATTTCATCTTCATAAAAACTCCAAAGACTATTATCTCTGATTTAGATGAATGGTTCATGCCAAAGTTTTGAAAGGAGTAACATCAAGCTTATTGGATTGAATTGAATTTTAATATTGGCTTCCCTCATCAAATTGATGAATGATGTAAAGAAACAAATTCAAACTTCTGAGGACATGTATTCTGGATTCCACACGAGTTTGAATGGTAGTTTGAGGTTGAGTGAATTCACATACAAGAATTTTGATTTCACGATAAAGAAAATGACTCTTTTTTAAGGCCTGGTAAGGCTAGAAGTGTTTGTTGTCAATTTGTTGGAATGACAACACTGACAAGGTTCTTCATGGGCAAGATTTGGCCAAGAAAACAACAGCTGATATCGCTCTAGCACGGTCAAGAGTGCTAACTACTCAAAGGCGACAACAGTCGTGTGTTGCTTTAAAGAAAGAGCATGTTAAGTTCATTATAAAGAACGACGTTTTTGTTCTAGTATTCACCTTGAAAGGCGTGTTCCGCTGTGGAAAGCAAGACAACGTAAATGCTTGCTATGTTGGATCTTTTGAGACACTGGAAAGAACTGGTAAGCTTGTTTATCGGTTGGCATTTCCACCTTCAGTGTATTCTATCTATAATGTCATCCTGGTGATTCTTCTAAGATAGTATGCGTTCAATATATCTCATGTACTCAACAATAATGAGATAGATATTCAACCAAATGACACATGTGAAGAAAGGTCAGGTTGAATCGTGAATAAGAAAAAAATACCTTTATTAGGCTACCTTGGCCTATAAATGGAGGTAAAGAAAAGACTTGAGAAACCAGACAGGAAATGCTGAGTCATTTTCCAAAGTCAGTGAATGTTGTAAAGTAGGAGTTTGGTAACTAAACAATGGTTGATTGTGCTTGATGCAGAAGTTACAGTAATTTTTTAAGGGAGTACTACAAACTTCTGTATAGGTTTGTAGTGGTTGTGTGTATATGTTTGTGCTATCTTTCCTTGTGATCCGAGTTCTCCTTGGTTTCGAGGACGAAACCATTTTTAAGGGGGTATTAATGTAATAATTGTGGTTTTTATGGATATTTATGAATTTTTCTCGGATATTCTTTTAACCTTTTTGTCCGTTTTAACGCCTAATCCAATATTTTTGTTGGAGATTAAATCCTAGAAAATTCTTGGTGATATCCTAAAATCACAAAGAAATGATTTTATGGATCGCTGTGAATTCTAGGATTTTTCAGTGGAGAAAGAATATTTATTGGATAAGCCGTCTTTTTAATTATGTACCAGAAAGAATTTAAAATACGAAATGGAAGCCTTAAAATTGAAGGTAGTAAGATAAAATCATGGAAAATTGGTTTTATTGGTCTACATAATTTACGGGACGTTTTCCGTTTAGTGAGTTTTTTCCACCCGAGGTACATAATTTTACCGTTTTAACGCGAGTCCTGTTCCGAGACGGGTTTAGTTTTTAAACCGAACTTTCTTGCCTTAATATGGAAGGAATTTGAGAAATAGAATTTGGGGGAAAGGGGCTCGAAGATTGTAAAGGCAATAACAGAGGAGGGGAAAATCAGGACGGTGCGATGGACTCGGTGCTAGAACTCTCCACCGTCGGCGATCCTCTTTGCCCAGCCACCACCCTCCACCTTCCACCTCATCATCTTCTTACCTTCAGAATGTTTATGAGCTTGGGCTTCTGCAAGTGAGGGAAAGGAACCAGCTAGAAAATTGGACGGAACGCTGGCTCGGGAAAAGAATACGTCATCGCCGGTCACTTCTTGCCTCGCATGCGACGTCGCCGGCGATCGGTAGCTTCTCCGACCACCACCCACCGCAAGGGCTGCCGTCGGGCAATACCCGATCACCCTTGGGCTCGGGGATCGAGCCACTATCGAGCCAAACGAGCAATGGGCTTGAGTGAAGGTATATATGATCGAAATTAATTAGCGGGTTGATTGCGGAGCCACCGTAAGGGTCTTTCGGTTCCACTTTGCTAATTAAATTTATGGTTTTTATAATCTTGACATTGATACGGTCCCACAGGTTCAAACCGCTTGAGAAACGGACGTCCGGATCTTCAGTTATAGCGAATACAAGTTTCGGATACCGATTGGCAGGTAAGGGACTTCGGTTAATTACTCGAGATTCGTTGTTAATCCATTTGATCCGAAATTTGGTCACCCTTTAAGAACTGTTGCTAATGAACAATTTTTATTTAAAAAAATGTTTCAAAAGTGAAGCGGATAATTAGTTATAATTCCGCCAAGATGGCTCCTTAAAGCATGATAACTAAGGATTTATTATATATCGATATTCGGAAATTAAATCGTTTATCGATTAGGAAGTTGTAGGATTTGAGTATACAACTAAGAAGTGTTCCGTGAGCTCGTTGTTGAGAAATCCTTTTGTTATATTTGGCAGAAGGATGATAAAGATTATTGTTGGAATTGCCAAAGGCGTTGAGAACGCCTTCTAAGGCAAGTGGACGATTCTCTCTTGCGTTATGGTTATTAATGAGGAATTGAACTCCATTTGATCCTCATGTTGGAAATAATTTGTATGTTGAATAAAGTTTGATAGGTTGTTATTTTGTTAGAAATAACGACCATGTCGTTATTGCAGTTTTTGCGCTAGAACTGGATTTAGGTCCGTTATGTATATGTTGTCTCATATTGAGACATTGTTGTGAAGTACAGTAGATCAAGGATAGATGATCATGGATGAAACAGGCCCTCTGATCTCAATTGTTGGCCGAATCTCAATTGTTGGTCGAGCTCATTTAAGGATCATGGATGCAACAGGCCCTCTGATCTCGGTTGTTGGCCGAAACTCGGTTGTTGGCCGAGCAGTTGTAAATGATCATGGATGAAAGAGGCCCTCTTATCTCGTTTGTTGGCCGAACTACGAAAAAACTATTAAATGGTGCGAGTACACAGTTTGAAAGTAATGAAAGATTGGTGTGTTAGGCACATTAAAGTACCACAATGGTTAGTCCATTTGATAATCATGATTGCTTCTGATTAAGAATGATTCTTAATCAAACTTTGATTAAGTTAAGCTGTTTAGTCATTGAAGACGATGGTGAATGTTGAGTGGTTAGTATAAGTTCCATTAATCGTTTATGCTTCTTAAAGAAACCACAAGCGGTGGTGTTCTCTCTCTTGATTATGCGAGTCTCCTTCTTATTCTCTATGAGACTGCTAACTGTTGGATCATAATCCGAGTCTAATCGGATTTGGATGCCAATATGTTTAGTTACAACCATAAGAACCAAGTTAGATTCTCCGCTTGCTAGTCTATCATTAGACTAACCCGTCCATCTTCTTTTCTTTTATATGGTCGGCTGGTGTCCACCGTTGGTTTACGGCACATCAGGTTCTTCTTGTAAGTTGATTCAAGAGGCAGATTCAGAGGTTTGAAGCTCCAGAAGTTGAAGAAAGGTTTCCAATGGCTATACTTGAGTGAAGATCATGATTGAACTACTTCAAAGCGAAGCTGAGTTTCAGAAATAAGAACTCAAGGAAGACTTGATGAAGATTTTGTTTAAATAGAAGGTTGTTCTATTTATTTATTCTTTTAAGTTAAGGTTTGTATAAGACCTTTTACGTGTTTTTCCGCTGTAATATTCAACTTAAGTTTGTTAGGTTTTCAAATGGTTTCATTTACCTTGTTTTAGTTTGTTCAGTCAGTTTAAAGCCTTGGGTAACTTCGATTTAGTCTTAATCGGGGTTACTGACGGTAATACCTCCAGGGTAGGAAGGGGGTGTTACAACCCAGTTGTGAGTCAATGCTCTTTTTCCAGATCTCGAACTCTCACCACTGTTTCATCAGATTGTTAAGGTTTGCTTGGACTCCATTAATGCCCTCTTGTAGCCCTTGTACCCATGAAGGTGGCTCTTGATAACTTGGAGGTTTGTAAGGTGGAACCCTTTGTTCTTGCTGAGGAGGTTGGCTCCCTTGGCCATTTGCATAATTGCCCCAGGTGGGTTGGTTGTTATTCCTTCCTGCATAAAAAGTATTATCTTGGTTCCTATATGGACCCCATGTAGTTAGCTTCTTCATATGCCTCAGCAGCACGTACATGTTGCAAGTTAGTGCAGGCGGAAGTAGCATGGGCTTGAGACCCGCATTCTAGACAAGATAGAGATGATTTAAGATAACTTACCTACTTTTCAGGCGATTGATCTCGTCTTGCAGGAACTGGTGCTTCACTTCGGGGTCTACCTCGGCTGTTGGGACTGCTGTGTGCCATTTATTGCATCGTCGTTGGTCAATTTATCAAGCAACGCCCATGCCTCATCGAGATCCATCTCAATAAAACTGCAAGCAATGTGCAAATTAATGGGGTTTTTTGTCTCAACATTAATCCCTTGGAAGAAGATTTCTTGGAGCACATATTGAGGTTGCCCATGAGTAGGGCACTTTCTAAGCATCTCCTTGAATCACTCTCATGTCTCCACAAAGGTCTCATTAGGCAGTTAGTGGTAGGAAGTGATGCTCTTCCTTAGCTCCGTAATTTTGGCAGGTGGAAAGAACTTTGTCATGAATAAGTCATGCAGGGTTCCCCACTTCTTTATTGACTTGGGAGGTAGGCTCTGTAACCAGCTCAGGGCCTTTCCTGGAAGATACCACTTGAAGGCTTTCAACAGAACATATTCTAAAGAGGCACCATTAGCAGCAATAGTGTCACATAAATCAAGGAAATTTATAATATGTTCTATTGGGCACCCAGTGGGTTTTCTCTCAAACTGATCCCTTTTGATCAAGGATATGAATTGAGATTTGATCTCAAAGGTCTTCTCTATCTCATGAAGCTCAATTGTGGACTCTGGCACCCTTAGTTTTGGGTGCATGTATTGTTTGGCATTTGTTGGAAAGTTATCCAACTGCTCTCGTAGATGATCTCTGTCAGTTTGGAGCCGTTCCATCTTTTGTCGGAGGTCAGCCATCTGTTTTGCCATCTCTTCAGGTGTAGCCATTGCTTTGCATTCTCTTAATCGTCGGTGGAAGGATCGCTCGGATTCAGGGTCAACTACTGGATTAGAAACAACTCGACGTCCTTCAGTTGGCATACACTGTAAGCAAAAATAAAAACAGAAACGAAATCAAAAGCAAAACGGGTTCTCAGATAGGATCGGTACCGAGGCCTTGAGGGTCGGTATCGAGCCTGCAGTGATCTCGTAAAAACAAAATCGAAAATAAAAGAACCGAGATCTTTTGACAAGGTCGGTACCGACCTGGGTAGGGTCGGTAACGACTCGACTGTGATCCTAAAAACAAACGGAAAAGGAAGAAAAACTGGGTTTGCCGACAGGGTCGGTACCGACCCTAGGGGGGTCGTTACCGACTCGACAAAGTCCCAAAAAACGCAAAAAGAACAAAACTTGGCACTATTGAAATCTCCCCGACAACGGCGTCAATTTGTTGATAGGGTTTCTTGACAACAAATAAATTTATAATCAAGACCTCGCTGAGTACAGGGGAGTTAGGTTCGTCCACGGGAGAAAGTCAGTTTCAAGTTTTGTTACTTAGAGCGCAAGTAATCAATCAAAAGCAAGGGTTTTAATCAAAGGAAAGAGATATCTATGGTTTAGGTGTACCCACAACAACATTCATGCATACAAACGTTTAATGAAACATAAAGATCATGCCTTTATCACATAAAGTCGTCAAATAAGCTAGTAAATCAACTAACTTTCTTTCAATCAATAAACTTTACTATCTAATCTCTTCTACTTCAACTAGGATAGATCCACTTTCGCTTCAAAACCCTAAATTGACTATTCTGATTCAAGGTTTCCGCTTTCGCTTCAACAATGAACAAGAAATTCCCTTTCAACTTTCGTTTCAAGGATCAAGAAAATAGAATCATGCAATAAAGACAATCAAATCATGATCACAAACAAGCATGCACAACCATTGTTGGGTTTAACCCCAACCTTAGAAGGAGAGACTACTCACAATTCATAATTAAAAACATCTAAATTAATAAAAAGGAAACTTACAAGCAAATCCAAAGCAAACTTTTCTTCCAAGTAATCTTTAATCTCTACTCTCAATCTCCTCTCACATGCCTCTCTCTTCTCTCTTCCTCCTCCTCTCCCTCTAAACTAGGTTAATTGATTAGTTGAGAAAAACAAAGGCTAGACAAGAGTATTTATAGAGAAACTAAACTATCTAAAAAAACTATCTATAAGGAAATAAATCTTCTAATAAGATATATCCCTTAAAACTACTATATGAAATAAAAGGAAAGGGATAAAAGATCATTAAAAGTGTCGACTCCGTCTTTGCTACTGATACCGAGTGCCTCGGTACCGGCCCTAACAGGGTCGGTAGAAATCTGCTAAACACTTGACTTATTTGCCTTTCGTGAGAACCTCGTTACTGACCTAATACACCTCAGTATAGACCCTCTTCAGCACTGCAAACAACTGAGAGTAAAACTTCAGTAGCGGGTTCGTTACACCTCGATTTGACTCGATTCTTTTTCCTATGTCTTCGTAACGAGTTTCTCGACTTCTTTCTTAGCTCAAACTTGATTCTTTACTTCTTTATGAAATTTATTCCTTAATATTTTCCGCGGCTTTGCATCTTCCTCAAAAGTGCTCTCCTTTGGTTTTTCCTTGGTTTCGCTCCTCTCTTCAAATATGTTCCTAACAACTCCAAAACCTATAAAAACACCACCAAAGCTTATGTAGACTCCATATCTTAAATAAAATACGAAAACCTACACAAACGATTCAAAACAAAACACAAAACTAAAGAAAAAGACTCAAACACATAAAAACACACCCTAAAAACACAACTAAAAAGGCGAACATCAAGGGGCGAACCGCGTGGCTCCATATAGAGACTACGGCTAAGCCCGTGCACGCCAGGGGCGAACCCCGTGGAGCGCTGCAATAGAGATTGCGGCCCGAGACCGCACAGGCCCCTCTTTTAGGGCCCGCGCACAAAGGATGCGCTAACTAAAGAGGGGAGAGGTCGCACTTACTTGATTATTACTCGAGAGTAAGTCACAGACGGCGCCAATGATGAAACCCAAAATAATACGCGCTATAAACTGGATTATATTAAATACTAAATCTCGGGATTTCGTACAACCAAACGGTTTTCGTACGTACATTATTCCTCCTTCCCTCCCTTCAACTGATTGTTTTGTAATCCTCTTTACAATTAAAGTCATAAAGCCATTTCCCTTCAGCTGTTTGTTTTATAATCCTCTTTACAATTAAAGTCATAAAGCCGTTTGGACTTTATACCGTAAAGCTGATTGTTTTGTAATCCTCTTTACAATTAAAGTCATAAAGCCGTTTGGACTTTATACCGTAAATAGAGCGATCTCACTCGGAGATCAAGCACACACCCGAGTATAATAGTGTACGTGAATCATACACACAACGACATTTCATGGATAAATATACTTATATCTTACCCATTCACGTGTAATTAACGTGCCTTTTTACCTCTTTCTCGTTTTATATTCACCTATTTTACCTTCAGTTATTTCGCGCACCAACAATATTATAAACTTCCTCTCTAGGTTTACTACACGTTTCTTTCCCTTTATGGTGTCATTTTTCTTCTTTAAAAAATTTGTAAGTCAAAATAATTTTCCTTAATGCTTATTATATTCATCTCAGTTCTCTAACATTGTTATATCTTTGCTCTAGTAATTTACTATCCCTTACATGTTATCTTCTATGATAGGTCTGACAAAGAACTCAATCTTGATTTGTATGTACACTTGCTTTTTAAACAACTCTCTTGCAATGTTGTGATTTGATTTGTGGTGCGAAAGACAAGCAGTTGATGGTGAAGGGACCACTTAGAATTCCCACGAAGGCTCCTAAAATTAACACAATGACACCAGGAAAGCTCCATGTGGTGAAGGGAATAAGAGAGTTATCTTTTTACCGACAGTTGTGACAAAATTGCGATCATGCGGGATGTGAAACCTAAAATTGAAAGATGGTGCTTACTCATCATATAAGGGTGTTAGTTAGGATTTAAAGTTGGTTAACATAGACTTATTGTTGGGACGTTGTTGAGACCTCTGGTTCTAAACAACAGAACAACGATACCATTCTCTGAGTTTTGATAATGACACACTATGTGGAACTAATGTGTTTTGATCAAGTATTTCTAAGGAAGACAGGTTAAGCAAAGAACTCTCATGAATGATCAAAGACCAGTGTAGCACACAATGAAGAGTTTCCATCAAGGGAACTCTGAAGAGGAAAGTTCCCATGCAATGGGAAATCCCAGGAATGATCACAGAACACAGGCTTATACGATGAAGAGTTTCTCCCAAAGGAACTCTGAAGAAGACAGTTCCCATGACATGGGAACTCACATGTGAAGACAACGACCGTTCAGCGCAAATCGCGGGATCCTGTCTTGGACAGAACGAAGGCACAGTCTGAGGAGCAGACTGTCACGAGTGATCAAATGGTCCGATTGATTCAAGAAGTTGACCTAGTACAAACCAAAGTCACATGTGAAGAAAGTACAACTTGGGCATCAAGCAAAGGGCATTTCGGACTCAAATGAAAGATGCGATTACCCAAGCACACCTGGACTATAAAGTCAAATGAATAGTACTCGGATTAAGCACTTCTCTCAGAATTCACAATACCCACAACAGAGTGAGAGAAAGAAGAAGAGAAGTCCCCGACGGCGAGTGTGTGATCTTGACGACGGTGAAGCCCAGTTCCCAGGAGAAAGGGAATTGTGATTCGGTGTAAGGTTTGAGTTACTTATTTAGTTGTTGTTGTTCGCTTAGGAATCCAGTTGAGAAGATACATTAGTGTTGCTAGAGTTAGGTAGAACTCGTAGGAACAGAGAAGTTTGTATCTGGCTGTAACTAAGGAATAAATCAATAATATAAGTAGCTCATTCAAAATCCTCCAAGCAGAGGTAGAGGTTTACCCATACAACTAGTTGGTTGTATCTGGCTGTGTTTACTGTTGTTTTATTTACTTGCGATATTATTTCTTCCGCTGCCTTGGGAACAGCTTAACAGCCAGTTCCCAAGCTCTTGCTAACCAGTTACGATCCAACACTTATATTGTTCACTCCATAAATGCTTTGCGATTCTTGCCCATTCTTAAGCAATTATTGATCAAACGCTTAAATATATGGCATGGTACTTAATGCAACCAACACCTGTGACTTCAGGAGGCTGTGAAAGATGTTGATGAGCATGCTATAAACATGGACGTACACATCATTTACTGTTGGAAGTATGTATGTGAAGGTGAAATTCTAGACAGGTAGAAAAAGCCTAATTTGTACTTTTTACAGTTTTCTGTTACTAAAAACGTACTTTCCTTTCTTTGTCATTATATATATAGGCTCCAAAGCGTGGATCAACCAGACGCACCTAACAAAATGGAATTCTTGACCATCTTATTAATGTATGCCATGCTTAATATGTATGTTTGCATCAGTGGTGTAATTGATTTATCGTTTGATATTGTAAAAATGTTGCGCTTCTTAACGGAAGTGTAATTCTGTATACATGGAAAGGAAGTTAACATCACAAGGAACATTGGTGGTAAAAATTGATGCTGAATCATGTGTTTGTTAATCTGTTTGTTATTGGACTTCAAATGACCGATGCTAATTAGTTTAGCTGTGCTATTGTTAGCATTAAGTGGAAAAGAAGCTGCTCTTTGGTTCTCAATTCTCTGAAAATCAGAGTAAGCATGTCTATTCATACCATTGTAACAATTATATTGCATTGTACACATCCTAAGAACCACTAATCGTAACGTATAAATCTATTAACTTTATAAAAATCCAAGTAACCACACATACTTTGCAATTGTATTTTGTCTTGGAAGGTTAACTTTATTAAATTTGAAAAAACTGAATTGTGTGAGGATTTTATTTCATGGTAGGTATTGTCTTAAAGATTTTGCCACATGGTTTAATATTTATTAATTTTATGATGCCTTAATTTTCTCGCGCCACCGATATAATTGGCCTTAGATTGTTGATATTGGATAATGATAAAGTGTTGTCTCACAAGATTTTAATGTTGTGTACAAAGAAGTATTATAAAGAATTTGATAATCATTATTTGTTAGGTAAGTTAATCCCTTAGTTGTTTATATGGGATTTTTTCAGTATCATATTTTATTGTTTATAATACTTAAATAAGTTTCTTTCTTAACTAACGACTATACATTTTCTGTTGTACAAGGGTATGAAAGACAAACGTTCCTAAGGGTTCAATATTATAGTTTATGTGTAAGGCGAGTCTTTTAAGTATTGTTTGAAAGATTGTGCTCTTGGAAATAATGATATTTTGTGTACTATATGTACTTCATAAATTTTTATCTTTTATACACTATATTACCATTTTATCTGTATTTTTGTTCATTTTAAAAAAAAATCTCATCAAATCTATATGTATATAACCTATAAAGAGTTTGGTTCAAATGAAACAAACTCTTATCTTGAAACGAACTCTTATCCTGAAACGAATGCACTTTTTGTACTTAGTAGTGCACTTTTCCTACTTCAGAGTGCACTTTTTCGTATTTGCACTTTTCGTACTTTTTAGTGCACTTTTCATACTTTTTGTAGTGCACTTTTTCGTTTTTGTATTTTCCAATGCACTTTTGTATGAAAAGTGCACTACTAACTAGGAAAAGTGCATTCGTTTCACGTTTTAGGATAAGAGTTTGTTTCATTTGAACCAAACTCAACCTATAAAATACAAACCTTTTGGCCAATTTATGACCCCATTCATATATTACCCCATTCATTTAAAATACACTTTTAATATAAATAATTTTATTTATATTAAAATTATTTATATTAAAATCATCCATTTATACAATTGCTTCAAATTCCTATTTTGTAACTTACAACAATAAGTGCACAATCTTATTTCTAAATTGGGTTGGAAGACATACATGATGGTCAAATTTCACATTAAACTACACTAAATGTCCCAACCAACCCCCCCCCCCCCCCCCCCCCAAATTAAATAAGATTCTATTTTCCACCTAAAGACGTTTATTTGTGTAGATAAACTTTGAATGAGAATGGAACGTTCAATCTAGCATCTAGGTATGATTAAGCTCCTTATATATGAGACTTTATCATGGTTTTATTAGCTTTTAGAGATTATGAAAAAAAATTCAATCTCTTATTTACCATTTTCTCAATGCTATATTGATATATGCAGATTTTGCTTGAAAAATTGTTGTTTTTGAATTTTGGTTCTACTTTAAATTGTAGTTTATAGTTTAGGGTATCAATTTTGTGCATATTGGCTTATGGTTTGAGGGGTGGATTTGACGCTAATCTTTTACCCTTTTTCTTGTTGCTTGGTTAGTAGGAGGAGATAAAGAAGTATTCTAAAAGGTTCAATCTTAACTACATCAAAAGTAATTTTATTTTATTATCGTAATCTCCTATTCACCCTTTTCTCAATGCTATATTGATATACGTAGATTTTGTTTGCAATTTTTTTTTTGAATTTTGGTTCTACTTTAAATTGTAGTTTATAATTTAGGATATCATTTTTTTGCATATTGGTTTATGGTTTGAGGGGTGGATTTGACGCTAATCTTTTACTTTTTTTTGTGTTGCTTGGTGAGTAAGAGGAGATAAGGAAATATTCTAAAAGGTTCAATCTTGACTACATCAAAGGTATGTCCTAATTTTATTTTGAGTCTTTTATCGGAAACCACCTGTAAGATAACTCATATTGCGTTTAACCGCCCGTCTAATATCAATATACCGTAAACCACCCTTTTAATCAATTCCGTCAAAAAATGACCACCCCTTGGACATCCCCCGTTATTCGATCGTTAAAGCGCGTGTGGGTTCAATATTTTATTAATTTCCTTTCTATTTTATTCCTAAGATGACCCCATTGATGATGAAGGAGCTTCAGATGAATGATTTTCTTCGGATGGTGCTCGAATTCGAGATCTAGAGTCTGTCAACGCCCTCTTTTTGAGTTCGTCCGCCGGAAAGTTCTCTCTACCAATAATCCTTCGATGATTGTCAATCCAACACCGCCTCTAACTCTGGTTGTTGCTGCGACAAGATGTACCGCCTCGCCATCTCCAACGTCCTTGAGCAATACCAGAACCGCATCGAGATCGTCTAAATTGACGATTTTACTAGCGAGATTTGAGCCGACTCCAATCTCTCATTCTACCACATTATCCTCCCACCAAGACCATTTTCATCCCTTACAAGGAGAGCTAGAAGCCCGATCTCCTCACCACTTCCTCTGAATCTGGTCCTCTCACTTCCTCCGACAAGTATGGGACCGAGATTTGATTCTAATCGAGCAAACCCTAATTCCTTTTCCGATTTTGATTTCTCAATTTCCCTTTAAAATTGCGATAAAAAAGCAAGATTGGAGGCCGACCGAGCAAGATTGGAGGCCGACCGAGCGAAGCTGGTGAGAAGGGGTAGCCGATGGAAGCAATTGTGCAGTGACGCAAGATCTCGCCATGGTTGCCGCCCTCTTGCAACTACTTCCCTTATGTAGGCTTATAATTAGGCTTTTATATGAAATTCAAGAGGTTAGATTTGGTTTGGTGGAGAGGTTTGAGTTGCAGAGGTTAGATTTGGGTTGAAATTTGATCTCGCCATGGTTCCCTTATGAAGGATTTGGGGTTGAAGATGGAGTTTTTTTTTTTTAATAATTAATTTTGTTAGTACTAAGATTATAATATAATTTAAAATAAAGGGTAAATATGTAATTTTATTTTTTAAACAGATCTGTAACGGAATTATCGACCCGGGTGGTTAATTTATAACGGAATTCACTATAAGGGTGGTTTGCGGTAATTTGTTATTTTTCGGGTGGTTATCTCTAATATGGTGTATCATACGGGTGGTTTCAGACAAAAACCTCTTTTATTTTATTATCTAGCTAGCTTGCATTGCTATTTTTACCTAAAATATATATCCAATTGTGGTAATTACAAGTTTTATGACAATTACTATCACCAGTTATATTTATATTTGTAATGGAAAATTTTCCTTTGTAGCTTTGAAGTGGATATGACATGCATATTTGTTAGCATAGTTTTTTTAATGAAAATTTTCCACGACCATACAATTTAGATTGAGAATCATTTTTGTAGCATAACCATGTGTCAATAAACTATTTAATTTAACAAAAATGAATTAAATAACTTTAAAAATATATTTAAAAGGGTGTATTAAAAAATGATGCGTGAAAAATACCTACTAAATAAATAAGGGAGAGTATGGAGAAATCAATAAAAATTTCAAAAATATACGTCAAATAATCTTGATTAATACGGATATTATTATTTTTTTCATCTTCTTATCCCATTTATAATACATTAGAAATTTTATTCCTAATCTTCTATCTATAATACTATAAGATAAACATTTTTAGACATTTTATTTCAAATGAAATATATCTATCTATTTATAATACTATAAGACAAAATTTTTGACAATGAAAATTAATTTGACAAACATTTTGATAATCAAAACTTTGTTTTCTATCTATTTCTATTGGTCAAGTCTAATGATGCATAAAAATTAATGGTCAAAGTATATAGTAAATATTCAATGACTGTTACTAGTAAGAAATTTTAGACCAATTAAAATTATATAATATCAAAGATGTTACAAATAATTAATTTATCACAATTAAAGTGGGATATTGAAATATTAATTCACCCCCTACATAAATTTACAACCTCTTCGAATTCCAACTCTAGATTATGTAAAAACAACAATATATGTGCATGACTCGATCTATATATTAGATGGATGGATGTGTTATCCGGATTATATATATACAACCTAATAAATCTATTTAAATGGAAAACTTTTATTACATTATACTCTTATCTAGCTTATTAAGACTCTCTTTCAATTAAATTGACTATTCGTATCTACCTTTGAAGTCATTCAAATATTTTGGAAAATTAAATATGTTCATCCGTAACAATCAAGTACAAAACCATGAACCAACAAGTTCAAAATCATGAACTAAAAAATTATAAAACATGAACCAACAAGAAAACAACATAGCCAAGTTGAAAATACCCAAAAAACAACAAAGGCCAAGTCAACAATCTATCTTAACAATGTAGCTTCACTTCAATGCTACAAACAAACACCAATACAAACATCAATTCAAGAGGATCTCTTTGGCAACAAGGATTAAGACAAATCACTATTGTAATGTTTACACTAGATACTATCCTTCAGTCACCCATGTAACTAACACTTCATAATCTACCATTATCTTCTATATCAGAGCATAATAGGTCACATAAGTAACATTCCTTTTTTAGCTCCTTGTAAGGCACCCCATGGAGAACTCATGAGGCCATGATTCCAGAGAGAAGAAGATAAGAACACTAGAACTATACTATTATACTATTATGACTAGAACTATACTCAAATTAACTAGAGCGATATTATTCCAAAGAGGAGTATATAAACCTTGATTATAGAAGATCAAAACACCATTGCTCGTACATACACTAGACAAAGACTTTTACATCTTCTCTTTTCCATTAAATTAACCAGTGAAATTCATGTATAAAAAAATTGTACCCAGAAAGCACCAAAATCAACAAAAGAAAAGATTAAGCGATGACATTAAAGTTCCAAAAAGGACCAAAATCAATGCAAAGAATAAGATCCTCAAATAATCGCAGTTGAAGATCAGCGTAAAACCTCACCAAATTTGAGATGTGCACATTTACAACTTACCTTCGGAAGCTTTTTCCCCTTGTCAAATCACTCCGGATGATCGGAAAAGTTGAACGGGAGAAAAGAAAGTGTGTAGTTTAGGGATTCTTAATCACGATCGCATTATCGCTCTGGGAAATATTCGTTCAACACCTCCAAACGACAACTAAGACGAGAAAAGAAAGTGTGTGGTTTATGAATAAAATTTACGTATTCGTTCGCTCTGGGAAATATTCGCTCTATAAATTCATCTCATAGGAAATTGCATTGAGAAATTGAAATTAATGAAGAAATTGAAGTTGAAGATTGAATAATTGAAATTGAAGGGAAGAATTGAAGAAATGAAGATCGATTAGTCTTGGTTATACATAGGAAATTGTATTGAGAAATATATACGTCATTGTGATTTTGATTTGTTGTGCTTCACTTGATAATCCTTTTAGTAGTTGCTCATCAAACTCTATTATGAAGCCATTGTACATCACTATAGGGATCTCTCTGGTTGTTGATAGGCCAAATCTCACCTCGCAAGTGTATGTGATCGATTATAATACCAAAGTGTCAAAGTAGTATTAATTGCAACTTATTAGTAGACTAAGCGGTAAAAACTAAAAGTAAGAAAATATTGAGAGATGATTGTGATTATGAACTAATAAAATCAAGAAAACAAGTAAAATATGAGAATATCAATGGGGGGAAAAGCTTTTAAGATTAAGGATTCCCATTTGCCGGTTTAGACTAAGTTGGATTTTCTTCGATATTTAGCGAGGCTTGGTTGTATTTCTTGTATGTTTTGATTCGTTTACTAGCGAATGATGCGCGTCTTCGTCTACTAGATTTGTTTAATAGCGAATGTTTTAATTGGTTGTGTTAATTTCTTGTATGTTTTTATTGGAATTCTTGTGGCTTAGGTTTGATTCGTTTCGTTTTCGATTGGTTCCAGTTTACTAGCGAACGATGCGCGTCTTCGTCTATATCTGATTTAGTTGTGAAACAATGTTGTAGTTGATTGTTCTGTTTATTTTGATTACAAATATATGCTTATGTATGACTATCTAATTTCGGAACGTTCGTTCATACTTTTAGATGTTGGTAAGGTGGGTCGTATAGGGTAGAATCGTTGCAAATTATAATTACTAGAAACCAATTTATTTATGGCTTTCGTATAAAGCTAAGATTGTAGCATATTATTGATTTTGATGTAGTGAAGAGAAAAGTAAGTTCCATGTTCTCGTCTGTTGGCTGCCTGTCTGCTGCTGATTAAATATTTTTTCCTGCTAATTAGCTCGCTTGATCTTTTTTATGTTTTGTTTTGTTGATGTGCTCAATCTTTTTCTTGTGTGTAGATTTGGAATTTGGTTTGATTAGCAACTATGTTGACTGTGGAAACCATTGAGGAACTTATGTATGTGCTCGTGTTGGCTGAGCAGGCAGAGCTTTATAGGGATGTGGTGGATTGCATGGGGTTCATCGGAGTGATGGACAATAGTTTCATAATAGGGTGATGAACAACAACCAAATGGGTGACCAAGTGAAACACAACAAATAAAATTCACAAGAGTTTATTAACTAGTTAATTGAACTTATCAAACACAAGTTTATTAGAAGTAGACATGAACAAAAAAGAGGAAATAATAAAATTCACAAGAGTTTATTAACTTGTTTTGTGATGGTTTTTCTATACCTAAGCTTTTTATGTATCTTGATAAGGCTCTTGATGAGGTCATCTCTACCTTCACTTTGGGTGATAGTATCTTGCCACTGGCTCCTGAGGATTTTGACGGGGCCATCTCTAACCTCACTTTGGGGGAAAACAGTATTACAATGATAAAAAAATCTACAACACAACATTGTCTTGTGGGCTTTGAAGAACAACCACACCTCCCGAAAATGCTTCTGGAATTAATGCTGCCCCTGGAGCAACTGTTACTGATCAACCCCAAAGATGATGATGCTCCTCTTGTTCTGCTTTTACTAGGATTAGTTTATAGTCAGTTCTTGACCGGTAAAGTCTTGTGAACAAGTAATTGTTTGTTTGTATGTCTAAGTAAGTGCTTCAAATTTGAATGTTACTACAAAAACGAGTTTGAGTAATGATGAGACATTCAATGGCGACATGGAGCTAGCAAAAACTGGAGGGATTTGCCGGCGTGATGGACAATAGTTTCATAATAGGGTTGATGTCTCTTTATTTGGTGGTGTTTTTATATATGATTTCCTTTGTAAATATGTTTCTTTTTCCCCTTTTCTTGTGTGTTTTGTTCCTTTTTAGCTTAGTTCCCGTATTTCTATGAGATTCGGAGACTATGCGCGTTTTATGTGTTTTGTAGATGTTTTGGCATGGATCAAGGATCGTTTTGAAGGTGAATCGAGACATGGAGCAAGGCCCGAGCTTAAGAGGGAAAGAGAGGAGCAAGCCATGAAGAAGAACAAGAGAAAAGCCAACAAGAAGAAGGTGGAACGAGGTCCGGATCGACTTGCAACCAACGCCGGGCCCGAAGATGAGTTTTCGACCTCGGACCGACTTGCCCAGTAAGTCGGGCTTGATGTTGCTCCGTGTCGGGCCGAGTCGGTCGATTGGTGGATTGGGCTCCAAGGCATGAAATTGTAAACTACCACTTTTGCCCCTCATCTATAAAGGCTCTCTTATCTTCTAATTTATAGAGGTTCCCACACTTAGCAAGGAACCAACCCTCAAAAACTCTCAAGAGGATACTTGGAGAGCAAGGAGGGAGGAGAGGAGAAGGAGAAGAGAGAGGATCGGCCAAGGAGTGGGAGATTTGATAGGTTTGGTTGATAGATTAGCTTTGCCTTGTTTTGGTTTTTGTGGATTTGGAAACCTTTGATTGGAGTTTGTGGATTGCTTTTGATTTGTGAATGAAACTTGACTTTGGTTTGAGATTGATGATGTTTATTGCTTTGCTTTTTGATTTGTTTGCTTTCTTTGTTTGCCATATGGAGTAGATCTCCTTGATCTTGGGTTATGGGGGAAAACTCTAGCTAGGTTGGGCTAGAAACCCCAATTCCATAGCCTTGAGTGCTTGATCTAGGAACCCACTCTACATAGAGCTACAATTCCTTACGAAAGTAAGGAATCAAGGCTTGTGATTGGCAAAGTAGCGAAAGTGAACATTTGTCCATCTCAAGACCTTGCTTCGAAGGGGATTTCCCCAATGATCGATGTGTAGAAGTGGTTGGAACGAGGGCGAAAGCACTCGATCCTATTCCGATCATCACTTATTGCTTGAATTGGGGTGGAAAGGCCTTAATCTACTAGAGTAGGATCCCAAAAGCCCAAGATCCACTTTCAATCTTTGAGTTCGACAAAACCCAGCTACCTCGGGCCCGACTTGCTCTACGTCGGTCCCGACTTCCCTCTTGTCGCCAACATCGGAGTCTGTGACAGTAGATCTTCCAGGATTGTCATTCAGAGTCTGTGACCTTGCATTTTCATCATCTCTTGCCTTTTTGTGACAATCATATTGGTAATGACCAGCCTTGCCGCAATACCAACATGTCCTATGAGACTTCAAGGCCACATACTTGCTATAGCCCAGATAGATGGGTTTGTTGTTGAAGCGAGATTGAAAATCAATTTGTGACGGAGCCGAGTTCTGGACTTGTTTTTGCCATATGTTATTCACCTTTTGATCAGGATACCATTGTTGCTTCCCTTTGTCAAGCTTAGCCACCACATGTGTAGAACAACTTGCATTGTCACTACACATAGGGGTTTTATCTTTAGACACAAGGGGAGCAGCCTTGGTACCCTGAGTATTGGGTGCATGAACAAGCCCAATTCCAGATCTATCTACCTCCTTCACAAACTTCTTTTTATAGTCATTTCTGACCTCTTGAGCCTTTTCAGCAACAAACTCATCTAACCATTTATTTCTTTTTGTCTCATCATCAATTTTTAGATTTTCTAACTCACTGGACAGCTTAGCATGACCAAGCCTAAGCATAAGCCTTTCTCCTTCTAAGTTATTGACTTGCTTTTCAAGGTCCTCAACCTGCTTTTGCAAGTCAACGACCTAAGACTTTGAGTCAGAGCAAGACTCACAAGTCACTGACTTAGGAGAAGAAATCTTTTCCAGTTCAATAGCCTTAGAGGACCAGAGTTGGTTATCATCGAAAAGATTGGAGATAGTTTCCTCATTTTCATCCACTTTTTCTCTTAACTCAGAGACCTGAGTTCCAAGTTTTTCGATGATAGCAACTAACTGTTTTCTAGACTTTTTAGCAAGAAGAGAAGAAAGATCATGTTCATTTACCTCATGGGATGACTTGTCTTCAATGGCCATACAACAATCTCCTCTGTCGGTGACACCTCGTCGTCATCATCAGACATATCCCAAGTCACCATCATGCTGGTGGCAACTTCTTCAACATTTTTCTTGGGACATTGTTTAGCATTGTGTCCCTTTCCTTGACAGTGATAGCAAACCTTTTCTTTCATATCTCCATCTGATTTAGAGGGCTTGGGAGAAGCCTTGTTACGAGTCAACAACCTCTTCATGGCGTTGGAGATGAGATCAACGTCGTCATCAACTTCTTCTAAATCTTGATCACCTTGAGCCAAGTCGAATGCCCTCTCAACTTTGAAAGCGATACCCTGGATTTTATCAGATTCAAGTAGTTCATCTCTCCTTTGTTGAATGCCTCCATACATGGTGAGTTGCCCAACAAGATCTTCTAGAGTCAGTGACTTTGTTTCCTTCTGAGTGAGCAAGGAAGCAGCGATGGTGTCCCATTTCTTGTTGAGTCCTGATATCAACTTGTTGGTTTGCTTCCATTGAGGAATCTTCTCTCCAAGGAATTCCAATTGATTGACAAGCACTTGGAATCTCGAGTGATAGTCACAAAGAGACTCACCCTTTTCTTGAAAGATATTCTCATACTCTCTTTCAAGACTTATGATCCTATCTTTCTTTACATCCTCATTCCCTTGATGTAGCCTTTTAAGAGCATCCCAAATCTCCTTTACCGTCTTGTAGCCAATGACCTTCTTGAGATCACCATCAGTTAGGGCATGGTGGAGAACTTTCTTAGCTCTTTCATTTTTCTCCAGTTTCTTGAAGTCGGCATCATCATATTCAGCCGTGGTCTTCTCAGTTTTTCCATCCGTCTTAAGAAAGGTTTCTGGACCAATCTCAATGACTTTCCACAATTTTCCATCCAAAGAGCAAATATGAGTCTTCATTTGCTCGACCCACCAGTCATATTCACCGACTTTGAGGATGGGAGGCTTCCAGAAAGAGTCTCTGACAGTAGTGTTGGTTGAAGACATTTTCCTGTAAGAAAAGTACTAAAAAACACAATCTAGAGCCTTGGCTCTGATACCAATTGTAGGATCGTTAGTACTTAAACGAGTCGGCGACTCCTGCGAAGTCGTCGACTTTGAGTAACAGTCGAAGTCACCGACTTTGGTAAAGTCAGTGACCTTGAAATAAGCAGCGGAATAATTAATCGAACAGGAAAGATATTACCAAAATGTAAATGACAAGCGATGTATAGTGGAAAATCCTCGTAAACCAACTAGTTTACTTAGAGAAAAACCACTCCCTTCCAAGCTTCTCACTTGGTCGGATTTCAAGAGTCCTTAGACTCGCTCTATTGATTTCTTGAGTGTTACAAAGCTCTCCCGTGTACAAGTTGAATCCCACAACATTGAACCACGCTCTACCTTTGTACCTACACTCTCAACCTCACGCTATGCCTAAGAACACTCGAACTCACCACTTGCACGAATCTCGCGCACAAGTCTTCTTCACTACTCGTACGAATCCCACGCACGAGTCTTCTTCTACCTAGAACTCTCTCTTTTCTTTTTCTCAAGATATACAATTCTGCACGAAAGTCCTTACTTCTAACCTAAAACAATGCAGTATTTAAGCTAGAATAAGGTGTGATTTCGTGTGATATTATTTCCTATTCGGTTAAGGAAATAACATCCCACGCAATCTTACAAGATCTTTCCTAATATAACATTTACGTACACATAAAATATCTCAATGGAATCATATCATCCTCTTATGATTTAGTACTCTTTTGTGATGATATTCTCCATAAATAAATGCCCCAGCTGTCTTGCAAACAATCGCACACGATCTGTGCGTTCCTTCCATAAATAGTTTTCGTCGTCAGCTGGTCATGTCAGTGACTATGCCGAGTCGAGTCGCCGACTCGACTTGCAAACACGATGTCACTGACTTCTTGGAACCAACAACACTCTTGATCTTCTAACAAATTTCCTGCCAGTTGGTCGTGTCAGTGACTTTGCCGAGTCGCCGACTCGACATGCAACTTCATAGTCACTGACTTCCTGGAACCATCAAAACACAACTTTTCAACAATAGTTTCTTTCCAGTTGTCCTTTGTCAACGACCTCTTCTCAAAGCTTGATGTCGCTGACTCCTCATTAAACTTCTTTGTCGCTGACTTCTCTTTGAGTTTGGAACCATCACGCACACAACTTTTCCAACAATATTTTCTCACCAGTTATGCTTGTCAGTGACTTCTTCATAAGAACTTCATGTCGCTGACTCTCCATTGAACTTTTGTGTCACTGACCTTTGGAACCATCAAAAACCAAATCTTCTAACAAATTCCCCCTTTTTGTTGGTGACAAATACTCCAATCCAGTGCTTGTCAGTGACTTCTTCATATGAACTTGGTGTCGGTGACTCTCCATGCAACTTCTGTGTCACTGACCTTTGGAACCATCAAAAACCAAAGCTTCTAACAAATTCCCCCTTTTTGATGGTGACAAACAACCTGTCCTGATAAGATCCTTAAAGTATACACACAACATCATAGCATAAAGAGCAAACGCAAAAAACCATAAAAAGTTCCCCCTAAGCTTAATATCCACATGGTTTCAGTTTTTAGATCCCGCTCTTTAAATCTATTCCCCCGGTTAATTCCCCCTTTTGGCATCATCAAAAAGATTGCTAAACAAGAAAAGAAAGCAGAGGCAAAATATGAAAACTTAAAACATAATATCAAGACAGTCATAGATAGTCATCCACCAAAGCAAGAGATAATGTACGATGCAAAAACAAACAATCCAGAAATGCAGTACAACCATATCGAACTAAAGAGATAAATCTTTTAACCTGGAGAGATAATGTGGTAAGGGTAGAAGAGAGGGATAGAGAGAGAGAGTCATGGACATGCAGCAGTCAGTGACTCAGAACCGTAATAAGCAAGCCTCTCCTCAAACTTCATAAATTTAACATTAGGATCAGAATGATTACCTTCTTCATATAGAACTATAGGTTGCTTAGAAGGTGTGAGCTCTTCCAGAACTTTGTCGTTGACATCACCGGAGTCATCTTTGTTAGTGACTTTTCGCAAGTCACCGACTTCTTCTTTTTTCCTTGGTTACTCTTTGGTCACATTCTTCTTTTTCGTCTCCTTCCAATTCTAGAGCCCTTGTTTCCTTCTTCTTAGATTTTTCAACTCATTTGCCTCCAAATTTTGAGTTTTAATCAACTCCTTCTCCAAATCCTCCTTAGCACTCTCCTCTTCCCTTTTTGGGTGTGTCACTCGATTCCGGAAACGCTTACCGGTTGCGCCGTGTGGCGCAGCGTTCCAGTTTCAAGTGACACGATTAGGGTTTCGTGGTTTGTGTTTAGGTTCATGAAGCTTTTACATGAGGATGGAGGTAGGGTAATAAAGGAACTTGTTCTCTCTTAATTGGAAAGTATCACTTCAATCAAATCAAGCTAAGCTCAGAAAAATTTCTTTCCAAAAATAAACCGATCTTCTTAATATTCTGATGTGATTCACATGCCAATTTTCGCAGTCGCTGACCTTGCTCATGTCAGTGACCATAAAACCTGTTTTCTCATAACAACATATCTGTCCATGACTTTTGCACAGTCCATGACCTTCTATTTAAAGAACTTACTTGGTGTTGGGGTTGCACAGGGAGTGCCAAAACAAACCAAGTATCAAGCATTATTTTTGAGGATTTGTCGATCACGATGATAAGTCTCTGTTTTATAAAGAAATTCAAAAACTGGCTCATAGAGACTCTCAAAACATGATAGGTCAGGGACAAGCATTAGAATCAACTATCATTTGGGTTTGTAATGAGGGTTAGGATCATCAAGTAGATTCTTTTGGGCTAAAACATAGAGCTCAAAAAGGTTGCACACATACCGGTTATGAGGCCATGTATGGGGTGAGTCAAGCTAGCAAAGAGGTGAAAGTTCAAGGTGAAGGTGCAAGGAAGTTATATGATTCAAAGGGAGAAGACATTGACAAGGATGTGAAGCTCCAATTCCTTGAAGGTGAAGTGAGCAAGCTTAAGAGGCAAGTCCACTACTACAAGCAAAATGCTAGAGCTTGTGAGGAGTGTGGATCCTTTGCACATGCTACACAAGTTTGTCCGAATGAGAGCCAAGTGCGCTTGGCCGAGCGAATTGAGGAGGCAAACTATGTTCGAGGAAATTTCGGTGGAAGAGGCAACTTCAACAATGGTGGTAATGGTCGGTGGAACAACGGTCAAGCTCAAGGCTACAATCATTTGCTCAAGAGATGAGGGATGGGTTCAAGGAGATGAGGACCCAATTCAATGAATTTGGTGCATGGAGAAGGCAAGTCGACAATCAATTTGCCCAAATTGCAACTCAAGCCCAGAGAGAGAATGGGAGACTTCCGGGCCGATTCGAGGAGAACCCCCGAGATCAAAACAATCAAAATGAAGTCCGGGCAATTGGATTGAGAAGTGGCCGAAACCTACCCGAGCCACACATGCCTAAGAAGAATGAAGAGAGTCGGACCGACTTACCCAGCAAGTCAGGTCCGACGTTCCCTGAAGTCGATCCAGCAGGAAGATCGACTCCTCTGCCCCGGACCGAGGTTGAGAGTAAGTCGGGCCCGACGTACCCAGATGTCGATCCGACTACTCTGCCTCAGCTCTGCCCCAGGACCGAGATTCACAAGATCGGGCCCGACGTGGTGCCTAAGTCGGTCCAACCAGGAAATGTTGCAAGTGAAGTGGGGAAGTCCAAGGAGGTTGATCCAAGCAAGATTCAAGGTGCAACAACTCTTCCATATCCCTCAAATAAGCCGAAAGATGTTGTTGAGAACAAGTTCAAGAGGTTCCTCAAACTCTTGCAAGGTTTGAACATTTCTATCCCGTTCACCGATGCATTAAGCGAGATGCCATCCTATGCCAAGTTTTTAAAGGAGATTTTGAGCAAGAAGAGGTCGATTGTAGAAATGCAAGATGAGGTCAAGACCTTGGAGTTACCGCAAAAGCTAGGAGATCCCGGTCGTTTTGCTATCACTATTGGTGTGGGGTCTCAAAACTTCCAAGCCTTATGTGACCTTGGAGCAAGCACGAGCATCATTCCTTACACCATATGAAAATCCACATCCATGGGTCTCATAGCTCCGGTCAACATGAGGTTAACGATAGCGGATGGGTCGTCCATCGAGCCAATTGGTATCGTCGAGGATTACCCCGTTTGCATTGAAGGCCACTATGTCCCAATCGACTTTGTTGTGGTGGACATGATAGAAGTGCCGGGTGAAACGATTATACTAGGGAGACCTTTCCTTGCTACGGTTGGGGCAATCATTGATGTAAAAAAGGGCCACTTGTCTCTTGACATTGGAGGAAGAGAGATTGAGTTTTTCTTTTGGCCAACTTCAAAAGGGACCGTACATAAGGAAGCTAAGATGATCCAAGTTCCTCTTGGATTGCAATGGGAAGCCGTTTCTAAGAAGCCAAGGCCAAGGGAGCTTAGGTTGAAATCCACCCCACCACCTAGAGAAATTGAGATAGAGCGCCAAGGTCTAGCCCTCAATATGATTGAGCATGAGCAATTGGAGGAAGGGATGACTTATTTGGAGGTGTTCAAGGCCGAGAAGGAAGAAGTTCAAGCACCACCGGAACCATCTCAAGAACTCAAGGAGCTTCCAAAAGATTTGAGGTACGCATTTCTTGGTCCCAACTCTTCTTTGCCCGTAATCATAAATGCCAACTTGAATGATGAGGAGGAGTCTAAGTTGTTACAGGTTCTAAGAAAATATAGAGGAGCTTTAGAGTATTCACTAGAGGAACTAAAGGGAATCTCTCCCTCAATTTGCATGCATAGGATTTATATGGAGGATAACCATAAACCCACTATTGAACCACAAAGAAGATTAAATCCTAACATGAAAGAAGTGGTAAAGAGTGAAATACTTAGGATGTTGGATGCGGGAATCATCTTCCCAATTTCCGATAGCAAGTATGTGAGTCCCGTGCATGTAGTTCCTAAGAAAGGAGGTCTCACCGTTGTGCAAAATGAAAAGGGAGAAATGATACCTACGAGAACCACAACAAAATGGCGTATGTGTATTGATTACCGTAAGCTTAATAGTGGAACTCGCAAAGACCATTTTGCTCTTCCCTTCATAGACCAAGTCCTAGAAAGATTAGCACAACATGAATATTTTTGCTACCTTGACGGGTATAGCGGATTTTGGCAAATCCCTATTCATCCCGATGATGAAGAGAAGACGACATTCACATGTCCTTATGGGACTTTTGCCTATAGACGCATGCCTTTTGGTTTATGTAATGCACCGGCAACATTTTAAAGATGCATGATGTCCATCTTCTCCGATATGGTTGAGGATATAGTAGAAGTGTTTATGGATGACTTCTCCGTCTATGGTTCCTCATTTGATGTTTGCTTAGCTAACTTAGACAAGGTTTTGACTAGATGTGAGGAGACTAGCTTGGTGCTTAATTGGGAAAAATGCCACTTCATGGTGAAGGAGGGCATAGTACTAGGACACCTCGTTTCTAGTAGGGGGATAGAAGTAGATAAAGCTAAAGTTGAAATAATTGAAAAACTACCTCCTCCCTCTTGTGTTCGTGATGTTAGGAGTTTCTTAGGTCATGCGGGATTTTATAGACGGTTCATCAAGGATTTTTCTAAGATTGCAAAACCATTATCTAACCTCTTGATGAAGGATGTGCCCTTTGAATTTTCCGAGGATTGCATGAGTTCTTTTTGTAGGTTGAGAGATGCCTTGATTTCGGCTCCAATAATGGCGGCACCTGATTGGAATCTTCCATTCGAGGTAATGTGTGATGCTAGTTATTTCGCCGTAGGGGCCGTCCTTGGGCAAAGGAAGGATGGAAAGTTGCATGCCATTTACTACGCAAGCAAAACTTTGGATGAAACTCAGTGCAATTACACAACGACGGAGAAAGAGTTTCTTGCGATAGTGTTTGCATTTGAGAAATTCCGTTCATATCTTGTGGGATCAAAGGTGGTAGTCTTCACGGACCATGCGGCAATCAAATACCTCATGAAGAAGAAAGATGCAAAGCCGAGGCTTCTAAGGTGGATGCTCCTTCTCCAAGAGTTTGACCATGAGATAAAGGACAAAACCGGTGCGGAAAATGTGGTAGCTGATCATCTATCCCGTTTACCCATTGAGTACATGTTGGAGATGGAGGATGGTTTGACTATAGATTATTCAAGTGCAGATGAAGTTCTCATGAGTGGAAAGGAGGAAAGGTGGATCGACGAACCAAGTATATCGGGCCCAAGGTCCAGAACATCGGACCAAAGGCAGAACAGATACCAGTGAGTCGGGACCGAGGTCTTCAGAGTCGGGCCCGAGTTACTTGTGTGTCTGCGAAGCTAGACCGGCGTCCAACCATGTCGGGCTCGGTACACTTCAATGTCGGTCCGCGGAAGAAAGTAAGTTTCCTAACTCGATTTCCATTCCTTCTCGTTCTCAATTGATTAATTCTTTCTCTCCCACTTGCCTTCTTTCTATTAGTGCTGTAAGACGAGGGGTTTCCCCTTGGTTTGTGGATTTTGCTAACTTTGCCGTAGGGGGAGTGATCCCACCAAATTTGTCTTATCAAGCTAGGAAGAAATTCTTACATGATGCTAGACAATATTTTTGGGATGATCCATATCTCTACAAGGAAGGGAGTGATCAAATCTATAGACGGTGTGTGCCAAGTGAAGAGGTTGAGAGCATAATTCACCATTGCCATTCCTTGCCTACGGGGGGTCACGCTAAGAGTTCCAAAACCACTTCAAAAATTCTTCAATGTGGTTATTATTGGCCAACCATGTTTAAAGATGTGCATGACTATGTGAGGAAGTGTGAGTGCCAAAGAGAGGGGAACCTATCAAGGAGGAATGAGACTCCTCAAACTGGCATTCTAGAAGTTGAGTTATTTGATGTATGGGGTATCGATTTCATGGGACCATTTCCCACATCGGGGCCTTACAAGTACATCTTGGTAGCCGTGGACTATGTCTCAAAATGGGTGGAGGCCATACCAACAAGAACCAATGATGCTAGGGTGGTGATGAAGTTCTTGAAAAGCAACATTTTTGCAAGGTTTGGTGTGCCTAGGGTTCTCATAAGTGATGGCGGACCTCATTTCATTGAGAGGTGCTTCGAGAATGTGTTGATCAAGTATGGGGTGTCTCATCGAGTTGCTACTCCTTATCATCCTCAAACAAGCGGGCAAGTCGAGGTGTCAAACCGTCAAATCAAGGCTATCTTGGAGAAGACCGTATCTCGATCAAGGAAATATTGGGCCTCTAAGCTCGATGATGCACTTTGGGCTTATAGAACCGCCTTCAAGACACCTTTGGGAACTACACCCTTCAATCTAGTTTATGGCAAGGCATGCCATCTTCTGGTAGAGCTTGAGCACAAGGCAAAATGGGCTCTCAAGGAGATGAATTGGGATATCAACTTGGCCGGTGAGAAGAGGTTTCTAGAGCTTCATGAGTTGGGAGAATTGAGGTTGAAAGCCTATGAGAACTCCAAGTTGTACAAGGAGAAGACCAAGAAGTGGCATGATAGGAAGTTAATTCCAAAGACCTATCAAACCGGTGACAAGGTTCTCCTTTTCAATTCAAGGATTAAACTTTTCCCGGGGAAGTTAAGGACTAGGTGGAGTGGACCATTTGTGGTCCACCATATCTATGCTCATGGTGCGGTGGATTTGGTTGATGAACGGGGACATATTTTCAAAGTGAATGGTCATCGAGTGAAGAAGTTCTATGACAAGGCCGGTCTAAGCAAAGAAGTTAGAGCCTCATGGGCTCTCGTCCTCGCTGATTGACCTAGACATGCCATTGAAGAATAAAGAAATTGTGAGCTCTTTTTACTCTTCTCTCTTGCTTTTAAGTTTTGGTTTCCTTGTTTGATGGGGACATCAAAATTTTAAGTATGGGGTGGGGGTAAGTGTGCTCATGATTTCACTTGCTTGTGTGTGTTTGTTATTTTGAGGATATTTGTTTTTGGTTTCTAGTTTGTGTTGGGATGTTTGTTTCTTGGTTTGTGGTTTGTGGAATGACATGGATGATTGATTTGGTTTTGAATGGATGAGTCTTTGTTTTTGGTTTTAAAGAATTTTTTTGCAAAAAAAAATCCATAAAAATTTGAAAAATTATGTTGAAAACAACAAAAAGATTTTGTGTTTTGTAGTTTTTGGACTAGAAATTCCCATCTTAGATTGCCAAATGAAAGCTAATGATGATGTGAGCATGTAAATTCCTTTGCATATTTTTGGATGGTTTAGCCTCTAAAAAGATGTTGCTTTTGATGTGATCATGATATCTTGCTTGTTTTATTGAACATGTGAGTTCTAGGATGAGTTCTTATGCAACTAAGTATGAGTGACCCTTGTGAGATTGATTTTTGGCCATTTTAGGGATGCTTGTTCATATTTGCATATCCCTCATGTTTCTTGTGTGATTAGCTCATGCATGCTTAGTAAAACTTGCTATTGCGGTGTTTATCTATTTTCCAAGACCGTCATGAGATTTGTCCTAGCATTGTCACATTGATTTTGAACTTTATTCTTTTAGTCACATAAATATTTCATATCCTACCATGAAGTGAATCCTTTGTTTGTAGCCCCGTTCTAGCCTAGGCTTTAGTTTGAAACTCCTCAAAAATATTATTCCTAGCCTTATATGACTTGACCCTTATGGGATTGGACTTTAGAAGAGAGGTTTGGATTGAATTTGAAGAGTTGAGATTCTCTTTGGTTTAAGGGAAAAGAATGGTGTTATGAATCATGTGGGTAGTGCATCTTTGTTGTGCAAAAAGAAAAAAAAAAGAAAGAAAGAAAGAAAGAAAATGTTGGAAATGGAAAGTGGAATGAAGGTAAAGAGCTTAAGTGAAGAAAAAGGGTCCGACCGAGTTACACACCACATCGGGCCCGATGTCATAAGAAAGTCGGTCCAATGTAGAAAGTGTGGAAAATCCAACAAAAAGCCTAAGAGCAAAGATGAAGTGGAATGTAAGTGAAATTTTGGGTTGAAAGGGAAAATGTTAAGTCTTTTGGATGAGTGTGAATTTGATTGTGGAATTTTGGTGAAGTTGGTGAGAGTTTAGGTTGTTCAATCCCCATTGTAAGCACCACAAGACCAAATAATTCCCACCTTGAGAAATACCAAAAGCCCCATTACAACCCGGCCGAATGGAACCTCTTTGAGGACCTCCATTGAGCCAAGTTCGAATTCTTTGTGTACTTTGTATTAGGCATCTCTAGGTGGAGGATTTGGTGATATTAGCTTCAATAGTAAAGTCCTTACTTGCATGATTTTTGAGCTTGAGTGATCATTGCTAAACCCATACACATGATGAGTGATACACATTCACATATCCCTAAAGTGAGGCTTAGTTGCATTGACTCTATTCCTTGGAACACTTAATCATGTGTGATGATGTAATCTTGCTTGAATATCAATCACTTGTGCTTAAATGTGTTTTCATACGAGGCTTTACTTGAAGATTATGTTTCGGTCTTGCTTACATTGTTATTGCTTGAGGACAAGCAAGTTTAAGTATGGGGTATTTTGATGTCTCTTTATTTGGTGGTGTTTTTATATATGATTTCCTTTGTAAATATGTTTCTTTTTCCCCTTTTCTTGTGTGTTTTGTTCCCTTTTAGCTTAGTTCCCGTATTTCTATGAGATTCGGAGACTATGCGCGTTTTATATGTTTTGTAGGTGTTTTGGCATGGATCAAGGATCGTTTTGAAGGTGAATCAAGACATGGAGCAAGGCCCGAGCTTAAGAGGGAAAGAGAGGAGCAAGCCATGAAGAAGAACAAGAGAAAAGCCAACAAGAAGAAGGTTGAACGAGGTCCGGATCGACTTGCAACCAACGCCGGGCCCGAAGATGAGTTTTCAACCTCAGACCGACTTGCCCAGTAAGTCGGGCCCGATGTTGCTCCGTGTCGGGCCAAGTCGGTCGATTGGTGGATTGGGCTCCAAGACATGAAATTGTAAACTACCACTTTTGCCCCTCATCTATAAAGGCTCTCTTATCTTCTAATTTATAGAGGTTCCCACACTTAGCAAGGAACCAACCCTCAAAAACACTCAAGAGGATACTTGGAGAGCAAGGAGGGAGGAGAGGAGAAGGAGAAGAGAGAGAATCGGCCAAGGAGTGGGAGATTTGATAGGTTTGGTTGATAGATTAGCTTTGCCTTGTTTTGGTTTTTGTGGATTTGGAAACCTTTGATTGGAGTTTATGGATTGCTTTTGATTTGTGAATGAAACTTGACTTTGGTTTGAGATTGATGATGTTTATTGCTTTGCTTTTTGATTTGTTTGCTTTCTTTGTTTGCCATATGGAGTAGATCTCCTTGATCTTGGGTTATGGGGGAAAACTCTAGCTAGGTTGGGCTAGAAACCCCAATTCCATAGCCTTGAGTGCTTGATCTAGGAACCCACTCTACATAGAGCTACAATTCCTTACGAAAGTAAGGAATCAAGGCTTGTGATTGGCAAAGTAGCGAAAGTGAACATTTGTCCATCTCAAGACCTTGCTTCGAAGGGGATTTCCCCAATGATCGATGTGTAGAAGTGGTTGGAACGAGGGCGAAAGCACTCGATCCTATTCCGATCATCACTTATTGCTTGAATTGGGGTGGAAAGGCCTTAATCTACTAGAGTAGGAACCCAAAAGCCCAAGATCCACTTTCAATCTTTGAGTTCGACAAAACCCAGCTACCTCGGGCCCGACTTGCTCTACGTCGGTCCCGACTTCCCTCTTGTCGCCAACATCGGGCCCGACGTGACACTTGTGTCGGTCCCGACTGTTCTCTTTGTTTTCCTTTGTTTTAAGCTCTCCTTTCCAGCTTTCTAGTGTTTGGGCACCTCAGTCGAGTAGATTTCCCGAGCGTTCGACACCCACCACGTGCTACAACGGGGTCGCGTTATAAATTGTATCTCTAGACCCTCGCACAACCGAGCGATCAAGGGTGATGAACAACAACCAAATGGGTGACCAAGTGAAACACAACAAATAAAATTCACAAAAGTTTATTAACTAGTAAATTGAATTTGTCAAACACATGTTTATTAGAAGTAGACATGAACAAAAAAGAGGAAATGATAAAATTCACAAGAGTTTATTAACTTGTTCTGTGATGGTTTTTCTATACCTAAGCTTTTTATGTATCTTGATAAGCTCTTGATGAGGCCATCTCTACCTTCACTTTGGTTGATAGTATCTTGCCACTTGCACCTAAGGATTTTGACGATGCCATCTCTAACCTCACTTTGGGTGAAGACAGTATTACAATGATAAAAAAATCTACAACACAACATTGTCTTGTGGGCTCCGAAGAACAACCACACCTCCCGAAAATGCTTCTGGAACTAATGTTGCCCCTCGAGCAACTGTTACTGATCAACCCCAAAGATGATGATGATCGTCTTGTTCTGCTTTTACTAGGATTAGTTGATAATCAGTTCTTGACTGGTAAAGTCTTGTGAACTAGTAATTGTTTGTTTGTATTTACGAGTAAGTGCTTCAAATTCGAATGTTACTACAAAAACGAGTTTGAGTAATGATGAGACATTCAACGGCGACATGGAGCTAGCAAAAACTGGAGGGATTCGCCGGAGTGATGGACAATAGTTTCATAATAGGGTGATGAACAACAACCAAATGGGTGACCAAGTGAAACACAACAAATAAAATTCACAAAAGTTTATTAACTAGTTAATTGAATTTGTCAAACAGAAGTAGACATGAACAAAAAAGAGGAATAAAAAAATACACAAGAGTTTATTAACTTGTTATGTGATGGTTTTTCTATACCTAAGCTTTTTATGTATCTTGATAAGCTCTTGATGAGGCCATCTCTACCTTCACTTTGGTTGATAGTATCTTGCCACTTGCACCTAAGGATTTTGACGATGCCATCTCTAACCTCACTTTGGGTGAAGACAGTATTACAATGATAAAAAAATCTACAACACAACATTGTCTTGTGGGCTCCGAAGAACAACCACACCTCCCGAAAATGCTTCTAGAACTAATGTTGCCCCTAGTGCAAATGTTTTGCTGTTACTAGGATTAGTTAATAGTCAGTTCTTGACCGATAAAGTCTTGTGAACTAGTAATTGTTTGTTTGTATGTCCGAGTAAGTGTTTCAAATTCGAATGCTACTACAAAAATGCTTCCTATATGCGTAGAATGGCCGAGTCGTAGCTTAAAGACATGCACCTCCAAGTTGTAATCATCTATATCTATATCTATACTAAAGGACTCACCTCTTTGACACATGTCAGCCTGTGATTTAATTTGCCTATGTGTCACTATTAATTCGTACATTTGGCGCCATGTCATCAAGACTAAGAAAAAAAGTCAATAATAAAACTTAATCACTCATTAAACCCTAATAACAATTTGGATCTTCCAATAAGATTTTAGATTTGTTTCTAAGCATAACGATTTGTTTTGGAATTATCCTTTGACTTTCAATTTATTATTATTATATTGAATTATTTTTGTTGAATTCCTTAGCCTAATTAAATCAATCTAACTCAATCATTAAGATTCAACCAGAATACCAATTTCAATACACTAACATCGACTGAAGTGAGTATGCAGTCTACAACAAATATTTTTTGTGACCCCCAAATTTTCTTTGTCATCTGATAGTATTTAATAATACATGTCAGTCTCACATTCATTTCACCTATGTATCGCCTCCATATTCAATTCGCTTATGTGGCGCCACATCATCAATACTCTAAAAAATAATTTATAACTAATTTTAAAAAAATATGTTTATAATTCTTTTGTTTTATTTTTATATATGTTTGTTACAAACTAATAACTAAATCTTAGATTCATTCTTATCTCATTCTACTTTGATTAATTATATATTTTATTGATTTGTTATATATTCAAATCTCATATTATAATGAAAAAAAAATTATAAGTTAGAATTAAACTTTTGTTTAATATTATATGTATAGATTTTAAATTTAAACATGTGTGTATAAATTTAAAAATTGCGAAACTAATTTATTTTCTTTTAGTAAAGAAAAAAAGGAAATATCGGGTCTTGTATTAAAACAGTACGTAAATTTTATTCATATTGACATAAAAAATTAAATTAATTTTTCAAATAAATACTTTATATTTGAATAAACCCGTACAAGGTACGGGTACTTATGCTAGTCATCTCTATTTTCTAAAACACTTGTTCAATTCAAGGATATTTTAAGTATTGATTTGAAATAGAGCGAACGGAATTCCAATCCATGTTGATTTCTAATGGTATCTACAATCGTAGACCAACCTCGATTCATAAAATCATCAGCACTTTTGTCTTCAGTTTGACATTTTATTAAAAAAACAACATGAACTAAAATCAATTTGGCAAATAAGAAAGCTAATTTGAGATCAAATCCTAGAGGGAGGTTCTAGTGTTTATAGGGCTTATAGTGAGAAATAAGAACAAAAGAGAGCCATTGGATTAGAAAAGTGAACGGTAAAGATTAAAAGATAAATTGTTTGGTTAAAAATAAAATAATTAGGGGCGGTGGCATTTAGTGTAATTTTAAACAATATCTAAATCAGGGGACAAAAATACCCTTGAAAACATAAAAGGCCACTATCTCCATTGAACGAAGGATCGCTCGCTTGCCTCCCTCGCTCCCCCCGATCTCCTCGCTCGTCTCCCTCGCTCGATCGATCGCCTCGCTCGCTGGATCGCTCGTTTCGCCCCAATCTTCACCTCTCTAGAACCTATGAATAATAGTATTCCAGAGAGATGATTCTTCTCGTCGTAGTTGTCGTTTGGAGGTGTTGAACGAATATTTCCCAGAGCGATAATGCAATCGTGATTAAGAATCCCTAAACCACACACTTTCTTTTCTCCCATTAAACTTTTCCGATCTTCCGGAGTGATTTGACAAGGGGAAAAAGCTTCCGAAGGTAAGTTGTAAATGTGCAGATCTAAAATTTGGTCAGGTGTTACGTTGATCTTCAACTGCGATTATTTGAGGATCTTATTCTTTGCATTGATTTGGTCCTTTTTGGAACTTTAATGGCATCGCTTAATCTTTTCTTCTGTTGATTTTGGTGCTTTCTAGGTACAATTTTTTTTATACATGAAGTTCACTAGTTAATTTAATTGAAAAGAGAAGATGTTAAAGTCTTTGTCTAGTGTATGTACGAGCAATGCTGTTTTGATCTTCTATAATCAAGGTTTATATACTCCTCTTTGGAATAGTATCGCTCTAGTTAATTTGAGTATAGTTCTAGTCGTAATAGTATAATAGTATAGTTCTAGTGTTCTTATCTTCTTCTCTCTGGAATCATGGCCTCATGAGTCCTCCATGGGGTCCCTTACAAGGAGCTAATAAGAAATGTTACTTATGTGAGCTATTATGCTCTGATATAGAAGATAACAGTAGATTATGAAGTGCTACATGGGTGACTGAAGGATAGTATCTAGTGTAAACATTACAATAGTGATTTTTCTTAATCCTTGTTGCCAAAGAGATCCTCTTAAATTGATGTTTGTATTGGTGTTTTTTTGTAGCATTGAAGTGAAGCTACATTGTTAAGATAGATTGTTGACTTGGCCTTTGTTGTTTTTTGGGTATTTTCGACTTGGCTTTGTTGTTTTCTTGTTGGTTTATGTTTTATAACTTTTTAGTTCATGAGGTTCATGGTTTTCTACTTGATTGTTACGGCTGAACATATTTAATTTTCCAAAATATTTGAATGACTGCAAAAGTAGATATGAATAGTCAGTTTAATTGAAAAAGAGTCTTAATAATTGTACGGGTTTTCTTACGCTGCATTGCCTTGGAAGAATTATGTTAGTAGACTGCTTAATATTGAGTTTTTTTTCTAACTCATGACTCTAGGTTCATAATATTTGTTCTATTGGTTCATTATTTTGAATACGAAGGTTCATAATATTTGTTCTTGGTAAATGTATATAATTTATGTCATTTAGTAGCCTATTAGCTCAAATGGTAGAGCAATGTGCCTATGCACATAGATGTGGGTTCAAATAAATCCCATATAAGTTATTCTTCAAACGGTTAATGTCTGTTGTTTCATTATAGTTCTTCTTTTGGTTTATATTTTTATAATATTTTATCTTACGGTTCATGTCTTTTAAGTCATACTAGTTATTTCAGTTCATGTCATTTGTTTATTTGGTTCATATATTTATCAACAAATGTTTATAATATTTCCTCTTATGGTTCATGTCTTTTAGTAGAAAATAGTTGGTCTATTGGTTCATGTCTTTATATTGTTAGGTTCATAACAAAGTCATTTGTCAATCACAAAGTAACATAAAAGCATAGAACTTAATCCCCAAAATACATAACAACTACTAAAAAGACAAATAGAGAATGGGAACTTCAATGTTTAATCTTGAGAATAAAATAAAAACAATCTTGTGATAAGCGAAGAATGTAGGTGTCACTAGCTTCATCATGATCGTCCAATGGAACTCCATTAACATTCTCATCATTATCAAGACCCTTCAATGAAACTCCGTCAATACTAGCATCATTATCCGAATGAGACAAGTTAGTATGACCAGAACTTGATGAATAACCTACAATAAAAAAAATTAAGCTAATTTATAAGCAACACGAACACATAATGGGTAATAAAAATGTGGAAAAAAATTCGTTTTTCTTTTGGCTCACAAATATTGTCATTACGGTTCATAATATTACACTATAAGGTTCATTGAAATCACAATGCGGTTCATGTAAATAACAATAGTATTTAACATAAACTGTATCAAATTTGGTTATTTTTGGTGGATTTGGAAACCAAATGACAAGTTTCTATTAGTTTACTTCAAATGTTCATAACTGAATTCCATTCACAATCATAATTTTTTCTTTTATCTTGGACATGTACAAACGTGCATGAAATAATCACACTTGAATATACGAGAAGCCGAGAGACTCAATAACTCCATGGTTCATAAATCCTTAGTTTACATAAAAGTATACTCCATGGAAATTATTCGAATAAACTGCGAAATAGAAAATAGAAAACAACCCAAATGAAGAGTGGAACACATAACTAGCAATAAACTACGGAATAGAGAATGGAAATTATTCGCAACATGGAACATATAATGAGCAATAAAAATGTGAAAATTACTATTTTTCTTTTGGTTCTCTAATATCGCCATTATGGTTCATAATATTACTCTATAAGGTTCATTGAAAATCACATTGCGGTTCATGTAAATAGCAAAAAGAAATTCACTAAACGGTACGGTTTATCAAAAAAAAAGAACCATGGATTTAGCATGTGAAGTTGCTTGTTCATTGGGTGAATATTCAAATACTAAAATTAGTGTCAAGTAAGATTATATTATACAATATTATAATACTGAGATTGGATCATTCACAAATTTCATTTATTCATATACAATCTATAGGTGGACTTATTAACATTGTGATAGTGTCTCACTAAGACAAATGCATAATTTACATCACTTTCATGGTCGGGTTGCAACTGCCATCATTATTTTGAACGAACATGCCAACAGAGCTAGTTGGACATGATTTTGTTTGAAGGGATCATTCAACAAAAATTTAATTCAGTCCCACCTAGATATTTTATTAAACAAAAACCACCTAGACATGGTCACCAACAAAATCCAGCCAATGCAACAAACAAAAAATAGTCATTAGTTCATCCAACATTCAAGCAATCAAGCAAGATATTGGGTTTATAGGGGGAAAAAGGTTTAGGCATTTTATCAAACACTTGGTGGACAATCAAATAAGCATACAAAATCAACCTCTATTTCTAATCAAATTTTTCAAATTGCAATTCAAAAAAATCTTTATTTTGCAATCCCTATCAATTCTATGGCTCTCTTTATCAAAATTCATGAACAAAAATGAAAAATCATACCTAAATCCAAGAAAACCCATGAACATAGATTGAAAAACCTAAATCAATGAAAATCATACCTAAATCCATTAATAAAGAGGGGATTGAAGGAGAATTTCAATCAAGAGCACAAGGGAGATCAAGAGCACAATGGAGATCGAAGAGCACAAGTGAGATTGAAGAGCACAAGTCATTCGAGATAAAATCGTTAACATACAAAGAAAGAATTGGGATGAAATTAAAATTCAAGATAAAAATACAGTAAAATGACGAAAACACCCCTCTAGCTCTAAAAAAAGGAGACGTGTGGCACGCATCTAGACCCTTAATTTCACAAAATCAAAGGTTGAGAATTGTTCCATTTTATTGGATAAGAGTAATTGTCATTTGATCCCCATTCATTGTTTTCATGCTCGTACATTTATCTTACTTTATTTATAAATATTTTAAGTGCACCTTGTAAAATTTTGAAGTATAATTTTTGCACTACTATATTATGTTTCATACAAACTTTATATATTATGGAATATATGTTTTTTAAATAAGAATAATTTATTTATTTTTCAAATTAATGATAAAGATAATTCATTGAAATATGATAAAAAGAATTAAATTAATATAAAAATATAATTGTCTAGTTTATCATATTCATTAATGAATTCAATATATGATTCTTTAATAAAGTGTGATCAGTGATTGGCATATAAATCATAAAAATAGACTAACAGTTTCGCACAACAGATTTGAGGAATTAAAATATCTCATCATCACAATTTGAATCAAATAAAAAATTTATTTGATACCGAGAATGTTTATTTTACTCATTAAAAAAGAAATGAATGTCACCAAATGAGACTCTCGACTACACCGCCTATTGCAAGCCAAAACCATACATCATTTGGGGACGTTCATTGTGTACACTCTCATGAATCCATCGACACCTTCCTCAACCCCACACAATTAAACATGACATTATAAAGTTAACTAACAACATATTTTGGAATCTCTAAAAGGGTAGGTTTCACACAAAGGGCGGGTTCGACAACCCCAAGGTCAAAGGAAATAGGAGGTCCTTATTCCGAAACCGCATTGCTTCATTTGGTTGGAATGGCATGGTAAATAAACCGTTCTCTAAGTAGTTAGAAATAAATGTATACACCCTCGTCACCTTCGCATTCTTCCTCTTCTTGAACCAAACTCTCTTCTCCAACCTTCTTTACGCTCTCATTAATTTCATCATATTTATGGAAATTAATTTATAATTTATGGAACTTAAATTATATATTTATGATATATGAGGGTTAAGATTGTGGTCAAATTTAGTTTTCATTTTATTAACTTTTGGTATTCTACAGGCTTTAATATGTCAAAACTAAAAGTTTGTTTTGTTTTCTATATTTTTAGAATTTAAAATTTTAATATTATCATTCGAGATTATTAGTGATGTTTTCTATGTGGAAGTCATTTTTGTGATTTTTTACTATTTATTATTTTCATAAATTACTCTTTTATGGAATTGTTCATGATAATTTTCATGATTGACTTTTAAATAGATATTCGATTATAGTTTTTTGTATGAAATTTAATTTCTTACAGTCGTTGTAAAAATATTTTTCTAATACTTTGTAATAATAATTTATAGATGCAATGGAATTTGTATGATGTTTATTTTTGAGTTTGAAATGGTGTTATGATTGATTTATTAATAATAGAATGTTACAAAACTAATTAAATAATATTGATTTATTATTTTCAATTATTTATGATAGATGTTACTATTGACTTAATAATATTATGATTTTACAACTGGTTTATTAATTTTATGGTTCTAGTTTGGAAGAATAAAACGATGAAAAAACATATTAGAACATGATATATATTGGTATTTATAAAATTGATGCATATTATTTTGCGTTTTATTCATATATTTACCATTTTTGAAGAAATTTTATACTTGTGTTGTGTTTAAAATATTCATGTAACTTAATTTTTAAATTGGCTAATGTAGATGGACTTCAATAATTTAGGAGGAAACATGCTTTGGCATTCCAAACATTATTTTCACAGTTAATTCATTTAAGTGTAGAGATTATACTTGTTATTGAACAAAGAACTAAAATAATAAAAATATAAAAATATGAATTCTCATTCTGACTCATAAAATAGAGAAGAGCAAAACAAATAAAGAATGTGAAGTATAAATTACAATTCATATAGTTATAGAGATAGCTAATTCAACTAATCTAACCATGTGAGAAAGCCAATCTAACCAAATAATAATGAAAACGGGGTAGGAAATCATATGAGATGTCTAATCCAACCCATAATGGATGTTAATCAAACTCATAGTGTTAGTTCTTTCGACTGCGCGGAAGATTATACTTGTCACTAAACAAAAAATTAAAACAACAATAATATACAAATAAGAATTTCAATTCCAACTCATAAAATAGAGACGAATAAAAAACAAACTATAAATTACGATTTATAAAGGAAAAATACAGCTTATCTAGCTTATCTAACCATATGAGTAAATCGATCTAACCAATATATAATGAATAATGTGATAGGAAATCATATGTGATGGACTGATGGCTAATTCAAGTATTCAACCCATAATGGATATTTTGTATCCATATACTCCTTTTTATAGTGTCATAAATTTTTATGGTCTTTTCATTTCTCTAATGAATTATTGGGAGTTGAAAACATGGGAAAAAATAATGGTCTTTTCATTTCCCTAATTAATTATTGGGATTGAAAACATGAAAAAATATAGTGGTCTTTTTATTTTCCTAATTAATTATTGAGAGTTGAAACTATGGAAAAAAGATAGTGCTCTTTTCATTTCCTTAATATTAATACAAACACTATATTTTTTTCATCATTTAAGATTATCATTTGGGATTGTTAGTAGTGTTTTTTAGGCATGAAGTAAAGCGTTTTTTAATAATTTGACTATTTTTTGTTTTCTTAAATTACTTTTTCATGGAATTGGTCATGGTAATTTTCATGATATATGTTAGATAAATATTTGATTGATTTTTTCTTGTCATTAATACCTAATTCATGTGCGAAATGTGAAAGGGTCAATTACAAAAACCCAAAGAGTCAATTATCAAATCTCATGAAAAATGATCTAATCCACTAAATATGTCATCTTAAAATGATTTCAATTTCCACTTATTTTCTTCAATTAAATTCTTTAATTAAATGTTTCTCTTTTATAAGTTATATAGATAGATAGATAGATAGATAGATAGATATAGAAGATTTAGGGGGGGACATTTAGTGTAGTTTAATGTGAAGTTTGACCATCATGTAATATCTTCCAACCCAATTTAGGAATAAGATTGTGCACTTATTGTTGTAAGTTACAAAATAGGAATTTGAAGAAATTATCCCTTTTCAAAATGGAAGATCAGTTAATCTAATTTTCATTTCAACCTCTTTTTATTTTTGGTATTTTTTAATGTTAACATTAACTTCATATAATAATAATAATAATAATAAATTATAAACTAACCAAGCAACACAAGAGAAAGTAAAAGATTAGCATCAAATCCACCCCTCAAACCATAAACCAATATGCACAAAATTGATATCCTAAATTATAAACTACAATTTAAAGTAGAACCAAAATTCAAAAACAAAATTGCAAACAAAATATACGTATATCAATATAGCATTGAGAAATAGGTGAATAGGAGATTACGATAATAAAATAAAATTACTTTTGATGTAGTTAAGTTGAACCTTATAGAATACTTCTTTATCTCCTCCTACTCATCAAGCAACATGAAAAAGAGTAAAAGATTAGCGTCAAATCCACCCCTCAAAACCTTAAGCCAATATGCACAAAATTGATACCCTAAATTATAAACTACAATTTAAAGTAGAACCAAAATTCAAAAACAATAATTTTTCAAGCAAAATCTGTATATATCAATATATCATTGAGAAAATGGTAAATAGGAGATTGAGATTTTTTCATAATCTCTAAAAGCTAATAAAACTATGATGAAGTCTCATATATAAGGAGCTTAATCATACCTAGATGCTAGATTGAACGTTCCATTCTCATTAGAAGTTTATCTACACAAATAAATGTCATTATGTGGAAAATAGAATCTTATTTAATTGGGGGGGGGGGGGGGGGGACATTTTGGGTAGTTTAATGTGAAGTTTGACCATCATGTAATGTCTTCCAACCCAATTCAAAAATAAGATAGTGCACTTATTGTTGTAAGTTACAAAATAGGAATTTGAAGCAATTATCCCTTTTCAAAATGGAAGATTAGTTAATCTAATTTTCATTTCAACCTCTATTTATTTTTGGTGATTTTTTAATGTTAAAATTGACTTCATATAATAATAATAATAATAATAATAATAATAATAATAATAATAATAATAATAATAATAATAATAATAATAATAATAATAATAATAATAATAATAATAATTAATTTATGATTACATAATATATAATTGATTAAAAAATCATTATTAAAAATAGGGTAACTGTAATATAAATTCTTAATGACGAATCCGCCCAAAAGTGGTTCAGGTTTAGAAGATATACTAGTATGTATTCTCGTACCTTGTACGGGTTTTACTTAAATAAAACATTAATAAGAAAATATTTTCAAATATATTTATTATCCGACAAAAATAATTATGTAAATGCTTAAATATAAATTTTTGTTATGATCCGCGAAAAAAAAGATAAGGCAATTATTATATAACTAATCAAGATCTTTTCATATAAGTTAACAAATGATTGGATTATAATAATAACCAAATTGGCAAGGAATGAGGACCCTTGGATTTGAGAAATGGATGGCTAAGATTAGAAGAGATATGGGCAAAATGGTAATTTTGACAAGAAATAAAAAAATAAAAAAATTCATTTTTTTTTAATTTTCTTAGTTTCGCTTGTTTTTGCCAAAAACACGAAATTTGATTGTTTTTACGTTACGTCACGTATTTTATGCATATGTTCACACTATTATAAGACATGTTCACATATTATCACATTTTTCAGTTCAGAGATTTTATAATACGTTCACATATATTACAAGTGTGTTCATATATTATTACTGTTTGTTCATGTTTTATGGTCATGTGGTCATGTTCGATTAAATCATAATACACGCGTTAAACGGCTTAAAAAATTTGACAAAAAAATAAAATAAAATAAAATAAAGTTTTTTAAAAAAATTTCGCTTATTTTTGCCAAAAACACAACGGTTTTTTTACGTTCTGTTCACATATTTTATACACATGTTCACATTTTTACAAGAGCTGTTCACATATAACCGCATTTTAACTTCAGAAAATTTAGTATACGTTCACATATAATAGCGATAAGTTCACATATTAGTATGCATGTTCACGTTTTAGGGCCTTATGTTCATACTCGATTTACATCATTTTAAACACGTAAAAAGACTTAAAAAATAAAGTAAGAAAATTTAAAAAAAATTAATTGTTTTAATTGTTTTAAAAAAAATATTATTTTTTTAATCGGATGATTTCTAGTGCTTCAATCGGATGGTCCAGATTTGTTCTTAGTTTTCATGATAAGCCCCATTTTCATTTGATTCAATTCCGAGATTGCTAATAATATACAGTTACAAAGATAACTATTCAATTAAGATATCTTCTTAGATAAAAAAACGATTATATCTAAAAATAAAATAAATGTTCTAGAATTTGTACGATAGCATAAAAAATATCATAATAATATTCCTATCTATCATATCCAAAAATAAAATATTATTTAATAATTGAATTTTATATCCTATATTCTAAAAATATGGATAAGAATTTATCATATCCAAAAATAAAAGATTATTTTTAAAAAAAAAGGGATGGTGTAGTCCAATCTAAAAGTGACATTTGTCGTTTAATAATTTTTTTAACCTCCGCTTTAGGTTATAGTTATAATATATATAGTGATATATTGATTTTCTTCAGGATAATTGTAATATAAATTCTTAATGACGAATCTACATAATAAGCATATTTAAAATATTTAGGTAAAACGTTCGTTGTGTAAACGATTGTAAATTTGTAATAATAAAACATGGATATATAACTGCAAAATTGCAATCGAAGGTGACTTTTAATTTCATGTATATTATTAATTTTAAGGAAAACCTAGCAAACAAAAGATCAAAGAAAGTGTTGGATTGAAAACCTCAAACAATGAGATACACTCAACTAAATCACCCATCAGGCCATCACCATGGTAAATCACGCGATATCTCTTAAGAGAAACCCCCAATGAAAACCCGCAATTCAATCGAATGAAAGATCTCCGCATCCAATGGATTGTTTCCCCAAAATATAAGAATGCATAAACTAAACCCATGAACCAAAACAAGTAAAGTAGGGGTATAGATGAGGACATCACGCATCGGATTCAAAGGGGTTGGCAGAAGTGGAGGGCGCCATCAGGAGTTCTGTGTGACAAGAAGGTACCGCTTGGGTTGAAGTGAAAGTTTTACATAACAGTGATCAGACTGGCCATCCTTTATGGGGCAGAGTGTTAGCCCACCACGAAAGCACAAGAACAGAGACTGATGGTAGCTAAGATGAGGATGCTTATAAGGTGGATGAGTGAACACACGCTATTAGACAAAATCAGAAACGAAGTGATTAGAAGCAGGGTGGGAGTGACCAGTATTGGGGATAAGCTGCGAGAATCAAGACTGCGATGGTTTGGACATGTTCAGAGGCGTGACCCTGAGGCACCAGTTTGTAGGTTTGAGAGCTTGGTCCTTGAAGACGTACGTAGAGGGAGGGGAAGGCCGAAGAAGTGTTGGAAGGACAACAATATAGAGCAGGATGTCAGCCAGTTGGGGATTTTGACAGATCTGGCATTGTGCAGGGATACTTGGAGGGAGAAGATTCGAGTGGTAGAAAGCTAGTCACCTGGACAGATCGGTCCACTGGGGCCTTGAGATTTTCAAGGCTATGTTTTTATGTTTTTACGTTTTTTTTTTTACGTTGCGTTCTGTTTTATTTCGGTTTGCCTTTAGTTATCTTGTTTTTTTTATCTTGTTCTGTGGTCATGTCGGGTCTTTTGGTCGTTTCCATGTCGTGTTTAGTCTGGGGCGCCCCCATCTTGACCTCCCAAGATTTTCCGCAAGGAAAGTTGTACTGGATAGTTGTTGTTGTTGTTGTTGTTCAACCATTGCAATATTTTAAGTTTTTATTTGGTATTTCGGCCAACAAATAATGTAAATTTATACTGTATAACATATGCTCTTAAGAATAAACTAAGCTTATACAAATACATTAAACATTATTTTAACCTTTCAAAGCTTGGCGTGCACAACACTTGCTTATATACATTTAAGGTCCTTTATTAGTCACATGAAATCTTGGCTGCTAAAATTGCATTCCATTTTATAAGCAAAACATTATTGTGGAAATAATGTTGGAAGGCCCTGTTCATAGTCGTCAAGCTCAAATAGTAATATATGTGATTGTAAATTAACTCAAAACTCAAATGTATTCGTCTTTACGTTGAACAACAATAACTTTTATGTAGCAGCTGCTGGTGTTAAAAAAACAAGAAGGCAAACAATACATCACTACAACTTAGCATTTTTACTGTATATGTTGGAGTATCAAGTAACAATATTGTTGGATCGTGAGGCGTTAGTAACAATACAGGATACTAGTAAGGTTCCCTGGACAGCGGAAATAAACAGTAAGAACACATAATTTATAGAGGAAACCTTCTATCCGACCAACAAGTCGTAGAAAGAAAAACCTCTACCCCTGAGACTCCTTCTCAGAGGATTTTCAATAGAATACATTTATTAAGTTTCAACGATTACAAGGCAAGTCTATTAACTAAGGCACCCACCAAAGTTCCCTTGGTAACCACGGCACCGACCGAAGTTCAACCAACTAGACTTCTACAACCCTAAGCGTAAACCTAAATCGAAAGTAAACTACTGACTTACTTGTGGATTCTTCACCGGAAAAAGCCACACACTCATACACTTGAAAAGCTCTCTTCTCAAGTTCTTCGTCTTCAACCACACTCTTAACCCTAGCTAACCCTAGCGATTTATAAGATAAGTCAAGTCTGATCTCACACGTAATTCTTGCCTAATTACGCTGATATTCCACTTAACAAATCCCACACAATAAGGAAAAAGATTGTTTGTGATTTCGGATCCTCAACCATGTCGATTCTTTCCAAAACCGAATGATCTCGGATTTCCCAAGATAAGATCGTGTGAAGATTGATCTTATCCTCTCTTTTATCTCCTTAAGCAACCGCCTACAGCTGTAGAATCTTCGTAGAAGATTGCTCGCAGAAGATATGGTAACTTTCCATTTATAGAAAGTCGTGTTCCTTCTCAGACGCACTTCCTAAATCTGTCACTCGTTCCCTCCATCGTTCCTCACGATGTTCCTTCACTCGTGACCATGTACCTGTTTTCCTGAAACACTTACATGTAGAAGCAAGTTATATTAACTAAGTTTGTTATCATCAAAACTAAGAGAAACCATGGAACAACCATTGTTCCAACAATTTCCCCCTTTTTGATGATGACAAACCTATACAAAAATGCATGTCTAGAAACCAATTATAGATCAGAAAAAAATAAATTCTTGTATGGTTCCCCCTTAACAAATGCACTGTTGTTCCTACTCATCAGAGGTAACAACATATTCCCCCTTAGCCAAAGTTCCCTCTGTATTTCCTGGATAGAACGCATCTCTGCATTTTTCCTAACTTCCCCCTTTTGACATCATCAAAAGATCAACAAACATCAAACAATAACATAGAGCAAATGAACAAATCCAATTGAAACTTAAACCATTCATAAGCAAAAGATAGTCATTATTATAGATAATTGTCGCAGGGATCACAGCCTAGAGAAAACAAAAAACATAAAAGTCTTAACATCCAAGAAAAGAGAAAATTTTAAGCTGGGGATTGATGGGCTAAGGAACTAGAGAGGGTCCACATCATGGTTCGGAGGAGGTGGAATCAGCAGCAGCAGTGTCAGCGTCTCTCTTAGCCAGGTACCCAATGATGGTACTCAGCTGAGAGGAAATCTTTTGAAGCTCTGTCAACATCTGGGCAGTAACACCTTCACTCAGCGAAGAACTCCCAACATCCTTCTGGGCAGTCTTCTTTGCCGCTGTTCCCTTTGAATCACCCTGAAAGTTCATCCTCGAGATATTGCGCATCTCCAGGGGTAATCCAAAGAACTCCTCTGTCGAAGGCTGGTAAGTCTTCCGTTCCTTCAGTATAGCCTTCACAAAGCGAGGATAAGGTATGCTATGCTTCTTCCCAGTACACTTAGCCATTTGCCTCATCATAATCTCCGGAAGACTGATACGTTCCTTCCTTAGAAACTTGTCCAGCAGAATCATATCATTAATAGTGAGCGTAGTCCTCTTCTCCAGCCTTGGAACAATAACCTTGATGAGAAATTGATGTGCGATTCTTGCAGTGTAGCTCAAGCCATTGGTTAAGTAAGGACCAAAAGCAGGAACTTTGCCCATGACCCGCTTAATTAACTGAGCTTTGTTCCTTGGCTAGTTACTCGACGTATGAACATCCTCGTATCCTTCAGCAGGCACCTTCAGAATTGTGGCAACAGATCCCAAAGAGAAAGAGATTTCCATCCCACCCACAGTAGCAAAACCCATCGGACCAGTAGAGAGATTGGCTAGTTGATAGGAACCAAAGAATTGGGAAAGAAGGGACACATCTACCTTGACTCCAGAGTCACAGATTTTCTCCCATCCCTGAAACTTGAGAAGTTCCCAGAACTCCTCCAAGTCATGGCTTTTCAGGAATTCTTCATCGATTACCAGAGGAGCGACAACCTTCTTTGAACGGTTCTTCTTGGAACGAGCCGCTGGTTTCATTGGCAGTTTGCCTTGCGCCTTTGCAGATTTGAGGTCCTTTTCAACTTCTTCTTCTAACTCCGCCTCTTCGTCATCTCCTTCACCAGCAGAGTCGTTCTTTTCTTCTTCCTCACCCTCATCAGAACCCGAGCCAACCTCTTCTTCCTCTTCATCTGGATCTTATTCTTCTTCAGAGGATTCCTGAGCCACCTGTTCCTTTGGAACGGTGGAGCGAAGGACATACTTGGATCCAGAAGGAGTAACCTTCGGCTTTTTGGTTGCGGGGGAAGGGGTTCATTCCGAGTCAGAGATGTGAAAAATCTGAGACGACAGGGGAGGAACACTCTTTTTTGCCTTTCGCTTGCCACGACTCGTTGGCTTCACCCATCCTGGTCGCTCACTTATCAGCACAAACGCCACCTCTTCTGGGTCATCGGTGGTGTCCTTTGGAGGCGAGTTCACCTCTTCCTTCTCCATTGCATCCTTGCTCTCCTGGGCATCCCCTGTTTCAGCAGCCATATCGGAGGGGTTTTCCGAGGGAACCACAGAGTGATCCTTCTCAGATTTGTCACCCTCAGTGTCCTTTGCCGATGAGACCATATCAGCGGTGGCCACACCAGTGTCGGAAACAGCGTCGAATTTGGGTTCGAGTTTGGAAATTGGGGAGGGAGAGGAAAGTTTGGCCTTTTTGAGGGTTTCAAGTTGGGCTTGAATATTAGCGATCTCAGCAGCATCGAGACCCTCAAAGTTTAGGATTGGAGTGTTTGAGGAGGAATCCATGGTTGCAGAGGAGAGTAAAGATCGAAACTTTGAGGAAGATTTAGGGTTTGAGAGAATTAAGGATGCGGTAAAAAAAAATAATGACCGAGATAAGAGTTTATAAAGCACACCTCTTTCCTTCTTGATAAAGATCATAATCTTTCCCAAAGATCTTCTATCCAAATCTTAACGGCTAAGAGTTTCCATAATGATGAATTTTCACCGCCATTAAGTCTCGTCTGCTCAGACGTCCTATCGTTCCCTGCAGAATTACTGTGCAACGGCTGGATTTTTCAAATGAGCAGTCACAACGGCTATAACTCAACTGCATTGTCTCTGTGATTGACGTCTGTTCTTTTGAATAAAAATCTTCAAATGAAATCAAAGACGTTCCTTTAATGTGACAACATTCTCAACCACTAATTCCATACCTCGTTACCATGAGTGGATAAAAAGGCTATGTTTGAACAGACAAGGGACGAGAGACGTTCCATTCAAACTTTTTGTAGGCTGGAAGTAATTTAGACATCCACACAATTATTCCCCGTTTTAAAGGTAATTAAAAGAGGTTCATAGGGAACGTTTGTGTGGACCAGGCTAAGCGACAGTCTTATAACCAACTATCATTTCGGCTTGAAGTGAGGGATAAAATAGATCAAGTTGGTTATTTTGGGCCAAAAGGAAATCTTGGATGTAAGCAACTATAGTTTCAGTTCCTTTTAGCATGCAAAATTTTAACAATTTCTAATATATACAACATCTATGCATAGAGCAAAGATATAAGCCATTAGAAAACTTGTCAAATGATATGTAGTTACCTGAGATGTTACCATTTTAGTCAGGCATTGAGGGAATAAAGGACCGGGACTTGTTTACTCCAAGGAAATCATTCCTAGCAACATCCTCAGATGTTCATAGGGTTTTCTGTCCAAAGCCTTGGTGAAAATATCTGCCACTTGATTTTCAGTCCTACAATGATCCATCTTGATAAAACCTTTTTCAACATTATCTCTTAAGAAATGATGTCGAATATCTATATGTTTGGTTCTAGAATGATGCACAGGATTTTTGGAGATTTTGATGGCACTTTTATTATCACATAAGATAGGAATAGTTCCAAGAGACATACCAAAATCCATCAGTTGTTGTTTTAGCCATAATACCTGGGAACAACAGGCAGCTGTTGCGACATACTCTGCTTCAGCCGTGGAAAGAGCAACCGAGTTTTGCTTCTTCGAACCCCAAGACACCAAGCAAGGACCAAGGAATTGGGCCATCCCTGATGTGCTTTTCCTATCCACCAAGTGACCTGCAAAATCTGCATCCGATAATCCGACAAGTTGGAACGAGTTATGTCTTGGATACCATAGACATAACCCATCGTTCCCTTTCAAGTAGCGCAGGATTCTCTTCACTTCTTTCAGATGTGTTTCTTTAGGATTGGCCTGAAATCTAGCACAGAGACACACACTGAACATAATATTTGGCCGACTGGCCGTTAGGTACAATAGGGAACCAATCATCCCTCGGTACATCGTTTGATCAACATCAACACCATTAAGATCAGCATCAAGACGAGTATTAGGAGAAATAGGGGTATCATAACTTTTTGTGGAATCCATACCATACTTCTTTAATAGTTCCTTGATGTACTTTTGTTGATGTACCTTTGTTCCCTCATCAGTTTGTACCACTTGTAGTCCAAGAAAGAAAGTGAGCTCTCCGATCATGCTCATCTCAAACTCACTGCTCATAAGATTCTTGAAGCTTTCTACAAGTTTGGGGTTAGTAGAACCAAATATAATATCATCAACATAAACTTGAACTACTAAAACCTCATCGGCTTGTTCCCTTAGGAACAATGTCTTGTCGATCACACCACGTCTGTATCCATTGGCTAATAGAAACTGAGCGAATCTATCATACCAAGCACGAGGAGCCTGTTTAAGGCCGTAAAGAGCCTTGTCCAACACGTAGACATGGTCAAGGTGATCAACATCTTCAAATCCTGGAGGTTGTAGTACATAGACCTCCTCTTGTAGATAACCATTCAGGAATGTTGTCTTCACGTCCATTTGATACAACTTGAATCCCTTGTGAGCAACATAGGCGATTAGAAGACGGATGGCTTCTATTCTTGAGAATGGAGCGTATGTTTCATCGTAGTCAATCCCTTCTTGTTGATTGTACCCTTTTGCTACAAGTCTCGCCTTGTTCCTTGTGACAGCTCCGGTGTCATCAAGTTTATTCCTGAAAACCCACTTTGTTCCTATAGCCATCTTGTGCTTTGGCTTGGGAACTAGTCTCCATACTTTATTCCTCTCAAACTGGTGTAGTTCCTCTTGCATAGCAACTATCCAGTCAGGGTCTTTTAATGCTTCCTTCACATTCTTTGGCTTTGCAAGAGAGATAAACGCATTGAAAGCACAAAAATTCTTAATAGAGGAACGAGTAAGCACACCTTTATTGTATGGAGTGATGATGTTGTCAACAGGATGATCCCTCTTTTGATGATAGTTTCTGACTTCAATCTGAGTGGGATCTGTTCTTGACTCCTCTTGTTCCTGTTGGCTTGTCGTTCCATGTGATGTTCCTTCTCCATGATCTTCCCCAATGTCTTCATTCTGTGAAGTATCATCTTCTGGAACCAATGCACTTTCTGTGTCTTCTCCATCCAAGTCAGAACTAGGAGGCATAACATTGTCATCTGGAACTTGTGCACTTGAATCTGGATCGACTTCATCATCTGAATCTGAATTTAGAACCTTCAGTACATCCTCGTTACTGGACAGGTTCCCTCCATTTTTGGACTCGTCAAAGACAACATGAATGCTTTCTTCAAACTTCTTAGTCCTTTTATTGAACACCTTGTAAGCCTTACTGTTGGATGCGTACCCCAGAAAGATGCCTTCATCACTCCTTGGATCAAACTTGCCTAGCTCGTCTTTTCCATTGTTGTGAATGAAACACCTGCATCCAAAGACTTTCAAGTGGGAAATATTCGGCTTTCTGCCCTTGATTAGTTCATATGGAGTTTTTGAAAAGTTGGAACGTATGGTGACTTGATTAATGATGTAGCAAGTAGTACCGACTGCCTCAGCCCAAAAGGACCGAGGCAAGTTACTTGCCAACATCATAGTACGAGCCATGTTTTTTAGTGTTCCATTCTTTCTTTCTGCAACGCCGTTTTGTTGAGGAGTCCTCGGCGCAGAGAAGTTTTGAGACACTCCATGTTCATCACAATAGCTATGAAACATGGAATTCTTGAACTCTGTTCCGTTGTCAGATCTGATAGCTTTCAGTTTTTGTTCTGTTGATGCTTCTACTTTCTTGATCCAGCTTTTGAATGCCATGAACGTCTCGTCTTTGGAACCTAGAAAGAGAGTCCATGTATATCTAGCAAAATCATCAACAATAACAAAAATGTACCTGCTACCACCATGACTTCTCACCCACATGGGACCGCACAAATCCATGTGTAACATGTCAAGAGAAAGAGAGGTGCTAACTGACAACTTTGGCTGAAAAGATGACTTGCTTTGTTTTCCTTTCACACACTCTTCACATAGGCTTTCCTTTTCTACAAGAACCTTGGGTAGTCCTATCACCAGATTTTGTGAGTAGAGTTTGTGGATTCCTCGATGATTAGCGTGACCAAACCTCCTATGCCAAAGATCAGTCTTGTCGGTTATTGTAACAAAGCAGAGTTCTTCTTGTGGTTGGAAACTTGAGTCAACATAATACACATTGTTGCGCCTCTTTCCTTTCAGGACCACAAGATTTAATTTCATATTCTTGATCATACAGCCATCTGAGGTAAAGGATACCTCGTTTTTCCCTTGGTCACAAAGCTGAGCAATACTCAATAAGTTGTAACTAACACCTTTTACCAAGCTTACGTCTCTAACGCTGATTTTATCATTTAGCTTGACTTCACCTGTTCCAATGATTTCTCCTTGATTGTTGTTGCCAAAGGAAATGTTTCCTCCAGCATTGTTTTGAAGTGAGGACAGAATACTCTTGTTCCCTGTCATGTGACATGAACACCCGCTGTCAAGGACCCAGTGGACGTTCCCCCTCACTTCTACCTGCAAGAAAGAAATCACGTTTTAACGACCCAGGCCTGCTTAGCCTTCCCGGGTCGGTTAGCATAGCTCACAGAATGATAAATTTGAGATTGCACTAAAGTAGCTTTCTGTGAACTCTTGGAACTAGAAGCAATATTGAGGAATCAACATGATTTTTCCCTTTTTCATTTTTAGAATCTTGCTTCTTTTGTGGTTGTGGGGCCTGTTTCTTCCTTTTCTGATGAGATTTATCATACCCTTGATTTTTCTTACCAGACCACTGTTTCTTGTTGTTCCTTGTATTCTGGTTTTGAGCCCTTTTGTTTGACATTTCTAGTCTAACCTTACAGTCTTTTTGAACATGGCCTCCCCCACCACAGTGATAGCACACCCCTATAGTATTCACCAAGATAGCGTTTAGGATGTGGTTTCTGGAGGGTTCGTTCCTTTGCTCGTTCCTTGGAAGGAACTCTATGCTGGTTCCCTTGAGACTGTTTTAGGTATATTTTATGAGCCGTTTTTCCATAATACCATTCAGAGTTATCATGCAGATTACTTTCAAGAATTTTGACTCTACTTTCTAGATGAATTACCTTATCTCTAGCGGATTGTAGTTCCTTAGCTTTTCTTTCCATTTTCTCTTCAAAGGTAAGATCATCCGGAGGATATTCAGATTTGTTTTTACCATAACCAATACCAGACCTAGCAGGACTGAACTCAATCTGAGTTCTTTTACTTAGTTCATGCTCTAATTCTTCCCTTTTGAGTTTGTGAACAAGTAAATCTGACCTAAGTTCGTTATTGGTTTCAGTTAGAGTCTTAATATCTTTCTTTAAATCTACACATTCTGAACAAGGAACAACAGAAGTAACTGTAGTTTCTGATAATTTCTCTTCAAGATTTAGACATTTCTCATCAGAAGCTTCTATTTCATCTTGCATCTTTAAGTTATCTTCAAACAACTTTTTAACAAGGATAACAAGATCAGATTGTTTAGCATTCTCTATACTAGAAAGAAATTGTTCAAGAGTTACCTCTTGATTAACATCTTCAGTCTTCAGAGCCATGGCACAGATCTTTGAATCAGATTCATCATCTGAGTCAAGATCCCAAGCAGCGATGTAGGCCTTCTTCTTCTCGTTCCCAATGTCGTTACCTTTGGGACAACTCTTTGCATAGTGACCCTTTTCCTGACAGTTGAAGCAGGTAACGTCCTTGAGTTCCTTCTTCTCAAAGTTGACTCTTTCCTTCATGGCACCTTGCTTCTTGCCTTTCCTGTAGAAAGATCTCATTGCTTTGGTTATGAGAGCAACGTCAGAATCACTTTCTAGCTCGTCGTCATTTCCTGCAGTGATGTTGTCAATTGCCTTCTCCACTTTAAGAGCAATTCCCTTGCTAGAGCTTGAAGCACCACTGTTATTTTTCTCATATCGCTCATAGTCAGTCAGTTTTCCAAAGATCTCATGAAGTTTGCAAGTCTTTGTTATTGGATTCTCCTTGAGAAGTCCTCTTGTAACTACGTACGTGGGACCTAAGCCATCAACAATTGCAGAAACTTTCTCAGCATGTTTGATAGAGTCCCCAATTCCAAGATGATTAATGCGATTGACCAAGCCTTCAAACCGAGATTGGTATGTGGCTATGGTTTCTCCATCTATCATCCTAAAATTGTAGAACTCCTTCTTAGCGTCCTTCTGATGGCTCTCTTTCAGATCAACGCTTCCAATGTGCATTTGCTCAATGGCTTCCCATGCTTCTTTGGCAGTCTCACAGTTGACTACCCTTAGGAGTTCTTCAGCACCCAAGGCATTGTTTAGTAGCATTTGTGCCTTGTAGTTCTTCTCCATTCCTGTCCATTCAGTTTGGCCCCATTCTGTCTTTTTGTTCTTCTTTGCTTCAGGAACGACATAGTCTCCATCCTCAATGACTGACCAAGCTTGGTAGTCATTGCTTTTGAGCCATGTGGCGAAGAGCTTCTTCCAGTGGTCATATTCTCCAGGAACAAGCAGTGGAGGCTTGTTATTTCCAATTCCGACGTTGTGAGTGTTGTTTGAAGTCATTCTGTATTCCTACACTAACACACAATCTAGAGCAAACCTTCTCTGATACCAATTGTTGGATCGTGACGCGTTAGTAACAATACAGGGAACTAGTAAGGTTCCTTGGGCAGCGGAAATAAACAGTAAGAACACAGAATTTATAGAGGAAACCTTCTGTCCGACCAACAAGTCGTAGAAAGAAAAACCTCTACCCCTGAGACTCCTTCTCAGAGGATTTTCAATAGAATATCTTTATTAAGTTTCAACGATTACAAGGCAAGTCTAGTAACTAAGGCACCCACCAAAGTTCCCTTGGTAACCACGACACCGCCCGAAGTTCAACCAACTAGACTTCTACAACCCTAAGCGTAAACCTAAATCGAAAGTAAACTACTGACTTACTTGTGGATTCTTCACCGGAAAAAGCCACACACTCATACACTTGAAAAGCTCTCTTCTCAAGTTCTTCGTCTTCAACCACACTCTTAACCCTAGCTAACCCTAGCTATTTATAAGATAAGTCAAGTCTGATCTCACACGTAATTCTTGCCTAATAACGCTGATATTCCACTTAACAAATCCCACACAATAAGGAAAAAGATTGTTTGTGATTTCGGATCCTCAACCATGTCGATTCTTCCCAAAACCGAATGTTCTCGGATTTCCCAAGATAAGATCGTGTGAAGATTGATCTTATCCTCTCTTTTATCTCCTTAAGCAACCGCCTACAGCTGTAGAATCTTCGTAGAAGATTGCTCGCAGAAGATATGGTAACTTGCCATTTATAGAAAGTCGCGTTCCTTCTCAGACGCACTTCCTAAATCTGTCACTCGTTCCCTCCATCGTTCCTCACGATGTTCCTTCACTCGTGACCATGTACCTGTTTTCCTGAAACACTTACATGTAGAAGCAAGTTATATTAACTAAGTTTGTTATCATCAAAACTAAGAGAAACCATGGAACAACCATTGTTCCAACAACAATATTATTATAGAATGAATATATAATAGACGCTCTAATATATATATATATATATATATATATATATATATATATATATACGAGCAAGTACAAATAAAGCTAAAATGAAAATTTGATGGAATTGGCACAAAGAGTAATAACTCAAGCATACACCAGTTTTCAAAGCATTTTCCAGCTCAAGAGAGATTAGACACGTATCAGGAATAATGATAAGAATAAGGACTCGATAGAAAATGTAGGGGAGCAAAAATATCGATTCCTTTTCTGTTTATTAAGAGCAATTTTAGCTTCATACGACCTTCTTATGTACACAGCTTACATTTTTTTTTGAATTAGGTAAGGATTAGGAGGCCCTCCTAGGGAGGACGTCTTAGAGTATCTTGATTCTTGACGGATGAAAACAAGACGTTCTGGATGGTTCCTAATAATGTCAATAGGGAGACTGTGGTCTAATTTGGCAATTTTATTAGCCACAGATTATGCTTAAAACATTACACAAAGGTGAAAACAAATGAACCTAAAAATAAAATTTATGAACATAATACAAAACCGTGCACACATGGTAAAAAAACTAATGCACACTTTCACTTGAGCACCACTCCATTCTCGCCAAAACCAAGCCAACCTTGTCTATAAATAGTGTAGAGGCTTTTTGAATATCTTCCAGCAAGGAAAGGGCTTCAACTATTAACTATCCTGATAACGTATTATATATCCAATGTGGATGGAATCATCAACCTGCTTGGAACAGTAAAAGCTCGTTTTAAAGTATGTTTGGAAAATAACTAAATAATGATTAGTATCCAAGATGTTCGTAATCTTTCAATTCATTGTAAGGAATGCAAATCAAGCTCCAGAAGTAATTGCAAGACGCCTATTCCACAATATCAAAATGGGCGGCATAGCTTGAAAATTTTGCTCAAGAAGTTTATAAGGATAATCCAATAAATAATTCAGATTGACCTGTAACAAGCGGTATTTGCCATGAAATTTTTCCAGATACAAACAATACGGGCCGGGTTCGAGGACCAAGTCTCAAGTATTTTACAACTTCACTTATTCATGTTAACCTAACACAGATTTCCTGCTTCGGTACAATCTTTATTACATAAACCATAATGAAAAATTCTTCTGATTAAGAAACCGTTGTGATTCAAGTAGCCGAAACATCAACTTGAGGCATGCAAAATCTGCTACTTTCTTTATGGTGTACAGTCCAGTCCAGTCCAGTCCTTCCTATCATAATCTTAAACATAATCATCATTATCATTTACAATCATATGTTGAGCAACTGCAAGGACAAAGCTGCATACAGTCCAGCGTGCTGTACAATGAAACATCAAGTTCCGCAAGGGCTTTTTCCAACCTTTGTTATCTCACACACCACATGCACAAAGGGAAATGTCAGCAAGAAGAATGGGAAACAAAAAACAGACGTCTTTCTCCCCTATCAAGTCTTGGACTCGCCAACCGTCCTCTCGTAGAAGAGAATGTACCCATGCTCTGTGTTGCTGGAGTACTCCTGAGCTGATCCGAAGAACGTCTGCACAGCAGACTCGTCAATCATCTCTACATTCTCGTCATCAAAGAAGAGCCAGTGGTTGTGGCTTTTCACAAGGCACACGTAGTGCCCGTGATTGGGGCCCGTGCCCACGTGCACAACAACAGCAAACAAAGAGTACTCCGAATCCGCATCTTCCACGGTGTTGGTCAGTTTCAGCTCCAACGGAAACACAACTCGGTAGGATAGCTTCTTGTATCTGCCGAGTTGCTCAATGTACTTGAAACGTTTGAGATGGATTACAAGCACATGAGGTGGCTTTTTTATCTTCATTCTCTTCTGTGCTTCTTGCAGACTGTATCAGAGAAGAGGGGTGTCATCCATATTAATATATATGCAAGATAATCCAAGCAAACAACCTGACCATATCTACAAAAGCAAACAACTTCTGCAAGGAGCATGCTGTATTGCTATCCAAGTAAAAGCAGATCAAGAAATCTCATGCGCGTATGACACAACCACTTAAACAAAGATAACAGCTCCTAAAACATTCATCAACTGCAAGAAGAGAAGGCACAAGGACAATTATTTGCAAAATTAAAGCAACCTAAGAGCAGAACAAATATGCCATTTTCTAATGAAGCTCTGATGATAAATGACAGGCTAGCTGGCAATGAAAGGGTGTCATATACAACTAAAATTAGCATGATCTTATGATTAGTAAGAACAGCAACATCACACGCGCATCTTACCAGTGACTAAAGTCCACCTAGCAACCATATAATAAATACTTCTACAACTATATTTTTCATAAATGTTTATGAAAAAAAATAGGCATATTGAATCTGTTTTATCTATTTCATATTATGTGTAGGAGAGTATTAAAATATATAAAGGCGAGTTGTTGGGATGTGGGCTAAAAAAAAGATAGTTTTTAAGATGATGTGGATGAGGAATGAGAGTGTTGAGATTCCGAGGCTGAGATTCTGAAGTTGAGTTGTTTTGATGCAGATGACCTAAATGTGTATTTGTAATATGCAATTTGAATCGTGCGATAATATTATTGCAGGATGGAACATGAAACATGTACAGTAGGGAATCATATAACACACACAAATCATAAGCAAACTCATTCACTGAAGGTTTAGAGACCCCTCCTAGCCAACTATCACTAAGTAGTAAGTACTAGTCGAGGAAACTCAATCTGGTCAAAAAGCTATTGCCCCAAACAAAAGCCAAAGTTCATAAATGGATGCCTAGCTTTAGGGCCTAATGCCTTTATCTATTTTTTCTACATCCCTTTAAATGTCAGCTGGGGCTTGCTGCCCTTATTGTAAGTTCCCCCACACTTGAGCTTCGCAATCCCATGAGAGCCTTAACCGTTTAATTCTGGACTCCACCTTTTCACCCAGTTCTGATCCTTCCAGAATACTCCATCCAAGTCCACCAAGTACATAATAAAACAAATCATAATTTAATAACCATAGATGTGGCCCGTTAAATTCAATCATCACTTAAATAGATGATAGTACCTCACATATGGATGCTCACAATTTAAAAAGCAAGGGTGTGCCTGTGGATTTTTAACTTTCAACAAATGTGGAATCCGCCTGAACCTGAAGGAAGTTGCTTATCAACATGCAAAGGGAGTATGGTTTAGGTGTAGACACCCTTACCACCCCTTGAACACGTGCCCGGAAGGCAATTATCTAACAGGCTACCACAGAGTATTCAAGAGAAATTATGGCAAGATTGCAGGGCCACTCACTAAACTACTCTAGAAAGACCAAGAGGAAACATTTGATGGTCATATGGATGTACATGCAGGTCTAGTGACTCTACATCAGACAATCACTATAGCTCCGCTATCTCTCTGACTTTATTCACCGCTGAATGATGCATCAAGAGTGGGAGTGGGGGAAGTTTTGATGCAAAAAGGGAGGTCAATTTCTTATTCAGCAAGGGCCTTGCCACTCAGACTTTGTCATAATCAGCTTATGATTAACGGAAGATAGAAATGGTTCTAGCTATAAAGCATTGGAGGCCTACTCGTTGAAAAGGAAGGGCATTTTGAGGACAACCGTAGCAGTTTGATTGATAAGTAGGTTAAGGAAGAAAGGGCATGTGATTGGAGCTTACAAGCTAGTGAGTGAGAGAACGTTATATAGAAGAAGGATTGTTCCTCTGGAAACTTCTCTTTGCATCCAAGTTGCAAGATTTCTACACCACCAATTCTAATTTCTGAGGACATTCAGCTGCCCTGAGAACCTATAAGAGGAAGGCTGTAAATCTCTAGTGTCCTCATATGTTCAAACAAAGAGATGTTTCTTGCTGAATGTCTAACCTGCAAGACAATAAGTCACTTTGATGGCTGCACATAGTCTAACCCTACCTGAGATTTTTTGAATAGATGTCTGGAAACCTACTTGAAATGTTTTGTTTCAGAAAAACCCAAGCCGAATTTACATGGCTTTTTTGAGGTGAACATTGGCACAACACTAGTTACCAGGGAGGATGCTTATATGCGAGAGCTCCACCAACCCTGCAGAAGTTTTTACCTAGAGTTCTTCGTGCCAGCAGTAGCGGATAAATTTTACAACAAGGATGAGATTTTAAGACATCCAAGGTTCAAATTGGAGAGTGCTCCAAAATTTTAAAACAAGGAGGAGATTTTAAGACATCTAAGGTTCAACTTGGAGAGTGCTCCAGAATGGATGTCAAGACCTGCTAGCAAGAGGATAGAGGTGAAATATGGAGTGATAGATCAGGTGTGGCTGAAAATGAGGCAATATAGGATGTCATCCTCCTTATTGAGGGGAGAGAACAAGGAAATTAGCAGCAAGGTACTACTGGCTCTTTAGAATCATACAGAAGGTGGGTAAAGTTACCTTCTCCCACACAGACTTCATTGTGTTCCATGCCTCATTTTTTAAGAAAGTTTCTGTCACGAATCAATTGCCCATTGATTTTGTAATTAGCTCAGGACATTTTGGAGGTGCAGAGAGGGCATAACTCTGCTGGTAAAGTGAGAGAATCTAGAAGGGAGGTTTAACCTTTTGTTTAAAAACTTACACGTGTGTCAGTTTGTGTGTGCTTGATTTCTTACACTCCATCACATTACAAGAAAAAATCAACAGAAAAAACCTACCTGCAGCACTTGTCACAGAAGAATTTATCTTCAGCATTTAGTGTCTCCGTAGAGCTGAAGTTTTTGAGGCAGCTTGTGATTGAACTGTTCTGTTCAATATCCAAGCTCAAATCAAAGAAAGTCTCATCTCTTGCTGTAACAGTCTCACACCTCAGGCACTTTGTTTCATTTGTCAGTATACCCTGTTTAGATATCATGAAAGCAACAATCATGAAAAGCCTATACAATAATCAAATGGAATTGCTTTAAAAAATATATTAAACGATTTCCTGGTCACTGCACATGCAATAGGAATGTTCATAATGCACTGTAATGTAAATAAGAATACAGCTGATTAAAAAGAGGAAAGAACAAAACAATAAACAGGGGCATAAACATCCCAACGGCAAGTAAATGCATGCAACAGGTAACAGCTAAAAAACAGCTCAAATCAATTGAATAGCGCACTAACTGAATTCACCTGAAAATTTTTGTGAACCCAGGTGACCAGGGGTTCCTTTTGAGCACCATTTGTTAGGCCATTCTTCGGTCCATTTGCAGTCTTTTCAAACGATGACCTTTCTGAGTTAGTCTTTGAAGCTGAAGTTTCTTTCTCCAGAATGTCAACAAGCTCATTCAGTAAGAAATTCAAAAATTCATGTGCATCCTACGCATGAAAAACAAGATCAATTTCACACTTTTGGACTGAATTCAGTCATTAATAGAATTTTCTTTTCATACCTGATGCATGTAACCTCGGAAAAGTTCATTTTCTTTCCTGACTCTCTGAACGAAGCGTTTTGGAGCAATAACGCCGGTTTTCTTCTTCTGGGAACTTATCTAAAAATATATGTCACAGAACAGATTAGGGGAAGATACAGATGAGGCGCATGCAATGATATTTTGACATTTACTAAATAAATAAAGATAATGCACTCTGTGTGGACACTAAAACTATTAATACGTCTGTAATCTAGTAAACAGCCTTATACAACATGTGCTACTCCCAATTTCCATAGTCCATATACCAAATGGATAACATGCATATTACTACACACAAAAAAAAAAATCTACCCTAAATAACTACTATAGATGTGTTCAGTGTTAATAAGGGCAAATTAGACATCCTAGCAATGAATTTGGAGCTTGAGAACCTGATAAAACAATCAAAGACATGTGAGGACATATTTATTAAGCAAATGCTGAAAGCAGCAGCTCAAATGCTACAGTCATATGCTATGATTCTGGAACAAACAAATAGGGAGGAAGTATGTGATAACGAAACAGAAAGCAATACTACTACATATCAACAAAAAGCACAAGAGAAATCGATGGTAAAAACAAACTATCTTCTACAATTCCACCCCTTAGTTTCTCGCTCAAGAATCAAGGCAATATACAACTCTTCATTTACACCCCTATTATAGTCAACAAACAAAAAAAAACATATTTCCAGAAAAGTGAGATGTTGGAACGCCGGCTTAGGGTTTATGTAGGCATATGCCCTAAGAAGGCTAGTTCGTGAAAGACCAAAGGTCCAGAGTAGCAGAAGAAATACACAGCCACTTAACTAGCTTCAAGCATTTCCTTCTTCAATCTCAATGTCCATCTTGTTCCCATCCTCAATATGAAAAGAAGATGTATGGGTACAGCAATTTTTAACACTGTCGCATCAACACTGTATCAGTGGGACTAAAATCAAAGGTAACTCCCAAGGGAGTGATTATTTCAACACTGAAGACAAACAAAATCATGTATAACCTTCTAAAGTTCAATGCATTCATTCATGATTTCTGTTTTGATGAAGTTGTAGCAATACAACGGATCATTAAGACAAAGTATATTGAGGAAAAAGATTAAAAACTCGTAGTCACCTAACCAAAAAGTCATAAAAATGTTCAAACTGCAACATCTTCTAAGTAGATTAAGCATGATATGATTACAATTGTCTCAGTTAACTTTTCATGAAGAAAGAGGTCAAACAAAAACTGGCATTATTAATGCCAGTTTTTCCTTTAGGGTAGGTCGGGTCGGGTTACGGGTCAACCCACCCATTGGACAGCCCTAGGCATTAAGATGCACAGAATGTCATATCAATAGGCCTACTCATAAAGAGTTCAGAGTATGTTGCAACCAGCACCACAATATAAAGAACTCAAATTGACAACGATGGCAGCTTTTCCTATCATATAGTGTATTATTATTAAGAATACACAAGAATAGCAAAAGTCACATCATTGACACAAACCCTGTTACCCAACCTAAAGCACTTTGATCTCCTACAAAGATCATATACCTGAGTGAATAAATCGGCAAGACATGTAAGAAGATTCTCTTCAGGATCAGCAGGATTCTTGTTCTTCTCATAGTACTCGAGTAATTTTTCGCGAAATGGAACACAGAAATATAAGGCCTATAAACAAAGAAAACAAATTAGCATGACAAATAAGAAAGAAAAACCAACCAGTTGTGGATCCAAAATAAAAAAAAATCCCATATAAGGTTAATGTCTGCAAAATCTTGTTATGACGTGCTATCCATTACTAGTGAAATACCCTTCGTATCAAGAAAAGTTAAGCTATATATATTTGCAAAATTGATGTTAAATCTATTGCAAGTGCCTTGCGGAGATATTTTTTCAATGCACTTCAAGCATATTACAGGGATAGTGATTGGAAGAAAAGAAGAAAAAGTAGCATACAGTGCCTTTGGCTAAAATTTAGAAATTATAATCAAATGACTATACAGAACAGCTTCCTTCTAACAAAAAAAGGACCTAATCATATCAGGCTCAATACTAGTAAGATGCCACCATGTAGGCATGTACAGTTTCCCTCTAAAAACTTAATATGCTATCTGTTTTACTCCAACTCTGCCTGTTTCCTGTCTTTTATGCTCATATTAAATTCCTTCCAGTGCATGAAATGCATATATGACCTATAATACCAGATACTACCAGACATGTATGAAACAGTGACAAATCCAAAACATGCTACAATTAAACAATAGGATGAAAGTTTTAGAGTCCCTATTGTACAAAAAACCCAAGTACAATATTTCCAAGACCAAAATTTTCTTGTATTCAAATCACACCAGGCACAGTACCATTTTGAAATCCTGTTTGGAGTCCGTGCAACAAGAAAGCAAGAAATCCTATCCACGTTGATGCTACATTCATTCCAATCTCCAATTATTTGGTGAACAGCTTTGAGTTGCAACAGTCTTCCTTATAACATTGTAATTCTATAATTCAGTTTCAACCCCAAATCCCCAATGTGCTCAACCATATAAGTTCATAACCAGCACTGCAACATGTGAAAGAGCTACCAATATTTCCCACATAGACGTTCTATCCAGACTAATCCACACTAGACCAGCATGACCATAGTACAAATACACCAAAAAAAAAAAAAATTGCACAGACCGGTTACTCAATTTAGAATGAGTGATGGAAAGATTATCTATCCAAGAAGGATTTGATTGTATTGTAGCAAGATGAATGAGGCACATAAGTTGGGATCCCAATTCCCACACAAATGAAGCGATTGAGCATTATTCACAACTTGGATTGATTTGCATCGTGTAATAATTTGTGAATCTTACTAGCCAAACGAACTTTCTTAGCGATCGAGAAACCGAATTCAGGTAGATACAGTCAAACTTATTACGAGTCAACATCGATTAAAGCTAAGTAATCAATCGGAAAGGAACGTGGGCAGAGAAGAAGAAATAAATAACAAGATCAGACTTGAAAATTGTCAAGAGCACCTTATGATTGAGTTAAACCCTAAAAATCAGAACATCAAAATAGCAAACTGACGAAGTATGAATCGGCTACAGAAGAGAAGATTATAAAACCTGCAAGACACTATTGCAATAGCAAGTGTTGCCAAAATTCTCCAGACCGAAATATCGCTCGCCTTCAGGGAACTGATCTCCCAATGCTTTCTCCAGCTTGGAACCGGCTGCCCCCATTCTCGCTTTTTCTCTAATTTTCTCAAGCCCCCCTCCTCGAACCAATGCTCCCCAACGTCCAATCCCCACTCTCTCTTCACCAATTTTGTTTTTTCAATTAGTAGAATTAAATTGCCATCCTTGCACTTGCAGAAACAAGTTTTGAGGGAAAATGGAAGAAAGCTGCGGAAGCGTTAACAGGAGGGGAAAGACAGACAGGTGCTTGCCTCGACTATATTAGTTGTGTGTGTTTTTTTCAAGGGCTTCTTTCGATATATTGATTCCTACGTGTGTTCCATATCGTCTATTCTTGACTAGTGCATTCTTATACAGTAGTCCCGAATTATCAGATGCCGTCGTTACTTTATGTAACTAAACTGAGTTGTGTTTTCTAAAAAACAAACTAAAAAACAAACTGAGTTGTGTTGTAACTACGTGTGTTCCATAAATGGGGCCACGAAGTACCCGGTCCGGATGTAGAGCGGTGTCCGACCGATCGAACCGGGCGAGCCAAAAAGGCAAGACCAAAAAAAAAAAAAAACTAAACACAGTTGTGGATTTAGGTGTCTAACGGTTCGTACAGTCGACCCAACTTGACCGGTATACGAATCCGATATAACAGTATAACACACCTATTTTGAAATCATCGGCATTATGATTAATCACCTCGAATTTTTCCGATCGAAAGTCACTCAAGAATATACAAAACAATTTATATTGGAGTGGAAAACGAAACTTATATTACATTAAAAAACGATCATTGTTTGATACATATTTAAAGAAAATTATTACAGCTTTATTGATTTAAAAGGAAACTACCAGCTAAAACAGATAGTGGTGAAAATAAGGTGACAATTCAAATAATTGTTCGTAAAATAGCATGTGAGACCCAAAATGTCCAAAACATACAAAAACATCTTGAAATCTCTCTTCCTTCCTTCAAATCTTCAGGTATTCGTCTTCTTCGACAGTCTTGCCCTTACTTCCTAATATTTCCATAGGATACGAAAATACAAGCCGACATGTCGGGAAAAAACAGGGTGGGTTAATCTAACGAAGCAAATGAAAGAATGAGATTGGTTCCAACGGAAATTACTAGACATGTCAGCACAATTTCACAAATTCATATGTATGAAAACCATATGACCATTAAACATGTGAACACAATGTATGTAGAATGATATAAATCGATTATGAGCATATGACCATAAAACATTAATATGCAATGCTAATATGTGAACGTATGCTAAACTTTCGAAAGTTAAAAGGTGTTTATATGTGAACAGCTCTTGTAATAATGTTAACATGTTAATAAAATATGTTAACACAATGTAAAATGTTAAGTGTTGTGTTTTTGGCAAAAACAAGCGAAAAAATAAATAAAGAATATATTTCTTTTTTTTTTGTCAAATTTTATTGTGAAAAAATAATTCATAGATACCTTGAGCTATTCATGTTTATAATTATTACCATACAGAAAATTGTAGACATAATAAAGGGAGAAATGTACATATCAATGGTTTCTTTGTATAATAATGTATATATAAGCCAATTTATGGAACACAATTAGTCATAAATATATACACATAAATAGTGGTGTAATTAAGGATGATTAATGTGGACAATAAAATTATACGTATAAGAGGATAAATATCCTAAGAGTATCTCTATGTGTCATCTATTTATAAAATGAAATAAATAGGGTGTAATTAGGATCTTATATTTATAAAAAAAAAACATATGCATCGTAAGATATTCAGGACTCTAAAAATTGAGTTTTGAACAACTCTCTCTTTACTTAGCCCTTTTCGGATGAACGTAATCTCAAATCCAGTGTTTGCACTACAAAATCAAAGATCGGAAAACGTTGGCATGCAAGTTGATACGCGGTGAGGGATTGTCTATCAGGCGATCCGCCGAATAGGAAAGCTTCATGGAAAGAAGTAGCGGTCGACGGAGTGCATCAAAGGAAGACGATGCTGGATGAAGAATTAATAGAAGGGAAAGTCAAGGCATCTTTACCGGAAGGGGGAAATGGTGACCCACCCAGCAGTGTTGATCGTTGCGGATGTGGTCAGTTGTGGTCAAGCTTTTGGGCCAGCCTGTCGCGTTCCACATCATGGAGAAAAAGATAAGAGAAAGTTGGGTTGGGTCATGGGGGCGCGGTGAAGGGCACAACGATGCAGTCAGGTGGGGGAAAGAAAATGGGTCAACGGTGCAGTCGGGTGATGGTGTTTGGAGGGCGGTAGTTGAAGGTCGTCAGATTGGTCAGGTCAGTGGGTGCGGCGTCGGCGTGCGGGTTACATCCCAGGAACGATTGGGTGAAGGTTAGGGTTAGGGTTAGCAGCGATCTAACGCCACAGGAAGACGGAGAGGCTGCAAGGGTCGGATCTCGAGTGTGTAGATCTGAAGGGTTGAGGGGCAATAAGCGGTAGCCGGCGAGGTTCACCAGTGGGAGTAGGGTCGAGCGAACGCGAGCGAGAAATTCAACGAGAGCGAGCGAGAAAACCCAATTGTTGTTGATCACTATAATGCGACTCTTAAAGGAACTTATGTTGATCCCAGGATCTTATCTCACTTTCTCCGCTCTCTCTTTTTGTCACATCAACTTAATCGAACAACAACCGAATTCAAAAAAAAAAACAAAGCTTACAGTAGCAGCTCGAAGAGCAATGATTCTCATGCAATGTTCTAAAAGACAGGCTAGGCAGCACTAGCCCATCCTATCTGGAACCCGTTTAGACAACCCCTCAACACTCAGGATCAGCCTAGCGTCTTTTAGAACAGTGTCGTCACGTCATTGTTATTAAAATCAGGATTCTAGGATCGGCTCGTAATAGGCCTTATGGATCGGATCGTAAAATAGGATCATAGAATCGTAAGATTTTACATTATGAATATATATGAATATTTTTAAAAAAATTGATAGTAGATGAAAAAAAAGAAAAAAAGTATGGTTGTTTCATCAAGACTTACATTAATATAATGTAATAAAATTTTAAAATTGACCATATTTTATTCACAAATCATAGAGATGTTTTATAATACTATAATATTTGGGTTTTTTAAGTATAAAATTTGGTATTATTATGAAAAAACTCAAACTTGTGGGTGTGCTTTGTGAAAAATAACGTATATTATGAGTGATTGTGTGAAAAAATAATAATTTTTGCTTACTTTTATGAAAAAATTAAATTATGAGTGAGTTTGGGTTTGTAAGGGATTTTAAAATATGAAAAAAAATAAAAATAAGAGTGGATTTTGTAAGAAAAATGTATTTTATTAAAAATAAAAAATATAGAATAATTTTGTAAATTTTTTTTATATCAAATGCAAGATCTATAAAGTTATAATAGATTAATTTAGGTAATTTATTTGTTGTTAGAAGAATTGAGCCTTCTAGTTGAGTTTACAATTTTACGATTCTATTGCGATTCTGATGTAAAACGATTTTTCACACCGATTCAGATCGTCACCTGAATTTGGATTGTAAAATCATATAATTTTACGACTTCAATCGTGATTTTAATAACCATGTGTTACGTTAATTGGGGTCAGCATGAGAAACAAAGCTTGATAGAAAAGTAAGACACATCATGATCTAAAATGTCAAAACTATTTATCAATCGTTTTTAAAGTGGCATCCAAAACAGACAGCTATAAGAAAAATGTGCTCCTTACAAGATTTTCTTAAAAAAAAAAAAACTCATCCTCATGTATGTCTAATTCATACACATTATGATCAGTACATGTAAATCAACCTTGGAGTATCGATGCACTGCAGACCCTTGTCTATAAATAAGAGTGAACCAACCCCTAAATCAGCCCAGGATAATCAACAACCAAAAATCTTTCTTCAACTGAAGAGCACATTCCAACATATGAAGGGAGAAAAAAAAAAAAAAAGAAAATCAAGATTCTCAAAAATACCTCCTAGCGTCTTCTTCTTCTTCACAGATAAATAAAAACTCAAACCATGTATGTCATTGCTACCTGTATCAAATGTGAGTGTGGAACACTTAAATTGGCAGTACCCCTTCTGCAATTCTTGCGCAAGAACGCATAGAAATAGTTCACGACCAGCTTCTTGATAAACCACGAATCCTTCCTCGCCCTAATATCTCCGTGGCCAAGAAGATACACAACACCAGATTCTTTGGCTTTTCTTATAAAGGAAAGCTCCCTCTCCAGACTTTGTTCAGCATCAAGTATATTATCAGCAGCAGGCTTTACCTCCCCTGAAGAGGTACTTGCTTCCGAGATGTGCTTGTCTGCACCCCCCCTGTTGTACTCAGAGAGCAGTGGTGTTCCCAGTGAGTAGACGCTGCCATTGGGTGCAATTAGTACCTTTGACAAAGACTCGTTGTCTGAATCCATGTCGCTATCATCACCATCACCGTCGCTTTCCAGGGACCGCTCCTGGGCTTCCCGACGTATAAACTTCTCCAGACTTTCTATCAGAAGCTGCTCAAATGTTTGATGATTCTCTTTGCGAGCATCTTTGTAACCGTATCTGTCAAACAGAAGAATCAAAAGCACCCTTGTTATATTATAATCCAACTTTGGAGGTTTAGTAAAGAGCATGAATATAGTGGAATGTTGTTTCCAATAGTATTATATAGCACATATTTGCTATTTGATTGTCATTGGAATTTAAAATATTTGGATGATGGCTCAACCTACAGATCACTAGTTGAACCACGAGTTCATAAGAAGACAAGAGCTTCGTGAATTTATTATTCAAACAAAATTAGTTCTTGAATATGAACATGTTAGATAATAACAAAAAGGTGAGGAACTTTACACAGTTATGCTACAAGCTTGAGAGGCCAAATCTAGCTCTCTCTCCATGAGGCCAATTTAAACCCACATGTTCAGTAAAAAAAAGCAAGCTCAAACTGCTCTTTTTCTTTCTCTAAACTCACGTCAGACTAGATAATACATTTGAAAGCAGCACATCCAATGTGCAAGGATAAAGCCCATTACCTGGCAATGCAGCGAAACATATGATAGCTCTTATGGCAGACACGCCGGAATAAAAACCTCTCATTCTGAGGCACCATAGGCACAGGAACATACTTTATGCAGACAAATATGACCATGGAGTGAACAGCAGGGAGAGTGGTTATAAAATGACCAAAAATTGCAGGTATTCCTTTCACAAGCTCGTTGTAAACCAAGCCAATTCCAGGAGCACGGACTGTTCCAAGATTGCAACCCAGTTCACGAAGAACATTCACTGACATCTTTTGCTTGACTTCAGTTTCATATTTGAGTTTACTCCCATAATTCCATACATACATTACAAGAAACATGACTATTGCAAATACTAGTATGATCCAACTACCATCACCCACACTCCATAGCACTGATGAAAAGAAAATTAACTCCACACCCATGAAGATGACCAGAAAGGCCAGAACGATAATAATATTTATCTGCCATATGAGAAGCATGACAAGGGTAACTAAAATTGTAGTCATCATCATTACTCCCAGCTCGGCAATGCCTGTAAATGGAATCAGCATTAGAAAAGTGATGTAGGCCAAGTGTACATACCAATGATAAGAGGCAGGAGAAAAAGGCTGTAATAACAAATACATCCAAAGTGACAGTGGCTATGCACTTCTTCGACGACCCCCCCCCCCAAAAAAAAGCACTAAAAGCGCACACTACAATTACCATACCCATCCTCTTTTCACAGAATGTTCAAATAATTGTGATGAGAGGGAATGGAACTACGAAAGGCATATCCATAAGATTTGAACAATCAAATAAAGCTAATTATTGGACGCCAAGTGTCCTGGTTGATATATAGCAAGTCTAATCTTGCTCCAAATGGCATAAAAATCCTTTGTTAGCATCTATTTTAGTCAATTTTCCTTTTCTTCTCTTTTACTGTTAAAAAGTACTCCAATGCAGATTCTGCTTCTCCACATCAGGACAATTATGTGATGGGAAACCATTCAACCAAAATGCATGAAGGAACAAATAACTCAACGAAGAAAGTTGAAGATTGTTCTTTGTTTTTTCTTGAACATGTATATAGCAGTTGTACGAATGGAATCAACCCAAGCATAAATAAGTTATCTTGTGACATGAAGAATCAAGATCTTTCAGTGTCACTGGTGTGCAGCCAAATAAACATAAAGACAATTGCAATACTGGAATATAATAACAGTTTGGAGAGCAAAAGGTTATAAATCAACCATTTATAGAGATAATAAATTTTTAATAATTACCATATGCATTCCCAATCTCTGTGATACTTGAGACGGAACAGACTAGCACGACACATGCTACGAGCAGAAACCAGTTCAAAACTGGAATATATATTTGACCCATAAACTTCCTGGACGTATGAATAATTTTGAGCTTTGGGAAACAGCCAAGTGCTGTAGACTGCTTTATGCATGAAAAGGTAGCTGTTGTCATTGCCCTGCTAGCAATCAAAGCAGCAACTGTAGCAATCACGAAAACTGGCCAAAATAGTCCACCTGTAGTTGAAATTTTAGACCTGTAAGTGATCAACCCTTAGAGAAAGTGTTTCTACATAGAACATAATAGAATATACAAAATCAAGCTTCAAGTACAAAGATTGGTAACGATAAAACGTAGCAGAGCTCACTTGGGACAGAAGAATAGAATACTTGAGAATAATCATCGGGATTCTGCATAAGATATGCAGCCTGGCCCATATAACCCAGAAGAAGGCATGGAAATACAAGACACACAAAAGTAAGCTGCAATAAAACAAAAAAAAAATTATGTGATCATCCAATAAGCAAACTTCTAGATCAAAACATTATGACTGTAAAAGATAAGTATCCCTTTGCAAGCAACTTTACCTGAACTGATCTAATTGAAAAGTAGCACAGATCAGCAAACATGGCCTCAGAACCTGAATTAACAAATAAAATGACAAAATAAGAGCTGCGTTATCTATGAAATAAAGAAAAGAAAAAAGACAAACATCCAAGTAAATTGCAATTTCAGTACAACGCCTATCCTAACCTATTTCTCATCCCAATAAGTACATCATTTATTTCTATTCTCATCAGACTCCCTAAGGTAGAATTAGTCCAAATAAATGCCGAAACTCTTTTGAGAGTATCCGGAAGCAGCTCCCTTAACAGACTTATAGTTAAACGAGAAGCCAGGAACAATATTGGATACCGTTGACAATTGACATTATTAGAGGAAACTATAAATCAAAAGCTGAAACAAGAGGAAACTTAAGGCTAAGGGCTACAGTTAGTACACTAGGGCAGAATCATAAGACTCAAGGCAAAACACGAGAAAAATATGCTTATTAAGATCAGAGCATAAAAAATAAACTTATGTATCATCATGTCATGTATATTCGTAGGAATTTATGGCCATAAACTTATTGACCTAAAAGGAAAAATAAACTTCAATACTTTTACCTTAAATGAGTATCATGAATCTCATCAAATAGATTTTTAAAAGACAACCGAGTGCAAATTGCACAAATATTAACAATTTGAATATGTTGGATAGCTCTCAAAAAAGCAGAGTAATTTACAAGCTAATTATTATTTGCTAGAATGTGTTAACTCGATTGTCAAACGTAAATGCTTAAATCAGAAAAAGTGGATACATAAACACGCAGGAAATACAAGAGAGAACCATTGGATAACCCTCCACCAAGAAGTGAGAACTCTTACAGTCCTCCAGTTCACTAAGCACTAAATCTACCCCAGTATCACCAAAGAAAAATAACCTAACAAGATTTTTATATAACGGAATTGATGATACAAGCTGCAATGGAAATTCAAAGGTTGATCAATGTTAATCCAAGACAGATCACATTTGAAGAACTGACACTAAGAGAAGAAATAACATATAATATTTGAAGGATAAGTGGATTTCAAAAATTTTAAATCACAACACATTGGGGATTTTCAGGCAGAGCCACGACCTCATTTTCTCCCAAAAAAAGCTACAAACAGCTAATACTCTTAGAAATCATCATCTTATTCAGAACAGCCATGACCAGCACACAAACAAACAGTCCCCAACCTCTAGGAGTACACCAACCAATAGAAGCACCATTATTTAAAACCAAGAAAAAAATTAGTAAACAAACCTAATCGAGTTTTCCATCTTAAAGCAATGGGCATTTAAATTAAATGTTAACTAATATTATCAAACCCCGTCATCTACCTTAAAACAACTTCTTTGAAACTGCAACTCCTTCTATCATTAACTCCATTCACAAGTGATTTTACAATAAGCATGAGAAATTAAGAATAGGGATGGATACACATAGAAAAGCACTCTAATAACCAGACGTATGCAAACCACTATTATCTTAAAAAGGAATTTACAAACATACTTTCAAGTTTGCAGTCTGTAAATGTGTTTGATTCTTAATATAATACCCACGGTCTTTCTATCCTATGCCCTGAGGGCATGTGATAAGGATCCAAATTTAGAAACAAAAACCCTAAATTAGAAAGCATAAACTCTATATAAAAAAAGAACCTTAAGAACTCATTAGGAAAGGCTAGAGTTGATCATATATCATTGTTAGTACACTCAGTTCTTCACATGATTAGAGCTGATCAGATAAAGCTACATAGAAACACCATTAAGAGCTCACTAATAGAGAAGTTTAATTAATCTATGTAATTCAAAAAAGGTAAGTCAGCAAGTAGGCATCATGGAAAATAAAATAATTCAGCTCATACACTTACCTGTCACAGCTAGAAGACAACCTCCTAGAGCATACCAGGCCTTGACTGAATTCCTCTTAAAAAAGTAGTATATGTGAACAGGGTTAAACGCACTCCAAACATTACTATCATATTTTATCAGGTTGTAAACCCCTATGCCAGCAAGCGAGCAAAACCAGATAAATAAAGCAGGGCCTACAACAAATCCCATTTTGCTTGTCCCGTACTTCTGCAAACTAAAGAGGATAATAAGAAATGCCACGGCAATCATCACCACTTCCTCTGGAAAAAAGAAAATCAGAAGACATGACGTCAATGATGCATGAGAAAAAAAAAAAGCTAACTAAAGAAGGTAGAGATGCAAGTCCTTTTTCAAATTGATAATGGAGATAGAGTAGAGACTAGAAAGCACTAGTTGACATATTTAGTCATATCTCACCTTCCTTGATCCCGGATATGCCGACTTTAAGACCACCAACAGCAGAAACCACTGCATTAGAGAAAAACAAATGATACAAAAGTTATTCACCTAATGGTCCATCCCAATACACTGTTTAAAACGATTCAATAAAACAAAAGGTTATGCCTATAGAAGAAATGGAAAAGACACCTATCACATATAGCTCATACTATAGTCCATTGATAAACAAAGCAAAGGGATAAAAGAAAAACAACAGAATAACCTGACATTGCTGGGGTTACAACACCATCAGCTATAACCATTGAGGTACCAGCCAAAACTAAAACTAGAAGAAGCTTTTTCAGAGCTAAAGAGTTCTCCAGCCGTTCTTTGATCTTAAGTGACCTCTCAAGTTCTGCAGATGGAACCTTCAGTCTGAAGCTTGATATACGAGCATCAGAAGCTAGTTGATTTGGGATTAGACTGACCTTGGCATGCCTACATATCAATGAGTATAGAGCAAACGTACCACCTGCAGCATTACAGCAACCAACGTGTATTATCACTAATGAAACCCACAAGCAGGAAACCCAAATTTCTGGATAACTATGATCATATAAATCCACTGAAAAGAAATTTTAAGACCAGGTCAGAGAAAAACAAAAAGAACATGTCTCGGACAAGCAACACACCTTCTCCATCATCATTAGCCCATAAAACAACAAGTACATACTTAACCAGCGGGAAAAGAATTAAGGTATAGAGAACAAGGGACAGTGCTCCAAGCACATCTTCCTTTCCATTGATAGGAGCCTTGTTGAACATTACACTAAAAGCATATAATGGACTGGTTCCTACATCACCAAATACAACCCCGAGTGTTTGAAATACAAGTACAACTCGCCTCCATTGACCAAACTCCTGCAAAGGCAACAAAACTTCAGATATTCAATTTTCAATTATATATCACTCCTTGCTTATGATAATCTCTAAACTGTTGAAGGCAAACATTCAGTCCATACTATCAAAATTATATAAATCTATCTCTTTCCCTATAAAGCAGCCATGCTAGAGGATGACGATACCAAAAGAAAATGATGTCACTGAGCATTCAGATCACCCTAGTGAACAATCAATGAACCTCATTTAGGTGAAAATCTTCTATCACTATGATCATTCAGACATTAGGAAACCATGGAAAAGCTTCATATAATTGTTTCGGACACCTCAATATGTCCAAGACTTTGATGAAATAGATAAAGCCAGCACTAGCAGATCACTGGAGTTTCAACTCACATTTGGTTCACTTTTCAGATACCCGGGTATTGCAATGGGGGAAAGAGTAGTTAGTGAGTAGCCAGCTCATACGATAATGCATTTGAAATAGCATTCAGTATCATAAAAATGACAGAAAGCCCCGGAAATCAACATATCTATGACAGATATTCATTCAGAATCATTAACACCTGGATTATCATCCAAAAAGAATCCATTTGGATTGGAAGAAAAACAAAATCATGAATGAGATCAACATCTGGTTCCCTTTTTCTAGTTTAAGAGTAAGCAGATGTGAAATGGCATATGAATGAGCGAAAAGAAAACTGAAAACCCCTGCTGGAACAGATACCTCAAAATCATTGCGTTGGGCGCCGGGGACCTCAAGAGCCTCGACATCGAAAGAATCAACTCTTGGGCCGGTGCGAATCAACCTCTGCTCAACATTATCCTCCTCCTCCGAATCCATATCTGCAACATCAGGCGATCCCCCTCCCTCGCCCTCGTCGTCTTCGAAGTCGGAGTCATCGTTGTCGTCCTGATAAACCCAGCGGGATTCCATGGAATCCGTTTTGACCAAACTCTCCATCCTCTCTCTCTCCTCTCCATTCTCCCCCATATCCATCAACTCTGCCACTGCAGGCAGTAACCAAGTTTCAAACTACAGATCTCGAAGTATTGCCAATGGCGAAGGATCGCAATCAATCAATCATAATGACGGAAAGAAACCCTAGAAAAATGAAGAGGATTCGTATGTGGGCGACACTTGCAGAGAAATGTGAGATTGGTTAGATAGCAGCAATTTGGGGGAATTTGGAGAACGAGGAGGGAGGAGGATTAGAGTTTGGAGAGGCTGAACGAGTGTGAGGGATCTTTTCCATTTCCCCTTGTCTTTGAAGTTTATTTTGTAGAGTGCTCAGCACTTGTATAGTTGTATTGTATCACAGACTGTATCAGGCTTCAGGCAAAAACATCCTTCTCCGCAAAAAAGTATTTAAAAAATGTGTCTCTAGATCCACCCGATTGCATCTTACATTCATACAACCCATCTATTTAATCCAACACTTCTATTTATCCAATTCATCCACTATTGTCTATTAGATGATCCAAAAAATTTATAAGCAAGGACTCCAATTTTGGGAACAGAATTAATAGTTTAACTAATAAATAAATATGTGTATGTATGTGATTCAATCTCATTTGTTAATTGTTATCAATCCTCGATCTCCAAACTATAAATCACTGCGCACGGGAATAAGATGTTGCCTATAAATTTTCAATTTTTTTAGTTTTTTTTTTAAGATCCAACTGTTTTTTATACCAAATGTAGATAATTGGGTGAATAATTTTTAAGAACACCCTAAATTAAGGATATGATCAAACGCTTCTATTAGTACATGTTTTTATCTTATCGGTAATAATTTGAGGCCTTATAACATCATATGTAATGCTAACATCTTAAACTTTGTTTTTCATTGTTCAAGTAAAGTTTCATCATCTCTCTTTCCTCTTATTGATTGATCAACCGCCTAAAGGTATTTTCAATGGTTTATACACACAATGGCGGATCCAAGATTGTTTAGAAGGGGAGCCTTGATTGTGGGAGGGGACAATAGGTTGTTACACCGAGCTCGTCTATGCCTCGTCGGAAATTATATATTGGTACCTCGTTCAATCGAGAGAGTGAGAGTCTAAGAGAAGCAAAGAGTCAAAGACCTGACAGAAATTGGAGAATCATCCTAGTTCCCACTCATATGATATTTGTATTACTTTGTGTAATATATTTCTCACTTTTAGCCATTTCCTAATTCATTCAGTAATCATCCTAATTTCCAATCAAATAATATTTGTATCACCTCATATGATTTTAATCAATTTTTCATTTCTAATCTTAGTTATCCATTTTCTAATTCATTGAGTAATTATCTTAACTCCTCATCATATGATATATGAGTTCATATACCAATTTTATTATCAAAATATACACATAAATGGCATGAGTATTTTAAAATATAGTTTGTCTTATTTGTAGTGGCCCGACATATTTTTCATATAGATTTTCTAGTTGAACAAATAATTTGTTATTGATTTGAGCAAGTTAGAGATCGATTAGTGTATATTCAGAGTAGCATAAAAGTATTTTAAATTTTCACTTTTGTCTTGTCAAGCACGCTTTGCTTACTTGAACAATAAAGATAAAAATCAGATTGTAGTATTAGAAAAAAAAATACTTCAAACATGGATTATTTTCTTACTATCTTTTTCAAAACACTTTCTTTCAAAAACTTCTTCTATCAGAAAACACAACTCTTATAAAGAAAAAACCTTTTTGTATATGAAGAAGAAGACTATTTTTTCAAAATGTATGAAAAAAAGAAGAAAGTCAAGCTTATGTGTAATAATGCCTTTTTTTCGCATGTTGTACTTACTTATGTGTTTTGTTTTGTTTCAATATGTTTTTGTAGGTTTCCAACTGCCTTTTACTCGACCTCTCGGTTTATCGAGCTTGTCCGGTTAACTGAATTCTTTTCTACTCAAAGAAAATGGAGAATGTTCTTAATAAATACCCCTTCAAATCTTTATATGTATTTTAGTTTATCATCTACACCATAAACATTCTTTTTCTCCTTTACATTTCCACCACATATTCATGTCTACTCCCTTGTTATTCTTTCGACTCCCTCGACAATTCTTCTTCTCCTCTTCGTTTTCTACTCCGATCAACATGTTTCACTCTGATCGGTTTTTCCTTAAAGCTATCATATATAATATTTAAATCTATGCAATCATATAGATTATGCTGCGAGAAGGATTTTGAAGAACACCGCAAGAAAGCCTTGTATTTCAAGGGTTTTACATATTCGGAAAAATAGGTATGTAAAATCAGTTAGTTTAGATCTTATGTAAAGTAGGAGTTTATATTTTAATTCTGGATGTAAAACCGATTTTTTTTGTAATAGCCTTTCAGATCTAATCAACTACCGAGGTTTATGTTCAAGAATATTCCCTTTCATATGAGAAAATAACTTTTGTTGCAATCTCATCGAGCTATTAAAACGATGATCTAGAAAAGTATAGTTAGAAAATTGAAAACGTATAAAATTTGTATACCTTCAAGATATCTAGTGAACCAGTTGGTAGTTTGTTTGAGAAACTCTCGTGCTAATAACGTATTGTGGAATTTGGAAAACCATTTAAAATCCGATTTGATTTCCTTAATAATTTACAATGGATCGTACATCCTAGTTATAGGCCAAATAAATTTGAGTTGATCTTATCGTATGAAAATAAAAAATTATAAAACCGTAAAAACCGTTATCACCGTAAATGGCAAAATATACAAAAACCAAATTATATAGCAATATGAGTAAATAATTCCTCTCTTAAGTTGAGAAGGTGGGAGGAAGCTCTCTCTTCTCTCTAGTTTTCTAGAGAGAAGGTGGGAGTTTTGGGCCGAGAAGGCACTTCAAGAAAAACGTAGACCATTACCAAGAAGGTACTCGGAAAAATATGTAGATCACTGCCGAGAAGGCTGATTATTTCCACCGACAAGTTTTCTGTAGATCAATGGAGTGAATTTACTATGATTGTAGCTTTGAACAGTAAACAAAACCTATATTTAGTTGGAGTGATTTGCCCAAAATTGATCCCGTCTCTCTTCCCCTCGACGACAAACAAGAAATTGCCCCTTGTTTCCAAAAACAAATTCGGTGAAATTATACACTTATCGGAACGAGTCTTGAAAGAATTTGTTTAATTATTGTTTCTCTTGCTTAGACTACCCCTTGAACATCATCCCTCTCTCTAAAGCTTAAATTCCTTTAGAGCTGAGACCAGAAGTACGACAGGTCGATTAGCCCCTTCCAATTGAGTTTGGTCGTCGCTTGCCGAGCCATCATCTTCGGTTGCCCTCTCGAATGAAATTTTAATTCAATAGTTTCTCTCCTTTGAGGATGTTCACTCAATCTAATCTATGGACCCCCGATTGATTAAAGATGACTGAATTTCGACCCTCAATCTCTCCTTTTTAGCGGTGTCTTTGAACACCTTTGACCTCGTCTTCGCGGTCGTTCATGGTTATGCTTTGTCGCTGCGAGATCTTTACCTTTTTTTAGACCAGTAGCTGGTGATAACAGGCTATCAATTTCCGAACAATCATCTCGATCTGTTTTGGCCTTTCACGTTTTCGATCGAAATTAGTGCCCTCGGCCTTCAGTGTGCGTGGTTTCTGATCATCATTTTGCTTTGTGCCTGAGGTCTGGTTGGCGGGCCACTAGCACACTTAAGCCTTTTGAAGCCCATTACAAGGCCCAATCTTTGGTGTTTGAAATAGTTCGTATGTGAGAAACTAAAGTTTGTTTGTTTGGTGTTCTGATTTTACAGGTTTGATCAAGTGTGTGTTAGTACTTCTCCAAAGAGTTCGACTTGAGTTTTTGGGTGACGAACCGAGTCATTGGGCCAGGTCGTCTTTGTGCTTTGTGGCTTCTGAAGATCTTCCATCTCGGTGGAGGGAATGTCAGTTTTCCTTTTTGCACTTTCCGAGTCGAGTTGACCGTTTGCCAAGCGCTTTTTGTAGTGCTTACTCACCCCAAGCCCGAACTTGTTATATGTCTTTCTCTTTTGGTTGTTGTACCTCTTGCTCGCTCTCTTTTAGATTTTTTTTAGTCCTTGTTTTTGGCCATTTTTCGACTGCCGCCTTGTGCGACCGCTCGATTTTTCAGACTTATCTGTTTACCGAACTCATACCTTTATCAAAAAAAAAAGAAAACTCCTCTCTTAATTTTATCTTATAACAAGCCAAAATATAAAAAAAAAATTTATGAATATTTTTTTTTTCTTCGGTCCGATCATTGGTCCAAAGTTATGAATATTTGGTCCGGTGGTCCCGTTCCGGTCCGGTTTGGGCAGATGCCCAGCCGCCCAATGAGTCTGTGTGTGACCTGCTTTCCTCTGAGAGTGAAACAAAGCAAAGATAGACGAGAGAAGAGAGAAGAGAGAAGATGAGCTTGTCACTTCTTCAGGGCTATTCTTCCGCCGATGAAGACCAAATTGCATCCCAATCCAATTTCTCATCTTCTTCCGACGACGATGCTGACCAGCGCATCTCTCGCCTACCCTCCTCTTCCTCCCTCAACCCTGCGCTCGCTGCGGCCAAGTCCTCCAATGGCGGATCTCAGCTTCCATCCGCCTTCGAGGCTTTCTCCCAAGTACTACTCCTTTTTCCCGCTCTTATGCAGTTATGCTTCTTGCAAGTTATGGAAATTTTCAAGGGAAAAAAATAAACTGATTTCTGGTCCTTTTTGCGCGTTGTTGGATTTGGAAGGTTTCAGCACCCCCTCAATTTCTCAACAATTCTGCGGAACAGCAGAGTTCGATCGAAGTGAGAGATAGTGCTGCTTTTCGTGGCCGCCGAAAAAGCAAGGACAAGAAAGATTTGCCTCCTGGTTTACATACTGACCCCTCTTTCTCCTTCTCCTTCTTGTTTAAATCCACTCATGTTGATTATGATAGCGTATTGGACCGTGGCTTATTGAGCATTGCTGTTAGAAATTGTACTGAAACTGATGGATTCATTAAGCAACTATGAAATTGACATACAATGTTTTTGACATTTTGTTCTTCCTATCTTTCTAAATTATTTTCTATGACATTAGTCCCTAATTGTACAATAAAGCAGCCACGAACTTTTTGAATTCTCCTATGGAAACGCAAGTTTTCCTATATCTTAGGGCTTACAACCTCTATTCCCTTTGTATATGGAACCAAAACAGCCACCTGGCTTTGTTGAACTACCAACCAAACCCAGGTTATGAAGAATGGGTTACCTAAGGACCAGTTGCTCAACAATGGTCATGACAATTCTTACCTTCTCCAACCATTGAGACTGTTCTTGCTCCGGTAACCAAACCTGCCTTACTTACTCCTTTCGAGATCTGGACAGTTTTTGCTGTGTTCATGTTGTTCAAACCTGATTTTAGTTGGCACCCCTGGAAGAAGGAGAGGACAAAATAACTGAACATTACAATAGAGCTAGAAGCTTGGTGTCATCTACTTTCTTGCTTGATGAGCTTCTTAACAAGTTTTCTTACATGTCTTAAATCACACATCAAGACTTACCCAACAAACCAACTCTCATATTGCTCAAAATTGCATTATTGCCAAACCAATCCACCACTCAACCCACACCCAACCCTCGAAGAAGCTACAGTGGTGATCATCAAGGATGAGTTCATTGCAATTGTCATTTGGTTCTCGTGGAGGAAGATGAGGTGGGCGTTCATTGCCTAGAACTATACCCAATGTATGAGGGCCTATCCATTTAATAAGGAAACCATTTCTACTTGTCTATAGTTGATGACTGTTCTCTCTTTTTATGGCCTTTTCCTATATCTTCTAAATCCCAATTGTCTAGTAGTTTTTCTTATTGATAAATATTAAGGATGAGGGGACAATACTTTAGTCTAAGGCATCTGCCCATGGAGAAAATTTATAGTGGACATATGTATGCCTCACACAAGGAGACTAGTGGGGGGTCTAGTGTCTCCTTTGCAGTGAACACAATGTGTCGGTTCATTCATGATGCGACTCTGCCCTAGCTCGGACCCAGCTCCGACGGACCCGAGACGGCCTAGACCTTGGAGACCTCCTTGGATTAGGACTTAGTCTCATTCTTATAGTATGTCCATTCTTATAGTATGGGCTAGCCTTGTTATTTCCCTTTATAGCTAGTTTCCATTATTAGTATGTTGTCTTATTGGGCCAGGAGTCGTTGGGCTTTGTTTGCATACAAACCCTAGGCGCCTCTCCCTTGCTAGACTAGGGTTTCGTGGTTCTCCTCTATATAAAGGAGCCACACCCCATTGTAATTCTCACGTCCAATATGAATTAAGCCAGAGCTTTGAGTCGACTCCTCCCCTTTGGCCGGGCGTCAACCCTATTCTTTTCTCATCCCATATTCCTCCGTTCTCCCTCAAAAGAGAGCACCTTCTCATCCTTTCACTTCTTTCTCATCCCAAAGTCTAGGCTTCGGCCTCAAATCTATCCGGTTACTATTTGTCGGAGAAGATCCGAAAGTTTCGAGCCTAGATCCGCCCCTTGTGACCCTAGGGTCGCATCAATTCATCATCCCTGAGCTATAATGATAAGCAGTCAAATTATCACTCCATGCAAAGATCAACTTGTGGATCACTCACCAAACCTCGATCAGCTCATTTTTACTCTTTCCAAACTATTACTCCACGAGTTTGAATTGTAAAGAGTAGTAGTCCATTACATACAATTTAACCAACTACAAAAGAAGGACTTCATCAACTCGACATATTACTGGAGTTTGTCCTAATGTACATTCTCATGATCATTTGTGCCTTGGATAATACATCCACCCAAGTTAGGGTTACTGCAGTATATTAAATACAGAAAATGATTTATTCAGTTGGTAGCTGTAAAATGAAAATACACTTGTACATCCTCTGCTTTCTTCCTCCATAACCTCTTCTTTAGTGCAAAGTCCTCTTAAGATACGAGAAAAGCAGCTAGATCATATTTTGACTTTGTAATTCTTCATGTGTTAGCATTTTTGGTTGAGCTGTTTCCTTTGCGCAGCTTTGCCAATGATTAGTTGCTATATACTTGCTGCTTGCACTAGTTTCCGAAATAGTTGTCATTTTGATTAGAAAGAACTATCTACCTTTCTTCAAGTAACTGTATAATGCCCCCTAAAGTACACGCTATTTTGTACCTATGGTCCTATGGAGTGATATAATGCCTACTTGCTGGGTAGGATGCTTTACCCAATTGTATTCAGATGAGAGTCTCCAACAAATAGAGATTTGTGGGTAAAGTTTAGTTCGTAATGGCATTGCAATTTCAAAAGCTAAAGTTTTTGTGATGTTGTGAGTGATGTGGCATGGCTTTGGAGTTGAAACTCCTCAACATATACGTCTGACTGCTAGTGCTCATGTTCAAACGCAGTCTGTTATAGTGGTATGTAAGTTTTTTTTCTATAATTATAGTCTCTAAGATCATGTTATGACACTGCTTATAGGTGCTGTGATGGAAGCCAAACCTCAATTGGTTGGCATACATGAACGTGTGAGAAATGATATTGAAGGCAATGTTCCATCATCATCCACCAATGATACTAAGAAAGGTTCATCTGCCATTTTGGCTGAAGGTACCAAACGAGTCTCAACTGCTAGCAACCCAGATGCAAAAGATGCCTCTGAGCTGCTGAGGTGCTCTCTCAATGTCTACTTTTCCTTTTTTGGCTTATCAGTTATCATCCAAAAGTGATACCTATCATTTTAGACGTGTAAGATATTTCTCCTTTTTTCTTTTGTGGGTTTAGGATGTGCTTGCAATGTGGAGTACCAAAGACGTACTCAAATGCACGTGGAGGAATGGTTTGTCCGGAATGTGGCGATCGTCCTCCTTCAGATGAAGCTCTAAAGAAGAAGGGATCAACAGTGAAAGACAAAGAGAAAAGCAAGAGAATGAGGGGCCAATCATCTCATGCTAGCTGGAAGAGTGAGACTGAGATGCATCTCAGGCAGCAGTTTGATTAGCGGAAGCTTCTTTCTCGGTTGTAAAATCAATGATGTCTTGGAAGAATTTGAAGTTGTGGATTTCAACAGTGGCTAAATGTAACTTGATTTCTGGGTTTAGTTTTTTAGCTTTTCAGATTAGAAAGGGATTTCTTGCCATATGAAATTCTGATGATTCAGGTTGTAATTGGTGGCTTATTTTGCATTAGGATGTTATGACAAGTTTTGTCTGTGCTGTGAATCATACAAGCATGTGGCTAATATACATATGAGTTGGGATTTGGCATTGCACTTCAAGGAAAGATTAGTGTACAAATGTACAATGATAATTGTTAATCGTGGGGACATTCAACATTCAGTGCAGGTGTGCAGATGACTGAATATTGACGCTGGCCTGATCATCGATGTGCTTCGTTTCAGTTACTATTGACGGATAAAGACATCGTTTAACCTGAATTGAGGTGGTTAGGCAGCCGATCAACCTTCCTGGCCCAACGGGAATTTTGTGGGGATTCATTACTTTTTTTCGGTTGAAGGAGAGACGACACTCTCCGTCCCCTCAAGAGAGAATTTTATTAATAACAAGAAAAAAAGACTAAGTAATCAATAAACGGGAGATAGCACGATCCATAACATCATCAACAATAAATTAAAAACCCCATCTAGCGGGACAGACAATACATGTGAACATGAAAAAGAAATGCGAGGGACGCGATGCGATCCGCAACAACGTTATTCTTGCGAAACACATGCCGGAATTAGATAATCCAATCCCTACTAATTAAGCCCTGACATTGATATACCATGCTAAAAAGCGGGTGACTTCTATTCACCCTAGAGCCAATAAGGAGAATAACTAATTGAGAGTCGGAATCAACAAGCACCTTCCGGTAGCCCTTCTCCCACGCCAACTTGAGCCCGTTGAGGACGCCCCACATCTCCGCCATCAGAACGGTACAATCTTCTCTATCGTTCCTCAGCACCCCTCCCGCAGTTGCAAGACCCTCGTCCCTACCCTATTCGCCTCGTCCGTGTTCACCTTAACCCAACCTTCCTCCGGTTTCTCCCACGAAATATCCTGCAAGATTTTTGAACGACAGCTTGTCGGAGATCACCATCTTGTCTTTGAAGACCTTGGCGTTCCTCCACTTCCAGCACCACCATAGAGACGTCGCAAACAACGAGTTCCAATCAACATTCTCCACCCATTCTCTCTTCCATTATATAACGTCTAATCCAAGGAGCAAACGAATACGGAAAGAACGAAGGTAGAAATCAGTAACATTCAACTTAAGCCAAATGCGTCTAACATGCGGGCAATCGAGGGGATTCATTACTTTTTATGCTTAATTTTGTGCAATGTTGTACTTGACTATGTTTTTTCATATACATAGTAAAAAGAGGTTAAATGATATAGATCTGCTATTAAATGGAGAAATAATGAGAGACATGTAAATAAATTTTTTGCAAAGAAGGTAAAACTGTGTATACTGAAAAAAGAGACGATAAAATAAGATTAAGAGGAGAGAGCATATATATATGGAGGAGAGAGAACATTGCCCACTTGTCCACTTCTCACATTTGGACATTCAACATAAAACTGTGTGTACTAAAAAGAAAAAAAGAGAAAATGTTATATAAAAAAAGACAATTAATTTCCATCACCTACTATGACCAAAAACAATTGGGTTACTATTGAGATTTTCAAATTTATGTTTGGACATAAATTTGATCTAAGTGATGTGAGAGAGATATTATTTTATAATTTGATGACCAAATTAAAATGAGCAATCACTACACATGCTCTTATAATGCATTGAGAAATGTGACCCATATTTTGTGCCTTATATGTTGTTGATATTTGGCAGTTTGTAACTAACTTTTTCCCTTTTATTCTACAAATTTATCACTTAACATATGGGCCAAAGAGTCAAAAGGCTCAACTGAAAATTGGAGTGCCTTTGCCCCTGATTTTAAGGAGCTTGAGGAGAATGAAGAATATGTGGAACGAGAAGATGAATTTGACATTGTGCCTGAAACTGAAAAGGTGAGCTTAAACTTCGGAGTTTAGGTGTTTTTTATGGGTTGCTTAGTTTTTTTTTTGTTTCTTAATGCTGTATTATTATGCAGGTGAAAGAGTCCAATGTTAATGAAGATGAGGATGTTGATGTAATGACAATTGAGAAGGATTCTGCTTATAGTGATTCGGACATGTCACAGGAAGAACTCCGTTTCTTGCCTGCAATTCCTTCTCCTGATGAACCTGAGCAGCACGAAAAGTATGTGGGAAGTTCCTCAAAGGCACTGGCAAACCATCATTATGGCTCCCCTCTTTCAGCAGAAGTTACACCTTTTGCTGTTAATGCATTTAGCTTTCTTGATATATTGCTTGCATCTTCAGTTATGTTGTACAGTTATATTACCTATGACATGTTGATGAATATCTCTTTCCTGGTACCTTTCATCACTCACAACATGTTTGCTGCTTTGTAAAGATTAAGTTATGCTTGTTCTAGTGTACTGTCAAATTAATGATTATTTTGCTATCAACGCATATAAGATTTCTCATCATTCGGGCTGGCTCCATCTACTAGTTGGATGGAAAAGTCCATTTAATATATTTAAATAAGAAACAGAGTTTCATGTTCAAGGATGGATACCCGTTTTTTTTTTTTTTTTTTGCTAATATGTTACTGAAAATGAAATTAATAAAATACTTCTCAATTTCTATAGACACTTTCTTAAGAGAAATATATGATTTTTTGTTTCAAACTAACCAATTGGAGCCTAGATATTGACTGCTGCATCTATGAATGATTATGCAGCAGTGCAATTTTCATTCTGAGGTTTCTGTTAGATAGAAACTTGGCTGCTTTTATCTTGTTCATGTTCCTAATGGTGGAGTTGTTGCACTCTAGGGATTGATAATGGTACAGTAGATGACATGGCTGCTGCTCATTTCAAAAGGAGGAGGAAGCCTTCAGAAAAAGGGATGGAATTGCAGGCAGAGAAGGTCAAGAAACCTCTAAAGACGATAAAACCTTTGGTTAAGCCCTTCAAATCCAAAAATAAAACACCTGATGAGGAGGACAGTGCATCGGTATATGGAGATGACGGTTCTGATGATTATCAGTGAGGATAGAAGTTTGTTGAGCTGCATATTGTCCTTTGGATGTCTGATGGACTACAAACTAATAGTTTAACTAAGTTCATTGCTGGGCGACTTCTTCAGTGCATCTTTTCCTGTTATAATGTATGTGACAAGGAAAAGAGCAACTGAGGAGGTTAGATAAACTGAGCTAGTATTTTAGGCTGTTTGAGATTACTTTAAAATGGTTGACATCTGTGTTTTTTTATCAAGCTGAGAGATGGTCTGCTCATTTAGACGAGTAGAATGTTTGATAGTAGTTGTTAGACAGCCATTGTTGTGATTTGATGTTTGTCATCGAAATGTCTCTCAATATTGTGGTGCTGATTAAAATGCAGTTTGCTCTAATAAAAGCATTGCAACATTCACTAATGTAACATTCTAGTTACAAATGCAACAAAATAGCTACAGATTCATGATATAGTCAAGAATCTAACAGATGCAAATTCAACTCTCGCTAGTCTCCTTGGAGTCAGGTTTATATAAACACTCAACGAAGAGAAGATGAAACTAATGAAGTGAGTATAAGAGAAAGGGGGCTGCCAATACATAAGGTTTCCTTTACAGGAGAAGAATCTAAATTACCAAGCAAGAACTCTAATCTGATCTGATGGTCATGACTGTTTGAATTTGATACAAGAAAATTTCACAGAAGGGTTCATTCAAGTTAAGTTAGACCATCAAATGCATGAAGAATATTACAAAGAAGGTCTCATTCACCACTGACAAATCCTCTAGCATTGCACCGGTACAACGTAATGTTTTATTATTATTAGCATTTGGCTTCCCTCTGAATTATTCAGCCCCAGCGTCATTGCTCTTTTCTTGTAAAACAAGCTTCTCCACACAAGGACTTTGAACCTGTTGAGGAATAACAGACAATTATAATAAGCAACTCCAAACGCTTCAAAATAGAACAATTATATGCCACTCCAGCATCCTAAGTATGAAAAATAGTGTAATTAATTCTTCAGATTCGCTTCTTCTCAGCTTTGAATCAAGTATTTATTTATATCAAAATTTACAATCTCAAAGTTGATTGGTCAATGGTAATAAATTTATCAATCAAGTCTTTTTACAGTAATAAATAAGCCATATAAGCAGGACATCAGAAACACAGAAATAGAAAGAGCATACCAATAGACAAACGATTTCAAAGCAGAGTATGGGAAACCAACATAGAGGTTGTCAAACATTTATAAAATCACTCCAATAATTTTTAAATCAAAAAGAGAGAATTTTCATTACCATGGTAAGAGGTATTTTGTCAACAGCCGGCACAACAGAGGGGTCTGAAGGTCTATGAAACAGCAGATGGGCTACAGACCGATCAATGGGATTAGTATCTGTTTCTATGTCCATAAATCCGGTACACCTGCTCAGATCCACTAGATATGGTTAACACTGGGTCGATAAAGCACTACAGAATTTGGTACAATAAGTAATTAAGTAATAGGGACATTAGATGAAGATTTTCAATCAAGTAATGCACAGAGTTGCCAAATATAAAGGGTGCTCTAAGGATTAAGTAATATCTCACCCAAAACAAACCAAACCAAAACTTTCTCATAGATAACTTGCATTTCAGAGAAACTGAAATTTGATATAGGCCAAAATATGAAGTAATATATATAGGCCAATAAAAAAACAATGATTAGCGTTTTTGCTCATATGCATGTAAAATTTCCCTCTCATTTCACGACTCTTCCTTCTTAGTGATAAGTCAGTTCTCTGAGTAACACAGCAGAAAAGGAAAAAGCCCGAAGACAGGGTCGTTTGTCCACCATGTTTTGTAATGTCAACAGAAAGCTAAACTTCATGTAGCATGACATGTCAAAGAAAGATATTCCAACATAGTTGAAAAGAAAATTGTAGAAACTAAAGTTACGTACTTATTTGTCTCATCAGATGCCAAAACTTTACTCTCATCTCCGTCCCCTTGGCCACCAGTTGTAAGTTTTGCACATTTGTGTCTTTGTTCAGCACTATTAGCAAGACGATACAGACTGTCCCGTATACATAACTTTGTCTTCACATCTAACTGAAAATGAAATTTAGTGCAATCAAAGAAGGAAAAAAGGCAGTTAGGAGCATCACAATTCACAAGTCATAAAACTTCTACTATACTACAACTCTGCATCAGCAAAAAATCCCCTAGGTTGTAACCATTTTTGCTTCCAAACTAAACAATGTGCTGTAGAAGTCCAAAATACACAGAAGTGCCTACATAATTACCCTACACCCACACATTTTTCTGCTCTACTTCATTCTGCTGATAATTCAGATTAATGGAATTCGAAGACAGCACTCTTATGACATGTCTTAGTGATTATACCTTCTCTATGACATGTTGAAGTTGAAGGAAACTACTTGCTTCTAATGAAACTTCATCAACCGTAGAACTTAAGAAAGCACTGTCCTGCACATTAGAAGAACCCAGTTCGCCTGGAATGCTTGGGCCACTTTCATCAACCCCACTATGACCGTCAACTTGACTTTCAATATTAACAGTTTTCTTCTGAGCTATAATTGGATCAGAAGAAGCACTCTGAACTGCTAAGCCAGCATGCTGACGGTGAATAGAGAGTCCCCCATGATGAGATTGTGCTTTGTTCTTTTCTTCAGCAACGCCAGGGATCTGGAAAGAAACATCACGGCAGCTCTCCTTATGTTGAATCTGGCTGGATGCATAGGAAGATTCATTCTGGGACAGAGATTGGCGACCGTTATCTTCAGATTTGACCATATATGGTTTGTTTCTTGTGAAGAGTTGAGTTGGTTGTTCATACTCTGTTGTCTGGGAAGAATTACATTGACATGAGTTCCCTAAACGCTGCATTCGATCTTCCATCTGATTCGACTTCTCAAGAGGGATAAAAGAGTCACCATTTTCCAGGCTCTGACCCCTTCTTTTGCCACATGTCTGTAGCTTTTCCTGGCTTTGAAGTGGCATAGACTGTCATTAAAATAACAACATAGCCAGGAAATGAACCATTCAGCCAATGCAAATTTCAGAAACTCAGTGACCAGGCAATTAAGATAACACTAGCATACAGGGAGAGAGGATTCATTGGCTACTAAATTTTCACGAATATCCAATTACGCAAAAGCAAAAAGATCATGCATGAAAAGCTTATTGAACACCAAGCTGCTTATCACCCTCAAAGAACAACATGATCAACAAAATATTTATTTAAAATGAATGATGTCTAGGTTAGCTAACCTGTCTCCCTCAGTATTTAACTTTAATCAAAACAAAGTACATACATGTGGGCATCAATGTTTGATTATTCGCACCTCTAGACCTTATCAGAGTCTATCATACTCGGAAGAACCCTAATGAGATCCATTTTTCATTTTCTTAATGTAAAAAATACCAGAACCAATCCAGTCCCACTCTCTTCATTACTTTGTTATGAAAGTTTTTAACAAGTCTTAGAGCAATGAATGTACAGGCTAGACAAGAGAAACAATTATAGGCTTTGGCTGTTGAAAAATCAGCCAGATATCATGAATAACATAGATTGCACAGACCTGATCCCCAGCATCAATTTGAGTAGTTGCTTCTGATCCATTTTCAACAGACGAGTTCATAACAACGGCAGTATTATTAGCATCCAGTGTCCCTGAACTTGAATTCCAGCATACTGTTGTATCTCTTTCATAAGTTTCATCAATAACACATCCATCATCATTCAACTTCAAAATTCCATCACAATCAGTTGCACCATTAAGAGCATTCGAATCAGGACCAGGAAATTTAAAGTTTGGCGCAAATGCATCATTAGATTCTTCAAGAGCACGTGAAGATGAAAACCAATTTAACTCATCTTCCTTATCAATGTCCAGACCAAAAGTTGAATCACAGCTTCTGCAAGCCATGGGAAGGACACGCATGGTCACACTAAAACATGTCTATAAGAAGAAGAGATACCATAAAAATTTGGGGAAAATAGAAAAATATCAAAATCACTATGTGAGTACCTAAACATCTTGTCAACATCTTCAAAATTCTCTATTTCAGGCCATCCATAGTATAAAAGATCACCATTTTCCTTGTCCTGCTGTACGTTATTGAAAAAGCCGAGATCACTGACTGGTTCAGTAACTTGATTCAGCTGATATTGGAATGAGTTGTTTTCCACTTGATCCCCAAGAATAGGGTCACCATCACATAATTCTTCACCGACAGAATTATTAGTGCTGGTTCGCAAACTACAGTTATTAGTTCCATTGGGTTCCGATGCAGTACTAGATGCCTTTTTGGTAGGACAACTATCACGTGAGGTGAGAACAGCTTCATTGGAAGCATAGGATCCAGAAGATACGCATCCAGAAGTCTTTTCCAGCATTGTTCCTCTCATCTCCTTTAAAGTAAGACAGCTTTTTCCTTCCTTACTCTGTTTAAGATCTCTGCTCACATCACGATGTGAAACACTACTTAATTCATATCGCGGTCTCTTACAATTTTCCTGAACTCCATACCCATATTGTTGCTCATCACTGCAATAAGGAACTATATGATCATCACTCTCACAAAATTCATTCCACTGAAGATCTTCAAGCTGTACAATAAAACAAGTTACACTATAAATTAGAGAGCATATAAGATTTGCTAACTACATGTGCATGAAAGGACAGAAGCTGATAGGAAATAAAGGGAAACACATTATAGAAACTGTTTCTAACTATAAAACAAACAAATTTTACATACAAGACTAAAAGTATACAGAAAGAAAAACCATGTCAGAATATATGATCAAGGAATACAACAATCAGATAGGAAGTAGTCAAGAAAGAATTTAAAATCTAACAGACATCTGCTGACATGCTACCAGGCGGAGTCCTCAGCCTATCGTCGATGCGTTGCATAATAGACATCTGGTGCTAGATCAGCAAGGCTGATCACTACAGACAATAGGAGTGCAATATTAATCAAGGGAGAACCTAAATCCAATTAGTATGGCACTGAATTAGTGTTACACTCTCACTCTCCCTATATACTATGACACTTCATCACTTGACATCATTAGAAAGATCACGCTGCTGGAGCTGGAATAGAAGCCTGATCTGTATGATGAAGTTTCACCATTTCTCACATCAAGTACTATCCAATCCAGAAAATGATGCTTTCTACCCAATTTAGTGGGAAGATTGGCTAATATGTAAACAATATTATCATACAATAGTAAATACAATGTATACACCAGAAATAAGAGAAATCAGTACATGATATAATAGCGTATACTAACCGTCAGTACAGCAAAACATAACAACTATTTTCTTTCTCAGTTAATCTACATAGATGCTACTGTGTCCTGACATCACTAGATCTTAAATTGCATCTTCCAACCTTTTCCTCACCCTTCTGATCAATCATATTACTCACCTTCCATTCTCCATATTCCTCCCCATTCTTTGGGTTTCACATTCCCTCTCACACTCCCCCCATTATCCTATTTACCACCATGCTGATTTTTCTCTCAACCTTTGGTTCATAGTAAGCAGGGATACAAAAACGCTATTTTATGATACAAAATCACGTACCACTATAGAACAACTACAATGCTTCAAGTGTTAATCAAGTTGTTTCATGTATTTTCTCTAAAAGAACTAGCAACCTAGATGTGTACAAGTTTACATTCACTATATAAAGCTTGAAGAATATTCTTCTTCCAAAATAACTTAAAAGGATCACATGAATGGTCAGTATAATACCAAGCATATTGCAGAAATGGAAAAATTTTCAGCGCGATTAAAAGTAGCCAGTTTTAGGGATGCAAAAAAGAGGTAACCATAAATACAGTTAGTTTTCAAATGACTGAACTTGATGAAGCTTATAGCAAGAAGAAAACCAAAATCACCACTGCTGATTAACAGTTCTACCACTATATAGCATAATGCAAGTAATAAACGCAAGGAAATAAGGTCTACCGTAGTAAAAATGAAGGTTGCAGAATAAACTTCTGCAATATATAGCAGTTTCAGTATTTAGAAGAAAAGTATCAAAATCATCACTACTGATGACCACCTCAACAATTAAAAAAATAATGAAACCTTCAATAACAAGCAAATAAATGGCAGGTCCAAGGTACTAAATTAAAGCTTACAGCAGAAACTTAACCAATAGATAGCAGCTAGTAATTATGGTAAATTAAATTAGTCACACTCACGAAAATGGCAATACACCAATGGACATTAAAACAACTACAATCATATAGAAATAACAGGTGAAAAACGAGAGCAAAAATTAGTTTCAACTAGGAGTAACATGGAAGCAGTCAATGGTATTGATTTTACAAAAACAGATAGATGGGATAGTCATTGATGTGAAGTTAGTGTTCCCAAATGTACTAGATTGTAAAGTAGCAACACCAATTGTTAAATCAACATGAGCACGGTAGAGGTATCGAAAATCATGTCCTTCACCTATTATCTTCTTTGTCCTGTAGTCCTGAAATACATGAGAGCAGTAACACGTCACTGGACAATAATGTGACCGGGAAAGTGCAGTGAACCAGAAGAAGATCACAAGCATTCAATTATTTCGAAAAACATAAGCCGTGTGCCCAGATGACCACCCTATAATCTCAAATACTATAACAGCCACAGAGGAAAATATAAAGGTCACATTTAAAACATTTCAAGTCCGATGTAGCAAAATTACGAAGAATTTAAACTTCGATCTTCATAGATTACAGAATCTAAATATCTCTGCTCACGCTCTACAGTATCAATAACTCGTAACACTGCCTCTAATGCCAAATGCCAGTTTTGGTCATAAAACCATTACTTCTTATATAGATTGCCATCTTAAATAGCTACAAGACAACAAAACTAGATCACAGATGCATTAACGCATGTCTTAAATAGCTACAAGACAAACTTTGATTACATAAATAAAAGATTAGACTGAATCTATGATGCATTTTTCCACAATACAATGTGTATTAATTATGAAGTCAATAATATATGGCTAGTGAGTAGTGGATATGGTAAGTACTACACTTGAGTTAGGAGCTAACAAAATTCACCATGCAAAGGAACATATGCAAAATTTAACACTTTGAAAGATACAGAAAAAGATTAGACACTTCATGTATTAACATAAAAGCCAAATTAAAATAAAGGAATCAAAGGCTAAACTACCAAAAAATAAAAATATGTCTTGTCAATATATTTTTTCTCCTATACAGACCTAAGTGACTTGTTGGTAATATGTGTGACCATACACTAATAAAATGTGATGGACTTCAAAGCCAAAAAGGATACTAATTGACTATAAATGAAAAAGTTGCCCACCCCATAACACTAGAATTCGTTGCTGTCCACAGTAGAAGACACAAGTACGAGTAAGTCAAATCTTTCTACAACTAAAACCCAAATGGAAACCCTTTTACACGTGCTCTCAAACTAAGTCAGTTCATATAAAGACCTTTTTTATCACTATGCTTAGCATTCTATATGGTTTTAGACCACTTATTAAATATTCTTAAGATTTCCATCAGATTTTTAAAGGATTATTAAAAACAATAATTTTTCTAGCCCTATTATGAAATAGATTTCCCTTCTATACATTTTCTTGTCACTACAATACATGTGAATTCTTAAAATTCATGGAAAGCACTCAGCGGGGAAACAAGATCCAATTGAAAAAAGAAAATTCAATGTAGAGCATCAATACTACAATAAATTAGTTTAAAGTCAAAGATTTCTCCTCCTTTATTCCCATTTTAGCCAAAACTGAGTATCTTTGTTCTCATATCACTAAATGAGATCAAAGTCGAACAATATTAAGAAAAATAAAGGGGATCAGTTTTGAAAAAATATTGATAACTTGATGGCCATGCACCTAGTAGCAGCACCAATTAAGATTTTTCTAGTAGGATCCTGCAACTGACATGAGAGCATCTAAGAACAAGTTTATTCATTTGCAGCTTGGAGAAAGGACAGAATGTTCTATATATGGTTCAATATATAAATCAGTGTCTGCTACATACAACTAATGCCAGAAATCAGTCAACCTATATCTCATGTCGTGGCTTTCGCTACATGGAGAAATCTAATCACATTCTATAGATATTCAGCAACTGAGAAAACGTTACCAGCCATGTGAATAGATATTCAGCAAGACAACAAAAGGATCAGAGGGAGTAATGTAAGCGGAAACAAACATCATACCTCATACAAAAATGCGTCTGACATTCCTCAACTATCCACTACCCAGCACCAAAAACATAGATTATCCGGATTAATGACATAATTTAGGTCAGCAAGCGCAAGGCTTCTGCAGATTAAGATGAAAACCCTTAAGAACCAGTAAACCCCATCTGCAAACTCCAAGGCAGTAACTGTGTCTAACAAACAGCTCATAACAAAACTCTAATCCCACTAGATAAGCGACTTGCATCAATCCTGCCCTATTAACAAGCCAGTACACGCTACACCACTCGTAGAATACTGACGTATCCACAAAGTCGCCCTGAGATACCTAGGAAGCAAGATGGAGAGAATTTCCTTCCCATGTATTTCACCATAGAGTCTGTTTGGAAATTCACTTAATCACAGATTCACAGCCCCTTCAGTTCAAGTAGAAATTCTTTTATTTCTTTCCCTCTTTGGGAGGAGGTGTAGCGCAATCCAAGCTTGAATTCTCAGCTGGATCTCAAACTTACTGAACATGATTCAACAAATGGAGAACAGAAAATTAATTTCTCCAATTTGTAAGCACAAGAACGCAAGACTTTTCCATTTGCAACAAGCTTAAACCACAATCCACACAAAAACAGACCACTTACAACTCATCCCCCTTGCTTTCTCCCCAACTAAATTCAAACCAGTATTTTATTAAGCTCTAGCAATTGATTTCATTCAATAAAATTACAAACCAAACAAGATGGCAGCTTACCTGGAGCCAGGAATCTGAAAACTCTTCAATCCAGCTCTCAACAGTAACGGGAGATTAGGCCAGATTAAAACACGGTAATAAGCCCTAATCTTCTTCCGTTCGATCAAAATCAGTAAAGCTAGAGAAAAAGAAAGGCTGAGAGAAATCTGTCGTACGTTCCAGCGATAACCTTTCAGGGAAAACTCAAGAACAATTTTATTTAACAAACAATTTCCTGATAATAATTAGCATAAAATATACGAAGTATTCTTTTTACGGGTGTTTTAAACACCAAGTGGGTAAAAAAAATTAAATATGGGGAAGATTGATCGAAGAAGCGACACGTATCAGAATTCGTGGACGAGAGAATGGAGGTGAGATACGATCAGTTGCTTTAATACCATTCGTCCACGTGTACCGTTACTTCTAGAAAAGAACATGCGGCTAAACATTATTTGCTCACATCGTTCCTTGCTCTGTCCACGAAAACGGCGACGTTTCCACCTCGACTGTTTTTATTGTTACGGTAAATTGTGCCAAGCAAAACCACCTTTATTTTGTCATTTTACACATAATCACTCTCTATCTACCCTAATACATTATAAAGCAGAATCCAAGTCTGTTGTAAAATTTACGCCACGTGAAATTTTTGAATAAATTAATGTGAAGTTATATTTTAATAAATTTTGTAACAATTTATAGTATTTTTGCTATATATACTAAATACATAACATGTTTATATAATTTTTTATGTATATAATTTTCTATCTATGGATTATGTATTAGTTTACTACAATAGATAACATATTTATATAATTTTTATATACATAAATTTTGTATATCTTTTTTATTTTGTAACAAGATTTGAAATCCAAACATATAATTTTTTTTATCTATATGTTGATAAAATATGGGGCACAATCTTAAAGATTTTTTTTTACAAATTACATAATTTTATTACGATATTATATACAAGTGTTTAAAATCTTATATTAATATCATAATTTTTATAATCTTTAGTAAAATTATCCCATGAGTATCACGGAGATTCAACTAGTTTTAAATTTACACGCAACCAACCTTTATTTGTTTTATTTAAAATTCACCAAATCGGTGAAAAGGGCAGAGACCACAAAATAGAAAGAAAAATAAGAAGAAAAATATATCAAACAAATTGCGCTACTTTACAATCTTATAAATGAGACAATCAAGCTAAGGGGAAAAAAATCATCAAACATACTCAAACAAATAAAAACAATGACAATACGTGTACTAATAATAAAACGGGACAAAAGCATTCGAAGAAAGGACTCAAAACGACTAAACGATATACATTTCCCGCTATAACCTACCACGAAGATCGCAACATAGAATTGCAGAGAGATCGAAAGGAAGCATGTGTGAAGTGACATCAAAACCTTCTACAAATTAGAAAGAATTCAAATTATCTCCTTAGTAGAGAAACCAAGACACCTAAAATCCTTGATGAAAAAATGGAAAACAGCTAGGTTCGATAGTTGCAAGTTCTCTCCAACAGTGGATCGTTTCAGCGGGATTTATATGCTATTGAAATCTTACGAAATGATCAATGAAACAATCAAAATTATCCATAAAGAACCAAGATTTGTAGTCATGAAATATACGCGACTGGAAAAGGACACACCATTCACAATCATATTTGCATATGCCCCACTAATAACATGTGTTTATAACGCCTTTTGACTTGATTAATCCCCGCTTTTATGCATAAAACATACAATTGCATGATCATTTTAGCATGATTATGGGTGTTTGCTTGGATATTTGCTCTCGTTTGCTTTTGGTTTTGTAGGTGCAAGAATTTGGATTCTTCTAGGATCAAATGGACTTCAATTCAAGCAAAGAAGAACCCAAGAGATTCAACTTGAAGATTTAATGGAGAAGAATGAGTTACATAAGCCATAAAAGCTAATGAAGCACTCATATTCAATCAAAAGTTGTCAAGATGTCTTCCTAGGATATTGCATGAGGTGCTCGTGCCACTCGACATGCCCATGCCAAGAGCAAATGCCCAATCTCTACATGCAGTTTTTGTCATGGCATGCCCGTGCCAAACAGCATGGACATGCAGTTTCAGCACATCTCTTAATCTAGGGTTGTATTTCTCACACCTTTTGGGGGCACATATGAATACCAAAGCAAGACACTTTTGAGAGTCTCATGCCTCATTTTATCTCATCTTTCTAGGGTTTTAGAAGACTTTCTCTCTTTCATTTTCCAACCTCTAACCTCTCTTAGATTTACATTTACTTTTTCTAGATTTTAGCACGTTTAGTAGTAGATCTAGATTCAAAATCCCATTTTGGGGGTTTGTTTGAGCTCTCTTGTACTTGGAGAAATTGGAAGAGAAACTCAACTCCAACTTGTTTTCCCATGGATGAATGAAGAATCAAGACTTAATTTGAATGATAAGTGTCTCTTATCTATTTATTTTATTACTTGTTTTGCCTTTCATTATTTCTATGTGTGTGATTGTTGGATTGATTTCTTATTCCATGTTTTTGCCAATTATGAGTGAGTAATTGCTTGTTATTGGGATTGGGGGTAGCCCAATGGTGATTATGTGATGTATTGGTGAAGATTTCTCTTTGGTTGAATGAGTTTTGGTTTACTACTCAATTCTTGCACATCAAGTGTTTGTGAAAATGCCTAGCTAGTATTTTCTAATATTTTGGATGTTGAGTACGCATTGAAAGATGATATTTGACATTGGACCTTCGAGAATTGAGCTAGGGATTTTAGGATCACGAAAGTACGCCTAATTTCCTAGTGGTTATTTATAATTGTCTTTTTGTTTAATGCACTTAATCTAGGATTAATTATCACGAAAGTACGAATTAAGCTAGATTAGAGTAGTTTTCCTTTGCCTTTAAAGAAGATTGGAGATAATTTAGGACAGTTGACCATGGTAGACCATTGCTTGCAAACCTAGAGAGATTTTTGCTTGACATTGTATAGTTCCATTGTGGTGAACACAATCCTAGCCTCCCATCATTCAAACAATTAAAACCCTTTTCTAGTCTTTCCTAGTTTTATATCTTGTTTTTGTGTTTGTTTTAATTATAAAAATTCTAAATCCCAATTAGTTGTTTGTAGTCTAGATTACTAGTTTGTGCGAGATTTGTGATCAATGAGTGCTCCCTTGGATTCAGTATCTTTTATATTACTTTGATAGTACCATGCACTTGCGGGCCTATCACCCACCAAATGAGTTAGAGAAAAATACATTTTGGAATTTATTACAAAATTTTATGAGAGTGACCTAAAAACCCATGCTGCATTATTGGAGACCACAACAAAATCCAAGATAGTTTGGAGTAAAGAGAGGGAAACTCACCAAACCAAAGTCGGTTCAAAAGACTCCAACAATTTAGAAATAACCGTGATCTCGTGAAAATACTCACACAAGGAAACCTATTTACTTGGAAAAAATCCAGAAATGAACACAACAATACTTATGAAAAACTAGACAATGTACTAATTCATGACCAAATCATTCAAACATTCCCAAACTTGTACACAAAAAACCATGCGTTCACCACCTTTGACCACATCCCAATATCTATTAAACTAGAAAACAACGAGAGCAGGAAAACACAACCATTTAAATTCGAAGTGATGTGGACAAAAAGAAGAGGTTTTTGCAACATCGTACAACAAGCATGGAGACACAACGTGCCATGATCAAATATGTTTATACTAACAAAGAAAATGCAACTACTAAAAAATAAGGCCAAATCATGGAATAAAGCCACATTTGGCAAAATCTTTGAACAAATTAAGAAGCTAGAAAACGACCTTACCAACATCCCAAAAGAAATCACCATAAATGATGACTTTATTACCCTCGTAACAAAATAGAACAACCTAATTAGGAAAAAAAAGAAAAAATACTCAATTTCCACTACATATTCTAAGCCCAAAGATCAAAAATTAAACACAAAAAATGGATACCAACTCCAAAACTTCCATAGGATTGTCAACAGATGATGTAACAGAAAGTTCATAAAAGTAATCTACACCAAAAAAGGAACACAAATCATATGAACGGAAAACATAAAAAATGAATCTCAAAGAACTATGGAAAATATTCAAGAAACAACAAATTGATACACGCAAAATGGAGGACTTCATCATCATACTAACTAAGGACATCAACAACACTCAAAACCAAAAACTAACCAAACAAGTAAGCAATGAGGAAATAAAACAAGCATTATTCAACATTTAGGAGGATAAATCCCCCAAGACCTAACACGATCCCCTCAGGGTTTTACAAAAAATACTGGGACATTATTGGACCAAATGTTATTTTTTTGGTAAGGAAAGGCAAAGCCTTTCATAATGCATTAAAAAAAGAACTTAACTTGGTACAAAACGAGGTAGGGTCATACCCCGGACATCGTCAAGCAACAAAGGAACAAAGGCCGAAGGCGGCTCAACAAGCGAATGAAAACCAAGCGGAAACGAAAAAGCAAGACTAGCAAGGGAGTCGGCGACACAATTCACTTCCCTGAAGACATGGGAGAGACGGGCATTCCTATCCCGTTTGAGGAAGCCTTGGCATTACCATGCCAAGGATAAAAAGAGGGTGAGTCGAACTGGGGCTTTTTTCGAGCAACCCCACCGCCAAGGCTGAATCAAATTCAATAAGAACACGTCGGAAACCCAAACTCCAAGCAAGTTTAAGCCCATTAAGCACCGCCATTGGCACCATGCAGAACCCGATATTGTAAATGAAGCCGCCCAACCATCTTCCTTCAGAATCCCTGACGACACCCGCAGCCGAGGCAAGCCCGTTGCTCAACACCGACCCGTCAGTGTTCACTTTAACCCACTCCGTCTCAGGTTTGGTCCAACTGATCATGCGTTCCACACGCACAACAGCAGTGTGCATCTCCCTTCTCTTAGCCCAAGCATTCTTGTACTCCTTCGCCTGTGCCAGGATGAACTCAGCAGCCCCAAAGACCTCATTCGGATTCTCGAAAACCTTCTCGTTTCTCCACTTCCATAACCACCAAAGAGCTGTAGCAAAGATGGCAGTCCACTCCACGCCCTCCACTGAACGCCAGGAGCAAGACAAATTGGACCGAATCCAACCTGCAAACGGGAGCGCAAAGAAATTAGTAATGGGAACATTGATAGACAACCATAGGTTAGTAGTTTTTGGACAGTCCCGAAAAAGATTAATAAGGGTTTCCGGGCTAGAGCTACACAGAGGACACAAGTCGACATTCGTGAGGTGCCGACATTGTCTTTCAACGTTGGTCAGAATACATCCACGCAACGCGAGCCAGATAAACATACACACACGCTCCTGCACATTAAGCTTCCAAATTATTCCATAAATAGGCCCATCAGCCCAGCAACAACGATCACCGCGTACAACCGAATGGTAGGTCGAAGAAATCGAATAGCTACCATCACGAGCAAACTTCCAGCTGAGCATATCAGCCGGACCATCAACGTCCCCCACAGCAAAGGCAACAAGATGTAGCAAGGAGCAATGCGGAAGAAGATCCGACAGACTTGCCCAATCCCAATCACCAGCGTTATTCCAATAGTCTCTCACAGTTCTGTTTTTGTGTAACTCGTGAACAGGGGACGTAGCAAAAACAATGAGAGGTTCATCACCTAACCAGCAATCCAACCAAAAGGAGATAGAGACGCCATTACCCAACAGTTGTTGGTGATTTGTGAAAGTCATCAATCCGTTTGGTGTGAGTCATGAATGGATAAGTGTGGGAATCACCAAGGGTATCGCATAGGCTTGGGGCATGCGGGAGGCACGACCTAGTGATCGACCCAATGGTGGTTCTAAGGGTTGTAAGAGAGGTTGGAATCATGGTGTCATCGATGCAAGGACGCTAGAGGCGCGCCTTGATCGATTGGACCCAAGTTGAGGTTCATGGCCTAGGGCTGGCCAAGGACGAGGCAAGAACCTCGAGTGCGCCAAGCACCGTGCGTCGGCGTGGCACGCCGAGACGCACCAGCGGGCGCACGCTTGGTGCCGAAGCACCAGCGCCGGCGCGCCGCTGCGATGGTGCAAGCGCGCGATAACCTCGGTAAGGCTAGGCGCGCCGAGGGTGCTGTTTTGGTTGATTTGCAAATGTGGCTTGATTTGTGCAATGAATTTGCAATGTGATGAGTCCTAGGTTGATAAATGAAGCTCAAGGACTATGTGGCAAAATTTGAGAGCAAACCAAGGCTTGGAACTTCGGTTTTAAGCTAGCTCAAGTTAGGAGCTGTTTTGGTTTGAGCTGAATTTGAGCTAGGGCGTTGACCTTTTGGCTTCACGAAAGCTTCACCGAGCCTCGTAGGGACGACGCACATTTCATGTCTCGGGTGTGTGGGCGTGACAAGCTAGCTCGGAGCTAGCTTCCCCATGGATTGGGCCGCGCGCACATGGGCTAATTTTGGGCTTTTCTCTTGAGTTTTGGATAAGGATGGATTTGAAATTTAAAAGTTAGTTGAGGGAAGTTACCAAGGTGGTTACAAAAACTTTCCTATAAATCCTCCTTGATTTTCTCCTTAATTTTCTCAACAAATTAACTTCCCTTTCCCTCTCCAATAACCGCCCACCCCTTGCACTATAAATAGAGGCTTGACGCCTCACTTGGGGTTGGTTCGAGAATTCATTCTCTTGAAGAGGGTCGTGAGTTCTAACAAAATCACGAGAGTTGTGTTTGATTGTTCTACATCATCCACAAGACACTTATTGAAGAACGAGGTGCGTATATATGCAATGATGATACATGCTTGCCACATGTTCATTGTATAGCAACATTTTATCTCGCAACGTTATTGTGGTTATACCCTTGGCATATTAATAGGGGCAATAAACGTTGAAGGAAAGATTGATCTAATCATTCGACTCGTTGCCTTATCTAGACAAGTCATGTTGTTTATGGTTTTAAAGTTTTAAATCGTGCTAACACAAACTAACAACATTCGTCGGTGATTACCCTTGTGGTCTACACCCAACGAGATTACCTTCGGGTCTACTCACGAGATTACCCTTCGGGGTCTACTCAATCGTCTTGATTACCCTTCGGGGTCTACAAGAGCCGAATCTAACCTTCAACTAACAACACTAACTAAAACTAACAATCTTCAACGTTTATTTATTGTTTTAGTTTTTGTTGTTTTGTGACTTGCAAGGCAATTGATAATGGAAAAAACGAGTGAATCATCGATTAAGGAGATGGCCTCTAAGTTCATGAAACTCGAAAAGTTTGAGGGCTTGGATTTCCGTCGATGGAAAAAGAAGATGAATTTCTTGCTTACTTCTTTGAAAGTGGTGTATGTGCTTACAACACCAACTCCGGAGGTACCACCCCCCATTCCGGATGTGGTCAAGAATGAGACCGAGGAACAAACCCAAGAAAGGCAAGCCATAACGCTAGCACATAGGCGTTATGGTAAATGGGAGAACGACGACTACATATGTCGTGGTCATATCTTGAATGGTATGGCGGACTCCCTCTTCGATGTGTATCAAAACTACGAGTCCGCTAAAGACTTGTGGGACTCACTTGAAGGGAAATATTTGGCCGAAGATTCTTCGTCCAAGAAGTTTCTTGTGTCTAACTTCAGCAATTATAAAATGGTGGAGTCTAGAATAGTGATGGATCAATACCATGAATTGGTTCGCATATTGGGTCAACTTACCCAACATGGAATTGCTATGGACGAGAACTACGCCGTCTAATCCATAGTGGATAAGTTGCCTCCTTCATGGAAAGAGGCAAAGCATCTTCTCAAGCATTCCAAGGAGGACATGAACGTTGTCCAACTTGGCTCCCATCTTAGGATTGAGGAGGAGTTCAAAATGAACGACAAAGGGAAGAAGAATGAGGACAAGACCGCCCATTCGGTGAATACCATCGAGGCGGCCAAACGCAAGGGCAAGGGCACCAAAGGCGCCAAGTGGCCCAAGAAGTCCAAAGGTGGTAAAATTACCAAAGGCGTGAAGCGTGTCTCTAATGATAAAATCAAAGGGACATGTTGGAATTGTGGCAAGATTGGCCACATGAAACGGGATTGCGACGCCAAACCCGTGCGCAAAGACAAGGGCGCGCCTACGCCTAAGTCGGGCTCGGGCGCAAGCCACGAGCAAGGTAATCCAATGGAACTTGGTTTATCTATAAGTGATTCATTGTTTAGTGTATCTAAAATTGATGAATGTCTTGTCTTGAAGGATGAGAATTTAAATTGGTGGCTTGACTCGGGAGCCACCACCCATGTGTGCATGGACAAAAGATGGTTCAAGCACATGAAGGATGTGGAGGATGGTTTAGTTCTCTACATGGAAAACGAGTCGACGACTCCGGTCTTAGGCAAAGGAGACGTGCTTCTACACTTTACAAGTGGGAAGGAACTTATTCTACATAATGTATTGTACGCACCCAACATTAGAAAGAATGTTGTAAGTGGTGGTGTATTGAATAAGTTGGGATATCGATTGGTCTTTAAGGCCGATCGTCTAGTAATAAGTAGGGCAGGAATATTTGTAGGCTTCGGCCACTATAAGAACAATATGTTCCTACTTAATGTAATCAATAATAATAAAGTTATGTATGATTACATGGTGGTGTCAAAGGAATCGGTTTATGATTTGTGGCACGCGAGGTTAGGGCATGTCCACATGAAGCGCATGTTGGATATGGCAAAGGATCAAGTTATTCCTAACTTTGAACCTACACAAGAAAAGTGTAAAACTTGCTTGCTAACCAAAATAACTAGGCTTCCTTTCAAAAGGATTGAAAGAGAGGAAGGGGTCCTAGGTTTAGTCCATTCGGACTTGGGGGATTTGCATGCAACGCCATCGTTGGGTCAAAAGCGTTATTACATAACGTTTATTGATGACTACTCAAGGTATTGATATATCTATCTTGTTCATTCTAAGAGTGAGGCACTTGATAGATTCAAGGCATATAAAACCGAAGTAGAATTGCAAACCGGGAATAAGATCAAAACACTACGATGCTAACGGCGAACTTTATTTTGAATAGAGTGCCTAGCAAGAGGAGTCGTCAATCACCATATGAGTTGTGGTTCAAGAAAAAGCCTAGTCTTGACCATCTTCGTATATGGGGATGTCGTGCGGTCGTAAGACTAACGGACCCTAAACGAAAGACTTTGGGAGACAGGGGTGTTGAGTGCATCTTCATAGGATATGCACACAACTCTAAGGCCTATAGGTTCTTTGTTATAGAGCCTAATCATGCAATTTCAGTGAACACCGTGATAGAATCGTGTGATGCAATATTTGATGAGACTAGATTCACATCTAGTCCGAGGCCTAGAGAAAGGACCAAGAAGAAGTTGATCCATCCTCGGAACCAATGGAAACCGAGGAAGAACCAACCACGGCGCTTGGACCGAGAGTGACTCGTTCCATGTCTCATGCCTCCGTGCCACAAGGCGCGACACAAGGCACAATCGGAAGGGCGTCGCAAGGCGCGCCCTTGGCTCCGAGTGGGGACGACGTCGGCGAGACGCCGATGCTCGTGGATTCGAACCCGAGTGAGGAGATGGGATCACCGAAGCGCAAGGCTGCGGAGATCGATGGCGAGGACGTCGACGCGCCTAGTGACGACGAGGACAACGCCGTGGCGTTGCTTGGCACGAGTGGCGCCGGTGTGCCAACGCCGAGGGCTCAAAAGCAAAAGCGATGACGAGTGTTTGAAGCACTTGCGATGGGACATGAGTTTCGTGAGCCTATCTTTGAGATGTTCTTGGTTGAAGGGTCTAGAGAAAGTTGGGTCAAAGAATTTCATATTTACATATGGATGAGGATCCAAAGACGTTCAATGAAGCCATGACTTCTCAAGATGTTTCATTTTGGAAAGAAGCAATCCAAGATGAGATGGACTCCATTGTTGGTAATAACACATGGGAGTTGTCGGACCTTCCACCCGGATGCAAGCCATTAGGGTGTAAATGGATCTTCAAAAGAAAGATGAAGGCCGATGGGTCCATAGACAAGTTTAAGGCTCGATTGGTTATCCAAGGCTTTAGACAAAGAGAGGGTGTTGATTATTTTGACACCTATGCCCCCGTGGCAAGGATCACCACGATAAGACTCTTAAATGCTGTAGCAAGCATTCATGGTCTTGTCATCCATCAAATGGACGTGAAGACGGCGTTCCTCAATGGAGATTTGGATGAGGAGGTTTACATGAAGCAACCCGAAGGTTTCGTAGTGGAAGAACAAGAACATAAGGTATGTCGTTTGATCAAATCTCTTTATGGACATAAGCAAGCGCCTAAGCAATGGCATAATAAGTTTGATGAAATAATCTTGGCCAATGGGTTCAAGATTAATCAAGAGGATAAGTGTGTTTATAGCAAGTTTGATAATTCTGGTCAAGGAGTTATAATTTGTCTATATGTTGATGACATGCTTATATTTGGTACAAACCAAATGTTAGTGGATAAGACAAAAGAATTCTTGTCTACTAAGTTCTCCATGAAGGATCTTGGAGAGGCCGATGTGATCTTAGGGATTAAGATAATAAGGGATCGTAAGGGTTTGGCCCTAACACAATCCCATTACATCGAGAAAGTGGTGAAACGATTTAATTGTGATAAATCCACGCCGGTGAGCACGCCTATGGATCCTAGTGAGAAACTCCTTCCTAACCTAGGAGAACCAATTTCTCAACTTGAGTATTCGCAAGTAATAGGGTGCTTGATGTATGCAATGACGAGTACACGCCCCGACATAGCATATGCCGTGGGCAAATTGAGTCGCTACACTAGTCGACCAAATGACAGTCATTGGAACGCTCTAAGAAGAGTGCTTCAGTATTTGAAGGGAACAATGACTTATGGTATTGTATACATGGGTAATCCTTCTACTTTAGAAGGTTATACCGATGCAAGTTGGATCACCAATATGGAAGACCACTCGTCGACAAGTGGTTGGGTATTCCTATTGGGGGTGGCGCAATTTCTTGGGCATCCAAGAAGCAATCTTGCATAACGACTTCAACTATGGAATCGGAGTTCGTTGCACTTGCCTCGGCGGGCAAGGAGGCTGAATGGATTAGGAATCTCGTGATGGAGATCCCCTTGTGGCCAAAGCCGATTTCCCCTATTGCTATCTTTTGTGATAGCCAAAGCACGTTGGCAAAGGCCTATACCCATGTGTATAATGAGAAATCAAGACACCTTGGTGTGAGGCATAGTTCGGTTAGAGAATTGATCACACATGGAGTCATCTCGGCTGTCTTCGTTCGAACACACAATAACCTTGCTAATCACTTGACGAAGAGTTTGGCAAAAGATTTGGTGTATAAGGCATCACGAGGGATGGGGCTAAAATCCTTGCAACTCTAAGATTTGGATACCCAATTCCCCCTCATCGAAAGGTGTTGGCTGAATTCAATGTGGAAGGCCAATTCATGGATTTGGAGAGCATACTAAAAATCCCATCAAAGGTAAATGTTCTAGGCCTACATGAAACTATCTTGAAACAAAGTTTCATCAATGAGTCTTTGGAAATTGCTATGTAGGGCACGTTAGAAGACTCAACTATGCATGTGTGGAAGTATAAGGCTTCTTTCAAGTTAGAGTATGAGGATTACTTGACTAAAGCACATGTGAGAAGATAATGGACAAAAGAGCCTTTTTACAAATGCGTCAAAGATAGCACGTATACGCAAAGAAACTCATGTGTAAAAGTTACTACATGTACTTAGACAAGTTGATGTGGTTCAAACCTTAGGAGCACCACGATTCTTTAGTGCATGAATGTGATGATTACAAGTTGTAAATTCAAGTCTACGGACATTTACATCTATACATAGAATTTGTTTTATAAAAGCTCAAATTTATGACGTTGCACAAATGGGGGAGGAATGTTGGTGATTTGTGAAAGTCATCAATCCGTTTGGTGTGAGTCATGAATGGATAAGTGTGGGAATCACCAAGGTATCGCATAGGCTTGGGGCGTGCGGGAGGCACGACCTAGTGATCGGCCCAATGGTGGTTCTAAGGGTTGTAAGAGAGGTTGGAATCATGGTGGCATCGATGCAAGGACGCTAGAGGCGCGCCTTGATTGATTGGACCCAAGTTGAGGTTCACGACCTAGGGCTGGCCAAGGACAAGGCAAGAACCTCGAGTGCGCCAAGCACCGTGCGTCGGCGTGGCACGCCGAGATGCACCAGCGGGCGCACGCTTGGTGCCGAAGCACCAGCGCCGGCGCGCCGCTGCGATGGTGCAAGCGCGCGACAGCCTCGGTAAGGCTAGGCGAGCCGAGGGTGCTGTTTTGGTTGATTTGCAAATGTGGATTGATTTGTCCAATGAATTTGCAATGTGATGATTCCTAGGTTGAGAAATGAAGCTCAAGGACTATGTGGCAAAATTTGAGAGCAAACCAAGGCTTGGAACCTCGGTTTTAAGCTAGCTCAAGTTAGGAGCTGTTTTGGTTGGAGCTGAATTTGAGCTAGGGCGTTGACCTTTTGGCTTCGCGAAAGCTTCACCGAGCCTCGTAGGGACGAGAAGCACATTTCATGTCTCGGGTGTGTGGGCATGACAAGCTAGCTCGGAGCTAGCTTCCCCATGGATTGGGCCGCGCGCACATGGGCCAATTTTGGGCTTTTCTCTTGAGTTTTAGATAAGGATGGATTTGAAATTTGAAAGTTAGTTGAGGGAAGTTACCAAGGTGGTTACAACAACTTTCCTATAAATCCTCCTTGATTTTCTCCTTAATTTTCTCAACAAATTAACTTCCCTTTCTCTCTCCAATAACCGCCCACCCCTTGCACTATAAATAGAGGCTTGATGCCTCACTTGGGGTTGGTTCGAGAATTCATTCTCTTGAAGAGGGTCGTGAGTTCTAAAAAAATCACGAGAGTTGTGTTTGATTGTTCTACATCATCCACAAGACACTTATTGAAGAACGAGGTGCGTATATATGCAATGATGATACATGCTTTCCACATGTTCATTGTATAGCAACGTTTTATCTCGCAAAGTTATTGTGGTTATACCCTTGGCATATTAATAGGGGCAATAAACGTTGAAGGAAAGATTGATCTAATCATTCGACTCGTTGCCTTATCTAGACAAGTCATGTTGTTTATGGTTTTAAAGTTTTAAATCGTGCTAACACAAACTAACAACATTCGGCGGTGATTACCCTTGTGGTCTACACCCAACGAGATTACCTTCGGGTCTACTCACGAGATTACCATTCGGGGTCTACTTAATCGTCTTGATTACCCTTCGGGGTCTACAAGAGCCGAATCTAACCTTCAACTAACAACACTAACTAAAACTAACAACAGCCACCGACTGCCTTTAGTAACAACATCTTTAATACCACTTCGAATGCCTTTCCAAACATAAGAACTCACTTGAACCATGTTACCCGACTCCCTAATATACTTAGCTTGGAGAACCCTACTCCACTGGCCCTCGAAATCATGCAAGAACCGCCATCCGAACTTACCAATGATTGCGAGATTGAGATCCTTCATCGAATGAAGGACAAGACCCCCCTCACACTTTGGTTTACAGATGTTAGACCAGGCCACAAGATGCATCTTACGTCGATCATTGTCGTGATTCCATATAAAGTTTCTCGTAATTTGGTCAATCCGAGCACACACCTCATTAGGCAAGACAACAATAGACATAGTATAAACCGGTATAGAGGTCAACACGGACTTTGCGAGTGCAACTCTTCCCGCGAAACTTAACAATTTACCTTTCCACATGGCCAGGCGTGAGTTGATTTTATCCATGAGCGGAGCAAAGGTATTGGCCGAAACTTTCTTGTGAAGCACAGACATTCCAAGATAGCTACCGAGATTATCCGTAACCTCCATGCCACTCTCAACACGAAGACACTCAATCATATCTTGACCAACATTAGTAGACACAAATAATTTGTACTTAGCGGCACTGACGCTTTGGCCCGAATAAACACAAAACGAGTGCAAAATGTCCTTAATCACTCGGATTTGAGCCACCAAGGCCTCCGCAACCAAAATCATGTCATCCGCGAAGAGAACATGCGAGATCTCAAGCCCATTCCTTGTTACGCGAACCGGCTTCCAACTACCATCCTCAACAGCCAATTGAATCATTTGGCTAAGGCGTTCCATGCACAAGACAAAGAGATAAGGCGAGATCGGGTCACCTTGGCGGATTCCAAGGGTTGGCGTGAAGCACTCCGTCATTTCTCCATTCCAAATGAGCCTCATAGAAGTGGAGCTGAATGTATTTCTTGATCCATTTTATTTATTTATCCGGGAATCTAGCATCCCGAGGCGTGTCCAACACGAAATCCCAACGAATCCGGTCATAGGCCTTTTCAAGGTCAATTTTTAATAACATCCATCCCTTCCTCCCTTGTTTCCTCCGCATTGAATGCACAAGTTCCTGGACTAAGACAATATTATCCGAAATTGAGCGGACCGACAAGAAGCTTCCTTGCATTGGGCTAATCAAATCACCAAGAATAGGCCGCATCCGATTAACAATGATCTTTGGGATCAACTTATAAATCACGTTGCAAAGGCTTATAGGGTGAAAGTGGGCAATCTTCTCTGGTTTAGCCACTTTGGCAAGCAAGACAATGAGAGTCTCGTTCACCTCCTTATGAAGGCGGCCATTGGTGAAGAAGTCGTGGACAAAACTGTGAACCGAAGGCCCCACCAAGTCCCAAAATTTCTGAAAGAATAAGGGTTGAAAACCGTCCACCCCGGGAGCTTTGAGACTACCCATCTATTTCATTGCCCCAAAAATTTCAGTATCAGCAACCGGAGCAATCAACGAAGCCCAAATATCAGCACAAATAGTCGGGAAGCGCCCATAGACGACCTCACACTGAGCAACACATTCAGCAGGCGGTGCATACAAAGACTTAAAGAAATTAATAGCCAAATCTTCCACAGCTTTGCAATCTTCAATCAGTTTTCCATCATCATCAATACGATTACACTGCCGTCTCACCACCGTAGAGAGGTGGAAAAAGGAAGTATTTCGATCCCCTGAACACAACCAGTTCTCACGCGAGTTTTGGAGCCAAAGCAACTCCTCTTGCTCAAGGATCTCACTTAACTCAGTACGCAACTTGGCTTCAAGATCAATAAGAAAAGGAGTAGCCCCATTCACATATGATTTCTGGATTCCAACAAGACGTCGTAAAACAGACTATTTTCTGGTATGTATGTTGCCAAACACATTAGTGTTCCATTTACAGAGCACCTCCTTAATACCATTAAGAGCGATCGGAGTAGTCGAGACACTATCCTAGCTTTGTTCGATCAAATTCTTGAACGTGGGGTGTGTAGTCCAAGAAGCTTTGAAGCGGAATGGGCGTCTCTGTTTGTTGACTTTCCTGATGCAATCAAAATTAACAAACAGAGGAGCATGATCGGAGCCAAATGTCAGAAGATGGTGAACTTCGGCGTCGGGCCAGTCTAAACGAGCATCAGCATTCAATAGCATACGATCCAAGCCCCTTGCTTTGAAAGTGTCCGAGGTCTTTCCCGAGGACCAAGTAAAATTACCCTCGAAAAAACCCATGTCGATAAGGCTAGCACGATCAACCCAGTCTTGAAAAAAGGAAGAATCCGGGGACAAGGGGGAAGAGGTGCCAACACTTTCCCAGCTATGCAGCACGCAATTGAAGTCACCACCTATGAAAAGTGGGCAATTGATCATCCTCGTGAGGTCCTGCAAATCAACCCAAAAAATAGCCCGATCAGTCTCATTAGGAGGTGCATAAACCATAATTAGATCGAAAGCCTTACCATTCACACGAGCCCTCTCATGAATAAAGTGAGAGTAGAGCCGGATTATTTGAACATTCATTTTGGAAGCGTTCCAAAAGAGCCAAACACCGCCCGAATATCCAACAGTTTCTAGCCTAACATTATCCGAGACGCTCGCAAACCTTGTCCGCCTTTTCCCCAGAAATTTTTGGCTCAAGGATTGCAAGAATATCCACATTATGTTGCTTAAGAAGATACCGAATCGACCTACGGAACCCGTCATTACTGGCCCCGCGACAATTCCAAATAATGCACTTCATTAGTAAAAAACTCGATCAAAAAGAACAGGGACCTAGCATAGGAAGCCGCCTGAGGTGACGGACCTTCATCCTGCATCGTCTCATCCATGGCACTCGAAGGGTTCTCAGCCTGAGAGATCGTCAAAATTTGATTCCTAAGTTCAGCAATCGTTTCATTGGCGTCATGTAAATCTGAGGCCTTACGATCCATAGGAGCAATTGTGGTTTCACTAGCAGGAGTTTGTAACTGAGCTTCTTGGTTATCAACAACAACAACTGACCCATTAGAAGCCTTGTAAGGGTTGAAAGAAATGGGTTCATCAACTTGTCTGGGCCTTTTGGTCTTGGAAGGCCCGGGATCCCGTTGGGCCTTTTGTTTTGGATTTCCACTCTTTTGGGCCTTACTTCTATGCTTAATAGCTTTCTTCGAAGCATGTTGATTTTTGTTTGAGGGTCCCGCCGTAAAGGACCCGACGGTAGTAGACGTGAGATTCGTCGCTTTAGGGGCGATCCCAATAGTTTTCGAGGCAGTCGAAGGCGTGGTGGTTTCCTCGGGAACAGTCACAGCCATAATAACTTTAGATTTTTCCGATCCAACGTTCACATCAATAATTTCTTACGGGACGTCACCGGCGGAAGACTTTAGGGTATGAAATCTATTGCTGGAGTTATTCACCGGCGCATGTGTTGCACCCTACGCTCTACCTTTTCCTTTGCCTTTGTGTTTTCTCCGTTGGACTTCCATCCATGGTCCTTAAAGAGCACATGTCGTGTCTTGGGCGCAAATATTTTCGCCCTCTGTCATGTTCACCTGCTTAGGATCTTCAACAACGGTTGACGTATTCTCCCCAGATTTGTTAGCAACGGTGGGTGTCGTGGGGCATTGAGAGGCGAGGTGCCCATACCGGCCACACTTAAAGCAAATTAGACAGAGCCCTTCGTATTCCAGGAAGAACCACTGCCCATTGATAGTGACCGTCCCTTTAAGGGGTTTTGTAAGATCAACCTCGACACAAACTTTGGCGAACCGACAACGGTTTGAAAAGAGCGTGCGGGTGTCAACTTTGATGGGACGCCCAATTCCAGCAGAAATACGCATGAGCAGTTCTTCTTCATAGTAGACCAACGACAGTTTAGCTATCCGTACCCATACCAGAGAAGTCGTAATAGTATCCGTTTAGTTTTAACCCGGAAACTACTCAAACAACTTAGCCACACATTAATCACCCTCCTACCGAAAATAGAGAACCTAATATCAATAAACTATTATAGATTGTTTATAAGTCTATGTAACACGATATACAAAGTTATATTTAAAATCATGATAAAACGGCTTAAGAAGATCATGCCTTCCCTAACACACCCACTACAAGGAGAAGGTGTTGCAATAAAAAACATATATGACAACTTCTTAATTGTCAACGAAATCTTTCACTCTTTTAGGAAAAACAAGGAAAAGAGGGGTTATATTGCCATCAAATTAAACATAAAAAAGCATATGACTGATTGGAATGGCCCTTCATAACTGATGTTTTTAAAGACTAGGCTTTTATGAAAAAATCGTCAATTGGATTGTTGAATGTATCAACATAGAATCTTTCTCTGGTTCTGGTTAACAATGGCCCAACCGACCAATTCACTCCCCAAAGAGGCATACGGAAAGGCGATCCCATATTACCCTTTCTATTCATACTATGTGCCGAAGCACTAGCAAGAAGACTACAAGCAATGATACTAGACAAAAAAAAACCAATAGGAATCTAGTTGGTGAGGAAAGGAACAAAAATTCCCTTTCTTTTACTGTCGATATTATTCTTTTTATCAATGCCAACGCCATAACGTGTAAAAAACTCAAAGACATTATTGAAGACTTCTACGCAATCTCGGGGCAAGTAGTAAATCGCAACAAATTGGCATTCCAAGTTACCAAAAATACACCTAATAGTACCAAACAAATTCTCCACCAGACACTTATTAATTTATTATAGCCAATGTGAATGCCCTTGATAAATATCTGAGATGTTCACTAATAAACGGTTGGATGAACAATGACACGTTTGAACAAATCATCAAAAAACAAAGACACAACTTGGAAAATGGAAAGCAAACACTCTCTCACTAGAAGGAAGAAGAATCTTCATCAAGGTGAATTTGTCCGCGCAATCCAACTACAATATGCAAAGCTTCATGCTCCCTCGGGATGTGCATGAAGAAATTGAATAGATACACAAAACGTTTTATGGAGCAAGGAAAATACTTACAAACTACTAATAAACTACGACGACATTTACCTCGCTATCGAGATAGGTGAGTTGAGTAACACAATAGCAAAAGATATGAACAATGCACTATAAATGAAGCTCATATGGAAAATCATGGTCGAACCTAGTAACATCTGGGTTAAATTAATTTCAGAAAAATACCTCAATGATACCACATCCTAAATTATGAGAAAAATGTACCTCATCATAGCAATGGACCAAGCTAATGAAAATTGTTCTCTCTTCAAGCAAGGCCTTGTTTAGAGTCTAGGGGATGGACAAACAATCAAGTTTTGGAAAGATAACTGACTAGATAACACTACATTCCTAACAAACACCATTACACCAAACCTAATAGACCAAGAGGAAAGGGTTTGTCATTAGCTCACTAGAGATAGGCAATGAGACCAAAGGAAATTGGAACAAATACCGAAAAGTGAAACAAATAATGAACACCCTAATCCCAGAAAACTGCATAACTAATCGTATGTAAGAGGGGCTAAGTGGAATGGTTGGTTCTCAACCAACTCTATGATAAATATGATAAATAAGAACAAAAACATACCACATTCACACCTCCGATGGATCTAGAAGCTAAATATCCCCCAAGAATCAAAAACTTCATTTGGAAAATCACTGAAGATGGACTCTCGACTAAAGCTAAATTAATAGAAAGACGCATACCAGTTACCTCACCCTGTAAAATGTGCTCAAATACGTAAGAAGATATTGTACACATCTTATTAGAATGCCCCCCCACAAAAGATGTACTAGAACAAGTGGATCCAGAAATCCTACCCAACATAAGACAAATCAATCTCAATCAAAGACCATTAGAGATCCTAAGAGAAAGTTATGTTGATTACCTTAACAAAAGTAAATTTGAAGTATTGGCAAACATTTGGTGGAGTATCTGGTATCAACGAAATGAAAAAAAAATTCAACAAGGGTAATTCGGAGGATATATTTGGACCTCATACAAAAAAAAAACTTAAAGGACTGGGAGACTGCAAATAAAGAAGATAACGAAAGTACAACCACATTCGACCAAAGGACAAAACCACACAAGAATATATAACAAAAAGGACAAATATCAAATGGTCTCGTTTGAAACCAGGCTTCATCAAACTTAAATTCGACGGAGCAACAATGGACGATCCTCCTCTGGTTTCATTATTAGGAATGATGCTGAAGAGTATGACATGGGGAAACAGGTTTTGTGGGAACCACTCGGTAATCATGACTAAACACCCCTGATGTGGGGTGTTTCTATTCACGTATGGTAAAAAAAATCGGGGAAGTGTGATGTAGCTTATGGTGGGATCACAACAACAACAACATTGACCCGATTAAGCTCCCCTTACAAGAAATATGAGGGTCAAGATAGAGGCACTCTTGACTCAACCAAAGGGAAGCGTCCAAAAGACCTAACAAGATCACAAAACAAGGCAACCAAAAGCAAAGCCGAAACATAAACAAAGTCGAATCATAAAAAAAAACATAAAACCAAAAACGTAGCGACGAAGCTTAGGGCTGTCCAACGGGTCGACCCGACCCGACCCGTAAAAAAAATTATGTTGACCCGTGACCCAACCCGCAACCCGTAAAACGGGTTACGGGTCGGGTCACGGGTCAACCCTTTTGACCCGCAAAACCCTTCCTTCCCCACATTGGCACGCACAAAAGAGCTCTGGCACACAAAACCTTTCCTTGCGCGATTCCTCCTCCCCTGCCACAAACATCCGATTTTAGCACAAGAGGATCTCGATTCTAATCTGATCAGTTTGGTGAATAACCCCCACTTGCACCGGTTTCGGGTGTTTGGATCCGAAGCGACGGCGACCGCAACCACCGGAGTAGCATCCTCGACCTCCGACGACGTGGAGCTTTCAGCCTTAATGGTCTGGTGAAGTGGAGTCGACGACGTAGAGTTTTCGGCCTTTGAGGTGGAGCCGGCGTGGAGGCTCAAGAAAGAGGGAATTGGGAAGGAGAACTGTCAAATTCTCAAAAGAAATTCAGGAAGGGCCAAAGGGGAAGGGAGTCTCTAAGGTTGGAAAGCGGCAGAATGAAGATAAAGAATTAATTAGGGTTAGTTTTGGGCCAAAGGCCCAAGTTACACAGGTAATATCGTAATAGGATATTCATACACACATGCTATACAATAATGTATATATATTTTAAATATTACGGGTCGACCCGTAACCCGACCCGCAACCCGTAATCTGAAAAAACTTAACCTGTAACCCGACCCGTAATATAAAAAAAATCTGACCCGTAACCCGTAAAATTACGGGTGGGTCGGGTCGGGTTACGGGTCAACAGACCCTTTGAACAGCCCTAACGAAGCCTCAAGGCCCTCGTGGACAGGTCTGTTCACTAGTTGTCCACCATTCGAATCTTCTTTCTCCAACTATCTCTGCATACTGCCAGGTTTGTCGAAATCTCCAACTGGCTGACATCCTGCCTTATACTATCCTTCCAACATTTCTTTGATCATCCCCTCCCTCTACGTACGTCTCCAAAGACCAGACTCTCACACTTACAAACTGGCTCCTTAGGGCTTGCCTCTGAACATGTCCAAACCAACACAACCTTGATTCTTGTAGCTTATCTCCTATACTGGTCACCCCACCCTACTTTTGATTACTTCATTTCTGATTTTGTCTAGTATTGTAGTATCGTGTGCCTACTCATCCACCTTAACATTCTCATCTCAACTAACATCAACTTCTGTTCTTGTGCTTTCGTGGTGGGCCAACACTCTATCACATGGAGGATGGCCGGTCTGATTACTATTTTGTAGAACTTTCCTTTTAGCTTGAGCGGTACCTTCTTGGCACACAGAACCCCCGATGTCGCCCTCCACTTCTGCCAACCCCTTTGGATCCGATGCATGATGTCCTCATCTATGCTTCCGTCACTCTGCAAAACTGACCCCCCAAATACCTGAAACCCTTCTTCCTCGTTACGGCTTCCCCTCCTAAAAACACCTCTTCATTGGGGGTTGCACAGTGCCCGAACTTACTCCACCTATTCCATCTTGGTCCTGCTCAGTCTGAAACCTTCAAAGGATGGGCCAATACTCTGCCCCATAGAAGATAACGGGAGATACATATAAGGTATATTTGGGGTTTTTGTGGATTTTACCCTGAGGTGGGTGATGATCTTACATAAAACGAGAACTGAAACTAGGAACATTTTCAATGAAAGGTGAATTACTCAATTTCAATAGGTAAGAATAAGAATACATGACAGAAATCTGAGCTAAAAATGTTTGTGCAGTACAAATAAACGCACATCTTTCTCGATCTCATGTCTCATCCTACTTTTCATCAAAAAAAGAAGTCTCATTCTACAAATTAAATCTCTCTTTCCTAGTGTAAACCAGGAAAAGAAGCACAGAATTGAAAAACTAACCTGCCAATATCTCAAACAAGAATATAGAAAATCTTGGAAAAATTAACTATGACACTGTGAAATCTTCAGCATTGTGGCTTCAAATCCAGCGTTCTTCATTTCTTCTTGGGTCATCCAAGAAGATAAACACAAATCTATCAACTCCTTCCCACAAGAACCACCTGCCTTACTACGAGTAATCCTGGCCTTCTCGTACTTAGTGATCTGCTGCAGATTCGACTCTGTTGGATCCTCACTGTATCTCTCTACCACCCGTCTTATAGCTTTGCACCATATAGGCTGAGCGACCTTGAGAAACTCATGGACAGCCACAACCGGAAGGCCCACACTCCCAAGACCGCTCTCATTCTGTCCACCTCTCCCGTGATAATCCGATCCTCCAAGCTTAACCAGCCCATGCCTATCCGCTAGCTCACTGTATACTGTTGACATAATAAAATACAAATAAACACGGTTTTTTCTAACTTATACCCTTAATACGGTGACATAATAAAATAAAAATAAAAATAATTTCTCTAACTTATATAGTTATATACCCCAAGACCTGAAAGTAACTACTATATTTTATTTATTCAGAATTTTAAATTATTTTAATAGGATTTAGTCTCTAAGGACGGAATTCTTAACCTGTGATTCATATCTGAGGAATCTCATTTTAGAACTCCATACAACACTGAAGAATCAATTACCTGCAAGTTTACCATCACTCCTGTAAGCTTCAATTCCATGAAGCCCTGCCTCCTTCAACTTCTTGACGATCGGAATGGGATTCTTCAGTGCCCATGGATGAGCTAGAACTGCTAGACCTCCAGTTTCACATATAAATTGTACTGCTGCTTCAGCACAAGGCTCAGCTCCCCTGCATCAAATACAAATAACTGACTCAGTATACTTTTGAAGTAACTGCAACTGTTCTCATAGTAAATTTTGTACTCTAATTGTTCTAGCAAGGAACTTACACCGGACTGCATCACACACATGGGGAAAAAAATGTCACCCGAAGATGTCTTAACTCCTTCTCATCGTTTTTATGAACAAAGAAAATTTATTAACAAGTACTCACTTGCTATAAGCAGGTCCACCATCATACAGGTATCTGGAAAATGCGTGCTTCAGATTTTCCACATAGCCAGCCTCAACCAATGCCCTAGCAACATGAAGCCTACCAGGTGCCACACCACTGCCTGCAATTTTTGTAACATGTTCCCACTTGAGAGGCACTTTCAGACTATTAAGCTTTGAAACTATATTTTTGGCACGAACGTAACGTCCGTCTCTTATGTCGGCCAAGAATTTCTCGAAATCATCAAATCTCGTTGGTCCACAGCTGCTATAATATGCAAGAATGTGAACTGGTTCTTCGGATGCAGAATCTTCACTGTCCATCCATTCAATTTCATCAGAACCAATAGCTTTGTTGATAAGCCAAATTACATGCATTACAAATATTGTCATATGAAGGAAAGAGGCTTTGCTAATTCCAGGTAGGTGATTTAAAGGAAGAGAAGAAGGGTTATCGCTTCAGTAAGACATGAGTTGGATAATTAGAAGTTCTACACAGATATATACAAACAACATCTGAATTCCTGCAAAAGTTCACAATTTCTGTGAAAACATGAACAGGCACAACTGCACAAGTACTAGTACTCTTTTTATGACTTCAGAGCACCGCTATATTAGATCTTCAAACACAGTATTCGCACGCTTTCTTATCTTTTCATTCATGAAACAAAAGCAGAAATTTATTTCTCCGTTTCCTTCATTTCCTTTTTGCAACTACAGAACAAGCAACTTAACAAAATACTAACATAAGATCATCACAGCATTTTCAACATAGTAGTATACAAAACAAGCAAACCCAAGTTCAATCATTCAGTTCAACTGAAAGACATTTCAGATAGAATTTTATTATTTTCTCTTCTTTTTTTCGAAAGCTGGTAAAGCGCTTAACAAGATGTATATATACAGATCAGCATGAAAGACTAACCTGAAAGAAAATATTGTACTGATCTCAACACCTGGTATTATCTTGATGCCAAACCTCTGAGCTGCCTCTAGGGCTTCAGTAATACCAGCCATTGTATCATGATCAGTCAAAGCGAGTACCTTCACCTGTTTTCAATGCAGCAGTAAGATGCAACTCACTCATCTTATCAGCAACTAAATGGATAAACATATAATGTATGAGGCAGGGGAGCTAACTAGCTGAGCTTATGGATATTAATTAGAAAGCCATAAGGGTATCTGCATGTTTACAACGAGAAATAACAATAGGTCAAAAAAAATCTATATACTTTCAGTCAAGAGTAACAAGTCTAGAAAAGACCTGAAGAAAATGTACCTACATGCACAAATGAAGATCAAGGAATTCAACTCTTGATCATCCGGATACCATATAATGATAAACAGCAGAATCAATCAAGTTTAGCTGTTTCTGACATTGGTTAAATTCTACTCCGTAGGACACAAGTTGGCCAAAAAAAGTATTGGCAATAGAGGTAGCTATTAATACCTGATGGGACCCTATTCTATTTCACTCTGAAACAGCATAATGAAACATAAATGGTGCATGTAGCTGTAAAAGGACAATCGATGGTGTTGTTCCTTTAATTCACTACTGTAACTCATAAAAAAGCTTAATTCCACCATAACTTTTGCAAAGAGCAATTCAAATTTCGCATCCCAGTACTATAAGTCAATAATGCCTGTCAAATGCATAAAAGGGTCAGGGGAACAAAATATACAAGTTACCCACCTTCCACGATTCATATTTTTTGCGCTTTAACAAGTTGTGCAAAGTAAAATAATTATAAAGATGCTGAAAATAAATAATCTAATGGTTTGATACTTCATTGGTCATTACTCAAATGCAAATCAGTGGCATTCAACAAATTCACCAGATGAATGAAACACAACTAAGCAAGGCAAATCCGTGGGCAGGTTTTGATATGTAGTAACACAAACAAATCCACTAGAACGCGTGTGACAGAAAGAGAAGAGACCGAAGGAAGAACTGACCCCATTTTGATGGGCTTTCTCGACAAGAGCAGTGGGGGAGAAGAAGCCATCACTACAGGTGGAATGAGAATGCAGTTCAAAGATGACTTTGGCAGGAGGAGGAGTAACCAATTGAGGAAGAAAATCAGAGGAAGCGGCGGCGGCGGGAAAAGAGGAAACCCATTCATTGACAGATTTGAGAGCAAGAGCCTGCTCCGCCGTAATCTTCCGCTTCGCACCGCCTCTCTTCTTCTTCCTCATACCTTCGCCCATCCCTAAACAACCAAAGAGAGGAAGAATTCAAACCATAAGAATCTGGTCAAAGGAGTCTGTTTGGAGATGAATACAGTAGTATATGGATTTCTAGGGCGTAGTAGTATATAGGCAGATTTCGGGGAAAAGCCTAGCCTAGGCTGCTCTGCTAATCTGACAAACATACATCTACTGGATGACCTACCTAACGTTGCGTCCAATCAGACATCAATTAAACACACTCTAGTGAAACGGCAATTTCCCTCTCAACGCATTTATGGATTCTTCTGTCTCTCACACCTCACTTGTCTGCAAACATGGGCCGCCGCTACTGCTCCTATTAATATCTTCTACTCCCTCGCTTTATTTTTATATTTTTTGATATCTTTTAAAATATCTTCTACTCCCCCGAGCCATGTTCTAGTGACACGGGCTGAGACTCTTCTCGAACCAGTGCGGCCCTTAGCTAGATCGAACTCCTTCGAATGACTAAGTCAGGCCTTGACCCAAATACTCAAGAGAAGGATAGTGGATGCGTTTGTATTGAACAAAGAAAGCTTTGTACAAGAGAGTTTTACAAGTGTCTTTAAGTGCCTAGAGCTTTGGTTGCCTAAGAAATGCTAAGTGGGACTTGATGGTTTGGCAAATGAGGGTGGAGTCTTATTTATAGGCGTGGCTCCCCCTTTACAATGGGAAAATTCTAGAGAAACTACTCCCTAGAACAATCTAGACTCATCTCATGTGGGCGCGCCTATGGGAACCTCTCCAAGATGCGTCGCACCCTGATGTGAACCCCGTTGGGAGATTCACGAGAGGATCGAAGATGGACTCGTAAATGGTCGTCTCACGCACGGTTGGATAGGTTTTAGAGTCGAATCGACTAGACTTTGGTGAGAAGAGAATTGAAAGGATGAGAAGGTGCTCTCTTTTGAGGGAGAACTGATGAATATGGGATGAGAAGAGAAATTGGTTGACGCCTTAACAAACAATCTGGAGTTAACTCGACAGCATAACGGTAGTTTAATTCAAGCGTGCCAAATACATAGAGGGGCGTGCTCCTTATATAGGAGAAGGAGGCGCGCCCTAGCTAGCAAACCCTAGGCGGCGGCATGGGGAAATGAAGGGGGAGGCAAGCATGCGGCCCAACCATTTAGCCCAAGCCCAAAATGCATAAAAATAGTAAGAACATAAGTAGCAATGTTTCAGAATGGAAATAGTTCTAAAAATAGTAAGAAATAAAATAGGTCACGGTGGCCTAGTCGCGAGTGTCGCGACAAGGCCGTGACAAGGCTGTGGCGCGCCAAGGGCGTGCCGAGGCTGGCGCACGCTCGGACCTCGAGTGTCGAGGCCGAGGCGCGCTGGAACCTCAAGTTCCCACGCCGGGGTGGCCCGGCGTGGCATGTGGCTCGACGCTCGCGACTGGGACGGTGCCGAGAAGGAGGTTCTCGGCGCTGCGGTGCGAGGCGTCGGGCTGGAGACTCGGCGCGCCTATGGTGACGAGGCATGTGGAGAGGGGCGCGCCGGTGGTTGCGCCGTGGCTTGCGATGGCGCGCGCGATGATGGACGAAGTGGCTCGGGTTATGGCCCGAGTCCTAGCTCGTGTGATCGGTCCATCGGAGCGCACGGACAAGTCCTCCTCGTCTTGGCTAGCCGTCCTGGTGGGGCTCACATCACCCTCCCCCCTTGGGTGGGAAACGTCCCCGTTTCCTCGTCATGATACTCGGAATCTACATATGGAGATAGATCCGAGACATTGAAGGAGGCGGAAACGTTGTATTTACCCGGGAGGTCGAGGACGTAAGCGTTGTTGTTGATGCGCCGGAGAACCTTGAAGGGACCGTCTCCTCGAGGGTGGAGCTTCGTCTTCCTAGCAGCGGGAAAACGATCCTTCTGAAGATGGAGCCAGACCAAATCTCCGGGCTCGAAGATCAACGCGCGACGCCCCTTGTTGCGCTGGGCCGCGAATTGATCGGCGCGTCGCAGCAGCTGCGCCTTGGTGTGCTCATGTAGGCGTCGGATGTGGTCAGCGCGGTTGGCCGCGTCGACATGCTCCTCGGGCTTGTAGGGCAAAGGCACCAAATCCATAGGTGTGTGAGGATTACGCCCGTAGACCACCTCGAAAGAGGTCATCTTCGTCGCAGAGTGAAAGGACCTGTTATAAGCAAACTCAACATGGCAAAGTAAGTCCTCCCACCGACGTGGGTTTGCCTTGAGCATCGTCCGAAGAAGAGTGCCCAAGGTCCGATTGGTCACCTCAGTCTGACCATCGGTCTGGGGGTGATAAGCAGTTGAAAACAGGAGTCGTGTTCCTAACTTCCCCCAAAGCGTTCTCCAAAAATGGTTGCAGAACTTGGTATCCCTATCACTAACAATAGTTCTAGGAATACCATGTAGCTTTACCACATGTTCAAAGAACAAATTAGCGATTTCCACCGCGTTGTTTGTCCCCTTACAAGCAATAAAGTGGGCCATTTTGGAAAACCGATCCACGACTACGAAAATAGAGTCCTTTCCACGCCTCGACGTCGGAAGGCCCGTAATAAAATCCATGGAAAGATCTTCCCATGGGGCGTCCGGAATTGGAAGTGGCGTGTAAAGTCCATGCGGTTGTGACCGAGACTTGGCAGTATGGCACGGCACACAACTTTGACAATACTTGTTAACATCTCGAGCCATATGAGGCCAAAAGAAATGCTCACGAAGTGCTGCCAACGTTTTGGCTATGCCAAAGTGGCCTCGGCCATCATGAGCCTCTTGGAGCAATAGATGTCTCACCGAAGATGCCGGAATGCAAAGCTTCCCAGCTCGGTAAAGATAACCGTTGTCCAAGAAGAAGGACTCATGGATCCGCGAATGCTCAAGTTCCTTTATGATTGAGGAGAAGTACGGATCTGAGGCGTACAACTCTTTGATCATAGCAAAACCAAGCATTTTTGTATGTAATTGGGTGAGTAAAATGTACCTTCGAGAGAGAGCGTCGGCGGCGACGTTCTCTTTGCCTTTTTTGTGAGCAATGACGTATGGGAACGTCTCCATAAACTCAACCCAACGTGCGTGGCGCCTATTTAGAGTCGTTTGACTCTTAAGATAAGCCAAGGCCGCGTGATCCGTATGAATTACGAACTCGCTTGGCCAGCGATAATGTTGCCACGTCTTTAAGACCCGAATAAGAGCGTAGAGCTCTTTATCATAGGTCGGATAATTCAGTATAGCCCCTGCTAGCTTTTCGCTAAAGTAAGCGATAGGCCGTTGTTCTTGAAGGAGTACGCCGCCAATACCATAGTCGGAAGCGTCGCACTCGATCTCGAAGCGCTTTGTAAAGTCCGGCAATTGCAGGACCGGGGCTCGGCATAAAGCATCTTTCAAGGCCTCGAAGGCGGCCTCGTGATGCGGCATCCACTTTATTGTGGCGACCTTCTTGGTCAAAGAATGGAGTGGCCCGGTAATAGAACTAAAGTCCTTGACGAATCGCCTATAGAATCCAGCTAGCCCCAAAAAAGAACGAACCATAGTCGGGGTCGTTGGGGTTGGCCACTCACGGATGGCTCGGATTTTGTCAAAATCCACTCGTAGGCCATCCTTGGATACAACGAAGCCAAGAAAATTCGTCGTATCCGAGCAAAACACACATTTGTCCAGGTTTACATATAAAGAGTGTTCGCGGAGGCAATCTAACACCTGCCTAAGGTGCCCCGCGTGATCGTCTAAAGTTCTACTATAAACCAAAATGTCGTCAAAATACACGACGACGAAAAGTCCCAAAAATTTACGTAAAACAAAGTTCGTAAGACGCATAAAAGTAGAAGGAGCGTTAGTGAGGCCGAAGGGCATCACCAACCACTCATAGAGACCATGTTTGGTCTTGAAAGCCGTCTTCCACTCGTCCCCTTCTTGCATCCGAATTTGATGGTAGCCGCTCCTCAAATCAATCTTCGAAAACAGCACGGCTCCATGCAACTCGTCTAACATGTCGTCCAAGCGGGTGACGGTACTTGATGGTAATTTGGTTGATGGCTCGGCAATCCACGCACATCCTCCAAGAACCATCCTTCTTCGGCACCAAGATAACCGGAACCGCACACGGGCTAAGGGACTCTCGAACATAGCCTTTGTCCAAAAGAGATTGGACTTGGCGTTGAAGCTCTTGAGTCTCCTTAGTGACGCCCTATACGCAGCCCGGTTTGGCAATGAAGCCCCGGGAATGAGATCGATGCGATGCTCGATCCCCCGTATAGGTGGCAACCCGTCGGGGAGCTCGGCAGGCATAACATCAGAATACTCCTGCAACAAGTCAGAAATAGGAGTGGGTAATACATGTGTCGAATCAATGGAAATATTAAGCAATGGACACAAAAGAAAGCAAGTAGTACTCCCCTCGATGTGTTTGACCACATCGCGCCGACGGCATAGGAAAAGCCGGTCTTGCACCGATTAGAGAAGAGGTGGCTCGGCGTCCTCGCGCACCCGAGGTGCAACAGGGGCACCAAACTGCTGGCCACCAGTGCTCGGCAAGGGATGATGTTCGGCACTGGGCGCGCCGCTGGAAGGTCCCTGGTTCGAGCCAGCGCCGCTGGGCACGTGCGCTGGCGCGCAGCGATGCGCAGCCGAGGACGACAGCGGCGTCCGTGGCTCAATCTTAGGTTTTGCTCGGCGTTTTTGGTTCGAATCCTCTTGAAATCCAGAATGTTGGGTGTTGGAACCAGGAGCGCCGACAGAATTGTGTCCGTGGCCAGAAGCGTCGTTCGAGCTTGAATTCGGCGTAGGCGCGACCGTGGACTTGTCCCTAGCGTTTGCTTGTTGCCTTTCGGCCTCATCCTGCAATGCTTCACTCGGAGACATAGGTAAGATGGTCACGCGTTTACCATGGTAATTGAACATGTAAGTGTTCAACCGGCCATCATAAATCACGTGACGGTCAAATTGCCATGGACGACCAAGAAGAATATGGGTGGCGTCCATGTCCGTGACATCAAAGAATATAGAATCGGAATATAACCCAATAGAAAAGGAAAGATTAACCTGTTTACGGATCCAATGGTCGCCATCGTTGGAGATCCATGCAAGCTTGTACGGCCTTTGATGATCCGTTTGTGGCAACTTGAAATGATCGACCACTTTCCTTGATAAGAAATTTCCGCACGATCCCGAATCTATGATCACACTAAGGGACTTGTTTTGTACCAAGCACCGAGTACGGAAAATGTTTTCCCGTTGATCGGTTGGCACGGATTCCCTCATGCTAAGCGCTCGGCGCGTCACTAGCAACAATTTGTCGACGCCGACGTCGATGTCCGATGGCGCACAATATGCACCGTCTTCGATTGGCGCGGCGTCCTCCTCTTCGGACTCAAGTTCATCCACACTCTCATACGCTGCGGATTGAGCCGAAAAAAGCACTCGCTTCGAGTTAGGGCAATCGCGTTTCAAGTGCCCTCGGCCACCACATAAATAGCACTCGATGTCTCGAGTCCTTTTTGGGGGAGGGGCTGCCTTGTCACGGTTTTGGCCAACCGAAGCGCCCTTGGAGTCCGTCGTTGGGGTACCTACCTTGGATTTAGACATGGAAGGAGGAACAAACCGGTTAGTACCTAAAGCGGATGGACTAGGGGAAGAATTATACCTTGTAAAAGTGGACGTCTTCGGCCTTTTGAATTGCGTGTGAAGCTCCATGGCCGTGTGTATCAAACGTCCCAAATCTTTGATTGTCAAGACAACCAACCGATCTCGGATCCATTGGTGAAGCCCCGCCACAAAACGAGACCTCAATGCTCCCGGGGAAGCGCTAATGCCGGCCTTGAAGAACAAGTCTTCGAGGTATGCAAAAAACTCCTCGGGCGTCCGAGAACCTTGTCGAGTGTCTTGGATCAAGATCGTCACTTTTTCCTTGTAGTCGGGCGGGATGAACTTCCTCTTCATAATAAACACGAGTTGATGCCATTCGGTTATGGGGTCTTTACCCTTTCGGGCCCGATCCGATTCGAATCGGTTCCACCACATCCGAGTGACACCCCTAAAATGAAGGGTCACCACCTCGACTTTCTCGTGCTCCTCATAATGGTAATGTTTGAGCACGTGCTCGGTACCCTGTAACCAAGAAATAAATTCATCAGGGTTGTAATTACCAAAAAATTCTTCAAATTTTACCTTTACGTCGCGGCGTGATACATGCGCCGGACGATCGTTTGCGGCGCGCCGGTTGGCACGCGGAGGAGGTGTGCGTCGGCGTCGTGGGCCGCGGCCATGGCCTCGGCTGGAGCCTTCGCTTCCGTCGCTGGGGTCCTCGTCCTCGTCGCGCCGAGGGCGCCGCTGGTGCTCTCGGTGTCGGTCTTGTCGACGTCGATCCCCGTTGTGCCGAGGCCGTTCGCGGTTGTCACGGCCCTCGAGCCGATCATACTCCGCGCGGTTCACGGGCAACTTGGGTCTCGGAATCCAATCCCGATCCCGATCTATCCACTCCTCCGAATCATGGACCGAAGGGTGGTCAAAATCCTCCTCGGAAGCTTCCTCGTACTCCGTCATAGAGTCCTCGGTTTCCGAATATGGAGTTGTGGGGCTTTGATGGCCTCGATAGTCATCAACATCGAAGTCATCTCGGCCCTTGGATCTCTTTTTCTTAGGCGTCGTAGAGACCGCCTTTTTCTTCTTTTTTGATTGTTGACTCCGCCACTCCTCGGAGTCATACTCCTCATCGGAATGAACGTCAACAACGTCGTCCACCTGTTGAGCCTGGTTAGTGGGTCGGCTTTCCTTCATGGATTCCAATCGTTGGATCCCATTCGGGTTAGTCGAGTCCACCAAAGGCCCTTTGCCTTTTTCTTGCGCCGAAGCCCGCGGAACCGATACGCCGTGTGGCGTTACGCTCGGATGCGCGTGCTGTGTGTGAATGGTTACGGCTGGTGGCGCCGATTGCTGGTTGAGGAACCTCGTCATCAATCCTTCGAGGTTGGCAAAGCGCGCCTCAAGCGCCGCGAGACCCGCTGCGGGGGCGAGCCCTTGCGCCGATGCGTTCGGTGCGCCGAGAAGGCTACTTGGCGCCGGCGGTGGGTTCGGTGGCTGAATTCCTTGTTGGTTTGAGAGTTCATCCCCTTCCATACTTCCGTCTCCAATCTCGACCATAGACATGAAAGAAAAGGGGGTTAAAAAATTCACAAACAACAAGCAATAAGAAGCGCCGAGATATTGTAAGACTCACCACGCAAGTACTCTTAGTTTGCACGAAAAGTACTCGAAGGGTAGGGGAGGCTTGGTTCTCGACGTGCACAAGCAAGGAACAACACAAAAGCACAAACAAGCAAGACAATCAAGCATGCAAGTAAGAAGAGAGAGAGAAGGCGTCGACTTAGGGTAAGCCTTGGCAAGAAAGGAAAGAAGGAGAGAGAGAGAGAGAGATCTCGGCCTTAAGGAAAGGGGCGAGATTCTTGCAATCAAATATTATCAAGCAAGCAAGATTTCCTAACAAGAAAGATATGGAAGATATGATAAGATAATGGAGAAGATATGGAAAGATATGCAATCAAGGGGGCCGAATCAAATAAATGCAAATATGGAAACACTTGCCTTATTTTGGCTTGTGTGTCCCCACAAAATCTTTTTTTTTTTTAATTTAATAGGATAAGGTTGCCTTATTTTGGCTTTACTTATCCAATTGTTTTTTTTTGTTTTTTTTTGAATTTTTCGGCAACTAACAAGATCTTGCGAGATTCTTGCCTTTTCTAACAAAAACGAGATCGGCCAAGATCGGACTGAATCTTCACACAAACAGAAAGTATTTTCGACGTGCACAAATCAATCAATTCAAACAAACATGAAGAATGCAAGCAAGCTCGAAATCTTAAGATGATGAACCGAAACTAGTGCAAATCGTTGGGGTTTTGGCGATTTTTTTGGTGATTTTTCTGATTTTTTCGAAGCAAATAACGATGGATCTAAGTGAATGATGGTAGATATGGAGGAAGCTAATGAAAATGGTGGAGAAAAAAAAAATTCGTGCAAAAAAACGAGTAAAAGCGAGAGAAAGACTTACGCAATCCGAGGCTCTGATGCCAGTTGATGTGAACCCCATTGGGAGATTCACGAGAGGATCGGAGATGGACTCGTAAATGGTCGTCTCACGCACGGTTGGATAGGTTTTAGAGTCGAATCGACTAGACTTTGGTGAGAAGAGAATTGAAAGGATGAGAAGGTGCTCTCTTTTGAGGGAGAACTGATGAATATGGGATGAGAAGAGAAATTGGTTGACGCCTTAACAAACAATCTGGAGTTAACTCGACAGCATAACGGTAGTTTAATTCAAGCGTGCCAAATACATAGAGGGGCGTGCTCCTTATATAGGAGAAGGAGGCGCGCCCTAGCTAGCAAACCCTAGGCGGCGGCATGGGGAAATGAAGGGGGAGGCAACCATGCGGCCCAACCATTTAGCCCAAGCCCAAAATGCATAAAAATAGTAAGAACATAAGTAGCAATGTTTCAGAATGGAAATAGTTCTAAAAATAGTAAGAAATAAAATAGGTCACGGTGGCCTAGTCGCGAGTGTCGCGACAAGGCCGTGACAAGGCTGTGGCGCGCCAAGGGCGTGCCGAGGCTGGCGCGCGCTCGGACCTCGAGTGTCGAGGCTGAGGCGCGCTGGAACCTCAAGTTCTCACGCCGGGGTGGCCCGGCGTGGCATGTGGCTCGACGCTCGCGACTGGGACGGTGCCGAGAAGGAGGTTCTCGGCGCTGCGGTGCGAGGCGTCGAGCTGGAGACTCGGCGCGCCTATGATGACGAGGCATGTGGAGAGGGGCGCGCCGGTGGTTGCGTCGTGGCTTGCGATGGCGCGCGCGATGATGGACGAAGTGGCTCGGGTTATGGCCCGAGTCCTAGCTCGTGTGATCGGTCCATCGGAGCGCACGGACAAGTCCTCCTCGTCTTGGCTAGCCGTCCTGGTGGGGCTCACATCACACACTCTATAAATCCTTCCAGCGTGTTCTGTGGGGCGCGCCCAGTGCTTCTCCCTTGCACGGGTGAGGCGCGCATGTCTCTAGAAGGGGCGCGCCTCTTTTGGAAGCTTCTAGAAGGGACGCGCCTAGCCAACTCCCATCTCCCTTGGGTGCGCCGAGGCTAGACGCCTCTAGAATGGACGCGCCTCTTCCAGAATCCTCTAGATAGGGCGTGCCTTGCCTCTTAGCCATTTTTATGGCCTCCCCCATATCTCCACGCCCCGGATCTAACTCGAAACCTCCAGAACCATCCCCGATGCCTCTAGAATCCTCCGGAAGGCCCTTGGCACGGTCTTGGCATATGGATCCGAGTGTCCTCGTGGAAACGGGACCGCGACCCGTGCCATTCTTCCCCACCGGATCTAGCGACGTCCTCGTCGCGTCCACGCCGGTCTTGATGTCCCGCTTCACTTGAGAGACCTTGCGACCCCTCGGATGGTTGATGCGTCTCCCCGTGAGACGGTGTCTTGTGCTCCTCCGGCCCGGGGTTCTCTTGTCCCTCGGTCTTGGAAGGATCCTTGTCCCGACCCTGCACCTCGGATGTTGGATCCTCGTCTCCCGGTCTCGAGCATAGCCGTATGGTGCCAAGCCTAAGCGTCCTCCGTCTCTGTCCCTCGGTTGACGGCGCTTCTCCCTCGACTCTGGCATGGCCTTGGTTGGATCGCTCCCCTGTCCAGTGCGACGTCCCCTCGTCGCCTCCCTTAGCTCCAAGTGCTATCGCCCCTAGCCGCAGGGCCCCTCGCTCGGCGTCCTCGTCCCTTGAGGATAGGATAGCATTGAGCTTACCTCGGGATGGGCAGTCCCGCACAAGGTGATTGTCCTCGCAAAGGAAGCAACTCAAGGGTTTCCTCTCCCGATGCTGGCCTTTGTCTCGATCACCTTCGGACATCCGCCTCGGTCAAGACTGACGCTCGTTGTCGCTCCCCGATTCTGTGTCTCAATCAGCCCAGACTTCCTCCTTGGCTTGATCGTATGCTCGTCATCGTCCCCTGATGACTCATCCTTGTCGGCCTCTCCCCCACCGTTCCCCTTGGTGTGGCGATAGTTGGCATGGTCCCGACTCTTGAACTCGATCAACGAGTCGGCCGCCATCATAGCCTCGTTCAAGTCCCGAACGTTCCTACATCGGAGCTCTTGTTGTGCCCACGGCTTGAGCCCATCCATGAATTGGAAGAATGCCTCGACTTCTCCCAAGTCTGTGACTTGAAGGATGACTCGGAAAACTCCCTCACGTATTCCCGTACCGTGGTCCTCTGCGTGAGTCGTCGGATTTTGGCCATGGCCTCGTCGTTGGCATAGACGGGATAGAATTGCTTCTTAAACTCGGCCACAAACTCGGCCAGGTGTGGATTGGGGACCCCCGGTCCGCTCACATGTCGCCTTCACCAAAGTAAGGTCGTATACGTCAAGTAAAGTTTTGCGGTGCTTACCTTGCGCTCTTCGTCCGTGATACCCACCCCATCGAAATATTGCTCCATGCCGTAGAGAAAGTTCTCCACATCCTTGGCTGAGCGGTTCCCCGCGAACTCTTTCGGCTTCGGCACCGTTAGCTTGTGTCCCAGCGTCATGGCGATCATGCCCGCCCCCATGGCGGCCCTGCATGCCTCAAGCTCCCTCTTGAGTTGTGCCATCTCCTCCCGCAAGGCCACAATCCCGGCTTTGATAACCTCGTTCTCTTTGGCTAGGTTGTCGTGAGACTCATTCAGTGTGCGTAGGAGCTCACCCCTGAGCTCGTCCATGGAGGATTCGAGGCCATCCTTGCCTTCGTTCAAATCCTCGATGGAGTCTCGCACCTCTCCCATAGACAACTCGACCCTTTGTAGGCGTTCATCGAGGCTACTCACCTGAACCTTCGAGGCGTCCCTAGTCTTCTTGGAATTCTTCTTTGGTTGGTTGCTAGGATTTTCCACCTCGGAGATTACGCCTTCGTTGCTCAACATCCTTTCCCTTGGACCGTTGCTCTGATACCACTTGACATGGGCTGAGACTCTTCTCGAAGCTGTGTGGTCTTAGCTAGATCGAACCCCTTCGAATGGTCGAATGGCTAAGTCCGGCCTTGACCCGAATGCTAAAGAGAAGGATAGTGGATGTGTTTTGTGGGAATGAGCTTTGTATTGAACAAGGAAAGCTTTGTACAAGAGAGCTTTACAATTGTCTTTAAGTGCCTAGAGCTTTGGTTGCCTAAGAAATGCTAAGTGGGACTTGATGGTTTGGCAAATGAGGGTGGAGCCTTATTTATAGGCGTGGCTCCCCCTTTACAATGGGAAAATTCTAGAGAAACTACTCCCTAGAACAATCTAGACTCATCTCATGTGGGCGCGCCTATGGGAACCACTCCAAGATGCGTCGCGCCCTCTCTAGATCCTTCCAACGTGTTCTGGTGGGGCGCACCCAGTGCTGCGCCCTTGCACGGGTGAGGCGCGCCTGTCTCTAGAAGGGACGCGCCTCTTCTGGAAGCTTCAAGAAGGGACGTGCCTAGCCAGCTCCCATCTCCCTTTGGCGCGCCGAGGCTAGACGCCTCTAGAATGGGCGCGCCTCTCCTAGAATCCTCTAGCAGGGTGTGCCTTGCCTCTTAGCCATTTTTATGGCCTCCCCCATATCTCCACACCTCGGATCTAACCCAAAGCATCCGGAACCATCCCCGATGCCTCTAGAATCCTTCGGAAGGCCCTTGGCACGGTCTTGGCATATGAATCTGGGCGTCCTCTTGGACACGGGACCGCGGCCCGTGTCACTAGAGCGTAGTGACTCACGGATGAGATCACATCAGAGTCTTGGATTAATTGTCATTAAGGCTCCGTTTGTTGGAAAATCCACCCTTTCAAACACTTATACACTCACCGAAACCTATCGACACAAAAACACAATTTTTATAAAAAGTGACTTTGTACTATATAGTGAATGTACAAGAGATATTATACACGAGTAACTCGACACTCTTTAGTAACGGAACACCTACACTCTAACTTACAAGTATGGCGACACTACCCACACTAACTCTCAATCGTGCCCTCTCCACGCTATAGCTTGATCTACCTCTCTGACCCACACTTGATCACTTCGGGTGAGAGAGGTAAGCTAAAGCTATGGGACGTTCGACCCCAGGGCATAGGGCCACTACGTTGTCAGGGAAACCCTCGTCTCTCAGGATTTGAGCCATCTCTTCTTGAGTTAGGGTTCCGACGGTACTGTTGTATTCCTGGAGAACGATGGAGGGCTGAAAGCCATGTTTCGAAGACACCCTCCACCTCGCCATTACGGAAATTTTGAAAAAAAAAAAGAGAGGCTTGAGAAAGAAGAAGAAAAGAGAGAGTTTACCTTAGGGAAAGAGAAAGAGCGTTGAAATGATGACAAGGTCGTAGAACTGGGGTAAATAAACATATCACCTCGTCGCTTCAAATCCTCCCTCGGGCAGTGTTATGCAATCCTAGTGTTCCACTTGTCTCAGTAAACAATCGGGAATCTCCGAAGACAGATGGTGAAAAAAATCTCGAAATCATGCTTCGGAAAAGCTCGATATTTTTGGGGCTGTTGTTAGGCCCAGAACTTCAGCCCATCTAGCTCATTCCCACGAAGAAGCAAGCAGCTGCTGGTAGAAGAGAGGAACATGGAAGTGGGATGAAAGATAGGGAAATGTGGGAAACCACCGACCAAGTCGTGTGGGATAACCGCCGGGGGACAAGTGGTGAGGAATAAAATGTAGCGGGGGTAGAAGGCAGATGATCATGTAATGTTAAGCATTGAAAACCTTATGAACAGAGAGCTCACAAAATGCAATATGAAAAATAGCTTTCATTCGAATTCACTTACATTGTAATTTTTTTAGTGCGTTAATCAGTTAGATTAAGCTCTACTCGACATTGAGAATCGAGAATTTGCCTTTGGTATATTCTTGATTAAAACAGTTACAACTTTCATATCACCATCTACCTCAATAACAAAATTCCTACCCCTATACCAACGGTGCGTTGGTGCAGTGGTATGGGAGCTGCACTTGGAAGGGAGAACCCCGTGTTCGATCCCCCGCAACGTCGTTGGGAGGAGTTTAAAGCCGTAATTCCCTACCCCGCTCCGAATCCGGATGTAGTCCTGGGCTTAAGTCCGACCCGAATCCACTGGGGAAGGGCGAACCGGATGGGAAACCAAAAAAAAAAAATTCCTACCCCTATCCTTAAAAAAATCCTTCCCTTTTAAAAACTCTTTGAAGACTGATCGGTCACCGATAGTCACTTGAATAGTTAAGATGACTTTCTTTTTTACCAATCAACAATTCCTTTTAAGAGGTCTTGTAGTATGTACTAGTGGTGTCCAAACCCGGTTAACCGAAGTTCGGTTAACTATGATTTCGGTTAGTTAAAATCATGGACCGTAACCGAACCGTGAATCCCGGTTAATTGTAGTTCGGTTAACCAATTTTTCGGTTCGGTTTTCTCGGTTAACCAATAACCATTTATGTACTTTTTTATTATAATAATACACTTAAAAGGTAAATAAAAATATCAACTTTGTATTAAAGAATATTATCCAACTCGGTTAGAACATTTCATACGAACTAATTTTACATGTTTAGGTAGCTAAATAGTCAATTGATAGCTTCATTTGTTATTAGTGTGTGAATTATACGTTTCATACAAATGAAACTTTTTCTTAAATATTAATTAAACGGTCCCGCGTTTTCGGTTACCGAATTGTGAAAACAAGGAACCGAAATCGAACAGAGAAACCACCAATATTCTCGATTCAGTTAACCAAACCGAAAATTCAAATAATCTCGATTCGGTTAACAAAAAAAGTGTCTGTTTTCCGGTTTCGATTTTTTATGAACACCACTATGTACATTACCACTGGAATTGTCCACTCATAGCACGATTGAATTGTCCGATTATAGCACGACGCGCTGCTTCAATGGCTAGATTTGAAAGACGACCGACTCTACAACTTTTAGCCCCATAGGAGTCAACCACAAACGGTTCCGCTCTATTGTGGTCATACCCTCGGGCTTGGGTGGTAGAACATAATCTAGCCTGCATATTCGTCGAACTATTGGAAGCAAATAGAAAAGGAAGACCGAGTCCGATCAAATCAACCAGCGACCAGGAACGATAATTCAATCCCTAGCGTCCATTGAAACTCATCTTATAGACGGTGTTTTTATAATTTTTTTAATTCATTTAACCTTGTTTCACTTATATGTAGAAAGGACTTTTTGAGTGAAAATTGATTTTTAGTGTCTTGAAAAACGTAAAAAGTAGAGAGAGTTGCACGAATATAAAGATTATTAAAAGTAGTTTTAAAGTAAAAATGGCTTTTTGGGTGAAAGTGAAACAAGGCCTTCGTGCTAACCTTGGCCCCAAATAATTTATGTTTTATGTGTATACTTTTTGTTTGTGTATTTGAGCTTGAGCGGCTAATTATACTAAATCATTTTACAATACAAGTGTCAACTAGGAATGGTGGGTGAGAAATTAACGTCATGGATGGGGTCCACAGGTACAACCGCCCAGCACTCCGGGCATCCACGTGTCCTACTTTTGCACTTCAAAAATTAAAAACAAATTAATACGGAATATGATAAGTCAGTCAAGAGTTGGAGGAGGAACATACTAGTAAGTTAATAGTGGACGGCGGGACGGTGGCACATATTGTTTGATTCATAGCTAGATAGATACAGACCACACTACAAATTGAGAGCAGCAAGCAGCTGTATATATCTGATATACACAATCATCCCGGTGACACCGATCAGAAAACTGAATCGATTGGGCCATCAGGATGGAGGAGGACGCCGGAGGAAAGACTAATAAGGTAGTAGACGGGTCAGAGATAATGAAGCTGGTGGAGAACGAAGCGGTTTTCAGCCGATTTGTCGAAGACAAGTTCGAGAAGCTGGACTTGGATAAGGACGGCAAGCTCTCCCTCAACGAGCTCCGCCCCGCCGTCGCCGATCTCGGCGCCGCCCTCGGCCTCCCTGCTGAGGGCTCTTCCCCTGACTCCGACCAAATCTACTCTCAGGTAAGCAAATTGATCAAATCGAATTAATTAGGTCAGAAATGCGTCGTTTGATTTGATTTGGGGGTGATCGATTCGGATTTCGGAATGCAATGTGCAGGTGCTGAATGAATTTACACATGGTAAAGAGGATAAAGTGAGCAAGACAGAATTCAAAGAGGTTCTTTCAGATTTCCTAATAGGCATGGCCGCGGGACTCAAGCGAGACCCCATCCTCATCCTCCGAATTGACGGTGAAGACCTCCGCGAGTTTGTCAATGGCCCTACTTTTGACGCCGAGATGGCTTCCATATTCTCGCACATTCACTCTCCAAACACTCCTCTCCGTGATCACATTCTCAATGCTCTCCACAAGCTCGGTGTTGATCAAGGCTTGCCCCCAACTTCGGATCCCTGGGTACCTACCTAGCTAAAGCTTTGATTTAGTCAACTTACATTTTCAAATCATGAATTGCATAAATTTACTTGATGTTGTTGTGGATGGTTGGATTTGATGAATTGGACTAGGTTATCAATAACATTGTGGAGCCAGCTTTGCAGACGATTTCCAATCAGGAAGCTGTGGTCTCTGATCAGGACGTGTTCTTCACAGAATTCAAGAAAGCAGCGGAGAGTATAGCAGATCGTCTTAAGGAGCAACCTGTTATTGTTGCTCATACTGAGAATACCTTTGAAGGAAGTGGTATTAGGAGGCTTTTAGCTAACCACTTTGAACTGGAAAAGGTATAAACATCCTACAATATACTGTATATGCGTTGCAGCAATTAATCTATATAGCTGTACGTCAAGAAGCCAATTACAGTTTGAACAATGGATCAGGTATTGAGCACGGCGATTGAGACTTTACCTAGCGATCGCCATGGGAAGATGTCAAAGGAGTATCTCCGCATCGCCCTCGATTCAATGGCATCATCCGCCGGTTTACCTCCGTATGGCGCTATTGAAGAGGTATTTTATTTACCTTTATTTGCTGCTTTTCATTATATATAAATACATTTTTTTAATATGCTTTTGCATATTTCAAGGATTTAATAAATGAAAATGTTTTTATAATGAAAACAAACAAACAAACAAACCCTTACAAGCAATGCTCAATTGTAATGGTCTGGAAATTTGTGATTGAGTTTCATATTGGAAGTTGAGAATGTTTCAAGCTAGCCTAATGTACGACCCAGCCCCACCGAGATTGTTTGCTGGTCTTATTCGCATTGTGCTCAGTTTATTGGCTCATCAGGCTTTAACACATGCCTTGACTTCGCGCAAGACCAATTGACCCAAGCTATAGTTTGGCACCGTACGTCCTATATATATGCTATCAGATGAAACTGTGTTAGGATAACTCGTCTTGCTGTAATGTGTACAATTGTAACATGACAGATGGATAAGGTGATTAACAATGCTTTGAAGATGTTGGAGGTAGACGATGGGAAGCTTGTGAAAGAAGATGAGATGAAGAAGCTGCTGAAGGAGATACTAGGGAGCATCATGCTTCAGCTGGAGGGGAATCCCATATCCATATCATCAGACGCGGTTGTGCACGAGCATTTGGACCCCCCTCAGTCTTCCTTGTTGGAGCCACCAACCCCGACATCATCCAACCTGAACTAGCTTGGCCCCCAACCCAACGGCCTGATGCATGGATTGCATATGTTATTCACGGTAATCATGTAGCCAAGGACAGCGACAGGGAAGCCCGACTACATCATACACATAGCTCTGATCATTTGATGCATGGATCAAGTATGAGTCTACCAAGTGTATGTTATGTGTAATGTTGAATTCGTGTAAAATGTGGATTAATGACCTTGTTTTTATCATGTAATGTTGGTTTGGACATTTTAGTATATCCATCTATCTATATATATAGAGGGGGTGAGAATGTGAGATAACGTATGATCTAGCATAGCAGCATCCGTACGGATCAGTTGAGAGCGGTATTAAATTTGTATGGAAAGCACTTCTTGATCACCAATTTCTTGCAAGGCAATAATAATTTGAAAATTTGAAGATGTGAAACTAATGTACTCAACTAATTGTTTTGGACAAAAATTTGACAAGTAAATCTCTGCCCTAGATTGGGGCACGATCGAATCGATAGATAGGTAAATACTTCGAGAGGGTGAGAATTTCAGTGATACGAAGGCAAATAACTCTCTTTTGATTATCTTTTTTGTAACATGTGTGCGTACATACATAAACCGTAAAAATCTATCTATAAATCTCCTCAGACCAACGTTCGTTTCCCATTCCCCACGATTTCCGAGTTTATAGGGCATATCTTTAACCACTATCCACTTTCCGTGCATATCGGAGGTGCGAACCGTCATAGCCGTTGTCCTATGAGCATGCTCCTCTTCCTCGTGACTGAAGCTTTCTACCTTCACCTGAGTGACTGATGATTTCCATTCATTCCTGGATACTTTTGCGATCAGGCCATCCGATGACTTTCCTATCTGTTTTTGGGCTCAACTTGTCAAATGGGCCGAAGAGATTTTGGGCCTAACAATACCCCCAAATCCTGATCCAAATCTTTTAGGCGGGATTTGGATCGGATTTGCCGCGTGAGCTACAGGCAGCGTATGACACGCGGCTTAGCCCCGTCCGTCCGATCATTCTCGGGGGGGGGGGGGGGGGGGAAGGGTCGCATCATTCAGGCTTTAAATGTCCAAACCCAGACCTCTCGAAGATACGCGTTGATCTCCCTGTGTTTCTCGTTTCTTCATCTTCTTGCTTCAACTCTATTCCTTTACCCTATTTCCTCATCACACATTCTCCATGGCAAAAACCGATGCCAAAGATATGGGTTTCAAGTCTTCCCACACCCTCGAACCTCACGACTGCCGCCCTTGTTCTCTATCCACAGAAGAGGTGGAGAAGATAGTCCGAACTCACGGTTTTCTGACCGACACCAACTTCTACACCCCCACGCACGAAGCCGTGGACTGGGTTAAATAAGGTTGGATTTGCTTCTTGGAGTATCCCTTTACTCTAGGGGGCTCTTTTCCCTTTCTCTCCCTTGATCCTAAATTTCTTGATGGCTCTCAAAGCTTCTCTGGCGCAACCGATGCCGTCGATGTGGAAGATTTTATATCATATAAGCGAAATTTGTCTGGGAGAGAAGATTGACTTCACCGTGCAGGATCTGTTGTGTGCTTACCGGGTTTGATCCCTCAGGGCCGGGCGCATTACTCTCCACGCGAGATACGCCAAGAACCCCTTGATTCCGAAATCAAAAGTGAAACTCTCTCCTCTCTCCTCCCTTCCCCTCCCCAAAACTGATTGCTTCCCCCACCCCTCACCGACGTTCTAGCGCCGGCAAGGGCACACCTCACGTGGCCCTTGCTCAAACCACCGTCCCACACCAGTCCACACCACCAAACGCCCCACCCTCGGCCTAGCGCCTCCTCCTTTGGCCTCCTTGGCCATGGGAAAGTAAAACCCACTCGTCCCCTTGAAGGAAAATGCAAGCTCCAAAAATCCAAAGAGTGAAATAACTCAAAAGAACAAGATGATTTCATCCAAAGAAGTGGTGAAGAATGATAACAAGATTCCTAGCAACAAAGAACAAGCTTTGAGGAAGGAAAAGGAGGTGGCTCCAATTCGACGTTCAAAGGCCACCATGAAAGAGCAAGAGAGAAGCTTGAAGCTTCAAAAAGATGGTGATTTTGATGTTCAAAGTGACAAAGATGAAGCAAATGACTTGGAAATTGCGGTCTATGGTAGAAACGATCTCTCTGAGGAGGAAGAGGAGCTCTCGGAGATGTGACCGACACTACCCACGCCACCGGCACCGGCGCCGAGCACCACCGTCGACGAGGTCTTGGCTTTACCCTTGGCGGCGCAAGTGGATGCTCACACAAACCCTAACGTGCCATCCAAGGAGATAACAAGCAAGGAGTCACATGTTCTTACTTCCAAAAGTGATGTGGGGACCAAACTTGGAAGCACTCTCAAAAGGGTAAGGTCAACTCCCTCTTTTTCTTCATGTCATGCCCTTGCTCCCCCCATTTTGGGTAAAAACTTGTGTGTTGTCCCATGTGCCCTACCTACCACCAAATTAGCCGCACCCACCAACTCCTAGCCCTAAAAAAATCCTTTCAACCCACCAACCCTCCAAAGAACAAGGCCCCACCCTCCATTTCAAAAAATCAAACTCTCACCCTCCAAAAAACCCAACGGCTACTAGCCTTGTCGCGCCAAAACCAATCGCGCCGAGCTCCACCAAGTGCGCGCCCTTACCCCTCGCACCACAATCCAAACCAAGCCACACCGCGGCGTGCCCACAACATCATGTCCATACTCCCCCGATCCCCACGCCAACCTCGGGCCACGTCGGTACAAGCGCTTCGGCCCCCCGATCTTACGCTCAAGCCTTGGCACGCCAAGGCACGACGCCCCACCACCCCGGTTTTAACCAAACGAAGAAAAGCTTCATGAATTCGGGGCTAGGAGGCAAGCTCGAATATTTTCCACCCACCACAAGCCGTGCCCAAATCAAAGTTACCGAAGCTATGCCTAAACAAAAAGTGTGGGGTTGGTCTTTACTTGGCCAATATGTTGGTTTTTATCCCGGGAATTTTTTGATCAATGAGATGAGGAAACAATGAGGTGTGAGATCAAGATTTCGAGAGGAAGAAGGTTGGATGATTTTCAACTTCGATAGTGAGGAGGATCGTGACAAAGTCCTTCAAGGAGGACCATACTTTATCCATGGCAAGCCCCTTCTACTCAAACACATACCCGATAAATTCGCCTTCAATAGGAAAGATATTGCCACAATTCCACTATGGGTGTGCTTGTATGGGCTATCGAAGGAGTATTGGACCACACCCGTACTTGGTAGAGTGGCCTCCTATGTCGGGAAGCCGCTTTACATGGACCCGGTCACCTATGAAGGAAAGAGAGGATCCTATGCACGAGTCCTAACAGAGATCAACTTTGCCTCGCCGATAGTGAGAGAGGTAGGCCTTGACTTTGATGATGGCGCGCATTTCATTAGATTGCACTTGCTTGATAGAAAATGAACCATATTATTGTGAAATGTGTTGCTCATTTGGGCATGAGAAAAGAGATTGTACCTTTGTTGAAAAAAGAGAAACCATAGGTACAAAAGCCAAGCGTAACTCCAAGGTCCCAAGGAGCATAGCTCGGAGGGAAGAAGAGCCGGCCGGGGATGGCGGTTCCTTGGAGACGCAAGGCGTGAGGAGTGCTCCACCGAATGACCCCACCGGGAAGGATCCAATGCCCCCTAGAACCGGAGCCATACCATATACCGAAGCACCGAAGGAGAAGACAACCTCGGAGAGTGGGGGGAAACACGGGAAACACATTGAGAGTGAAACACAAAATCCAAACCAAAGGGAAGGGAAACAAGTTGAAAATGTGAGAGGCAAAAACAAGCCAAGAGAGAATGGCCACTCGCAATCTTCAAAATCGAGTGCCATAAGTGAGGAATCCTCCTCTGAGAGTGAAAATGAATCATCTTCTAGTGAGGCCGAGAGTGCGAGTGATAACGAGGTTGATCTTTCTCCCGGAGTTGCGTCGCTTGAGGTGATGGTGGCTAGTGTGGAGGGCGATGATGATGCCTCGGACAACTTAGCCGAGGGTGGGAGAGGTGGTGACTCAAAGGAGAAAGAAGAGTTCATAGTTGCCAAGTCAAAATCGGCACAAAAGAGAACTCGTAGAAGGGCACGTAAGGAAGAAAATGAGAATATCTTGGCTCTCCTAGCCTCGCCAAAATTCAACAAGCCGTTACAAGCCATAAGGACAAGGAGCTCGGTGCGCAACGAGCAAGGGAAGGGGGCCAACGGTTCCTTATGACGGTCCTCTCATGGAATATAAAGGGGCTTTGCCATCCCCGGAAACAAAGTGGCTTAAGGGAGGTGATTCAAGAGTTCAAAGCCAAGGTTTGTGGCGTTTATGAAACTAAATGTGAAGGCTACGACTTGGGCCAAATAATAAACCGTGTGGCCCCGGGTTGGAGCCACACGAGCAACTTTCATCTAGATAACCGTGCCCGGATTCTTGTCCTCTGGGACCCGGGCCATGTTGATGTGGATATTTTCACTTGCTTCGTGCAACACATCGGGTGTCGAGTTACTTGCAAAACATCCGGTGTGGTGTACGGGGCGTGTTTCATCTATGGATTGCATAGTGTTGTGGCTAGGAGGCCCATTTGGCTCTTCGTGGAGGAGCTCCTTGAAACCCATGACATCCCTTGGATGATCTTGGGGGATTTTAAATGGTGATGAATCAAGATGAAAGACAAAATGGCAAGCCGGTGTCTATGTATGAATGCCGGGACATGGTTGAGGCGTGTAGGCGGCTTGCTCTTGTAGAGACTCCATACACAAGCAACAACAACTTCACATGGACCAACCAAACCGTGTGGAGCAAACTTGACCGAGTTTTGGTAAACCACTCTTGGCACAATTGTGATTTTGTTTTACATACTAACTACCCCGACAAGTGGCACCTCTCGGACCACAAGCCGGGTGTTGTTCGTTTTGATAGGACACATGAAGGAGCTAGGCCAAGCTTCAAATTTTTTAACATGTGGGCCGAGCATCAAAGATTCAAAGACTTGATCCGGGAGAAGTGGGAAACGCATCAAAGAGGGGCCTATCAATTCCGGTTGTGCCAACTCCTAAAACGATTGAAAGAGCCGTTGAGGGAGCTAAACAAAGTCGAATTTAGTCATATCTCTTCGAGGGCACGTGAGGCCACCCTTGCATACAACAATGCCCTCAAGGAATATAGGCTTAATCCAAGCTTGGAGGAAAAAAGAGTTGAAATGGAAAGAGCTGGGAAAGAAATGAAGAGGCTCGGGGATGCCGAGGCTAGTTTTCTAAGCCAACAAGCGAAATCAAGACACCTCATTCAAAGTGATCGGTGCACCAAGTATTTCCACGACCTCATGAGGGCCAATGCAAGGCGCGCCACAATCTCCTCGGTGCGCCGCCCACAAGGCGCGCCCACAACCTCGGCGGATGAAGTGGCGAGCGAATTCAGGGTTTTCTTCAAGGGGCTATTCGGTTGTGACAAATGTGTAGCCGAGCCGGACCCGGGTTCGTTTGCAAGGGGTGCACGGGTTTCAACCCCGGATGCCACCATGCTTACTAGCCTAGTTTCGAAAAAAGAAATCAAAGAAGCCCTATGGTCCATGGGAGACGAGAAAGCACCGGGCCCCGATGGCTACACCGCCAAGTTCTTCAAGACCACATGGGACATCACCGGGCCCGAGCTATGTGCGGCAATTAAAGAATTCTTCACCAACGGTAAGCTCCTCAAACAACTCAACCATACCATCATTTCCCTAATTCCAAAAAATTGACCACCCCACCCTCGTCGAGCACTACCGTCCCATTTCTTGTTGCAATGTGGTCTATAAATTAATTTCAAAAATCATGACCACCCGCCTAGCCACTTGTCTTCCCCCCCTCATAGACCCGGCCCAAAGCGCTTTCGTGGAGGGCCGCCTTATGTCCGATAACATCCTACTTGTTCAACAACTCTTGAGGAAGTATGAGGTGAAGAGAGAAACAAGAAGGTGCTTCCTAAATGTGGACCTTGCCAAAGCCTATGACACCATTTCTTGGAAGTTCCTTCGGTTTGCCCTAGAAAACATTGGCGTGCCACCGAAATTCATTGCATGGGTTATGGAATGTGTCTCAACCGCAAGTTATTCAATCAAAATTAACAAGGGCATATACGACTTCTTCCCCGGTAAACGAGGCCTCCGCCAAGGTGACCCTCTCTCCCCCCTAATCTTTGTTGTTTGCATGGAGTTTTTGTCCCGCTTAATCAAGAAAGAAACGACTAGGGGAAGGTTTAATTTTCACAAAGCATGTGGTGGTTTGCGGCTCTCTCATCTCATATATGCCGATGATGTGGTCTTGTTTTGTCGAGGGGATTTGAGTTCGGTCAAGATTCTAATGGGGTGCTTGAAAAAACTTGAGAGCATGAGTGGGTTAGCGGTTAATGTGAGCAAATCCTCCATATTCCTTGCTTCCGTGCCGGAAAGCGAAAGAGCCGCCCTTATAGATGCAACCGGTTTTAAGGTTGGCTCTTTCCCATTCCGCTACCTTGGGATCCCTATTACACCTTATGACCTTAGAGTGACACAATATCAACCTCTCCTTGACAAGATTGGGGGGGTACCTAAACACATGGGCCAAAAAAAATTATCATTTGCCGGGCGTCGGGAACTCATAGCCTCGGTCCTCCAAGGATGCGAGGGCTTTTGGCTTTCCATCCTCCCCACACCCACCACGGTTTTATCTAGCCTTAACACCCTATTTCGAAATTTCCTATGGAGTCGCCCGAGGGTTAAATGGAGTGATGTGTGCATGCCACAAAAAGAGGGGGGTTTGGGGCTCCGGAACCTCAAAATGTGGAACAAAAGCTTCATGGCCAAACACCTTTGGCACATAGCTAGCCGCCGTGATAGCCTATGGGTCCGTTGGTTCCACCACACGCACCTAGGCGTGGCCGAGGTCCTTGATTGGAGGCCGGGGGACAAAGACTCCGGCTTGGTTAAGGCGATCTACCAAGCTAGAAGAGCCGTGGAAAGGATTGAGCAAAGAGAGGAAGGTGTTTTGGAGACTCTCACAAGTTGGGTACAAGAAGGCAAATTCAAAGTGGCCCGTGCGTACGAGGCTTTGAGAACCAAACAAGAGGTTGTTGGATGGCACAAACAAGTTGGGAAAAAGCACAACACCCCGAAGCATGCCTTCATTTTGTGGCTAGCAATCAAAGGTAGACTCTCCATCTATGATCACCTTTTATTCATGGATATTGAGCCACATTGTAGATTTTGTGATGCGGAATTGGAGACTCATGATCACCTCTTCTTCGAATGCCCATACACTCGGGACATTTGGAGAGCGGTGAGGACTAGATTCGGCATTACATCGGCTTGCCCTTCAATTGCAAGCTCGGTGGAATGGCTCAAGGGGCGCGCCCGTGGGCTATCATGCCGCGCCGCGGCGCACTCTTATGCTCTATCCTCGGCGGTCTACTACATATGGCACACAAGAAATGCGAGGGCTTTGGACAACAACCTCATTCCGAAAGAAGTAGTGGCACGTCTAATTATTACACATGTTTTTAGACTACTTTATGATGTGTACCCCTCTTGCGAGGTGGAAATTTTGTAGCCCTTTTTTGATATGTAAAGCATAGCTAGGGAGGCTTGCATGTCTACCCTTATATGCTTGGTACTTGGTTTGATTGGTGCATGTGCCATCCTTTCCAGTTTTTGTATAGCGGATTATACCACCCCTTGTGGGTTCTTACTTCACACTTAATCGAATTAGCATTTCAGCAAAAAAAAAGTGAATGATAAGGACTGGGCCTCGCGTTTCTTTTCGTGGAGAAGTCTACACTGGGTGCGATGTACCAAACAACCTTCTTTGATTCCTAGACTACTAAGAGTAAGTATCCCTAACCCTAATTTCTGCACCCCTCTGTCGTTACTTGTCGTTTCTTATCGATTTTCCGATTTGGATGTCTTTACATGCAGTTCCATCGAATCTGGAAACCCACATCCTGGAATCAGAAGTGTGCAAGAGACTCTTCGCCCTTCCTGAAGCAAAGAGGACGTATCGGAGGTCTGTGGAGCAAATGCTTGAAGGTGAATCTAGCAACAAAATGACGGCTGTCACTGAGGGTCAATCGGACGGTGAAGATGACGCAAGATCGGGAAGCTCTTAGAAGATAGTTGAGGATAGTGCTCCGACGCTTGGGAAGCTTGCTGAGACGACCACAAAGCCTGTGAAGAACATTGCCAGTATGTGTCTTTCTTTGGCCTTTGAATGTTGCAATAGCTTTACCTACCGGTTTTAACGTTTATTTTCCCAAAAGCTTCTTCTTCTTTGGGGATGAGTTTCTCTGCTGCAGCTCTGATTCAGCGGAAATTGCAATCGAGTGACAAGAAACCTCCTTTGGACCCCAAGGTGAAGATTGAGGCCGCAGGTGACCCCTGTCAAGAGACCACCGCCTGGTGTCACAGAAATCATCAATCTAGACGAGAAGGTTCCCTCGGATCTCTGGCAGAAGCTCCATGGTGCTCATGGTTCAAAGAAGTCTTGCTTGGAAGTTCCCACTCCCACTCTGGTTAGGGATGCCGGTCTGTCGTTTTGGAAGGTCCGCTTTCATCTAGTTATTCTTCTTCCTCCTTTTTTTATATCTCACCGCGGATGATGTCCTGCTCTGGTGTATAGCCCTTACAAGGCATTCTCTGGGTCGTTGATGCTGTTGACAAGGAAGACAAGGTTTTAAGAGAGCATCAGACTAAGTAGGACGCCGAGAAGTCTGAAACTGCCCCTTGCGACCGAACTCCAGAAGACGGATGCGAGCGAGCTTGCGAAGCTCACTGAGGCGGTCAAGCGCCATTCTTCTCAAGCTGCTTCGGATCGGCCATTCTTCTCAAGCTACTTCGGATCCATCTAGGATTTCCGAGCTCGAGGTTGCGAACAGAAAGATCCGTAAGAAAGTTGGCGAGATTAGAGCCTACTACTCAATGATGTCAAGGTTGGAAATGATCAAACAGTTCGTGGGCGGTCAGCATTCGGACTGGGATCTGGATGTTGAGATCGCGTCCTTTCATGATTGCTACCCCCAGATCAGCCGGCTCCTGGCGATGAGCTTTTGGCCTCTCTCGACGCGAAGAAAGATGGTGGCGATCGTGATCCGAGCACTGACGTAGCACCTGATCAAGGCAAGGGGCTGGATAGGCTTCCAGGGAGTGAGACGGGGCAACCGAGGGACGTCTCAAACAAGGACGAAGATTAGGGTTGTGTGCCCTTGTAATTTTATTTTGATGGTTTTTTAACAAACTTCTGTTGGTATGTACGGGCCATCTAGGGGCCGAAAACAATATTTGTCCATTGCACGGACAGGGTCGCTTCCTAAGGAAGAGAAAGTAGACGTTTTTTGGTGCATGCATGCTTGTTATCTTGCGTATTTTGCTTGGTATTTGTTGAAAGGGTATTCTCGGCCAACAAATAAATTTGTAAGTCAAGACCCCGCTGAGTACAGTGGAGTCAGGATCATTCCACAGGAAGCAAGGTTGTTTGTCTATCAATCTAATAAAAATCAAACAAAATCAAACACAACACTCACGAGATGCCTCGTTAACGACCTTGTCAGGATCGTTACCGAACCACCGTACACAAAAATATCAATTAACGACCTAATTAAATTCCAATTAATATTCGGTACCGAGGCAAGTACTCATCAACGAAGATTTACCAAAAATAATTCAATTAAAACAAAAATCTAGGATAAGGGACACCACAACATAGCCAAGCATAAGAATTCGTAAGAAGATAAGATCATGCCTTTAAATAGATAGAATCATCAACTTTCATTGACTTAATAAGTAAATTAATCTACTTTCATAAACTAACTCACTCAATTGCTTGTTTTGGATCTAAAGCTTGAAACTTTCGTTTTCAAACAATATCAACCTTCAAGTTACTAACTTTCTCTTTCAATCAAGTTAAAACTCAAATTACCTCAACTTCCGTTTCGGTATTAAGCACAACAAACAATCTCAATAAAAGATAAAAGGCATTCAACACACAATCCTACTCATCAAACATGCTCAACTATGTCGGGCTTAACCCCGACCCTAGAAAAATAGACTACTCACTACTCATGATGAAGAAACTAAAAACTTCAATAAAAACAAACATTGAAACAAAACTCAAACTTAAATTAATAACAAAAATATCGTCTTACCGAGATTTAGAAGAAAACTAAACAAAACATTCACCGAACCACAAACTCGATCAACGAACCTCGGAAACCGTCGGCTACCGAACCTCGTCACCGACTTCCGATCCGGTTCTCTCTCTTTCGGCCTTCCTCCAAATCTTCTCCAAAAAACAGCTCTAAATCCAGCCCCCCCTTTCTATGCTAGATAGAAGGGTATTTATACTAGAAAATCCTAAAAAACTAAAAAGGCTAAAAGATAAAAACTTTCCTAAAAAGATAGAAACAATCTCTAAAAGATAGAAATAAAATCTAGAAAGATATTAAACCCTAAAATACATATTCTAATAACCCATAAAGATTCTAAAAAAGATACTCAACCGATACGGAAATAAATTCCCGCTCAGGATCGGTGAATAATAAAAATAATACTCGAAATCTTTCTCTTCGTGGCCTCGTTAACGACCCTTCACAGCCTCGTTAACGAGCCTGGGATTTGTTTTCTTCAACACCTCCTCTTGTACTCTTAAGCTTTGACTTCTTAAATCTTGCACTCTCCCGACCTTCACTGTGATGCTCCAAATTTAGCTCCATTTAGCTCCTTTTCTCACTAAAATCTGCAAAATACACAAAATAGCGTAGATTCCACTCTTTTCATAGATTTATGCAAAACTAACTAAAAATACTCAAAACTAAACCTAAACTAGACAATACTAAGCCTAATAAGAAAAGAAAACCTATCAAAACCTATACTAAAAATGCGAACATCAAAATACCCCATACTTAGACTTGCTTGTCCTCAAGCAATAAACAAGATACTAACTAAAACCAAAACAAATCATGCTCATTAAGACATAGCCATCTTCTAAAAAGCAACATCTACACATAAGAAAATTATAGCAAAAGACTATTGACATCCTCACACATATATGCACTTAAATAGACATAAAATAATACAATCCAACCTCTCAAGGGATATAATGTGTTTCACTCAACTCTCAAGTGTTTAGGCTTATAAATTTAATCTCTCAACTCATCTTATATACAAAAACTCATAGAAATTGGAACTTATATCACCAATACTCTCCACCCAAGATTTGTCAAAACAAGCAAAGAATCATCAAGAGAACTTAGGCTCAATGAAAAACTTCATAGAAGTTTCCATTCGGCCGGGTTGTAATGGGGCTTGGTAATAACAATAAGGCGTGGAAAATATTTTGGTTATGTGGTGCTAATAATATCCGGGAATCAAAGACTCCTAAAAACTCACATCTCACCAAAACATTTCATATAAGATAACCAAACTCACTCTTCTTTACCCTTTATCATCCTAGAAAGTCTCATAACAAAAATAAAAGAATCTCTTGATATTATCTTTAAACTCAAATGCACTTCAACTTTTCCTCTCTTTTTTTTTTATTCTTCTTTTTTTTATTTTCGCTGCCTCGTTAACGAACCCACATCCGGGTCGTTAACGATCCACCGTATACATTTCTTTTTTTTAAAACTTTACTTTGTACATCTTTTTATCAAGAGACCTTTCTTACATGTAATAACAAGAGACTTACAATCTACCCTTCCCAAATACCCTTCAATTCAAGCAAATATAAACTCTTTTCTTTTTAACAAAACACAAAACTTTACCTCTCCAATCTAAGTCCTAATTCCCGGATAGGGTCAAGCTTATCTCGGCTAGGGAATAATTTTTGTGGAGCTAATAATAAGAAAAGGTTTCAGGCCAGAATTGGTTATCAAAAGAAGGAATAATGTAAAGGTAGATAGGGAATAATAGGGCTCATAAAAATAAGTTCTCCATCATATGATTTTCACAAGTAATGAACTAAAAATCTTATAAGGGTCTCAAGAAATAGATAACCATCGCAATTCCAAGAGATAATATGCACAAAGAGAGTAAATCACACAAAAAAGAAGAGGGATTTATAAATGTTCTCCCTATAAGGCCAAAAATTTCTCACAAGGTAGATTTTGTTGGATTGCATCATTTATGCTATAAAGTATATGTGCTCAATTTCATCTAATGCTATTCTCTTCTAAAAACAATAATTTCAATTTTAAGAATCCGGCTATACTTTCAAAGACATATTTGCAAGGAATTATATGATTAAGCTAGTGATTGCTATCATAGAACTTTAAGAAGGGATATCTATCAATTCTAAACTCTTTTTGGATTTTTAAAATTTTCAATTTTTTTGTTTTTTTTCCGATTTTTTTCAATGTAAAAGAAATAACAACTACATAGAAAACACCTAGGACATAATTTTTCTACTTTCTCCCCACCCCATACTTAAAATGACAGTGTCCCCACTGTAAAGAAAATAAGAAGAAGAGGGAAAAGAAATAGAAAAGAAAACAAAAAATTAAAAAGAAAAAGAAAAACATAAAACTTACAAAAGTGGAAACAAGGAAAGGAAACTTCATCTTGAGCTTGATCAACGGTTCGGTGGAGGAAAATAGTGCTCAAAGTTCCCCATGAAGTCGTACATCGTCCTCCAACGCTTAGCATCATCCGCCTCTCTCTGACGCTGCCTCTCATCTTCCCTCGACATGCGAGCGGAATAGACGGTTTCCCATCTATCCATCCTCCGATGAATGTGATCCGTCTGGAGGTGAAGCTGCTGCATCCGTGCAGAAAGATCCTCGACCCATGGTGGTGGTATACTCGATCTTGCGTACTCGGGCTGAGGAGGCGGTGGGTAGTGAGGCTGGAAATGGTCTTGATACATCACCGGGTTGTAAGGCATTAAGCCATATGCATGAGGATCGACAGGAGCTGGTGGAGGGTCGACAGGAGCTTGCGGCACCTCGTTAACGAAGCTGGTTGCCTCGTTAACAGTGTTGGGTGGTGGCTGGAAATGGTTGTTAACGACCCTGGTTGGCTCATCGACGAAGATGTGGCCTCCTAATCCCTCTGTGTCCATGTCTTCTTCTTCAAAGTTGAGCTCCTCAGTGCCGCCCTCGGTGTCGGCTTCCTCGGTGTCATTGCCTACTACCTCGGTATCCTCTTGCTCATCTTCTTCTTCATATTCATCCACGTCGTCTCGCTCAAACCGGGTGTGACAAGGCCTAAGCGAGAGCTCATCCTCCGGTTTTGGCTCCAATGGGTAAGGATGGCCCGTCCACACCTCGTACCAATTCGGTACATAGAGTAGCTCGTACATGTCGAGGGAAGGTATGACTAGTTGATCTCGAACCTTCACCTTGTAGCCTCCCTCGGCTTGCACGAAAATTCCGAAACTATACCAATAATTCTTGTTGAGGAGTTGGGCGTGGGCCGGTGTGTAGCGGGTGAGATCTACTCCAAGGTTCTTAGCCAAGAGGCTAACCAAATTGCCACACCACACCTCCTTGGACTTGGTGGACTTCTCGACATAGTAGAGCCATTCGTACCCCAAATTCAAGGGGCCGGGCTCCTCGAAGAGGATGGTGCGGAAGCAAGCGACTTTCATTCTTGTAGGCCTGTTCAACTCTTTCTTCGGCCAAAATGTTGCGGCGAGGACTCTCAAGATAATCCGGAATATGGGGTTGACGATGTTTGCCCCGGATAGCGCCGCGGTAGAGGATTGAACCTCTCTGGTGATGTAGCTCCAAGTGCGGGTCACTCGGTAGTCCTTCAAGCTATAGTCCCTTTTCGGGTTTGGTAGCTCCAGAATTGCATTGAACTCTGCCATTGTGAAATCACGGTCCTCGTTACCGAGCCGGAACCGAATGCGTCCCGCTGAGATCTTCGACGAGAAATTGGTCTCCAAGGTGGCCAAGAACTCGGATGTGAGGGCCGGGTAATGTGGAAAGCTCTCTTGCTTCAATAAGTGAGCGGCCCCAAGGATGATGAAGGCGTCCTTGACATCCGTGTAGATGCCCGTAGAGACGGCGCTAGACTTCGAGAACCATCGGGTGTAATGGTCTTTCTCCAAAAAGTCCCGGTAGCGCCGTACTTGGCTTTGACTGCTCAAAATCACATCGTCCACTCGGGGTGGAGATGGAGACCTGTGGTTCCTCCTCTTCTTCTGGGCTCGGGTAGCGGGTCTGCTTGAACTAGCCATGGATCCTACAAAATAATCAAAATTTCCAAGATAAGATCCATTCAAAAATAATAGGTACGAGACCCCATACTTGGTCTAAAAATTAACCTCGGATTTATTCATAAACTACCCAATTGGGTTGTTCATGAGTCTGGGCTCGGATCGATCATTGATGAAGTGCAGGGTCGTTAACGACCCTAGGTGGGTCGTTAACGAGCCGCCGAGAGCAAAACCAGTATGTTCCGAAATTAATTCTACCTCTAATCAGTACAAATCAAGCATGCAATCTTCTATTATTCTCCACAAATCCCCCTTAGGGTAAAAGCACCCCATACTTACTCAATTACCCATCCCGAACATGCTAAGAATTACTCGGAATTTTGACATGCAAAGTTAGAACTTTTTTTGATCTAGGACAAGAAAAATTCATGCTTTCCTAACCAAAGGGTTACAATAGCTAATCTAACATGAATAATCTTTCCTAAAACATGAATAACTAAGCACAAAGAATTTTTAGAACGAAATTTAAGCATGCTCATCGATCTCCCTAAAAATCATGATTCAAGATATGAAATTTAACCCTATAGATAATTAATCATGCAATTTCAAGCAAGGGTTTAGAAATCATACAGGAGAACCGAGAATTTAATGAACAAGGGTCGGAATCGGGGTAGTTAACGAGCTCGGCGTCGACGGTGTGTGGCCTTCGAACTCCGGTAACGATGGCGTCTCCGGTGGTCGTTAGCGTGGGAATTCCGACTCAGTGGGAGAGAAGGGAAAGGGATTGAGAGGGTTTTGGGTTTGAGAGTGACTTTTGAAGGGATTGTGGTAGAATTTTGGGAGGGGTAGAAGGGTTTATATAGGAGGGGTAAGGGTAGAAGGGGCGACGGCTAGGGTTAAAGAAGTTAACTAGGTTAGAATTACTTACCTGCCCCGTATTGTGATGAATCGGGTTGTCCGAACCGGATCGTTAACGACCCTCCCGCCGTGGCCTTTCTGAGTGATTTTTCAACCCCTTTCTCCTGAAATCTTTGTTAGCTCAAATGATCTTATTTCTATCCTAATTAAAGCTAAAAATAAAAATAAAAGAGAGCTAAGAGATAATCTAAAAAGAAAAATAAAATAAAATAAACTAAACCTATTCTAAAAAGCGGATTGCCTCCTGTAAGCGCTATGTTTAACGTCGTTAGCCCGACGAGCTCTCTTGCTAGTCTCATGGTGGTTCATGTATGGCCGTGTTGGGGTCTTGAGATACCCTGCTTGTAGCCTTACTGCCTCTGTGTGCTTGAATTGCTAAATTAGGGCCTTTTTCTTCTATCAGCAAGCTCGATATCCTTGGATTATTGGTGTAGTCCGAAAGCCAAGGTGGTTTGGACTTTTCTGTAACCTCTGTAGTAGGGCCTTGGTTGAACTTGTGCACGTGAGAATCAGTGTTCGGCAGATGTGGCTCGATAGGGACTGTGGTGTCGAGTTCGGGTTGAGTCAACTCTAGTTGTGCCACTCCAATTGGGTCGTTGGCTTTTTGATCTAAATTGAATTCCACCCGTTCCTCTCCTATATCAAAGGTGAGGAGTCCCTTTCGCACATCAACTCTTGCTCCTGCTGTGGCTAAGAATGGTCGCCCGAGAATTATGGGGACATGAGGGTCTTCAGGCATATCAAGGACAATAAAATCATTCGGTATAAAGAATTTCCCGACTTGAATAGGGTAATCGTCCACTACTCCTGTGGCCTTGACACTTGACCCATCTGCCATGTACAGATTCATGTCTACTGGTTATAGTGGTCCCATATTGGTTTTAGACCATATTGAGAGCGGAACAAGACTAGCACATGCACCAAGATCGCATAAAGCTTTGAACTTGTGGTTGCCTATGCCGATTGTGATTGCAAACCTCCCAGGGTCTCCAAGCTTTTCTGGAAGAGCTATGGATCTGACCTCATCCTGCAGCTCTGTAATAGATCTTTTCATGCTAAGAATATGTTTCAAGAATTTTGTGTAAGCCGACATTTCGCTTAGGGCCTCAGCCGAATGGGATGGAAATATTAATGCCCTGAAGAATTTTAACGAAACGCTTGAACTTACTCTCAGTAGAGTCCATAGATTTCTTAGTTGGAAATGGAAAAGTTTTCACCATTCTCGGAACCAAGTTAGGCTCGAGAGGTGTGAGTACCGGGTCGACATTGGGGTCGACTGATATCCTCGGCGGGTCGTTACCGACCCTGATAGGGTCGTTAACTACCCTGGGATTGAGAGGAAGGCTCGGATTAGTAGACTTACCTGGGTTAGGGTCGTTAGATACCCTCGGAGCCTCGTCATCCTGGTTTGTAGGCTCGGTACTAGCTCTCGCTGGCTCGTTAACGAGCTGTTTTGCGAGGTCCTTTCCTCCTTCTCTTCAGCTTGAACTCTCTCCGGTAGTGTCTTCCCGCTTCTGAGGTGTACCGCTGCTATTTTGCCTCTAGGGTTCTCCTCGGGACGGCCCGGGAGTTGCCCTTGTGGTCTTGGAATCCGTGCAGCAAGGTCTCCTAGTTGGGAATCAACGCTCCTCTTCCAAATATCGAACTCTCCCCATCTTTTATCCTGTCGGTTCAGCTTGGCTTGGACGTCATCAACCTTGTTGTTCACTCCGTTGATGCTCTCTTTAATCTCCTGAACCCATGATGACGTCTCCTGATGGCCTGGAGGTCGATATGGTGAAGGTCGTTTATCTTGTGGGGGCCCTGTGTAATTGTGATTTGTATTCTGATTGCCCCATGGTTGATAGTTGTTTGACCTGTCATTATAATTAGGCTGGTTCCTATAGGGTCCTCTCATGTAATTCATCTCAGCTATTGTCTCAGCGGTTCTAACCTGCTCAATGTTAGTGCAAGCAGAAGTACTATGCGCAGAAGAACCACATTCTTGACATGATTGAGAGGATTTCAGAAAACTTACCTGTTTCCTCAAACGGTTAACCTCATCTTGTAAGAACTGATTTTTAACATCGGGGTCAACTTCATCTCGGTTGGGCACATAGAGACGTTTTTGAGTTTGTGGAGCCTGCTGGGTTCCGTACATAGGATCGTAATTCGCCAGCTTGTCCAACAGTTCCCACGCCTCTGTCGGGTTCATCTCTATAAAACCGCACGCAGTATGCGTGTTGATGCGGTTCTTGGTCTCCGCGTTGATACCCTGGAAAAAGATTTCTTGCAATACATATAAGGGTTGCCCATGAGTAGGGCATTGTCTAAGCATCTTTTTAAATCTTTCCCATGTTTCAACAAATGTTTCATTAGGCAACTGGTGATAAGAGGTGATGCGTTTCCTTAACTCCGTTGTCTTAGCAGGAGGGAAAAACTTTGTAAGAAATTGATCATACAAAGCTTTCCAAGTCCTGATAGACTTAGAAGGTAGGCTCTCTAACCAGTTCAGGGCCTTTCCAGTAAGTGACCATCGAAAAGCTTTTAACAGAACATATTCTAGCGAGACACCTTCAGCAGCTATGGTGTAACATAAATCAAGAAAATTTCTTATATGCTCCATAGGGCACTCATCAGGTTTTCCTTCAAACTGATCCCGTTTGATTAAGGATATAAATTGAGACTTGATCTCAAAAGGTTTCTCTATCGCAGGAAGCACAATAGGAGATTTTGGCACCCTCAGTTCCGGATGCATGTATTGCTTGGCATTCCTTGGATAGGCATTTAGCTCTTCTTGCATTCGAGCCTTGTCTGCGTCTGCGCCGTCCTTCTCGGCTTTCAGTGCCTCCATCTGGGTCCGGAGGATCTCTAACTCTCGAGCCATCTCTTCAGCTGTGGCCATGGCTCGGTTTTCTCGGAGTCGTCGGTGCAGGGAACGTTCGGGTTCTGAGTAATAACTAGAGCTATCAAACTGAAGCCTTCTTCGTCCTACCGGCATACACTGAGAAAACAAACAAAGAAAACAAAAATTAAAAACAAAAACGGGGTCGGGCTATTCCCGATCCCAAAGATAAACTAACAACTCGTTGCTTTCCCGGCAACGACGCCAATTTGTTGAAAGGGTATTCTCGGCCAACAAATAAATTTGTAAGTCAAGACCCCGCTGAGTACAGTGGAGTCAGGATCGTTCCACAGGAAACAAGGTTGTTTGTCTATCAATCTAATAAAAATCAAACAAAATCAAACACAACACTCACGAGATGCCTCGTTAACGACCTTGTAGGATCGTTACCGAACCACCGTACACAAAAATATCAATTAACGACCTAATTAAATTTCAATTAATATTCGGTACCGAGGCAAGTACTCAGCAACGAAGATTTACCAAAAATAATTCAATTAAAACAAAAAATCTAGGATAAGGGACACCACAACATAGCCAAGCATAAGAATTCGTAAGAAGATAAGATCATGCCTTTAAATAGATAGAGTCATCAACTTTCATTGACTTAATAAGTAAATTAATCTACTTTCATAAACTAACTCACTCAATTGCTTGTTTTGGATCTAAAGCTTGAAACTTTCGTTTTCAAACAATATCAACCTTTAAGTTACTAACTTTCTCTTTCAATCAAGTTAAAACTCAAATTACCTCAACTTCCGTTTCGGTATTAAGCACAACAAACAATCTCAATAAAAGATAAAAGGCATTCAACACACAATCCTATTCATCAAACATGCTCAACTATGCCGGGCTTAACCCCGATCCTAGAAAAATAGACTACTCACTACTCATGATTAAGAAACTAAAAACTTCAATAAAAACAAACATTGAAACAAAACTCAAACTTAAATTAATAACAAAAATATCGCCTTACAGAGATTCAGAAGAAAACTAAACAAAACATTCACCGAACCACAAACTCGATCAACGAACCTCGGAAACCGTCGGCTACCGAACCTCGTCACCGACTTCCGATCCGGTTCTCTCTCTTTCGGCCTTCCTCCAAATCTTCTCCAAAAAACAGCTCTAAATCCAGCCCCCCCTTTCTATGCTAGATAGAAGGGTATTTATACTAGAAAATCCTAAAAAACTAAAAAGGCTAAAAGATAAAAACTTTCCTAAAAAGATAGAAACAATCTCTAAAAGATAGAAATAAAATCTAGAAAGATATTAAACCCTAAAATACATATTCTAATAACCCATAAAGATTCTAAAAAAGATACTCAACCGATACGGAAATAAATTCCCGCTCAGGATCGGTGAATAATAAAAATAATACTCGAAATCTTTCTCTTCGTGGCCTCGTTAACGACCCTTCACAGCCTCGTTAACGAGCCTGGGATTTGTTTTCTTCAACACCTCCTCTTGTACTCTTAAGCTTTGACTTCTTAAATCTTGCACTCTCCCGACCTTCACTGTGATGCTCCAAATTTAGCTCCATTTAGCTCCTTTTCTCACTAAAATCTGCAAAATACACAAAATAGCGTAGATTCCACTCTTTTCATAGATTTATGCAAAACTAACTAAAAATACTCAAAACTAAACCTAAACTAGACAATACTAAACCTAATAAGCAAAGAAAACCTATAAAAAACTATACTAAAAATGCGAACATCAGTATTGTCCTTCCTTTGTGTGCAAATATTCCAGGATGTGCAGATGCTTCGGACTGAAGGCTTCAAGACGAGGACTCCTGCAGAAGTCTCTGGTCTCGGGTGGCAGCTGCGCTTACCAAAAGGAGTTTCAAGGCGAGTGATGAGTATCATGTCGGAACTTGCGCTCGAGAAGTTCGGTCGATTAAAGACGTCTTTATTCTTGGATTAGTTACCTCTACTATTTGGACTTGTGTTCGATTGTGTGATGTACTCTACATGATAATGAATAAAGTATGCTTTTGACTTAATATCTCTACTCATGCAAAAAAGGAAATAAGTGTGATCAAGCAATAACGCACACAAATGTCATTCATTCTACAAAATACCACAACATAGAAGTCAGACAACAAGGAGCTTTCACACAAACAGGTTGATCACAAGCGAACTACGAAATAGATGAACTTAGAGCAAAAGCAAGATAACAACTATGGATAGATGAGCTCAAATGTCTTGAGTGTCTGGCGAGGAAACTTTCTGTCGGAAGTACCAGAGAAGTTTACGTTTCGGTAAATGAAGACTTCCCTCAGAACTGATACTTCTTTAAGTGTACCGTATTCCAGCTTCTTGGGATGGTTTCACCGTCTTTGGATTCCAGCTGGTATGCGCCTTGTCCGATGATCCTAGTTTATCTTGTAGGGTCCTTCCCGTGTCGGGGATAGCTTACCCGATTTAGTTTCATGGGTGTTTTGAAAGACTTTTCGTAGTACCCAATCATCGATTCGGAAGGTCCGGATCCTGACATTTTGGTTGTAGCTCTGGATGACTTGTTGTTGGTGTCTATCTAGGCGTAATCGAGCTTGGTCATGAAGCTCGCCAGAAGTATCCAAGTCAGCCGACAACTCTAGACGATTCTGTTCTTCGGTCAAAAAGATAGTGCGGGCAGTAGGGATGAGAAAATCGGCGGGAATGACCGCTTCACATCCGTGCATTAACGAGAAAGGGGATTGATCGGTCGCTACTTTTGGCTTCGTCCGATCGGCCCAAGGACGTAAGGGAGCCCGTCAGCCCTATTTCCCTTATCCTTCGCAAGACGCTTCTTCAGATTGTTTATGATCACCTTGTTGCTAGCCTTGGCTTGCCCGTTTGACTGGGGATAACGAGGTGTTGAGGTGACCAGACTGATTTTCTAGCGACTACAGAAGTCTCTGGTCCTCTGACTTATGAATTGAGACCCATTGTCACATACAATCTCCGAGGGTACCTCGAAACGACAAAGGATGTTGCTAATGATGAAAGAAATCACCTGTTTATCCTTGATCTCTCAATAAGCTTCAACTTCGACCCACTTAGTGAAGTAATCAGTCATTGTGAGGAAGAATACTCTCTGTCCGGACGAAGGGGGTAACTTCCCGACTATGTCCATCCCCCATTGCATGAAGGGCCATGGCGTGAGTGTAGGATAAAGTGGCTCAGGAGGCTGGTGAGCGGTTGGCGCATGCCTCTAGCAGGTGTCACATTTACGACAAAAATCTACAACATCTTTTCTCATAGTGGGTCAGTACCACCCCTGCCGAAGGGCTTTGTTGGACAGACTTCTCCCTCTGGTATGGTTTCCACAATCTCCCTCATGAAGTTCCTCAAGAAGTCTCTGAACGCCTTCCTTGGATAGGCAACGGTGTAGTGTACCCACTGCCGACCGGTGGAACAGTTTCTCGTTCTCTACTGTAAACTTTGTAGCCTTCATCTTCAACAATTTAGCTTCGGTTTTATCTTTTGGAAGTTTCCCCTCGGTAAGCCAATCCATTTATGGCTGAGTCCAAGATGCTTCATTGACCTTCGCGGGGTCGAGGGGATTCCTTTCGTGACTCGAGCTACTCAGAGGCAGATCTAGGTCGGGATCGTTCTGATAACTTCTGGTGTCAACGTCGTCGCTGCTCATGAAGACGTCATTGCGGGAAGTGGTTCTGAGAAGATAGACGTCTTCGATCATGCTAATCAGACTTCATTATATCATCGACATAAGTTCTTCTAATGACAGGAACCATAATGTGAATCATCGGGATTATAGGATACTCATTAGGATCAATGACCGATGCTAGACGGGCTAGAGAATCTGCTTGAGCGTTCTGCTCTCTTAGGATCTGTGCGAAGGATATCTTCTCGAATCGAGCAATTAGATTTTTGACCACATCTAGATAAGCTATCATCCTTTCATCCCTGGCTTGATATAACCCCAGAACCTGGTTGACTATCAACAATGAGTCAAAGTTGGCTTCTATCTGCTGTATGCCCAGGTCTTTGGCAAGAATCAGACCGAAAATCAGAGCCTCTTACTCAACTTCATTGTTCGTAGCCTCGAACGTGCAACTCACGGATTGTGCCACCCTATCCCCTGTGTTGATTTTAGGACTACTGCTATTCATGTTCCTTCTTCCATCGTAGGACTAAAATCAACCACAAAGTCAGCTAGCGCCTGGGACTTCAATGCGGTTCTAGGCTCGTACTTAATGTCGAACCCACTCAAATGAATTGCCCACTTAGCCATTCTTCCTATGAATTCAGGTTTATGCATGACCGTTTTCAATGGATGTTTGGTTCTTACCACTACCGTGTGTGCCTCAATGTACGACGAAGCTTGTTGGAGCACATGACTAGTGCTAAAACCAAATTTTCCAAGGAAGAGTAACGGGTCTCGGCCGGCAGGAGAGTCCTACTTACATAGTATACTGATGTCCACGTTTTTAGCATAGTTTTAGTGTGTTTTTCTAGGTCTTTTAGTCTAGTTTAGTTGTGCTTTTGTGAGTGTTTTATGTCTTTCTAGCATAGTTTACATATTTTGTGAAAAGTATGGAAAGTACGCTTTTTGGTGTGTTTTTGTGTAGGTTTTGAAGCGGATTTGGATGCATTCAAAGGACATTAGAAGAGAGGATCAAGCTAGGAAGAAGGATGGAAGAAACCCCCGCAAAATCCAAAGGAAGAAGGAAGAAAAGTGAGAAATCAAGTGCAAACCAGCCGACCCTTTTCAGCCCATCCGACTTAGTCAAACCCCATTAATTGTTTTTATTCCACAATCTTTTATCGTTAGTAGGTTTTGTTTTTGTGGAAACTTTTTAAGAGGGATATTCTAGTATAAATACTTAGACTCAATCTAAAGGGGATCAGACGTTAGTTTTGAGAGACACTCCTAGGATTTTGATTTTCACGTTAATTTGAGAGATTGTGTTGCTTGGAGCACAAGCAAGAAGACTGTGGGAGAATTTCTTGTGTTCTAAGACAAGTTTGAAGTTTTAATTCAAGTATGCCTTTAGTTTGAATTCAATTATGTTTTCTTTCAATTGTTTTGCTTGTTTTTCTCCAATTATGAGTGAGTAGTCTCCTTTTCTAGGGTTGGGGTTAGAAACCCAACATGATTGTGCATGAATGGTGATGTGATGAATGAATTAAATGCCTTATCTATTTTCTACTTGTTTGTGCAAAAAGCTTTGACGAAAGTTGAAGTATTTCATGTTCTTAACTTGATTGAAAGAAAAAGTTATGAATTTGAATGCGAGATAAAGTTTGAGACGAAAGTTGAGAACTTTAGATCAAAGGAAGTAGATTAAGTAAATTAATTTGTGAAAATTGATTGATTTGCTTGATTAATTCAACGAAAGTTGATAACTTTATGTTAAAGGCATGATATTTATGATTTATGTTATTTGAAATTCCATGATTGTGTTGTGGTGAACCCCTGTCCTAGAGCTTTTTCCTTATTCTTGAGTCAAGTTTAATTTCTAGGACCCTCGATATCGACCTGCAATATTTCCCTTTCTTCTTGCTGTTTACTTAGTTTTTCTGCTGCATTCATACCTCGATACCGACCTTGACAAGGTCGGTATCGACCCCTAGTGTACTTATTTAGTTTTTTTGCCTTGTTCTTTGCTTTGTTTTGCTTTCTCTTTTGCATTTTAGTTTAGTAATCAAACATAACCTTGCTTCCCGTGGACGATTCTGACCTCCCTATACACAACGGGGTCTTGACTAAAAATTTATTTGTTGTCGGGAAACCCTCTCAACATATACAGGTTGTTGTTACCCGTCTTGTTCTCGGACCAACACTCCACTCATTGCTTATTTGGTAACGGCCATGTATAATGGTAGGGCCTCTCCTACTTCAGGTTTCGCCAAGATTAGGGGATCAGAGAAGTATTTCTTCAGCTCTTGGAAAGCTTCCTCATGTCTGGCGGTCCACTGGAAGCACTTGTTCTTTCTAATCACTTCGTAAAAGAGACGACACTGGTCTGCTGATTTAGATATGAATCTATTCAAGGCGACGATCTTCCAGTAAGCTTTTGGACATCTTTTATGCATTTGGGGGACTTCAGTGTTACTATGGCCCGAACCTGCTCGGGACTAGCTTCTATTCTTCTCTGGGTGACTAGATACCCTAGGAACTTCCCCGACTTCATGCCGAAAGTACACTTCTGCGGGTTCAGCTTCATATTGTATTGCTTCAAAATTTTGAAAGCTTTCTCTAGATGACTTCTGTGATCTACAACTTTCTTCGATTTGACGAGCATTTCATCTATGTACACCTCCACAGTCTCTCCGATTTGGCTTTGGAACATTTTATTCACTAGTCTTTGATATGCGGCTCTGGCGTTTCGTAACCCAAAGGGCATACCTTGTAGCAGTATGTTCCCTTACTAGTGATGAAGGATGTCTTCTCTTGATTGCTTTCTTCCATCCTGATTTGATTGTAACCACTGAAGACGTCCATGAAAGTCAACAATTCATGGCCCACCGTGGCATCTACCAGGGCGTCTATGTGAGGTAACGAAAATGAATCCTTGGGGCAAGCCTTGTTGAAATCCGTGAAATCTACGCACATCCTCCATTTTCCGTTCTTTTTGGGCACGACGACTACGTTTGCCAGCCACTCTGGGTATTTGACCTCCTTGATCTTTCCAGTTTCCATCAGCTTTCTCACTTCTTCATCCACTATCTTATTTCTCTCGGCAGCGAATTTCCTTCTTTTCTGCTTTACCGGTGGGTGATTAGGGTCGACGTCAGCCTGTGAGTGATGATCTCCGGATCGATTCGCACCCTGTCCTCGTGGTGATGACGTCCAAAACAGTAAAAGCAAAAAGTGGGCCCAGAGGGACCCCCACAGGTAATTTAGGGACCCACGTCCATGTCCGATTATTTAAAAACAAAACTCCCGACGGATGCGAGGTCTCTCAACATTCCGGGACGAGGTCTCGACCTCGTCACCGACTCTACTAATACACCCGCCCGCTCGAACCAATCACAAGCGACCTCACTCCCGAACCAATCACCAGCAACCTCACTCCCAAACCAATCACAAGTGACCTCACTCGCGGACCAATCAAAAACCCTTATTTCTGGCATCCCACATCGAACATTGGCCTAAACTCGCCCCCCCAATTCTCTATAAATAGAGAAGAACCTCGTAGGAAGAAGGGGTCGAAAAACCACTTGAACTCAAGAACTCTCTTGCTTGTTAAAGATTGACGTCATAGGAACATCGTCAAAAGACATCGCTACAGACAGGAGAAACCCACAAAAAGACCCCAAAGTCGCGCAGGGACCTCGTTCACGCCTAAAACCTCACTACATAAACTCACAAAATTCTCTACATCATACCCCCAAATCTACCTCGCCCTAGAATTGACCTCGCAACATTTAGGTGCGATCTCGGAACCTTGTAGGAGGTCTAGGTGTGATTCTCAAAGTTGTACATCAACCTCGTAGGTTTGTAACCTCGCTACCACGGAAAAATCATAAATAAAGGAGCAAGTGTTTGCCCTCAAATATAATAATCTTGTTTCTTGTCTCGTAGCGTAGCAGTTATTTCGGGTTTCATCACTGGTGCCGTCTGTGGGAACCTCTTCATCCTAAGCAGCTTCCCATTTTAGTGCAAACCTTGATTCCTAAAACCCCCTCAAAATGGCTTGTCCAAACAATTTCTTCCCCCAACATCCCGACAATATGGCTGAGACCCCTCCATGGACGACGACAGGTCCGTCAGGATACCCTTTTGTGGTCCCGCCAGGCTGGACATACAACGTTCCACAAAACCCATACCCGTTCCAAGGGTATGAACAGGGTGGCACTCCTTTCAACCAGTATCCCTACCCGGGGTACGGGCAGTACCAACAGGGCCAAGCTCCCCCATATGTCCCGATCCCCTCCCAGGGGCAACCTCACTCCGAGTACGTGCCCGCATATGTCCCGGGCTATATGCCGGGGCAGGAGGCGCCCACGAACGGATCCACCACGGAGAGACCCTCCTGAGATCCGATGCAGATCTCGCGATCCCGTTCGCGACGTGCAGAAAGGCGTGACATGGAGTTGTCCGAAACAGCGGCAAGCGCGCCACGCCCTCTGGCAAGGTCAAAGTCGAAGTCTGCCCGCCCATCCGTCGAGAGTGGATACAAGAATCCCTTCGTGCCCGAGATCCAAGAGGCACACATGCCCAAAGGTTTCCATTGGCCGCAAATGGGACTTTACGACGGCACGGCCGACCCCGAAGACCACATAAAACACTACGCCGTCCAGATGAACGTCAACTCCTACAATGACGCCATTTTCTGTCGAATCTTTCCGACCACTCTGGACAAGGCGGCAATGACATGGTTCACCAGCCTTAAGGTCGAGTCGATAGCCTCGTTTTCCCAGCTATGCGAGTCCTTCGTTGGGCACTTCAACGGCTCAAGAAAGCGCAAGAAGAACATGTGCGATCTCCATGGCATTGAGCAGGGAGAGAACGAGAAGCTGGGTACCTTTTTTACAAGGTTCACCACCGCGGTCGCTGAGATCGCGCAAATCGACGAGGCCTCGGTACGCGATATCCTCATGGGCAACCTTCGCCAGGGGGATTTCAAATGTCGCATTTTTCTCAAAAATCCGACGACATATGAGAGCTTGTGTGCTCGGATCATGACACAGGTATACGCCGAGGACGCTGCCAGCCAGAGCTCACGACCGAGGACCGACAAGGAAATCGTGACCGAGGCTAAGGGAAAAGCTAAAGTGGCTGCGCCGGCCGCGAGGGACGCGTACATAACACAAACTCACGACCGGTGTGCCGATTACAAAAGCAACAACAACAACAAAAGCAACAACAATAACAGAGGCAACAACGACAATAGAAACAACAACCGCTACGACAACCGTGGCGGTGGGGGTTGGAGCTGCTTCGGCGGGAAGCCACGAGGTTACAGAGGCAAAGGTGGCCCCGCCTACAACCCAAACGAGAAAAAACGCGCCAACCCCGCGTCGGGGGCCAACCTCGTGCAGCAGGAACCAACCCGGTCCCGACCAAGCAACGCAGAGCAGCAAGCTCCGCCGAGACCGTCGCGCTCCGGACAAGCCGCGGCGCCCGATGGGTACATCAACACCATCTCGGGTGGACCCTCGCTGGCGGGTTCGAGCCAGGCGGAAAGAAAAAGATACGCGAGGGCAAGTCACCATGAGCCCTCGGTATACAGCGTGACACAAACCTCACGGTCCCACGCGGGTATGGCCTTCACCTCCGAGGACGCCGAGGGACTCCATATGCCCCACTCCGACCCCCTGGTGATACACGCTCAATTGGGCTCGAAGATAGTGAAGCGGATACTGGTGGACACGGGTTCCTCCGTGGACTTCATGTATTTTGGCGCTTTCGAGCAGCTGGGGATCTCCGCGACATCCTTGAGGCCCTACGCTGGGAAGCTCACCTCCTTCTCGGGAAACAAGGTCGATGTCGCTGGTCTCATAGACTTGTGGATGACCCTCGGAACTGGCTCTACAACGAGAACCGAGGTGATAGAGTTTACGGTGGTGCACCTGCCCTCGGCCTACAATGCAATCATCGGGAGAGTCTCCTTGATGAAATTCCAGGCGGTGGTCTCTATCTACCACCTTAAAATGAAGTTCCCCACCAGCTGAGGTGTCGGAGAGGTGAAGGGCAACCAAGAAGAGGGCCGCGTCTACTACATGACCTCGGCTAAACCAAAAATGCTCTGTGTTCATGGTAGAGACTTCAGGCGAAGCAGACCTCGAGGTCCGGGATTTCACAATACCCACTCCCGAGACATAAAGAAGGGTGATTACCCCCTTCGAAAACAAATCAGAGAAGATCTACCTCGGGGGTTGCCTCACTGGGGATGCAACAGCGTCACTAGAGGCCCTGCTTGCTGGGTCCCGCGACGTGTTCGCCTGGACTGCAAAAGATCTCCTAGGTGTGCCTCGGACACTAGCCCAACACTCCCTAAACATCGACGTCGCCATTCGCCCTGTGGTGCAACATCGAAGAAAAATGAACAAAGAAAGGGCAACCGCCGCAAATGAAGAGGTGGCCAAGCTTCTAGCCGCATATTTCATACGCGAAGTCCAGTATCCGAAGTGGCTGTCCAATGTCGTATTGGTCAAAAAGGCCAACGGCAAGTGGCGGATGTGTGTAGACTTCAAGGACCTCAACAAGGCATGCCCCAAAGACAACTACCCTCTGCCCTCGATCGATGCACTTGTAGATTCGACTGCTGGGCATGAGGTCCTGAGTTTCCTCGACGCCTACTCGGGGTACAACCAAATCTCGATGAATCCTCGTGACGAGGAGGAGACGTCCTTTATCACCCAGCGGGGGACATACTGTTACAAGGTCATGCCGTTTGGCCTCAAGAACTCCGGGGCCACATTCCAACGCCTCATCGATCGGGTTTTCAAAGACCACCTGGACAGGAACGTATCCGCCTACGTTGACGACATCGTGGTACGGAGCAAGGGCCCCGAGGAGCACCTGGCTGACCTCGCCGAGGTTTTCACCACCCTCGGACACCACCAGCTCAGCCTGAAGCCCGAGAAGTGCGTTTTTGGCGTGTCCTCGGGGAAGTTTTTGGGATTCATGATCAGCGAACGCGGGATCGACGTCAACCCCGCCAAAATAGAATCTATCCTCGCAATGAGGTCTCCCCGATCTCGTACCGAGGTACAAAGACTCAACGGCGCTGTAAATTACTTGGGGAGGTTTTGCTCCCGCCTAGAGGACAAGTCCCTCCCATTCATTGCCCCCCTCAAAAAGAATGACAAGTTCGTCTGGGACGAGAGACTCGAGACTGCTTTCTCCGAGTTAAAGATCTTCCTCACCAAGCTCCCCACCTTGTCACCTCCACATGCGGGCGAAGACTTGCAACTATATGTGGCGGTGAGTCCCGAGACCGTCAGCGCGGTGCTCACAAGAGAAGCCATGCACCTGGTATACTTTGTGAGTCGCGTGCTCCAGCCTGCGAAGCAGAGATACTCCCCGGCAGAAAAGATGGCGCTGGCTGTAGTGACCGCCGCAAGGCGCCTACGCCCATACTTCCACGCACATCCCATCCAGGTTCTCTCAGACCTCCCACTCCGTCAAATTCTGCATCAGCCCGCTCTCTCCGAACGTATGACGAAAGTGGGCCGTCGAGCTCTCCGAGTTCGACATCAATTACCTCCAGAGAACCGCGATGAAGGGACAAGCCCTCACCGACTTTATGGTGGAGGTCACCTTCCCCCGAGACAGACACAAGCTCGGACGAATGGAAAGTGTTCGTTGATGGCTCACGATGTGACGCCGGTGGCGGGGCCGGGGTATTGCTCGCTGGCCCCTCAATCGAGACGGAGTATGCTCTCAACTTCACCTTTGATGCCACCAACAACGACGCAGAGTATGAGGCCATGATCGCCGGGATCGAGATGGCGCTACTTAACGGAGCCCGCAAAATCAGGGTCTACACAGATTCTGAATTGGTGGCACGACAACTCAACGACCAATACGACACCAGGACAGGTTTTCTGCCCGCCTACCGAGCAAAAGTCAAGGCCTTGGTCTCATGCCTAGAAACCTTCGCAGTGGAGCCAATCCCGCGAGCCTCAAACACAAAAGCAGATGCCCTCGCCAGGTTAGGCTCCGCGCTTCCCTTGGATGTGGGGAATCGTGTGATGGTGGAGAGAAAGCTCTCACGAAGCGTCGATAACGAGGTCATGTCCATAAGAACCGAGGACTGGAGGTTCCCGATAATGAGGTATATACAAAGCGGCATCCTCCTAGAGGACCCCGCGCTGGCCAGGAAACTAAAAATGCAAGCTGCCCGCTATTACGTCGTCGGCGACCAGCTTTATCGCCGGGGCTACGCTGAACCCAACCTGTTGTGCATACCACCCGAGACCATGGACCACGTCCTCTACGAGGCCCACGAGGGAGTTTGTGGAGGACACCCGGGGTGGAGGTCTTTGGCACACAAAATCGTCCATTTGGGGTACTTCTGGCCCACTCTCCGACAAGACGCAAGGGCTTACGTCCAAAGATGCGTCGGATGCCAAAAACACGGGAACGTCCAGCACACCCCGACGGCTCCCCTCCGCAGCATTCACTCGCCATGCCCATTCGCAATGTGGGGAATGGACATTTTAGGCCCTTTTCCTAAAGCTGCTGGCCAAGTGCAATACATATTGGTCATCGTGTACTACTTCACGAAGTGGATCGAAGCACAGGCAATGGCAAAAATCACCGGGGCAAAGGTCTGCGAATTCCTATGGAAGAACCTCGTCTTTCTGCTCTGAACTGGGCATCGATGTGTCCCCATGACAATCATGACCGACCATGGCCCCCAATTCGATTGCGAGGAGACTCGGACTTTTTGCTCTGAACTGGGCATCGACCTTAAATTTTCCTCTGTGGCTCATCCCCAGTCCAATGGCCAGGTAGAAAACGTTAATGCCCGCATCCTGACAGACCTCAAAAAGCGCCTAGGCATGGCACAAGGCCGCTGGCCGAATTACTCCCACTCGTCCTCTGGACGTATCGCACGACCTCGCGCCGCGCAACGGGCGAGACCCCCTTCGCTCTTACCTACGGGGCGGAAGCCCTCGTTCCCGTAGAAACCCTAATTCCATCGGCAAGGGTGTACAACTTCGACGAAAAAGAAAACGAGGCCAACCTCAAGGTCGAACTGCAGTTCCGAGATGAAATCTGCGAGGTGGCAGACCTGCGCTCTAGAGAATACAAGCGGCGTGTCGCCGTGTATCACGACAAGAAGGTCAGACCTCGCATCTTGGCCACGGGAAACCTCGTGCTAAGACGCACCGAAGGGGGCAAATTGGACCCTAACTGGGAAGGACCCTACATCCTCGGAGAAGAAGTCGCGCTCGGGGCTTTCAAACTCAGGGACGACGAGGGGCGCACACTGAGCAAAACGTGGAACGTCGCGCGACTCAAAAAATATTACATGTGAAAACTCGAAACCTCGTTGTTCCTCACAGTTGGTAAATAAAGGATTGCAGGCTTTTCTAAAAACGCTCCCTCCCTGAAAAGTCCCACCCCTCGCTTCCCGCCTAGGGTTGGAGAATCTCGTTGAGAAGGTCCACCCCTCGCTTCCCGCTTGGGGTTGGAGAATCTCGTTGAAAAGGTCCACCCCTCGCTTCCCACTTGGGGTTGGAGAATCTCGTTTGAATAAAGTTCCACCCCTCGCTTCACGCTTGGGGTTGGAGAATCTCGTTGAAAAGTTCCACCCCTCGCTTCCCGCTTGGGGTTGGAGAATCTCGTTTGGAAGAAGTTCCACCCCTCGCTTCCCGCTTGGGGTTGGAGAATCTCGTTGAAAAGGCCCACCCCCCGCTTCCCGCTTGGGGTTGGAGAATCTCGTTTGAAAAAAGTTCCACCCCTCGCTTCACGCTTGGGGTTGGAGAATCTCGTTGAAAGAAGTTCCACCCCTCGCTTCATGCTTCGGGTTGGAGAATCTCGTTGAAAAGTTCCACCCCTCGCTTTCCGCTTGGGGTTGGAGAATCTCTTTTTGGAAGAAGTTCCACCCCTCGCTTCCCGCCTAGGGTTGGAGAATCTCGTTGAGAAGGTCCACCCCTCGCTTCCCGCTTGGGGTTGGAGAATCTCGTTGAAAAGGTCCACCCCTCGCTTCCCACTTGGGGTTGGAGAATCTCGTTTGAATAAAGTTCCACCCCTCGCTTCACGCTTGGGGTTGGAGAATCTCGTTGAAAAGTTCCACCCCTCGCTTCCCGCTTGGGGTTGGAGAATCTCGTTTGGAAGAAGTTCCACCCCTCGCTTCCCGCTTGGGGTTGGAGAATCTCGTTGAAAAGGCCCACCCCCCGCTTCCCGCTTGGGGTTGGAGAATCTCGTTTGAAAAAAGTTCCACCCCTCGCTTCACGCTTGGGGTTGGAGAATCTCGTTGAAAAGTTCCACCCCTCGCTTCCCGCTTGTAGTTGGAGAATCTCGTTTGAAAAAAGTTCCACCCCTCGCTTCCGCTTGGGGTTGGAGAATCTCGTTGAAAAGTTCCACCCCTCGCTTCCCGCTTGGGGTTGGAGAATCTCGTTTGAAAAAAGTTCCACCCCTCGCTTCACGCTTGGGGTTGGAGAATCTCGTTGAAAAGTTCCACCCCTCGCTTCCCGCTTGGGGTTGGAGAATCTTGTTTGGAAGAAGTTCCACCCCTCGCTTCCCGCTTGGGGTTGGAGAATCTCATTGAAAAGGTCCACCCCTCGCTTCCCGCTTGGGGTTGGAGAATCTCGTTTGAAAAAATTTCCACCCCTCGCTTCCCGCTTGGGGTTGGAGAATCTCGTTGAAAGAAGTTCCACCCCTCGCTTCATGCTTCGGGTTGGAGAATCTCGTTGAAAAGTTCCACCCCTCGCTTTCCGCTTGGGGTTGGAGAATCTCTTTTTGGAAGAAGTTCCACCCCTCGCTTCCCGCTTGGGGTTGGAGAATCTCGTTGAAAAGGTCCACCCCTCGCTTCCCGCTTGGGGTTGGAGAATCTCGTTGAAAAGTTCCACCCCTCGCTTCCCGCTTGGGGTTGGAGAATATCGCTTGGAAGAAGTTCCACCCCTCGCTTCCCGCTTGGGATGCGAACGAGGTTCGTGGACCCCCTAAGACGCCAGGATTCGCGGACGGTTATTTTTAGGTTGGAACGAACTTCCAGAACAACGAGGTCCGAACAGAGGCTCATGACTTCGTTGCAGGACTACAACGCCCGGTGTGGTCCGAGCCCCACAAAAAATATGACACTCGAACCATGGGGTTGGACGGTACGCAAGAAAAGTCTAAAACAAACAAACGAACAAGCATAGGAAAAGAAAGTAACACAAGGCATAAAGAAGAGGATGTTAAAGAAGAGGATGTTTTGATTACAGACCCCGTAGGGTCACCCAAACAAAAAAAAAGAAAAAAGAAAGAGATGTTTTAATTACAGACCCCGTGGGGCCACCAAAAAAAGAAAGAAGAAGAGGTCTTCATTTCTTCGAGTTTTCAGCCTCAAGACCGGTAAGATCAATGGTTCCGCCCTTGGAGGTTTCAGCAGGGGCAGCGGAGGCTTCAGCAGGGGCGGCGGAGGCAAGAGGCGCGGGCGCTTCGGTCACGGGATGAGGTCCCGTGGAGGTCAACTCCGGTTTCTCTCCAGTAAGCTCCACCTCGGGGGGCGCGGTGCTGGACACGGTCCCGTCCTCGTTGAGGAAGAACTCTCATTCCCCCTCGGGATCCTCCGACCCCAGCTCCCCCATGGTTTCATTATAGTTGGGGTTGAAAAAGACAATCTGGGGGTCGAGGTGCCCATACTTGGCCACCGCCTGTTTAACGCCAATGCGGACCGCCTGGTGGAACATTTTCCTCACGCTCTCCACCAGTTCCTCCTTGTACTCCTCCGAGTCCACATACCTAGGACCCGCGTTAACAACCTCCTCGTTGAGCTCAAAAATACGCCCGTCGAGGCGCAGGATTTCCTCCTCGGCCCTCAGAAACTCTGCTTCCTTCGCCTTGAAGAATTCATGCTCAGCGGAGAGCTTGCCCCGAAGCCCCTCAACCTCGCCCCGCATAACAGAGGCCTCTTTCTTCGCCCTTTTTACCTCGTCCTCCGCCGCCTTTACCTCCTCCCTCGCCGCGGCCTCCGCGGCCTCGACCCGCTTCTGGGCCGCGGCCTCCGCGGCCTTGGACCTTTCCGCGACCTCGGCCAGCTCTTTGGCCTGTCGCTCGCACACCTCGCTGCGGCTTCGAAGCGCCGCTTCCATCTTATCCATCCTCGAGTGGGCGAGGGCGATGCGACTCCGGTTGTAATTATCAAAAAAGGTGTGTTGCAAATTCACAGGAGGGTGAGAAAAGAAACAAGAAAGAGACAAGAATTAAACACGCAAAAACGGAAAAGCTTACCATGGCCGAGTACCGAGCGGCCTCGTCGTTAAGCGCCGCCTCGGTGAGGTTGTTGACCCACGCGACCTCCTCCTTGTAATCCCCCCGGGCCCACTCCAACGGGGCCCCACTGATAGGTCCAGGGCAGTGAAACTTGGCAGGATGGGGGCGTGCGTCTCCGCGACTTCGCCCCTCAAAGTCAAAGGCAGGGATGAGTTCCAAATCCCGCGAGCCTCGTTGATGGTCGCCCGACCGGGATTTCTTCTTCTTCTCCACGGGGGAAGACCCCGCTTCCTTCCTTTTCCGCCCGGCCTTGTCGTCAGACGCCCGAGGTGGATGGGAGGGCACCTTCGCGGTGGCCCCTTTCGACGGAACCACCTCAGGCCTTTTTTCCCCTTGGGGCGGCCCCGCGACGTCCCACTGCGACGCCCTCGCGACGTTCCCCTTGGGCAGGGCTCCCCCTGTCGCGGCCGTCGGCGGAACAGGTCCCGGCTGCGTTGTGCCTGACCTCGCCTGCGAGCTCGGCTCGTTAATTGAAATCCCCTTGAGAACCCGGGGAGCAGGGGTTTTGGAACTAGAAGTCAAAGGCTGTTTCCCCTTCGACTTTGCGGTAAGAGCGTGCAGAAAATCCACTGTCAAGAAAGAAGGGGTAAAAAAGAAAAAGCAGGTTAAGACGAGGTCAGAAACAAATGTAACGAGGTTTATAACCTCGTAGCCTTACGAGGAAAAAGAAAGCAATCAGAGAAATAATAATAATAAAATACCCTTTCCACCCTCGCGAGGAGGGAAACTGAGGCTCAGCCCGGCCCGCTCAAGCCGGTCCTGAGAAAGGTAACGCTCGTATGGCGCCTGGTACGCTGTGGCGTACCGAGCCTTGAGTGCCTGGAACTCAGCGACCTTGTACAGACACACGCATCTCTCGTAGTTACCCGGTGCCACAGGGAAATTAAGGTATCTTCCGCTGAGGTCTCGGACCAAAAACCATTTAGGTTTCCACGTCCCGACGTTCGACTGGGTCGTGATGATTTTGACATTCGGCGTGCTGAGGTTAACGAGGGAACATCGAGGTTCTCTCTCGCCAAGACTAACGCCGACAAATCGTTGAGGTTCGGCTCGTCTAGAAGCTCACGACTTCGAATTGTGTAGGCACACAACAACCGCTAGGCATTCGGGAACAACTGGGCGGGACAGACGCCCATGGCCTACAAGAAATCAACGATGTGCTAGGCCAAGGGCAGCCTAAAGCCCGCTTGGAGACTGACGAGGTGCACGATCGCACACCCCTCATAGGACGCCAGGGGTCGCCCCTCATCCTCTGGCAGTGCCAGCTCGACTCCCTCGGGCCAGGGGAAGTCCTTAGCTATGTCCGCGAGGTCGTCCAGCTTCAGATCGGTGGACACCCCCTTGGACAGATAGGCCTCGGGAGTGCTCGGGCTCATTGGAATCCGTTCTTCGAGGACGATAGGAGTGCCGGACACGGCGTCGGTAATATAGGCCTCGGGGAAGCTCGATGGCACATACGCAACCGAGGCTGACACAATTGTTGCGTCCAACCTCGCCTCGACCTCGGCGGCGATCACATCAGGAGAGGAAGAGGAAGCCATTTCAACACCAGAATACATGCGCAGACGGGGGAAGTACGAATTGATCGAAATAGCGGAGTCGCTGGATGAGGGCTCGCTGAAGACCAACGAACGGGAACTTGGGTTCTCAGAGTCACTAGGCTCTACACTTCCTACAGATTTGGAGACCTCCTGATAGAAATTCTCTTGAAAATTAAAGACAAACCCGGGCGGTGGGCTCGCAGAGGCTCTCCTAGGCATGAAAAGACAACGTCCAGGCCGCGAAAAGCTAGCACCTGGAAAAGAAAAGGTCAGTAAGACACTAAGGGCAAGGCAACCAAAGAGAAAAACACGAGATCATGACCCCTTGAAAGAAGGAAGAACGAGGTCCAGCCCAAGATCGAAGAACGAGATCATGACCTCGGGAAAGAAGGAAGGACGAGGTCGAGCCCGAGATCAAAGCACAAAGATCATAACCTCGAAAAGAAAAGAGCACGAGGTCATAACCTCGAAAGGAAAAAGCACGGGATCATAACCTCGGGAGGAAATGGGCACGAGATCGCAACCTCGGGGGACTAAGCAATGCGATGTCGTAGAGGAAAAGGCCACGTGGCATCCTACGAGCTACTCTGACAGGATAGGACGACAAAGAAGAATTTGAAGGGCCAAAAGAAAGGAAAGAGAAAGAAGGCCAACCAACGGTGGAAGCCAGCGGTGGAAGCCCAAACGTCCCGTCAATCAGACATCATGACGTTTGGGCTCCCGAGGGTTTTCAAAATTCGAAAAGTGGTGGGCGGAGAAGCGGAAGTTTAACCGCCACCCCCCAAAAAAGAAGAGAAAAGCAATAAAACCAAAAACCCAGCGGTACCCTCACGGCGGCGACCGCCCCTCACCACCGTCTCACCACCGTCTCACCGCCGCAACACCGCTCCCCGAAGCGTAACACAAAAAAGAAAAGCAGAACGAAAAGAAAGGGGAGGAGAAGAAAAACCAAGAGGAAACAAGGGCGCTACAGAGCAAGAACCACCCCCAACACCCACCCAGATGCAAAACGAAACAAGGAAAGAACAAAGAAAAATGACAAGGGCAAACGCCAAAAAACACACACAACCCTGCCACCGCCGCTTCGCCACCGTGACACCGGCACGAAACACCGGGCTACACACCGTCGCCCTTACAAAACACGGGGAAAAAAGCGAACAAAGGAAGAATCAAAGGCAAAAAATACCAAAAGACAGGAGGAAGAAGATCAAGAACTTACTTGTTTAAGGTTAGCAAACGAGAGGCGGTGGCGCAACTGGCAACTGGCAAAAAGCTCGTCGGAAACCGCCTGGAGAAACCGCTCAGAAGAAAACGAAGAGACAAAGAGAGAGAGAGAAGGAGCGAAAATGTTGGAAAGAGAAGATGAGGGGGAGGCGTGTGAAATACGCCCTTATAAAGAGCAGATTTGGGCCTCCCCCACTCCCGAAAGGCTTTTTGAGCCTGTCTCACCTGGACGGCCCACTAAGCAAGGTATGGCGAAATGGCCCAAGAATCTTCATCCATGCAGAACAAGAAGAACAACTAAGTACAGAGCCTCACACCTCGCAAAGCGCCCTCCCAACCTCGAGAACTTCATAACCTCTAAAAACACCCCGCATCTCGTGGGTCCAGGGAACTTATGCCCTGCGGCCCTCGGGGCGAGGCCCCTAGGCCATCGGGTTGTGATGATGTCCAAAACAGTAAAAGCAAAAAGTGGGCCCAGAGGGACCCCCACAGGCAATTTAGGGACCCACGTCCATGTCCGATTATTTAAAAACAAAACTCCCGACGGATGCGAGGTCTCTCAACATTCCGGGACGAGGTCTCGACCTCGTCACCGACTCTACTAATACACCCGCCCGCTCGAACCAATCACAAGCGACCTCACTCCCGAACCAATCACCAGCAACCTCACTCCCAAACCAATCACAAGTGACCTCACTCGCGGACCAATCAAAAACCCTTATTTCGGGCATCCCACATCGAACATTGGCCTAAACTCGGCCCCCCAATTCTCTATAAATAGAGAAGAACCTCGTAGGAAGAAGGGGTCGAAAAACCACTTGAACTCAAGAACTCTCTTGCTTGTTAAAGATCGACGTGATAGGAACATCGTCAAAAGACATCGCTACAGACAGGAGAAACCCACAAAAAGACCCCAAAGTCGCGCAGGGACCTCGTTCACGCCTAAAACCTCACTACAGAAACTCACAAAATTCTCTACATCATACCCCCAAATCTACCTCGCCCTAGAATTGACCTCGCAACATTTAGGTGCGATCTCGGAACCTTGTAGGAGGTCTAGGTGTGATTCTCAAAGTTGTACATCAACCTCGTAGGTTTGTAACCTCGCTACCACGGAAACATCATAAATAAAGGAGCAAGTGTTTGCACTCAAATATAATAATCTTGTTTCTTGTCTCGTAGCGTAGCAGTTATTTCGGGTTTCATCACGTGGGACCAAGCAAAACATATTGTATTTTTACTCAAGAAGTCTACTAGCTCATTTTCCATGGATAACTCCAAGTCCTTTCCAATCTTTACGGACCAATTGAGGTCAGATTGGTCTAAGACCACTTCCTCTACCTGTTTATCTTTCTTTTCTTTTTCTTTTAGAGAGGTAGAGTTACTGGTTTCCATTAATTGCGAGGTGGACTTTTGAGTGGCGACTGGCTTTAGCACCGACTTGTAACACTCTCGGGACGTTCTTTGATCTCCACGGATTTCTTGAACCCCCCACGGTGTTGTGAATTTCATGATCTGGTGGTAGGTAGACGGGACAACCCTCATGTCGTGGAGACATGACCTTCCCATTATTACATTATAACAAGAAGGACAATCCATAATAGAGTATCTAACCTGGATGTTCACGCCCTTTGCGTACGTGGGAAGGATGACGTCTCCTACAATGTGCTTCAATTCTCCGCTAAAGCCTACGAGTATCTAACCCCATTTCTCTCATAGCCTCCAGCGTCATGAGGTTGGTTGAGCTTCCGGTATCAATGAGGACTCGCTTAATTAAGACGTTTCCGATCGACAGAGAAATCACGAGACCGTCATGGTGGGGTTCTTCAAGACCATTGACGTCATCCTCGTCAAAATGTATTGCGAGATTTATGACATCTTTCTTCATTTGCGTTGGGTGATGAAGAGCGCCTTCTCGTGCATTCCTTTTGGCTGCTGAGTATGTAAGGCCGCATATGCTTGATCCTTTGGTGATCACGTTCACGACCTTGGCGGGCACTGGCGACACTGGCCTTCCCGCGCGTGAGGCTTCCACGACGTCTGGGGGGACTTGTGCATTTGGCGCAACTTCTGTGATCCTTCCACGAGATACGAGGTAGGCAACTTCTCTTCTTAGCGCCACGCACTCCTTGGTTACATGACCATAGTCGTCATGGAAGTCACACCACCTGCTCATATCTTTGTTTGGATAGAGTTTTTCATTCCTCTTCGGCCACCTAATGCCTCGTATCGTCTGGGCTATGTTCTTCACGAGGTCCTCGGGGGATATACCCAGGTTGATATCGTCATACTTCGATGGTAACGGCTTGGCAGGCTTGGTCTCGGCGACGTTCACCTTCACCGTGTCGGGATGGGGGCGCCGTATGGTTCGTCTCGGCGTTCCCGACGGTGATCCGTGTTGCCTTCTTATCCACCCTTTCCCAGACGCTTGCAGGCTTCCTCATCTTCAAATCCTCCTCAAGCCTGATTTGAGCTAGGGCCTTGGTTTGAGCATCTTCGAAACTGTGGCAAGGATGCCTAGTGAGCTCTTTGTAGAGGTCTCCGTCTTGATTTACCCCCTAATGGAAGGCTTCCATAGCTGTCGGCATGTCACAGTGCGGGATGGAGATCTTTTCTCCGTTGAACCTATCTAGGTACTCCTGGGTGGATTCTTCCGGTTTCTGGATAACCCGGTACAGATTGCTAGATTGCTTCTCGAATCTCCGACTGCTAGCGAATTGCACTCGGAAAGAATCCATCAACTCAACGAAAGAACGGATGCTTCCTCTTGGAAGATTGACGAACCACTTCAAGGCCGGTCCCGCGAGAGCTGCCCCGAACCCCTTGCACATCAGTGCTTCATGGGAGTGATATGGAACTGCGTTGGTCATCATTTCCTGCTTGAATATGGCCACGTTCTCGTCGGGGTACCCCTGCCGTCATACGAGCTCGTGCTAGGTACCGAGAACTTCTTCGGTATCTCAACCTGGGCGATGTGAGGAGCGAAGGGTGATTCGTCGTAACCGTCAACCGCTTCCTTCTCTATGGGTCGTGGTACTCCAGGTATCTTCGCCAACTGCTTGGTGAACATCTTTGAATTGATTTCGGATGACACTTTCGAGGTCTCGGGGACAACGGGGCGGTCCCAATCCTCGTCATCGTCCATGATCTCATCTTCAAAGCGTCGGGGGCTAACCTCTCGCGCCGATCGAAGGCGTATGGTTGCCCTTGCTCCCTCGCTAGTAGGGTTACCCTGTGCAGGGGTAAACGACGGCACCCCGAAGACTGTTGCCGGTGGAGTAATGAACTCCAAGCCAGGGTTTCTTTAGCACCGGCTGGTGAGGTTTCCAGAGGAACCTTCAACCTCGCTGTTTCGAGTCCGATTTGTCGCTCGGGCACGCGAGCCGACAGAGGACACAAATCGGAGCTGGGAGCGTAAATCGTCATTATCGGCGGTTAACTGCTCGATGCTAGCCTTTTACTTTTCATTGCAAGCACGTTGATCAGTTAGTTCCTTCTCCAAAGCTTGAAGCCTTTGAGCGAACTCGGACAGTTCGAGGCGAAGAGATGCCGATGTGTCTTGGCGTGCGCCTCCGTCATCCCCGGTGTTCAGCTCTTGACTGCCTTCGTTAGGGTTGCTCATGGCGACTTCTTGAACTTCATTCAATGTGGAAAGGCGAATCCTTTTCGATCGTTAGGCTCCACGGTGGGCGCCAAATTATTTTGGACAAAAATTTGACAAGCAAATCTTTTCTCTAGATTGGGGCACGATCGAATCGATAGATAGGCAAATACTTCGAGAGGGTGAGAATTTCAGTGATACGAAGGCAAATAACTCTCTTTTGATTATTTTTTTTGTAACAAGTGTGCATACATACATAAACCGTAAAAATCTATCTATAAATCCCCTCAGACCAACGTTCCTTCCCCATTCCCCACGATTTCTGAGTTGATAGGGCATATCTCTAACCACTATCCACTTCCCGGGCATATCGGAGGTGCGAACCGTCATAGTCGTTGTCCTCTGGGCGTGCTTCTCTTCCTCGTGACTGAAGCTTTCTACCTTCACCTGAATGACTGATGATTTCCATTCATTCCTGGATACTTCTGCGATTAGGCCATCCGATGACTTTCCTATCTGTTTTTGGGCTCAACTTGTCAAATGGGCCGAAGAGATTTTGGGCCTAACACTAATCAAATGACGAGTGATTTTGGGTTAGTTTGAATAATAGAAAGTGTAGGATTGGGGTCGGAACTCGGAATCATGCAAATAGTAAGCATATTTTCTCTTCATGTTTGGAGTTAATGATTTTTTCAGTTTTGATTTTATTTAAATTGTATTGCACTACACTATTTACATTAAATCTTGAATTTAATGTGTATTTTTTCTTAAATGTGTATTTGCGTGATTTCCTTATTCATTCTCTATCAGAAAATAACCAAATAATTTACAAATTAGGGACCTAATGTCTTTCATGAGACAGAATATGGACCATAAAACGGAAGGAATTATGAAAATCACTAGAAGGCTTGGCCCGTCCGATGGACGGGATAGGATTTCGTGTCTATTGTTATTTATTTTATGAGTGGAGATAGGTGAATGTATATATTATTTGAATTAGATAAGAAATGGTAATTGTATGTGTGAATTGATAAAATTAAATAATGAAGGAAAATTAGATTTAACCGTTAATTTTGAAATGTTGATGTGGTGAAGGGATGATATATTATAGTCGTTTGTATTTGTTTATGAATATATATATGTATATAGTTGTATGATTATAATAATTGATGTAAATTTTGTGTAAATTACACACTTAATTATATGTCTCATCCATCTTTTGTTATGCCCATTGAAATTAATCAACATTGGACTTAATTTAAACATGGGTTGTTCATCATGTCCATTCAACTTCTTGTGAGGATACAAAAATTTATATATTTAATTAGTAATTATAATATTTTAGAATATAGCTCATTTATTGGTCTTTGAGGGGGAGTTTTATAGGTTGTAAAGATTAATGGTATACACAATCTGATGAGAAAATAACAACACTTAATTATATGTCTCATCCATCTTTTGTTATGCCCATTGGAATTATTCCACATTGGAATTAATTTAAACATGGGTTGTTCGTCATGCCCATTCAACTTCTTGTGAGGATACAAAAGTTTATATATTTAATTATTAATTATAATATTTTAGAATATACCTCATTTATTGGTCTTTGAGGGAGAATTTTATAGGTTGTAAAGATTAATGGTAGCCACAATCTGATGAGAAAATAACAACAAAAGTTACCATGTAGTTACAGCCTTCCTCCCGCACCGCACGATTTGGACTTGTTGTCTTAGCAATAAGCATATCATACATTCAAATCTTCCCAACAAATGAAATCAGCACGAGAGAACAAATGAAGGATGATAGAAACTTTTGGAATGCAAACAAATAAGTTACAAACCTTTGCCTCTGAAGGGCCAACACTGACCTGAACCAAAAAGAAAGTCATTTTTCAGCTATGAACTTGGTTTACTACAGAACATAAAAAATTATTTTGACGTAGTTTCTTTTTAACAACATAAAGTACATATAATAAGATATTTGTGAAGAAAGGAAAAGAGATTCACATACTTCACAAGATCTCTATCTCTAGATGGGTCGCCTGAAACGATCACACGTCCAACAACACCCACATCGATCTCCACTTAAATCAATGGAGCCACCTTTACACTCAACCCTAGCCTGCACATGCAAGAAATGATGGTGAGTTTGTATTCGATCTCTAGCTTTGGTCAATGATACGAAACCGTATAGATCTCTATCGAATTCAATGAACAAAGTAACCGGGTGAAGGGAAGAAGGGCCAAAGGCGAGGATAAAGAATGACTCAAATGGGATAAGGGAGAAGAAAGAAAGAAGCGTAGATGAGAAGAGAGGATTAGATTACAGATAATTAATTAATTCTGATTGATTAAACTTTCTAGAATACAAAAGGAGTATATATAATAATAAGCCCTACCATTAAACCCTAACTCTAACGGTTCAACAAACGCTTCCCGGGAAAGAACCATAAAGAAAACCCGAGAAGAGAGATAAACACTAATTTATAAAAATACATTAATAAAAATATACTAATTATCGTATCAATCACTCCCCCGATGAGAATCGACTCGTCTTTGAGGCGGAAATCAGGAGGAGGATGGAGAAGCGTCAATCAGGTCCTCTAGGGTCGAACACAAATGAGTCGATCGATGCAAAGTAGCCGCCAAAATCACAAATCAAAACAGCAAAAATGCACTTAGTCTTAGGCGTATGGCGTCTCCACTCAACCGAATACTCAACCAAGGCCGCAACCCTAATTTTTGGAAGGGGTCCTTGGCGAGGCGATGCAATGACTACGACGCGACGTAAACCTTGTACGGCAAGAACTATACCGTTCTTAGTTGTGGTTGTCGCGGGAGCGAAACATGTGGTTACCGCGGTCGTGGGTGTAACACGTGGCGCCGCGATGGTTTCTGAAGTCGCTAGCATGGATGTCGTGCAATCAATGGGCGCGGTTGACTTGGTGGTGATTGGTCGTTGGGGGGGGGGGCTGTCGGACAAAAGAACAATTCTAGTTGAGAGCAACTATCGTAGATGCACCTCCCATAGAGAGATTTGATCGCCTTGAGATCGGAATCATGAGTCTGAAATTGGATTTGCCAATAAAATTGAGACCTATAACCTACTCTTTGAATGCTTTCCAAGTCTCTGATTTGTGAAAATACTTGATACAACACTTGATCGGAGATTAGGTAGCATTCACGATGAATTATGACGAGCAGCGTTCGATCATCGTCATTGTTGGCCATGGAAACGCTAAGTATAGGGATGAAAGCACCAATTGATACAAAATCGTATAAATGTTGTATTAAATTCAATGAAAAAATTAACCGGGTGAAGGGAATAAGGGCCAAATTAGGGGTAAAGAGTGACTCGGATGGGATAGGGGAGAAGGCAGAAAGAAGCGTAGATGAGAAGAGAGGATTAGGGTAGAGATAATTAATTCATTCTGATCGATTAAACTTTTTAGAATACAAAAGGAGTATATATAATAATAATCCCTACCACTAAACCCTAACCCTAATGGTTCAACAAACGCGTTTCGTGAAAGAACCGTAAAGAAAACCCGAGAAGAGAGATAAACTCTAATTTATAAAAATACATTAATAACAATATACTTAAATAACGTATCAGTCAATGAATAAAAAAACATTTAATTAATTGTTCATAAACCTTCCAAGACCAAGCACTAGCTAGATGGCTTTCCCTAAACTAATACCTTGTACCTTTGCACCCTATCCGAAATAATCAAAGGTGTCATATTTGATGAGGCCTGAAAATAATATTCAAGTCAATGTAAGTCCATCAACAATTATGAAAACAATCTTTTAGAGGCCCAGTATACTAAAGATCCTCACTGTTGAGAATAATAACCTATCCCACATCTAAAATCCAAAGAGATCAAGTCTAGCATATATACCCTTGGGTTACTCCTCCTATTGCCAATTGGTTTTAGGATGGAACCCCATGGGCTTGTGTGCTAGGCCCATCAGCGCATGTGCGCCTGTACCGATACGTCTCCAGTTTATCTACCTGTCGGGCCCACGGACTTTCACATGGTATCAGAGCGATTCGGTCCTGGGCCCCATTATCTAGTTTGGGTTGGGCTTAGCGAGTTGCTACCCGTCCGTTATCTTCTCTTTTGTCTTGGGTTGGGCTTAGCGAGTTGCTACCCGCCCATTATCTACTCTTCTGTCTTGGGTTGGGCTTAGCAAGTTGCTACCTGTTGAAAGGGTTTCTCGGCCAACAAATAAATTTGTAAGTCAAGACCCCTCTGAGTACAGTGGAGCCAGGATCGTTCCACAGGAAGTAAGGTTGTTTGTCTATCAATCTAATAGAAATCAAACAAAATCAAACACAATCACTTACGAGATGCCTCGTTAACGACCTTGTCAGGATCGTTACCGAACCACCGAATATAAAAACATCAATTAACGAACTAATAAAATCCTAATTAATACTCGGTACCGAAGCAAGCTTTCAGCAACGAAGATTTATCAGAAATAATTCAATAAAAACAAATATCTAGGATAAGGGACACCACAGCATAGCCAAGCATAAGAATTCGTAAGTAGATAAAATCATGCCTTTAAATAGATAGAGTCATCAACTTTCATTGACTTAACAAGTAAATTAATCTATTTTCATAAACCAACTCACTCAATTGCTTGTTTTGGATCTAAAGCTTGAAACTTTCGTCTTCAAACAATATCAACCTTCAAGTTACTAACTTTCTCTTTCAATCAAGTTAAAACTCAAATTACCTCAACTCCCGTTTGGGTATTAAGCACAACAAACAATCTCAATAAAAATAAAAGGCATTCAAAACACTACCTTACTTCATCAAACATGCTCAACTATGTCGGGCTTAACCCCGACCCTAGAAAAATAACTACTCACTACTCATGATTAAGAAACCAAAAACTTCAATAAAAACAAACATGAAAACAAAACTCAAACTTAAATTAATAACAAAAATATCGTCTTACAGAGAATCAGAAGAAAAACCAAAACAAAACAATCACCGAACCACAAACTCGATCAACGAACCTCGGAAACCGTCGTCACCGACCCCTCGTCACCGACTTCCGATCCGGCAGCCTCTCCTTCGGCCTTCCTTCCTTCTCCAAAACTAACTCTAAAACTTTACTCCAAAATTCCCCCCTAAAAAAATATTCTTCCCCCCTCTATGCTAGATAGAAGGGTATTTATACTAAAAAATCCTAAAAAACTAAAAAGATAAAAGATAAAAACTTTCCTAAAAAGATAGAAACAATCTCTAAGAGATAGAAATAAAATCTAAAAGGATATTAAACCCTAAAATACATATTCTATTAACCTATAAAGATTCTAAAAAGATACTCAACCGATACGGAAATAAATTCCCGCTCAGGATCGGTGAATAATAAAATAATACTCCAAAATCTTCTTCGTCGTGGCCTCGTTAACGACCCTTCACAACCTCGTTAACGAGCCTGGGGTTTTGTTTTCTTCAACACCTCCTCTCGTTTTCTTGAGCTTCGACTTCTTAAATCTTGCACTTTCCCGTCCTTCACTGTGATGCTCCAAATTTAGCTCCATTTAGCTCCTTTCCTAGCTAAAACCTGCAAAATATACAAAATAGCGTAGATTCCACTCTTTTCGCAGATTTATACAAAACTAACTAAAAACACTTAAAACGAAACCTAAACTAGACAAAATTAATCCTAATAAACAAAGAAAACCTATCAAAAACTATACCAAAAATGCGAACATCACTACCGGCCCGTTATCTATTCTTCTGTCTTAGGTTGGGCTTAGCGAGTTGCTACCCGCTTGTTATTTACCATTACTTGTCCAAGTGTCAACTGGCCATCCCAGTTGCACTTGAGGGTGTGTGTTGAGAATAATAACCTATCCCACATCTAAAATCCAAAGAGATCAAGGGGTATATATGTTGGGCAAGTTATATCAAAATTCCCGATGTGGGATATAACATTCTTTCACACGCTGATGGGCCTAGCACATAGGTAGATAAACTGGAGACGTGTCGGTACAGACGCACATGCGCTGATGGGCCTAGCACACAAGCCCATGGGGTTCCATTCTAAAACCAATTGGCAATAGGAGGAGTAACCCAAGGGTATATATGCTAGGCTTGATCTCTTTGGATTTTAGATGTGGGATAGGTTATTATTCTCAACACTCACACATGACTCAACATGCTTCTCAGATGTTCTCTCTGCTTCATGTAATCATGTACATGAGTACATCATTGATGTACACAGTGGCGGACCCTAAATGGAGAAAAAACGAGCAAGAAATCTTAGTTCAATATTAAAGGTCGATAAAGGGTAAACGAGCAAGAAATCTACCTGATGGTTCTTTGCTATGCTAATAAAGGTTATCAAACAACTCTATATCAATCCATAGTTGAGAGTTAAATACTCAAATAACAGTTTTCCCCATACCTTTTATTTCCATTTTCTTCTGATCTGTAGCATGTAGGTTTATGTTCTGCATTTTTCTTGTTCTTCGTTGGGGATTTTCCTCTGGGGCCACCTTACGCACAGAATTCTTATCATCAAAAAGCTACATGCCATGCTCCATCTCTTTCTCAGCCAAATTAGATGCATGCAATTTCTTTGTTCTTCGTTCGGGTTCTATCAAACATTCAGTTAGCTCAGTTTTGTCAACTTATGTGTATAAAAAGTTATTGATGAACTGATGAGAAAGTTAAAACATAACACTTGACTTTTTTCAGCAATATTGATTCATGTAATAATAATTTATGCTTTGCCCCTAAATGGAGAACAAACATCTGCTTTTTTCAAGAATGCTATAGCATAATGTTGGGAGGTTCAAATGAAATTGATAAAGGCTGCTTTTGGTGTTCGGGCGATAATGCTCTCTCAGATTATGGCAGTTTCGATTAAGAATATAATACAATTCAGAGACATTATCCTGTCCAGTATTGCAAAGCATAATAAAGCCCTTTTAATGTATAGATGCAACTGTCATAAAAATAAGCTCCTTTCTTTTCTTTTTGCAATGGAAGAATGTCTAAACATAATTCCTTCAAGTGAAGATAATTTCCTCCTCAATTATAGCAGCATCTTCTTTTCCTGCAAACCATCCAGTAACAGACCTGCTTATGCTCAACACACCCTTTAGAATGTTCAAATGGGAAGAAATTATCTAAAATAGAACATACATCAGTCAAGGTAAGGCAGACAAAACGGAAGAGGCACATGATGTGCAAACTCAATCACCCAAAATCAAACTTGAAAAGAAAATAATATACGTCAACTTTCAAGTCATCGACCATGATGAAAACCTTAGTCAAAATGCTCTAAAAATGTGAAATCTGAATCCATGACAGACATTCATATAATATGCTATTTTGTTTTCCCTGCTTTTTTTTAATTAAAATCAACCGTCTTTCTCCGTTTTGTACAAGCCCCTTCTACTTTGAGACGCTTTGGTGTTGTCTTTTTATTTATTGACTTAGCACAAAGCTTGCTTGAAACAAGCACACTTGGCCCATTACGCTATTTGTCTGGTCCAAAAAGAGATGGCCCAAATATTATCATTTGACCCAAATAAAAGCCTACAGGACCGGACAACCGAAACCAACGAGCTTGAAAAATGAAGACTGGTATTGGCTCGCTCTTTCCGCTCGCTGGTCAAGGACACATAATAGGCAGACCATGACCCCGAGGTCGAAGTAGAAGGGATAAATCCCGGCACGTCTCCACAACGCCAAAGAATTGTCGTGATATTCCAATCCTTCGTAAGCAATGACAGTCTTCTTCTCATTAGTGGCAACCATTTTCCAAGATTTCATCAAATAACACTCGACATCCGGGTTTTTTTCCTCGAGCTTGCTCTGCATAGCTGGTATTGTTATAAGGGTTTCTTGACAACTAAATAAATTTATAAATCAAGACCCCGCTGAGTATAGCAGAGTCAAGTTCGTCAAGGGAGAGAGTCAGTATCAAGTTTTGTCTTAACTTAGGGAACAAGTAATAGCAAAAGATTGGAATTTTATCAATAATAGAGAAGATTTTCAGGTTTAGGTATCACCACAACAACAATTATACATGCTAACGTTATTGAAACACAAAGATCATGCTTTTATCACATAAAGTTGTCAACTTTCGTCAACCATGCAAGTAAATCAACCAACTTTTGTTAAATCAATAAACTTGTCTATCTATATCTTTGCTTCAACTAGGATTTGATCAACTTTCGCTTCAAAAACCCTAATTGACTATTATGATTCAAAGTTTTCGCTTTCGCTTCAACTATGAACGAGAAATTTCTTATCCACTTTCGTTTCAAGGATTAAAGAACAAGAGAATAGATTTATGGATAAAAATAATTAAATCATGATCAAAAGCAAATATACACAACCATTGTTGGGTTAACCCCAACCTTAGAAAGAAGGGAACTACTCACAATTCATTATTGAAAAACAATTAAATTCAATTAAATTAAACTTACAATCGAATCCAAAACAATCGTTGTTCAAACTTAAACCGTTCTTCCTCTCTTCTCTCTAACGTGCTTCTCCTAACTTGAATGATAAAAATGTCCTCTCTAAAACAATGCTAAGACAAGAGTATTTATACTAAAACTAAAGCTATTCCTAAGGAAATAAATCTAGCAAGATAAATCTCCTAAAGAAACTATCTAAACGGGATAAAATATCATTAAACGCACCGACTCGGATCGTCCCCTACCAACATGGGATGCCTCAATGCCGCCCCGTCAGGGTCGGTAGGCTTTTCTTGAATTTCTTCGACTTTCTTCACAGTGTACCTCGGTACCGACCCCAAACACCTCGGTACCGACCCTACTGCCTCGGTAATCGGCTCGTAACTTAGAGAACTACCTCGGTAGGGGGTCGTTAGCCTTCGTTTTTGCCTCGATTCTTCTTCTAATGTGTCCTGTGTGGCCGATAACGAACTCTGAAACTTTATTCTTGGCTTGAACTTGATTCTTCACCTCTTTCTTGGCATAACTTCATCTTTGCTCCTCTTGCACTTTTCCTCGGGCTTCGCTTTACTCCTAAAAACGCTCCAAAACAGCTTCAAACCCTACAAAAACACCACAAAATCTTATGTAGACTCCATATCTTAAGCAAATACGAAAACCTACACAAACGACTCAAATACAAACACAAAACTATAGAAAAGCAACACAAACACACCCTAAAACACGACTAGAAAGGCGGACATCAAAATACCCCATACTTAGACTTGTTTGTCCCCAAGCAATAACAAGACATCAATCAATGACTATAACACATCCTTCAAGCATTAGCCCTTGTCAAAAAGCAACATCATAAGCATAAGTTTAGAAGAAATAGACAAGTGAATCTAACGTCATTACACATATATGATCAACCTCAAGCAAAAGCAACAAAAATCCAACCTCCCTATAAGGCCAAAAACAACTCACTAGGTAGCAATTTTTGTTGGACTTAAGTCACTTCTACCTAAGATCATATGTGCTCAATTTCATCACAAGCTAATTATCCACATAAAAACAACTTTAAGTAGACTTAGGCAAAGCTATCTAAACATGTCAAAGGAATTACATGATCAAGCAAGTCAAAGCATAAAAATAGGACATCTAAGTGGAGTACAATCCATCCAAAACAACAAACTCAAAGAAAGACATAAAAAGATAAAGACATAACAACTGAGTTTTCTTTTCCCCACCCCATACTTAAGCAAAACAATGTCCTCACTGTAAAAGAAAACACAATAAAATAAAATAAAGAGGGAGAAGAAAAGAAACTCACAAAACACTACTTGAAGTTGTCGAAGTAGATAGGTGATCACCGAGTGCGCTGAATTTTTCGTATTTCCTATAGGGGTCAGTACCGACCAACCTGACTGCTTGTACACCGATTTTTCTTTGTTATTGCATTCGGTACCAAGTGTCCTCAGTCGATGTCTTCTCCTTTTTATCACGTCTTCCTTAACTTTTGTACCTGAGTCACTCATAAAAACATCTATCCCGCCTATACTAATCTAACCTAAAAACAAGTCAAAAGAAAGCTAGCAAAAAGATTTAACAAACTAAAAGTAAAGCGGGTTGTCTCCTGTAAGCGCTACTTTTAACGTCTCTAGCTAGACATGACTTACTTTGGTTTGACTAGGGCTATTTTCCTTCGGCCTTGTTGGGATTATGAGAAACCCCATACTTAGCCGAAAGAGCGCCCCTCTCCATATAATGTGGTCCTCTATCATTAATAAGCACACGCGGAATTCCTACAATAGGGTTAGTAAAATCCGCCAACCAAGGGGGCTTCAACCCTTTCTTAGCATGTATAGTAGAATGGGATGTAGAAAAAGGATGAAAGAAGGTATCATTACCAGAACTTCTCAAATTAGGGTAAGCAAACGTACTGAGGCCTCTCAGAGTGGGGGTCCTTACCGAAGTGGTGTGGATCGTTACCGACCACACTTGGTTAGGAGGAACCTTGATAACATGCCTGCATATGCCTCCGGTATTGTGATTTACCCTCAGAGAAGGGTCGGTACCGACCTCTTCAGGGCCGTTAGGGCCCTTCTTACTACTCTCAACGACCTCGTTCAGCATGAGGTGCTGATCTGGATGGGAGTCATCAACCGGGTCAGCATTATCGGGCTCCGTGTGAGTGTGGAGCATCTTGATCTCTGCAGCAGCGGTCTCATTCACAGTGGGATTGAAACGGAACTCGACCACCTCCTCCCCAATATCAAAAGTTAGGAGTGCCTTCCTAACATCAACTCTCACCCTAGCTGTAGCTAAGAATGGTCTCCCAAGAATCATAGGCACCACGAGGTCTTCTGGCATCTCCATAACAATGAAGTCGTTGGGGACAAAGAATTTTCCCACTTGGACAGGAACATCATCAACGACTCCAGTTGCCTTCATGCACGATCCATCCGCCATGTAAAGCTTCATATTCAACGGTTCCAACAGTCCCATATTGGCTTTGGACCAAATAGAGAGCGGTAGAAGACTTGTGATGGCACCTGGCCTAGTGGGGTCATTAACGACCCTGGTAGGGTCGGTAACGATGTCAACTAGGCTGTTTCCTTCACCGTCTTGCTCTGTTGTCTTGGGCTCAGCTCGAATAGGCAACGGTTTTCTGCTCCTTAGGTGTATGGCTGCTATTTGGCCTCTAGGGTTTTCCTCGGGATAGCCCGGTAATTGCCCTTGAGGTCTTGGAATATGTGCAGCACGGTTGCCAAGTTGGAAATTGACATTTTTCTTCCATGATTCAAGATCTCCCAGCTATGCTTGTACACCTTTAATTTGGGTATTTAGGTCATCTCGGACTCCATCAATCTTGTTGTGGACGTCATTAATTTTATTATGTACTCCATTAATACCCTTTTATAGCACTTGTACCCATGAAGGTGGCTCTTGATAGCCTGGAGGTCTGTAAGGAGGAACCCATTGTTCTTGTTGAGGAGGCTGGTGACTCGGCTAAAATCGTTGTTGCCAAGATCAAAGATAAATAACCCTAAATTACTAACTAGTATAGTAAGCAAGCAAGGGGTCGAACCCAAGAGAATCGGGATTTTGATCAATCAGCAAAGAGCAAAGACAGGGTTTTTTTGGAAGTTCAGGCAAATAAACAAACAAGCAAATATTATTGGGATTAAATCAATTGGAAGAAAGCAGAGTTTATTCAACCAATTCCACCTTTTTAATCATTCGGTCATCAATTCATCCACTTTTCTATTAATTCCCTAGTTAATTCCAATCCTTATAAAAGATATTCGCTTGTCCACGGTCCAAGCGAAACGATGATATGAACAAGAACGCTTAATTCAAATCATACAAAATATTAAGGATAGAAGGATATTAATTCATGCAATCAAGCTACGAGTCTCATGCATAAAATAACAATCAAACACTTTTTCTCTATTCTAGTCCACGGTCCTAGAAAAGAGTTGTTTCAAGGATAAATAAGATTGCACACACAACAATCAAACCTAATCCAAACAGTAGAATATCAATCAAATTCAACAAGTTGCGCACCAAGAGAAATCAATTGATAATCATAAAATTAAGCACAAGAGTTTTGATATTAACCAAGGGATAGAAAGTTACCAGAATCTCACGAATTACATAAAAAAGTTTCCTTGATTAAACAAACTCCAAAGGGAAATTAGTTCTCCATGATACTGAAATACAAACCTAAAAGTAAAAGTATGCCAGAATTGTGTCTATCCCCAAAGTGAAACTCGAAACAAAGCTTAAATCGTAGAAATAAGTCCGAAACCCTAAGATATAATAATACTAAAAAGATAGAATAGAACAAACGAAGGCGGCGCTGAAAATTTTCGATCTGCGAGCGCGGAAATAATCCGCGGGCGCGGATCTACTCTTCACCTCGGCCGCGGAATCCCTTCGATACGCGAGCGCGGAAATAATCCGTGGGTGCGGATTTATTTGACAACTTACTGGTGTCAACTTCGGAGGTGGTTTTGACCCACTTAGAGTTGGAATTTGAACTCTCCGTAAAAATATGAATTGTATCTCTTCGAGTTAGCTTTCCAATGATACCAAATTCAACTACATCCGATCACCGTATCTCCCGAACTATGCGTCACAAGAAAGTGGCGCCAAAACAACTCCAAATCAACACTTGTCTTCAAAACTCTTGCAATTCTTCAAATCGTGTCTTCGGTCTTCATATGACAATTATGATCAAAACTAACCTAAACACACTTAAATCATACCTAAAGTACAAGAGTTAACCTATACTAAATAGAGCATATCAGCTGGCTCCCTTGGCCTTATGTATAATTGCCCCAGTTGGGCTGAGTGTTATTCCTCCCTGCATAATAATTGTTTGCTTGGTTCTTATAGGGACCTCTCATACAATTAGCTTCTTATATGCCTCAGCAACACGAACATGTTGCAAGTTAGTGCAGGCAGAAGTAGCATGAGCTTGAGACCCGCATTCTTGACAAAACTGAGATGTTTAAATTAACTTACCTACTTTTTCAGCCTGTTGATCTAATCTTGCATGAATTAAAACTTGACATCGGGGTCTACCTTAGCCACTTGTGGCTCATATAGCTTCATTTGTGGCTTGGCTTGCTAGCACTGCACATAACGTCATAGTTAGTTAGCTTGTCTAACAATGCCCATGCATCATCAAGATCCATCTCAATAAACCCACAATCAGTGTGTAGGTTAATGCGGTCCTTTGTAGCAACGCTGATACCCTGGAAGAAGATCTCTTGGATCACATATGGTGGTTGCCCATGCGTGGGGCACTGTCTCAGGAGCTCCTTGAATCTCTCCCATGTCTCTATAAAAGTTTCACCAAGCAACTAGTGATAAGAAGTGGTACGCTTTCTGAGCTCCGTCGTCTTTGCTGGTGGAAAGAACTTAGTCATGAACAAGTCATGCAAAGTCCTCCACGTAGCTTTGTCTATCTCAGGGAGCACTATCGCCGACTCTGGCACCCTTTGTTCTGGGTGCATGTATTGTTGTGCATTCCTAGGAGCGTTCAGTTGCTCTTATAAATGAGTGGTGACCTCTCTTTCACGCTGCGTAACTGCGGCTTTAGCGTCTCTAGCCCTCTCCATTGCTTCCATTTGTAAGCAAAGTTCATCCAATTGCTTTGTTCTCTCTTAATCTGCGATGAAAAGATCGCTCGAGTTCAGAATCAATTATTGAATCAAAGACAAGTCGGCTTCCTCCAGCTGGCATAAACTGAAACCAAAAACAAAAATAGAAACGAAATTAAAAAACAAGACGGGTTTCGCTGAAGGGGATTGCTACTGAGACCAAGGTGGTCGGTATTGATGCCTACAGTGATCCCGAAAACCGAATACTGAAAAGAACTAGGGTTCTGTCGATAGAGTCGGTACCGATCCAAAGAGGGTCGGTAATGACTCGATAGTGATCCCGAAAAACACTAAAAGAACATAACTTGGCACTATTGAAATCTCTCCAGCAGCGGCGCAAATTTTTTGTAAGGCTTTCTTGACACACAAATAAATTTATAAATCAAGACCCCGCTGAGTATAGCAGAGTCAGGTTCATCCACAGGAGAAAGTCAATATCGAGTTTTGTCTTAACTTAGGGCACAAATAATAGCAAGTGCTTGGATTCTTATCAATAAGAGAGAAGATTCTAAGGTTTAGGTATCACCACAATAATTATTCATGCTAACGCTAATGAAACACAAAGATCATGCTTTTATCACATAAAGTTGTCAACTTTCGTCAACCATGCAAGTAAATCAACTAAAATTTGTTAAATCAATAAACTTGTCTGCTTCAACTAGGATTTGATCAACTTTCTCTTCAAAAATCCTAATTGACTATTATGATTCAAAGTTTTTGCTTTTGCTTCAACTATGAACGGGAACTTCTTTATCCACTTTCGTTTCAAGGATTTAAGAACAAGGGAATAGATTTATGGATAAAAACAATTAAATCATGATCAAAAGCAAACATACACAGCCATTGTTGGTTTAACCCCAACCTTAGAAAAAAGAGAGTTACTCACAATTCATATTGAAAAAAATAAATTCAATTAAAAGTAAACTTACAATCGAGCCCAAAACAATCGTTCTTCAAACTTAAACCGTTCTTCCTCTCTTTTCTCTAACGGGCTTCTCCTAACTTGAATGATAAAAACGTCCTCTCTAAAACAAAGCTAAGACAAAAGTATTTATACTAAAACTAAAGCTATTCTTAAGGAAATAAATCTAACAAGATAAATCTCCTAAGGAAACTATCTAAACGAGATAAAATATCATTAAACGCGCCGACTCAGATCGTCCCCTACCGACACGGGATGCCTCGGTATCAACCCTGTCAGGGTCGGTAGGCTTTTCTTGAATTTCTTCAACTATCTTCACTGTGTACCTCGGTACCGACCCCAAACACCTCGGTACCGACCCTACTACCTTAGTAATCGGCTCGTAACTTAGAGTACTACCTCGGTATGGGATCGTTAGCCTTCGTTTTTGCCTCGATTCTTCTTCTAATGTGTTCTGTGGGGTCAGTAATGAACTCTGAAACTTTATTCTTGGCTTGAACTTGATTCTTCACCTCTTTCTTGGCATCACTTCATCTTCACTCCTCTTGCACTTTTCCTCGGAATCTCTTTACTCCTAAAAACGCTCCAAAATAGTTTCAAAACCTACAAAAACACCACCAAAGCTTATGTAGACTCCATATCATAAGCAAATACGAAAACCTGCACAAACGACTCAAAGACAAACACAAAATTTAAGAAAAGCAACACAAGCACACAAAAATTGCCCTAAAACACGACTAGAAAGGCGGACATAATGCATCATGATATAGATCGCACAACTCAATCTGATATTTTGGCCTCAGAGTTGAATCATAGAGGTCATTTATCCTTGTCTTCTTAATTTCGTAATAGCCTGCATTGAGAAGTTGCAATAGCTCCTCCTTTGGAGCACAAAACTGACTAATGTTGGACTCTATAGCATCAAGCTTTTCCGCAATCGATCGTTTCTTGGCCAAAGGGCCGCCGAAGACTGTTTGTTGTTCTCCATTGAAATCGGATGAAGGTTGCAAGTCTCGACATTTTGGGGATTTTCAGTGGGAAGGAGAAAGAAGAGGGGATGAGATTTTTGGGTTTTTGAATTGGGGGAGGGGATTTTTTCTCAATACGAATGATACAGAGAGCGTGTCAATTTAAGTTCGCATGTCAATTTAAGTCCTATTTTATTAATTGGTTTGGGAAATACATTTTCATCTCTATACAATGATACGTAAATTAGTCTAACCCACGCAAGAGATTTTAGGAACTATTTATCATTTTTAAAACATTAAATTAGTTATAAATAGATTTTGTAAGGAAATTAACATATTTTGAAGAAATTTTATAAGGTAATCTTATAAAAAATTACCCATTTTTAAAAGTCAAATAGGATATATTTACAAAAGATTATAAAAATAGATATTTATGCAAATGTATTATGAAATAGGGTATGTGGTGCTATTGTTTCAATTTATTTTGAAGTACTTTGTTGAAACTTTCAAACATTTACTTATTATTTACTGAATTATTCATAGCATTAAATCACTAAAGACATATTCACGAGCAATCTTAATTAAAATGAAAATAAATAATAAAAGTAACTAATAACTAGGAATTAGACAAAGAATTAAAGCTTGAAACATAAGGTGAAACGACGCGTCTTAAGTATTACATAAATCCACATAGAGTTTTGGTACCATTAAGCAGGCACAAAATAACATCAAGTGTCTTAAGCAATATAAAAAAAGCTAGGCAAACTAATTACACTATAAGTTGAACCATATTTATGAATGACATACTTGGCAGGTTAAAAGTAACAATGGGTAACATCATAGATGATACAAGTCAATATAGTAGTGACAACAATGTAACTAGTGATGATATTGACAGTGTTGTTAGCTCCAACAACAATGACAAAGCACATCGATGCATGAACCGGTGTCGTGTACAATTGCTACTCTTTCATCGAATGGTGGAGGAAGACACAAATGCAATGACATCACATCTCTATAAACACATTCATAAAGTGCGATGTTATACAAATGCCAACCAAGGAGAGAAATGGATGGAAGACCTTGTTAAAGGTCATGATGTTAGATGTCCTAATCTTTTCATAATGGAAAAAGATGTGGTAATTTCTTTATATAATCAGTTGGAACAACTATACAGATTATGTTCATCAAAAGAAGTAACATCACTTGAAAAGGTTGGATTGTTTACGTACACTCTTGTACTTGCCACTTCTACTCGAGCTGTTGTTGATCACTTCCAAAGGTCAACTTTCCAAAGGTCAACTGAAATAGTACACAAATTGTTCCATGATGTTTTGGATGCAATAACTGGTTGCAACAACCAACTAGTTAGATTATCATGTTGATAGCTTGCATATAGGTGTAGTTTAGATGCATGTTTTATGTCTATTTTGCATAGGTTTAGCATAGTTTTAGTTTTGTTTTTAGGATTCAGCGTTTTCGGGTAGAGTGCGCTTGTTTGCTCGGTTTTACATGTTTTTAGGTACATGAGCAAAAGCGGGACGACTTACAATCGAGTATGGTGGTTTCTAGAAGATTTGATCAAGCTAGGAGGTGGTGCAATGGATCATTAAAGAGCTAAGGAGAAGAGAATACAAAAGAAAAACACGGGATAGGAGGATTTGAGCAAGCCGAACTTTGGCAAGGATGCAAGCCGAGCAATTCACGCAAAAGTCAATTGCGCGAGGTGGCATGAAAAAGCGCGGCCGCGCAATTGACTTTCTACGCGGAGACGTTTTGGGCCGAGATTTGGGCTTAGTTTGTAGCACCCCGATAATTTATAAGGGATTGAGGTGCTCCCCATGTCAACAAGAGCTCTTTCTTTTCTGGGTTCGAGTGAGGACAAAGAAATCAAAAGTTAAGCGTACAGGCGAGAGAGTAGTACCAGGATGGGTGACCTCCTGGGAAGTCCTCGGGTTGGCATGAGTTAGCGCTTCTAAGGCCTCGGCCTTTACTAATGGGCTTGGTTTTATGGATTTCGATGTGTTGTCTTGTAGTCTTATTAGGATATGTTTCCTTTGTTATCTTTAATAGTTTTAAGAGATACTTTAAACACTTTTTAGTTTCTTTCTTTTTCATAACTTGCAAGACAATTTGGAGGGTAGGGTTTGTTTCTAGAGAACGTTTCTCAAGGAGCAACCTTTGAACCAATTTGTAAGTTTTTCTTTAATCGAATTATGAGTTGATAAATTCCATTGTGTTTAGCTAGTTAATTGAAGTCATGATTTGCATGAGTTGTGAGGTTTGATTGATTCTCAACAAACTTGAATAGAGTTTATTCCCTATGCCTAAATTGAACCTAAACTAGGATTTTGTTAGATTGATCACCTAGTTGAATTTCTAGGTATAACTGAATCTTAATAATTACCGGTCGGAGTTAATTTGATCAAGAGTAGCACTTTAATCAATTTAGGATCGGTTGGACTAGTTGGTTAAAGAAGGGAATAAATTCACAAGTCACTTAGATGTCTGGTTGCTCTAAGTGCTTGTTTCTATTGATAACTTGAATCGTTTATGATGTTGTCTAATTGAATCTAGAAGGACTTCTAGGTTGTTAGATTAGGGTTATTAGACCGGTATTTCTATCAACTCCTGAAGTTTGGGTCATAATCCTTAGTAGGATCACAATCCACAATAGATTATTCAAATAAGTGAGAATCAAGTGAATCAATGATCAAAAAAGCAATGTCATGATGGATTTAACTAGTTGAGCACACTTGTCTCTTATTGAATTAAACACCTTCGCATTCATAGTTAGTTTTAAATTGCTTCTTATATTAGATAATCGTTCATAAAACTCCCCACTTTGGTTACTTGGCACTCAAGTTAAACACACTTACACGAGCATTTGTGGGATCGACCCTTACTTACCGCTCTACTGAGTTTGGTTAAGTCGGGATTCTTTGATAAGTTTTAACGACCATTGAAAATACCTCATCAAATTTGGCGTCGTTGTCGGGGACTCGTCGTTATTTTTCTGTTTATTTGTGTGCTATTCTTGGTGTTGTTAACCTATCTTACGGTTCATAACACCCGTGGTACTAATCTATGGCCTTGTTTGGATGTAGACAACTATAGGATGAATACTTCTATGATTATTTTTCTAGATTTCAAGACCATGTGTTCGAGCTTGGCACTTGGGGAATACGATATAGTGATGGAGAGGTGAACATGAGAGTTATCCATGGTATGAATCTTGAGACAAGGGGATTGACTAATTACATGATCAATGAGAAGCTTTTATTTATGGGACACGAGGAATGTTGGGATTTATTATGTTTCATGAGCCATCAAAGCTTTCTAGTTGAGTCATCTTCCCAACCACCCCAGCCGGTTGATAAGTCTCTTGAGGATATAATCAGGGATCTCTCCAAAGGGGGGGATGCTATAATCAAGGAGCATTATGAGTCATGTTCTTCATATTTTCATTCCACAATCTCATGTCCTTTTGAATTGTGTGAAAGGAGTGGTGGAATCTCATTGGAATCAAACGATTATGAGTCGGACACCCAGATGCAAGTTGAGGAGCAATCTAAGACACTTGATGAGTGTTATGATAATGAATTTGATGCCCAATATGAATTTACACCTAAAAGGTGTTGATATGGTTTTAATTGACAACAAATAAATTTATAGTCAAAACCCCGCTGAGTACAGCGAAGTCAGGATCGTTCCACAGGAAGCAAGGTTGTTCGTTTATCAACTACTAAAAAGCAAACATAAACAAACAAAACACTCACAAGTAGCCTCGTTAACGACGTTGTCAGGGTCGTTAACGAACCACCGTAAACAAAAATACTCAAATAACGACCTAAATAAATTCGGTATCGAGGCAAGTACTCAGCAACGAAAATTCACTTAGAATAATTCAGATAAAACAAAGATCTAGGACTAGGGACACCACAACATAGCCAAGCATATAAACTCGTAAGAAGATAAGATCATGCCTTTAAACAGATAGAGTCATCAACTTTCGTTGACTATCAAGCAAATTAACCAACTTTCGCATCCTAATTCACTTAATTGCTTGTTTTGGATCTAAAGCTTGAAACTTTCGTATTCAAACAATATCAACCTTCAAGTTACTAACTTTCTCTTTCAATCAAGTTAAAAACTCAAATTACCTCAACTTTCGTTTCGGTATAAGCACAACAAAGAATCTCAATAAAAGATAAAAGGCATTCAACACACAATCTTACTTATCAAACATGCTCAACTATGTCGGGCTTGACCCCGATCCTAGAAAAGAAGACTACTCACTAATCATAATTGCTAAAAAAATAAACTTAATATAAGCAAACATTGAAAACAAATCACTACTAAATTAAAATAAAAAAAATCTGTCTCACAGAAATTAAGAAGAAAACCGAAAAAGAACAAAACACCGAACCAAAACCTCGATCAACGAACTCGGTAACTTTCGTCCACCGACCTTCGAACTCGACTCGCCTCCTCGGTTCTTCCTCTTCTTCTCTTCTCTAAATCAACTCCTCCAAATATTTCCCCTCCTCTATGCTAGATAGAAGGGTATTTATACTAAAAAAAACTAAAAAGGCTAAAAGATATAAACTTTCCTAAAAAGATAGAAATAAAACTCTAAAAGATAGAAACAAAATCTAAGAAGATAATAAGACCTAAAATACATATTCTAATAATCCTAAAAGATTCTAAAAAGATACTCAACCAACACAGAAATAAATTCCCGCTCAAGATCGGTGAATCATAAAGTCAACCTTCAAATCTTCTCTTTCGTGGCCTCGTTAACGAGCCCTTACAACCTCGTTAACGAGCCTGGGCTTTGTTTTCTTCCACACTTCCTCTCATAAATTTTGAGCTCTGACTTCTTCAATCTTGTATTCCTCCGTCTTTCACTGTAATGCTCCAAATTCAGCTCCATATAGCTCTTTTCCTTGCTAAAACCTACAAAATACACAAAATAGCGTAGCTTCCACCCTTTTCATAAAAATATGAAAAACTATCTAAAAACACTCAAAACTAAACCTAAACTTAACAAAACTAAACCTAATAAACAAAGAAAACCTACTAAAAACTATACTAGAAATGCGAACATCAAAGTACCCCATGCTTAAACTTACTTGTCCTCAAGCAATCAACAGACATTAACCAAAACCAAAACAAGCATACTCATCAAGACATAGCCATCTTCTAAAAAGAAACATCTACACATGAGAAAAATATAGCAAAAGACTATTAACGTCCTCACACACATATGCACTTAAATAGACATAAGACAATACAATCCAACCTTACAAGGGATATTGTGTTTCTCTCAACTCTCAAGTGTTTAGGCTTATAAATTCAATCTCTCAACTCATTTTATATACAAAAACTCATAGAAATTGGAACTTATATCACCAATACTCTCCACCCAAGATTTGTCAAAACAAGCAAAAATCATCAAGAGAACTTAGGGGGCTCAATGAAAAACTTCATAGACGTTTCCATTCGGCCGGGTTGTAATGGGGCTTGGTAAAGACAATAAGGTGTGGAAAATATTTTGGTCATGTGGTGATAATAATATCCGGGAATCAAAGACTCCTAAAAACTCACACATATCAAAACACTCATAAAACAACATATACCAAACTCACTTTCTTATGCACTTATTCTTACTCACCAGATATCATCCTAGAAAGTCTCATAATCAAATAAAAAAATCTCTGATATTATCTATAAATACAAATGCACTTCAACTCTTCACTTCCTTTTATTTTTATTTTATTTATATTCGCTGCCTCGTTAACGAACCCACTTCAGGGCCGTTAACGAGCTCCCGTGTACATTCTTCCTTTCTTTCTCACCTCCATCAAATACTTTATTTTGTACATCTTTTGCTTATCAAGAGATCTTTCTTATTACAAGTAAAAACAAGAGACTTCCAATCTACCCTTCCCAAATATCCTTCAAATAAAGCAAAATTATAAGAAACTCCTCACACAACAAAACATACCCGAATAGGGTCAAGCTTATCTCGGCTAGGGAATAATTTTGTGGATCTATAAATAAAGGCTTCAGGTTAGAATTGGTTATCAAAAAGAAGGATCATGTTAAGGTGGATAGGAAATAATAAGGCTTATAAAAATAAGTTCTCCATCATATGATTTTCACAAATAATGAACTAAAAATCTTATACGGGTCTCAAGAAATAGATAACCATCACAATTCCAAGAGATAATATGCATATAAAGAGTAAATCACACAAGAAAAGAAGAGGGATTCATGATGTTCTCCCTATAAGGCCAAAATAACTCACAAGGTAATTTTTGTTGGATTGCATCACTTATGCTATAAAGTATATGTGCTCAATTTCATCAAATGCTATCTTCTTCTAAAACAAATAATTTCAAGTTGAGAATCCGGCTATACTATTAAATGATTAAGTTAGCGACTACTATCATAGAACCTAAGAAAGGGATATCTATCAATTCTACTCCTTTTAGATTTTTCAAAAAATTTCGATTTTTTTTCGGTTTTTTTTTTCGATTTGCAAAAATAAAGAAATAAAACTACATAAAACAAATAAACACCTAGGACACAAGTTTTCTATTTTCTCCCACCCCATACTTAAAATTACAGTGTCCCCACTGTAAGAAAAATAAGAAGAAGGAAAAGAGATAGAAAAGAAAACAAATAAAGATAAAAATAAGAAAAAGAAAAACATAAAAACTTACAAAGTTTCAAAAGTGGGAAACAAGGAAAAACTTCATCTTCAGGCTGAATCAACGGTTTGGTGGAGGAAAGTAGTGCTCAAAGTTCCCCATGAAGTCGTACATCGTCCTCCAACGCTCAGCGTCATCCGCCTCTCTCTGACGATGCCTCTCACCTCCATCGACATGCGAGCAGAATAGACAGATTTCCATCTATCCATCCTCCTATGAATATGATCCTGCTGGAGGTGAAGCTGCTGCATCCGTGCAGAAAGATCCTCGGCCCATGGTGGTGGTATACTCGATCCTGTGTACTCGGGCTGAGGAGGTGGTGGGTAGTGAGGCTGGAAATGGTCTTGATACATCACCGGGTTGTAAGGCATGAGTCCATAGGAATGAGGGTCGACAGGGGCTGGTGGTGGGTCAATAGAAGCTCTCGGCACCTCGTTAACGAAGCTGGGTGCCTCGTTAACAGTGTTGGGAGGGGGCTGGAAATGGTCGTTAACGAGCCTGGTGGACTCGTCAAAGAGGACATTGCTCCCTAAGACTTCCGTGTCGATGTCTTCTTCCTCGAAATTTAGCTCCTCAGTTCTGCCCTCGGTATCGGCCTCTTCAGTTGCCTACTACCTCGGAATCCTCTTCTTCATCTTCATCTTCATCTTCATCCATGGCTTCTACTTCTCGCTCAAACCGGGATTCGCATGGCCTAAGGGAAAAATCATCCTCCGGCTTAGGTTCCAACGGGTAAGCATGTCCCGCCACGCCTCGTACCAATTCGGTACGTAGAGAAGCTCAAACTTGTCGAGGGTCGGTGTAACGATGCAATCTTGTACTTTCACCTTGAATCCTCCCTCGGCTTGAATGAAGACACCAGAGCTATACCAATAATTCTTGTTGAGGAGTTGGGCGTGAGCCGGTGTGTAGCGAGTGAGATCGACTCCAAGGTTTTTAGCCAAGAGTCTAACCAAGTTGCCACACCAAACCTCCTTGGACTTGTTTGATTTCCCTATGTAGTAAAGCCATTCGTATCCCAAATTCAAGGGGCCGGGCTCCTCGAAAAGGATGGTGCGGAAACAAGCAACTTCCGTCCTTGTTGGCCTGTTCAACTCTCTCTTCGGCCAAAACGTCGCGGCTAGGACTCTGAGAATAATCCTGAAGATGGGGTTGATGATGTTTGCCCCGGATAATGCCGCGGTGGAGGATTGAACCTCCCCGGTGATGTAGCTCCAAGTGCGAGTCACTCTGTAGTCCTTCAAGCTGTAGTCTCTAGACGGGTTTGGGAGCTCTAAGATTGCGTTGAACTCTACCATGGTAAACTCACGACTCTCATTACCGAGCCGAAACCGGATTCGTCCCGCCGAGGTTTTCGACGAAAATCTAGTCTCCAAGGTGGCCAAAAACTCGGATGTGAGGGTCGGTTAGTGTGGTAAATTCTCCTGCTTCAGAAGATGAGTGGCACCAAGGATAACAAAGGCCTCCTTGACGTCCGTGTAGATCCCCGTGTTGACAACACTGGACTTTGAGAACCAGCGGGTGTAGTGGTCCTTCTCCAGAATATCACGGTAACGACGTACTTGGCCCTGAGTGCTCCAAATCACGTCATCCACGCGAGGTGGAAATGGGGACCTATGGTTTCTCCTCTTCTTCTGAGCTCGGGTAGCGGGCCTGCTTGAACTTTCCATGGGATCCGGAGTATCGAGAAATTGAAGAACAAGAGGTCGGAATCGGGTGGTTAACGAGCTCGGATCTCGTCGGTGAGAAAATCGGGTTTTCGGACTTCGGTAACAACGACCTCTCAGTGGTAGTTGGTGCGAGATTCCGAATGGTGGGAGAGGGATTTCGAGCTCTTTGGTTGGGTTTTTGAGAAGTTTGGAATTGGGAGAGTGTGGTGGTAGATTATTGGAAGGGGTAAAAGGGTTTTTATAGGAGAAGGAAGGGATAGGAAGGGGTAGAGGGTGGCGACTAGGGTAGTAAAAGATAGATTAGGTTAAAAAATCTTACCTGCCCGTTTTTGACGAGTCGGGTCGTCGAACCGGGTCGTTAACGACCCTGGGTGGGTCGTTAACGAGCTGCCGTAGCCTCTTGGAGTGATTTTCGATCCCTTCTCCTGCGTCTTGTTAGCTCAAAAATCTAATTTCTATCCTAACTAAAACTTAAAAATAAAACAAAAGAAAGCTAAGAAAAATAATCTAAAAAAAGAAAAGGAAAAAGAGAAACTAAATCTATTCTAAAAGCGGGTTGCCTCCCGTAAGCGCTATTTTTAACGTCGTAAGCCCGACGAACTCCTTTGGCTCACGGTGGCTCATGTGTAGCCATGTTGAGGTCTTGAGGTACCCCATACTTAGCCTTGCAGTCTCTGTGTGCTTGAGTTTCTAAATTAGGACCCTTTTCTTCTATCAGTACGCCCGATATTCCTACATGATGGTTAGTGAAGTCCGAAAACCAAGGTGGTTTGGACTCTTCTGTAGTGCATATAATAGGGCGTGGTGTAGGAACAAAAGATAAGGAACAATCCTGCTCCTTTTTAGCCGATTCATTATTAGAGTACTTACCTTGGTTGTACTTTTGCACGTGGGACTCGGTGATTGACTAATGAGACTCGGTACTGACGGTTGTGTCGAGTTCTGGTTGAGTCAACTCGATATGTGCGACTCCAACTGGGTCGTTGGCTTTTTGATCCAAGTTGAATTCTACCCGTTCCTCTCCGATATCAAAAGTGACGAGTCCTTTCCGCACATCAACTCTTGCACCTGTTGTGGCTAAAAATGGTCGACCGAGAATTATGGGGACATGAGGGTCTTCAGGCATATCAAGGACGATAAAATCGTTCGGTATAACGAATTTCCCGACTTGAATAGGATAGTCGTCCACCACTCATGTGGCCTTGACACATGACCCATCTGCCATGTACAGATTCATGTCTACTGGCTCTAGTGGTCCCATATTAGCTTTAGACCAGATTGAGAGAGGAACTAAACTAGCACTGGCACCCAGATCGCATAAGGCCTTGAACTTGTGGTTGCCTATGCCAATCGTTATTGCAAACCTTCCTGGATCTCCTAGCTTTTTCGGTAGAGCTATTGATCTGACTTCATCTTGTAGCTCTATAATGGATCTTTTCCTGCTAAGAATATCTTTCAAAAACTTTGTGTAAGCCGGCATTTCGCTTAGGGCCTCAACGAATGGGATGGAAATATTAATGCCTTGAAGAATTTTAACGAAACGCTTGAACTTATTCTCAGTAGAGTCCATAGATTTCTTAGTTGGAAATGGAAGAGATTTCACCATTCTCGGAACCAAGTTAGGCTCGAGAGGTGAGAGTACCGGGTCGACACTAGGGTCGTTTATTGTCCTCGGTGGGACATTACCGACCCTGGTGGGGTCGTTAACTACCCTGGGGTTGAGAGGAAGGCTCAATTTAGAGAACTTACCTGTGGTAGGGTCGTCAAGAACCCTCGGAGCCTCGTCATCCTCATTTGTGGGCTCGTTATTTGCCCTCGCTGGCTCGTTAACGAGCCGTTTTGTGAGGTCTTGTTCCTCCTTCTCTTCAGCTTGAACTCTCTCCGGTAATGTCTTCCCGCTTCTGAGGTGTACCGCTGCTATTTGGCCTCTAGGGTTCTCCTCGGGGGCGGCCCGAGAGTTGTCCTTATGGTCTTGGAATCCGTGCAGCTAGGTCCCTTAGTTGGGAATCAACACTCCTCTTCCAAATATCGAACTCTCCCGATCTTTTATCTTGTCGGTTCAGCTTGGCTTGAACTTCATCAACTTTGTTGTTCACTCCGTTAGTGCAAGCAGAAGTACTATGTGCAGAAGAACCACATTCTTGACATGTTTGAGAGGATTTCAGAAAACTTACCTGTTTCTTCAGACGGTTGACCTCGTCTTGTAAGAATTGATTTTTAACATCTGGGTCAACTTCTTCTCGGTTAGGTACGTAGAGACGTTTTTGAGTTTGTGGAGCTTGCTGGGTTCCGTACATAGCATCGTAATTAGCCAGCTTATCCAGCAATTCCCACGCAACAGTAGGTTCCATCTCTATAAAACCGCATGCAGTATGCGTGTTGATGCGGTTCTTGGTCTCTGCATTAATGCCTTGGAAAAAAATCTCTTGTAAAACATATAAAGGTTGCCCATGAGTGGGGCATTGCCTCAGCATCTCCTTAAATCTTTCCCAAGTTTCAACGAATGTTTCATTAGGCAGCTGGTGATAGGAGGTGATTCGTTTCCTTAACTCCGTAGTCTTAGCAGGAGGGAAGAACTTTGTAAGAAATTGATCGTACAAAGTTTTCCAATTCCTGATAGACTTAGAAGGTAGGCTCTCCAACCAGCTCAGGGCCTTTCCAGTAAGAGACCATCTAAAAGCTTTTAACAGAACATATTCTAGTGAGACACGTTCAACAGCAATGGTGTCACATAAATCAAGAAAGTTTCTAATATGCTCCATAGGGCACTCAACAGGTTTCCCTTCAAACTGAGCCCGTTTGATTAAGGATATAAATTGAGATTTGATCTCAAAAGGTTTCTCTATCTCTGGAAGCACAATAGGAGATTCTGGCACCCTCAATTCCGGATGCATTTATTGTTTGGCATTCCTCGGATAGGCATCAAGCTCTTCTTGTAAACGATCCTTGTCAGCTCGTTGACGCTCAGCTTCGGTGTCTGCGCCGTCCTTCTCGGCTTTAAGTGCCTCCATCTGAGTTCGGAGGATCTCCAACTGTTGTGCCATCTCTTCTGCCGTGGCCATGGCTCGGTTTTGTCGGAGTCGATGGTGCAGGGAACATTCGGGTTCTGATTAATAACCAGTGTTATCAAACTGAAGCCTTCGTCGTCCTACCGGCATACACTGAAAAAAACAGACAAAGAAAACAAAAATTAAAAACAAAAACGGGGTCGAGCTATTCCCGAACCCAAAGATAAACTAACAAACGCGTTGCTTCCCCGGCAACGGCGCCAATTTGTTGATAGGGTTTTAATTGACAACAAATAAATTTATAGTCAAAACCCCGCTAAGTATAACGAAGTCAGGATCGTTCCACAGGAAGCAAGGTTGTTCGTTTATCAACTACTAAAAAGCAAACAGAAACAAACATAACACTCACAAGTAGCCTCGTTAACGATGTTGTCAGGGTCGTTAATGAACCACCGTAAACAAAAATACTCAAATAACGACCTAAATAAATTCGGTACTGAGGCAAATACTCAGCAACGAAAATTCACTTAGAATAATTCAGATAAAACAAAGATCTAGGACTAGGGACACCACAACATAGCCAAGCATATAAACTCGTAAGAAGATAAGATCATGCCTTTAAACAGATAGAGTCATCAACTTTCGTTGACTATCAAGCAAATTAACCAACTTTCGCATCCTAATTCACTTAATTGCTTGTTTTGGATCTAAAGCTTGAAACTTTCGTATTCAAACAATATCAACCTTCAAGTTACTAACTTTCTCTTTCAATCAAGTTAAAAACTCAAATTACCTCAACTTTCGTTTCGGTATAAGCACAACAAACAATCTCAATAAAAGATAAAAGGAATTCAACACACAATCTTACTTATCAAACATGCTCAACTATGTCGGGCTTGACCCCGATCCTAGAAAAGAAGACTACTCACTAATCATAATTGCTAAACAAATAAACTCAATATAAGCAAACATTGAAAACAAATCACTACTAAATTAAAATACAAAAAAATCTGTCTCACAGAAATTAAGAAGAAAACCGAAAAAGAACAAAACACCGAACCAAAACCTCGATCAACGAACTCGGTGTTGGGACGTTGTTGGGACCTCTGGTTCTAAACAAGGTATCAACGATGTCATTCTCCGTGTTTTGATAATGACAAACATCGTAAGGAACTAATGTGGTTTGTTCAAGTATTTCTAAGGAATGCAGGTACAACCAAGAACTCCAATGAATGACCAAAAGCCACAAAAAGCTCACGATGAAGAGTTTCCACCAAGGGAACTCTGAAGATGAAAGTTCCCATGAAATGGGAACTCCCAGAAATGATCAAGAAAACACAAGCTTACAACGATGAAGAGTTTACATCATGGGAACTCTGAACAAGACAGTTCCCATGAAATGGGAACTCACATGTGAGGACAACGACCGCTCAGCGCAGATCGCGAGATTTTGTCTTGGACAGCCCGAAGGAACAGTCTGAGGATCAAACTGTCACGCTTGATCCAACGGTCCGATTGATCCAAGAAGTTGACCTAGTTCAAACCAAAGTCACATGTGAAGAAAGTACAGTTTGGGCATCAAGCAAAGGGCATTTTGGACACAAACGAAAGATGTGACTGCCCAAGCTCACCTGGACTATAAAGCCAAATGAATAGTACTCGGATTGAGTACTTCTCCCAGAACTCACAAACACCCACACCAGAGAAAAGAAAGAAAAGGAAGAGAAGTCCTCGCCGGCGAGTGTGTGATCTCAACGACGGTGAAGCCGAAGTTCCCAGAGACAAGGGAACTGAGAAGTCGGTGTAAGGTTTGAGTTACTTGTATTTTGCTATTGTGAGCTTAGGAACTCAGTTGAGAGGATTTACTAGTGTTGCTAGAGTTAGGAAGAACTCGTAGGAACAGAGAAGTGTGAATCCGGCTGTTGTAACTAAGGAACAAAGCAATCAATATAAGTAAGTCATTCAAAATCCTCCAAGCGGAGGTAGAGGTTTACCAATACAACTAGTTGGTTGTAGTGGGGTTCCTCTATAAAGGAACTATGTCCTTTATTGTCTTTAATACTTGCAAACTGTTTATTTCCGCTGTCTTGGGAACAGCTTAATTGCCAGTTCCCGAGCTCTTTGCTAACGTTTACGATCCAACAATTTGTATCAGAGCAAGGTTTGCTCTAGATTTGTGTTAGCATCGCAGGTATCAGATGGCTCAGCAACTTACTCAGGTGGGGAACAACACTAGTAAGCCGCCATGGCTTATTACAGGAAGATTTGAAAGCTGGCAACGCGACATGAAAGATTGGATGCGTGGGCAAGACTACCAAGTCTGGTGTGTTATCGAGAGAGGCAACTTCGAAATCGATCCAGCTATATTTAACGACCTCTCAAAGTGGGGACCCAACGAATACAAGTGTATGGAGGCAAACTACAAACACTGCTGGAAAACGCGTCTGTAGCCAGAAAATATTTAGCCACGAATTTTGGGGAGGGTAATTTTGGTGGCAACAACCATAAATTTAGCCACAAATATTTCAGTTTGCGGTAATATGGCCATGAAATATAGCGTTGTGGCTAGTTTTGGGGCCAAATAGCCCCGAAAATTGAGCGCGGCTAGATTTGATTGTAGATTTCCGGCCATATTATCATGAAAACAAGCTCGTGGGTAACGTTAAGGCCCAATGGACGCGAATTTTTTGCGCAGCTAGATTCATTTCTAGAGTAGTAGCTAATTAGCCACGAAAAAAGATTCGTGTGTATATTCAGGACAAAGTCTGGAGCTAAGTACCCACATACTAGTCGTGGCTAGGTTTGTGGATATTTGTGTGGGTAATTTGAATCATTGTCTCATAAATGGTCCTTCATTTCTTTAGAATTTTTAGAAATAACCACGAAACTAGCCATGAGTTCTTATTTTCGTGTCTAACATAGTTTGTTTGGAAACATCTGCGATAACATTCACGAGATTAGCCACAAGTTCTTTATTTCGTGAGAAATCTGCAGAAATAACCACGAGACTAGTCACGAGTTCTTTGTTTCGTGTCTAACTTTGTTTGTTTGGAAACATTTGCAGAAACAATCACGAGATTAGCCACGAGTTCTTCATTTCGTCAGAAATCTGCAGAAATAACCACGAGACTAGTCACGAGTTCTTCATTTCGTGGTTAATCTTCAGAAATAACCACAAGATTTCAACGAAGGAAGAGGAGAAGAGTTTCGATTGGGATGCTCCTCCATATGGGCCGAGTACGGTGATCCAAAAACGGGCCCATTTCTTTTGACTCCCAAGCCCATCAGATTTGCAGAAACAGTCACGAGATTAGCCACGAGTTCTTCATTTCGTGGTTAATCTTCAGAAATAACCACAAGATTTCAACGAAGGAAGAGGAGAAGAGTTTGGATTGGGCTGCTCCTCCATATGGGCCGAGTACGGTGATCCAAAAACGGGCCCATTTCTTTTGACTCCCAAGCCCATCAGATTTTCATTACCTCAAAAGCCCATTCCTAATTAATTTTTATTATTTGTACAATTATTTCCACTATAAATTACAATTATTTTAAAATTTAAATAAATATTACCCATAGGCCTTTATAGAAAAATATTTATTAAAATAAAATATCAATCATGCTCACCTAGGAAATTAATAATTTTTAATAAATTATAAATGACTTCCTAGGAAATTAATAATTTTTAATAATTTTTAATTCTTATGAGAAATCGTTATATTCATTTAGAACCGTTCATTCTTATGAGAAATCGTTATATTCATTTAGAATCGCTCATTCTTATGAGAAATCGTTATATTCATTTAGATTCGTTCATTTTAGGAGAAATCGTTATATTCATTTAGATTCGTTCATTCTTATGAAAAATCGTTATATTCATTTAGAATCGTTCATTCTTATGATAAATCGTTATATTCATTTAGATTCGTTCATTCTTATGAGAAATCGTTATATTCATTTAGAATCGTTCATTCTTATAAGATTTTTATATTCATTTAGAATCGTTTATTCTTATAACAAATCATTATATTCATTTACAACCGTTCATTCTTGTAAGAAATCGTTATAGTCCTTTAGAGTCGTTCATTCTTATAAGAAATCATTATATTCCTTTAGAATCGATCATTCTTATAAGAAAGCGTTACATTCATTTACAATCGATCATTCTTATAAGAAAGCGTTATATTTCTTTCGAATCGATCATTCTTATAAGAAAATGTTACGTTCATTTAGAATCGATCATTCTTATAAGAAAGCGTTATATTCCTTAGGGTTTAGGGTTTATGATTAGGGTTTAGGGTTTAGGGTCGATCATTCTTATAGGCAATCACTATATTCCAATAGAGTCGTTCATTCTTATAAGAACGCGTTGTATTCCTTTAGAACCGTTCATTCTTATAAGAAATCGTATATTTTCTTTAGAACCGTTCATTCTTATAAGAAATCAATATATTCCTTTAGATTCGTTCATTCTAATAAGAAAATTTTATATTTTGTTAGACTCGTTTATTCTTATAAGAAATCAATATATTTATTTAGACTCGTTTATTCTTATAAGAAATCATTATATCTCTATAGAATCGTTCATTCTTATAAGAAAACGTTATAGTCCTTTAGAACCGTTCAATCTTATAAGAAAACATTGTATTCACTTAGAATCGTTCATTCTTATAAGAAAACGTTATATTCACTTAGAATTGTTGATTCTTATAAGAAATCATTATATTCCTATGTAATCATTCATTCTTATAAGAAATCGTTATATTTCTTTAGAATCGTTTATTCTCATAAGAAAACATAATATTCACTTAGAATCATTCATTGTTATAAAAAATTGTTCTATTCATTTAGAATCGTTCATTCTTGTAAGAAAACATTATATTCATTTAGAATCCTTCATGCTTATAAGAAAACGTAGAAAATGTTATGTTCACTTAGAATCGTTCATTCTTATAAGAAAACATTATATTCACTTAGAATAGTTTATTCTTATAAGAAATCGTTATATTCCTTTAGAACAGTTCATTCTTATAAGAAATCGTTATATTCCTCTATAATCGTTCATTCTTATTAGAAAACGTTATAGTCCCTTAGAATCGTTCATTCTTATAAGAAATCGTTATATTTATTTAAAATCGTTCATTCTAATAAGAAATCGTTATATTCCTTTATAGTCGTTCATTCTTATAAGAAAACGTTATATTTCCTTAGAGACATTCATTCTTATAAGAAACCATTATATTCCTTTAGAGTTGTTCATTCTACTAAGAAGTCGTTTATTTCTTTAGAACTGTTCATTCTTATAAGAAACCTAATTAGTTCACATGTTATGGTTAAAGTTCAACAATACCTAAACCTCTATGATGATCTTTATATGCTTGATGTTAACAAGTACACGCCAGGGGTTCGGGGGCGGAGCCACTCGACAACACCAGGGGTTCTAGGGGGCGGAGCCCCTAGTAGATCATTTTTAAAATACTTGATCTTTTTATAATCGTAATTTTCACTATTTAACATCTTTAATTCAAATATATAAACTTGTTATAATTGTTAGTACTTATAAAGTTATAATAACGTTATGCATATGTGAATTATTTTTAAGCATTTTTTATATTAATTTTTTTAGAATATGTTAACTTATTTATATGTAGAAAGGTGTATTATATCAACTTTACAAAAATTTCGTTCAAAATTTGGACAAAAATAATGGCGGGCTTCATTGGAGGGAAAATTATTTTAGGAGGGAGAATAAAATTTTGGGTTGAATAAAAATGAGCCCAAAATCCAAAACCCTAGTTTCTATTCTATGAGTGCGGCGCTCTAAGTTCAGTCAACTGATAAACAGGTCTAGGAAGGAACCCGAGAGAGAATCAGGTTTGAGCTTGTCCGCCTCTCAAACCCTAGTTTCTTCACTGCCCTTTTGTCTTCTCCACCTCGTCAGAGCCTACAAATTCGTCTCCAAATTGATCGGTTTGAGGTTGTCCTTCTCAATTGAACATCAACAGGGAAAGCAAAAAGCCTGAGAGAGCCCAACTCAAAGAATTTAGAGTCTTCACCGCCGACATGTCTTCTCCATCTCATCGAAGTCTACAAATTCGTCTCCAAATTGATGGCTTTGAACTTGTCCTTCTCAATTGGATTTTGTTTCCTAATTTTTGTCAACCGTAGTTCTTATTTCTCAATTGACAAAGAAATGCAGATGGAGGAAACTATGGCTCACTCAGGATGGGTTAGTGCTGATAAATCCTTCGGGCGTGACATTTCTGACGCTCACTACAAAGCCTGCTTGTATGCTGGAATCAACATCAGTGGAAGCAATGGAGAAGTTATGCCTGGCCAGGTTCGGTATCTCTCAATTCATGAATGACAATGACTATGACTAAAAATGCAAATTTCCTTACTAATGATGAAACAATTTTCCTGCTATAAACTTTCAGTGGGAGTACCAAGTTGGTCCAAGTGTAGGTATTGAAGCTGGAGATTACATTTGGATTTCTCGATACATCCTGGAGGTAATCTATTCTTCTTAAATCTGTTCTTGCTTAAAAGGGATTAGATTGTATAAGTTTGATGAACATTGTACAACTATCTTTTATTTTCTTAGAGGATTACTGAGCAAGCTGGTGTAGTTCTCACTCTAGATCCTAAACCTATTGAGGTACAAAAATGTCTCAAACTTTATTTCAGTTGCTAGTTTTAGAGCCTACATTCTAAACCATTTCCTGGTAAAACAGGGAGACTGGAATGGAGCCGGGTGCCACACCAACTACATGTAAACTTGGAACTTTCTTCCTAGTGTACAGAATATGTTAATTCAGAGAGTTTTTGTTTTGAAATTTGAATGAGTTGGTTGGTTTTGTTTTGCAGTACATTGAGCATGAGAGAAGAGGGAGGATTCGAAGTGATCAAGAAGGTGATTTTGAGCCTTTCATTGCGCCACAAGGAACACATCAGTGCATATGGTGAAGGAATCGAGAGGAGGCTGACTGGAAAGCACGAGACTGCTAGCATTGCCACTTTCTCATGGGTAAGATCCTTGTACTACATACACGTTCGTCTTGTGTTCATTTAAAAGATCCTACATTCTGCACAACTTTTATACTTTAAACTTTTTTTTTGTTTTGGTTTCACAGGGAGTTGCCAACCGTGGTTGCTCACTTTGCCAATTTGCTGTTTCAGTCGTCTATCTACAAAAGCTAACTAGGTAAGCTTGCTGTATTAGCTTGAGTTTGGTGGGGAGTTGCATTTACATTGAATTTGTGCTAGAATTTTGGGCTGATTTCACTTCCTTTGGACTAATGCTTGATATACTTGAATTGTCTTGTTAAGTGTTGATTTAATGGATGGATTTAATGGATGGGTTGTTGATTAATTCTGGTCATGCTTACAAGATTTAATAAATAAAATCAGCTGTAACTTGCCTTGATGAAGCTAATTGGGTCTGCACATTAAATTGCTACTTTATTGTGATGTTGAACTTGCTATGGGCTATTCAGTGTGCCTTGAATTTTGCTGATTATTCAGTTTGCTGATTTCACTTTCTAAGTAATTACTTTAGACTGAAGGAGTCTGTGTTGCTGAATTGATTGTAGTTGAGTGGTTATTGTGTTGAATTTGAATTTGATGTGTGGTTATTGTTGCATTTGTGCTTAAAAATCGTAGTGTGCTTGGCTAGCGTCTCAGTTTGATGCTACTAGTAAACATGTCCCTGAATTCGAATATTGAAGTATGAAAGATTGTTAAAGCCTGGTTATCTAGTATGTTGCTGGTAAATCCTGGCTATCGAGTATGTTGCTGGTAAAGATTGTTATTGATTTGCAATCAGCTTTTCTGAACTGCTTTCTTCCTCCATTGCAGCAAACCTTGTTTAACTATACTCCATTGAGTAGTTATAGACTCAAGTGATACTGGATCAGCTGAATGTACTCCAGAACAAGGTAAGCTAGTGACTTCTGAGTGACTTAACAACTATAATTAAAAAGACACTTTTTCTTATGTGTTTGATAGCACAACTTGATCAAATAGGCAAAGAAATCCATATGAGGCAATCTCCATGGGGAAATGGAGACCATAGCTTTGCATATGCTGCTACTACTCATCACCAACATCCTCAAGATCTTTGTTGTCTATTCTTGGTGCTTCTTTCGAGATCTCTACTGCCTGGGGATTTTACCTATAATTATGCATTTCTTGCCTTGCTTAAAGAGTAGCTTTTGTCTAAGATTAATGAAGTTGAAAATTGTGTTTGATATAGGTAGATTTTCAGACAAAAGAAATATAGCTGTGTGATTTTGGCAGTGCAAAGTCTGCTAGGATTTTTTTGGTTTGTTGGATTTCGATTAGCATTTGGTTTGTTGTGGGATGTTTCATCAATGCGTAATATGCAATAAACTATGTAATTGTATTACTATTATAATGCAAATATGCAATATTATGGTGTAATATTGTTTTTTTGTTTTTTTAAATGCCTAATTATTTAACCACAAAATTTGAAACAAAATAAATTCATGGCAAATTTCAAGTCTAATGCCCACGAAATGGGTCTGATTATGAGTTCAAATTCGACTCGACTTTAGATACAAAATACATTCGTGGCTAAAATTTGATGGTGATGCACTCAAAACCAACCACGAAATTCAATTCTGGCTAATATGGTTGAACGTGACTTTCGTGGCCAATAGCCACACATTTAGCAATGAACTAATTCGTGACTATTATTTGCAGCTAAATAGCCACAAAACTAGAATTCTGTGGTTCTTTTTCAGAGTGATATTTAGCCTCGCGCGTTTTAGCCCCAGGGAACCTTTCGTAGGGCAATCCGTTGGGGATGTCGTGGCTAACGTGATTTCGTGGTTATTTTTGTGGAGGAAGTCATGTCTATTTTCCTGGCTACAGACGCGTTTTCCCGCAGTGAAAGCCAAACAGTACCTGAAGAGGTCCATGTGCGTACAAGACTGTGTCAGGGTAGCAAATCTTGACACAGCCAAGGAGATGTGGGAAGCCATCCAACAAATGCACGTTGGGAACTCAGATATCCGAGAAGACCTTCAGATGAATGCAAAAAGGGAGTTCTACAACTTCCAAATGGAGATGGGAGAGTCTGTCGATAACTACCAGTCCCGATTTGAAGGACTTTGCACCAAAATGGAAGGCTTAGGGATCACCAAAGAAGAAATCACCCATAAGATGAAGGTCCAACAGCTTTTCAACGGATTGACTGGAGAATGGGCAAACGAGAGAACAATTTTCAAGGAAAATCCGGAAAATAGAACACTCATGCTCCATCAAGTGTTTGGAAAGCTAGTGGGACACGAGAAGAGAAAGATCGATGATAAGGAACAGACTCGAGCTCATCGAGGTATCGCACTCAAGATCGAGAAGATGCTCAAATCAACTCAAGAACAACACGAAGACTCCGAAGAAGAAGAGGATGAGGAGCTAGTTCTTGTAACAAAGGCTCTTCGGAACTTATACAAAGGGAAGCTCCAAAGGAACAGTGGGAACTGGGGAAAAGGGCAGAGTTCCCAAAGAAAACCCGCAGAGAAGGACCTCTCAGATGTCACATGTTACAAGTGCAACAAGAAAGGACACTTTGCTAAGGAATGCCCACAGGGAACTGAAGGACGGAAGCAAGGGAAAAAGGCCTACATCGCCACCTGGAGCGATGATGAAGACGAAGATCCCGAGTCATGGGCACTCCCAGACATGTGTGGGATGGCAATAGGAGAAACCACTGGGGAACAACCCAGTGATGTAACCACTGAAATTGTTCTTGCTTCTTTCAATAATTATGAAAAACCTGAGCAGTGAAAAATTCTTTCAAGTCTTGTCAAAGATAACATAAAACTTCAAAACAAGTTGGAAAAACAAGAACACATAAATGCTCAATTAGATGGTCTTGAACCCTGTCCTAACTGCATATCCCTTCTTGAAAAACTCAAGTCCCATGTGTCTCACATCGTAGATCTAGAAAATGAAATCAAAACTCTAGAGAAAGATGAGAACACCCTCTTGCAAAACCTGAGTAAGACTCCCGAACATCTTGAAGCATCTAGTTCCCAAATTAAGTTTGTCCCAGCCAGACACGGCATAGGATACAAAGGTGAGTGCTCAAAGAACAGTAAGTCACCCCTGAGTGAACATGAAATCCATGAGTGTAGGGGCTTAGAACTCCAGTGCGAGACACAGAAAAATGCTCATCTTGAGGAGAAAATCAGGGTCCTAGAAAGTGGGAACTGTGGTGAGAGAGATTATTACACTGGGAACACTGGACATAGACTTTATGTCCAAATTGCTAAGGGAAATGGGTCATGGGTGTACAATAAGGAGACCATGGATAGGAACAGAATCCAGACACCACACCCAAAGTACTACATGGGAGAGTAGTATAAGACGTGTTGGAACTGTGGTGCTCATGGGCACTACAAGGAAGCATGTCCCAAGAAGAGAGCCCAAACCCTTAGAAACCGTGAGTTCCTAAACAAACAAAAACATCATGCTAATCACCCAAGGAACTCTCAAACCTCTCATGATATCAACATCGCTGACTATGTTGTAAATAAGAATATTTTCCCTTGCAAGGGACCGGGCAAGACTCATCTTGCCTGGGTCTCAAAACACTAACTTTACCTTGTAGGTGGCAGTGAGAGGGAACAATGCATGGTTCATAGATAGTGGATGCTCGAACCATATGACCGGAAACAAGGATATCCTCATCTCACTCCACACTCATGCCGAAGGAGGCCATGTCTCATTTGGCAATAAAAACAAGGGAGAAGTAATTGGAAAGGGAGAAGTGTTGCTAAATAGATCAATCAAAATCAGCAATGTCAACCTGGTGAAAGATCCGATATACAACCTCTTAAGTGTTGCCCAGATATGTGATCAAGGGAACAACGTTGTCACCTTCGACTCAGACGAATGCCTAGTCATCAACAAAAAGACCAACAAAGTGATCCTGAGAGGAAGAAGGCACAACAACGTTTATGTAGTAGATACAGAATTTGAACCACCAATGAAGCTATGTCTTGCAAGTTCCCAAGATGACACAAAACTCTGGCATAGACGACTGGGACATGCAGGTGTAAATCAAATCCCGAAGCTTTATCTACAGGATCTGGTCTTTGGTCTTCCATGGATCAATCTCGAAGGAGTCAAAATGTGTGAAGCATGTGTTCGAGGGAAACAGACCAGGAACTCCTTCAAACCCAAAAAGGTGGTGAGCACAACCAGGCCATTAGAGCTAATTCACATGGATCTATGTGGTCCCATAAGAACGACCAGCTACGGTGGAAAAAGGTACATGTATGTTTTAATTGATGATTTTTCAAGATTCACCTGGGTTATTTTCTTGAAGGCAAAATCACAAGCATTTGAAGAATTCGAGCCCTTCATCAAAAGAACAGAAGTAAGCTTGGGGCTGAAGCTGAAAGCCATCAGATCTGACCATGGAACTGAGTTTCAAAACTCAGAGTTCCTCAACTTTTGTGACAAACATGGGATCTCTCACAACTTTTCGGCCCCTCGCACTCCTCAGCAAAACGGAGTGGTCGAGAGAAAGAATAGGACCTTGGAGGACATGGCCAGAACCATGATGATTGAAAGCGGAGTTCCTGAGTATTTCTGGGCTGAAGCCATCGCTACAGCTACATACATCTTGAACCGAGCAATGACAAGGCCTTTGATCAAGAAGACATCGTACGAGCTCATTAAGGGGAGAAAACCAAACATCTCCCATCTAAGGACCTTCGGATGCACATGCTTTGTCCACAAAAATGGCAAAGACAACCTTGGAAAATTCGATCCCAGAAGCGACGAATGGATCTTCTTGGGATACTCGTCACAAAGCAAGGCTTACAGGGTCTATAATAAGAGGACCAAGAAGATAGAGGAAAGCATACATGTCGTCTTCAACGAGAAATCTGTAAAGATGGGAACAGAGACCCAAGGGAAGGGAACTCTGTTCAAACTGGTCAGACAAGAAGACGATGATGATGACGATGATGAGCCAAGGAAGAGGGATGAAGACTATCCAAGTGCAAGCAACATCCCACAACTAGGGAACAACGACGGAGATCCAACTCTCACTGATCAAATATCCCTCGAGGTTCCCTCCTCAGAGGAACTACAAGACACCTCCAACTCTCTTGTTCCCCAAGACAATACCCTGCCAGAATCAAGTGTCCAGGGGGAACAAAGAGGGAACTTGCCAGGAATATCTGAAGAAACACTCAATGAAGAAGATGAAGATGAGTGTTCCCATGACAAAGAAGCCTCCACTGAAGATGACACAAGTGCAAGGGAACCCAGTCATACAAGAAACTTTCAACAAAGGAAGGACCACCCCATTGAGAACATCATCTCTCCTTATGACAAAGGTGTACAAACTCGTTCCTCTCTCAATAATTTTTGTGCTTTTAACGCGTTTGTTTCAATGGTGGAACCCAAAAATATCATAGAAGCTTTGAAGGACCCAGATTGGATCCAAGCCATGCAAGAGGAGCTTCACCAATTTGAGAGGAACAATGTTTGGAAGCTAGTTCCTAGGCCCAAGAACAAGAACATCATAGGAACTCGATGGGTCTTTAGGAACAAGCTTGATGATACTGGGGCTGTAGCAAGGAACAAGGCTAGGCTAGTGGCACAAGGCTACATGCAAGAGGAAGGAATCGACTACGATGAGACCTTCGTAATGGTTGCCAGGATCGAGGCCATCAGACTTCTAATTGCCTATGCTGCTCACAAGGGATTCAAGCTTTATCAAATGGATGTGAAAACAACCTTCCTCAATGGACATCTCAAGGAAGAAGTATATGTGGCCCAACCCCCAGGATTCGAAGATGAGAAGCTACCCAACCATGTCTACTTCCTGGAGAGGGCCCTCTACGGACTCAAACAAGCTCCCCGAGCTTGGTATGATAGGTTTGCTCAATTCCTCTTATCCCATGGATACCTTCGAGGTTCCATAGACAAGACTTTATTTTTAAAGAAGGAGTCTAAAGACATTTTGATCGTGCAAGTATATGTTGATGACATTGTCTTTGGAGCAACTAACGAAACTCTTGTAGAGAAATTTAAGGACCTCATGAGCAGTGAGTTTGAGATGAGTCTCATTGGGGAACTTACGTTCTTCTTGGGACTCCAAATATCCCAAACCAAGGAAGGAACAAAGATTCATCAACAGAACTACATCAAGGAAATGCTCGTGAAGTATGGGATGGAACACTCCAAGCCCATCGACACCCCCATCTCTCCAAATTCAAGGCTCAATGCGGATGAAACAGGTATAAGTGTGGACCAAAGGAACTGTCGAGGTATGATTGGGTCCCTTCTTTACTTAACAGCTAGTAGACCTGATATCATGTTCTCCGTATGTCTTTGTGCTCGTTTTCAAGCTAACCCTATGGAATCATACCTGAAAGAGGTGAAGAGGATTTTCAGGTATCTCAAAGGGAACGATGTCCTGTAGAACTGAAGAGCAAATTGCGGACATTCTCACCAAAGCTTTAGACAGAGGTCCCTACCAGCGTTTTCGAATGCTTCTAGGGATGATAACTCTAAACTAAACAAGTCCCTGTTTGTCTCTCTATCAATGCCTGACTAGTTTATCTAAGATTGCATGATAGGGAACTTGGATTTATTGCTTTCACTATGCCATGATTACTAGTCTAAAGATAAATGTGTACAAGGGAATTTTATTTCTTTCGGCCATACATGATCAACCAGAGTTCCCTTTATCCCGCTTTACAAGCTACTATGACGGTTGATCATATAACCTACCCTAAGCTAGGGATCAGACAAACGCCTCTCATGAGCCAAAATATTTCCTCCTTTATCGAGTCGCAAATTGTCTGGTTCCCCTTGAGTTCCCTAGCCCCACAAAAGGATGAGTGTGAAGTTCCCTTAACCACTTCACTCTCCCTGACCTTGATACGATCATGGGAACTAATACACACTAGCAAGGGAACGCTGACTCATCTACAAAGAAGAACCGTCAGTTGGGAAGCGGACTTTTGTGTCAGAAGCTCTGAAGCGTTAAGGGCCAAGCATTCAAATTTTGAAAAGGACTTCCCAAGAGATCGTGACGCGTGTCCAGAGGCGTGCTATGGAAGTTGAAACGATGCCCCACGTTCATTGGGCAACGGTTATCGAGGCTTTCCACTTCCCTTTCTACCCTTCGCCTCTTCTCTCCTTAAAACCCTCATTTGCCATTTTTGGGCTCTTATTCCATCTTCCACCTCTGTCATTCGTCTTCTCCACATCCCTTTCACTCTCTTTTTTAAGAAACCTCAAAAACCTCCCAAAACCTTACAAAAATGGCCCCTCAACACACTTTCGCCCAGATCAAAGAGTGGGTGCTTGCCAACCCCCGAATCCTCTCATTTCTCAATTGCGAGAGATCAAAAAAGAGCAAGACCCCATCATGAAAGACGTCCTAATCCAAGGGCTCTACAAACAAGTAAGCCCTTTCTTGCCCCCTCCTCCTCCGGCCGACGACACTGTGGCCTGGACTTCTTCCGCCACCTCTTCTGAATCCCTTCCTCCTCCCTCAACCACCAACACCTCCTACGAAATTGTCATTGCTGACCGTTTTGGAGATGCACGACCATCCATAAATGAAAAACCCAATAAATCCAAACACCGCCACTCATCCAAACGACGCCACTCCTCCAAAGACCCCTCAAAACCCAAAAAATCCAAACATTCCAAAGATCCCTCCAAATCCAAAAAACGCAAACATTCTGAGGTCTCTGAATTTTCGGAGCCCAGAAAGAAATCCTTCTTCACCATTGACGATTACTTGAACTGCTCCAAGGACAGTTCATGTGTCGCCAAACCCCCTTTCGTCTTCCACTCTGACTCTGGGACCTCTCAATCCCAGAGCCAACTCCCCTCTTCTTCACTCCCTCTTCTCATAACTGAGGGACCTCCCAAACCTCCTCCATCAAAACAAAAGACTCCTCCACCACCTCCTTCAGTTCCCACAACAAAGGGAATTCCTCTCCCACCACTCCCCTCCGTTCCCACAACAACGGGGACTCCAACTCCACCTCCACCTCACAAAACTCCCTCCCCTCCTTCCTCACCACAACACACATCCATTCCTCCCACTCCTACCTCGGGGATCTCTACTCCCCAGGTTACCACAACCACTCTTCCACCTCCACCTACTACACAACTCTCTACTCCTCTTTCTTCTTCTCTTCCTTCTTCCACCACATCCCCCATCACCACAAAACTCCCCTCTCCATCACCATCCAAAAGTGTTGTCGCCCTTACCTCGGACAACGATGACCTCCCTCTCTCCGTGGTCATCGGAAAAATGACCCAGGACCCTCCTCCCCTCATCATGGGAACTGTCGAGGAGGAGGCCCAGCTCAAGGCAATAGAAGAAGAGCTCAACAGGGACCCCTCTGAACAAACAACTGACCAAGGGACCAAGTCCCCAGAGAAAGTGGCTCCTGAAGAGCCCACGGAGACAAGGGACCCCGCACCAGCTGGTGGTGTTGGGGCAACTACAAGTCATCCCGACGATGACGCGGAGGGCTCAAGCTCGAGCTCCTCCGAGGAAGAAGGGACCTCCCATGATGAGGTCAACGAAGAAGAAGAGGCTCCAGATGCTAAGGAGCGAGAACGGATCCCAACACTTGGACACCAAATGGTGGTGTCCACGAGTTCCCAACAGCCGAGGGAACGCGTGCTCATGATTGAAGCGGCTGCACCCCCTCAGCAGAAAGGACCTCGAACGGTCTCTAGGGGGAACACGTCCAAGAGCACTACAAAGAAGGGGAAGGAGACCTCTTCCACAAAGCACCCTGTGGATGAACGCCGGAAGCTCCTTCCTCGCTCATCATCTCTAAAGAAGTGCTAAATGGCAACGGCTTAGGGGAACTGTGGGACCTGATCCAGGCCCAGGGCTGGGAGAACCTTTGTAAAGAAACTGTGAGCGTCGATCCCTCACAAGTGCGTCAATTTTACAATAACTTCACCATCTCCAATGACTGCACTCAGGGAACTCTCTCCCACAAAGGCGACGAGTTCATATTCACTACGTCAACAATCCGCCTCCAGCTCCAAGTCCCAGTTCAAGGGCTCAACGAGCTGCCCAACAAGCTCTGGGACGACTTCAACAGCGCTGAGGTGTATAACACCATCTTTGAGGGTCGGGTTCCCTCTAAAGTTCCCTCGATGCACCATCTGTCCTTGGTCGCCAAGCTCGCTCACCAATTCATCATCAATGTGGTGATCTCGCGCCAAGAGAAGCGTCTGGTCGTCAACATCACTGATGCCATCATCCTCTATCACTTCCTCCTCAAGAAGCCCATCAACCTTCCCAGAATCATCCTTGGGCATATGGAGAAGTGCATGGCTTCCAAGTCCCATTCCCTTCCTTACTCTGGGCTTATCAAGAAGCTGCTACAAAAAGAGAGTCTCTACGACGCCTCTAAGGAAGAAATAGTGCTTGGAAGGGAACTGGACATCTCAGTTGTCCAGAAGATGAGGCACTCTGAGCCGGTAGAGGAAGCGGCTCAACTGGAATCTGGTGAAGATGGGAACTCTCAGGTTTTGCTCTGCATCGCCAACACCCTCGACCAGATTGCCAGGGACCAAGCAACATTGGCCAGAGGACAAGAAAAGCTTACACAAGTCCTAACGCGCCTCTGTGATGCACTGTTCCCCGCAGCACCATGATCTCTCTTTTTTTTCCTTAATCCAAAAATGACCACAAAATTGTACTTGAGTTCCCATTGTAAATATTTTCTTAAGTAATGCATTGGTCTTTAATTTGATTGCGTGTTCCCTTCTTCCCTATTATTGCTTTGCTTGTTTTCGATGATGTCAAAAGGGGGAAAGACAAAAAATGCGAGATGAGTTAAAAGTTTAAGTTATCACAGAACATGCATAAGCTAAGGGGGAACAATTGCATAAAAAGCTAAGTAAGAACTAAAGTGTCTCACCAGAAGTGGCTCCCTGAATCTAAGTGTTTCACTAGAAGTGACTTCCCAAAATCTTACTTAGGAACTCATCATCATATCATTCATTGAAATACTTGCATATTTTGTGATGGGTTTGTCATCATAAAAAAGGGGGAAATTGTTGGGACGTTGTTGGGACCTCTGGTTCTAAACAACGGATCAACGATGTCATTCTCCGTGTTTTGATAATGACAAACACCGTAAGGAACTAATGTGGTTTGTTCAAGTATTTCTATGGAACGCAGGTACAACCAAGAACTCCAATGAATGACCAAAAGCCACAAAAAGCTCACGATGAAGAGTTTCCACCAAGGGAACTCTGAAGAGGAAAGTTCCCATGAAATGGGAACTCCCAGAAATGATCAAGAAAACACAAGCTTACAACGATGAAGAGTTTCCATCAAGGGAACTCTGAACAAGACAGTTCCCATGACATGGGAACTCACATGTGAGGACAACGACCGCTCAGCGCAGATCGCGAGATTCTGTCTGGGACAGCCCGAAGGAACAGTCTGAGGATCAGACTGTCACGCTTGATCCAACGGTCCGATTGATCCAAGAAGTTGACCTAGTTCAAACCAAAGTCACATGTGAAGAAAGTACAGCTTGGGCATCAAGCAAAGGGCATTTTGGACACAAACGAAAGATGCGACTGCCCAAGCTCACCTGGACTATAAAGCCAAATGAATAGTACTCGGATTGAGTACTTCTCCCAGAACTCACAAACACCCACACCAGAGAAAAGAAAGAAAAGGAAGAGAAGTCCTCGCCGGCGAGTGTGTGATCTCAACGACGGTGTAAGGTTTGAGTTATTTGTATTTTGTTGTTGTGAGCTTAGGAACTCAGTTGAGAGGATTTACTAGTGTTGCTAGAGTTAGGAAGAACTCGTAGGAACAGAGAAGTGTGAATCCGGCTGTTGTAACTAAGGAACAAAGCAATCAATATAAGTAAGTCATTCAAAATCCTCCAAGCGGAGGTAGAGGTTTACCCATACAACTAGTTGGTTGTAGTTGGGTTCCTCTATAAAGGAATTGTGTCCTTTACTGTCTTTAATACTTGCAAACTGTTTATTTCTGCTGCCTTGGGAACAGCTTAATTGCCAGTTCCCAAGCTCTTTGCTAACGGTTTACGATCCAACACTCGGTAACTTTCGTCCACCGACCTTCGAACTCGACTCGCCTCCTCGGTTCTTCCTCTTCTTCTCTTCTCTAACTCGACTCCTCCAAAAATTTCCCCTCCTCTATGCTGGATAGAAGGGTATTTATACTAAAAAAAACTAAAAACTAAAAAGGCTAAAAGATATAAACTTTCCTAAAAAGATAGAAATAAAACTCTAAAAGATAGAAACAAAATCTAAGAAGATAATAAGACCTAAAATACATATTCTAATAATCCTAAAAGATTCTAAAAAGATACTCAATCGACACGGAAATAAATTCCCGCTCAGGATCGGTGAATCATAAAGTCAACCTTCAAATCTTCTCTTTTGTGGCCTCGTTAACGAGCCCTTACAACCTCGTTAATGAGCCTGGGCTTTGTTTTCTTCAACACTTCCTCTCATAAATTTTGAACTCTGACTTCTTCAATCTTGTATTCCTCCGTCTTTCACTGTAATGCTCCAAATTCAGCTCCATATAGCTCTTTTCCTTGCTAAAACCTACAAAATACACAAAATAGCGTAGCTTCCACTCTTTTCATAGAAATATGCAAAACTATCTAAAAACACTCAAAACTAAACCTAAACTTAACAAAACTAAACCTAATAAACAAAGAAAACCTACTAAAAACTATACTAGAAATGCGAACATCATAAGGCAAGTTGAGCAGATCATCACACATCCAAGGGAAGTTTGTGAAGGCATAGAGATTCTTAAAGAGCCTAGGGAGTCTGAGTCATCTTCACCCATGTGGAGTAAATTGTTACAGGGTTTTGTGGTTTTGGGAGAAGACTCTTTTGTCGACTATGATTACTTCTTTGTTGATGAAGTAGACAACCATGAGGGAGAAAAACAACATGATACATCTATTAAAGCCCCTGTTGTCATGGTGCACCCTACGTTAGGCCTTGAAATCTCATGCTACAATTTCCACACCTTCTCACATCTAGAGCTTATGGAGTTTCAAGATGAGGAACCAAGTCGGCAACACAAGGTGGAAGATGAAAAATATATGGAGTTCATCTTTGAAGAAAGTGGTACTGCTACAAGTGCTTTGATTCATACTGTAAGTATTTTTTTAAAGCCACCACTTGTGCTGAATTTATTTGAACAACTGCCATCTCATGAAAATTGGGCGCACAGGTTTGATAAATTAAAACGGTCTTTGAAAGTTATATCTTAGAAAAGGGTAAGTAACACAATGTCTAAGATATATCTAAATTAAAATGCTTAATTGATTTATCATTGTGTTACTTACCCTTTTCTAAGATATGTGCACAGGGATTTGACAGGCTATTAAGGGCATTGACAATGTCTAATCTTGTCAATTCATGCTCAGGGTCAAGCTAATGACGTTAAATAAGCACTTATTGGGAGGCAACCCAATGTTTAGATAGAATTCTTTTTCAATTAATATTTTTGCTTTTTAGGTAGTTTTTGTGTGTGTGAAGATACCCCAGGTCCGAAGATTGATAACCCGAAGAAGCCTTCACCACCATCGTCGGATTACCAGCACTATCCAAATAGCTAGATCTTTGTGAGTTTTTCTCTTCTCTTTTCTTTTTACTTTATTTTGGGGACAAAGTATGTTTTAAGCATGGGGGAAGAGAATTACTAGTTTGCGTTGCATGTAGTTGCATTAGATTAGGCATGGTTAATTTATTGCATGTATGGTTTAAAATCTTGAAAATTGAAAATAAATCAGAAAATTTTGAAAATACAAAAAAATTGCATTTTAGGTTCATATTTCCCCATTGTTTGATACCTCTTGTGTTTCTATGCTAAGTATGAGTTCTAACCCATGATTTGCTGAAATTTCTATGATATGAGCATGATCATTGATTGATTACTTTGACTATAGGATTAAGCATGTATTTAGCTTGAGTTTTAGATTCATTCTGAAGTTCAAGACACAATTTGCCTTGTAAGATTTTTGGTCTTTCATTGATTATATTTGTTCTCTATATTCTGGAGTGTATCACGGTGATTTACTAGCTCTAGAACTTGCGTTTAGACTCTTTTTCAAGACTATTTTATATGATTGAATGCATGACATTAATATGATTGAGTCAATATTTTTTTATTATCCTATTACTTCTCTTTCTACCTTACAAGATCCATGTTTTGACATCCCATTTCTTTAAACTTTAAGCTTATTTTTATTAGCTCCACAAAATAATTCCTAGCTTAATAAGCTTGACTCATCCGAGATTTAGGACTTTAGGCTAGTTTTGTTTTATGTGAGTTTGATATAAGTATGGGGGAGGTTGAAAAGAGAGGTGGAAAAGAGGATATACAGCTCTAGGTGTGCAAAGTGAAAAAAAAGAAGGTGAAAATTATGTTGCAAAGAAAGAAGAAGTGAGCTTGAAAGGTTAGTAACCTTCATAAGTGTAAGAAGAGTTGAAAAAAAAGGCAAATGAGTGAAAAGAAAGAAAGAAAAAGAAAAAAAAGAAAAAAGTGCTTAAATGAGAATGTAAGGAGTGGGTAAAGTTGAGTTGGAAGTTGTTGGATTGTAAATCGTTAGCAAAGAGCTTGGGAACTGGTTGTTAAGCTGTTCCCAAGACAGCGGAAGTAAATTAAGCGCAAGTATTAAAAGCAGTAAAGAACGCAGTTCCCTTATAGAGGAACCCCACTACAACCAACTAGTTGTGTGGTTAAACCTCTACCTCCGCTTGGAGGATTTTGAATGACTTACTTATATTGATTGCTTTGTTCCTTAGTTACAACAGCCGGATTCACACTTCTCTGTTCCTACGAGTTCATCCTAACTCTAGTAACACTAGTAAATCCTCTCAACTGAGTTCCTAAGCTCACAACAACAAAATACAAGTAACTCAAACCTTGCACCGACTTCTCAGTTCCCTTTCCCCTGGGAACTTTGGCTTCTCCGTCGTCGAGATCACACACTCGCCGTCGGGGACTTGTCTTCTTTTTCTTTCTTTTCTCTGGTATGGGTATTTGTGAGTTCTGGGAGAAGTACTCAATCCGAGTACTATTCATTTGGCTTTATAGACCAGGTGTGCTTGGGCAATCGTGTCTTTCATTTGTGTCCAAAATGCCCTTTGCTTGATGCCCAAGTTGTACTTTCTTCACATGTGACTTTGGTTTGAACTAGGTCAACTTCTTGAATTAATCGGACCGTTGGATCATTCGTGATAGTCTGATCCTCAGACTGTTCCTTCGGGTTGTCCAAGACAGAATCCTGCGATTTGTGTTGAACGGTCGTTGTCCTCACATGTGAGTTCCCATGTTATGGGAACTGTCTTCTTCAGAGTTCCCTTGATGGAAACTCTTCATCGTGTAAACTGTGTTCTCTTGATCATTCCCGGGAGTTCCCATTTTATGGGAACTTTCCTCTTCAGAGTTCCCTTGATGGAAACTCTGCATTGTGAGCTTTTGTGCCTTTTGGTCATTCATGGGAGTTCTTGGCTGTACATGCGTTCCTTAGAAATACTTGAACAAACCACATTAGTTCCTCATGGTGTTTGTCATTATCAAAACTCGGAGAATGACATCGTTGATCCGTTGTTTAGAACCAGAGGTCCCAACAACGTCCCAACAATTTCCCCCTTTTTGATGATGACAAACCCATCACAAAATATGCAAGTATTTCAATGAATGATATGCGAATGAGTTCCTAAGGATGATTCTGGGGAGCCACTTCGATTAAAAACACTTAGATCTTACTTAGCTTTTTATGCAATTGTTCCCCCTTAGCTTATGCATGTTCTGTGATAACTTAAACTTTTAACTCATCTCGCATTTTTTGTCTTTCCCCCTTTTGACATCATCGAAACAAGCAATGCAATTATAAGGAAGAAAGGAACACGCAATCAAACTAAAAAGCCAATTCATTACTTAAGATGATATGTACAAGGGAACACAAGTACATTTTGTGGATAAAATTGGATTAAGGAAAAAGAAAGGAGAGATCATGGGCTTGGTGGGAACAGGGCATCACAAAGACGCGTCAGGACCTGTGTAAGTTTTTCTTGTCCCCTAGCCAACGTTGCTTGGTCCCTGGCAATCTGATCGAGGGTGTTGGCAATGCGAAGCAAAACTTGAGAGTTCCCTTCTTCACCAGATTCCAGTTGAGCCGTTTCCTCTACAAGCTCAGAGTGCCTCATCTTCTGGACCACTGAGATGTCCAGTTCCCTTCCAATGGTAATTTCTTCCCTGGAGGCGTCGTAAAGACCCTCTTTTTGTAGAAGCTTCTTGATGAGCCCAGAGTAGGGAAGGGAATGGGATTTGGACGCCATACACTTCTCCATGTGCCCTAGTATGATTCTGGGAAGGTTGATGGGCTTCTTGAGGAGGAAGTGATAGAGGATGATGGCATCGGGGATGTTGACGACCATACGCTTCTCCTGGCGAGGGATCACCATATTGATGATGAATTGATGAGCAAGCTTGGCGACGAGGGACAGATGATGAGTCGAAGGCACTTTAGTGGGAACCCGACCCTCAAATATGGTGTTGTACACCTCGGTTGTTGAACTCTCCCTAGAGTCTGTGAGGCAAATCATGCAATCCCTGAACTGGGACCTGAAGCTGAAGGCGGATAGTGGACGTGGTGAAGATGAACCCGTCGCCTTCGTGGGAGAGAGTTCCCTGGGTGTCGTCTTTGTGGATTACACAAAGCTGTTGTAGAAACAACGCACCTGGGAGGGATCTACACTCACGGCTTCCTTGCATATATGCTCCCAGCCTTGGGCCTTGATCAGGTCCCACAATTCCCCCATTCCATTCTCGATGAGCATCTCTTCAGAGACTATGAGAGGGGGAAGAAGCTTGCGATTCTCATTGACAGGGAGCTTTTTCAGCGCAGGTCCCTTCCCCTTTCTTGTTGTGCTCTTTGAGGTATTCCCCCTAGAGACCGTTCTTGGTCCTTTCTGCTGAGGGGGCGCAGCCGCTTCGATCATCAGCACTCGTTCCCTTGGCTGATGGGAACCCTCAGACATCACCATTTGGTGTCCAGGTGTTGGGATCCTAGCGGGCTCCTTTTCAGCTGGAGCCTCTTCTTCTTCTTCTTCGACCTCTTCATTGGAGGTCCCTTCTTCCTCGGAGGAGCTCGAGCTTGAGCTTGAATCCTCCTCGTCATCCTCAGGATGACTTGTACTTGCCCCAGCACCAACAGCCGGTGATGGGTCCCTTTTCTCCGTGGGCTCTTCAGGAGCCACCTTCTCTTGGGACTTAGTCCCTTGGTCAGTTGTTGCTTCAGTGGGGACCCGATTGAGCTCGTCCTTTATATCCTTGAGTTGGGCCTCTTCATCTACAGTGTCCATGATGATAGGAGGAGGGTCCTTGGTTATTTTCCCAATGACAACGGAGAGAGGAAGGTCATCGTCATCCGAAGTAAGGACGACGGCAGTTTTGGAGGGAGAGGGAGAGGGAAGTTTAGTGGTAGTTGGGGATGTGGTGGAAGAAGGGATAGAAGAGGAGAGAGGAGTGGAGAGTTGTGTAGAAGGGGGAGGAGGAGTGGATTTGGGAACCTGGGGAGTAGAGGTCCCCGAGGCAGGAGTGGGTGGGATAGGCGGGGGTATGGGTGAGGAAGGAGGGGAAGGAGTTTTGTGGGGCGGAGGTGGAGTTCCCTTCGTTGTGGGAATAGAAGGGGGTGGTGGAGGTGGAGTTTCCTTTGTGGTGGGAATAGAAGGAGGTGGTGGAGGTGGAGTCTTTTGTTTTTGGGGAAGAGGTTTGGGAGGTCCCTCAATTATGGGAAGAGGGAGGGAAGAAGAGGTGAGTTGGCTTTGGGATTGGGAGGTCCCAGAGTCCGAATGGAAGACGAAGGGGGGTTTGGCAATACAGGAACTATCCTTGGAGCAGTTCAAGTAATCGTCAATTTTGAAGAAAGATTTCTTTCTGGGCTTCGAGTATTCAGAGGCCCTAGAGTGTTTGCGTTTTTTGGACTGTGAGGGATCTTTGGAGTGTTTGGATTTTTTGGAATTTTTGGATTTTGAGGGGTCTTTGTATGAATGGAGTTTTTTGAATGAATGGTGGTGTTTGGATTTTCTGGGCTTCTCGTTTAGAGAAGGACGAGCATCTCCGAAACTGTAAAGGATGACAGTACCGGAGGAGATGTTGGTGGAGGAAGGAGGAGGGAGAGATTCAGAGGAGGTGGCGGAAGAGGAGGTCCAGGCCAAAGTTTGGTCGGCCGGAGGAGGAGGTGGTAAGAAAGGGCTTACTTGGTTGTAAAGCCCTCCGATGAGGACGTCTTTCATGACTGGATCTGTTTCTTTCTCAATCTCGTTTAATTGCGAGACGAAGAGGGTTCTAGGATTTGCAAGAACCCAGGCTTTAATCTGGGGGAAGGTGTGTTGTGCGGCCATTTTGAGGGAATTTTGGGAAGAGAGAAGGTTTTGGAGGTTTCTTGAAAAAGAGAGTGAAAGAGATGTGGAGAAGAAGAATGACAGAGGTGGAAAATGGAATAAGATCCCAAAAATAGCAAACTAGGGTTTTAAGGAGAGAAGGGGCGAAGGGTAGAAAGGGAAGTGGGAAAACCTCGATAACCGTTGCCCAATGAACGTGGGGCATCGTTTCATCTTCCGTAGCACGCCTCTTGACACGCGTCACGATTTTGAGGGAAGCCCTTTCAAAATTTTAATACTTGGCCCTTAACGCTTCAGAGTTTTTGACAGAAAATCCCGCTTCCCAAGTGATAGTTCATCTTCTTAGAGGAGTCAACGTTCCCTTGCTTGTGTGTCCCAGGTCCCATGATCGTATTAAGGTTAGGGAGAGTGAAGTGGTTAGGGAAACTTCACACTCATCCTTTTGTGAGGCTAGGGAACTCAAAGGGAACCCGACAATTTACGACTCGATAAAGGAGTAAACATTTTGGCTCATGAGAAGCGTTTGTCTGGTCCCTGGCTTAGGGTAGGTTATATGATCAACCGTCATAGTGGCTTGTAAGGAGGGATAAAGGGAACTCTGGTTGATCATGTAAGGCCAAAAGAAATAAAGTTCCCTTGTACACATTTAACTTTAGACTAGTAATCATGGCAAAGTGAAAGCAATAAATCCAAGTTCCCTATCATGCATTCTTAGAGAAACTAGTCAGGCATTGAGGGAGAGACAAACAGGGACTTGTTTAGTTTAGAGTAATCATCCCTAGAAGCATTCGAAAACGCTGGTAGGGACCTCTGTCTAAAGCTTTGGTGAGAATGTCCGCAATTTGCTCTTCAGTTCTACAGTGTTCCATCAAGATGTTCCCACTTTCAACATTGTCACGTAGAAAGTGATGCCTTATATCTATATGCTTAGTCCTAGAATGATGCACAGGATTTTTGGAGATGTTTATGGCACTAGTATTGTCACAAAGTATGGGAACTAGGCCAAAAGACATATCGTAATCCTGGAGTTGTGACTTAAGCCATAGAACTTGGGAACAACAAGATGCAGCAGCCACATATTCTGCTTCAGCTGTGGAGAGTGCCACTGAGTTTTGCTTTTTAGATCCCCATGAAACTAAGCATGACCCTAGGAACTGGGCCATTCCTGATGTGCTCTTTCTATCAACCAAGTGTCCAGCAAAATCCGCATTTGTGTATGCAATGAGCTCAAGGGAACTGTTCCTTGGATACCAAAGGCACAAGTTATCATTCCCTTTGAGATACTTGAAAATACTCTTCACCTCTTTCAGGTGTGATTCCATAGGGTTAGCTTGAAAATGAGCACAAAGACATACGGAGAACATGATATCAGGTCTACTCGCTGTTAAGTAGAGAAGGGACTCAATCATACCTCGATAGTTCCTTTGGTCCACACTTATACCTGTTTCATCCGCATTGAGCCTTGAATTTGGTGAGATGGGAGTGTCAATAGGCTTGGAGTGTTCCATCCCATACTTTACGAGCATTTCCTTGATGTATTTCTGTTGATGAATCTTTGTTCCCTCCTTGGTTTGAGATATTTGAAGTCCCAAGAAGAACGTGAGTTCCCCAATGAGACTCATCTCAAACTCACTGCTCATGAGGTCCTTAAATTTCTCTACAAGAGTTTCGTTAGTTGCTCCAAAAACAATGTCATCAACATATACTTGCACAATCAAAATGTCTTTAGACTCTTTCTTTAAAAACAAAGTCTTGTCTATGGAACGTCGAAGGTATCCATGGGACAAGAGGAATTGAGCAAACCTGTCATACCAAGCTCGGGGAGCTTGTTTGAGTCCGTAGAGGGCCCTCTCCAGGAAGTAGACATGGTTGGGTAGCTTCTCATCTTCGAATCCTGGGGGTTGGGCCACATATACTTCTTCCTTGAGATGTCCGTTGAGGAAGGTTGTTTTCACATCCATTTGATAGAGCTTGAATCCCTTGTGAGCAGCATAGGCAATTAAGAGTCGGATGGCCTCGATCCTGGCGACTGGTGCGAAAGTCTCTTTGTAATCGATTCCTTCCTCTTGCCTGTAGCCTTGTGCCACCAGTCTAGCCTTGTTCCTTGCTATAGCCCCAGTATCATCGAGCTTGTTTCTAAAGACCCATCGAGTTCCTATGATGTTCTTGTTCTTGGGCCTAGGAACTAGCTTCCAAACTTTATTCCACTCGAATTGGTGGAGCTCCTCTTGCATAGCTTGGATCCAATCTGGGTCCATCAAGGCTTCTTTGATATTTTTGGATTCCACCATTGAAACAAACACGTTAAAAGCACAAAAATTATTGAGAGAGGAACGAGTTTGTACACCTTTATCATAAGGGGAGATGATGTTCTCAATGGGGTGGTCCTTCCTTTGTTGAAAGTTTCTTGTATGAGTGGGTTTGACTGGCTTAAAGTCGTCGTGCCAAATCAAAAATAAATCCCTAGTTACTCAACTAGTATAGTCGGTAAGTCGGGGTCGAACCCAAGAGACACTTGTATCCTAAGTTTTAATATTATCAACTCAAAGAAGTAACAAAAAGGGGGGAGTTTTGGTATTTTAATCTAAAACTAGGGAAATTTAAGCAGACAAGACAAACAAATAGAGCAAAGGTTGGATTTTTATCAATTAGGGAAAACAATTCTATTCAAGTATCCACTTTTCTTCCTCAAGTTATTGATACTAGATTCAAACAAGTTATTTCTTTCAGTTATTCCTATCCTGATCAGAATTATAACATGGCAACGAGACATGCAACTTAACATCCAAACAATTCATGAAACGATCATAAATAATAAGGATATTAGCATTAAGAACAAGGATAAACAGGATACATGCAATTGAATTCCAACGAGTCAAACAATCAACATGCATTCAAATCTCTTCTCAATTGTTTTAGTCCAACGAGTCCTAAATCAATTGAGTTGCTACAAAGATTAGGCTTTGCTACGAGAAAACCTAGATCTAGCAATAGATAATATCAATTCCAACAAGTTGGCCAGACAAGCAGAAATCAACACAATCAATAATAATTAAGCACGAGAGAATTGAAATAACCTGTAGAAATAAACCTGAATACACGAATCTCACAACAACTTGAGTCTGAAAAGCTTCAACTCGAATAGAATATAAAGAGTTTAGTTCTCCATAAGAGAGAAAAACACAAAAGGTATCAAATTAGGTCTAGCAGAATACAAAACAAAGTCTGAAAACTAAACTTAAATAGTCTCGAAAAATATCGGAATAAAAATATAAAAGGCAACTAAAATAAAAGATAAATAGATAGATAAAACGCCGCCTCGGATCTTGCTCACGTGGAATTCCGCGACCGCGGTGAACAACCTCCGCGACCACGGACTACAGAATCCTCCTCCGAGTCAACGTTGACCCGCGACCGCGGCCTTAGGCCACCGCGATCGCGGCACTGAATCTTGCTCCACCGCGGACTGCTTAGCTCCGCGGCCTTCACTTCTCGATCTTCTTGTCCCGACTTCTATTCTTCCAATTTTCTTCAAGTCTTTGGTCTTCCACTCATATATCGCTATAAGCACTAAATGGACCTAAATCTATACATAAAATGTATTAACTAGTCCTAATTATGCTATATGAAATACAGCATATCAAATTCCCCCATACTTAGACCTTGCTCGTCCTAAAATGTAACAAGATATAACACTCAAGCTCCAAAAAATGTAGAGCAACCTAGGATCTACCCAACATCTAAAATGTAATCCCCAAACCCCAAAGTAGAATATTGTCCTAAACACTCCGATTTTACCACTCATTCTACTTAGGTGCCCTTTCGGGTTTTCACCTAATCACTCTTTTCATTTTTCTTTTAGGTGTGCTCACAATTGCTCACATCTCTCATTAACCTCTTATTACCCCAGCCTAATGCTGGTCCGGGTTACCTGCTTATTACCTGAGCCGCCCTTTCGGGTTTTCAGCTCATCCCAGGATTTTATATGCCTTTTTCATAATTTTTATGGCTTTTTTTTATGTATTTTTTTTAATCTAAAATGCAAAAACTGAAATGCATCTATACATATATACAACAGTGAGTACGCCCTCCCCCATACTTAAATCTTTCATTGCCCTCAATGAAATAAAGACAAATTAGATAAAAATAAAGGAAAGGGAAATCAGAAGACTCACTGTGAAGGGCCTGGCGGTGGAAAATACTGAGGGTACTAAGGCCAATAATGCTGATAAAATGCCTCCTATCGCTCCCTCATCTGATCCATGGTGAGGGACATGTCTCTGACATTCCTCCCCACATCTGCTAATGTACTCCTCATACTAGCCTGCTCTCTGATAAAATAATCCTGCCGATCAGCCATAGAGTCAAGCCTCATACTCAAGTGCGCCATAGCAGAAGTCATCCCCTCATACCATTCTGGAGCATCTCCATCACCAGAAGGACTAGCCTCGTGCTGTCCCTGCGGAGGCTCATCATACTGCTCATACTTGTCCTCTTCCTCTTCATTCTCTACTGCCATCACATCAGACTCCAAATAATAATCAGCAGTTGTCACCTCATCTCCAAACTCCCTAGGCAGACGTAAATACTCATCATGATCTCCACCACAATGCCAGATCCAACCTCCATTCGTACCCTCAGATAAACACTTGGCCTTCTTCAGTTGTGACAGATCAAAACGAATCCCACCACCTACTACCACTCTATATTTGCCCCGTATAACATCCAAGCTCACAAAACGCAAGGCTATCAGAGTAACCAAACCTCCAAAAGCAATCTTCTCGGGCTGAGACCGGGCCTTCCTCACAGCTCGTAAAAATAATGTCACCCAATCAGGGCCACAGGTTGATCCCTCATCAAACACCACATCATAGAAACATCCTTAGAAGTCATTTTATTAACCTCTCCATTCCCTAAAAAGGTGTTAGAAATCACCTTATGACAAAGCCTCAACCCCGGATGAACAATACTGTAATTCTGTAACCCAGGGCCAAGACTATACGGAGTGTGGGTCACTGCAGTCCAGAAATGCATCGCCCCCGGGTTATCCTCAATGTCAGCCCAACCAGCTGTAGGCTGACTCGTCACACCAAAACACTCACCTAACTAATTCCTAGTCAGTGAGTAATTCCTCTCAAGCAATCTAAAGCTAATACTCCCATCATCAAGCTCTCTGTAAGTAACCAGAAATTCCAATACTAGAGGCTTATATGTATGTGCATGTAAAGGGATCAAACCACCTAAGCCACCCCGCTGTAATAACTGTTGAACCGACTGATATAAACCCAATGTATGCAATGTCGGTTCATGAAAGAATTTAGTAGACAGCATGATTTTCCTATCAATTTCATTCCACAATGCCTTCTCATCCCTACTCAGCCTAACTGGATACGCCATAGAAACAAATAAACCGAAGGAGGGTGAAATCAAACTCACAAAGTGAAATTGTAGATTTTGTCGGGGTCCGCGGGCGCGGAAGATGGTCACCGCGATCGCGGAAGGCAGGATCTGGTTTTTTCGCTCATGGCGGCTCGCGGTGGCTCGCAACGTCTTGTTAATGGGAATTCCGAGAGGAATGAGTGGATTTGGAGAGGTTTTGAGGGAGATTTGGAGAATTTTTGTTTGGTTTTTAGATGTGGATTTGAGGATTATTGAGTGGGAATTTGGAAATCTGGAAATCGGATTTGGGTTTAGAATGGCGAAAGGGTTAAGGAAATGGGTTTGATTTTGATTTTTGGTGGAGTTGGAAAATTTCGGTTTGAGAGCTTGAGAGCTTGTAACAATGGAGGTTTGATAATGGAGGGGGAATGAGGGTAGAAGAAGAAGGTGAGAAGAGGGTAGGGCCGGCCGGTAGGTGAGGGGTAGAACCGGTATTTTCCGTCAAATCCTTTTTTATATTTTTTTTATTTGTCTTGCGGATGAACAGGACCGCGATCGCAGTGAAGGGCCCCCGCGATCGCGGACCTGTGTTCTAGTACCTGTTCTTCTTTTGTTCTGTGTATTTCGAGGAATAAATTCCCCAAAATATTTTTGTTCTTTCGAACCTAGTACCTGCATGTTAGTCCGACAAGATTGAAAGGAAAAAATAAAATAAAATAAAAAACTAAAACTAAAAACCTAAAAAAACTATCCAAAATGATAAAATAAAATGAGAAACAGAAAACTTACCTCGGGTTGCCTCCCGAGCAGCGCCTCTATTTAATGTCGTTGGCCCGACATTTTAGCCCTTTTATTTAGCACCGGAGTTTGGATCGGAAAGATCCAACTCTTTTGGATCGGAAAGATCCAACTCTTCTAATACTTCTTGGCTGACTCCCTCATGATATTTCTTCAGTCTTTGACCATTAACTTTAAACACATTTTGAGAGTCCCCATCCAATAATTCCACAGCCCCATGTGGAAAGACTTGAGTGATTGTAAATGGTCCAGCCCATCTGGAACGGAGTTTTCCTGGGAAGAGTGTGAGACGGGACTGAAATAGGAGGACCTTGTCTCCAACTTTGAACTTCTTCCTTAGGATATGTTTGTCATGCCATGCTTTGGTTTTGTTCTTGTAATTCACGGCATTATCATAGGCATCCAATCTCAACTCTTCCAATTCTTGTAATTGTAATTTCCTGAACTCTCCATTCTCTTTAATGTTGAAACTGCACTTCTGGACCGCCCAATAAGCTTTATGCTCAAGCTCAACCGGCAAGTGACAACCTTTGCCATAAACTAATCTGAAGGGAGACATCTCGATGGGTGTCTTGTAAGCAGTACGGTAGGCCCATAAAGCGTCATTGAGTCTCAAACTCCAATCTTTCCTGTTAGGCGCCACCGTCTTTTCCAGAATAGATTTTATCTCCCTGTTGGACACTTTAGCTTGTCCATTGGTCTGGGGATGATAGGCTGTAGAGATCTTCTGAGTGACATGGTACTTCTTCAATAAAGCGCTCACAGTCTTGTTGCAAAAATGAGTACCCCTGTCACTTATTAGAGCTTTTGGAATCCCGAATCTGGAAAAAATGTTGTCCTTAAGGAAACCTGCAACTTCTTTTGAATCATCAGTTCTGGTGGGCTTTGCTTCCACCCACTTGGAAACATAGTCCACCGCAAGTAAAATATACAGATTCCCATAGGAAGAGGGGAAGGGTCCCATAAAATCAATGCCCCAAACATCAAAAACTTCACAGAATATCATGCGAGATTGAGGCATCTCATGTCTTTTAGAAATATTACCCACCCTCTGGCAACGATCACATGATTTACAGAAAGCATAAGCATCTCTAAATATACGAGGCCAATAAAATCCAGCTTCTAAAATTTTCCTAGCAGTTTTATTAGTCCCAAAATGACCCCCACATGCATAGGTATGACAAAAAGAAAGGATAGATTGTACCTCAGAATCCGGAACACACCGTCTGATTACCTGATCTGTGCAGTGCTTCCATAAATAAGGATCATCCCAGACATAGAATCGGGATTCATGACGAACTTTGTCCTTCTGCGCCTTGGTAAAAGTAGGTGGAAACTCCCCTGAGACGAGGTAGTTGACAATATTTGCATACCATGGCCGGAATGAATGGACCCCAAAAATGAATTCTTCAAATCGAGGTTCAGAATTGCTATCGAACTCAGCTCCGCGGGCGCGGAGGCTGGTTTCCGTGATCGCGGAAGGCTCAGCAGAATTGCTTCTCTAAGATACAGTTCCGCGGGCGCGGGTCTTCTTCACCGCGATCGCGGAATCGCTGTTGCGAACTCCGAACAATGTTTCGTCACGAAAACGTCCTTGAATCTGATCTTGGTTTCATGGCGTATTTTCCTCGTGCACAAGCCGACTTAGATGATCAGCCACCAGATTCTCAGCTCCCTTTTTGTCTCTGATCTCTATATCAAACTCACTCAGCAGGAGAATCCATCTAATCAGTCTTGGCTTAGCCTCCTTTTTCGTCATTAAATAACGAAGCGTTGCATGGTCTGAATATACTATCACCTTTGTCCCCAAAAGATACTGTCTGAACTTCTCCAAAGCAAACACCACATCAAGCATTTCCTTTTCAGTGGTGGAGTAGTTTCTTTAGGTATCATTTAAGGTCATAGAAGCGTAATGTATAACATGGGATGCTCTATCTTCTTTTTGACCCAAAACAGCCCCAACAGCGTAGTCACTTGCATCACACATGATCTCAAAAGGTTGAGACCAATTTGGGGCTTGAATTATTGGTGCACTTGTTAGGCGTGATTTCAGCTCATCAAACGCCTTTTTGCATGCCTCATGGAACTCAAAGGGCACCTCCTTTTTCAACAAAACACATAATGGGGACGAGATCTTGGAAAAGTCTTTAATAAACCTGCGATAGAACCCTGCATGGCCTAAAAAAGAACGCACTTCACGCATATTAGTAGGATAAGGCAAGGACTGAATGATATCAATCTTTGCCTTATCGACCTCAATACCCCTGGATGACACTATATGACCTAAAACGATGCCTTGCTCAACCATAAAGTGACACTTCTCAGAGTTTAGAACCAAATTGGTTTCTACACATCTTTGAAGGACTAAAGAAAGATGGTTTAAACAGGCATCAAAGTCATCACCATGGACTGTAAAGTCATCCATAAAAACCTCAATAAAATTTTCAATGTACTCAGAAAAGATGCTTACCATACACCGTTGGAATGTACCGGGTGCGTTACACAATCCGAATGGCATTCTGCGGTATGCAAAAGTGCCAAACGGACATGTAAATGTCGTTTTCTCCTGATCCTCCGGTGCAATAGCAATCTGAAAATACCCTGAATAGCCATCTAGAAAGCAATAATAGGAACGACCGGCAAGTCGCTCAAGCATTTGATCAATGAATGGCAAGGGAAAGTGATCTTTTCTGGTTACCGCATTCAGTTTACGGTAATCAATGCAGACTCTCCAACCAGTCTGAACTCGTGTGGGGACTAATTCCCCATGCACATTTTCTACCACTGTGATACCGCCCTTCTTGGGCACAACTTGGGTCGGACTAACCCACTGACTATCAGAGATGGGATAAATCATACCTGCTTGTAGGAGCTTCAGTACCTCCTTTTTGACTACCTCCATCATAGGTGGGTTGAGCCTTCTCTGTGGCTGTCTGGATGGCTTGGCACCATCGTCTAGGAGGATCCTATGCATACATGTAGAAGGACTAATCCCTTTAATGTCAGCAATAGTCCATCCTAGAGCTGTCTTGTGCTCTTTCAGTACCTGCACCAGTCTTTCTTCTTGCTCCTTGGACAGTTTGTTGGAAATAATGACGGGCAAAGTGTCACCATCTCCAAGAAAAGCATATTTTAAATGCTCAGGGAGCTGTTTAAGCTCAATTTCAGGTGCCTGTACTACAGAAGGATGCAATTTCTCGCTAGGGAGAGTTAGTGGTATGGGCCCAATGGCCAAAGCATCAGCAGGAGTGTCATAGCATGCATTCAGATCAGCAAAAATTTCATGATATCTCTCAGGTAATTCATAATTTGAGCATGTAGGATCTATGTCATTCTCTAGAACAGATTGTAACTCATCTACACAAGTGGTATCAAATACATCTTGTACAATCTGATCAAACATCAACTGAGCATAGAGAGTGATCATCCTGGGGGTATTTCATAGCATTATCCATACTATATTCAAATTTCTCCCCATCAAATTCCATAGTTAGGACACCTTTACACATATCAATTTTTGTTCTAGCAGTTTTCATGAAAGGACGTCCTAACAGAATGGGTGCAGCATGCACATCATGATCCATATCAAGCACATAGAAATCAGCAGAGAAAATCAGATTATCTACCATAACAAGGACATCTTTAACAACCCCCTTCGGGTAAACTGTAGATCTATCAGCTAATTGAACAATAACACCAGTTTCATGCAAGGGTCCTATGCCTAGTGAAGTGTAAACAGAGTAAGGCATAACATTAATAGAAGCTCCTAAATCAAGCATGGCTTTATCTATTTTAGTTTCTCCTATTATGCAGGGAATGCTGAACATGCCTGGATCACTGCACTTTTTAGACATGCGTCTTTGAAATACAGCAGAGACATGTTCACTGACCTTAACTTTCTGTTTCCCTTTTAATTTTTGGTTCCTTTTGATAGTGCATAATTTTCAGAAATTTAGCAAACCTAGGAACACTTTTAATTAAATTGAGCAAAGGGATATTTACCTCACACTTGGAAAACGTCTCAAAGATCTCCTTGTCATTATCTGGCTTCCTTGTGTCTTTCAGTGCTTCAGGGAAAGGAGGGGGTGGCTTCTGAGAAACCATAGAAGGGAAATCTGGACGAACGTAAGCATTTTTGGGCTCAGTTACAGATCCGCGGGCGCGGTCGAGAGGGTCCCGCGGTCGCGAAATTTCGGGTTTTTCAGAATCCGATTTTTCACCGTCTCCGCGATCGCGGAGGTTGGTCACCTCGGGCGCGGAGGCTTCATCCAGAATCATTGTGCTCTCAGTTGGGGTTCCGCAATCGCGGAAACCGTCGGAATCGCTCTTCAGAAAATCAGTACTGTCAGCTCGTGGATCGTCATTCACCTCTACGTCTCTATTTAGCTCTTTTCCACTTCTTAATGTGATAGCACTCACATTCTCCCTTGGGTTGATAGGCTGTGATGGCAATTTTCCAGAATCTCTGGCCTCCAATTTGCTAACTGTAGTAGCCAGTTGACTGATCTGTGTCTCTATATTTTTGATACTAGATTGAGTACTCTTGATGCTAGTTTGCGTGTTCTGTCCCAGCTGGTCTACTGTGTTGGCTAGCCTTGCAAACATCTCTTCAGCATTGAATGCGTTGTTTTGATTTTGAACTGGAGGTCTAGGAACATAGGGTTGCCTGGGTTGCTGATTTCCTCCTTGTTGATGATTATATTGAGGTTGATTCTGATTCCCATACCTCAGATTTGGATGGGCCCCCAATCTGGGTTATATGTATTAGAGTATGGATCAAAATGAGGTCTAGGGGGTCCATATCCTCCTACAGCATTAACCTCAGCATGAGGTTCCTGGAGTTGTGGACAGGCATCAGTAGGATGTAGTGTATCATCACATATTTCACATGCCTTCAATTGTTGATGGGTTCCTGACAGCATGAACCTCTTCATCATATCTTTCAATTCTGCCATTTCAGCTTTTATAACAGACGAGGAGTCCACAGCATTGACTCCTTTAGTGCCAGTTCTTTTGTTGAATTGCCTTGAGTTCTCAGATAGCTCAGAGAAGAGCTCAAGGGCATCTGTTGGTGTCTTATTCATCAGGCTCCCACCACAAGCTGCATTCACCATTCTACGCTCTTCATCCAATAATCCACCAAAGAAATACAGTACCAGGTCTTGATCAGAATACCCATGATATGGACAGTTGGCACACAATCTCTTGAATCGCTCATGATAATCATACAGACTCTCCCCAGCCTGTTGCTCAATATTGCTCAAGCTCTTCTTCAGGCTGTTCTGTTTGGTGGCAGGGAAGTATTTCTCTAAGAATGTTGCTTTCATCTTATTCCAGGTGTTTATTGATCCTGGAGAAAGATAGTAGAGCCACTCATTGGCTGAATCCTTCAGAGAGAAAGGAAACGCTCTCAGTTTCATCTGGTCCTCAGTTACATCAGCAGGCTTCATACTTGAGCAGACCTGATCAAATTCAGCAAGATGCTTGTTTGGATCTTCTCCACCATGCCCATGGAATTGGGGTAAAAGATGGATCAAACCCGATTTCAACTCAAACTTAACACCGTCATTCAGCGCAGGAAACTCAACAGCCAGGGGTTGCTGTTGAAAGTTTGGGGCAGTTAACTGCCTCAAAGTCTGATCTCCCATTGTCTCAGTTTCAGCAGAATCCAAGTTGAAAGGTAATTCACGGAGTTGCTCCCGAGCTTCACGTCTCAACCTGGAAAGAGTCCTTTCAATTTCTGAATCAAGAGGCAAAATAGAAGAATCAGTAGCACGAGTGTGGACCATAAACTAGGGTCCACACCAGAGTTGGTAGCAATAAAAACTTAGAATGAAACAAAAGTGTCCCCGGCAACGGCGCCAAAATTTGACTGGCTTAAAGTCGTCGTGCCAAATCAAAGATAAATCCCTAGTTACTCAACTAGTATAGTCAGTAAGTCGGGGTCGAACCCAAGAGACACTTGTATCCTAAGTTTTATTATTATCAACTCAAAGAAGTAACAAAAAGGGGGGAGTTTTGGTATTTTAATCTAAAACTAGGGAAATTTAAGCAGACAAGACAAACAAATAGAGCAAAGGTTGGATTTTTATCAATTAGGGAAAACAATTCTATTCAAGTATCCACTTTTCTTCCTCAAGTTATTGATCCTAGATTCAAACAAGTTATTTCTTTCAGTTATTCCTATCCTAATCAGAATTATAACATGGCAACGAGACATGCAACTTAACATCCAAACAATTCATGAAACGATCATAAATAATAAGGATATTAGCATTAAGAACAAGGATAAACAGGATACATGCAATTGAATTCCAACGAGTCAAACAATCAACATGCATTCAAATCTCTTCTCAATTGTTTTAGTCCAAAAAGTCCTAAATCAATTGAGTTGCTACAAAAATTAGGCTTTGCTACGAGAAAACCTAGATCTAGCAATAGATAATATCAATTCCAACAAGTTGGCCAGACAAGCAGAAATCAACACAATCAATAATAATTAAGCACAAGAGAATTGAAATAACCTGTAGAAATAAACCTGAATAGACGAATCTCACAACAACTTGAGTCTGAAAAGCTTCAACTCAAATAGAATATAAAGAGTTTAGTTCTCCATAAGAGAGAAAAACACAAAAGGTCTGAAATTAGGTCTAGCAGAATACAAAACAAAGTCTGAAAACTAAAGTTAAATAGTGTCGAAAAATATCGGAATAAAAATATAAAAAGCAACTAAAATAAAAGATAAATAGATAGATAAAACGCCGCCTCGGATCTTGCTGACATGGAATTCCGCGACCACGGTGAACAACATCCGCGACCGCGGACTACAGAATCCTCCTCCGAGTCAACGTTGACCCGCGACCGCGGCCTTAGGCCACCGCGATCGCGGCACTGAATCTTGCTCCACCGCGGACTGCTTAGCTCCGCGGCCTTCACTTCTCGATCTTCTTGTCCCGACTTCTATTCTTCCAATTTTCTTCAAGTCTTTGGTCTTCCACTCATATATCGCTATAAGCACTAAATGGACCTAAATCTATACATAAAATGTATTAACTAGTCCTAATTATGCTATATGAAATACAGCATATCAGGGTTCCCTTGCGCTTGTGTCATCTTCAGTAGAGGCTTCCATTTCGTGGGAACACTTGTCTTCAGCTTCTTCGTTGAGTGTTTCTTCAGAAATTCCTGGCAAGATCCCTCTTTGTTCCCCCTGAACACTTGATTCTGGCAAGGTATTATCTTGGGGAACAAGAGAGTTGGAGGTGTCTTGTAGTTCTTTTGAGGAGGGAACCTCGAGGGAGATTTGATCAGTGAGAGTTGGATCTCCTTCGTTGTTCCCTGGTTGTGGAAGGTTACTTGCACTTGGATAGTCTTCATCTCTCTTCCTTGGCTCATCATCATCATCATCATCATCATCTTCCTGTCTGACCAGTTTGAACAGAGTTCCCTTCCCTTGGGTCTCTATTCCCATCTTTACAGATTTCTCGTTGAAGACGACATGGATGTTTTCTTCTATCTTCTTGGTCCTTTTGTTATAGACCTTGTAAGCCTTGCTTTGTGATGAGTATCCCAGGAAGATGCCTTCATCGCTTCTAGGATCAAATTTTTCAAGGTTGTCTTTGTCATTGTTGTGGACAAAGCATGTGCATCCGAAGGTCCTTAGGTGGGAGATGTTCGGTTTTCTCCCCTTGATGAGCTCGTAGGATGTCTTCTTGATCAAAGGCCTTGTCATGGCTCAGTTCAAGATGTATGTAGCTGTGGCGATGGCTTCAGCCCAGAAATACTCAGGAACTCCGCTTTCAAGCATCATGGTTCTGACCATGTCCTCCAAGGTCCTATTCTTTCTCTCGACCACTCCGTTTTGCTGAGGAGTGCGAGGGGCTGAGAAGTTGTGAGAGATCCCATTTTTGTCACAGAAGTTAAGGAACTCTGAGTTTTGAAACTCAGTTCCATGGTCAGACCTGATGGCTTTCAGCTTTAGCCCCATGCTTACTTCTGTTCTTTTGATGAAAGGCTCGAACTCTTCAAAAGCTTGTGGTTTTGCCTTCAAGAAAATAACCCTGGTGAATCTAGAAAAATCATCAATTAAGACATACATGTACCTTTTTCCACCATAGCTGGTTGTTCGCATGGGACCACAGAGATTCATGTGAATTAGCTCTAAAGGCCTGGTTGTGCTCACCACCTTTTTGGGTTTGAACGAGTTCCTAGTCTGTTTCCCTCGAACGCATGCTTCACACATTTGGACTCCTTCGAGATTGATCCGTGGAAGACCGATGACCAGATCCTGTAGATAGAGCTTCAGGATTTGATTAACACCTACATGTCCTAGTCTTCGGTGCCAGAGTTCTGTGTCATCATGGAAACTCGCAAGACACAGCTTCATTGCTGGTTCAAATTCTGAATCTACTACATAAACGTTGTTGTGCCTTCTTCCTCTCAGAATCACTTTGTTGGTCTTTTTGTTGATAACTAAATCTTCTGAGTTGAAGGTGACAACGTTGTTCCCTTGATCACACATCTGGGCAACACTTAAGAGATTGTATCCCAGATCTTTCACCAGATTGACATTGCTGACTTTGATTGATCTATTTAGCAACACTTCTCCTTTTCCAATTACTTCTCCCTTGTTTTTATTGCCAAATGAGACGTGGCCTCCTTCGGCATGAGTGTGGAGTGAGATGAGGATATCTTTGTTTCCGGTCATATGGTTCGAGCATCCACTATCTATGAACCATGCATTGTTCCCTCTCACTGCCACCTACAAGGTAAAGTTAATGTTTTGAGACCCAGGCAAGATGACTCTTGCCAGGTCCCTTGCAAGGGAAGATATTCTCATTTAAAACATAGTCAGCGATGTTGATATCATGAGTGATTTGAGAGTTGGAGTTTCTTTGGTGATTAGCATGATGTTTTTGTTTGTTCAGGAACTCACGGTTTCTGAGGGTTTGGGCTCTCTTCTTGGGACATGCTTCCTTGTAGTGCCCATGAGCACCATAGTTCCAGCACGTCTTATAGTATTCTCCCAAGTAGTATTTTGGGTGTGGTCTCTGGATTCTGTTCCTATCCATGATTTCCTTATTGTACACTCGTGACCCGTTTCCCTTAGCAATTTAGACATAAAGTCTATGTCCAGTGTTCCCAGTGTAATAATCTTTCTCACCACCTTTCCCACTCTCTAGGACCTTGATTTTCTCCTCGAGATGAGCATTTTTCTGTTTCTCACATTGGAGTTCTAAGGCCCTACACTCATGGATTTCATGTTCACTCAGGGGTGACTTCCCGTTCTTTGGGCTATCAGTTTTGTATCCTATGTTGTGTTTGGCTGGGACAAACTTGATTTGGGAACTAGAGGCTTCAAGATGTTCGGGAGTGTTACTCAGGTTTTGTAAGAGAGTGTTCTCATCTTTCTCTAGAGTTTTGATTTCATTTTCTAGATCTATGTTGATAGGGTTTCTCGGCCAACAAATAAATTTGTAAGTCAAGACCCCGCTGAGTATAGCGGAGTTAGGATCGTTCCACAGGAAGCAAGGTTGTTTGTCTATCAATCTAACAAAAATCAAACAAAAACAAATAAAATACTCACGAGCAGCCTCGTTAACGACGTTGTCAGGGTCGTTAACGAACCACCGAACACAAAATGCTAAAACTAACGACCTAATTAAAATCTAATTAAAATTCGGTACCGAGGCAAGTACTCAGCAACAAAAATTCACCAGAAATAATTCAAATAAAACAAAAATCTAGGACAAGGGACACCACAACATAGCCAAGCATAAGAATTCGTAAGAAGAAAAGATCATGCCTTTAAACAGATAGAGTCATCAACTTTCGTTGACTTAGCAAGTAAATTAATCTACTTTCGCATCCTAATTCACTTAATTGCTTGTTTTAGATCTAAAGCTTGAAACTTTCGTTTTCAAACAATATCAACCTTCAAGTTACTAACTTCCTCTTTCAACTCAGTTAAAAACTCAAATTACCTCCACTTTCGTCTCGGTATTAAGCACAGCAAACAATTCTCAATCAAAGATAAAAGGCATTCACAACTCAATCTTACACATCAAACATGCTCAACTATGCCGGGCTAAACCCCGATCCTAGAAAAAAGAAACTACTCACTAATCATAACTAAGAAACTAAAAACTTCAATAAAAAGAAACATTGAAACAAAACTCAAAACTCTAATTAATAAGAAAAATATATCGTCTTACACAGATTCAGAAGAAACCAAAAAAACATAAAAAACACCGAACCACAATCACGACCAACGACCCCCGGCGACTGTCGTCTACCGAGGCGGTCCTCTTCCGATCCGACTTCTCTCTCTCCTTCGGTCCTTCAAAAATCTCCTCAAAATTAAGCCCCCCCCCCTTTCTATGCTAGATAGAAGGGTATTTATACTAAAAAGCTAAAAACTAAAAAGGCTAAAAGATATAAACTTTCCTAAAAAGATAGAAAAAATCCCTAAAAGATAGAAATAAAATCTAAAAAGATATTAAGACCTAAAATACATATTCTAACAACCCCAAAAGATTCTAAAAAGATACTCAACCGATACGGAAATAAATTCCCGCTCAGGATCGGTGAATTATAAAATAATACTCCATATCTTCTTTTTCGTGGCCTCGTTAACGAGCCCTCACATCCTCGTTAACGAGCCTGGGCTTTGTTTTCTTCAACACTTCCTCTTGTACTCTCGAGCTTCGACTTCTTCAATCTTGCACTCCTCCGTCTTTCGCTGCAATGCTCCAAATTCAACTCCATTTAGCTCCTTTCCTAGCTAAAACCTACAAAATTCACAAAATAGCGTAGATTCCACTCTTTTCACAGAAATATGCAAAACTATCTAAAAATACTCAAAGCTAAACCTAAACTAAACAAAACTAAACCTAATAAGCAAAGAAAACCTAGTAAAAACTATACTAAAAATGCGAATATCAAAATACCCCATACTTAGACTTGCTTGTCCTCAAGCAATAAACAAGACACTAACCAAAACCAATACAAATCATGCTCATCAAGACATAGCCATCTTCTAAAAAGCAACATCCACACATAAGAAAATTATAGCAAAAGACTATTAACATCCTCACACATATATGCACTTAAAATAGACATAAAATAATACAATCCAACCTCTCAAGGGATATAATGTGTTTCACTCAACTCTCAAGTGTTTAGGCTTATAAATTCAAGCTCTCAACTCATCTTATATACAAAAACTCATAGAAATTGGAACTTATATCACCAATACTCTCCACCCAAGACTTTGTCAAAACAAGCAAAGAATCATCAAGAGAACTTAGGGGGCTCAATGAAAAACTTCATAGAAGTTTCCATTCGGCCGGGTTGTAATGGGGCTTGGTAATGACAATAAGGTGTGGAAATATTTTGGTCATGTGGTGCTAATAATATCCGGGAATCAAAAGACTCCTAAAAACTCACATCTCACCAAAACTTTCATAATACAACATACCAAACTCACTCTTCTTTATACACACTCATTTTCACTCACCCTTTATCATCCTAAAAAGTCTCATAATAAAAATAAAAGAATCTCCGATATTATCTTTAAACACAAATGCAATTACTCTTTACTTCCCTTTTATTATTTTTTTCCTTCTTTCTTCTCCCTTTTTTTTTTCTTTTTTCGTCGTCGTGGCCTCGTTAACGAGCCCACATCAGGGTCGTTAACGATCCACCGTATACATTCCTCTTCCTTTTTTCACTACATCCATCAAAAACTTTATTATGTGCATTTTTTCCTATCAAGAGACCTTTTTTACATGTAATAACAAGAGACTTCCAATCTACCCTTCCCAAATACCCTTCAATTTAAGCAAATATAAAACTCTTTTCTTTTTAACAAAACACAAAACTTACCTCTCCAATCTAAGTCCTAATTCCCGGATAGGATCAAGCTTATCTCGGCTAGGGAATAATTTTTGTGGAGCTAAAAACAAAAGGTTTCAGGCCAGAATTGGTTATCAAACGGAAGGAATAATGTAAAGGTAGATAGGGAATAATAGGGCTTATAAAAATAAGTTCTCCATCATATGATCTTCACAAGTAATGAACTAAAAATCTTATAAGGGTCTCAAGAAATAGATAACCATCACAATTCCAAGAGATAATATGCATAAAGAGAGTAAATCACACAAGAAAAGAAGAGGGATTTATGATGTTCTCCCTATAAGGCCAAAAATACTCACAAGGTTAATTTTTTTGTTGGATTGCATCATCTATGCTATAAAGTATATGTGCTCAATTTCATCAAATGCTATTCTCTTCTAAAAACAATAATTTCAAGTTGAGAATCCGGCTATACTTTTAAAGACATGTTTTGCAAGGAATTATATGATTAAGCTAGTGATTGCTATCATAGAACTTAAGAAGGGATATCTATCAATTCTAAAACTCTTTTTGGATTTTTTTCATTTTTTCAATATTTTTTCAATTTTTTCTCTTTGTTTTTCGGTTTTTTTTTCAGTTTACAACTTAAAGAAATAAAAACTACATAGAACACATAAACACCTAGGACATAATTTTTCTACTTTCTCCCCACCCCATACTTAAAATTACAGTGTCCCCACTGTAAGGAAAATAAGAAGAAGAGGGAAAAGAAATAGAAAATAAAACAAAACAAAAAAATTAAAAAGAAAAAAAAGAAAGACATAAAACTTACAAAGGTGGAAACAAGAAAAAGAAACTTCATCTTGAGCTGAATCAACGGTTCTGTGGAGGAAAGTAATGCTCAAAGTTCCCCATGAAGTCGTACATCGTCCTCCAACGCTCAGCATCCTCCGCCTCTCTCTGACGCTACCTCTCATCCTCCATCGACATGCAAGCGGAATAGACGGTTTCCCATCTATCCATCCTCCTATGAATATGATCCTGCTGGAGGTGAAGCTGCTGCATCCGTGCAGAAAGATCCTCGGCCCATGGTGGTGGTATACTCGATCCTGCGTACTCGGGCTGAGGAGGTGGTGGGTAGTGAGGCTGGAAATGGTCTTGATACATCACCGGGTTGTAAGGCATGAGGCCATAAGTATGAGGGTCGACAGGAGCTGGTGGTGGGTCGACAGGAGCTCTCGGCACCTCGTTAACGAAGCTGGGTGCCTCGTTAACAAGGTTGGGATGCGGCTGGAAGTGATCGTTAACGACCCTGGTGGGCTCGTCAACGAAGATGTTGCCTCCTAACACCTCCGTGTCGATGTCTTCTTCTTCAAAATTGAGCTCCTCAATGCCGCCCTCGGTGTCGGCTTCTTCGGTGTCGTTGCCTACTACCTCGGTGTCCTCTTGTTCATCTTCTTCTTCATATTCATCCACGTCGTCCCGCTCAAACCGGGTTTCACAGGGCCTAAGCGAGAGCTCGTCCTCCGGTTTTGCCTCCAATGGGTAGGGATGTCCCGTCCACACCTCGTACCAATTCGGTACGTAGAGTAGCTCGTACATGTCGAGGAAAGTATGACTAGTCGATCTTGAACCTTCACCTTGTAGCCTCCCTCGGCTTGCACGAAAATCCCGGAACTATACCAATAGTTTTTGTTGAGGAGTTGGGCGTGAGCAGGTGTGTAGCGGGTGAGATCTACTCCGAGATTCTTAGCCAAGAGGCTAACCAAATTGCCAGACCACACCTCCTTGGACTTGGTGGATTTCTCGACGTAGTAGAACCATTCGTACCCCAAGTTCAAGAGGTCGGGCTCCTCAAAGAGGATGGTGCGGAAGCAAGCAACCTCCGTCCTTGTAGGCCGGTTCAACTCTTTCTTCGGCCAAAATGTTGCGGCGAGGACTCTCAAAATAATCCGGAAGATGAGGTTGACTATGTTTGCCCCAGATAACGCCGCGGTAGAGGATTGAACCTCCCCGGTGATGTAGCTCCAAGTGCGGGTCACTCGGTAGTCCTTCAAGCTATAATCTCTCGATGGGTTTGGGAGTTCCAAGATTGCATTGAACTCCGCCATGGCGAAGTCACAGTCCTCGTTACCGAGCCGGAACCGAATTCGTCCCGCCGAGATCTTCGACGAGAAGTTGGTTTCCAAAGTGGCCAAGAAATCGGATGTGAGGGCCGGATAGTGTGGCAAGCTCTCTTGCTTCAACAGGTGGGCGGCCCCAAGGATGATGAAAGCGTCCTTGACATCCGTGTAGATGCCCGTGGTGACAGCGCTAGACTTCGAGAACCATCGGGTGTAATGGTCCTTCTCCAAAAAATCTCGGTAGCGCCGTACTTGGCTCTGACTGCTCAAAATTACATCATCCACTCGAGGTGGAGATGGAGACCTATGGTTCCTCCTCTTCTTCTGGGCTCGGGTAGCGGGTCTGCTTGAACTAGCCATGGATCCTACAAAATAATCAAGATTTTTCCAAGATAAGATCCACTCAAAAATAAATAGGTACGAGACCCCATACTTGGTCTCAAAATTAACCTTGGAATTATTCGTAAACTACCAAATTGGGTTGTTCACGATTCTGGGCTCGGATCGATCGATGAAGAAATGCAGGGTCGTTAACGAGCCTGGGTGGGTCGTTAAAGACCCGCCGAGAGCAAAACCAGAACTTTCCGAAATTTAATCTACCTTAAATTCATCACAAATCAAGCATGCAATCTTCTATCATTTTCCACATATCCCTCATCGGGTATAAGCACCCCATACTTACTCAATTACCCATCCCGAACATGCTAAAAATTACCCGGAATTTTGACATGCAAAGATTGAACTTTTAGATCTAGAACAAGAAAAATTCATGCTTTCCTAACTAAAGGATTGCAATAGCTAATCTAACACGAATAATCTTTCCTAAGACATGAACAACTAAGCACAATCAAGAATTTTTAGGAACAAAATCAAGCATGCTCATCAACCTTCCTAAGAACACGATTCCAAGATATGAAATTTCGACCCTATAGATAATCAATCATGCAATTTCAAGCAAGGATTTAGAAATCATACCGGAGAATCGAGGAATTGAAGAACAAGGGTCGGAATCGGGGTGGTTAACGAGCTTGGCCTCGTCGGTGAACGGTTTCCGAGCTCCAGTAACTATGGCCTCTCGGTGATCGGTAGCGTGAGGGATTCCGACTCGGTAGGAGAGAAGGGAAAGGGATTGAGAGTGTTTTGGGTTTGAGAGGGAGTGAATTTTGAGAGGATTGTGGTAGAATTTTGGAAGGGGGTAGAAGGGTTTATATAGGAGGGGTAAGGTAGAAGGGGGTGGCGGCTGCTAGGGTAAAAATAGATAGATTAGGTTAGAATATTTACCTGCCCCATATTGTGACGAGTCGGGTCTTCCGAACCGGGTCGTTAACGACCCTGGGTGGGTCGTTAACGAGCCGTCGTGGCCTTCTTGAGTGATTTTTCGATCCCTTTCTCCTGAAATCTTGTTAGCTCAAAAATTCTAATTTCTATCCTAGTTAAAACTAAAAAGAAAAATAAAAGAAAGCTAAGAAATAATCTAAAAAGAAAAAATAAAATAAAATAAAATAAACCTATTCTAAAAAGCGGGTTGCCTCCCGTAAGCGCTATGTTTAACGTCGTTAGCTCGACGAGCTCCCTTGCTAGTCTCATGGTGGTTCATGTATGGCCATGTTGGGGTCTTGAGGTACCCTGCTTGTAGCCTTACGGCCTCTGTGTGCTTGAATTGTTAAATTAGGACCTTTTTCTTCTATCAGCAAGCTTGATATCCCTGGATTGTTAGTGTAGTCCGAAAGCCAAGGTGGTTTGGACTTTTCTGTAACCTCTGTAGTAGGGCCTTGGTTGAACTCATGCACGTGGGACTCAGTGATCGGCAGATGTGGCTCGGTAGGGACTGTTGTGTCGAGTTCGGGTTGAGTCAACCCTATTTGTGCCACTCCAATTGGGTCGTTGGCTTTTTGATCCAAGTTGAATTCCACCCGTTCTTCTCCTATATCAAAAGTGAGGAGTCCCTTCCGCACATCAACTCTTACTCCTGCCGTGGCTAAGAATGGTCGCCCGAGAATTATGGGGACATGAGGGTCTTCAGGCATATCAAGGACGATAAAATCATTCGGTATAAAGAATTTCCCGACTTGAATAGGGTAATCGTCCACTACTCCTGTGGCTTTGACACTTGACCCATCTGCCATGTACAGATTCATGTCTACTGGCTCTAGTGGTCCCATATTGACTTTAGACCAGATTGAGAGCGGAACAAGACTAGCACTGGCACCAAGATCGCATAAAGCTTTGAACTTGTGGTTGCCTATGCCGATTGTGATCGCAAACCTCCCGGGATCTCCCAGCTTTTCTAGTAGAGCTATCGATCCGACTTCATCCTGCAGCTCTGTAATGGACCTTTTCCTGCTAAGAATATCTTTCAAAAATTTTGTGTAAGCCGGCATTTCGCTTAGGGCCTCAGCGAATGGGATGAAAATATTAATGCCCTGAAGAATCTTAACGAAACGCTTGAACTTACTCTCAGTAGAGTCCATAGATTTCTTAGTTGGAAATGGAAGAGATTTCACCATTCTCGGAACCAAGTTAGGCTCGAGAGGTGAGAGTACCAGGTCGACTCTGGCGTCGATTGATGTCCTCGGCGGGTCGTTACCGACCCTGATGGGGTCGTTAACTACCCTGGGATTGAGAGGGAGGCTCGGATTAGTAGACTTACCTGGGGTGAAGTCGTTAGGGATGATAGGCGTGAAATGGTCGTGCAAATCACGGCTATGCAAAAGAATCCAAACTAACTAAGAACCGTAGTCTTTAGGAAGTCCGGGTCGAATCCACAGGGAGACAGATTTTATCTTTTGTAATGAATTTTGTGTCAAACAAGTAATAAAGGGGTTTCTGAATTTAAAACTAAATCCAAGAATGCAAAACTAACAAAACAATAAAAGATTATGAAAAACAATAATTAGGAAGATAGCTTAGGCAAACAAATATCCACAATCGTATGACAAGTTGATCATTGATTTCACATCAATATCTCATGCAATGGATTTTCCAATTCCTTTTCAATTATAACTAACAACACAACCAGATACTATTAGATCTAACTAATTAAAGAACCATGAAACCATCAATGATTCAGTTTAAGAGCAGCAGTACGGATAGGAATATAATAGGATACAATTCTAGCATCAAACAACCAGCTTTTACCCTAGAATGCAAATCAAATCTCTTTTGCATAAGACTAGCACAACCAGATACTAGTACGATGCAGTTGCTACTTCAATCTAGAGATGCTCAACCAGTAACACTCTAGATCTAGCAACAGATCCAATAACAACAAACCCTAGTTGATCAGGCTAGAAACTGTTGAAACAAATCATAAACATTCAAGCAAGAGATAAGATTAAACCCAAGCAATAGATAAGGAATTAGAAATCTCACAACTTTAATCAAAACGATGCTTCAATTGTCTGACTAAGCAAAAGGGCTTAGTTCTCCATGAAAAGCTAAAAACTCTGAAAAGGAAAATATGATAATAGTGTATGAATGAGAGATGCAACTCTCTAAAACCTAATATATCAAACTAGGTCTAAAACTATATCCCAAAAATATAATATCTCGGAATAATAATGATAGAAAAGGACCAATAGAAACAAAACACGTGGCAAGTAAAGGGCTCCGCGGCGGTCAGGGGCGGCGGGCGCCGCTAGGTTGGCGGCGGGTGCCGCCAGCACCTCGGTTCAAAACTCAAGTCACACTTCGGGGGCTGTTTTGACTCACTTCGAGTTGGAATTTGGACTCGGAGTAAAAACATGAATTGTAGCTCTTTGGATTAACTTTCCAATGATACCAAACTCAACTTCATAAGATCACTATAGATCCCGAACGAACCCTTTCAAGACAGAGGTGTCGAACCAGCAACTCCAACGGATGGTTTGAATTCAAGCGTTCTTTCCCCGGATCCATTCCTTTCACACTTGTTCACTTTAAGACCTGTAAAACAACATAGAACAAGTGCAAAAACCCAAAACTCCTAGACACTCTAATAACTTAAAGAAACTAACTAAAACTACCTAAAAACAAAGCAAATGAAACGGAAACATGCATTCTAAACACTACTTATATGCAAGCTATCAAACTCCCCCATGCTTAACCCTTGCTTGTTCTCAAGCAAGTCATATATCCAAAACACACCACAGAAATGCAATCATACATCCATCTCAAGTCAAACAAGCATTTCACATATAATCAAAAATCCGACCAAGACTTCCTAACATGCATTATAATAAGCAAAAAGTAAAGACCATTCATTCATTCTAGACCTCACCAAGGTGAATTGTGTTTGCACTCAAACTCTCAAGTGTTTAAGGGTAGGTGTTTCGCTCAAAATCAACCATGAAAACTAGACTACCATAAACTTGCATCAGAGTTCTAAATCTCCACCGCTGGGGATCAAACACATAACAAAAATCAAGAGGTCTTTTTAAGGGTTGTAATGGGGCCAAGGTAAAGAGAAATTTGGAAGGGATCATATTTGGCATGTGGGGCTAAATCCGGGATAAAGAACTAATCCTAAACCCAACTTCAACACACTTTCTTTTCTTACTTCTCCCAAACTTTTCTTTCTCAACTCCATACACACTTTTATATACTTTGTTTCTTTCTTCACTTTTTTTTTATTTGCCTCTTCTTCAACTCTTTCTTTGCTTTATGAAGACTACAAACAATTAAACTGAACTTTTTCTTTTGCTTTGCAAAAACTTTTCATCTTCATCATTTTTTTCACTTTGCAAGCAAGAGTTGTATTTCCTCTTTTTCCACCTTTTCTTCCAACTCCCTCATACTTATACATAACTCACACAAAACAAAAACACAACCTAAAGTTCTAAATCCCGGATTATGGGTCAAGCTTATTAGGCTAGGAAAATTTTGTGGAGCTATCAAAAATAGGCTTAAAGCTCAAAAGAAATGGGGTATCAAGAACATGGATCTCGTAAGATAGGAAGGGAAATAATAGGCTTATAAAGAAACATTGCCTCAATCATTTTAATGTCATGCATTTAATCATATAAAGCAGCCTTGAAAAAGAGTCATAACACAAGTTCTAGAGCTAGATAGTCATGGTGATACACTCAAAAAATGTAGAGAACAAATATATCATGAAAGGCCAAAAATATCTCACAATGCTAATTTTTGTCTAGAACATTAGAATGAATCAAATACCCAAGCTAAATACATGCTCAGTCCTATAATCAAGGTAATTAATCAATGATCATGCTCATATCATATCAACTTCAACAAATCATGCAAATCATGGGTTAGAATTCATACTCAACTTAGAGAAACAAGAAGAATCAAACAATGGGGAAGTATGAACCTAAATGTAATATTTTTGTATTTTTATGAATTTTCTGATTTTTTGTTCATTTTTTTCAAGAATTTTAATCAATGCAAAATATAAAGTTAACATGCCTAATCTAATGAAACTACATGAATGCAAAGCAAGTAATTCCCTTCCCCCATGCTTAAATCTTACATTGTCCCCAATGTAAAGTAAAAGTAAAGAGAAAGAGAAGAACTCACAAACCAACTACTAATTTGGGTAACGGAATGGTGGTGAACAACATCAGAAGGACCAAAAATCAACATTTGTGAGGCGGCGGGTGCCTCCAGGGTTGGCGGTGGGTGCCGTCGTGCTTACGACGGTCGCCGCTGGCCACTTCGTAGCTAAGGCCCTTCGAAATTAATTGCGGCGGGCGCCGCCCTTTTGGTAGCGGGTGCCGCCAGTTCCGTTGCGCTCCTTTTTTGCCTACCTTCAGGTTAGTCCAACAGATAAACAAAGGAAAAACCGAAACAAAAACAACTAAGATATAAAAAAAACCTAGATCGGGTTGCCTCCCGACAAGCGCCTTATTTAACGTCGTGGCTCGACGTTTAGCATAAATTGACAAGATTAGACATTGTCAATGCCCTTAACAACCTATCAAAAGCCTGGGAACACATCTCACAAGAAGATAAGTCACATAATGATAAATTGAAAGTGAATATTATACCATTCAAAAACCGTTTCAACTTATCAAACATATGTGCCCAATTTTTATGAGATGGCATATGCTCAAACAAATTTAACACAAGTGGTGATGTCAGAAAATACTTACAGTGTGGGTCAAAGTATTTGTCACCATTACCACTTTCTTCAAAGATGAACTCCATATATTTTTCACCTCCCACGTCATGTTCTAGACTTGGTTCCTCATCTTGCAACTCCATAAGCTTTGGATGTGAGAAGGTGGGGAAACTAAAGCATGGGATTTCAAGGCCTAGCATAGGGCACAACATGATGGTGGGAGCCTTAACAGATGTATCATCTTGATTTCCTCCCTCATTTTTGTCTACTTCATCAGCAAAGAAGTCATCATGGTCAACAAAATAATCTTCTTCCAAAACCACAGAAGGCTCAAACTCATGACTCCATATGGGAGAAGATGATTCAAGCTCCCTAGGCTTTGCAAGTATCTCTGTGGCAGCACAAACTTCCATTGTCAAAGCATCCGTCCTGGTAGAGAGTTCTTTCATTAAATCCTCAAGAGACGTATCAACCGATTGTGGCTGTTGGGAAGATGACTCAACATGAAAGCTCCGATAGCTCATGAAACATAAGAAATCCCAGCATTCCTCGGATCCCATGTACAAAAGTCTCTCATTGCTCATGTAGTTAGCCAATACCCTTGTCTCAAAATTCATACCAAGAATAACTCCGATGTTGACCTCTCCATCACTGTATCCGAATCCCTGTGTACAAATTTTGAGCACATGGTCTTGAAATCTAGAAAAATAATCATGGAAGTGTTCATCCTGCAATTGTTTACACTTGAACAAAGCCATAGATTAGTAGCACAAGTGTTATGAACCGTAAGATAGGTTCACAACACCAAGATTGGCACAAAAATCACACAAAAGACAATTATTGCCTCCCCGGCAACGGCGCCAATTTGATAGGCGTGAAATGGTCGTGCAAATCACGGCTATGCAAAAGAATCCAAACTAACTAAGAACCGTAGTCTTTAGGAAGTCCGGGTCGAATCCACAGGGAGACAGATTTTATCTTTTGTAATGAATTTTGTGTCAAACAAGTAATAAAGGGTTTTCTGAATTTAAAACTAAATCTAAGAATGCAAAACTAACAAAACAATAAAAGATATGAAAAACAATAATTAGGAAGATAGCTTAGGCAAACAAATATCCACAATCGTATGACAAGTTGATCATTGATTTCACATCAATATCTCATGCAATGGATTTTCCAATTCCTTTTCAATTATAACTAACATCACAACCAGATACTATTAGATCTAACTAATTAAAGAACCATGAAACCATCAATGATTCAGTTTAATAGCAGCAGTAAGGATAGGAATATAATAGGATACAATTCTATCATTAATATCTCGGAATAATAATGATAGAAAAGGACCAATAGAAACAAAACACGTGGCAAGTAAAGGGATCCGCGGCGGTCAGGGGCGGCGGGCGCCGCTAGGTTGGCGGCGGGTGCCGCCAGCACCTCGGTTCAAAACTCAAGTCACACTTCGGGGGCTGTTTTGACTCACTTCGAGTTGGAATTTGGACTCGGAGTAAAAACATGAATTGTAGCTCTTTGGATTAACTTTCCAATGATACCAAACTCAACTTCATAAGAGAACAATAGCTCCCGAACGAACCCTTTCAAGACAGAGGTGTCGAACCAGCAACTCCAACGGATGGTTTGAATTCAAGAGTTCTTTCCCCGGTTCCATTCCTTTCGCACTTGTTCACTTTAAGACCTGTAAAACAACATAGAACAAGTGCAAAAACCCAAAACTCCTAGACACTCTAATAACTTAAAGAAACTAACTAAAACTACCTAAAAACAAAGCAAATGAAACGGAAACATGCATTCTAAACACTACTTATATGCAAGCTATCAAATTCTTTCATGCTTAACCCTTGCTTGTCCTCAAGCAAGTCATATATCCAAAACACACCACAGAAATGCAATCATACATCCATCTCAAGTCAAACAAGCATTTCACATATAATCAAAAACCCGACCAAGACTTCCTAGCATACATTATTAAAAGAACTAGCTTCTCATCCTCTTCTTCTTCGGAGTCTTCGTGTTGTTCTTGAGTTGATTTGAGCATCTTCTCAATTTTGAGTGCGATCCCTCGATGTGCTCGCGTCTGTTCCTTATCATCGATCTTTCTCTTATCGTGTCCCACTAGCTTTCCAAACACTTGATGGAGCATGAGAGTTCTATTTTCCGGATACTCCTTGAACATTGTTCTCTCGTTTGCCCATTCTCCAATCAATCCGTCAAAGAGTTGTTGGACCTTCATCTTATGGGTGATTTCTTCTTTGGTGATCCCCAAGCCTTCCATTTTGGTGCAAAGTCCTTCAAATCGGGACTGATAGCTATCGACAGACTCTCCCATCTCCATTTGGAAGTTGTAGAACTCCCTTTTTGCATTCATCTGAAGATCTTCTCAGAGATCTGAGTTCCCAACGTGCATTTGTTGGATGGCTTCCCACATTTCCTTAGTTGTGTCAAGATTTGCTACCCTGTCACAGTCTTGTACGCACATGGACCTCTTTAGGTACTGTTTGGCCTTGTAGTTGGCCTCCATACACTTGTATTCGTCGGGTCCCCATTTGGTAAGGTCGTTGACTATAGCTGGATCAATTTCGAAGTTCCCTCTCTCGATAACACACCAGGCTTGGTAGTCTTGGCCACGCATCCAATCCTTCATGTCGCGTTGCCAGCTTTCGAATCTTCCTGTAATAAGGCTCGACGGCTTACTAGTGTTGTTTCCTACCTGAGTAAGTTCCTGAGCCATTTGATACCTGCGATGCTAACACAAATCTAGAGCAAACCTGCTCTGATACCAATTGTTGGATAGTAATCCAATAGCAAAGAGCTTGGGAACTGGCTGTTAAGTTGTTCCCAAGGCAGCGGAAGTAAATTAAGCGCAAGTATTAAAAGCAGTAAAGAACGCAGTTCCCTTATGGAGGAACCCCACTACAACCAACTAGTTGTGTGGGTAAACCTCTACCTCCGCTTGGAGGATTTTGAATGACTTACTTATATTGAATGCTTTGTTCCTTAGTTACAACAGCCGGATTCACACTTCTCTGTTCCTACGAGTTCATCCTAACTCTAATAACACTAGTAAATCCTCTCAACTGAGTTCCTAAGCTCACAACAACAAAATACAAGTAACTCAAACCTTGCATCGACTTCTCAGTTCTCTTTCCCCTGGGAACTTCGGCTTCTCCGTCGTCGAGATCACACACTCGCCGTCGGGGACTTCTCTTCTTTTTCTTTCTTTTCTCTGGTATGGGTATTTGTGAGTTCTGGGAGAAGTACTCAATCCGAGTACTATTCATTTGGCTTTATAGACCAGGTGTGCTTGGGCAATCGTGTCTTTCATTTGTGTCCAAAATGCCCTTTGCTTGATGCCCAAGTTGTACTTTCTTCACATGTGACTTTGGTTTGAACTAGGTCAACTTCTTGAATAAATCGGACCGTTGGATCATTCGTGACAGTCTGATCCTCAAACTATTCCTTCGGGTTGTCCAAGACAGAATCCCGCGATCTGCAATGAACGGTCGTTGTCCTCACATGTGAGTAAACTCTTCATCGTGTAAACTGTGTTCTCTTGATCATTCCCGGGAGTTCCCATTTTATGGGAACTTTCCTCTTCAGAGTTCCCTTGATGGAAACTCTGCATTGTGAGCTTCTGTGCCTTTTGGTCATTCATGGGAGTTCTTGGTTGTACCTGCGTTCCTTAGAAATACTTGAACAAACTACATTAGTTCCTCATGGTGTTTGTCATTATCAAAACTCGGAGAATGACATCGTTGATCCGTTTTTTAGAACCAGAGGTCCCAACAACGTCCCAACAGAAGTGCTGAGGAGTAAATGAAAAATGTAAAGTTTGGGTTTTAGAATTAGTTCTTTATCCCGGATTTATCACCACAAGACCAAATATGATCCCTTCCAAATTCTCTTTACCTTGGCCTCATTACATCCCTTAAAATACCTCATGATTTTTGTTATGTATTTGGTCCACATCGGTGGAGAATTAGGACGATGATGCAAGCATATGGTTTTCTAGTTTTTCATGGTTGATTTTAAGTGAAACACAGATGCCATAAATACTTGAAAGTGAAAGCAAACACATTATCCTGGTGAGGTCTAGAATGCATGAATAATCTTTACTTTATGCTTGATGTAATGCATGCTATGAAGTCTTGGTTAGGTTTTATTTATATGTTGAATTCCTCTATTGATTTTGAGATGGATGCAGGATTGCATTGATGTTGTGTGACTTTGATTTATGACTTGCTTGAGGACAAGCAGGGTTAAGCATGGGGGAATTTGATAGCTTGCATATAGTACGGTGTAGTTTAGATGCATGTTTTATGTCTATTTTGCATAGGATTAGGTTAGTTTTTAGGATTTAGCATTTTTGGGTAGATTGCGCTTATTTGCTCGATTTTACAGGTTTTTAGGTACATGAGCAAAAGCGGGACGGTTTACAATCGAGTATGGTGGTTTCTAGAAGATTTGAGCAAGCTAGGAGGTGGTGAAATGGATCATTAAAGAGCTAAGGAGAAGAGAAGACAAAGAATAAAAACACGGCATAGGAGGATTTGAGCAAGCAGAGCTTTGACAAGGATGCAAGTCGAGCAATTCAAGCAAAAGTCAATTGCGCGGGGTAGCAGCATGAAAAAGCGCGGCCGCAATTTTGGAGGTCAAGCCGCACAATTGGCTTTCTACGCGGAGACGTTTTGGGCCGAGATTTGGGCTTAGTTGTGGGCTTGGTTTTATGGATTCCGATGTGCTGTCATGTAGGCTTATGAGGATATGTTTCCTTTGTTATCTTTAATAGTTTTAAGAGATACTTTAACACTTTTTAGTTTATATCTTTTTCATAACTTGCAAGATAATTTGGAGGGTAGGGTTTGTTTCTAGAGAACGTTTCTCAAGGAGCAACCTTTGAACCAATTTGTAAGTTTTTCTTTAATCAAATTATGAGTTGATAAATTTCATTGTGTTCAGCTAGTTAATTGAAGTCATGATTTGGATGAGTTGTGAGGTTTGATTGATTCTCAACAAACTTGAATAGAGTTTATTCCATGTGCCTAAATTAAACCTAAACTAGGATTTTGTTAGATTGATCACCTAGTTGAATTTCTAGGTATAACTGAATCTTATTAATTACCGGTCGGAGTTAATTTGATCAAGAGTAGAACTTTAATCAATTTAGGACCGGTTGGACTAGTTGGTTAAAGAAGGGAATAAATTCACAAGTCACTTAGATGTCTGGTTGCTCTAAGTGCTTGTTTCTATTGATAACTTGAATCGTTTATGATGTTGTCTAATTGAACCTAGAAGGACTTCTAGGTTGTTAAATGATTAGGGTTATTAGACTGGTAGTTCTATCAACTCCTGAAGTTTGGGTCATAATCCTTAGTAGGATCATAATCCACAATAGATTATTCAAGTAAAGTGAGAATCAAGAGAATCAATTATCAACAAAGCAATGTCATGATGGATTTAACTAGTTGAACACACTTGTCTCTTATTGAATTAAACACCTTCGCATTCATAGTTAGTTTTAAATTGCTTCTTATATTAGATAATCATTCATAAAAAAAACCCACTTTGGTTACTTGACACTCAAGTTAAACACACTTACACGAGTCTCTATGGGATCGACCCTTGCCGCTCTATTGAGTTTGGTTAAGTCAGGATTCTTTGGTTAAAGACCACTGAAAATATCTCATCACACGTGATATCATCCGACCTCATGATCCAAAGCTCAAGCGAATTCCATCAAAGATATGTTCGAATCCTAGCTAGATATATGCCATTCAAGGTATGTCAAGTAATTGAACTATTGTACAAAAAGTTGTTAGTTTAAAACTAATTTACCTATCAACTACAACATGATTGCATAGGTTGCATTGGTGGTACACATATAAGAGCTTGCATACATGGGGCGGATCAAGTTCCATTTAGAGATCGAAAGCACAATGTGATGTTCAATGTTATGCATGTTTGCGATTTTCATATGCTATTCACTTTTGTGTTGGCTGAATGGGAGACATCACATGATTCTAGATTGTTAAATACTCCCTCCGTTTCAAAATAGTTGTTCATAGACAAAAATGCACATATATTAAGGGGGGGGGATTCTTCCAAAAATACCCCTATAAAATGGTACTTTCTACTCCAAAAAGTTGCTTTGGGAAAAGCGTATGTTTAGTGTAGTGTAATTATTAAGGGTATAAATGGAAAAAAATATTATATGAACAACTATTGTGAAACAAGAAAATTGTCTATACGGACATCTATTTTGAAACGGAGGGAGTAATGCATTTTTACATCCTAAATTAAATTTCCCACACCCTCCAAATGGCAAAGTTCAACGCTTTCCATGTAGGGAACCTAATTGAATATATATTATCATAATTGCTATGTGTTGTACTAATATTTCGACCAAAAACAAGAAATTGTACTAATATTGTGCTTTTATAGGTAAATATTATCTAGTAGATAAAGGATATCCAAATAGAATTGGTTATTTGGTCTCATATCCAAAAAAATATCATTTGCCAAATTTTGAGGAAGAAGCCCCAGAAAAAAGAAGATGAAGCATTCAATCGTTAGTATTGTTCTTTGCGTCGTTGCATTGAACGTTGCTTCAGACTATTAAAAAAATGGAAAAAATTGAGCCAAATGTCATCCTATAATGAGTACACACAAATTTGACATTATTATCGCATGCTTTGCGCTACAATTTCATTCGCCTCTACTCAGATTGTTGTTTGGCGATGAAGATGAACCTATATAAAGAGTTGCTAGGGCAAATGTCCAAGAAGATGAAGTAGAAGAAACTACAAATGACCCAGGAGGGGCAATGAAGCGATTATGCAATCAAATTGCTGATCAAATATGGAACAAGGTGTAGTCTCATGTCTCTTTATGTTACATTTTCCATATGATCATTTCCAAAGTCGAAGAGTGTTTTCATTTTTCGTATTTTCATATCCTTGTTATGGCTTGTATTTGGAAATGATTGAATTTAAATAAGGAAAAGGACTAAGATTATCCTAATTTTTATTATATTCTTTACATACAGAATATATATATGATATATATGCTTATATAATATTTATCATTAGCCTTTTGAAAAAAACCTACCTACTTATAATAGTCCAATTTTTATCATATGTATCAAATTCCCTTAGTACTACCTACAATACTACACCCTCGGTGACTAAAAAAATTAAAATCCCACAATTCTCACATGCAGGCAAAAATAAACTAGATATTAACTAATTAGGAGAAACTGCATAAAATCACCCTTTTATTTCTTTTGTTTGCATTCCTTTATAGACTAATTTGGGTATGACGATTAAACCTACACGAGTCCATTTGCAATTGTTGGATCGTAAACCGTTAGCAAAGAGCTAGAGAACTAGCTGTTAAGATGTTCCCAAGGCAGCGGAAGTAAATTAAGCGCAAGTATTAAAAGCAGTAAAGAACGCAGTTCCCTTATAGAGGAACCCCACTACAACTAACTAGTTGTGTGGGTAAACCTCTACCTCCGCTTGGAGGATTTTGAATGACTTACTTATATTGATTGCTTTGTCCCTTAGTTACAACAGCCGGATTCACACTTCTCTGTTCCTACGAGTTCTACCTAACTCTAGCAACACAAGTGAATCCTCTCAACTGAGTTCCTAAGCTCACAACAGCAGAATACAAGTAACTCAAACCTTACACCGACTTCTCAGTTCCCTTGCTCTTGGGAACTTCGGCTTCTCCGTCGTCGAGATCACACACTCGCCGTCGGGGACTTCTCTTCTTCTTCTTTCTCTTTTTCTCTGGTATGGGTATTTGTGAGTTCTGGGAGAAGTACTCAATCCGAGTACTATTCATTTGGCTTTATAGACCAGGTGTGCTTGGGCAATCGCGTCTTTCATTTGTGTCCAAAATGCCCTTTGCTTGATGCCCAAGTTGTACTTTCTTCACATGTGACTTTGGTTTGAATTGGGTCAACTTCTTGAATCAGTCGGACCGTTGGATCATTCGTGACAGTCTGATCCTCAAACTGTTCCTTCGGACTGTCCAAGATAGAATCCCGCGATCTGAGCTGAACGGTCGTTGTCCTCACATGTGAGTTCCCATATTATGGGAACTGTCTTCTTCAGAGTTCCCTTGATGGAAACTCTTCATCGTGTAAACCTGTGTTCTCTTGATCATTCCTATGAGTTCCCATTTTATGGGAACTTTCCTCTTCAGAGTTCCCTTGATGGAAACTCTGCATTGTGAGCTTCTGTGGCTTTTGGTCATTCATGAGAGTTCTTGGCTATACCTGTGTTCCTTAGAAATACTTGAACAAACCACATTAGTTCCTCATGGTGTTTGTCATTATAAAAACATGGAGAATGGCATCGTTGATCCGTTGTTTAGAACCAGAGGTCCCAACAACGTCCCAACAATTTCCCCCTTTTTGATGATGACAAACCCATCACAAAATAAGCAAGTATTTCAATTAATGATATGCGAATGAGTTCCTAAGGATGATTCTGGGGAGCCACTTCGAAAGAACACTTAGATCTTACTTAGCTTTTTATGCAATTGTTCCCCCTTAGCTTATACATGTTCTGTGATAACTTAAACTTTTAACTCATCTCGCATTTTTTGTCTTTCCCCCTTTTGACATCATCGAAAACAAGCAATGCAATTATAAGGAAGAGAAGGAACACGCACTCAAATTAAAGGCCAATTCATTACTTAAGAAAATATGTACAAGGAAATTTAAGAAACATATTTTGGTGGGAGCAAGTGAGGCTAAGGAAGAAAGAAGGGAAGATCATGGGCTTGGTGGGAACAGGGCATCACACATTCGGGTCAAGACCTTTGTAAGTTTTTCTTGTCCCCTTGCCAACGTCGCCTGGTCCCTGGCAATCTGGTCGAGGGTGTTGGCAATGCGAAGCAACATTTGAGAGTTCCCATCTTCGCCAGATTCCAGTTGAGCCGATTCCTCCACAGGCTCAGAGTGCCTCATCTTCTGGACCACTGAGATGTCCAGTTCCCTTCCAATCGTAATTTCTTCTTTGGAGACGTCGTAGAGACCCTCCTTGAGTAGAAGCTTCTTGATGAGCCCAGAGTAGGGAAGAGAATGGGACTTGGACTCCATGCACTTCTCCATGTGCCCAACAATGATTCTTGGAAGGTTGATGGGCCTTCTTAGGAGGAAGTGGTAGAGGAGTATAGCATCGGGGATATTGACGAGAAGGCGCTTTTCCTGGCGAGGGATCACCATATTGATGATGAATTGGTGAGCCAGCTTGGCGATTAGGGACAGATGATGGGTCGAGGTCCCTTGATTGGGAACTCGGTCCTCATATATGTTGTTGTACACCTCTGCGTTGTTATAATCACCCCAGAGCTTGTTGGGCAAATCACTGAGTTCGTGAACAGGGACCTGAAGCTGAAGGCGGATGGTAGACGTTGTGAATATAAACTCGTCGCCTTCGAGGGAGAGAGTTCCCTGAGTGCCGTCTTTGCGGACTAAAAGTTGTTGTAGAACCGACGCACTTGTGAGGGATCTACACTCACGGGCTCCTTGCAGAGGTGCTCCCAGCCTTGGGCCTTGATCAGGTCCCACAGTTCCCCTAGTCCATTTTCGATGAGCATCTCTTCAGAAATTATTAGAGGGGGGAGAAGCTTGCGACGTTCGTCCACAGGGAACCTCTTTGTAGTAGCTCCCTTCCCTCTTCTTGTGGTGCTTTTTGAAGTGTTCCCCCTAGAGACCGTTCTTGGTCCTTTCTGCTGAGGGGGCTCAGCCGCTTCGATCATCAGTACGTGTTCCCTTATCTGACGGGAATCCTCGGACACCACCATTTGGTGTCCAAGTGTAGGGATCTTAGCGGGCTCCTTAGCGGGAGCCTCTTCGTCTTCTTCGACCTCTTCACCGGAGGTCCCTTCTTCCTCGGAGGAGCTTGAGCTAGAGCCCTCCTCGTCATCTTCAGGATGACCTAAACTCATCCCAGCCGAAGCTGGGTTCCTTTGTTCCACGGGCTCTTCAGGAGCCACCTTTTCCTGGGACGAGGTCCCTTTGTCAGTTGTTGCCTCGGTTGGGACCCTGTTGAGCTCGTCCTCTACAGCCTTGAGCTGGGCCTCCTCCTCTACAGTTCCCATGATGGGAGGAGGAGGATCCTTGGTCATTATGCTGATGACAACGGAGAGAAGAAGGTCATCGTCGTCCGAAGTGAGGACGACGAAAGTTTTGGAGGGAGAGGGAGAAGGAAGTTTTGTGGTAGTTGGGGACGTGGTGGAAGAGGGGATAGGAGAGGAGAGAGGAGTGGAAAGTTGTGTATGAGGGGCAAGAGGAGTAGATACGGGTTCCTTCGGAGTAGGGGTCCCAGAGGCAGGGGTTTGAGGGATAGAAGTGTGTATGGGTGAGGAAGGAGGGGAAGGAGTTTTGTGGGGTGGAGGTGGAGTTCCCTTTGTTGTGGAAACTGAGGGAGGTGGTGGAGGTGGAGTTCCCTTTGTTGTGGGAACAAAGGGAGGTGGTGGAGGAGTCTTTTGTTTTAGGGGAAGTGATTTGGGAGTTCCCTCAATCGTAGGAAGAGAGAGGGAAGAAGAAGTGAGTTGGCTCTGGGATTGAGAGGTCCCAGAGTCCGAATGGAAGACGAAGGGTGGTTTGGCTATACAAGAACTGTCCTTGGAGCAGTTCAAGTAATCGTCAATTTTGAAGAAAGATTTCTTTCTAGGCTCCGAGTATTCAGAGGCCTCAGAGTGTTTGCGCTTTTTGGATTGAGAGGGATTTTTGGAGTGTTTGGATTTTTGAGTATGTTTGGATTTCGAGGGATCTTTGGAGGAATGGTGTTTCTTGGATTTACGGGGCTTCTCGTTTTGAGAAGGACGAGAATCTCCGAAACTGTCAAGAATGACAGTGCCGGAGGAGGTGTTGGTGGTTGGAGGAGGAAGAGATTCAGAGGAGGTGGCGGAAGAAGAGGTCGGGGCAAGAGTTTGCTCTGTCGGAGTAGGAGGAGGTAAGAGAGGGCTGACAGAGTTGAAAAGCCCTGCCATGAGAACGTCTCGCATGACAGGATCGGTTTCCCTCTCAATTTCGTTTAGTTGGATGGTGAAGAAGACTCTTGGATTTGCAAGCACCCAAGCTTTAACTTGAGCCCAAGTGTGTGTGGAGGCCATGTAAGGGAATTTTGGGAAGAGAGGAAGTTTGGAGGTTTCTCGAAAAAGGGAGTGAAAGGGATGTGGGGAAGATGAATGACAGAGGTTGAAGATGGAATAAGATCCCAAAAATGGCAAACGAGGGTTTTAATGAGAGAAGGGGCGAAGGGTAGAAAGGGAAGTGAGAAATCCTCGATAACCATTGCCCAATGAACGTGGGGCATCGTTTCAACTTCCGTAGCACGCCTATTGACATGCGTCACGATCTCTAGGAAATCCCTTTCAAAATTTGAATACTTGGCCCTTAACGCTTCGGAGTTTCTAACACAAATCCCGCTTCCCAAGTGACAGTTCATCTTCTCAGAGGAGTCAGCGTTCCCTTGCTTATGTGTACCAGTTCCCATGATCGTATCAAGGTCAGGGAGAGTAAAGTGGTTAGGGAAACTTCACACTCATCCTTTTGTGGGGCTAGGGAACTCAAAGGGAACCAGACAATTTGCGACTCGATAAAGGAGTAAACATTTTGGCTCATGAGAAGCGTTTTGTCTGGTCCCTGGCTTAGGGTAGGTTATATGATCAACCGTCATAGTGGCTTGTAAAAAGGGATAAAGGGAACTCTGGTTGATCATGTGAGGCCAAAAGAAATAAAGTTCCCTTGTACACATTTAACTTTAGACTAGTAATCATGGCAAAGTGAAAGCAATAAATCCAAGTTCCCTATCATGCATTCTTAGAAAAATTAGTCAGGCATTAAGGGAGAGACAAACAGGGACTTGTTTAGTTTAGAATAATCATCCCTAGAAGCATTCGAAAACGCTGGTAGGGACCTCTGTCTAAAGCTTTGGTGAGAATGTCCGCAATTTGCTCTTCAGTTCTACAGTGTTCCATCAAGATGTTCTCACTTTCAACATTGTCACGTAGAAAGTGATGCCTTATATCTATATGCTTGGTTCTAGAATGATGCACAGGATTTTTGGAAATGTTTATGGCACTAGTATTATCACAGAATATGGGAATTGGGCCAAAAGACATACCGTAATCTTGGAGTTGAGACTTAAGCCATAGAACTTGGGAACAACAAGATGCGGCAGCCACATATTCTGCTTCAGCTGTGGAAAGTGCCACTGAGTTTTGCTTTTTAGATCCCCATAAAACTAAGCATGACCCTAGGAACTGGGTCATTCCTGATGTGCTCTTTCTATCAACCAGATGCCCTGCAAAATCAGCATATGTGTATGCAATGAGCTCAAGGGAACTGTTCCTTGGATACCAGAGGCACAAGTTATCGTTCCCTTTGAGGTACCTGAAAATCCTCTTCACCTCTTTCAGGTGTGATTCCATAGGGTTAGCTTGAAAACGAGCACAAAGACATACGGAGAACATGATATCGGGTCTACTAGCTGTTAAGTAGAGAAGGGACTCAATCATACCTCGATAGTTTCTTTGGTCCACACTTATACCTGTTTCATCCGCATTGAGCCTTGAATTTGGTGAGATGGGAGTGTCAATGGGCTTGGAGTGTTCCATCCCATACTTTACGAGCATTTCCTTGATGTATTTCTGTTGATGAATCTTTGTTCCCTCCTTAGTTTGAGATATTTGAAGTCCCAAGAAAAACGTGAGTTCCCCAATGAGACTCATTTCAAACTCACTGCTCATGAGGTCCTTAAATTTCTCTACAAGAGTTTCGTTAGTTGCTCCAAAAACAATGTCATCAACGTATACTTGCACAATCAAAATGTCTTTAGACTCTGTCTTTAGAAACAAAGTCTTGTCTATGGAACCTCGAAGGTATCCATGGGACAAGAGGAATTGAGCAAACCTGTCATACCAAGCTCGGGGAGCTTGTTTGAGTCCGTAGAGGGCCCTCTCCAGGAAGTAGACATGGTTGCGTAGCTTCTCATCTTCGAATCTTGGGGGTTGGGACACATATATTTCTTCCTTGAGATGTCCGTTGAGGAAGGCTGTTTTCACATCCATTTAATAGAGCTTGAATCCCTTGTGAGCAGCATAGGCAATTAGGAGTCTGATGGCTTCGATCCTGGCAACCGGTGCGAAGGTCTCATCGTAATCAATTCCTTCCTCTTGCATGTATCCTTGTGCCACCAGTCTAGCCTTGTTCCTTGCTACAGCCCCTGTATCATCGAGCTTGTTTCTAAAGACCCATCGAGTTCCTATGATGTTCTTGTTCTTGGGCCTTAGAACTAGCTTCCAAACTTTGTTCCTCTCGAATTGGTGGAGCTCCTCTTGCATAGCTTGAATCCAGTCTGGGTCCTTCAAGGCTTCTTTGATGTTTTTGGGTTCCACCAATGAAACAAACGCGTTAAAAGCACAAAAGTTATTGAGAGAGGAACGAGTTTGTACACCTTTATCATAAGGGGAGATGATGTTCTCAATGGGGTGGTCCTTCCTTTGTTGAAAGTTTCTTGTACGAGTGGGTTCCCTTGCACTTGTGTCATCTTCAGTAGAAACTTCCTTTTCATGGGAACACTCATCTTCAGCTTCTTCATTGAGTGTTTCTTCAGAAATTTCTAGCAAGATCCCTCTTTGTTCCCCCTGAACACTTGATTCTGGCAGGGTATTGTCTTGGGGAACAAGAGAGTTGGAGGTGTCTTGTAGTTCTTCTGAGGAGGGAACTTCGAGGGAGATTTGATCAGTGAGAGTTGGATCTCCTTCGTTGTTCCCTGGTTGTGGAATGTTGCTTGCACTTGGATAGTCTTCATCTCTCTTCCTTGGCTCATCATCGTCATCATCATCGTCTTCTTGTCTGACCAGTTTGAACAGAGTTCCCTTTCCTTGGGTCTCTGTTCCCATCTTTACAGATTTCTTGTTGAAAACGACATGGATGCTTTCTTCTATCTTCTTGGTCCTCTTGTTATAGACCCTGTAAGCCTTGCTTTGTGATGAGTATCCCAGGAAGATCCCTTCATCGCTTCTAGGATCAAATTTTCCAAGGTTGTCTTTGCCATTGTTGTGGACAAAGCATGTGCATCCAAAGGTCCTTAGGTGGGAGATGTTTGGTTTTCTCCCTTTGATGAGCTCGTAGGATGTCTTCTTGATCATAGGCCTTGTCATGGCTCGGTTCAGGATGTATGTAGCTGTGGCTATGGCTTCAGCCCAGAAATACTCAGGAACTCTGCTTTCAAGAATCATGGTCCTGGCCATGTCCTCCAAGGTCCTATTCTTTCTCTCGACCACTCCGTTTTGTTGAGGAGTGCGAGGGGCTGAGAAGTTGTGAGAGATCCCATGTTTGTCACAGAAGTTAAGGAACTCTGAGTTTTGAAACTCAGTTCCATGGTCAGACCTGATGGCTTTCAGCTTTAACCCCATGCTTACTTCTGTTCTTTTGATGAAGCGCTCGAACTCTTCAAAAGCTTGTGATTTTGCCTTCAAGAAAATAACCCAGGTGAATCTAGAAAAATCATCAATTAAGACATACATGTACCTTTTTCCACCATAACTGGCCGTTCTCATGGGACCACAGAGATCCATGTGAATTAGCTCCAAAGGCCTGGTTGTGCTCACCACCTGTTTGGGTTTGAAGGAGTTCCTAGTCTGTTTCCCTCGAACGCATGCTTCACACATTTTGACTCCTTCGAGATTGATCCGTGGAAGACCAATGACCAGATCCTGTAGATAGAGCTTTAGGATTTGATTGACACCTGCATGTCCTAGTCTTCGATGCCAGAGTTTCGTGTCATTGTGGGAACTCGCAAGGCACAGCTTTGTTGGTGGTTCAAATTCTGTATCTACTACATAAACGTTGTTGTGCCTTCTTCCTCTCAGAATCACATTGTTGGTCTTTTTGTTGATAACTAGGCATTCTTCTGAGTCGAAGGTGACAACGTTGTTCCCTTGATCACACATCTGGGCAACACTTAAGAGATTGTATCCCAGATCTTTCACCAGATTGACATTGCTGACTTTGATTGATCTATTGAGCAACACTTCTCCTTTTCCAATGACTTCTCCCTTGTTTTTATTGCCAAATGAGACATGGCCTCCTTCGGCATGAGTGTGGAGTGAGATGAGGATATCTTTGTTTTCGGTCATATGGTTCGAGCATCCACTATCTATGAACCATGCATTGTTCCCTCTCACTGCCACCTACAAGGTAAAGTTAATGTTTTGAGACCCAGGCAAGATGACTCTTGCCAGGTCCCTTGCAAGGGAAAATATTCTAATTTAAAACATAGTCAGCGATGTTGATATCATGAGTAATTTGAGAGTTGGAGTTCCTTTGGTGATTAGCATGATGTTGATATCATGAGTAATTTGAGAGTTGGAGTTCCTTTGGTGATTAGCATGATGTTTTTGTTTGTTCAGGAACTCACGGTTTCTGAGGGTTTGGGCTCTCTTCTGGGGACATGCTTCCTTGTAGTGCCCATGAGCACCACAGTTCCAGCATGTCTTATAGTATTCTCCCAGGTAGTATTTTGGGTGTGGTCTCTGGATTCTGTTCCTATCCATAGTTTTCTTATTGTACACCCGTGACCCGTTTCCCTTAGCAATTTGGACATAAAGTCTATGTCTAGTGTTCCCAGTGTAATAATCTTTCTCACCACCTTTCCCACTCTCTAGGACCCTTATTTTCTCCTCGAGATGAGCATTTGTCTGTTTCTCACATTGGAGTTTTAAGGCCCTACACTCATGGATTTCATGTTCACTCAGGGGTGACTTCCCGTTCTTTGGGCTCTTAGTTTTGTATCCTATGCCGTGTTTGGCTGGAACAAACTTGATTTGGGAACTAGAGGCTTCAAGATGTTCGGGAGTCTTACTCAGGTTTTGTAAGAGGGTGTTCTCATCTCTCTCTAGAGTTTTGATTTCATTTTCTAGATCTACTATGTGAGACACATGGGACTTGAGTTTTTCGAGAAGGGATATGCAGTTGGGACAGGGTTCAAGACCAACTAATTGAGCATTTATGTGTTCCTGTTTTTCCAACTTGTTTTGCAGTTTTATATTATCTTTGACAAGACTTGAAAGAATTTTCAACAGCTCGGGTTTTTCATAGTTATTCAAAGAAGCAAGAACAGTTTCAGTAGTTACCTCACTGGGTTGTTCCCCATTGGTTTCTCCTATGGCCATTCCGCACATGTCTGGGAGTGCCCATGACTCGGGATCTTCATCCTCATCATTGCTCCAGGTGGCGATGTAGGCCTTTTTCCCTTGCTTCCGGTCGTTCGTTCCCTGTGGGCATTCCTTAGCGAAGTGTCCTTTCTTGTTGCACTTGTAGCATGTGATATCCGAGAGGTCCTTCTCTGCGGATTTTCTTAGGGAACTTTGTCCTTTTCCCCAGTTCCCACTGTTCTTTTTGAGCTTCCCTTTGTAGAAGTTCTGAAGAGCCTTTGCCACGAGAACTAGCTCCTCATCCTCTTCTTCTTCTGAGTCTTCGTGTTGTTCTTGAGTTGACTTGAGCATCTTCTCGAGTTTGAGTGCGATCCCTTGATGTGCTCGCTTCTGTTCCTTATCATCGATCTTTCTCTTCTCATGTCCCACTAGATTTCCAAACACTTGATGGAGCATGAGAGTCCTATTTTCCGGATTCTCCTTGAACATTGTTCTCTCGTTTGCCCATTCTCCAGTCAATCCGTTGAAGAGATGTTGGACCTTCATCTTATGGGTGATTTCTTCTTTGGTGATCCCCAAGCCTTCCATTTTGGTGCAAAGTCCTTCAAATCGGGACTGATAGCTATCGACAGACTCTCCCATCTCCATTTGGAAGTTGAAGAACTCCCTTCTTGCATTCATCTGAATATCTTCTCAGAGATCTGAGTTCCCAACGTGCATTTGTTGGATGGCTTCCCACGTTTCCTTAGCTGTGTCAAGATTTGCTACCCTGTCACAGTCTTGCACGCACATGGACCTTTTCAGGTACTGTTTGGCCTTGTAGTTGGCCTCCATACACTTGTATTCGTTGGTTCCCCATTTGGTGAGGTCGTTGACTATAGCTGGATCAATTTCGAAGTTTCCTCTCTCGATAACACACCAGGCTTGGCAGTCCTGGCCACGCATCCAATCCTTCATGTCGCGTTGCCAGCTTTCGAATCTTCCAGTAATAAGCCTTGGCGGCTTACTAGTGTTGTTCCCTACCTGAGTAAGTTCCTGAGCCATTTGATACCTGCGATGGTAACACAAATCTAGAGTAAACCTTGCTCTGATACCAATTGTTGGATCGTAAACCGTTAGCAAAGAGCTTGGGAACTGGCTGTTAAGCTGTTCCCAAGGCAGCGGAAGTAAATTAAGCGCAAGTATTAAAAGCAGTAAAGAACGCAGTTCCCTTATAGAGGAACCCCACTACAACTAACTAGTTGTGTGGGTAAACCTCTACCTCCGCTTGGAGGATTTTGAATGACTTACTTATATTGATTGCTTTGTTCCTTAGTTACAACAGCCGGATTCACACTTCTCTGTTCCTACGAGTTCTACCTAACTCTAGCAACACTAGTGAATCCTCTCAACTGAGTTCCTAAGCTCACAACAACAGAATACAAGTAACTCAAACCTTACACCGACTTCTCAGTTCCCTTGCTCTTGGGAACTTCGGCTTCTCCGTCGTCGAGATCACACACTCGCCGCCGGGGACTTCTCTTCTTCTTCTTTCTCTTTTCTCTGGTATGGGTAATTGTGAGTTCTGGGAGAAGTACTCAATCCGAGTACTATTCATTTGGCTTTATAGACCAGGTGTGCTTGGGCAATCGCGTATTTCATTTGTGTCCAAAATGCCCTTTGCTTGATGCCCAAGTTGTACTTTCTTCACATGTGACTTTGGTTTGAATTGGGTCAACTTCTTGAATCAATCGGACCGTTGGATCATTCGTAACAGTCTGATCCTCAGAATGTTCCTTCGGACTGTCCAAGACAGAATCCCGCGATCTACGCTGAACGGTCGTTGTCCTCACATGTGAGTTCCCATATTATGGGAACTGTCTTTTTCAGAGTTCCCTTGATGGAAACTCTTCATCGTGTAAACTTGTGCTCTCTTGATCATTCTTGGGAGTTCCCATTTTATGGGAACTTTCCTCTTCAGAGTTCCCTTGATGGAAACTCTGCATTGTGAGCTTCTGTGGCTTTTGGTCATTCATGAGAGTTCTTGGCTATACCTGCGTTCCTTAGAAATACTTGAACAAACCACATTAGTTCCTAATGGTGTTTGTCATTATCAAAACTTGGAGAATGACATCGTTGATCCGTTGTTTAGAACCAGAGGTCCCAACAACGTCCCAACAGCAATTGTATAAGTTTGTCATCTACATCTTTGACTTGCATAAAGACATTCCCAAACGTCATTTTATTCCATACTTTGATTTTAGACTTTAGAAGTTATGTTTTTAGCTTAAACATGTGTGAACTTGTAGGGTCATACCACCACGGTTGTCTCACTAAATTTTCAAAATCTCCCTATTGCATCAGCATTTTTTCAAACTTAAATGGACAATCTTTTTGTATGTCATTAACATTTAAATCAATAGATATTGGGTAGTGATTCGATCTAGTAAATGTGTGGTTCCTAGTCTGAATAAACGGGAACCATTACATAATTTGATCTGTCATAGGATTCGGTCCACCTTCTCATATATGTTATCAATATCCATTGTTCTTTTTCACCAAGTATATATATTCCACGTTGTTGAAACGTACATCAGGTCACATGTTTCTTTGAAATCACACATCCGAGAAAACCCATCATTAGTTGGTTCTAGACCCCCAATTTTGTCTTCTAGTCATGATATATCATTAAAGTACCCTATAATTATATAAGGTAACGGGATTGTATGAAGGTATTGTTGGACATCTTGCTAGAAGATGTTTTATGACTCTCATTAGGTAGAGCACATAAAAAATAATTAGCATTTCATGATTAAGCCAGAAATCGCTAAGTTTGATGGAACAAAAATGTGTATGTTGAAATTGAACACTCCACGTCCAGTTATGGAATTGGTATGCTTTCATAAAATTACAAACCTCCTTCTCTAACCATAGCCAATATCCAAATCATATCATCAAAGCCCGTTTTTTTCGAAGAACCATCAGATGGGATGTTCTCCGTTTTGGTTTCAGCCAGGGCCATTATTTTAATGTGCTCAAGTTTAAAAAACAAAAATCTAAATATGTCCAAAAAAATTTTGCCCTATCCCACGACAATTCCAAACCCAATTTTTAAAATGACAACATTAGTTGGTGAATAGGTTTTCTCACTTTTTGCTTTTTAGGCAGAATTTTCTTGTCGCTTAACAAACATTCTATATGATAATCGCTAATGTTCTCCTTCTTATGCTTAAATGTTTCATGAGTTAGCAAAGAAATTCTTTTACAAGAAATTATTAAGATCAACCGTTGAGTAAACTAAATCTTACCACCATTCACAAAAGGAGGCCGCATTTTAAGGAAAGAGGCATTTCGATGATACAATAGATATTGTATGAAGAAAAACCAAACGTCTACAAATTTAGACGTAGATAGTTGACATGGAGACATACCACAACAAATGTTGATTCCCATATTTATTCCATTCCTTTGACACAAAGTTATACAAACAACTAGCTCATAGACGCTTACTGTATAGACCATCTTATGCATAGAAGTGTCATAAAACCTACAACACACATTCAACGACATACACATTATGTCCCCACCACTAACACAATTCTTCGCATTGAACACACATATAATCAAGATTTATAATAATTAGCACAAATTGATACATGCTAAACAAACAATAGTTCCTTACACAACATTAGCTTACCTTCACACTAATAAAATAATCATTACTTAGGACGTCACTACTAGAAAACAGTGTAAAAGTCGACGCTTTTTTAAGCACTATTAGACAAGCGTCGGGATTTTCATTTTCGACGCTGTATAAAAGCGTCGAGATTTTCAGTGTCGCATATTTCCAACACTAAAAAGCGTCGAGAAAAGCGACACTAAAAAGTGTCGAGAAATTCTGCGACACCCTAAAGTGTCGAGATTTTGGCTTGGCGGTGAGACATCCATCCATCAATGACACATAGGAGTGTCGAGTTTGGGACAAATTTAGACATTAAAACGCGTCGAGAATGTGGTGACACAAAAAAGCGTCGAGTTTTTGGTATGGCGCCAGGGGCTGCATAAATTCACGACACAAATAAGCGTCGAGTTTTGGACAAATGTTGGACGAAGAAAAGCGTCGAGATATGTGGTGACACAAAAAAGCGTCGAGATTTCAGTTAATATAATAAAAAAAATTTGTATCCATATGAGGTCTATTCACTGATCCTTCTGCCCCACCTTTCTTGAAACTCCACTTTGATTTTTAAGTCCACTCAAATAACCAGGCAGCATTACTTAGCAGTGACGATCCATAACATCCTTTATTCTTTTAACAAGTCAACTTGCAGCATCACCATATTACTTAGTACTTAGTAGTCACAATCCATAACATCCGGCCTTTAACAAGTCAACCTGCGTACAAATGGACAATAAACTGTAAGAAAATTATAATTTTAGAAAGATTAGCATTAGTGCATACAAGCAAAGAAAGACAACAACAAATCTGAATTTATCTAATCAAGAACCTAGTGACATCTAGATCTGCAAAAAAAAAGTTGTATGTGCTCATCTTACTAGACAAACTTACAACCAGACTTGTAATACTTCAACAAATACATATACTTCTATTTTGAACCCAGATTAAATTCAGACATGCAGGTGGAACAGTTAAAAAATCAAAGACTTAATCATCAACATACATATATTTGATGAGCAAGACTTGATCATCATTCTCTTGTTCCATTGTAAAAACATGTTACAAGCATATAGTAAATTTGGAAATATTCAGTAGAGAAGATGGTCAATAAATAAGGAGTGCAAGAGCTAATTACAAGTGAGCCAACCAAGTTGAAGTGTTGTTTTAGCTTCTCATTCACTAAATTGATATAAAGGTGATATAAACTGAAACATAGAAGATTGGTGTGGAACAAAACTAACTATAGCTGTTGGGAATTTACATATTTAGATTAGGCGTAAGATAAAGAAGGAATTTACCCGTGGAGCTTGAAATTCTCAAAGCCATATGTATCAAGAACACTAATACTTGAATTTGAATAGGGATCCTGACCAATTGATACGTTGATTTTCTACACAAGCCTGGAATTGAAGAAAGAAATATTTCAAGCATAACTAGAGTTTAAATGCACAAGAAATTCATCAAGGTCACTTCTTAAAAATGTTACCTACCAATAGAAAACAGACTGGAATATAGAGTCTTAGCAAGAGTGTCATAGCTAACCAAAACAGATAACATGCCAAGTGTTCTTGTGATAACTTCCTCTAAAGTGATAATAACATGCTTTCTAAGTGCATCTTCTGAGCTCTCTTAGAATTGCACCTGCAAGTATGTACGCATATTCACTTAATATATATGTTTGTAAATGATAAAAGATAGAAAATGTAGGGCGGATATAGGTTGAACTTACATAAGAAGTTGAGAAGTTGTATTAAGAAGCTGGACAAAGGAATCCACTTCCTCTCCTTTTCAAACTCGATATTACCCACATGTAATATTGTAGTGACTACTCTAATAATTGCATCCTGAAAAAAAAATGTATATATGTATGTGTCTTTCAACTCAATCAATCATTTCAAAGGCTATGTATATAGTAGATACCCATAAAACATGTGCATCCTTACTGCTTCCAAAAACATCCATAGCCCCTTAGTTGCCAGATACTCTTCCCCATAACTAACTCCATCAAACCTTCTACTTGCACCTAATTAGACAAAGGAATTTTTACGGGCATTCCAACATGTACTTCTGTTTGAACTGCATAAATATATTAGCATTCATATCTCTTCCATTCAAACCTTCTACTTAGTTGCAAATTAAGCATCGAACCTCTCCCATTGGCATGAAAATCAGTAACGCATACCTAACCAATTGGAAGCTTCCAAAACTTCCTATAATGACAAACTGGAAAAAGGGCTCAATTGCATGAAGATTCAGAAAAGCTTTTCCATCCTGAAAAAAATTATGAACCGAAACCTTAAATAATGAACAAATCAAAATGTTTTCCCCAATATTACCAATTTGATTCATTAACATACAATCTAGGCAAGTGGACAGATCAACTACAATTATATAGTTAGATAACCATCACTAAAAACTAAGACTTGGCATTACAATGTGTTGAGACCAAACACAATTTATTGCTTCATGTGTGTAGGAAAATTACCTAATCACTGTATGATATCATATCAAATAAAGAAAAACTCCCATATAAAAAAACAAGATGAGAAGATTAGCATTTGGGTAGATTATATCATTTAGGATACCGTTTAAAAAAACAAAAATAACAAATAAAAAGATGAGCATACAAGTGAAATGATCCATCCAGCACACAAACAGGATCAACTCACAAAAAAGCTTCTCATGCTCTTTTTAATATGATAGGATAGGATATAGTACATGCGTCTTTTCCATAACCTAAATGAAATTCAAGCAACAACAGACAAAAAATTCCTCATGAATGTTAATATATCAGGAAAAAAGTGATAATCATATTCCAAACAATCAGAATCTCATATTTGCAAACCAAATCAAGGAGTAAACCTACTAAACCGCAAACTCTAAATTAAAACCCTAATTTTATATGTTCAAAGATATAAAGGGAAATGAAAGAAACAAGACCTAATTCTAAAAAAATTACATAAACTTGGATTTCGTTGGTTACCCTCGAGAATTTTCCCGAACAAAAGTGAGAAGTAGAGCACATTCCCGTATGCTTTAATCGGAAACACTTGTGCTCTTCATCTATCCCTAAATTCCCAATTGACGCAAAAACCACCGCCTCGAACAACATCGGCATAATCTCCATGATCTAGGAAACTGAATCTAGTCTAAGGATGAAGAAGCATGAATGAGGGCTGACAATTTGCTTGGTTCCGGTTGAATGTTAAATGGAGAGGAGAGGAGGAAGGGAGGGAGAACACGGCAGGAAAACGACTGACTTTACTGGCTTTAGGTTTTCTTTTCGACAAATTCATTGGGCCGGGGATTTGGGCTGGATGGGTTTAAGTAGGTCTCGACGCTTTAAAGGGCCAGTTAGACGCATATAAGCGTCTTGGTTCTCCCGACAACCAAGTGTCGAATTTTGTTAATTTTATTCCGCGTGCTCAATTTTTTTCTCGACACTATGCAAAAGCGTCAATGGAAAAGCGTCTAATATTAGCGTGTATTCTAGTAGTGGACCTGGTTTGACTTACGAATGCAGAAAAAGTAATCGAGTTCACTTGCCTTGTATACGGTGTTTGACCACGGATGACATGGAAGGTTGAGTTAATAACGAATGCTCAGATCTTCGTTATCAGCGGTACCAAAAAAAATGAAACGATTCAAAATAAACTATTAACAATTTATTTTGATCAACGATTAATAAACTAACCCGAGTTTATATCCTTTACAAAATTAGACTTAATTTATTATTGATCTTTAAAGTATACATATGGAAACGAGGTTGAAGACACAAACCAGATCTTACTCTCATGCCCCCTTACTAGGACAAACCTTAACTCTATAAGCCCTAAACTACGTTGGATTGTCGACCAAGTATCTCCGGATGACAAAAAACCACACCAGGTCCTGAATGATATTAGGACACTGACAACAAAAGAGGAAATGGAACTTCTCACTAACACACAGTGGAGCCTATGGTTCGCTAGAAATAAAAGTCTTTGACAGCAACAACAGAACAAATTTGAATAATGTCGATAACTTGAGCGAGTTTACCCAAAACCAGGTTAAAGATTGGAAACTTGCAAGAGCCTCCGAGTCTCCCAGTTCTCGCACTTACAATGCTAGAGCTGCATTGGGGAGAAAGCTTGCTAAATGGGCAAAACCCAAGAGGGATACATTAAGTTGAATTTTGATGGTGCAGTGTGTGCAGAGGGCGTGGCTTCTTTCGGGTTCATCCTTAGGGATTATGGTGGCTCCCCCATCCATTTTGACGAAGGACTGATTGGTCGGCAGTCTGTTCTGATCTCCAAAACCATCGCCTTACGCCAGGGACTTCTCGAGGCCATTCGTCGTGGCATTCCCCGGATCCAGATTGAATGCGATAATTGCAGTTGGTCAAGGCCGTTCTTGGTGATTGGCGCTGCCCGTGGGAGATTGAGTTGTAGCGTTCGGACATCCACTGCTTTCTTTCCCGCTTCCAAGATTGGAGTATTTCTCATGTCTTTCGTGAGTAAAATTCTGTGGCGGACTTTCGTGAGTGCTTCCTCTATCCCGCTTGCAGTTGACTCGGGTTTACTTACCATCATCCGACAAGATGCTCTAGGGCGACCACTAGCTTGTTAGTGGCCACCATGATCTCTTTCCTTATGAAAAAATATCTTGAATTTGATGTGACATCCAAACATACATACTCACCCCCTAGAAAGCCAATCCAAACTTGTATCCGAACACCTTTCCATTTTTCCGAGTTTCCACTCGTTTTTTTTTTTTTGCCAGAAGTTTCAAATCTTTTTTCTGGTAGAAGTTCCACTCTACTTGTTTTTTATGGACGAGTGTGTCTAAACACCCTCAAGCAACAAGCTCTACAAAGCTCTTTACTCACCTTTTGTACAACTTCTACAATCTCTCTTAAATACTTTCTATAAAATATTTGCATATGTGTTTTTTTCTTTAACAATTTCACCCCAAAAAAATTAGTCTTGAGTGATGACTGATGAGTTAAAAATACTAACATTCAAAGATTAGCATAGCACGGCACAACACTTTTGTTGTTATTAGATAATTGGATGCTTAGATGGATGTGCAATCACACATGATTAGATAAAATTAGAATTAAGGTGAGAAGAAGCAAGTTAGGGGTGGCCAGTTAAGTTTTGGGGACAAGTTGTGAGAAGCCAGACTCCGATGGTTTGGGCATGTTCAAAGGCGGAGTCCAAGAGAACCGGTTTGTAGGTGTGAGCTAGAGTGGTTATTGGGGAGTTTCATAGAGTTAGGGGACGACCAAAGAAGTGTTGGAAGGACATCATAAAATAGGATATAGATCAGTTTAGGATTTTAACAAATTTGGTACAGTGCAGAGACAGTTGGAGGGAGAAGATCAGAGTGGTGGACAACTAGTCACTAAAAGAGTGTAGATTAGGCGAATCTTGGGCATTGTGGCGGTTGTAGTTTTGTGTGTTGTTGTTAGTTGTTTTTGTCATTTTTTCATGCTTTGTGGTTTCTTGTTTTAAGTGGTGTTTTGGGTCGTCTATGGATCATTTGGGTTAGTTTTGTTTTGTGGCTTCACTCCGGTCTCCCGGGTGTACCCTTTTCGAGTGAGGTCAAGAGTACCTTATCTCAACTACACTAGGTAATTTTATTGTTGTTATTAGATAATTAGATAAAGATATTTTATCATACTTTCCCTTCAAAAAGTATTTTTATAAAAATATTTTTTCCTTACAATACTTAAAAATATAATATTTGCAACACATCTACCCTAATACATTATAAAACAGAACCCAAGTTTGTTGTAAAATTTGCGCCACGTGATATTTTTGAATAAATTAATGTGAAATTATATTTTAATAAAATTTGTAACAACTTATAGTATTCTTTCTATATATATACTAAATAGACAACATGTTTATATAATTTTGTATGTATATAATTTTCTATCTATGAAATATGTATTTGTTTACTACAATAGATAACATATTTATATAATTTTTATATACATAAATTCCTATGAGATGATATTTCCATATTAATTTAATATTTTATCTCTTAACAAGATTTAGGGTCTTAATATTTTCCATATAATTTTTGTTATCTCTATGTTTTTTTTTTAATTTGATATGGATGATAGGTTGATTAATACATTGAATTTTGTAAATTTTCGTATACATTAATTTCCTTTATATTTTAATTCTTCGTTATTTAAAATTAGTTTGGAAAATAATTTTATAGATGGATTAAATTTTGCAAAATAATACATACATAATTTTCTCTATATCTTATCTTTTAAATCAAGGACAATGTTCTCTTCTATACTAATTTTTATATTGTATTTTTTATATTTACAAACATTCTTATTATTATAGAGTAAAAGATAACAACCCTAATATATAATTTTAATAAATTAACTTTAGAAAAAATTTTAAAAAAATTATATTATGCTTTGTAGATAATTATTATCTTTATAAAAAAACCAAGTATTTTATACATATTAGTGTTTAAAAAAAGAAAATATTATTTAAAAATATTCAATAAAAAGTAAAATTAATATTTTAATAATTTCAATCTAAATTTGGACAATATCTCCACAAATAATGGAAAAATATTTAAAAATATATTTAATTAAAATATGGAGTACAATCTAAAAAAATAATTTGTTTATTGCATAATTTATTATGATATTATATAAATATATTTAGTATTTTAAATTAATATCGTAAAATTGTATATTTCTTTAGTAAAATCATCTCATGAATATCACGAGGCTTCAACTAGTTTTAAAGTAAGTAAAAATGATTTTTTTTTCTTTCAAAAAAATACTTTGTGAAAGAGAATAGTAGAACAAGAGCCTTCATAAAAATACATGGAAAGAAGAATAAAATTGCACCCTAATCTTTTTTATGAGAAAAAAATAGAAGAATAAACTTGCAATAAAATGCCGGCGGTTTTCATTCGCTCTATATCCCAGAAACCTTCTTCTCCCTCCCTTCCTTGAGAGAGTGGGAAGTAGTAGTGCACGAAGTAGAACAAAAGGAAGGTTTGGGAAGCCAAAAATGGCAGATCAACATGAAGTTGCAGCAGATTCAATCGTTTCAGAGGCTGAGCGAAAGCCTATCTGTACCATCGTCATCATTATAGGTACGCCCAAATTCTTTCCTCTGATTGTTTGTTTCGTAGCCTCTTTTGTTCTCTATCATTGAGCTTCTTTGATTTTTCATTTTTGTTGCATTTTGTGCAACAATTTCAGCTATGCAGACCGAAGCCCTCCCTTTGGTTAACAAGTTTAATCTCTCAGAGGATGTGGAATCTGTGTGAGTTTCCTTCCATCTCTTTCGTACTATCAATGGGCTATCTTAGAACGATTATATCCTGTGAAGAAAACGACGTATTAATCAACTGCACGAGTTTAGGCTTTTGATTCCATTTTGTAATCACCCGATCTTGAATTCTTAACTATCTCATCTTGTTAAATCGGTTATTCGGGAAAGAAGAAAAAAGAGGAAAGACGGGTTTGGTTCCAATACTCACTTTCGGTTTGTACAATTACTTCTCGAAAACCACGAAAATGTTTCCCTTCAATCAAGCTGACCGTTAATATTTGGCGACAGTGTGTCTCAGCCTCTCAGGTTGGACTTTGGTCAACGAATAATCATTTCTCATATTGGAGAGTTCATCTATGCTGGAACTGTATCTCGATATTTGTATTCAGGATATACTGTTATAACTTCCTTTCCACATTCTGCAGGTTCCCTAAAGGAGTACCCTGGGTCCGTTATCATGGATTCTACAGAAATTTGGATCTAAATGTTATATGGCCTGGTAAAGATCCAAAATTAGGTAAGTTGTTTTTCTGAATCAATTGACCATGTGTTTTTTTTGGTTTGGTTGCTTGTCTCGAGTGTAAATGATTTATGTCAAAGAGGAAAGTTGTTTTCCTTTCTTAAAGAGTAAATAAGATCAGCAGGGCAAATGATATGAGCAGAAAGACCCAAGAATGCAGTCTTGTATCACCACTGGTGTTAACAATTCTATCTAAACATTTATGTTTGGAGATATTAAGATTAGCTTAGATCATTGTCAAGATTTTGGCTCTAGCCTCTCCTCCTTGTTCAGTTATTCTTATTCTTCTTCCAATATTTTTTTTCTATTGGTGGAAGATGTTTTGAAGAATGGATCATTTTAAAATCATATTTATTTACAGAATGAGTTGCCCTTATTATCAAACCGAAAAGCATTGCTGCCACTTAACCTTGAACCTAATAATGGCATATGCATTCAAACTTAAGGTCCGCTGATGGATGGTGATCTTTGTCTTAATAGTTAGATTTTGAACAATCAATTATTTGAGGCATAAACAATAAACGTTAATGCTAAGGGAGTGTTTGTATGATTATTTGAACTAGTTATTTAACTAGTTACTAGTTTAAAACAATAAATAACAATGTTTGGTAAGCTAAAATCAACTAGTTACTACGGAGTAGTTGATTAACTAGTTTAGATGAAAACCTCAAAAAACAAAGGGTTTGAGTAGTTTATCCTAGTTGTTTGTATTTATTTGTTAAAATTGAGTAATAAAAGTATTAATTATCCTTTAAAAAAAATAGAACATAGGAATTCTAACTTTTTACTAGTTTTAACTCATTTTAGTTGTTCAAATGCAGTTTAGTGTTTTTTCAAAACTTCAACTCATTTTTACCTAGTTATCTAATTACAACTCCAATTTTAACTACAACTAGTTAAATAACTCCTACATCCAAACACACCCTAAGATAAAATAGAACAGTCAATCCAATAGGCAGTATCCTTTTCTTCCTTCGACAGTTTATTGCTCGAGGGTTCTCACGGTGGAAAACATAAACTTTGTTCTTTGTAACATAAACTAGTCTACAGAAATTTGTGTTTTAGGGTTTGATGTAAAAAGATGAGAATCCACAGTTTTTGACTTCGTCAAAGAATTTTCTACACATGTACCCCTGTCACCTTAACATTATAGAACAATATTACATACTGGAAATATACTCCTCAACTCTTTACTTTTCTTGGGCCATATGCTGTGTTTTTAATTGTTGATTTTGAAATGGTCAAACCAGTTGAACTTTTAAACTGCATCTGATCCAAGATCACTGTGCACTTTTGCCTATGTAACCTGTATGAAGAAAAAGTTTGTTTCTTGAAGTATTCACCTTTCAGTTACATTGTTATCATATTTTGTCTAATCTGGTTTGTTTTCTAACCCTTTTTAGTTGCAATTAAATCCCAGGGGTAGATAGTGTTGGCACAATTTCAGCTTCACTTGTTACATATGCTGCTATTCAAGCTCTGCAACCTGATCTCATCATAAATGCAGGCACATCTGGTGGTTTCAAGGTATTAGGTTTTTAGGTGTTTAAATGTGAGAATCACATGGTTTAGTTTAAAATTTTATATCTATAGTGGTGTTTATGGTTAATGGAATGTCTTATATCTTGTAGTCTTTCTAATTCTGTAGTAGAAGTAGATCCTCGTCTTTTTATTAACCCTTTACTTCTCTTCCGCGAAAACTGTGAATCTATCAATGTCAATTATACGGTAATAAAGTAGTAGTCACATGTGGCACAGTGATTATGAAATTTGCGGCCAAAGCTGTATTCAATCAGATTAAGCCATTTTGCCCAAATTTTGCCACATTTGTGCCATATGATCACCACATTATCATTGTTCGATTAGTAAGCATGTTTTGAATATTTATATCTATATATTCCGTGTAAGACATGAGAATAGCACTACTATATTACCCAACATCCCTCCATGGTCTTTCAAATTTGATTTCAGAACCCTTTTTAATGTATAAAGTTTTCATCTCCTTATTGTCCCTTGAAGAAAAATTTATCCTTCTCTATATGTACAACAGTTCCTTTGGAAAAAGTTCTTTCTTTTAGTTTTTAGGAAGGAAAGATAAGATAGACAATGAAGATAGAGGCTAACAACAACAAAAAAAAGATGGATGAGCTTTCATTTTCTTTATGCTTTTGGGGGGAAGGGTAAAATACATGACAGAAGGTCACACAAAGGGGCCTTTTAAAATTCTCTTATCAGTCTACATGATGGAGATGTGGTATGAAAATCTAGCCAGCTCTTATGCGTAGACCTGTTTGGATGGACAATCTTGACTCATCATTTTACATTTCTAATGTGTTTTCTTTTCTGACCCCTTCAGGGAAAGGGTGCAAATATCGGTGATGTGTTTCTTGCACCTGAAGTTTCTTTCCATGATAGAAGAATACCAATTCCTGTAAGCACATCTCTGTTTGTATCATAGATATGTTGCTTATTGCTTACTTTGTATTAAAGGAATACTTGGACTGGTTAATTTTTAATTGCATTAAATTCATAAGTTGATGAATGCTATTATTTACTGTAGCCATTCTGTTAACCTAATTAGAACTGGATTTGCAAAATGACTTTTCTAGTAAATTCATGATTAGCTTTGCTTGAGTTTCAAAGCAAAATCATGGTGAATGACTGAAGTCTGACCTCTTTTAGACAGATTTTTAAGGGGATAAGGCTGAAGTGTTCTTGTTTGATAAAAAATTGACCGCTTTTTGCTGTGTGTTCATTCTTCAGTTATTCCATTTTCTATTGGAATCATTCTATTGTTTGATGTGTGGTAGGTTTTTGATTTGTATGGAGTATGTCAGAAGCAGGCCCTTTCAACACCTAATCTAGTGAAGGAGCTTGATTTAAAGGTATATATATGTATGTTTATTTGTTAATCAATCTATATCAGTAGTATAATTTGTGATTCTAGGTATCTCTCATGTCCAAGGCTATGTATTACTATGTTTGTACAGTCCCTTTGAAGGGGACAATGGAACATATCAGGTTTTGTGGCTATAAAATGTGCAAATGTTTGCCTGATGGATATCATTGTGATGTTTTCTTCTGGTTAATGTATCACTGGGATTAATAAAATTCTTAATTCAGGTTGGCAAATTGTCTACGGGCGACTCCTTGGATATGTCTCCTCATGATGAGACATCAATAACCACTAATGATGCTACATTGAAGGATATGGAGGTAATGCTTCTGAAGGCTGTCTTATTTCTAATATGTACCCAAATTTCTGTTACTTTAGCATTGCTGGAGAACTCAAGCAAATGAGTGAATAAATCTGTTGGAGTGAAGATCCACAACACTCAAATTCACAATCAAACAAAGGATCTGAACCAGAGGTTAAAGGATCCTCTGAAAACTCTATTATTATACTCTAAAAGAATTAATTGGTTCTCTGTGGTCAAAGGCAAAAAATGAAATGCAAAGAGAATAGGCACGCATTCAAATTAAACTGTAGGTGGAAAATTGCAGTCTGCAAGAGTGGAATAATGGTCTGTAACTGTAAGGCATCTCTAATTCTCTACCATTTAGCTTTGGATTCTCCAGTAATAAAACTGGATTGGATGGCTTTATCATAGAAGCGTGGAATCCCTCAATCGTAATGCTGAGTCCTTAATTTTATTTTTTTTTATGAAACTCGTGGTGCTTGGTTCATCATAACTCTAAATCTGGAGGAATTAAGTAAGGAAAAGCATGAGAATGCTTTGGCAAGAAATTATTAATAGCAGAGGCATGATTGAGAGGTGAAAAAAGGTTTTACTATTGTTTGGATAGCATCTTGATGTAAAGATTTGGAGTTGTATTGATCTTCCCTAAGCTCTTTTCCACCCTTCACGTCATAATTTCTGAAATCTGGATTTATGAGAAGGTTACATGAGAGAACAAGAAGATTATTGCTCTTTTAGTTATGGTCTGCTTTTTTAGGGATTAGCTGTTTATGATCTCATTTCCCAATGTATCTGTAACCAGTTGGAAGTGATACTCTTGATTTCAAGACTCAAGAGGACATCACTGAATGTGGACAACTTTCAATTTACTTAACACCGAATCCTTTGAAGAATCATTCAATTGTTCTATGCTGGCAGCAACAAATATGATCAAATTCAGGAGATAGAATCTACTTTTGTCTCTTGAATGTAGTTGCTTGGACTATAAATTCGATTCACAGTTTCAGTGACATCAGAGAGGAACTTGGAAATAGTTTTCACATCCTTCATAGAAAGATTATAAGTATTTTTCAGGAGGGCTTGGATTTTAATGAAAACGCCTTCTTTGCCATCATGAAAGTCTTGATGACGAATATCCCGTGCTTCTTTTGCATTGGAGAACCAGGAATGGGGACCAAGTTTTATTACTTACCCACTTGTTTAAAATTAATTGCTTTTCTATCAATTAGTTTCTGAATAAAACTAGTTGTGGTCTTTGGTTCAGGGTGCAGCAATTGCGTACACAGCTGAGCTTCTCAATGTCCCTGTTATATTTTTCAAAGCAGTGACTGATATAGTGGACAGCGAGAAGCCCACAGCAGAGGAGTTTCTGCAGAACTTGGCCACGGTTACTGCTGCTTTGGGCGAGACTCTTGGTAAAGCCATCGAATTCATCAACGGGAAATGCATTTCTGAACTTTGAGTTGATTATTTTCCCCTCGTCATTATATGCATACGTATTTGTGACGATGAAGGTGCATGATTTGAAAATTGAAACAATGCTGTAAAGGCCATGAACTTGATTTCTATGCCTTGTGAAGCTGTCTGTCACTGAAAGAAGATAATGTGCATGATGCAAGAAGATGGGTGGTTTGACTAATAGATGTGTCTTGTGTATTTTTGAATTGACGAGAACATGATTCTAGACAATTACATTGGACTATTGAACTTCATGTGAGGCAATAATGTGTCTTTCGTTTTATTATGTTATCACTTTTTATCTACTATTATATGACCAGCTAAATCATCCATACAGATCTATCATCTGCCGGTTAGAAAAGCCAAATAATTAGAAGCTTGATTACATTTCCTGAAATCATATACACATTTTAACGTCATCTGGATTTCTAGTCTAGGTCCAATTATGTAAGAACATACAGTCTGAATGCGTGAACACTGAACAGAATAAACATGTATGCGTACGTAGCAATAATGAAATGTCAACAAACTTTCTCAAAAAAGAAAAAAAGAAAAGAAACGTCAAGAAACAAAAGAATGCTAAGTACACTTTGCTCTTCTAACCAATTTTAAAACTAGAAAAGTTAAAAGAGCACAAATCTAGCGTGATCACTTTGCTTCTCAACTAAAACCCACCGAGCGAGGAAGTAGGAAGACAATGAATGCCTTCTTCCTATCTCTTGTATATTAAACTGTCATCCGAGATCTTAATTCTCAGTCCATCAAACTATCTTTCTGTGCAAGCCATATAACTAAATTTTTAGGCAACCATGGTGAAGGAGGCGAGCTCGGGAAAAGCGACAATTCTGGCCTTGGGCAAAGCCTTCCCTCACCAGCTGGTAATGCAAGAGTTCCTGGTCGATGGCTATTTCAAGAACACCAACTGTAGTAATCCCGACCTCAAGGAGAAGCTCACCCGTCTCTGTATGTACTCACACCCGTCTCTCTATATTATTTACGCGACTGCTTTCATTGTTAATTTTAACTTTCCATTGAACAAATGCATATGCCATGATGGGTTCATGCAGGCAAGATGACGACAGTGAAGACGAGGTACGTAGTGATGTCGGAGGAGATCCTGAAAGAGTATCCGGAGCTAGCAATGGAAGGCCTACCAACGGTCAAACAAAGGCTCGACATCTGCAACAACGCGGTCACCAAGATGGCGATCGAAGCATCAAAAGCCGCCATCAAGTCGTGGGGGCGTCCCGCCACACACATCACCCACCTCGTATACGTGTCGTCAAGCGAGGCCCGTCTTCCCGGGGGAGACCTCTACTTGGCCAGCGGGCTTGGCTTAAGGCCCGACACCCAACGTGTCATGCTCTACTTCAATGGATGCTCAGGGGGCGTTGCGGGTCTCCGTGTGGCCAAGGACATAGCCGAGAACAACCCCGGGAGCAGAGTCCTCCTCGCGACCTCAGAGACGACCATCATCGGGTTCAGGCCCCCGAGCGCCGAGAGGCCGTACGACCTCGTAGGGGTGGCGTTATTTGGGGACGGGGCGGGGGCCATGGTCGTGGGTTCAGTGCCGGACTACGAGACGGAAACGCCCCTCTTCGAGCTCCACACCGCCATCCAGCACTTCTTGCCCGGGACAGAGAAGATCATCGATGGGAGGCTGACAGAGGAAGGCATCACCTTCAAGCTGTCGAGGGAGCTGCCGCAGATCATCGAGGACAACATCGAGGGGTTTTGCGGGGACATCCTCGGGAGAGTCGGGCTGTCCAAAGGGGATTATAACGACATCTTCTGGGCGGTTCATCCAGGTGGCCCCGCTATACTGAATAGGATCGAGAAGAGGCTTGAGTTGGGGCCGGAGAAGCTGGCTGCTAGCCGGAGAGCATTGGCTGATTATGGAAACGCTAGCAGCAACACAATTGTGTATGTGTTGGAGTATATGATGGAAGAGAGCATGAAGAAGGAGAAGAATGAAGGGAGTGAATGGGGATTGGTGTTGGCTTTTGGTCCTGGAGTTACCTTCGAAGGAATACTTGCAAGGAAACTTAACTAGCACTTGTTGATCTCATTATCATGGCAAATGTCTTCTAACCAAGCAAACCAAGTTCACATGCCTATTGTATCTTTTATTATACCCACCGTTGAAATAATACGTTTTCGTCTTGGTTGATTTTATTCCAGCGCCCACTCTTCTTCTGCTATAAAAGAAACCACAATTTTCGTATGTCCATTTTATGACAGAAGATCGCTTATCCTAAAGCCAATTCTGCTAAATCAAATTACAGCGAATCAAAATTAAATGGTACACCAAGTGTCTACATCCCCATATAACATTGCTACGATCTGTATTAGGAAGACTAAAGCATTTATATATGGAAGGAAAGGCATCCTCCCCTTGAAGCCGCCTCGACCTCACACCACACCAGCAGGGAGTCGAAGCACAAGCTGTCCTCCAACAACACTGCAAAGAAAGAGCGAAAAAAACAAACAAACAAACATTAGAGTTCATAAAAACACAAGGGCAACAGATAGGACAGGGGGAGGGGGGAATTCAACCTCTTGACGTAATAGTAACAGAAGTCGGCCAGGATGAAAGTTTGCACAATTTCAGAGAAGAGAACAAACGAAGGCCATAATCCATATCCAAGTGCAGTTAACAAGTGTCCACGGGTATCAAGAACCTGGCAAACATTAAGTAGACAAAAGTTCCTCTTTCATTACAACAAACAATTTAAACAGCGGATAAAGCTGAACATAAGCCAATCATTTTAAGGAAAAATGAAGAACTTGAAACATGAAGTAGAATTATGCATGTCCTCGTCCGGTGAAGAGACAATAATAAGTCTTGATTGCATCATTAAACTGTCATACTATATGTAGAAGTAAGCTCTTCAGGAATGACTAAATCACAGATATCAGTTATATACTATATTTAGAGATACCACATGAACAAGCAAATCCACCAAAATGGCAAGCAGAATGATTGGTTTTGCATACAAAAGCAGTTCAAGTTGTAAATATCAATTGCTCAATTATTAGAACCTAGATGGAATACTTTTTCATTTTGACATTCAAAATATTCGACATAGAAATGATGACCACTCATTTTCACATGTGTTCTAGGTGCTCATGCATGTTAGATGTAATATTTTTTGGCGCACATGATTCATTCTCCTCTCCCTCTTCGTAATAACAACTTCAAGCAAAACGTGATCCAAAGAGTTTTCTCTGTTGATTTCTTATTTTATTTCCCTCGATTTCCCAGTTCAATTGCACTTCATATGTTCTAGATTGCATACTGCCACCCAACTTATTCGTACATTGGTAAAATTGCTACTTTACTATGTCCTTGTGAAAACAACTATTACTAGTCTGACAGTCATACCCTTGCAGTTCAGTCACATCAACAATTCAAGTTCATGATATGAATCAGATCTAAGAGCAAGAAAAAACAGACCTGAAGGACCCAATGTGCACAGCTCAGGAACCTTGCTACTCCAAGAGCAAATACATAGTGTGCGGTAAATGGTTCGACAATCTGCATATCCGAGAAAATTAGAAAACAAAAAGCCTACAACAGTATTTAAGCCCTTTATGGTGTATCTTCAGAGATCAGTACCTTTGTGTTCTGCATGACACGCAACTGAGGCAAAACTGAAACAGCTTCCAGATACACACAGAAAGCCCACAAAATTCTGTGCAAGACATTGTGCGAAGTCGATGGATGGATAAGCAACGCTAAAACAGCACATGGCACCACCTATAGAAGATTAACAGACATCATTTCAGAATTCAGGAACAGTAGGATTACATGAAAAAGTGAAAGCTAGATCACATCAAGATATTCTCTGCAAACAAAAGCATACCACATAATAAATAGCAAAGTTGTCTTTATCCTCCATGTAGGTTGACCTTAGTTTAAAACGAATCATATAAATAACCCACAAGGTTGTAACCATCGTAGCTGAATCAAGCAGCGTATGTATGTCATATTCCATCACAAAGCTACAGTAGAGTCTAACTGCTAAAAACATAGCAGTGAGGTACTGCGACTTCAGTGAGATACCTGCAATATATTCAAATTGGATGAACTTGATTCAAATGTGAAAATTACAGTTTGTACTCAATAGTAAATCGAATATATAAACAAACACACAAAAAATAAATAAACAGATATGATACACTGAGGACAATTAGAAGAATAAACCATGCAAAATGAAGCAGCATAGAAGCCTAGTACTAGTATTAAAAGAAGAACTGAGCTTCAGGCCTCTCTTTCCATTGCCTTTTCAAATGAAAAGCACAAATTTGTAATATCATCAACCAACAATTTTAGGCAATCTGTTGTCAGACTGATTTTGCCTGGGATAAAATCGTAGGTCAATATTGACACATATCAAAAAATAAGTTGTGCAACTCTAATATATGGCACCTTACATCATATGCAATTGAATAATCGTTGATAACCCTAGACGATGCAATTGATTAATCGTTGATAACCCTAAACGCAAGTCAATTTTCAATGAAAAATCTACAAGTTTACTCATATGCCTAATGGTAATGCGGCAAAAGGATTAAGAGAATATACACCACAGTACCGAAAATGATCGAGAGAAGCTTCGAAGGAATAGGTTTGTCGGACTTACAATTCCACTATGCCGATCCTAAACTAATAAAGTTTCGAACTTCCGAAACAAATCCGAGAAATCGTGTGAAGGTATAAAATTAAGAAGAAGAAAGAAATTTGGAAATGAAGAGATGTTCAAAACCCTAGAAGTAGGAAAGAGGGAGAGTACCAGCACAAGTTTTCTCCTGGGCGAGCTTGTAGATGAGAACGGAGATACCAATGGCATGTACAGCCTCCGCGGCGACGAAGAGGTTATCGTGATCGTGAACGATGAACCGGAGCAAAACCAACGCGGCCATTCCAGAAACCACGGCGAGAAAAGCCTTCACCTTGGGCGGCTGCCGACGAATCCATGAAGTGACAGTGTAGATCGCACTCCTTTGTGGCCTCATCTCACCGAACCCTCTCAGCTAGAAGAGCAGTCAATCCCACTGAAATACTGAATCATGGAGAATGGAGTCCAACCCCTCTCTTCTATAGGAATAGTTTCTTTCTTTTGTCAAAGAACACGACAATTTACTTCAACAATTTTTTACCTATAAAAATAGGGCTCTCTTTTTTACCTAGCCGGCCACGACACTTAAACCGGCTTACCTATCCGTCTCCATCCTATAAAAAAACGCCATTTCCGAATAGCGCACTCTTCTTTTTTCATAATAGCGCACCCTCCAGCCGTTACGGCTGGGCCTAATAGTTTAGGATTTTAAGTTAGTTTATTTATATATGTATTTTAAGTTTTACATATTGTTGTATGTCTCTATATGATTCTATTTTGGATCTTTGGGTGGATTGTTAAAGCCCTAACAAATGTATCATGTTCAACTTACCATTTTTGTTGCGCTATTAGATGACCAAACTCAAGTTTAAAAACAACAAACAACTTCATTACTTCCAAACCATGAACTTACAAACAACACTTGCTTCTACATGAAAAAACATCGAAATATAACTTACTGAATCACGAAATGACAAACAACACTTGCTTCTAAAGCCGAAACATGAAAAAACAACAAACAACATTTAATCCTAAGGCGTAATATTATCAACTGCACGAATCTCAGCACCTTCGAATAGGCGAAGCTGTGCGGCCGTTTCTTTGGCTAACATACGATCTGTTATATCGTTGTCGTTCAGGAAAAAGCGGCAATATCCTGGTGGTACTCCCACGCCAGATTGGCTCCATGATATGACCAAGTTTCGTAGGGTGCCCTCGGGTACCATGGTCCATTCCGATCTGCTCTCCTTAACACCTTGCACGAGAACGATGGAGATGTTGATGAAGCGTGGAGTAATGGCGTAGGTTCGCGAGGAACATGCTGCTTTCTTAGGAGCCATGGATAGAGATGAAATTCTGGTTTGGGTTTGAGGTTGGATGGATGGAAGTCTTCTTTTATGGTTGAAAATTGGTCTACCCTCAATGTGATGTACATGCATGGGTCTTGTCACAAGAAAAAACTCATAATAGTGTCATCAGAACATTAAATGGTATACTGTTATCAGAACATTAAATGGGACGAAAAGCAACTTTGTTCATAATAGCGCACCCTCCAACCGTTACGGCCCGAGGGACCCCAACCGGAACGGCCAGAGGGCTCCCAGCCGTAACGGCTGGAAGCACTCTGGCCGTTCCGGCTGGGGTCCCTCGAGCCGTAACGGCTGGATGTTTATTGAAACCGACGAATTAAATGCACTCAACTACCTTAACTCTTTTCCGTCGTAGCCTTTTTAATGCCCTATAGCCGTAGCACTCAACCACTTCCATTCATATCTAGTATAAAACCCACAACACTTCTTCAAATAAGATGAATGCGGCTATACATGAGGTCCTGTAGATGAGCAAGTCCACTATGCCTAACTATGTTAACCCAACCGCCGTCCCCAGCCGGCACCCATCTAGATAGTTGGGAAGTACGTCCATGAATCCTAAACCCAACCCGCTCCTATACAATAATAATCCAAATAAGATCAAACGTATAAAAGGAGGTTAATAAAAGTGTACAGATAAATGACGTACCCGGCCAGCATAGATGTGGTGGGCGACATGCTCCTCAAATCCAAGTAGCAACTCCGGTATCTGCGGGCCACCGGGTACAGGATCGGTCAGAAACGGATAAATGTTCATCCCGCCGGCGCGTCTCCTATGTCCCTGGCTAGACGAAGGACCAACTGGAGTCGCATGAACTCCACCGCCTGTAGCCTCGGCCTGAGTCCGACCTCGGCCTCTAGCGCGAGACCGTGAAGACTGACTCGTAGTCCTCGACCGTCGAGCCTGACTCTCGTGCGTCGACGTCGGATCCTCTACTGCCTCATCCTCCGGCTCGGCACTATGAATAATAACTGGTTGTGAAGTGCACCGTCGACGGTGCCTAGTATACACAGTACTATAATCACGACGATCCTCCTGGTCCGAGGGAGCCGCAGCCTGCGCCTGTACCGAGGGAGCCGGAGCCTGCACCTAATCCACCAGCTCGTCATGTATGTCGTCCAATCCCTCTATCTGAGGATCTGGCTGCGACACAGCCTCTCTCAATGCATCTCGGCGACGATGACGAGTCGACCTATCTCCCATCTGAAACAGTGAATCAGAATGATCAATACAAGCAAAAGGGGTCGATACAGATATTAGGTAAAATACAGATTCCTAAGCAAAATACAGAATTATAAGCAAAATACTCGTGTCTGGCCGTTACGGCTGGGAGGTCGTCGTCTTCGACGAGCTTCCGCGAGCTCGTCGTCCATGGCGTCCCGCCGTTACGCCCGAGAGCTCTTCGTCCATGCCAGTCCATTTTGCATGTTTCTAAGGTAATTTCTACAACCCTAAACTTCCTAATTTCTTATCTCCATTGTACAACCCTAAATCTAAACTAAAACCCTAATTTTTTTTACTTCAAATCTGAAATTTGTAATGAAAAACACCAAAAATTGAAGAAATCTTACCTTAATGTGATGTCTTTGCTTGAAATGTTGAATTAATGTCTTGAAATTGAGTGTTGAGGGAAGTTTGAGAGTTGAGGGAGGAGGAGAGAGAGTTGAGAGAGAGAGTTAGAACATGAATGTGGTTTGATTTGTAATTTTGGGTGAAATTTAATATATAGGTGCTTTAAAATGAAATTTGGAGGGTGCCTTGAAATGAAAGCCCCTAAAAAAAGGGTTCAGGTTCCACCGGTTGGGGAAATGGATTTATCAATGGCTCCTAATCCAACGGACAATCTCATTTTCCTCTATAGAATAGCAAACACAACCAAGACAATAAATCTAAGCAATCCGCCAAACCAACAACAACAATGTGAGAACCAAAGCAACCACAAGCAAGCAAGCAAGCAGAAAATACGTAAATAGCAAAGCACCAATCAACACCAAGATTTAAGTGGAAAAACCCTTAAACTAGAGGGGAAAAAACCATTGGCGCCCAACAGAGCAAAATTCCACTAATCAACAAACGGATACAAGTGTTCTCAAATCTCACACCTGGAGAACTTCAATACAAGGCGAATCAACTCTATAACTCCTAAATGAAGGCAAACACTTGTAATTAGATATTAGGTTTCCAAAAGGAGAGAAAACCTACCAACAAACAACTAGTTGTTGGATCCAGAAGCTAGAGTCGAAATAATCTCGGGCTTAGCAAGAAAGAACTCTTCATCTTCACCCAAATTTCTCCTCCCTCTTCTCCTTTCTCCCTCCTCACTCTTGTGCTCCAATTTCACTCTCAAGGAAATGGGCCTCTCAAATGGTGGCTCTTGGAAAGTGAGGCTCTTACCTCTCACTTGGCTGCACACACAAACATATCATTTGTTGTCTTACAACTAGGGTTGGACATTATCTGCGGGTGACCGACCCACCCGACCCAATTTTACGGGTGAAAAACCATAATAAAGCGGGTGACGGGTGAAACGGGTGACAAGTCGGATATCGGTGAAATTTTACACCCGTTTAACCCGACCCATCACCCGGCCCACCACCCGACCCATCACCCACCACCCGTTTCACCTGTCTACCACACGTTAAATTTATCATAAATTAAAAATAGGGTTATTTTTTCATAAAAAAAGTTTGGGATATTGGGGCTTTTTTTAAAAAAAAAATAGGGTTTTTTAAGATATTAAAACTACTCCGTATAATTCCAAACCTAATTCTCGTCATTCTCAGTTTTCTGGAGCGTCGCTCACCCTCTCGGCCTCCATCCACTCTCGCGTAGCTCACCCTCTCGGCCTCCATCCGTTCTCGCACCACTCTCCCTCCATCTGCTCTCGCGTCGCTCGCCCTCTCGCGGTTAATCAGCTCTCGCGCCGCTCAACACTCTCGCGCGACACACTCTCGAGCCGCTCAACACTCTCGCGCCACACAACACCCGACCCAATCATGCAGATTTCTTTAAATTTCTTAATGACGTCTTTGGCTTTTTGCTAAGGGGTATGAATGTTGGTTTTTGCAGCATATGTGAATCATGTGAATTATGGGTATCCAATGTATGTTGATTGTTGCATCAAATTTTTTTATATTAATTATTAAATTTTATAAAATTTTATTGTTATTTTAGAATTCGCGTGTGAAACGGGTCACCCGACTCACTCGCGGGTGACGGGTAGGTCAAACATGGGTGAAAGGTTCCGCGGAAGATGGGTGGGTCGGGTGATAAAAAAAATTTTGCGAGTTGGGTGGTGGAAGTGCTCCACCCACCCATAACCCGACCCATGACCAACCCTACTTACAACCCTAGCAAGACAATAATTGGGTTGGACATAATACTGGGCCTAAGCCCAACAATCTCCCCCTCCAGCCCAAGGGGAAGACGTCTACATCAATTTGGGATCTTCACTTGTGCACCAGTCCCGCCTTCTTGGCGCAGAACTGGTGTTTGTCAACAGTCACCACCTTGGTAAACATGTCAAATGGATTCTTGTCGGTGTGAATCTTCTTCAAGCTCATCCGACGATCACTCACAGTATCTCGAATCCAATGTTACCTCACATCAATGTGCTTTGTCCAATAATGGTATGTAGCACTCTTGCTCAAATCTAGAGCACTTTGAATGTCACAGTTCACCACATACTCTCCTTGCTTCAAACCCAAATACTGAAGGAATCTTTTCACCCAGATCATCTATTTCCCAGCTTTTGTCATGACGATGTACTCTGTCTCAGTCGTGGACAAAGAAACACACTTCTGCAACTTGGTCTGCCACGAGACAGCTCCCCCCGCAAAAGTGAACAAGTACCCTGATGTCGACTTTCTACCATCAAGATCCCTTGTCATGTCTGAATCTGTGAACCCCTCAAGAATAAGTTAATCTCCTCCAAAGCATAATCTCATCTTAGAAGTACCTCTCAAGTACATGAAGATCCACTTCGCTGCTTCCCAATGGTCTATGTCGGGATTGGAAAGGAATTTGTTCACAACACCAACCGCATGAGCAATATTTGGTCGGGTGCACACGATAGCATACATCAAGCTACCAACTGCTGATGAATAAGGAATGGTGGTCATCTTCTTTTTCTCTTCACTTGTAGACGGGCAAGACTTCTTGCTATGTTTGAAATGGCTAGCAAGAGGAGTATTAACCGATTTATCACCTTCCATTTGAAACCTGCTTAGAACCTTCTCAATATACTTCACCTATGACACCCATATCTTCTTGGCTCTTCTGTCACTAGTAATCTACATACCCAAAATCTGGCGTGCCAGTCCTAAGTCTTTCATATCAAATGAAGTGCTCAAATCCCGCTTCAAAGCATCAACTAGGGATTTATCTTGTCCCACAATCAACATGTCATCAACATAGAGAAGAAGAATGACAAATTTACCATTTGCCTGTCGTTTGAAGTAAACACAATGATCTGCACTTGTTCTGGTGTAGCCATGATCCACCATAAAGCTATCAAACTTCTTGTACCACTGTTTGGGAGCTTGCTTCAGCCCGTATAAGCTCTTCTTCAGTTTGCAAACCAAGTGCTCCTTTCACTCTACTTCAAACCTCTCTGGTTGCTCCATGTAAATCTCCTCATCCAAATCACCATGGAGGAATGCAGTTTTCACATCCAACTGCTCAAGTTCCAAATCCATGCTCACAGCTAAGCCAAGGATCACTCTGATGGAACTCATCTTGACAACCGGCGAGAATATTTCATCAAAATCAACTCCCTTCTTCTGACTGAAGCCTTTCACAACTAGTCTAGCTTTGTATTTGACTAGTTTGTCTCCATCCGTCTTTAACCTGAACACCCACTTGTTCTTGAAGGCCTTCCTCCCTTTGGGAAGTTTTACAAGCTCATATGTGTTGTTCTTTTTCAGAGAACTCAACTCCTCTTCCATGGTTTTTTACACTAAGCTTTTTCTTTGTAGTTCTGTACTTCCTGAAAACTTTCAGGCTCCCCGTCTTCAGTAACTGCAACATACTCAGACGAGGGATATCTTGTGGATGAACGACGCTATCTTCTTGACCTTCTGAGCTCATCTGCTTCTTCATTTTCAACTGGCTCCCCCTGCTCAGAACCCTCACCAGTGTCATCTTTTGGTAAGTCATCATCTAAAGCAGGAATAACATCAATCCCATTCCCTGAAGAAGACTCATCGTTGGAGTCGTTGCTTTCTGGCTGAGAAGGCAAGTAAACCGAAAGCTCGACGACTTCCTCTAGTGTATCAGATTTTGACAAAGTCTTGTCTCAGTTGGAACATAAGTCGCCAGCTTTCATTGGCGGGAAGCTGACTGAGGTCTTCCTAGTTGACGACAATGGTCAACCTGTCACGACCGTTGTGGGGAAAATAGAATGAATCTGATATGTTCCTTCTTCTATTTGTTTCTTATTCATGACAGATCATATCGCTGAACCTTATCACCTTCTTCCTTTCTGGATCCCACAACTTGTACCCAAAATCTACATTTCCATATCCCAGAAAGATGCAAATAATTGCCCTGTCATCTAACTTTTGTCTCTGTTCTTTAGGCACATGTGCAAATGCCTTGCATCCAAAGACCCGCAGATGAGAGTAAGAGATATCTCTGCCAGACCAGACTCTCTCATGAACATCAAAGTCCAAAGCTTCTGACGGAGATCCATTCATCAAATAGCAAGCAGTCATCACAGCTTCACCCCAAAATGGCTTAGGAAGATTTTCCATTTTCAGCATACATCTGACCTTCTCCATAATGGTTCTATTGGTTCTTTCAGCAACACCATTGTGCTGAGGAGTACCAGGATTCGTCTTCTCATGTCTGATGTCGTGCTCAAGACAATACTTCTGAAACTCTCTGGAAGTGTACTTGCCTCCGTTATCACTTCGAAGGCACTTCAAGGAATAACCCTTCTCTCTCTCTACCTTGGCATGGAACTCCTTGAAGCAATCAAGAACATGGTCTTTTGTTTTCAAAACAAACACACAAACCTTTCGTGAAACATCATCAATTAAAGTTAAAAAATATCTACGACCACGAAGTGTGGGCACATCAATGGGACCACAAACATCAGAATACACCAACTCAAGCAAATTCTTTTTTCTCTCAGAAGATTTGCTAAATGACACCCTAGTTTGTTTACCAAATAAACAATTATCACAAGGGCTCAAAGACATACCTTTGGCCGAAGGAATGAGGGTCTTCTTCGCCAAAATTTGCAGTCCTTTTTCACTCATATGCGGCAACCGCTTATGCCATAAATCTGGTGATGCCTCATCCTCAACTGCATTCAGGTCATCTCGTGTGACCTTCATCTGAGTCTTGTACAAGGTGTAGTTAAGACTACCTCTAGCAATCACCATTGAGCCTTTCGAAAGCTTCCACCTCTTATCACCAAAGAAACTGTGATAGCCCTCTATATCCAAAGCATGAAGAGAGATCAAATTCATACGTAGATCAGGTACATGTCACACATTCTTCAATGTCATCGTGCAACCCGCATTTGTTTGAACATAAATGTCACCCATACCGACAATCTCTGCATAGCTGGTGTTCCCCATCTTCACTTTTCCAAAGTCTCCGGCTTTGTAACTAGTGAAAATATCCTTCCTTGGTGTAGCGTGGTAGGATGCAGCTGAGTCAATTACCCACTCTAAACGAGAATCAAGCTCGTCGTTGTGATCATCCACACAAGACAGAACAACCAGACCTTCTTCGTCACCACACGTAGCAGTTCTGGTGTTCTTATCATCCTCTTTCTGATTTTTCTTTTCATTCTTGATAATCTTCCAAGCATTGCAGTTTCTCTTCATATGCCCTTCTTCTCCACAATGAAAGCAAGAATACTTTCTTTTTCCTTGAGAAGTTCCCCTGTTCTGTGACTTCCCTCTGGACTTGCCACGTCCTTTCCGCTCTCTACTTCTCCCTCTGGACTTATCACCTGATGTCGTCGTCAAAGTTTGTGAAGTGCCAGTACCCATGTCTTTCCTCCTAGTTTCCTCATTGTAGAGACTATCAATGACAGTACTCAAGGACACAACACTTTTAGGAGCAGAATTGTTGATGGAAACTACCGTAGTCTCCCGAGTATCGGGCAAAGAACTCAATAGCATCAACACTTGTAACTCATCGTCTAGAGGCAACTTCATAGTGCTCAACTGATTTACAAGCTCCTGAAACTCACTCAGATGTTCGACAATAGGCTTTTTATCCTTGTACTTTAGATTAACAAACTTTTTTATCACAAAAGCTTTGCTGTAAGCTGACTTCCTCTCGTACATAGACTGAAATTTCTTCCATAAAACCTATGCATCTGTCTCATTGCTTATATGATGATAGACACTGTTGTCTACCCACTGTCTTATGGTTCCCACTGCCTTTCTATGCGTTTTCTTCCAATCGTTGTCATCAACTTTGTTTGGCTTCTTTGATTCCAACTCAACAGGATCATACAAATCCTTACAGAACAGAATATCCTCCATCTTCGACTTCAGAGCAAATAGTTGGAGGATGTCAGCTTGATCATAGTACCTGCAAACTCATCTGTCTTAGTTGCCATATCTCACCCAAACCCAGACGGAGATCAACCTGGCTCTGATACCACTTGTTGGGGAAATGGATTGATCAATAACTCCTAAGTCCTAATCCCACAGACAATCTCAACCTAAGCAAACAATAGTGTGTAGAACAGCAAACGCAACCAAGACAACAAAGCCAAGCAATCCGACAAATTAACAACAACAATGTGGGAACCAAAGCAACCACAAGCAAGCAAGCAGAAAATAAGCAAATAGCAAAGCACAAATGAACACCAAGATTTAAGTGGGAAAACCCTCAAACTAGAAGGAAAAAAACCCACTGGCGCCCAACAGAGCAAAATTCCACTAATCAACAAACGGATACAAGTGTTCTCAAGTAATATTACTAAGTTAAGGGGGAGTTTTTATGATTGTAAGCTAAAAATCTAAGTAATTAAAACAAAGCAAGTAAAGCGATTAAAGATTCAAATATGGAGAAAAGCGTCCAACTAGTTTTGTATCCATTGCATACATGAATTTTGATCCTTGATTATCCTTACTTCAATTTCCCTTCACTAATCTATTGTAAATTTATGAATTCAAGCTTAAAGTGGTTGTTAATATACACCATCTTTAACAACCTTTTAACCAATTAACCTAGAAAACCTTCTATGTCAAGTTAATCATGCAATTAAGTTCAAATCATTCAATAGAAATAATAATCGTGAATTCCACCGTCTATTCATGACGTCTTGTGATTAAAATATCCGCCTTTGATTAACCTTATTCCACCGTCTATAAGTTTAATCAAAGGATTCATCCATTAACAATCAAATTCCACCGTCTATTTAATTATTCTAGTTGTAATTCAACCTAGAAGTAGAATAGGTGGCCAATCTATTATAATCCTAAGTGAATTTAATCAATCAAGCACGGAGAGATTCAATCTAGTCAAGGCAAATAGAAATAATTCAAATCTCACAAACAATCATGCATACAACTTCAACTAACTAGTTGGACATGAGAAATTTAGCTAGAAATTGACATTAAAGAAGAATCAAACTTACAAGAGTTAAATTTCTCTTCAATTGCAAATCTAGGGTTTTTTCTCCCACAAATCTCCAAATTCTTCAATAGCATAAAACTAGAACAATAGACAGCATAAGATAATATCCAAATAACCCTAAGGAAAGTATTTATATTATCTCTAAAAACATCCAAAAACATTAATTAAAGTCGGCCCACAAGATCTCGCAAAGCCCAAGTAAGTGTCGCTGAAATGCACCAAAGCCCGGTTTGGTCCCCCTCAAAGCGCGGTCGCGGAATGGATCCTCTTGCCCGCGCTTTGGCTGCAGAAACTTCATCTCCGCGGCGCGGTTTGGTACTGAGGAGCGCGGTCGCGCTATGGCCTTCTTGCCCGCGCTCAGCCTCGGTTCAGCATTCAAACGACACTTCAGAGGATGTTTTGACCCCCTTTTAGTAGGAATTTGTACTCGGAGTAAAGATATGAATTGTAGCTTTTCGAGTTATCTTTCCAGTGATACCAAATTCAGATTCATCCGACCACTATAGCTACCAAACCATGCATTGCAAGATAGAGGTGTCAAAATAAGACTTCAATGCTTGACGCGGATTTAAGTGTTCTTCTCACACAAGCTCTTGGGCCTTAGATCTTTCAATCTTCACTTGTATCACTCTAAGCTTCATCAAACTCCACCATAGTCCGCTAGGCTCCGTCGGCTTCACATCAACCGTGCTTCATCTTCCAACCTGCAATATAGCATAGAAACGCGTAGATTCCGAACTAAACCGAAATAAAACCTAAACTACGACTTAAAGCAAAACTCTAGCTAAAAATGCATAACACGGGAATAAAAACATGCTATAACACCTATACCTATATGATCTATCAAATTCCCCCATGCTTGAACCTTGCTTGTCATTAAGCAAGACATAAATCCAAAACACACCACATAAATGCAATCATACATCCATCTCAAATCAAACAAGCATTTCACATATACTCAAAACCCGACCAAGACTTCTCAACATGCATTATAACAAGCAAAAAGTAAAGATCACTAGACCTCACCAAGGTAAATGTGTTTGCACTCAAACTCTCAAGTGTTTAAGGACGTGTTTCACTCAAAAATCAACCATGAAAACTAGACTACCATAAGCTTGCATCAGAGTACTAAATCTCCATCGCTGGGGATCAAACACATAACAAAAATCATGAGGTCTTTTTAAGGCTTGTAATGGGGCCAAGGTAAAGAGAAACTTGGAAGGGATAATATTTTGCATGTGGTGCTAAATCCGGGATAAAGAACTAATCCTAAACCTAAACTTCAACACTTTCTTTTCTTACTTCTCCCAAACTCTTCTTTCTCAACTCCAACCCACAATTAAACACATTGTTTCTTTCTTCACTTTTTTTTCTTGCCTCTTCTTCAACTCTTTCTTTGCTTTATGAAGACTACTAACAATTGTACTTAACTGTTTCTTTTCATCTTCATTTTTTTTCACTTACACACAAGAGTTGTTTCCTCTTTTCCTCCTTTTCTTCTAACTTCCCCCATACTTATAAAAAACTCTCAAAAAACAAAAAACACAACCTAAAGTCCTAAATCCCGGATGGGTCAAGCTTATTAGGCTAGGAAAATTTTGTGGAGTTATCAAAAATAGGCTTAAAGCTTAAAAGAAATGGGGTGTCAAGAACATGGATCTTGTAAGGTAGGAAGGGAAATAATAGGCTATAAAGAAACATTGCCTCAATCATTTTAATGTCATGCATTAAATCATATAAAGCAGCCTTGACAAAGAGTCATAATGCAAGTTCTAGAGCTAGATAATTATGGTGATACACTCAAGAAATGTAGAGAACAAATATATCATGAAAGGCCAAAAATATCTCACAAGGCTAATTGTTATCTAGAACTTCAGAATGAATCAACTACTCAAGCTAAATACATGCTCCATCCTATAATCAAGGTAATTAATCAATGATCATGCTTATATCAGATCAACTTCAGAATATCATGCAAATCATGGGTTAGGACTTATACTTAGCATAGAAACACAAGAGGAAACAAACAATGGAGAAATAAGAACCTAAATGCAATATTTTTTGTATTTTTTTAAATTTTTCTGATTTTTTTTCCAAGAATTTTAATCAATGCAAGCAAAAATATAAACATGAAAATGCAACTAAATGATCTAACTATAACCAAGCACCCATGACAAAATAAATAATCCCCTTCCCCCATGCTTAAACATTACTTTGTCCCCAAAGTAAAAGAAAACATAAGAGAAAAGAAAACTGACCCTATCACAAGAGCTTGATAAACTCCAAAATCTACTCCTCAGGCAGCGGTGGTGGTGGTTAATCGTTGAACGCGCGGTGGTGGCTTCCTCGGACCGCGTGTACTTGTTTTCCGACTTTACCTACAACTAAGAACAAAAACAAACCAAAAACCACACAAAAACACACCAAAAGCAAAACTATTTCTATAAAAACAAATAAAAACTAAAAAAAATAAGTCTTGGGTTGCCTCACAAGAAGCGCTTGTTTAACGTCATTAGCTTGACGCATTACCGCTCATGTGTTTGGCTCGTCCAAAACCGTCTCTTCAAGAATAGCATTGCTAAACTCTTCAAAATACGGATTCAAACGCTGTCCATTCACCTTTTGCATTGAGTGAGTGGCTTCATCATCTAGAAAAACGGATTTAGATTGGCTCAGTGATTGATTGATCTCCAATTTAGGGCCATGCAAAGCAAAAGAAACAAGCTTCTTGCCTGGCTTTGTTAGTGGCTTGGGCTTAAAGCCCGGTAGCAAGGATGGTCGCTCATAGTGAGTGTTCAACTTAGCTACAACTTCCTTCATGTCAGCGTTAAGCATACAATCCACTTTATCATTAACTAACGGATTTTCAAGAGAAAATTGCAATCGATCATGATCTTTAACATTAAAGAAAACCGGGACAGGTGTATCTAAAATATTAATAGAGAACATAGAATTGTTATTGTAGGGAAATTTCATGGCATTAGAGATGTTATACTCAACCCTTTCCCCATCAAACTCCATAGTTAATGAGCCCCTACGCACATCGATTTTAGTATTGGCCATTTTTAAGAATGGTCTACCTAAGAGAATTGGAGCCGCTTGCTTTTCATGTTCCATATCAAGTACATAGAAATCAGCGGGAAAGACCAACTTATCAACCATGACAATCACATCTTCTACAATCCCCTTTGGGTAAACATTGGATCCATCGACCAATTGAATTACTACATCCGATGTACGTAATGAACCAAGCTCAAGAGATTTATAAATGGAATAAGGCAAAACATTTATAGAAGCACCCAAGTCTAGCATGGCCTTATCAAATTTCGTCTCACCTATAGTACAAGGGATAGTGAACATACCTGGGTCTTCGCATTTCTTTGGCATCCGTCTTTGGAAGACCGCTGATATTTGCTCGCTAACCTTGATCTTTTGCTTCCCTTTAGGCTTTTGATTCCGCTTGACCGTGCATAGCTCCTTCAAGAATTTAGCATAGCGAGTAATGCTCTTGATAAGCTTGAGAAGGGGAATGTTCACCTTGCAATTGCTAAACGTCTCGAAGATCGATTTGTCGTTCTTGATCTTACGGGTCTCCTTTAATGCTTCGAGAAAGGGTGGAAGAGGTTTAAGAACCGAGGTTGAATGAGTCGAGGAGTTGTCGTTGATCACTGCCGATGCGGTTTGGGAGCCCTGGAGCGCGGTCGCTCTATGGCCGGTTTTGGCCGTGCTTTGGCCGCAGAAAATCGGCCAATCGGAGCGCGGTTTAGGGCTTGGTGGCGCGGGGGCGCTCCGGCTGTTTTGCACGCGGTCGTTCTGATATTCAAACTCCGAAATTTCACCCTCCTCGGTTTCTTCCTCATGCAAGGTTGCCTTCTTGTCGGCTTTGTTTTCCAACACTTACCACTACGGAGCGAGATCACACTCACATTCTGTTTAGGATTGAGTTTCGTCTGAGAAGGTAATCTATTGGAATGTCTAGCTTCAAGTTTGCTCATTGCCTTTGCAAGCTGGCTCATCTGATTTTCCAAATTGGTAATGCTTGACTTAGTGTCTTGCTGAAATTGCCCCACAGATTGATGCATAGTAGTCATACTTTGGGTAAGAGCTCGGATCATCTCATTCGTTGATAGAGTCGGGGCTTGATTTGGTGCTTGAGGCTGAGATTGAAATTGAGGTCTAAAACCTGGAGGCCCGTTTGGAGGTACATATTGTTGGTTCTGATTCCCATACCTCAAATTATGATGATCCCTCCACCCTGGATTGTATGTGGTCGAATAAGGGTCATATGCAGGTCTGTTCGGCATATAGCCTCCAAGTGCATTGACTTCTTCCTCCCGAGTATGAAGAGTAGGACAGGCATCCGTCTTATGAGTAGTGTCAGAGCAGAAACCGCAAGGCTTGACTTGTTGTTGTCCTTTCAACATGAATTTCCTGAACATTGACTTCAACTCATTCACCTCTTCATGTAAAGTCATAACATCAATAGAATGGGTTGCCTTCATTGAAGCTCTTTTGCTAAATTGACGAGAGCCTTCATAAAGTTCATGAAATAGATCAAAAGCTTCATCGGGAGTCTTGTTCAGGATGTTTCCTCCACAGGCGGCATTAACAAGTTGGCTTTCTTCATCCAATAAGCCCTCATGAAGGTACATAACAAGATCCATCCGAGAATAACCATGATAGGGGCAGCTTGAGATTAGCTTTTTGAACCTCTCATAATACTCATAAAGCGATTCGTTCGGGAGTTGTTCAATGTTGCTAATGCTCTTCTTCATACTCGAGAGCTTTGTGGCTGGGAAATACTTCTCAAGAAAAGCCTTTTTCAGTTCCTCCCAAGTCTCGATACTGCCAGGAGCCAGATAATAGAGCCAGTCACTCGCTCCATCTTTCAAAGAGAAAGAGAAAGCTCTCATCTTGATTTGATCATCAGTGACGCCGTTTGGTTTCATGCTAGTGCAGACAGCATGAAAATCCGATAGATGTTTGTTGGGATCTTCACCCGTCTTCCCATAGAATTGAGGAAGGAGGTGAATCAGCCCTGATTTCAGTTTAAATTGGACACCGTCAGGGAGTGTAGGTAGCTTCACGGGCAATGGTTGTTGGGCCAAATCAGGTGCAGTCAACTGCCTCAGTGTCTGAGTCATCTCTGTTATTTCAGGAACGCTATCAGAATCAGAAGAAGAAGAAGAAGGTTCCAGGTTGAACGGTAATTCTCGAGAAATCGCACGAGCTTGCCTACGCAGCCTAGAGATTGTCCTTTCGAATTCTGAATCAAACTCAACAAGAGATGGATTAGTAGCACGGGTATGAACCATACAAGTGGTTCACACCCAAAAATAAAAATAAAAAGTAACACTAGATAAAAACAAATAATTTGCCGAGTCCCCGATAACGGCGCCAAATTTGACGAGCACTTTTATGTCGCGGTAAAAGCACTGTCAAAGAATTATTCCTAACTTCCTAACCTTAGTAAAGTGGAAGCAAGGGTCGAACCCACAGAGACTCGGATTATTTGTATTCAAATAATATTACTAAGTTAAGGGGGAGATTTTATGATTGTAAGCTAAAAATCTAAGTAATTAAAACAAAGCAAGTAAAGCGATTAAAGATTCAAATATGGAGAAAAGCGTCCAACTAGTTTCGTATCCATTGCATACATGAGTTTTGATCATTGATTATCCTTATTTCAATTTCCCATGACTAATCTATTGTGAATTTATGAATTCAAGCTTAAAGTGGTTGTTAATATACACCGTCTTTAACAACCTTTTAACCAATTAACTTAGAAAACCTTCTATGTCAAGTTGATCATGCAATTAAGTTCAAAGCATTCAATAGAAACAATAATCATGAATTCTACCATCTATTCAAGACGTCTTGTGATTAAATTCTCCGCCTTTGATTAACCTTATTCCACCGTCTATAAGTTTAATCAAAGGATTCACCCATGAACAATCAAATTCTACCGTCTATTTAATTATTCTAGTTGTAATTCAACCTAGAAGTAGAATAGGTGACCAATCTATTATAATCCTAAGTGAATTTAATCAATCAAGCATGGAGAGATTCAATCTAGTCAAGGCAAATAGAAATAATTCAAATCTCACAAACAATCATGCATACAACTTCAACTAACTAGTTGGACATGAGAAATTTAGCTAGAAATTGACATTAAAGAAGAATCAAACTTACAAGAGTTAAATTTCTCTTCAATTGCAAATCTAGGGTTTTTTCTCCCACAAATCTCCAAATTCTTCAATAGCATAAAACTAGAACAATAGACAGCATAAGATAATATCCAAATAACCCTAAGGAAAGTATTTATATTATCTCTAAAAACATCCAAAAACATTAATTAAAGTCGGCCCACAAGATCTCGCAAAGCCCAAGTAAGTGTCGCTGAAATGCACCAAAGCCCGGTTTGGTCCCCCTCAAAGCGCGGTCGCGGAATGGATCCTCTTGCCCGCGCTTTGGCTGCAGAAACTTCATCTCCGCGGCGCGGTTTGGTACTGAGGAGCGCGGTCGCGCTATGGCCTTCTTGCCCGCGCTCAGCCTCGGTTCAGCATTCAAACGACACTTCAGAGGATGTTTTGACCCCCTTTTAGTAGGAATTTGTACTCGGAGTAAAGATATGAATTGTAGCTTTTCGAGTTATCTTTCCAGTGATACCAAATTCAGATTCATCCGACCACTATAGCTACCAAACCATGCATTGCAAGATAGAGGTGTCAAAATAAGACTTCAATGCTTGACGCGGATTTAAGTGTTCTTCTCACACAAGCTCTTGGGCCTTAGATCTTTCAATCTTCACTTGTATCACTCTAAGCTTCATCAAACTCCACCATAGTCCGCTAGGCTCCGTCCCTTAGCTTCACATCAACCATGCTTCATCTTCCAACCTGCAATATAGCATAGAAACACGTAGATTCTGAACTAAACCGAAATAAAACCTAAACTACGACTTAAAGCAAAACTCTAGCTAGAAATGCATAAAACGGGAATAAAATCATGCTCTAACACCTATACCTATTTGCTCTATCAGAAAGTGAGGCTCGTACCTCTCACTTGGTTGCACACACAAACATATCATTTGTTGTCTTACAACCCTAGCAAGACAATAATTGGGATGGACATAATATTGGGCCCAAGCCCAACACCACCGAATCCTGGAACCGAAACCGACCTTGGGCCGGCTTCCCGATTCTAGTTTCGTCCATATCCAAAACCGGTTCCATTCGGTTTCGGTTCCGGAATTGGAAATATTAAAAATAAAAAATAAAAAAATCTCAGTCCAACAAAAAAAGAATGAGGGTTGCGGTCGCATTCCACAAACCACAGTCGCGGTTTTTGTTCTATTGAAAACAGAATCTTTTGTTGGAAAACAGCTATCGTTCGATATGCCGGGAAGAACCCCCAACCTAACCCTTGATTTCAAGCCTACCCAAAATCTGTGTACTCAATTTGATAACGTTGTCACACCACGGACCGACACATAGACTGACCCACAAGGCGACACATGGATCCAAAATTTGATTTCATTTACTCTCGGTTCAGTCTTATCCGACTCCCAATATGCCACATATCCATAGGTCAGTCCTTCTTACCCTTACTTCCAGGTCGAGCCTTCTTATTTCTAGGCTAGACCCTCTTACCCTCAACCGTGCCTTCCCAACCCAGGTTGGGCCTTCTTATTCCCAGGTCGGACCATCTTATCCTTGGGCTGAGCCTTTCAAGACTAAAGCCAATCCTTCCTACCAAGAGGGATATGGTGATGAACCAATCGAAACTAGTTTTTTGGTCAGCTAAAACACGCATAAAGCGAAATCCATATGGGACGACCCGATGTTAAGAAAGTTTAATTAATTATCTTATATTTTTACAATAATTAACCACACTAAATAAATCTTAAAATGTTTCAGATGTACAAAATGTTGAGACTGCATAAGCGAGGGGCACTTAGTTAATGGAAAACGAGGTTGGATGTAGAGTCGGAGTGGGTCGGCTTAGTTCAGCATAGCGGATTAATGCGCCTGCAAAATTGGACTTTAAAAAAAACGACGCATTGATTTCGGCATTTGTCGAAGGGTGGCATCCATAAATGAACAATTTCCATTTTCATTGGGTGGAATATCGATCACCCTCCATAATGTTCATTTCATTTTGGGGCTACTGTTGAACGGGATTAAGGCTACGAGGTCTGCTTTTGATGATGATGTGATGGATTTTATCCGCAATACATACAACGTAGATGCCGAGGAGATGAAAGCATTAATAAACATAGACAACATTAACATCCGACGTTGGCACACAACACATGCTAATTGAAGGAGGACACTAAATGTTACCATCGTCGGAAATTTGTGCGAGCTGGTAAGGAGCTCATTATTTATAGACAAGACAATTTGGACTTCCTGAGATGACAATGAGGACTTTACCTTGGCTGGCAGTTTAACACGAGAAACATGTCCAGTTGTTCAATGACCGAAGATATCGCCCACGAAAATGGACCCCAAGTGTAAATCCCTAATTGGCCATATGTGGATTTCGAACCGTGAGTCGGTGACCTGAAAGAGATTTTGCTCTGACATTTATGAAGTTGCCAGCCGTTGAAGTTGCTACATCTTTCGGATCCATTGGCGTGTAGCCGTGTACCTATGCTGTGCCATTTGTATTTAACTCGTATTTGGTGTTGTATCATCAATTCGCAGAGCACTCTTAATATGAACTAACATAAGCTTCCTACTCTTTGAAAAGGTCTGTTTTGTTGATTTAAACTTCCATATATCATGAAAATATGCATTATGTACAACATAGAACACAAGATTCATGCTGCCACTGCCATTATTGGATCACCACCAGTTTAACTACTTAATATCTGCAGATAGATGCGGACAACAAAAATTCAATTTCCAACCTAACTTCACACCAAAAAGGGAAAAAGAAGAAAGAAAAAAGTGCAATAGAGATAACTAGAAGGTCCAAGAAGCTGATCTTCTGAGGACAGGTTTCATCTGTTTGTCTTCCTCAATGGCCACCATACCCACATGAGAAGGGTCATCCAGCATCAACTTTGCAACCAAGTAACCAGCAATCGACCACGTTTGATTCTTTCTTGCTTGCTTCCCGATGTATCTCCCCTGCTTCCCATCATAGTACTCTGGCCAGTTGTCATTCAACAGTCTTGCCTCTGCAAGTTCTATCGCACGTCTTGCTATCTGGGGCCGTCCCGTTTTGATGCATGCCGCCGTTAGCAGCCATAACAACACTGTTTTCACCAAAAAATTTAAATACATGTACATCTTTCAAACTATCATTCTATAAGTGCATCGCTATTCAACATAGGATTGTAGATGCATACTAAAATTTATACCAAGCGAAAAAACCTAAGAATCATATATATAATGCAGGAGGCATACCTGGCCAAGATCCACCATTATGATAACTCCATCTGGTATTCTTTGGGTCACATCCTGTTACAATTCGCCACTCATGGCTTTCTAAGGCTGGATAGCAAGCCTTCAACGGCATCTCACCAACAAGTTCTTCCCACCTGGCCTCAATGAGATCCATGATAGCAGTGGACTGCTCAGCAGTTGCTAAGGAAGAGAGGATTGCAATACAGTTCCCCAGGCAGAACCAACGTATGTCCATCTTTGCAGGGCTAACGTTCCCAATGAAATAACCACCACGAGTGGGCATGAAGTCGAAAACCCACTCCGGGAGAGAATCTGGCATCACATTAAACTTGTTCACTGCAGTATGAGAGTACTCCTCTGTTTTGTACCGGTAAATATCATTAAGTTGCTTGAAGTCTAGCCAGTAATAACCCCTCATGTGGAAGCTCAGGGCATGAAGACGCTTCACTATTCTCTCTACAAATTCTTTGCCCTCATCATCTTGCTTTAACAAAATCAAGGCACACCTTAACGCCAGGAAGAAAAGCGCTTGGATCTCAAGCGGGTATCCATAAACACCCTGTACATAAAAAAATTTGCACAAGTTTAGATGTGCAAATAATCTTTATCATTGTTCCTGAATGCTCAAGGGGACTAAGGCTCCTGAAGCAATAAGAAACGAACAATGCTCATGTTTTTTGCTCTATTAAAACTCCACGCTTTATTTAAGCTGTAGCATTTCAGGATCATAGTGTGAAATTCGTACTGCAAACGTACAATTGAAACCCTTCTTTTTATATGCAAAGGTAAAGGAAACAGAAAACAAACTTACCATTTTCAAAAACTTCATTGGGGAAAAGAAAACAGAAAGCAAACTTACCATTCGACGATCAATCATACAGCAACCATCTGCACAAAGCAGTGTTGGGAATGTGTCAAATCCTTCAGACAGACACAAGCTTAGAATCAGACGCATACCCTTCTGGCATTCAGGCATCTCAGAAAGAGAATAATCTCCTGTACTTTTTGTATACGCACGAAGCAATATGATCCACCAAAACCCTGAGTCAACTGGGGCAACTCTTCCTATCGCACTTTCACCAAAATCAGCGATTAAAGTCTCATGGTTTTTAACAGGATCGTGATAAACCTTGAAGCTTGCAGGCATCACTCCTTCTCCTAGCTCAAAGCGGTCTATCTTTTTCTCCCATGATTGCAGGCGAAGAGTCTTCAGCAGGAAGTTTTTCACAATTTCAGGTTCGCCATTCATCAAAAAAGCCAAAGCACTTGGGACAAAATCTCTCACAAACACCTAGGAAGGCAAGGTGATTTAGCTCAGCATATACATTTTTTACTTCAAACAGACATACTATACATATTAGAACATGCAAAATGCAACACATTGACCTGGATGCCAAAACAATTTGCTAATAAAAAGGTAAACTTCCTCGTATCAGGTAGAGATAACTTATACCAATTGTAGCTCATGTATACTGATATTCTCAAAATCAAGCTGCTTAGAGGCAAAAACTTTAAGATATACACAGATGTTTTTTTATTGTTCATGCATCTATAAATACTATCAGCATTCTAGGTGTTTTAGTTTAAGAGCTGAGATTAGTGAGCAATGTCATATGAGTCAGTCTTATGAATAAAAAGGTATTCACCTGATCATAATTAACGTTCTCTTCAGTATTATCTAGTGCTGCAATGGTCCCAACAGGTTGGCCTCGAAAGTAAACTAAAGACCGCCTCAATGCCTCCCATGCCTCTGCAACTATTGGGTGAGCCTCAAAGCCAAGTTGAGACCTGGGTGTATTGAAACCTGATCTTGGGGTAGTGAAACCAGACCTTCTCCCAACAGAGATTGTATCAAGATGATCAGACAAGAATGACATATTATCAATCCTAGAAGTTGGCCGAGATGATAACCCCAGAGAGAACTCAGTGAGAGATCTTTCATCAAATGATCTCTGTCTTTCTATATTCAATGTCCGCGGCTTCTCTGACAATCTTGACAAGTCGAACTCATCCAGTTCCTCTATAATGGATGAACCATCAGCAGCAGATCCTTTGTTGTCATCAGCAAGGCTCGACATTGCAAGGACGATGAGATGTACGTTGGGGATGAATTACAGTCTGCGTTTCAAAGGATTAAAAGGGATGAAAACAGAAATATAGAAAGAACAAAAATAAGAAAAAGCCGTCAAAGCTCCAACTAAGAGTAGTCGCTATCTCAGTCAGTCAAGAGTAACAAACTAAAATAGATTATAGTCCATTTCTAGAAAACGGGAAAGTCCAACTTTCAAGATGCTTTTCCTGTTAAAAATTGGCAAAGCAGCTGCGCATCTTCTATAACAACAGACGATCAATAATAACTCAAACAGGGAAATGCATCCGCAATTCTGAGTCAGATGATCATCCTAAAAAGCTCTCCTATAGCGATTCAGAATTTCAGATATAGTCCGCTTCAGATGTTATTCAAGATTCGGGATAAAACCCTAAAACGACGGAATAAAAATCAAGAACCCAATGCCAACAGGAATTGAAACCAGCAACTTCGGAACGCACATTAAAAAGCCACACAAAAGTAAGCAGATGTATAATATATATGCGGAATCATCCACCTCCTGAAAGTGCAAAGGAAGAGAAAAGGCAGGAAAGAGAGGTAGATGCTCATGCAAGAAAGTATGAAGAGAGAAGAGTAGTGCGTACGATAGAAAAAGAAGCGATCAGGCAAGGCAGGCAGCAGGAGAGCTGAGGCAGAATCAAAATCTCCGAGTCTCCCTTCTCCTCCGATGGGAACGCAACGAAAGGGTAGCGTTGTTGCCAGAAGAGTGGGTTCTTCTCTTGCTCCTCACACACGATGCGTGTGCTGTGTGCGCGGTCTCGGAAGGAGAGATCGAGCGCCAGGCTGGCAGGAAGGGGCAGATGATGATGCCACAAGTCCACAACTCACCACTGAGCGATGGCCTCGCCTGCCGCGGTGCAGGAGCAGGTGCGATGCCGTATCGCTACTTGCCATCTTTATTTATTTCATATTTGGGTTTGTCCCTTTTCTAGTTTTGTTTTAATCCCCACATCTGTTACGTCACTATCTTTCTGATATAAAAAAATATTGAAGGAAAACAAAGTGTAAAGGCTAATGATTGTGGAAAAGATGAATAAATGCCGCCCCAATTTCATTGACAGGTAGGCCCCCATATAGTCATATATATATAGCATTGTGCGGTATTTCAAATTGATTCCACCATCCAATTTTGTGTGTTTGATTTTCAAAAGTAAATTCTAGACTACGAAGAATTATCTAAGATTTATAAAGTTAATAAAATAGGAGAGGTAAGGAATTGTCAACCATTAATTGATTTAGAAGATGGAAAAATATACTATAAGAACGAAGAATTATCTAAGATTTAGGGTACGTTTGGTTAGAACTCATATAAATGCTTATAAGCACTCTACTCCGTATTATTTATTTAGAGAAATAAGCATTAAGAGGTGTGTTTAGCAACAATAAGCAATTTATTCGGATACTTATATTTGAAAAAAAATAATCAATACCACATGTTTATTTCAAATAGACAAACTTATTTCCCAAAAAATAATCACGTCGACCACATTAACAAATTCACGTTTTACGACCACCTTTTAAAGAATAAGTAAACCCTTAAATTGTACACCCACATCCTTATTTCAGAAATAAATTTTTACTTTCAGATAAGCACCTAATATCAACATCAAGTACAATTAGCATCAAAACTCAATTACCGAACAGAGTCTTATAAAGTTATAAAATATGAGAGCTAAGGAATGGCTAACTGTTGATATAGATGAGGAGAAAATATACTATGAAAACAAGCATATGAACAAAGGCCATGGTAATACACATGAGATGTTAAGAAATGAAAGCACATGAGATGTTATGAAATGAAAGATTAGCGCTCTTACTTCTTTCAATCTCCTTTTTTTATCTAAAATTGTGATTTTTTTCATACATTTTTTTCAATTATGAGTATTTAACCTAAAAAAAATTAAAAATAACTAGAAAATAAGAAAACACGATATAACATTTATTATAAACACTTATCACCAACACCAAATGTGAAAAGTTCGCAACTAAACTAGATTGAACACCTACACTTGCACTTCGGGACATAACCCCTAATCACTGAGACTTTTTTACGTATATTGTACGTGCACTAATGTGTGCAAATTTTTTTGCCACGATGATGCCACATATATGTCACATCAATTATTTTAATTAAAACAAAAAGGAAAAACATTAAAATGGAAAAAAAAAATACAAAAAATGAACTCATCTTCCTCATTTAAGCTTTTGCATGGAGACTTGAATTTTTTTGGACTTGAATAAAATGTTTGTCTCATGGTATTACTTAGATCTAGGATTATGTTATTTTTGTTAGTTGATAGAGCATGCAAGATTTTATTTTTGAAGCAATTTCCGAATTCAAAAATTAGGGTTCATGAACGCACCATTTTCATATCTAAAATTCATACTTATGTGGTCTTGAATCTTGACATTGCTTGAAGATATGGGTATATCTGAGTTAAATTCATGTTTACCCCATTATTTGGTTGTAAATTGCTTGAGTTTTTGTGCTTAATTGAAAACTCGTATAAGCTCCCATTGGAGAAGCCATGAGAGGAGGTGAGAGAGATCAATAAAGAAGAACATGAAAGAAAGAAAAAGAAATAAATCAATATTTTTTCCAAATTTTCAACGGAAGAAGAAATAAAAAAAAGGAAAGAAAAAGAAAATGAAGCATTCATCACTCGCCCAAACATTCACCTAAAAGAGTGTTGAGTGTACAAGACTTGTCACATCAGCAATTAGGAGTTCAATAGCTCCAAGTGTAAGTGTAGGTGTTCAATTGAATATGGCCAAACTACATGAGGGCTAAGTGACTTTTTGACACAAGTTTAGGGGCTCGCATATGCATTTGGCCGATTATTATACATGAGATGTTATGAAATGAAAGATGGGCTCTCCCTCGTCTTCAATCTCCTCTTTTTTTAAATTCTAAAATTGAGCTTTATTTTCATATATTTTTTTAATTCTGAGATCTTAATCTAAAGGGATAAAAGTGACTAGAAAAATAAGAAAACATGATTTAATCATTTATTATAAACACTTGTCACCAACACCAAATGTGAAAAGTTCGGAACTAGATTAGATCACTATGCACTAGTAGGCTACCCATGATCTAAGGTGGCATTATCCATCACTCTTGACATCTAGGGAAGGTTAAAAATGACCATCTAGGGGTAGCTTAAATCATCTATATTTTCAAATTTCTAAAACTTCATAAGCAAATCCTGGTAGCTACACGTCATGTTTTACGTGGTCATCTAAAGTTCTTACAAAAATTGAGCTTTAACACATGAGATATTATAAAATGAGAGATGTTATATAAAATGAATGATGTTATGAGAACGAGTATGTGAGCAAAGGTCATGGATTAATACACATGAGATGTTATGAAATGAGAGATGAGATGTTATGAAATGAAAAATGCTATGAGAACGAGCATGTGAGCAAAGGCTATGGATTAATACACATGAGATGTTATGAAATGAAAGATGAGATGTTATGAAATGAAAGTTTCTATGAGAGCGAGCATGTAAGCAAATGCCATGGATTAATACACATGAGATGTTATGAAATGAAAGATGGACTCTCTCTCCTCTTCAATCTTCTATTTTTTATTTTAAAGCTGTGATTTTTCATATATCTTTTTTTAATTCTATTAATGAGTTCTTAATCCATAAGGATAAAGGGACTAGGAGATAAGAACATACGATATAACGTTTATTATAAAAACTTGTCACTAATACCAAATATGAAAAGTTCGCCACTAAATTAGATCACTATGCAATAGTAGGCTATCATATACATGATCTAAGGTAGCATTATCTATCACTCTTGACATCTAAGAAAGGTTACAAATGACCATAGGTCATTGGGTTAAAAAGTTTCTCACAATGAAAAATTAAAAAATAAAATACCTAGCATATATAGCCTTGGGTTGCTCTTGCTATTGTCAATTGGTTTTAGGATAGAACTTCATGAGCTTGTGTGTTAGGCCTAACGCGCACATATGCACATACGGACGTGTGGACCCCTCATGTCATATTTGCTCACCAGACTTTATCATGGTATTAGAGCGATTCGGTCTAGGGTCCCGAATCTTGGTTGATTGGGCTAGCCGGCCTAAAGACATGACGTCAAGTGCAATTGACATATTACGGAGCTAGGCAGTTGCACTTGAGGGGGCGTGTGTAAGAAAAGCTTCCTACATTGTAAAATTAAAAGATAAAATGCCTAGCATATATACCCTTGGATTATTCCTCTTATTACCAATTAGTTTTAAGATGGAACCTCGTGAGCTTGTATGATAAACCTAACACGCATATGTGCATGGACGGACGTGCCCCCAATTCAACTCCCTTAGACCTCAACAATTTATTGCTTGATGCTCAAGATTCTCAATTCATAAAAGAAGTCTTACTCGTACTTCTTTAAAGTTTTAGATAAGATGCTACCTCATTTCAATTCTGTTTCATTCATGTCTTCTCTTAAGCATCAAGAGTATCATCGTTTTAATAAGCTATATGTGAATTTGTTAAATATGATTCTTTTAGTTTATTGAATTGATTTAATCTCTTGAACATACAAAAATCTAGGTTTTTTAATCTTGTATTATATAAAAAAATTAGCTCTTTTTTAATTATTTATATACATCGAAAATAACAAACTAGTAAATGATACTATCTCCGTCCAATCTTTTACAACTCTAAAAGTATCCCTCAAGAGATAAATAAATGTTCTATTCTCCCTATTCAATTCATTTATTTAATCCATTTTTCTTAAATAACATATAATTTATTTTCTTCATTATTTATTTTCAACAACTAATACATATAATTTATATTTCTATTCTAATTTAAATAACATACGCAATTATCTATACCCAATTATAAAATTGATAACTATAGACCGTCCAACTGACGGGCGAAACCATCTAGTTATATTTGACGTTTCGGGTCATGGCATAAATTTTAAGACATATTAAACAGACTAAATTAACCTTAATTGTCACAGAAACTCCAAATGACTAGACCTGTCAATCGGGTCGGTTCGGGCGGGTTCGGTTTCGGTCATTACGGGTTCGGTTAAAATCGGGTTTCGGTTCGTTTTGGGTCACGGGTCAATCGGGTCGGGTTGTAGCGGGTTTTCGGCCGGGTTGGGTTGACCAGCGGATCTAAAATCTCCTTTTTTCTTATGATTATTAAAATCAATTTTTACTTAAATAATAATATTTAATTATAATATATTATTTTCATTTATTTTAATAATAAATATATTATAAGTTTCAAAATAATTTATTAAATTCTATAAATATACTAAATTGGTCAATCCAACAGGCTTCGGGTTCAATCCAACGGGTTTGGGTTCTATCAGGTTCGGTTTATTTCGGATTTCGGGTTCAAATTTTCAGGTCTTGACCCCAAAATTATCGGACAGGTCTGGTCGAGTTAGTGGGTGAGGCGAGTTTTTAACAGGTCTACAAATGACCCATGTACAAAATCTACTACTTTTTGCTACTTTCTTGCAACGTGGAGTACTAACGCTTGATAGGGAAAGGGGTTTTTAATGTTTGCAATTGCAGGGGTATATTGCTAGCTAGTAATAAAGATTATCCAAATTAATAGGGGTAATAATGGAAAAAATTGATCAAATATCTAAAATGATACGGAGTAAATAAATCTTAACAAAAAAAAAATTATGGCTAAAACGGCTGATTTTTTTAACAGAGGAAGTATCATTTACCCTCACTAATAGTTTATTTAATTTGCTTGATAGTAAGAAATCCAAATACCGACTCAATGGTATGAGGTAATTTATATATAAAAAAAATACATTGTCTTGTTTAATGTCCATTGGATCCAGACGAAAAATATAGTGAAGCTGGGGGAGTTTTTTTAAAAGATAAAAGTAATTTGATGCCCAAAATACTTGGACTATTGAGAATTTTATAGGATCGATTGAAAGTCGGGCTGACCAATATGAAAAACCAACAATAAAAAATACACGTCTAGAGACAAGAAAAGAAGCAAACAAATGAAATAGACGCCAAAGGCAATGTGATAATGGGGTGAGAAAAGTAGTGGCAAAAGTATTGACATTCGAAAGAAGACCCTTGCTTCCAATATATCCTGCGCACGTCTTCAGTTTTGTATGGAATAACAAAGTCGGTCCAACACTCACACATAAAGCTCCTCCATCAAAAGATTATATCTCAACATATAATGGATGGAGTAGCAATCAATCTCAATCAAAGCATTGTTGAAGTCTAGGGAATCCATCCACAATCTACTAAGAAATATGACCAACCGAGAACTTCCATTTAAGAAGAGTACTTTCTAGTGCCTGGTTGGGCATGCTTAATTTACCAACTCTTCAAATCTGATGGCACTGATGGTGTGTAAGAGTTCTTCCTTAGTTGTTGGATCACATGGACTGTACCAAACAAATTACTTTTCACTACTGATCCATTCTTCAGGGCGGTTTTCAAGAAATGGTCCGTTTATTATCGGTTTACTTGTATTACCAAGGGCGTCTCACCTCTGGTCCTCTACCATCACTTCGGGTCCTGCTTCATGGAACTCGCCACCTGCTTCGGATGCTATGGTTTTCAATGATGTAGTTTACCAAGTTGATTTCACGCCTCCGGCCTTCCTTGCCTTAGGACTTGTGTGCCAAGAATTATTTCTATTACACGCACGTAACTGGTAATTAATCTATATCCATACAAGAAAAAAAAAGAATCAATCTGGTATTGAAAGCCGAATGAGAAGGAATATACACATTCACTCGAATGTAAATGTAATAGACTCTTGCCAAATTTGTATCAACTTCAGAAGTCAACATTGTGAACGAATTGCTCCGTTCCTTATGCCGAGGCCGCTCTTTCTATCTATGAAAATTGATTACCCGAAAAACAATGAAAAAAATCGTCTATCTATACACATTTTTTTGCTGGCTACCAGCATCTCTAAATCTGAATGCTACCCACTACTGCAATAAAAGAAAGGCAAGAGACATACCCCTCCAAAGAGAAGCTCCTCTCAGGAACTCCAAAGCTATCCAATTTCCTAGTTCCTACTCAACTGTCATTATCAGGAATCCTACTACGCCTACAACGATGATAGTATCTTTGCAAACCAGTCTGACAAGCGCCTCACTTTCACTGAATTTTCTGCACTTTTCCCAAAATAAGACTCAGCATTCGACAACATCACCTGAACGTCATGCCTAACTGCCTCTAAACTTCGGTAATAGTTGTTCTCCAATCTTGACCGGATCACATCCAATGATAATGGTACAGGAAACCTAAAAAAGGATGCAGAAATATTTTGACATTTCTATGGAGATATATGCATGTGCAGCAATAAAGTTATAGAGTACAAAGTGAGCTCCAGTTACCTGTTCAAAAAACTAGACTTCTGACCAGCCTGCTTCAATTTCTGAACCCCATAAGTATCCTGGAATATCACAGGTCAGAATATGCTATCTTCTCCATTACTCTACAATCAGATGAATGCCAAAAAAATTAAAGCTCATTTACCTGAGGTCTATTTCCCGACGATTCTAATTTGTCCAACGAAGCAAGCAATTTCTTCCTGGTTTGGTCATCAATACGAGGCTGCTCCCACTCAGTATCGGAGTCAAAAAGTTCCCATGGACTATGTTGTTGAATATTTCCAGGATCACTTTTGTACCGAATAGCATATCTTTCCCATGGACTATCTGGAAAATCTTTAGATTTGGCTTTCACACCTACAACTCTGCCTTCCCACCAAGTACCATCTTCCTCGCCCTCAGTTTTCCACCAAACCTGGCATTTGTCCCGTGCAGTCCAATTTCTCTCGACAGCAGCATCATATCTCGTTCTTTCAACCAAAAAGTCTGGGAAACTAGTCTCAGGCAATGTCAATCTAAAGGTTTTGCCAAATACCTCGGAACCAGGATCCACAAATTCTAGTGTCATTTTACAACAGCTATCTCCGGAGCCAGGAACAGTAGCATACTCGAGATCCGTAACTTTACAGTACTCAACAGAGTTTATATTTCCTTTTAGATACTGCCAAGGTCCCCTTTCAGATGATTTAACAGAAGTTATATACTCCTCGTGTCCCTGAAAGCATGTTCAATCACAACTCTTATAGAAGTTCTCAAATAAAAATCATATGCTGAATGGTGCTATAATAACAATTTCAGGGGAAATTTAAGAAATAAAATCCGAAGTACCTGTCTTACGTACACAACTTCATCCCCTTGCTGTGGAATATATCGAGAGCCTTCAAGAAAAGACAGCATAAGCCAGGAAACCTTTTTTTGTGATTGATTTAATCTTCTCTTATCCACAGTACTGGCTTCAAAGGTGAAAGTACTTCTTCTATTTCTTGCGGACCTCAATCCTGATTTCATGCCTGAGGCAGACTCTTCCAAAGGGATATTGTCACGCCTTTTTAATGAATTATCTTCAACCCCTACTGATGCTCTAATTGATCTAGTAATCATACCACCAGCAATTTGCTCCAAGTCTACATGCCCTGAGGAAGAAGCCAAGGGCGCATCTCTTTCAGCATTATCTGTTTTGGCATTCCCACATGTATTAACATCCCTTGCATTTGAAGCAATTTCATTTCCTGGACCATCAGCTCCTAAAAGTTCTCTTTTTTTACTCCCCTTTGACCTTCTATAAACAGCACTATACATCCTATCACTCTTCAGTAAATTCAAACACTCTGAATCTCTTGAGCTGGAGCCTTCCTTCCCATTTGTTACGCCATCCGAGCTTTGTACTCCATTGACATTTCCATGATTGATACCTACTCCACAGTTGACTGGGTTCCCCTGAAGTTCATCAGCATTTGATTTTGGCTCGAAGCAAGATGTACTAGAGCAGACTTTCTCATCTTGAGTATTGGCATTGATCTTCAAATTGGAAGAGCTACAAGGGTCTGATAAACATCTCCCATTTGACCTAGTACTGTCATGATTAGGTTCAGCCAACCCACAAGTCATGGGGTTGTCATCAACAGAATAAGAATCCTCGTATGCTATCACATCAAGTTGCTTTATTGATCCATTAGAATGGAATGGCTCCTCAGGCATACCAGCCAATCCATGATCCTTGCTCAGATGAGTTGGTGAATTCAACTCCTCTCTCTCGCTTTCAATTCTAAGAATACTTTTGCAATCAGAAGTTATTTGTCCGTTGCTGCTCTTTACTTCATTCTGATCATCAAAAGTACTAGGTCCAGAGTTAATAGCTGAAGGGATGATCTCAGTCAATCTAAGACGCTTTGATGTACGAGCCCTTACCCCACCCCATCTGATATTCCCATCCTTGTATCCTCTTGATAAGTCCAGAATTCTCTCGCTTCTTCCAGCTCCACTACTTTCTGCTTGCCCATGCCCATCTAGAATCATATGACCATCTCCTTCGCCTTGATCTGCTTCATTGGCCAAATGAGAAGTATATGGATCCAAAAAGACAGGCATGCCCTGATTCTGAACTGCCAAATCATCTGAAATCAATTTTTTATTCGAGCAACGAGCAGGCAATTTCAAGACCAGCCGCTTTCTGCTTCCAGAACTTTGAGAAGGTAGGAAATCATCAGGTTTGAATGAATCATCAGAATCATCGAGAAGGACTTCTTTTCCTTTCAACTGTTTCAAATGGTCATCCAAAACATGCTTTTCTGATTCTTCACTCTCAAAGTCAGAATCTTGAAGTGCAGAATCACTTTCTGATGTATCACCCAGCATAATACCTTCAGCATCTTCCCTATCTGGAGATCTCCCATTAATTTTAGAAAACAAGGAAAGGGCATTGCGTGCAGCAGCTCTCCTTGGCCTTGATGATTTTGAAGAAGATGCTTTTTTCCCCAAGGCTTTTCTCACATTTCTTAGTTTCTTGGTCTGATAAATTTTATGCAATTTATCTTCATACTCGTCCAAGTTTCTTCTCTTCACACGCCTCCCTGAAGATGTAGTGATCTCAATCTGCACATATAGCAAAAACGATCACCCCTTTAGAAACATACAAATAAGGTGTATCATACCCTCTCTATCAAAGAGATCCCACATATGAGAGGGGCACAGACTCAATGCAAAAAGGTTCGATGACATGTACTGCATTTAAGATTGCCCCAAAGAATAAAGGTAAGGTGGTTACTTACTTCCCTCCTATCTTTTTTCCTTTTTGATCTGCGAAGGCTATCTTTATGACCATTTTCGTCGTCACTGTCCTCTCCACTACATTCGGATTCACCTGAGGTAGTTAAACTAATTTCATCCCCACCAAAAGAGAACTCCTCGGTTGCATTGTACTCTGAATCAGAATCATCACTTTGAATTTCTATTTCTGGTTCCCAATCCATGACCTCTGCAAACTCTGGTAGTGCATCAATTAGCACATTCATATCTGCCAGTGGTGGAATTTGATAACCTTGTTCTGAATTGAAGTCTGGACCGATGGCAAATCTTACAGACGAAGGCCGCCATTCAATTCCTAGAGTACCCACCCGGCGCTGCTGATACATGTTTTGGTAAGGTTCTTCATATGGAATCATACCTATCATTTCAAAAGGAAAGCTCAAGAATCATAAACGATGCAATTCATGTATAATTCAAAACTCAGGGAGCAAGGACAAACCTGAATCACAGAGAAGATCTTGTATATTTCTTCTATATGGAACAAGCTGAGTTTCCTGCATCAAAAACCACTTGACATTCAGTGCAAGCGATTACTAGATGAAGCATCTAATACTCATGGTGAAGACTGAATCATTGTCAACAATTTTGCAATGAAAAATCTAATACAGCCCCACACATGGATGCAGATCTTGATATGGGATAGTGGGATACTACATGAATCTTGATCATATCAAATAGCATGATGAAGAAGTGTGTAAATTAACACGCACAAAGCATGAAATTTTCCACAAGTCCCTGAAATAACATTTCAGAGAGAAAAGCAAGAATATAGATATAACTTATAATTTATAACAAGTCACCTGGTCAACTACATTCCCATTAGTATCGTGGATGAGAGGTCGATAATCTCCTAGAAAGAACTGTCAAAGAGTGACTATTATTAATCCGCAACAGGGCTATAAAGATGTACAACAAATAAGAGAAAGATTAAAACTGGAAATCAGGAAATTATTTTAGCAGGCTCATACCTGGTCATACTTTGCATCCTTTTGTGCCTCACCTTGACCAGTACTCAATATATAAAGTTGTCCAACATCATCAGAGACCACAATAGACGTTCCGTCCCTATGTAATCAAGGAAAGTAGTTAATGAGAAAAGTAGCAATTGAATACGTGCAAAAAAACAACATAGAAAACGATGACAGAGCAAAATAATTCCACTCGACATTAATCTATGTGAGAGAGAGATGATGATCCTCATGGCAGCTCAAATAGTGGAACACTGTTTAATTAATAAAAATGAAATACCAACAAATATCAATTTATAATGGCTTAACTTAAATAAAGGTCTGGAACCTTTTTTTACATCTAGATGTAAACAAAAAAAACAATTAAGAATGTAAAGGATTCTGGGATTGAAATGAAACCATAACGTGAACAGTAGATAAACAAGCACCCATGACCTACAAATATCAATAAAACTAGATAAACAGACATAATTTCATTTCAAAACAGACAGTAACATAGTTCATATTTTCTATACATAAAAACAGAGTGTGTTCTGATAATTCATAAACATGTACAAACAGGCTTAAATGCTTAATCATTAAAGAAAGCACTGATTGTGAGCTAGATACATAAATTGTAGACCACAACAAAAAGAACAGGCAATGCAAATGAGCAGATACATAAAATAATCATTTCAGAATGATGTTTTACTTACGGTGAAAACTTCCCATCAACCAGCCTGTAAGGTCCAGTTTCATATATCCGAATGGGCTTTCCTTCCCATATCTAACAGCACACATATGAAAAGAATCAAATGATAATGTAACAGACAGACAAACAATTAAGCTATGCAGATAATCACTTACATCCCAAACAATAATCTTGCCATCATATCCAGCACTCATAGCCATTCGAGGGTTAAAAGGATGAACATCCAGAACATATGTCTATAAGGAGTAAGATTAAAAAAAAAAAACAGCATCAGCTCAAAGTTCAATCAAAGAGAAAATATATACAATGCTTTAAATTCACAAGAATAGAAGAAAGAAAATAACTGAATTTTGCAGCTGAAAGCTGGAACATCCAAACAATTACATAGCGGTTCAAAGACTGGGACAAAACCCTGCCTGTAAAATTTAACATGTCCTCTACTCAGCCATCCACTTCACTCACTAGTTCCCTGACTCAACACAAACCCTGCCTGGCAAATGGAAAAATATCCCTAAGTCTAAAATTGCTGTAAAATTTTCAGTTGCTAGCCAAATGTTGATGATATGGATATTTATGAGTTTTGGGCACCAAAAAAGGTTAAGTTGACAAATGAAGGAATTGCAACCAGTTGGAATGACCGATTTTGTAGATGTTGCTTCCCGAGGGATGATTGCCATTTGCCAGTGCAAGTTAGTTGTAGCAGGAATAATGCAAGTTGCTTCTCAAGGGATAATTGTCATTTGCCAGAGCAGGTTAGTGGTAGCCTGGTTCCAGGCAGTCTGGTTGCTACCCAAAAGGTAAGACTTTCTAAAAAACTTAAAGAGGGATTTTTATACATCACATCAGCCACAAAGACTTTTCTACTTTCATATGCTGCTCTGCAGCACAATTTTTCCTTTATTTGTTGAATCAGTTGCCTCATCTGAAACAAATTCCTTATTTATCTCAAATATATAGATTGTAAGAAGAAGTCAAACCCTAAAACTTTGCAATAACATCCACCCATTAAAAAAATAGACATCTAAATTTTTCTTTACGGCTTCTATATGAATAAAGACATGTAGCTAGAGTTTAAGCATAGATTATGCTTAATTGCAGAGAACAGAAAGAAGATTGTCATATACTGGATAAACATCCAGTATCTTGAAATTATAATGGAGTAATGAAGTGAACAGAAGCCTATTGTTTTAGTAGCTATCAATTACAATTACACCAGACCTGAGCCAACGAAAAGAAGTGCATAATATGAAAATGTTAATTTTATATATTAAATCAAGAAAGCCATTTGCACTATCAGAAGGGGAAATGAAAAGAGTATGAAGAATACACAATAACAAGCTTCTGACAGGCAGAACTTACAGATTCAGTATGGCCCGTCAAAGAATGTACTAAACTGCCGTCAGATGCATTCCAGACACATATTCTGCAATCTATGTTTCAAAAAGACAATCAAAAGGAAGTATAAAATCAATTGAAACGCGTATAATTTTATAGAAGCATCAGACTTGTAACAAATTAGAACAAAAACTAAGAATTACAGCTATTTCTCATATTTTGTTAGCAATAACAGCAACCATCTATAAAACCTAGAGTAGAAGAGAAGGATTAGATAGGCATATGTTTACATATTACCTCAGATTGTAAAACTATAAGATAAAGGAAATCATATATATTACTCCCTCCATTTCATAAAAGATGTCTTTTGCACATATATTAAGGAATAATTTTTTTCCTAATTTACCCCTAGAAAAATGTATAGCAGTCCTCCTAGAAAAACGTTAATAGAGACTCGTCATTATTACTATAAGGGTAAAATGGGAAATAAATGGAAAAAAAGAAGTTAAAAAGACAAATTTTGTAAAGCAAGAAAAAAGGGCTACAAAGAAATCTTTTATGAAACGGATGGAGTATATATTATAACTATGCATATACGCGATACACAGGGTAGATGTTGTTGTAACAAAGCATGTACGGATGTACCTATCTAAAACAGGCTAATCATTCAACTAGCAAAAAAGCTCAAGCCACATGTCCTTTCCATTTAATATGCCATTTGTTCCACTACGAAACCCCCCAACTCATCCTCATATTGGCCTACTGCATCAAATTATATTGTCAAATAGAAAAACACCTATACCATCCAAGAAAAGGAGATAAAAATCAATAGATCACAATAATCTTCTGAGCTTCCCAGTCCATGTCGTCACTTCATGCTCCCTTCTTTACTCACGCCCTCATCCCTCATTCCAACACCATCAATTACGTCCATATGAAGCTTTCTTCAGACAAATTTACTAGAAAAAACTTACATAATAGAGGGAAAGCTATCCTCTAGACAGAACCAAAAAAAAGCGACACAAAGTTCCATAATTGAGTTGCATCTAGGACGTGCTAAGGCTTCTAAAGCCTGTGCATAATAATGGGCCCAAAAGATGCCAAATAAACTGAAGGATCTTAAATAATCACTTAGATCTAAGACAAATTTCCGTTATTTTCAAGCCAAATGCACAGATGCAACTTCATTATTTATATGATCTGGGTGAGCATAAGGCAGGTACCAAATTGCCCTAAATATAATTATCTTGATTCTTGAACAAAAAAAGGAATATTTCCAATTTTGCCTTTAGGTGATAAAAGCTTTACTTGATCCAAAAAAAAAATGAAACAAAACACACTGCTCTTGACACAGAATTGTCAAACCTGACTTCTGTCAAAACATCACCCTTCCGACAAATCTGACTGGCCCAGATAGAACCTGAACCTCATGGGCCCATAATTTTGGGAAGGGCCAGGTCAAACCGTTAAGTCAGCAACCCACGTATGCCATCATATTGAAAAGTTAAAGCTTTGTAAAGTTTTGTTCAAACAAACTATTTTATTATTTACATCATCCTCACCAGTAACTTAATTTCACACATGAGATGAAAACTGTGAAATATAAATTATTAAAATAGAAAAATACATTGAAAAATAAAAATTATCAAAACAAATCGAAATAATGGTCATACCTTATTAGTACAGCACATTGGATTTTAAGCTAATTCACGTTATAAAATTAATTAATTTAATAATTGATCAAAAAAATTTACAATTCAAGTTCTTGAGTCTTGACTCATTGGGTCAACCTAAACATGTACTGGACATGTAAGAACTTGCACCTATACGTATGTTTGGTTCACAAATCCATTTTTTTTTAAAAAAAATCAGGCCATTGACCCGTTGGGTCAACTCAAGCTTGTACTAGACATGTAAAGACTTGCATGTAGTCGATACTTATGTTTGGCTCACAAACCCAACTCAATTTGTAGTTTAACTCAAATAACCCACTCGACCCGCTCAAACTACTAATCTGTTGGGTAAACCCGAACTTGTAATAGACATGCAAGGACATGCACATAGTCAATACGTATGTTTGGCTCACAAACCCGACTCAACCTGTACTTTACCTCAAATAACCAATTTGACCCGCTCGAAATGTCTAACCCCAAACCCTATAGCATTTATATCCAATTTAGACCCAAAACAAACAGGAACAAAACCCAAAACAATATTAGAAAGACAATAGTATTTGGCTGGTCCAGCACCAATGATTTTCAAATATTTTAGAGAGGACATGGACTTTTTAGGCAAGAAAAAGAAAAAGTAACAAAAGTGAAAATAAAAAGAGCAAAGACTGATGTGAGTCTGTGATAAGTTATGTCAGGTAAAGATTGGTACAGGCTTACATGAGACAGTATATAAAAAATATCAAGGGCCTATGGTGTGGGAGCCACAAGCAAGGATCTAACAAAAATATACTAACATAATATAATACTATAATCCCATTAAGCATACACCATTGTGAAAAAAATTAACCATCTTCAGAGCACATTTATACGACTGACTAGCTATGAACTGGAAACATACCCATGATAGCAGCAAGAACAAATCGGTTATCCAGGCTCCAAACTATCATATTTACCCCACGAGGAGTTGGAAGAACTCTCTGGCGCGGACCCCCTCGTGGTGGTTGTGGAGGCATTGGAGGAGGAGGCACTTTGAGATGATAAGCACGAGTCCAACGCCCAGATTTTCCCTACAAAAATTTATACTATGTGCTGTATCAGAGAGAGTAACAGTAAATAAAGACAACGAAAATATAGCCAGAAAGAAAAACTCAAGGTATGGGAGTGAAATTATTTAAAAGGCAGCTCACATGCGATTTACGTGATCTTGGAACCCAAATTATTGCACTTCCATCACGAGAACAGGTCACTATGTTATCATGAGCAAACCTATGCAAGTATTGATTAATGAACTTTCATTAAAAATTACGATACACTATTAGAAATATATACATAAAAAGTATGTTGCAACAATCTGGATATTTACACACCAAGAATTTTTAAACTTAGGAATCTTGTCTTCCTTCATATCAGGTAACAAGGCCCTAGAAGCCACAGCAGATCCACTGTAATCAAAAGCACGACAATGTGACATGTCCCAATGATTAAAAAAAAAAAGCTCAATACAAATTCATTTTAGTTCCTGACCTGAACTGAACATAATTTACATCATTTTCATGGCCTGACAAAACATCCATCTCATAATTTAGTTGTTCTGAATCATCTGTATTAAATTTACAAGCATTCCAGACCTGCACATGATATAGGACACTTAAGAGGGTCATCATACAGAGTAAAATATCTATTGCTCAACCAAACATAGTAATAAGGTTAGTGAGATGGACAAGATAATAGAAATAGGAATGGGGAAGTGAAAATTAAATGCAAAGTAAGGAAAGCAACATGTAATTTTTTTTAACTTAAAAAAAGGAAAATTTGCAAAATATATCACGAAATTTGGGTCAGTTGCACTTTCTAGCCTGAACTTCAGAAATTGCACAAAAGAGCAGCAGCTTTCGGAGTGGTTGCTCTCAGTGGAATAGTGCTTATTGGCAGGGCAGAATTTGAGTCATGATTTCATGCGACTTATCAACAGGTCAACCACATAATAAGCTTCCTCTGCCACATTATATGCCCATGAGTCATGTAATAGTCCCAGTCGTGAGCACTGTGCGATTGAGTGCTACGACCCAAAAGTTGATGATATTTGGTGCATTTTCTAAAATTGGGAGCACGGGATATATTTTGATATCTTCCTTAAAATCAAGTTATCCTCTTTTGAAATACATATGCAAAAATTAGTGATCAGTAGTGTTGGGATCATAAAATAACAACCCCATCAGTATATTCTGTTCAATGTCATTTAGCATAGTTTGCAGATCTCATTTATCACCCCTTTTGTACATATGTTATTCAGGTTTACTTTTCTGGAAGAAAAAATATGAATCATCATACCCTTGCAAGAGAGTCAGAGCTACCCGTGACAAACACAGTTCCACTAGCATTAAAAGCGCAGCAAAATATTTGATGGCTCTGCTGAGTGGCACTTGATGAGGAAGCACTGCTTCTCCCTGTATTTGTTTGATCAGTAAGCTTTTGATTCATATACTATCTAAAAGGTAACTATAAGAGAAGCATTACCGGCGGTACTGTCTGGTGGCCTTGGAAGAAACATCTTTGGCTTTATCTGGGAAGACCTAGCATCCCATAGTCTACAAACTCCATCATCTGCGACCCTGTAGCAAACAAGGGGAAGATGTAATAAACATAAGATTTCATGGTGAAACTGTGTAGGAAAAAAAAAACCTTGTTTTTCCTACACATTAAAACATAAATCAATCTAACTCAGAAAAAATACATAATGTGAAAACAGTGTGAAGAAGAAGAAAAAAATGCATTTGCCCACGTGCATGAAAACATAATTTTGATCCAGCTCCAAACACATCCAACTCTTATTATATGACAGAGGAATTCAAGGGCACAGTGGGCAACTATGATTCAATAAGTTTACAGGAGAACTAGACAGCATAAAGCAAAATTAATAAAAACCATCATTTCAAGCAGCAAGGACAAGATGCATTGCATCATTAGCAAATTTTTCACTGATAAGAATTTATCAGGTTTCAAAGTACTAAAAGATCTACATAGAAGAATTCCTTTTCAAGTTTTCAATCATATATTTAAAATTTGTTTGAACTCAACTAATTGTAGCTTTTCTCAAAGAATTAATTGTTTTATTCCTTACTCATTTCTTTAAGAATAAGACTATACCAGCCAATTATCTATTGTTGCTATTATTCTACTAGAGAAGATCATGGAAACTAATTTACACTTTACCACCACCCCACACATACATAAACTTGTTATCTTCCTTTCTTAGGTATTCAGTATTGAGGTGGAGGGTGACATATAAGTATATAACCAAAAGATCTGGAGGGTCAAGATGGGGACACCCATAGCCTGAACATGTCAGGAGGATGCGCCCGAAAGACCCAAGGAAAACTGAAATTCAGCTATATGACAATAATAACTGAATTTAGTTAAAGAGCACCAAAATTTATATAGGGGTTATATCCATCTCAAAGGCATTGTATAAAAGCCAACGAACATGAGGATGAAAGCAGCCAACATACATATATGATATTAACTTTTGCAATCAAGGATGAACTTTTTCTTCAATATTACCAAGGACCCCCCAAGATTTAAACTTAAACCAGACAAGCTTATTCCACATTTCAAGTGACATAAGTGCTATGTTCCATATCTTATACAACATTCTAGGAACTTGTGTGTGCTTCACAGGGAGCAAGCAGATATGGGTTATAAATAATATAAGGGGTCAGCATTGGTTGGAGCACCATAGATTGGTAGCTTGTTCATTCCTCATAAAGGAATACTGAACTCATTGAGTATGGACATCCTCTCATAAGATTGACACTTCTCTTGAAAAAATTCATCCTACAAGAAGTAGGTGGCAAGGAACAAATCCACTTCAACTTATAACATTACTTAACAACATTATTTTCTTTAGTCCCTTTTCTCTTTGTTCACCACTCAAAACGCTAGTGTCCATGTGAAATAAAGTAACTAAAACAGCAAAATAATAGTCACAGATACATCACCCTCGAACAATTCAGCAATTTTGGTAACCATCTGCTCAGGGTAATTCATACAAAAGCAAATGGATAATACTAAAAGTAGAAACATAACCATCCTTACGAGAGAAGCTGATATGTAGCACTTGATCTTGGACTAAAAGCAATAGCAGTAACTCCTCCAGTATGCCCACGCAATACTGATATTGGTAACCCATCTGGCACACGCCACTGTAACATACAGCATACACGCCATCTAATAAACAACCGAAGACATAGAAAGAACAAAATTCGAGCAATAGCTAATAGAACAAGGTAAGAAACTTACAACTCGAATGATACAATCATTTGAAGAGGAAGCCACCATGGTGTTGTTTGAATTAACAGCCAAGTCAGTGATGTCTCCCTTTAGTGACAGAAGATGTAAGGGAATGAAGCATAAATAAAAGCATTCAATAAGTGAGAGTGGATACACAAAAAGGAGAGCTCACTTCATGTCCCCGACAGCTGGCTAAGCAATATGCTGTCTCCATGGACCAGATTTTGACAAGACGGTCATCAGAACCAGTGATAACAAATCTTCCTGATCGATCAAGTGTGGCTGTGGAATATTATGACCAAATTATAATTAGAAAGAAAAGAAAAATGGACAGATGAAAGACAAGTGTCTACCAACTAAACCAAGTTAATACTACAAGAGAGATTTAAATCAAAAACTTTCTTGTCAGCTACTTCAAGAAACCATATATTATACACTTTATTGTCAATTAATTGATCTAAAAAGTTAATAATAGCCTTCCCCATGGATGATGAAAAAGAAAAAGGGCAATAGCAATAGCAGAAATAGTAATCATTGCCTATATAGAGAGACAAGAAATCTTCACCATATCAAAATGAGAGAGCAAAATCCATAGGGAAGTAGATGGCAACATGGCATGCAATAAACCAATGAGACCAGATAACAAGCTTCATTGTATTGAGATTTTTTTTTTGATACATTATGTAAGAGATGCAATCCAGAGAAAATTAGGGTTGCTTGTGAGCATGAAAACACATCTGACGCATCTGAATGCAGAAGATTGAACCAATAGACACATACACAGAATACACTTCTGAAAGGATACTTGGATGAGGAAATTAGTACATACCTTCTTCAGTTTTTTCCCTACAATGTGTTTGTTTTTACTTTCTAGACAAGGATGACGAGTCTATATTTCTTGGAATTTAACAGTTTTAGAGAAACCTAAACTTTTAGTAAGGTGCTATGTAATACCAACCATGCTGGTATTGGATGTATGTCATTTATATCTCCAGAGAATTACAAGATTTGACTGAGTAATTCTTACAAGATGCTAGAGTAATTTTCTCCTGTCACTTAATCTTAAACCCTACATGTTCAATGTTTTACAGTGCTATACGGTCCCATACAAGATCAAACTTCAAAGGTCGACTGACAATAATTATTCCAAAACGCTCTTGTTATTTTCTCCATTCACATGTTCCTGAATCTTGCACATGTTCATTGCTTTCTCAGTAATGTAGGTCCCAACAAGGTAAAACTTCAGAGGATCCAGTTGGTTCTTAAGTGGTAAGCAAAATTAATCACATGATATGCTATAGATACGAAATGTGTTCCCATTTATTCCAACACAGAAGGCTGAAACCATTTTAGTCATTCTCAAGCTGGCTATTTTTTATCTACAAATGGGTGCTGACACCCCCCAAAACTTCAAAAGATAGATAGACCCTAAAGATACTTGATGAGCAGATTCTGCATCAGAAAGCAAAAGGGTTCTCATTACAGATTTACAGATGAACAGTAACCAAGAATATTGTCTGTAGTGGTGCATATAGAAAAATGATGGAGAGAGGGCAAAAAATTGATCTTGATAAAAATTAGTTATTGAGAGGTGCCATAGTTATCGAAGTAGGATGAATAATTTGCTTGTAATTACTTCCTTTTTCCTTTCAGATGGTAAGCATGACTATAAAAAAAATCAGGAAAAGAAATTACAAATTGTAAGTGAGTTATATGACTCCATGAATAGCTTTAATCTACAGGTAAATAATGGGTGCATCTCATGTAACATCAATAATAAATATTATCCTTGTTCTAGTTTGAGATAAAAAGTACTTTTGAAGAAAATGTGCTTTAAATTGTCTTGAAAATTGTGAAATATAACTACATTTCACCTATTTCAAGGCAGATAAAAGTGAATTTTGCACCAAAAGTACTTTTCATCTCAAACTAAAACAAGTCCAAGAGGAAAATGAAGAAGAATATTGAGGGGAAAGAACATAATATTCACCACAATAAACAGCATTTCGATGCCCTCTAGTCCTTTTAATATTTTGCATCTTCTGTACCATTGTTGATGGCTTTGCAATGGCATTACAAGCTGCACGAGTAGATGGTGCACGCTGGTGTCTGGTGAAGCCACCACCGATTTCCCTTAATCTCAGGCCACGAACTTGATCAGCTTGCATGTGAGGCCATCGCATGTAAGCAGGTGGTGGTTTGACTTTGTTACTGCTTTCATCTTCATCACCTGTAGATAAAGTGATGGAAATTTTATATTCATCAAATGGAACATAACAAGTTGCATATCACTTTCCTTTTGGAATCTCAACAGCGAATGGAATTGAGAATCATATATGCTCTATATTACAGTGACGCAAGATGATCAAGAGCTGTAACTAAATGCACTTCAATATCACCCCCCCCCCCCACCCACCCACACATTAAAATCAGCACCTTTAATGTCTGGCAACCCACACTATTTGCCTACTAAACAAATGTGTTGCCCTAGAAATATCAGAAAAGAAAACTTGTTGAAATTAATGAGGAACATACAGCTCAAAAGTGAAAAGGAGCCAACTCCCAGGAGTGTGGGAACATCAGCTGCATTTGGAGCATTCCCACCCATCATACCCATTAACGGATGTGCTTTGCTCAGTACCAGCTGCTTTAGCAACTTCAGCAAGTGATTTGTTTCTACATGAGTATACCTATATAAGCAATGGATTTGCAAATAAGTAAACAGAACAATAACAGGAACAATGTCATGGCCTTCGTGCTCAATGCACCAAGGATGAAGAGCAAGGATTGACAATAAGGATAAATGACAGCATATAACAAGTAAATTCTATACCTTTCCACTAACTTGTTGTAACTTAAAGGAAAAGATAATCCATCATCATGTTCATTACCACTTGGAACCCCACACCTTGAATACCAAGCATGATATCTTCTAGGTAAGAGGTTGTGTTCAAGTAGTTCATTCCAAAATTGTCCACAAGTTCTCTGACATGGCCCAGCAGAAAGAAAGTGCATTATCAGAAAATAAACTTCTTTCAGATCAACGTCCACATCAGTCTCCATACTCTTCCTTGTGCTAGCATCTGTACGCTGAGTTTTTCTGTCCATCTGACCAGAAAATCTCAAGGGCTTAATGCCAAGTGACTGAGGATTGTTAGAAGGTATGTGTTTTTGGAGTGCCATACTTCCTGAGATGAGTAATGAAAAACACAATTCAAAGATTCGAAATCTTCTTGTAAACACTGAAACAGTAATCAAAATACAATGAAACAGTGGAGAAACACTGTAAAACTTCAAGGAAAAGTGTCAAGCAAAACCTATAAATGCAAAACTTGCAGAATGTTCCCGAAAGGTCAACTAGAAGAGCAATCAAGAGAAACTAGAAATTCCCCGATACTTCTCTGCCAGGATCCTGAACTGCCATAAACCATGATGCATAAACCTGCAAAGAAATCCAAAAAGCTACATCTTTAACTCTCATGGAGGCAGGAACACCAACAGTATCATCACAATCTCGTAGATTGAACTTACAAAATCAATATAGACCTAAAACTCAATACATACAATAGGTCTACTGAGAACTTCATAGAAATAGAAACACCAAGATGCAGTCAAAGTGTCAAACACATCCAAGCAGGCTTTATACCCAACGTAATTGTTACTTTCCCATGATTTGACAAATTCAAACCAAATGTACATTAGATACAAGTTCTTACAGAGAACTGCATAGACCATTTGAAAGAAACAAACCTTCATATTCAATTAATATTATTTTCTTTCGTGTATGGCTTACAATTGCAGCAACCACTCCTTTGTGTACAATGGGTGAATCAGGTCTCTAGTACATGACACTTTCACAAAGTAAAATTTATATGACAACCAAATCAAATCTTAGCCATCGAACAGAGCAGATGAGCATAGTTGCAGTAAATATTCACTTCATCAACAGGAAAATACCATAGGATATGATGTTACAGTCATATAATTCACTCATTATTTAAACAATACCATTGGCTATAGAAATTTCTCCTTTCTGACTGGATAAGCTTCGCATCAAGTTCATAATAAAACCACGTCAACAAGACATGCCTCTCAATTCAATATAAAATAATTACGTTAAAACAACAGATCTTATGAATCAAATGGATCATATAGTAAGGTACATTGGATGGAAGATAAAGCCTTATTATCAGAGGCAATAGTCATGCATTATGCATTTATGCATACTGATAAACAAAAAGAATATTAATGATACGTGCAAGTCGTCAAATCACCCTGCAATTTGCATTCTGAATTCCTCTGGTGTAACTGGCAGGAGTCAACAAAATAAAGAATCGAAAAAAAAACCCTAAATTTCTATCTGATAAAGTATCCAACGAAACCTAGGATTGGAATTGGAAAAGAAAACGTATAAAAATTACATCGAAATGTGAAAAAAGAGAGCACATACCGAATTCAGGAAAAAGCTTGGGCTAAAACTGAATTCAAGGTGAGCAACATTCAAAGAGAGAGGAGAGTGCGATAGAACGGGCTCGGTCGATGGGCGCGGAGTTGAAGAAGTGAACTGGGGGTTAGTGCGGCAGAAAGGACGGCGGTGGAATTGGTTGTCAGATCGTCTCCAGCGGAGGCGTACTACCCTCTGCCTCTTGGGATGGGCTTGGTTCGCAGAACATAAGAGAACAAAGGACCAGGTTCTGAAGAGAACAGGGATGTGAGAGAACAACAAGAAAAGGGATTTCATATATATATATTTCCTTTATATTTTTTAAAATTATAAAAGCAGATATATTTTTCTGATTAATAATGTTAACTCAAACAAATGCCATCAAACTTAAAAAAAAACAAATGCCATCAATCTAATCTTATATAATGGCTCCGTTCGGCAATGGGTAAGTTTATATAGTTGATTTGAGTTTATGGAGTTGATGGAGTTGATAGTAGTTGATATTTTGCAAAAAAAATAAGGTTGGGGGTACATTATGTAATTGATGTAGTTGATTTGGAGGTAGTTGAAATTTTTTTGACATTGCCGAACGGAGCCAATCTCACATAAAAAATTGGGTTGTGGAGTTCAAAGTTCGGTTATTTTAGATCGGATTGAGTATGGATTCGAGTTATTTGTTACCGGTTAAATCGGGTCATGCCGTCATTATAAGTCATTATGTGAGTTTGAATTGACCAACTAGTCAATAACACAATTATGTAATTTTTTATTCATTATTAAAAAAATTTATAATTGTTAAAATAATAATATATTGTGTCAAAATATATAAATCAATTAAATAAGTAAATAAGATCTGTTTATATGTAATTGCGATCACTACACCCAAACCTTGATTTAAACATAAACTTATAATTTACAATAAATTAACTTATACATTTATGAATTAAAACATTATACAATTAGAGTACGATGATTTGAGGGCACCTTTTTGATGGTGAGAAACTTTTTTTAGACTTGGGCCGGCTCAGCAACCTTGACACCATCACTAGGACTATACTTATTAATTTGTCATGTAATCTTCCTCAATTTAGTTTAAATAAAAGATCGAGAATTTTCTATTGGGATAAAATCCTCACCCATAATAGATTTTTTTAAATCAATATTTTTTTCAAGAATAAGCGCTTTTGTGAGACCCACAAATAAATTACATTCTATGATTTTAGAAGTAGAATTCATTTTTTCCTAATTTTTTTTCTTGATGGGCAACATTTATCTATAAGCTGAAAAGATCCACCACTAGAAACTCGTGGTCAACAAACAGGGGACTTGTTTTGGTGCAATGACCTCAGCAACGACGAAATCAAATGGTAGTGTCGTTAATGCCTCCTCATTCCTCCTAGCGACAATCTATAATACATATATAATTTTGTGTACATGAGCATACTTAATGCATTTGATTATGATTCACTATCCATTTTATTAAAAAAATCCATCTATATATTTATTATTACAAAATAATTTTGACCATATTTAATACACTTAATCACAAGAAAATTCCTATTTTAAAATATTAAAATAATAAATGAGTTTTGAGTCTCATTTCAACTAATTGCTATATTGAGTTCTTAAATAAAATTTTAGTTAAAATTAATAATCTATATACATATAACATTTAAAATTTATGTACAAGGTGCATTTGCTATACATATTTAATTTATGAAAATCATCTCATTTTTTATAATGTCAATTGTATTAGATGATAAAATAATCTCCTTAGCTCAATGGTTAAAGTCATGAAATTGTATTAAAAGGTCTAAGGTTTATGGACTCAATTAATCATTTTTGAAAATATTTTTAATAACCCAATGAACTCATGCTAAAATCTATAAAAAAAAATCTATCAAATGCAACAAGGAAAAATATTTTTTCAAAGTAAATTTCCTATAATAGTTTTTGCTTACTACCCTAAAAAAATTCCATGATAGTGGACACTGGACACCATATAATTCAACATTATATTTTAAAATACAAATTTAAAAAATATTTCATTCAAAATATATGACAAGTTTTTTCGATCTAAAAATCTAATAATTATTATAAGTATTTTAATATATAATATGGATGTACACTTATACATAGCGATTCTACTATGATTTTTATCCCCATATATATACTTATTACCTAGATTTACTATGCGTAATTAAACCCGTATTTATTTGTATATTTGACTCATTATATATTCCATGTATTAACATATATATTTGGTCAAAACTAAACTTTTCAAACTTTTCTAATATAGATTTATTTACAACTCTTCAAAAATTTCATGATAGTGGATATTATATAATTCAACATATATTATATTTTAAATTATAAATTTAACATAAATTATTTACATATTTCCATCAAAATATGTAACAATTTTTTTTTGTCAAAAAACCTAACAATTAGTATAAATATTTTAATATATAATATAAATGTACACATAAAGATTCTCATAAGATTCTTACCATATGTATATTTATTATCCACATTTACTATACATCTAATTACACTCATATTTATGTGTATTTTGACTCATTGTATTCCATGTACACACAAAAACTCTCCTAGGATGCTGATTCTCATATGTGCACTTATTATCCACATTTACTACATCTAATTACGACCATATTTATGTGTATATTTGACTCATTATATTCCATGTAACAGCTTATATATATATGTCTTATAATTGGTGAAAAGGAAGAGTAAAAGAGATTCTTTTGTATTCACATTCTCTCATCTATTGTTTCTATAATTCAAATCTAGATTAGTTTATAACACTTTATCAACATGAATTGTTGTAGATTGAAATATTATTCTTTTTGGTGTTATTGTGTTGCCAATTTTCTTGCTTCTTCTCAAATTTGAGTTGAGAAAAAAAATGGTCATAATATTCCTCCATAAAATTTGTATTCTTATCTTATAGAAATGAGTGATGAGCTATTCACGATTATCAATTGGTTAGGTTAGGTGAGTTGATCACTTTTGATTTTCATTTGTAATTTTACAAGGTACTAAGTAAAATTTGTTTCTTTAAATTTATCTCTTCCTTATTTTGTGTTATTTTAGTTTTATATATGTTGATTTTCATTCACCTCATGTGTATTTGGTGAAATGATAGATTTTCTTTTACACTTTCACATATAATTTTTTATATTATTTTTCTCAAACATATGAATGAATAAATAATTTTTCTCCTTTCATGTTATAGATTATTATTTCTAAATTCATAGGTAGTAATATGCTTACAACTCTAATTGTTGTAAAAAGATACTTATCGCCAATAATGTTGAATCGAAGAAATTGACAATAATATTTTATTTGATAAAAAGGGTTGAATTACATTTTTGTAAATTTGTCTTCAAATCATTTATTAGATAGTCTCCCCAAATCATGTGTTTACATGCACGTGAATGAAATATATATTTATTTTATAATTATATGTCCTTAACTTCTATGTGTATACCAAAAAATATAACATATTGAATTTATAAACTTATGATGTTTTCTCTCATTTAAATCTATGTATATATATATCCTAATATTACATGTTTTATAATAGTTTCAAGTCAACTTAAAAAATCCATGAATCGAAATATTATATACATTGAGATTTGAGGTGGAAAGTTAAATGGAATAAATTAAATTTAAAAATATTTTCTAAGAATTCCATTAATTTAATTTTAATCTCAATAATTTTCAAAATAAAAAAAAACATATTTAACATTAATGTAATTTTACAGGTCGACAAGTAGAAAATATGCCCTATGTATACGCACGGATATATCTACCTAGTATCAAATTGATAACTCATCCCTCGTTTATTAATTCACTACATATCAACTCCTCTTTAGTACTCCCACCTATCTTAAATATTGGACGTTCTGCCAACATTTACTCGATCAGCATTATTAGACGTTTTAACTTTCTTGTTTTACCCAAACTACTTTTTTCTAATTAAATACTCTGTATCCCATTTTCCAATTCATACTTCACGTATATTATTTCATGAAGAAGTTGAAAGGTCGAGTAAATTGGACTAAAATTAAGCTACGCAACTTTTAAAGCTAGTAAAAGCTATTCCTAATTACTTATTAGCAGCCCACACACTTGCATTACTACCCAGATGAAAAAGTTGGTTGATAACGGTGAATTTGGTCGTGCAAATCACGGCTATGCAAATTAATTCAAACTAATTAAGAACTGTAGTCTTTAGGAAGTCTGGGTCGAATCCACAGGAAGACAGATTGATCGTTTTGTATGAAATTTGTGTCAAACAAGTAACAAGGGGTTTTTGTGTTTATAACTAGTATTAGGGTCCGTTCGGATGTAGCGGAATTTCGAGCGTCTTCCGCTAGCGGTAGCGGAATTTCGAACTTTTTGAAGAAGCTCCTACACCCAAGGGTCTTCAATTCCGCTAGCGTTTTCCGCTATTAAGCTCCCGCTACCCACCGTCCAAACGGACGCTTAGCATGCAAAACTAGCAAAGTAGTAAAAAGTTGTGATTAACAAGATTTGGGAAGATAGCTTAGGCAAATAAATATCCACAATTGTATGACAAGTTGATCATTGATTTCACCTCAATATCACATGCAATGATTTTCCAACTCCTTTTCAATTCTAACTAACAACACAATCAAATACACTTAGTTCTAACTAATTAAACAAGTGCGCCTCAGGCGCGCCTAGGCGCTAGGCGCAAGGCCCCGCACCTTATAGGGTTCAGGCGTAGGGTCCCCAAAAAAGTGTGCGACTTTTGCGCCATTCCCCAAAGCGCTGAAGGCGCCAAAAGCACGCCTATGCGCCCATTTGTGTCACTTGGCCATATTATTTATGATATGTTAGCCCAACGTTTTTAGGCCCAATTGCTTTAATAAAAATTAAAAACAAAGTTAAAATAAAGAAAAGGGGGATTTGAACAATAGACGAAGATGATAAAAAGAGGAGTGAAGAACCCTAGCTTTCCCCAATCATTGCCAAGCGCTTCAACATCCCCGCCAGCCTGCCCAACACCGGCCACCCACCGATTGGTACGCATCTCTCTTCGCTTCTTCTCTTCTCTTCTCTTCTTCTTCTTCTTTTTTCATTTTTCTGTTTTTTTCTTCTATTTTGAGTTGAACTTGAGAAATTTTGTACAACATTCAACATTTTTTTGCTTCATTTTTATGTTTTTATGCATTCTTTGCAAGACAATTGTACTCTACAATTTTTTTTTTGCTTTTTTTCATTTTTCTACTTATTTTTGTTTTTATGTATCATTTGAGTGATTTTCTACTTATGGTTTGTAGGGTAGTGATTGAAATGGCTTCAAGTGAGCAAACAGGCACGCCTTCTATCGCATCATCAGACACTCAAGATCCGAGAAAAAATATATGGGAAGCCCGATCCCAATAATTACAATAATTGGACTCGTTTTTGTAATAAAGTGACTAAAGGAGGGATATATCGATTGAAGCAACATTTGGGTGGGAGGTCATAGAAATGCTAAGATGTGAGGGTGTAAGTGAGGTCATATACGGAGAAAAAAGAACAACAAAAAGCTAATAATCAAATGATGTCAATAGTTGATCAATATCTTGATAATATTGATGAGGAGGAGGAAATTGATGTGGAATGTCTGACATTGAAATCTAAAGGAGGTAGCTTGAGTCAAGTGGGTGGTAAATCCATTCTTCAAAAGAGAAAATTGATGGGTCCCTCGGATATGCTTGTCACTTCTTCTAATAATGTATTGAACGCTAGAAATGAAAGAAAAGACATTTTTTGTGCTTGTGACAGGGAGTTACGGGACAAGGTTTGCAAGGATGTAGCAATGTTCTTTTATGATAATGGAATTTCATTTAATGTGGCCACTAGTGCTAGCTTTCAAAAGATGATTGAATCCGTTGCACTTTATGGTGCGGGATTTGTTCCACCGAGTATGTATGAGCTAAGAGTTCCTCTCCTCAAGAAGGAAGTAGAAAACACTATAAATCAATTGAGTAATCACAAGAAAGAGCGGGCAAAAAAAGGGTGTTCGATTTTATTGGATGGATGGCGTGATTCGGTTGCTCACAAGGATATTGTAAACTTTCCTGTCAACTCTCCAAAGGGCTCCGTGTTCATGAAATCCGTCAATGTCTCTGAAGTTGTGAAGGATGCTCTCACATTCTTTAAAATGCTAGATGACATGGTTGACTGGTTGAGGAAGTTAGAGAGGCAAATGTTATACAAGTGGTGACCGACAATGCATCAAATTATGTTAAGGCGGGCAAGAAATTTAGTTCATTTTCTTGATTTGGTATATTTGATATTTGGATTTCATTCCTTACATCTTATTATGATTCAAATACGAGACTAACATCTTGTAATTTTTTTATGTTTTTTTTGTAGGAAAATTTGTTGAAGATAAAAGATTGCATCTTTATTGGATTCCGTATGACGCACATTGTTTGGACTTGGAGGATATTGGAAAACTTTCAAAAGTCAAGAATGCGTTAAAAAAGTGTGTGTATGTTCATAAATAGTTATATATATAACCCTATTCCTCTAGTGAACATGATGAGGAGATATGGTGCAACTCCATCAGACCACTATAGCTCCCAAACCAAGCATTGTAAGATAGAGGTGTCGAAACAACAACTCCAATGAATGACCCGAATTTAAGCACTCTTTTCCCACAACCTCTTGAGCCTTGGCTCTTCCAATATTCACTTGCACCACTCTAAGCTTCATATTAATCATCAAACTCCACCATAATAATCTAATATGCGTCTCGTCCATGCCTGTTTACCTAAGGATCTGCAAAACCGAACAAAACAAGCGCAAAAACCGAATTTCCTAGAAAACATATGAACTAGACTAAACTAAGCTAAAACCAAGCAAAATAAACATAAACATGCATCCTAAAAACTAGCTAAATGCAAGCTAACATTGGTTTTAGATTTAATAAATGATTTTCTTAATTTCTGTGTAATACTCCTAAACGTTCAATATTTAGATCGGATGGAGTATTTGTAATATCTCTCATTTTTATAAAGGTTAAAGATGTAAGTTTTACATTTCCTTTAATATAAAAAAAATATTTAGATATTTTAATTCATAAAATTATAATTTTATAACATTTTAAAATGTTATAATTTTTTTATAAATTTAAGTTCATATTAAAAGGCATTTAATATGGGTCTTATTTATTAGTAAATATAATTAATAAAATGTATATAGAATATTATTTCCACAACTCATAGTTAAATAAATTATTTTTTTAATAAATATAATTTTACTACGTTTTCTAGATGTTTTCTTTAACAAATAAATTTTCTATAAAAGGCAAGACAAATAAAAGAGAGTATGTAAAAATAAAATGGGAGATGTACACACGACCTCTTATTTACACACATATAAAGACACCTGAACCAAATATGTTGCATTAGCTTTCAAGCATAGCAAATTTGCCTTATGAAGAACAAAGTTGGTGGACGATGCCCAATTCTCACGCGACTGTTCATAGAAATAAAGTGTCAATCTCGTCGCAACTGTCGTCCGATGGGGCTTTCCGGGCTGCTCGCTTGTTGGCCCTGCTCCCCTCTGTTCCTTGCTGGCGGCGAGGACTGAAAAGGGGGTTATCTCTCTTTGATCAGCGGGCGAATTGGCGGCTAGGGTTAGTTTGGTTTCTTTCTTGTGCGGGGCTGTTCTCCGCTGGATGTTGGGGCGGAAAAGAGTGGCGCTCGGTGAGGCGATCTCGCGAGCAGTGGAGACTGATAGCGATTCTAAGGACAAGGCCGCTAACCAGGTTGTATCTTTCTTTGCCTAAGCCTAAAATTTATATTGAGATAGTGAATATCTGTTTATGCTATGATTTGGATCTGTTCTATGAATTGGATATTAATAAAAGGAGGGGTTGGGGGCTCTCTACCCTCACACACTATTATCGCTCTGAATTTCACACTAACGTGATTTGGGGCTGGGGATTGGTGTTTGACAATATCAAGCACAATAGAAAATCTATCCATAAGAACTCAATCTCTGAACCGTGTCTCTCTAAAGAACAAGATGGGAATGAGCCTGCTCATTTCCATCATGACCCAAAGCCCACCATGGTCGATGAGACCTTAAAGGGTGGCATACAGAACAAGCCTTTTGAGGCAGGATCCTTGGGGTCCAAGAAAGAAAAAGCTAAAAGGAAGATTGATCCGTCGACCTTCCTTGACAAGATGTCAGGTGTGATGAAGGAAAATTATGACCTTACTTGTATAATGCTACAAGTTAATTATATTGATCAGGATCCATATTCCAGGGATGATTACCTTTTATGTGCTGAAATGGCTAATCTAAGGAAACCAAACAAAGAAAATAGTCCAATAGCCAATCATAAAATCCTCTTCTGCTCTTTGTTGATCTGTGATGGTGTTGTTATGTCCTGGTATACCTATAATGTATGGAATTCCCTGCTCTGTCTAGTGTGGTTTCTCCCCAAAATCACCAAAAATAAAGACTACTTTGAACTAGTATTCAGCACTATAGTAATCTGGCTCTTGTATGATATGTTGACTGAAATTAATGTGAGAAACAGTGCATGGCTTCATGATAGAAAGCTTGATAATTATATTCACAATTTCTTGATGACTTATGGCAAAAATGTGCAGCTGAATTCGAAGAAAAACCAAACTAGAGTAAGAAAGATTGTAATACTACTGTGGAATGTGCAGCTGAATTATTATGATGTGATGCGTATTAGAAACCTGTGCAAAAGTTATAGAATTAAACTTGAGGATGCTCTGTTTATAATGTATACTAGGCAAACTTCTGAGGCTATATATGAGGATTATTGTTATAAAATGCCTTTAAACTATGAGAATGTAAGGTTCTATGAACTGTTGGCCTGTAAAGATATTGAACCAATATGGAGCTGTATAACTACCAGAATTTATCTGAGAATTACAGCTGATGTGGACCTAGATAAGGAACAAGTGAAAGGTATAATATATTTATGCTATGTTATATGCTCTTTTTGGTGGCTGTATTTACTACAAAGTTCCAACAAAAAATGCTGGATCCTTAGACTTGTAAATACAAGGAAAGTATATGACATAGTGTGGCTATGGAGAATCCCATACTGGCTATGTCCCTGCTATCAAATGAGAATATATTTGTATGACTTTGTAGCTCGTATGGAGCATCACTTAATAAAATCAGATGTTGATAATAGGCTGTACACAATCCTAGAGGAAAAGTGGAGCACTTTTTATTGTTGGACAAATGTGAGAAGTGATGAAATCAATGGCCTAACCATTAAAATGTTGATCTTAAACACTGTGACTACTTTTAATGATGATCAAAAGAATTACCATAAAGCAAATATTTGTGTGAAGGATAGCATAGTTATTTTTATGAACTATATGAGAACCTGTACCAATTATCTATTGATAAATACACACCTTATTAGATGCTATACATGCTTTAGTACCATTGATGCTTACCAGGTGCAAAAAAAGCTCATGAATTATTTAACATTTAAAAATTGTTTCCTCAACAATCCCAGGCTTGAAGAAAACACACACAAGCTAGGACTGGATATGGAAATCTCCAATCAAGGAAAAGGAAGAACACGAAATAGGGATTATGGAGCAAGACGAAAGAAGAGCTGCAAATTAAGTAACCCAAAGACAACTTGGCAGACTGTAAATTCTTATGAAGAAAACTCTTGTAGCCGAATAGGCAAAATAAATGATGGAAGTGGTAGTTTGACACAGTTAACTATGAGTCCAATTGATTGTCTAAAGACAAATGTGCGATATAAAGAAACGTTTTTTGCCCATGGACAGATTAGATACCTGAACAGGTGGAAAAATAGAGAACAGAATGACAATCGATTTTGGCGAAGAAAGAAACAATCTGGGTTGATGAAACTGCGCCTTCGTAAAAAACATGATTGCAGACTTTTATCCTATAGGTTTAATTATGACAACATATACAAACGACCCCATGTAGTGGATTCAAGAGAAATCAAACTAATGTATCATGATGAAAACTGGAAATCCCCCTTGAGGATTGGGTTACTTCTTTCCTTTGATTCACAAGGTAACACAATTTATGCCATTGAAAGCTATCCCTTTAATGATAACAGAAATGAGAGATGCATTGCTAATTCTTGGTTTTATTTGGAAATAATTGATTATAACAGTAATCAGGAGAAAATTATGCAGGTACAAATATTAAGACATCACAAAAAGAATCAGGTTGATAAATTTTCGTATTATAAAAGTATTGGAACAGGTTGGGGTTGTTTTGATTATCCCAACCTCTTAAACAATAAGTTATTATGAAAGTAAGCTTTTGGAATTGTAGGGGTATAGGACGTAAGTCGTTCTGGCCAGAAATAGATTCTTTTTGTAAAATAGAAGGTATTCAAATAATGGCCTTAGTAGAAACAAAAACAGACCAATCTCCGTCTGACCAAGTATGGAGACGGGCAGGGTTCGATAATATTGTATGGTCTCCGGCTAATGGTAGGGCAGGGGGCATTTGTGTTTTATGGAAAGAACACCAATTTATTAATGAACGAATCGAGCTAATCACCCAAGAACCTCGTTATGTGGCTTTAAAATATATGAACCTTGTAACAAAATACACTCTAACAATTTTCTTCGTATATGCTCCCCCTCAAGAAAAAGATAAGGATAAGTTTTGGATCCAACTAATACAGACTATACATCAAACTCATCTTCCAACTATCATTAAGGGAGATCTTAATGAAATCTTAGACCCTAGTGAAAAAAAAGGTGGTGCCCAACCAAACCCGAACAGATTCAAAAGACTACAGAATTTCAAAGATAGTTGTAATCTCTTCGACATTCCGGTTATTGGAAGTATGTTTACTTGGAGGAAAAACAAAACAGAGATTGACAATACTTATGAAAAACTGGATCTAACCCTTGTTTGTTCACAAATACTACAATGGTTCCCTGACATTGCAACAAAAAACTATGCGTTCTCTTCGTCAGATCATAGTAAATTAGCGATTGAATTAAACAATGGAGCAATTAACAAAGCACAACCTTTTAAATTTGAAAATATGTGGATGAAGAGAAAAGATTTCAGAAACATAGTTAGACAAGCTTGGAGACTTTCGATTGATGGATCTAACATGTTTAAGCTAGTTAAGAAAACACAATTACTAAAAGCACATGCGAAACAATGGAACAAAAGAACGTTTGGAAACACATTCGAGCAAATAAAGACAATTGAAAAGGAACTAATAGAATTACAAAAAAAAATTCTTCTATCACCTGAGGATAGTATAATAAAAAAACAACTAATGTTAATTAACAAAACAGAAAGCATACTTAACTTTCATAAAACTTATTGGCGACAACGAGCAAAGACTAAGCATATAAAACTCACGGACACTAATGCAGGATATTTCCACAAAGTTGCAAGCGGTAGAAGAAATAGGAAGATAATCAAGGAAATTACATCGGTAGAAGGAACTCGGATTATAGGAGAAGAGAATATTAGAGAGGAAATAAGAAAGGAATTTAAAGCTAGATATAAAAAAGAACAAACTAACTATGAAAAATATAGGCAATATTCCGAGTTAATTACGAAAGAAATAACGGATGAAGACAACATGGAACTGACAAAACCAGTGACAAATGAAGAAATAAAAAATGCTCTAATGCAAATCAACTCTGAAAAATCTCCGGGACCTGATGGTATGTTAGCGGGATTCTATAAACAATACTGGGACATTGTCGGACCAAGTGTTATTAAAGCAGTTAAGAGTTTTTTCCATTCAGGCAAACTTTTAAAACAGATTAACCACACCTTCATAACACTGATACCAAAAAGAGAGAACCCAACTACTACTAACCATTACCGACCAATCAGTTTATGTACAACTATCTATAAATTGATTGCTAAGATTATTACAGAAAGACTTAAAAAGGTGATGCCAAAATTGACTCATCCCCTTCAGGGTGCCTTTGTAGCTAAAAGATCGATTCAGGATAATGTGTTAATTGCCCACGAAATTTTCCATTCTTTTAAAAATAAGAAGGGAAAAGATGGGTGGGTAGCAGTAAAGTTAGACATGGAAAAGGCCTATGACAGATTAGATTGGGACTTTACATTTCAAATCCTAAATAAATTCGCATTCGATAGTAAAATAATAGGTTGGATCAAAGAATGTGTACAAACGGTTTCGTTTTCAGTCCTAGTTAATAATAGCCCCACTGAACTATTCTTTCCTGAAAGGGGATTGAGGCAAGGAGACCCTCTGTCTCCATTCCTTTTTATCCTAGATACCGAAATATTGGCTAGAAAGCTGCAAGAGACTAGCAATGTAGATAAGAATACAATTGAAATTCCATTAACTCGCTCAGGAACTAAAATCCCCTTTCTAGCCTTTGCAGATGACATTATCATTTTCTCCCGAGCCAATCAAGCGGCTTGTCTTAAAACAAAAAAGATTATTGAGGAATATTGTGCTATTTCGGGACAAAGAGTAAATTATCATAAGTCAGCATTCCAAACATCACGAAACGTGGATAATTCACAAAAGAACAGAATCCAACAAACCCTTGGTATTTCAGGAATGGTTGATTTGGAATCATACCTGGGATGTCCAATCATTAATGGAAGAGTCAATCGAGGTACTTTTCAAGACACGATAAGGAAAACTAAAACACAACTAGCTAAATAGAAAGCTAATACATTATCTCAAGAAGGGCGAACAGTTCTTATAAGAGCCAATTTGGTTACGAAACCTAATTATATTATGCAAAGTTTCATGCTTCCAACTAGTGTTCATAAGGAACTGGACCAAATCAACAGAACCTTCTTTTGTAATAAAGATATCAATCATAAACCTCTGATTGGTTGGGATAAAATTTGTAAACCCAAAACGTATGGAGGACTAGGAATTAGAAAGTCTGAACATGTAAACCAAGCAATGCAAATGAAATTGCTTTGGAAATTACTGGCCGAACCAGATAACATATGGGTCAAACTAATGAATGAGAAATACCTTAAAGGCACATCAATCCTTTCCTATAAAAACAGACAAATACATCCTGACAATGGTCAAAAGTAATGAATCTCAGAGAGGAATTCTTTAAAGGTCTCATTTGGCAAGTTGGTGATGGACGAACTATAAGATTTTGGAAGGACAAATGGCTTTTGTCGGAGTCACTAGATAAATTTGCGTTATTTATTGAGTCTGTTAATGACACAACCCTTGTGGAAGAGTTTATTACTAATGATAGGAAATGGAGACAAGATGTTCTAAGAAACATTCTTCCAACCCATATAGTAAATCAGATTGTTTAAGTCCCTATACCAGAGAATTGGATTCAAGATCGTCTATATTGGGCCCCTAACAAAAATGGTTGGTTTTCGACGGCGTCAGCTATCGAATTGATTTCGGGAGTGCTCCAGCAAACCCCTCACTTGAATAATTGGATATGGAAATTAGATATATATCCCAAAGTTAAAAATTTTTTATGGAAAGTTGTTCAAAATGGGCTCCCTACGAAAGCAAGATTACAAGAGAAAGGGGTTGCTACCCCTCCAGGTTGTCTAATGTGCAACTGTACACATGAAGACATAGGACACCTGCTAATAGAATGTCCGCATATGAAGGAACTAGTGAAGAAAATCAACTTTAAAACAGAGACAATAATCAAAGATTGGGATGTAAGAAATAAATCTGCTGGAGAGATCCTAAACGAATTAATCAAAGTAATGGCCAAAAATAAATTCGTAGAACTGGCGGTTTGTTGGTGGTGTATCTGGTATCAAAGAAACAAGTTAGTTTTCCAACAAAGCCCTAATGACTTCATTTTAAATTTAGAACAATATACAAAAAATCATATTGATGAATGGGATAAGTCAAAAAAATGGATAGAAGATGAAGAAAAACAAGAGAAGCAAACACCAACTGCACAGGTGAAGAAAAGAAGAAAAAAGGAGATATGGACTAAACCGCCAAACAATCACATGAAATTAAATTTTGATGGTTCAAAACTTAATAATAGCCTAGCAACCTCAGGTTTTGTAATTAGAAATCACAGAGCAGAAGTGGTAAGTTTAGGAGTAAAGAGACAAGGAACTAGCTCGGTATTAAAAGCAGAAGCACTTGCACTTAGGGAAGGAATTAAGGAAGCACGAAGATTAGGTATAGAAAATATAGAAATTGAAGGCGACAATCTTATTATCATTAAGGCTATTAATAATAATGGAGGATGTCCATGGGAAATCGAAATATTAATAGCAAACATTCTGATATCATTGCAACAATTCATATCTGTCTCTGTCCGTCATGTGGGTAAGGATTGTAATGTTGTGGCCGACAAAATTTCTAAGCTGGGCCACAGCATCCCTACCAGCCTCCTGATGGATAATTCAGAGCTTCTAGCTCTCATCCGCAAAGATGCCCTAGGACACCCCCATAGGGGGTCTCCTAATCCTTACCTTCTCAAAAAAAAAAAAAAAAAAATTATTTAACCCTTCAAGCGACTTTTGGTCTTCTTCAACCTCCAACCGAGAAGCTCGATCGGCTCAAATTTGTTCTTACTCCCAAACTGATTACGAATTAAGTCGGATGAGATCCCAGTCGTTTGGTTGCCTATAATAATGTGAGATTCAATTAAGGGATCCTTAATAGGGGCGGATTTGAATTGAATCGGTGCCAATCTCCCTATATAAAGGGGCTAGGATTTCAAGGTGAGGATACAGGTCGAATTTCATCTCAAAATTTCAGAAAGAAAAGGGAAGTGGAAGTTGATTCTGTTCGAATTTCCGCCTGAGTCATCGCCGGAGTTCGGTTCTCGTCGTTACGGTTGCTGCTGGTCTAGTTCACCGCCCTCGTTCAGGTACAACCAAATCCGGGAGCAGGCGTGGTGGCGCCGTCGAGTCGCGGCTGTTGTCGCCCTCGTCCGCGCCGGGCCTATCCTCGCCGGTTCCTTCCTTCGTTCACTGTTTTGGTATTCCTGCCCCTGTTGGTTTCAGTCGTTTGTTCTGCGGTAACCGGCTCTACTGATTTTTGTTGTTGCGTACTGTAGATTAGCAGAGGAGATTAGCTTAGTTTGTTTTTAAAATAATAATAATAATAATAATAATAATAATAATAATAATAATAATAATAATAATAATAATAATAATAATAATAATATGTTACTGATTCGTTAACAATAATAATAATAAAAAAAATTAACAGAACCATGTAAAGGTATATATATGAATTGACTTGAGATCATGTTTTTTACAAACGAGTTATGCTTCGGTTTGGATGGTGATAATGATACTGTGCAATTTTTAAAATGGCTTCCTTTTCATGATTTTATTTTGATTTGAAAAAATATAACAATTCAGATTCGTTTTGATAAAAAAAACGTTTTTTTATATAACTAAAAGTAAAGAATATGGATAGTAAGATTTCTTTTAGTATAAATGTTTAGGTTTAAATAAAAGTTATAAAATTATGTTCGTATATTTTATAATATGTTTTGAAATTGAGGCTTTAAAATGGAAAAGTGGTGTATATACTTTTTTTTAAATAAAATCAAATAAAACGAAGAACCTTATGTTAGGTATACTTAGTAGTTATAGTAATAAAAAAAATAATACTAATATAATATGTAAGTTTATAATTTGTTATAAACTTAGGTGAGGTTTAATTTCTTAAGAGTCAACCTTCTCGGTTCAGCAAAATAAATTGATGACAATTTATTTTATGGTTCATCACTACAAGAACAAATTCGTAATTGTGAGTGATCTGTTCGTAACCCGTCTACGTCAATATCAAGGCAAGTGGTTTGGGTTCAATTTCCATATAAAACTGTCTATGCATCACTCGTTGTATCAAGCATGTTACATATTGTTATATGTTTTCATGTGTTTTAAATTGTTGTATGACTATGTTGGGAACTCTTGTATGAAATAAAATGAATCTAGGATTTATATTATTCTAGATTTAATGACGTTATTTCTAGTCGTACTTAGGTTACGCTAGATGGAATGTAGGGCCGTTGCCTTGTGATATGTGTGCCTAGTTGAGTAGGTTTGTATGTGCGTACTTTATGTTATACACGTCGATTCATTCGACTTTAAATTTTGAGTCGATGCTCTACCCGTAAGACCATGGTCAATACCCGCTCGATCGCTGAGGGGTGATGGCACGTAGCTCGTGTTAGTCTGGGTTCGCCACCCAACCTTTGAGTATTTCCGTGGGGCCGTAACCCACATTCTGTCTTACTTAAAAAGTATGCTTAACTCCAAGTGGAACGATATTGTGATCATTAAAATTTGGTAGAGATTAAATAGGCGCCTGATGGCGACAATTAAAATGATAGGAAGGCTAGTACAAAATGGAATGCCATCCTTACTCTTAGATTCGTAATTCTCTGGCTCCAATCTGAATTCGCACAACACGCATGCGGTAAGGTTGGTAGAGGGAAACGTGATCAACGAGGGGTTTAATCATCCACTTGACTAATTGTGTGAAACCCAAGTTCCCAACATAAGTAAAATTGTCTTTCGAAAATGAGACTCACCCTTGGGTAACGTTCTCATTCTGTTTCTTCAAATCATAGTTTTCCTAGGAGGTCTAAGGTTTGAGGATGGGACCGGCTTTCATTCGGTACCCAACACCCCAACTCGTCCCTTCCTAAAATCTGAACCACCTTCCAAAACCCCATTTGCTTAGTTTGTCACAAGACTAACCGACCGTTTATTTTCCTTGTATGGTCGGCTGGTGTCCATCGCATTTCTCGTCGCGACACATCAGGAGTGGAGTTCTACGTCGAGGACCACGAGGAGCAAGCTTGAGGAGCAGCTAGAGTAAAGTTGATTAGCTTGGAAAAAGTTAGAATAATTTTAAGGGGTGGGGTTCCGACTTGTGGGACCCTTCCATTTCAATTTTGTATCCGTTCAAGTTGATTCAACTTTTGTATTCGACTTCCACATTTGTTATAATATATCTTTCTCATTTTAAAGTTTTTGGTTAAGTTTTGTAATTACTATAAGCCTAGGGTGATTTCGAGAGTTTACTCTCGGGGTCACTGGCGGCAATATCCCTATATAAAAAAGGGGGTGTTACAATTATGGTATCAAAGCCAAAACTTTTTGTGCAAACCCTTAGAACGATCCTTCTTTGTACTAATCCTTAATCTTACCTTATCCATTTGTGGGAAACGGATTAGTCTCAATGTCGAGTCAATGAATTGTCGGTAACCAATTGATCATCACTTAAGAGGAACTCGAGGAAGCTCAAATGGGATTGACGACAGTCGAGCTAGAAAACGTCAAGTCGAGAAAGCTCTCGACCTTCTCCTAGATAATTTAGGGGTGAAGGATCCAAGAAAATTAGATCATGAACTATTGGACTTGGTGGATGCGCGAGAAAAGAATAACACACCTTAGAGTGCTAGTTTATGTAGTCCTTGTGGCCATAACCTACCTTTGGTTTAAAATAATAATAAAGTATTCTTTTATGATGAATATGGGTGGGAGTTTGATCCATTATTTTACTATTCATATAGATGAGTCAAAGCGGAAACAATGAAGGAGTTCCGAGTGGTGGAAACAACCAACAAGTCTCAAGCCAACATGAACAACTACCGGCGGGAAATGTTCAAATTGTGATGGATGCCGCAACTGCAGAGGCATTCAAAGCATTCTTAGCCCAACAGAATCAAAACAATGTCAATGAGGTGGCATCGCAAGTCCCGAGCATGGATGTTGATCAAACCCAGCCCAGGGAGCGTGTAAGGAAACAAGCTGATTTGCCTGACGACTCCAAGGACTTCGAGAAGGCACTCAAGACCTTCCTAGCAATGAAGCCTGATAGCTATGACGGAACCGGGGACCCGTTTAAGATTGCTTATTGGTTCTCCCACGTGGAGAGACTTATGAGAAACATCAAGTGTGTTGAGGCTGAAAAGGTTTACATCGCCTCGCTCTAGCTCAAGGATGGTGCCAGTGAATGGTGGGAAGGCACTGGCATGGCTGACTACCCTAATCTGACATGGGCCATGTTCAAGGAAAAGATGTATGCACGGTTCTTTTCGCCTGCAATGAGAAAAGAGAAGTTGAAGGAGTTTCTCCACCCGAACAATGAAGGGCTGAAGGTGTCAGAACTCGCCTTGAAGATCAACAACTTACTTCAGTATGCAGGTGCCGAGGTGACAACTGAGGCACAAAAGATCGAACACTTCCATGAGTGGATGAACTTGTGGGTAAAACCCCACATGGTGCATCATTCTTGTAAAACTCTGGAGGCATATGTAGACGCTGCTTACAAGGTGGAAGTTACTCTGGAAGAGTCCGCCGAGAAGTTGAAGGATGTTGGTGGTCAACCTAACTGACCGCCCTCCAACTTTAGTAGTTTCAATAGGCCCGCTCCTCCAACGCACTCTAATCGCTCCAGCAAACAGTCGAAGGCCTCGTCTCATACACACTTTACTTCTGGGAGCGTTTCCAAAGGGCCTATAACCTGCCACAACTGTGGGGCGAAAGGTCATCTGAACCGTGACTGCACAAGGCAGAGGAAGACATGCTTCAATTATGGCAAGGTGGGTCATATGCAAATCTACTGTCGCCATAAAGAGAATGAGACAGCCAGATCGGAGCAAGGGTCCGTTGCTCCTAGGAATGGAGGAAGGCCTAATGCTGGGAAGACTGAGGCGAGTCAGGTGTCAGCTCAGAACAAGGGAAAGACTCTGATGCCTTCGGAGCAAGGTCAAAGGTTGTACGAGATGAGAAGGACTAACGAACCCGACGCTTCAGAGACACAAGGGATATAATCTTTCTAAGCGTTACTGGATTATCGTTTTGATATGGGTGCTATGCACTCGTTTATACCCAAAGCTTGTATAGAAAAGTTAAGGGTTATAATGTAATGCCATATATGGGCCTTTCGTTGTTAGTTTCATCCGATTATGCATTGACATTTGAAAATGGAATAAAGAGATCATCATCAAGAACAAGTTTCCGTTACAAGGGATTGATAACTAGTTAGACCAGCTATGTCATATTAAGGTCGTGTTTGGAATCGTTTTGCTCCTTTGCTTCATTACGCGTTTACGTGTCTTTGCTTTGCAAGTATACTCTCACTTCAGATGAATGGAACACATGGGTAGAAACCATTCGTGTGTTAGAGCGACGGGTCAATGTCTTAGATAATAAGCTTGTACTATCGGTACAAACTCTGTGATCTTGTAATGAAGGTAATAGGATTACCAAGAAAAGGTGGAAAGCTAAGAAGGATATGCAAACTCGATTTTCAGAGTTGTTCTCGACTTATTTTCGCGGACGAAATTATTTTTAAGGGGGTAATATTGTAACAACCCGTATTTTTTTTTCTTGAGAATCGTTCTTTGGATAACAGGATACCTTGTGAGGTGGATATTTTCATGGACAGTGCCTTACCTTGATCTAGTTTGGCGGACGAAACTCTTTAAATTTTGAGCCGATGCTCTACCTGTAAGACCATGGTCAATACTTGCTCGATCGTTGAGGGGTGATGGAACGTAGCTCGTGTTAGTCTGGGTTCGCCATCCAACCTTTGAGTATTTCCGTGGGGTCGTAACCCACATTCTGTCTTACTTAAAAAGTATGCTTAACTCCAAGTGGAGCGATATTGTGATCATTAAAATTTGGTAGAGATTAAATAGGCGCCCGATGGCGACAATTAAAATGATAGGAAGGCTAGTACAAAATTGAATGCCATCCTTACTCTCGGATTTCGTAATTCTCTGGCTCCAATCTGAATTCGCACAACACGCATGCGTTGAGGTTGGTAGAGGGAAACGGTGATCAACGAGGGGTTTAATCACCCACTTGACTAATTGTGTGAAACCCAAGTTTCCAACATAAGTAAAATTGTCTTTCGAAATTGAGACTCACCCTTGGGTAACGTTCTCATTCTGTTTCTTCAAATCATAGTTTTCCTAGGAGGTCCGATGTCTGAGGATGAGACCGGCTTTCATTCGGTACCCAACATCCCAACTCGTCCCTTCCTAAAATCCGAACACCTACCAAAACCCCATTTGCTTAGTATGTCACAAGACTAACCGACTGCTTATTTTCCTTGCATGGTCGGCTGGTGTCCATTGCATTTCTCGTCGCGACACATCAGGAGTGGAGTTCTACGTCGAGGACCACGAGGAGCAAGCTTGAGGAGCAGCTAGAGTAAAGTTGATTAGCTTGGAAAAAGTTAGAATAATTTTAAGGGGTGAGGTTCCGACTTGTGGGACCCTTCCATTTCAATTTTGTATCCGTTCAAGTTGATTCAAATTTTGTATTCGACTTCCACATTTGTTATAATATATCTTTCTCATTTTAAAGTTTTTGGTTAAGTTCTGTAATGATTATAAGCCTTGGGTGATTTCGAGAGTTTACTCTCGGGGTCACTAGCGGTAATATCCCTATATAAAAAGGGGGTGTTACAGTATTATTAATGTAAAGGCAAGTTCCGGTGCATTACTCAATATGGTGCAACTGTATCAGTAAATGTCAACCATAAGATGGAGAGAGCTCTACAGTGAGATTGTGAGTTCCGTAGAAGTTATTGTGTGGATTTTTTGCATTATTATGCCAACTCTTATATTTATGTTGAAATTAAGTAGATTATTGCCTAATTTAATCAAAAATTGTTTAATTATTTATTGTTGTTTTAGCGTCATAAATTCTACATGTCGATTATATTCAAAATCGTAGTTTAGATATTCACGTTTGCTATATACTTGATGCTATTCCCATTTGCATTTCAAATCATATTAATTCAAAATCGTAATTTAGATATTCTTATTTGCATTTTCGATATTTAGGATTTCAATTTTTGATGTTCATATTTCTATGTGGTTACATGCATGATGATACTTGACGATACTCACGTTTGTAAATAAATATAGTTGTTTATACTTAAGAATAAAAACACTTAACAAATTAACATGCTAAATGAACATCAATATTGCAGAAACCCGAAAATAATACGAGCTATGTACAAGATTTTATTTATTATAAAATACTAACTCTCGAGCTTGTACAATACACATGCAGAGTTGTATACATAGATTATCCCTCCTGCCCTCCCTTCATCTTATCTATCTATCTAATCTAATCTAATCTAACCTACTTGTAAAATTTTATTTTTTACATTCAATGCTTTGAATTTTTAACATTCAATGCTTTGAATTTTTAACATTCAATTGCCCTCTATAGACTTAATATCATACATATTATGCATAGTTAACCTTAGAATCTTGACTTTCCACTCATAATATTTACTTAATATAGTACATCATACATACTTGATCTTTATATCTTGGTCTTCCACACAATATTTACTTAATGGCAAAATATATATGTAGACACATCACCTTTAACCAATTGGTCACTTTAACACCCCACCTTTGAGAATATTCGATTGAGTACTTGAACTATATGAATTGAGACCTATTGACCACATGAGCGCTGATGTGACATTATGCGTGTATTTCACTCTCTTTTAAGAGAGTGGGGTTATTATTTGCTGATTTGAATTTTATAAGTAGGATCGGATCTCATCTGGTCCTACTTGCTCTTTTGTTACCCATTTTCCGGATCACATCTTTTATTTCTTCCTTGTAGAACCCCTTAAAAGGAGTTTTCTTGATTGTCTAGACCCGCTGAACCATGTTGACGCTTAATCGTGCACTACAACTACAACGACTGTAAAAGTGCACTGTAAAGTACGAAAAGTGCATTACAAAATACGAAAAATGCACTACGAATCGTATTCACAAATTTCACAAATTTTCCGAATCTCACAATTACCGATCGTATTACAAATTTAGATCGGAATTCAACACTAATTTATAACGTCCGATGTAAGCTTGTGTGTAGAAAGTTGTGTTTTCTTATATCCAATCCATTCTTCCCATAAATTTTTTTAAATATATTATTTAGAAATCCTAAAATATAATATAATGTAATGAAAATAAAAAAACAAAGAAGAATGTATCAAATTCGTTCTGATTGAGAGATATTAGGAGAAGAAGGTTCAATCGTGTATGTAGATGGATGAGCGCCAATCGGAAAACGCCTAAATTTTCAATCCAACGACTCAAAGTCTAGTGTAAGAGCAAGTAGGTCGATCGTCACCTAGGTTGATCAATTGCCCATGTCAACACGAAAAAAATATTATAATTATAAGACACAAGTGCCACACTTATATAAACAAGGAAAAACATCAACTCTTATATTAAGGAGATCCAAAAATTCTACCTACTCCTCATGTTGTAAGATAAAAGTTTATTTTATTTGGGTTAAAAAAAATTATGTAGGAACCATACTTGTCGAAATGAGATAATATCAATATACTATAACTAAAGTCGAATCCTTCTATCCTACGTGTCATCGTCTTAACTATGTCACGTAGGCGTTTTAATTTTTCCATTTACCTCTTTGCCCTTTGTTAATTTAAGTATTTACAATCCTTATATAATAATAATAATTCTTATATTACTAATATACAATTATATTTAGATATCTTAAATTTTGGCAAGTTGATTTGGGAGCATAATCCATTAGGGAAAGTTTTTAATAAATATAATAACGTTACTAATATTACTAATATACAATTATATTTAGAGATCTTAAAATTTGGCAAGTGATAGAAACATAATCTTATTACGAAATAATTTTTTTAAAATATAACAATATTACTAATATTCAACTATATTTAGATATCATAAAATTTGGTAAGTGATGGAAACCTAATCTTTATTATAAAATATTTTTTAAAATTAAGAAAATAATATTACTATTTTTTTAAAATATTAGGAACATAATTACTATATTTGAATTATTTTTAAATGATTATTAATATTTAATTTATAATATTATATCATATATTATTAGTTTATTACTATATAGTATATAATAAAGTGGATGTTAAAATAATATTTAAAATTGTTCCACATTGAATTACACCGCCCATCTTTTTTAAGTCAATTTTATTTTCTGAAAATTAAATGGATTATTTTTAATATATTAGTTTTATTTTTGAATAGGGTAGTTTATACGATAAGATACATATGGTTTCTTAAAACAATCCTTACTTATATCAATAATTATTTTTAGAAATGAAAGTTTTTTAATAAGACACGTATAGTTTTTTAAATATCAATTTAATCAAATTTACAAATATATAATACAATAATTTTATAAATCCGTGCGAGGCACGGGAACTTAGGCTAGTTATATAATATATACGTAAATAAATACTAAAAATGAATAATATTCTCATACTCATTAATTGAATATGATAAGTATTTCATACTTATTAGTTAAATATGTTAAGTAATAGTAATGAATGATGTAATATTATTACAATATGTAAATAATGCTTATTAATAACATAGCTAATTGATTTTTTTAATTGAATATGGTAAGTAATAGTGATAAATGAGATAATATTATTATAATATATAGGAAGTGTAAATTCTAAAAAATATTGATGACAAAGAGATAAATGAACATTTAATTATATCTGCGTGACATAATATTAAATTTACTATTCATCATTGAAAAAAAATTAAGATACATTATCAAAAAGAACGTACATATAATATTGAAAAAAGGATAAAAATCATACTATAATTCAAGGATACAATCATATATTAATAACATTAGCAATAATTTTATATTATATATATTATTATTTAATTATTGAAAAGATGATGCATAATTATATAATATATAAATTGTCCATAAAAGAAAGTAGTAGATCATTGTATATTAATAGCAATAGTAATAATATAATATTATATGTTTTTAAGAATTGTAAATACTAAAAAGAAGAAATGGCAAAAATGTAAATTTAAAATTTAAAATGCTTATGTGATATAATTAAATGAGTAACAAATAGGATAGATAGATTCAAGTTTAGTTAATGTATAAATTAGGATGTACTCCTTATACTTTGTATTCATTTTTGAACATCACATAGTTTGTATTCATATTTGGTCAGAACATAACACTGGTTTGCACAAAGAAAAACAATGAGAGTGTGAAGGATGCGTTCTGGTTCTGACTCGCCCTTTGCTTCCTCACGCCTCCGCCGCCTCCACTTTGATGGTCGTCTAACCTCCTGACGCCGCCGCCGCATCCTCCGTTGCGAATTGATCCTCTTCCTTTCTCCTTCGTTTCCCAAGGGATCAAGCTCGAGCCCTCCCTCGAGCATGTCCCTTCCACTTACTCCTCTTCATTCATAACTATGCCCCATTCCTTTTCTCTCTGTCTTCGCCCGATCTCCCGCCGCTTTTCCATCTCCTCCACCTCAGCCGCCGTTCTCCGTCGCCCTCCCACCACCGACGGCGATTGCAAGAAGAAGGCCGTGCTTCAGGAGCCCGCGCTCGTTAGGCTCAAGAAGGAACGGGATCCGGATAGGCTATTCAACCTCTTCAAGGCGAATGCCCTCAACCGTCTAGTCGTGGAGAACAGGTATGCTTTCGAAGACACCGTGTCTCGGCTGGCTGGTGCCGGCAGATTCGATTACATAGAACAGTTGCTCGAGCAGCAAAAGTCTTTGCCCCAGGGCCGCCGAGAAGGGTTTATGGTTCGATTGATAACATTGTATGGCAGAGTTGGGATGACAAAGCAGGCTTTGGATACCTTCTTTGGCTTGCACTTGTTTGGGTGTAAGAGGACTGTCAAGTCTTTCAATGCGGCGCTAAAGGTGCTAATAGGCTCTCATGATCTGGGAGCCATTGATTCGTTTCTCGAAGAGGTCCCTTGCAGATTTGGGATTGAAATGGACGCTGTTTCCTTTAATATCATGGTTAGTGCGTTTTGCGGGATGGGTGACTTCGATAGGGCTTATTTACTTTTGATGCAGATGGAGAAATTAGGGTTAAGACCTGATGTGGTCACGTACACCACGCTGATTTGGTTCCTTTATAAGAAGGATCACTGGCAGATTGCTAATGGACTGTGGAATCTTATGGTTAGAAAGGGATGTTATCCCGTTGTGGCTACTTTTAATGCCAGAATACATTTTTTAGTTAGTAGAGGTAGAGCCTGGGAGGCCAATGAATTGGTGGCTTTGATGGAAAGCATATCTTTGCAACCGGACGAGGTTACTTATAACTTAGTAATTAAAGGTTTTTGCCGAGCTGGGTATCTTGATATGGCCAGGAGGGTCTATTCTGCCTTGCATGGTAGGGGTTACAAACCCAATGCTAAGATTTATCAGACTATGGTTCATTACTTGTGTGAGAATGGGGAACTTGACGAGGCTTATACTATGTGTAAACGCTGTTTTAGTGAAAATTGTTTTCTTAATATGGGGACTATTCATAAATTGATTCAAGACTTGAGGAGGAATGGGAGGGTTGCCAAGGCTAATGCTCTTTTGGCCTTGTCTAGGAAAAAACATCATTCTTCTGAACAGGAATTGGGGACGTCTGCTCCATCTTAACCAGGCGTTAAATTCATGATAACTTGAACCAATAAAGGCATGTGTGGATGCTAGTAAAAAGTGTCCAGTGCATTGGGTTCTTGTAACATGACAAGATTAATCAAATGCACTGTTGGTATTTTGAGTTCCTAAGGAGGCACAGTTTGAAGGTGATTGTGAGCTATCTCATCTATTGCTGGTAAGAAGTCTCTTTCCTTTATTTTCGCCTCTTCGGAGTTTCTGAATGACTTGCATTGCATCCATCACAATGATACATATATGCTTCATTATATGAATATATGCCCCAACTGAACTCTTTTAGCTTTGCTTATCCATTGGTTTGCAACTAAATTAGTGTGCATCATGATCAGTACATATATGCATTGGACTTATTAGGTGATCATGAAAGCATGTGATTTTTCCAGTTCTTCGTGAGACTGATATTTGATGTGAGGGATAAGAAAATATATTTGGATGGGAGTTGGTAAGCACAAGGAATGAGAAGATAAACCTCATTATCAGTAATTTTGGATTATAAATCTTCACATCGAAAATTTGGACTACTAAAGCATAATACGGAGTATATTATATATAGTGTTTGTAGGAGATTGAAACCCCAGTGAGCTTATGTGCTCAGCTTATATGTGCATGAAAAGACAATAAAAAATATCCAAATGCAAATTCAGTTGGCTATCCTAGCTGAATATTCTCGAGTTTATTATAATAAGAATCTTCTTCTACCCACCAGTTTCCTATTCTTGCATCGCTGCCTTCCATTCTTGACACCAACCTTTGGCTTTCCCTTGGTCCTTCTTGGCCTTCCTCATCCATGCGTCCTAATGCTGATTGGTACCATTGAAGACACTAATCCATCCTCATTTTTACTAGTTGAATCATTATTAGGACTAGGAGCTACGATACCAGAATGATAGGAGAGGTCATATTTGACATGTGTAATGGGAAGCCACCAGTATAGCACATTGGTCAAACATTGTGTTCAATTTAGTTGATCATATGGCGTTGTATAAATCTTTCTCTAGAGATGCGATTATGTACTCTCTTTTGGGACAGGATGTCTCCCGGAATGGTTCCTAATTTGATTAAAAATGGAGCTCAACCCTCATTTGCACTGAAAAGTAATTGATCATGTAGTTCAATTTTTGTAATTCTGTTGTCTTGTAACATGGACTCTCATCACTTTACATGATTGCAATTTAAGGTGTCAATTGTTGAAAATGAGGATCCATTTTGTTGGCCTTAAGCAGGATAAGATATATTGGTGGGAGATTCGGATCAAAGAGGCAGTGACATTTATGTGAGACTTTTGTGTTAAGTTGACGTTGGTCCCCAATTGCTATATGACCTAATAGAGATAGGGATCATATATTATGTTAGGTGTTGGTCTTCAATTGCTTTATGTTCTTAATCGATGATAGGCATCATATGTTCCATTGATGTTGGTCCCCAATTGCTATACGTATTCATAATGATAGGCATCATATATCCTTTTGTTGTAGGTCTCCAATTTCTATATGACCTAATAAATGATAGGAGGTTTAGTTGCTGAATTAGTACATGGTCTTAACTGTAGCAAAATCGTGTGCAACATGTCCCGTTCTTTTTTTTATAATCCTTAGAAAACATATACTTGTTTGTTACTTTAGTATCACTTTTTCTAAGCATACTTGAATTAGAAATTAATACCTAAAAAGGAAATAATAAACCCTATAGAAAAATCATTAAAATTCAAAAAAAAAATCTAATTAAATCTTTCCATTTGAAGATTCTTATAATGTGCCCTTAGGACACATTTAGAAATATTGTTTCAGTATATATGGGAAGTAAGTGTTATTTAATGTGAATTCTTATGAACTTATGTGAATCAAATTGTCACTGATCTGTAGGTCTCTTATAACTTATGCAGGGTCATTCGTTGCTGGACTTGAAGCTTGCTGATTAAAAGAAGAGCTCAAATTGTTAAATCCTTCTGTACAATCTGATTCAGCAGTGCTGTATTCCTTGTAATGTTACGACAATTTAAGCTCTATTCCGTGCCTTACTGCACATATGAAGATCCCAGCGGATATAAAGAGACTTCCCCAGAGCTTAAACCAGCAAATCGTTGGATATTGAGTATATTTCACCGTGAGAACAAAGAAGGATCTGATTTAAGTCCCATAAAGCTTGAAAGTTCTGCCTATGTCTATTTTGCTAACTGCTACAAGCTGCCGCCTATAATAATGCTATTGCAGCACAGTGAAGGTATGTGGTTATGCCATCTCAAATCACTGTTAAGGTCGGTGGCTTCTATGAATTACCTTGGATCAGTTCATTTTGGAAATACGGCAATATTAGGCCTTGATCATTGAATGGTGTGTTGGTCTTGGCACGAAACAAAGGGTGCAAAGAGGAGGCTCCAGGCAACTAGGTACCTGCTCTTTGTACTCGAGTTGAATTGAATCTTGCAGATGAGTTGATAGGGTGAATTGAAATGATTATAAAGCTTACATGTATCACTATAATTTTGATTCTTTTGATTCTTTGATTGTCTATTTTTTGTAATATGTTTTTTTTTTTTGATAAATTGGCTTCATTACAATGGTGGTATATGACCTACAGTTGCACAAAACAATTGTTGTTATACGAACACAAGAGCTGTTCTCTCTTGGTAATTATAGTAAGAATATCCATTCAACTATCTATCCAAAGCGAGGCCTGACAGATTCCCTCTTTTCACTTATGTCATTGCTGTGTGCAGTTGTTTGTAGGGATAAAAGATCCCTCCTCTTTTCACTTATGCCATTCAGCCATTGCTGTGTGCAGTTGTTTGTAGGGATAAAAGAAGCATTAGAATTCAGTCTGTCCAATAAAGAAGCAGAAATTAGGGGGATGATGCCTGGAAAAGGTAATTAGAAAGTACCCATCGTGTGCGCCGCATCAGATCTATATCTTTGGCTCGACTTTAAGCTTAAAATTCACAGAATTCTGTCCTTTTTTGAAGCAAGGGATTACTCTCAGATTCTCAATGTCATATATATTATATTAGGCACTTGAAACGAAACAGTAAACAAGCACATATACTGGATAGTGGGTACAGCCAGAATTGATTGATCAACAAAAACCACCACTAACAGTAGATTCTTGGATCTAGGAAAGAAAAGAGATCAAATAAAGCAAGTGGATTAGAGGAACTGTATCAGCACAAGCAGCAAGATTATCAAAGCAGCGACGCCCCATGGTGAAGCCCCGCCGCCGCCGCCAGCGCAAGGCGGCGGTGGAGCGCAGTAGCCGGGCTGCGTCCGACGATCAAAGAAAGACGTCCCGAACCACCTGGAATCCTCCATGGATGACAACCATTTAACCAGAAAGACGATGGATATGGGGATGGCTAGAAGCAGCCAGTTGATGTTCTCCTCCGCAGTCTCAACAGCATCTTCATAAGAAGAGTACCACGAGATGCCGAGGAAGATGCAGATCACCGCTAAGATGAGCAGAACTGGATATGGAAGAGGGCTCAGAGTTAATCCATTGAAGATAGAATTGGGTGGTGCGGTTGGTCTTGTTCCATAGTAGTAGTAACCCATAGTGGATGGAGAAGATGGGGGACCCCTACCAAATTTTCAGAAGCTAGGTTTCTTGAGAAATCAGATTTCATTCCCTCTCTCTCCTTGTCAATTTATAGAATTTGTGATGGACCTTGAATCTGGCTGTTGATTTTGGAGAGAAAGGGCCGTTGGATGGTTTTTATTTGTTACTATCTTTGATTTGATGCAGCACCTTTCTCTTCTTTTACTTTACTTTTTTGTTTAATTTTTGGAGAGTGGAGGGGGTTCCACACATTATCAGCCTACTTTTTAAATAATTCCAAATTATAAGGTCGGCAAATAATTATAGAGATTCATGTATGATTTTTATTCAACAAAATGAAAGCAATATTATTGAGAGTGCTAATGTAACTTATTGATAGTGTTAATATCAATCCCACCCCATGCTCTATTGTTTAGCATATCAACTTTTAACAATTCAGCATTTGAGGACTACTGGAGTACGGACTACCTAGCCTCTTGTGAGAGATTATCATAAGATCATCCACTCATTCCAAAAGATTAGCCTAAATTCAAACAAACTCTACACTCTTTGTTCCCTCAAATGAGAAATAAAGAATCAATCAGAGTTTTATCATCAAAGATGAAGAGATTTAAGCCTACACAATCAAGTCATTTCTTGTTTGAATCAACAGGATTCAAGAGTGAAGAACGAACTCTCTCAATGTAGGCATTTCTTGTGCGATGCACGCGGGCATGATCGACAATGGTAAAGTTTAGTAATACACAGCATAGCCAACTCACCACTTCCATTACTTCAATCTGCAGTCATTCATGCAAGTTTCATATACAAAGTGTTATAAGCATCAAAAACAACTTTCCATTATTACTCTGGAATGGTGCTTCTGCTTGAAGTTCTGTGTTGTGCAGAAGAGAAGGCAATAATTCACCAGAAGCAGTTTCCCGGGAATGCTTATTGTTATCAAGGTATAAAACTATTTATGTATCGAAAACGCTCTCCCTCCTTCCCGGTATGCTCCTGATCAAAAAACAGTTTTGATAGCAAAAACTGATAGAGTTGGTGAAAGTAGCATGAAATTCTTCAAGCCACAGTCCAATATTCAACTGAGGAGTACTCCTTATATCCTGCATTTTAAGTTTCTTGAATTTCTTCTTATGGACTTCCCTTTGCTTTTCAAGGATTTCTGGTACGAATTGCTTGGTCAAAGATCCTGCTAGTTTCACAAAACAGTCTTTCAAGTTAATCTACTCAGAGTCATTGACAGGACAGAGAATCCATGCAATGTAAGATGCAGCAAAAGATGAAGATGATTCAAAGCCCAGCATTTGCTTAGACAGTGCTATCCTTAATGTATCCTTGGATGATAATTGTGCCCCAAATGCTTATCACAGAACAGTAACGAGACAGAAACAAGGAACCAATTTGGGAAGGTGATTGCTATACCCCTGAGACATTAAAAGGCAAACCAATGTTAAGAATGGTATCGGTTATCATTGCAGAATTATATTTTACAGAAAGGCCTCCTCATTTCGTTACCACTTGGAATGGTGATGTACGTTTGCAACAGTTAGTGCTTGCTTCCTCCCTTTCTCCACATTTATTTTACTGTGGGGCACCGTGTTCACCACAATTTGAACAAGAGAAGTAAAACTCTCAGGCGACAGAGTGGTCCAGCCAAAACCCTCAACAGATGGATATTGCAGGGAAAGTACGCGTGCAAAAAAGGTAGTTTGGATCCGATATCCATTGACACACCCCACCAAGTTGGTTGAGAGATGACCTCAAGCAGCATTGCGAGAAAGTGAGTCTGAAGTTTAAGCACAAATGATGATCCTCTGTTATATGTGGCCAAGCCTAACATGTCAAATCATGAATCACATGTGACATGATACTACAATAAAAATGGTCATCACTTGGTTTCTTGTTTGAATCTTGAAACAAGATTCAAGAAGGGCAAACCATTAAACAAACATCCAGTTAATACCCTCTAGAATGACGCAATTCTTGCATCCACCTACCATGTCAAACGCTTGATATACCACTACCAGCAATTACCTAATGCTTTCATAGGACACCCAAGGGCCAGCAACTTGACAACATCCCCACAAAGCACCATACCAAAATATTACGGATTCAAGCACACATCAGAGACAACACAGAAATCCAGATAAGAGGGGGAAAAAGGTTCAGAAATTCAATTATATATAACAACAGGCAAGCAAATACCAAGCAACAATGCATGATGGTAACAATCTCCATTGTTTAGAAAATATGACACTCAAAAAACAGCATATCAATTAAAAAATGCCGCAGAGAATATAGCAAAACTGTGTCAAGCAAATAGATAACAAACGGCTTTCATTAAGAAAGCAAGTCGGGATCTGCCCTTGAACCTCATACATACTAGTATCAAGCAAAATTTGAAGTACCAAAATTGAAAGGTGAAAAATTGTTCTCAAACATAAATTCCAAAACTTCAAATTACATAGCACCAGTGTGCTGTGTCCATCCAGGCATAAAGTTAATCTTAGGTTCACAGACTCCACCATTCTATCCATATCCTAGTTGTAATTCATTGTTGGTTTTGCTGGTCTAGCTTCTTTTGGACTTCTTTGCACTACCAGACTTTGTCACATTGGACACCTTTCGGACTTTATTCTCTTTCTTTAGATTAGCTCCATCTGATTTAACTGGTTCATCCTTACTTGCTTCAGTCTTCACTTTCTTCTTATTAGCTACATCTGCTTTAACTAGTTTATCCTTCCTGGCTTCCTTTTGCTTAGCTCCATCAGCTTCAAACAGTTCAACCTTACTGGCTTTCTTCTTCTTAGCTCCATCAGCTTCAACCAATTCATCCTTAGTGGATTCCTTCTTGAGTTTCTTCTTCTTACCTCCATCTCCATCTCCATCTCCATCTCCATCTCCATCTCCATCTCCATCTGCTTCAACCAGTTCAGCAGCCTTACTGGCTTCCTTCTTCTTGGCTTTCTTTATCTTCTTCTTCTCATCTACAACATCTTTCTTTATCTTCTTCTTCTCATCTACAACATCCCCTTCTTCACTCACAACCTTGTCAATTGCATCATCCATGTACCTAACTTGGTGAATCCTGCCCTTCTTAGATGATGCCTTGGGGCTCTTCTTACTTGACAACACATCCTCTCCTTCTTCTCTCCCTCTCTTCTTCCCCTCAGCGACAACAGCAGCACTAACCTCTGCCAAAGCAGCTTCTTTTAGCAGCCCATTAATATTCAAGTTGGCCTCAGGCAGAGACTGGTAAATAGGCAAAGCCACAGAATCGGACAACTTCAAGTGCAGAGACCTGATATTACTCCACTTCTTAGGCACAGTCTCAGCAACCCCATTGATGGCAGCCACAACATTTTGCACGATGTCTCCGGGCGCCATGGAAGACCTGGCAACCCTAAGGGTGCTGCAAGTTCCCGTCTTCAAGTGCAACAAGGCAGAACTACAAACCCTCTCCACCTGCTCCTTCCAGTTCTGATGCTCCAAATCCACCGCCACGGGGATCTTCTTCTTCTTAAAAAAGTGCTTCCCGATATGCTTGGGGAGCAATGGGATGATTCTCCTATCGGCCAAGAACAGGTCGTAGGAATCACAAAGCTTCCGCTTAGCCTCGAAAGGCTTGTAATCGGTTTTCAGTTTGGAGAGCTTGATTACCTTTGGAATAGGGATGCTTTCGCTGGCTATTTTGGCCTTGGCGTCCTTGGAGGTGGGGAGGCGGTCGGGGCGGTCGTCGAGGAAGAGGCAGAGCTCGGAGTCATCGCCGGCGGGGGAGAAGAGAGGGTGGATCAGAGGGATCTTGTAGGGGTTGGTCCTGCTCTTCGGAGGGATTTTTTTTACAGTAACAACCAGGTAGACAAAATCGTCGGACGCGAGGAGCTGGGGCTTCTCGGAATTGGGCTGACAATCCTTCCATTTGAGCAAGCCTTTGGTTGCGTTCTCTACGGCTTCGCCAAGGACGTCCGGAGAAGGGGACACAACCGCCGTTGGCTCCGTGGCCGCCATTGCTGTTGCTGTATGTTTGTTGGTAGAGAGGGGAGAGGCCGAGAGGGGAAGCGGGAGAGAGTAATGAAGCACTAGGGTTTTGGTTTTTATTTTACACGGAGACACGGAGCATTCTTAAACCCTATTTTACAACGGCAAGCGTCTGAATATTGCGATGTACTTTTTCGAACCCGATTTAATTCTCGGTCTGAACTTTTTAGGCGAGACCCGGTCTAATACACCACCGTCTCCACTCTCCAATCGGCTCCTTTTCTCTTGCTCTGTACTCCGTAGCTTACGCCTGGTGAAAAGCCACCCGTTGCCGTTGCCGACTTGCGATTCCTCCCGCATACAATCCGTTGAAGCGCAAAGACAGAGAGAAAGGGAAGGGGAAAGGAAAGATGGCGGGGATGGGAGATGGGTATGTGGGAACAGCGCAGGACGCTGTGAGGATAAGGAGGCTGGAGAAGCAGAGAGAAGCTGAGCGACGTAAGCTGGAAGAACTCAAGAGCAAGACTGCTTCCGGCCAGGGTCAAACCGGTCTCCTCCAATTCGGCTCTGGCACTTCCGAGGTTCCCAAAACAAACTTTTCTTTTTCAATTCAATTTGGTTTCTCCATAATTTTCAATCTGCTTTTGCATTGTTGTAACTGCAATGATCAGCCTATTCCTGATAAACCTATGATTTTTGGAGTGCGCATTGTAGCCCTAAAATTTTGAATTCCGAGGCACTGAACTTATCTCGTCGATTAGGGCATGTTTGTCTACCAGCAATTGTTCCACCTCAATTTTCATTACGTTATCTTTTTGATGTTCTATGAAGGAACGTATATCCTCATAATGGCGTTGATTTTGAAAAATTAAGAGTCAGACAGTGAGCTTTCTGAATACTTTACTGGAAACATGTTGTAATCTAATGGATCCATTAACCTTTGCTCTAGGAACTGTACGTGGTGCAAAAGTATCTCCTTTGCTCATTATACTGGCTGCTTACTATTCTGACTATATGTTTTCTGCCTACCGTAAATGCATTTAACAGATTCTTGAGACTGCATTCAAGAAGGAAACCATTGGGCTTGTCACCAGAGAGCAATATGTTGAAAAGGTGATTCAGTACTCTTATCACATTTTCATGTTGAGCTACTTCTCCTGCTCAATTCCTATTAAGAATTTTCCATAGTCAAATCAGTGTTTATTTTGTATTTTTTTTTATTGTAGAGGGTTAATATAAGAAACAAGTTTGAGGAGGAAGAAAAAGAGAAACTCCAGAAACTGCAACAAGAGTGAGTATACTGTCAACATTGTGACTATTTTTGTACAAGTCATGGGGTTCTTGTGCTACATTTGTTTGGGTTTTGGTTAATATTTATCACATCGTCCAGGGAAGCGGAACTTCTATTGCAAAAGCGTAAAAAGAGAAAATTTCGAGGGAGTTCCAGATTATCATTCGCTGAGGATATTGATGAAAAAGAGGAAGAGGATGGTGAAAGTGGTTAGGCCTTAGTACTTTTTATTGGTTTATTCTTTTTCACTGCTTTCAGTCTTTTTTATATTCACATTTTAACAACTAATTTTGACAAGTTCAGTCTTGCAGACTTACCTGAAATGAATAATTTAAATATAACTAGCATACACAACCTACTAATTTGATCAATTGTAGATATACTTTTCTGAGTCACACCCATAGTAATGACTCTAGAGACGTTGCTTTGAGTATGCTGATGTATATAAGCTGAATTGCTCAATCAAAGAGTCAGAAATGATGCTCGATTCTCCTTACTCCTAGACCTCTCTCTATATACACCATCCAACTTGTGACATCTGCATGTATTAATGCTTGATCTATATATCCCTTGTGTTTCCTAGTGTATACAACAAACTGTATGATCTAGCTGTTGTACTTCTTAAACTCTATTATATTTGTATGGTGCACTACCTTAGTTGGATTCAAAACATTGCACTACCTAATTTGACAAATTGCTCATGAAATGTTCGAGATATATTCTAGAGCAATGCGTCTTTCATTTATGCAAAGCTGCTGGTGCTGCTGTTGGCAGGTAGTGAAGAAGGGACAAAGTTGAAACATGGGAAACTTGGTAAAGATCCTACAGTTGAAACTAGTTTTTTGCCTGATAGGTAATTTGGATCCCCTTTCCTCTCTCTAATATATGATTGTTAATTCCAACAACCCTAAAATATTTGTGCTTGCTTAGTGAGAGGGAGGCAGAGGAACAAGCTGAACGGGAAAGGCTGAAGAGACAATGGCTTCATGAGCAGGAATTAATCAAAAGTAATTCAATATTTTTTTTTTCATAGTTTAAACTGTATGCTATTTTGTGGTTTTTGTGCTTAATTCTTCCAGTCTGAACTTATTCTTTATATATCTCAGATGAGCCTCTTCAAATTACATACAGTTACTGGGATGGTACTGGTCACCGTCGAGCTATCCAGGTCAATAGAGCTACATTTTTGCCTTGTTTATTTGGCACCTACAACTATATCTTTTCTATTGCTCTTGTTATTTCTTTACATTTTTTATTTGGATTTTCTTTATTTCCATGTGACTGACATTCTTTGACTTCTCTTCAGGTTCGCAAAGGAGATAAGATAGGAGATTTTCTGCGGGCTGTGCAGCAACAACTTGCTCCAGAGTTCAGAGAGGTTCGAACCACATCGGTGGAGAATCTGCTTTATGTAAAAGAAGACCTAATAATTCCTCATGTGAGAACATCTTTTAATATTATATATACATCTCCAAGTTTTTTCCATGTATTCCAAGATTCTAAATCCTGCCACTTCTGTATTTACAGCAACACAGCTTTTATGAACTCATTGTGAACAAGGCAAGAGGCAAAAGTGGACCGGTATGTCCTCCTCCTTTCAATAATACTTTCACGGGCAGGAAACCATTCATAAGTTATCTTCATCTAATTGATCTTTCTTTCAGGAGGAAGAGAAATTTGTACACAAATTGCTTTCAATTGCTTTGATTACTAGTAGCACATTAAATTTCTTAGTAATTTAACAAGTTTTGAATGTGGTAAATGGATAGAAAAGGGGAGGATTTACAAAAGGCATCTGACCAAACCAAGAGTCAAACCATAAGATACAGAATTGCTCAATCCTACATAAGACCGGTTACCAAAAATACCAAACAAGCTTGTTACAAGCACTACAGCCCTCAAAAGTCCTCTAACATCTACCCTTTCTATTGTCAAAATGACATTTAGCTAACTTTTTAAACTTGCATTGCTGGGCGAATGATGATCAATTTAGTAATTTTAAATTGTTGATTCGTATCATATCAATTTGGTGCATTCTAACTAAATTCAGTTATTATTGTCACATAGCTGAATTTCAGTTTTTCTTGGGTCTATCCGGACGTACCCCTTTTCCCTTGGGCAGGGGTACCCCTATCTTGACCCCCCAGATTCCGCTGTAGCGGAGCCTCACTGGGTCAATGATGATGATGATGATGTATCATAATTTGCAGCTCAAAAAACTGTTTTCTTCTTAAAGCCTCTTCTCTAGCTAAATGCTGTAACTGTATCATATGAAGCCATGACTATGTTGATCAATGCTAGAGTATCAGTTCAGAGGCTAATTTCTTGGGTTGGGAAAAGATGAAACCTGATTGCACATTGTTCACTAATTTGTAAACAGATCTTGTTGCAAGTTTTGTTTAGCATTCTTGAAATTCTTAAATGCATTTCCTTGCCTCATAGGGTGTGTCTAGTAAACATCTGTTAAAGGTAACTAGGTAACTGAAAAGGTGATTATTTCCTGATACAGAAGCCTTATACTGTAAAACCTCTATAAATTAATAGGGTTGGGACCATGGTATTTTATTATTTTATAGAGATATTAATTAATATTTATTAATTTAAAATATTTTTTGTAATAAGAGCTTTCAAGATGTACTATCGTAGAAGATTTTATTGTAGGATTTTAGAAGGCTACGAGTTGGGGCAATATGATCCATGTAAGATTAAGATTTTGGCTGCTATCAATCTTTTAGTCTCGGCTTCGATAGTTAATGTTGAGCAAGAGGAATAGCAAATTGTTTTAGACACTGCAAAATTCGTTCATGAGATAAAGGCTCAAAGAATTATAGTTGACATTGCAAATTTTGTTTTTAAAACAACGCTAGAAATGTTTGATCCAAAAAGAAAAGTTAGAGATAAACTCCAAATAGACCTAAGAAAAAACTAACAACACTACAATCATTTTTCATTAGATTGTCTTAGTTATGACTATGTAACTTTATATAATTATTAATTTATGATATTACAGGGACCTTATATTTATATAGGGGTTTTTTGAAAATATATTATCTTATTATCTTATCGAAATTTGTTAAAATTTTCATTGGCCCAAGTTGGGAGTTGGGATCAGAGAAAAATATTAATCTAGAGAGTCTATTAATTTACCAAGTATTAATTTAAGGAGGTTTTACTTTAATATTAATTGTATCTTGCCAAATAATGATAATGTAAATGTTGCTGTGATGTAGTTAATATGTTAATTAATATGACCTGATAAGGTAACTAGGTAACTGATAAGGTTATGGTAAGGAAGTTTTGTAATGTAAAATGTATGCTACCAAATACACCTTTATTCGAGAGAACATCTTTTCTTTGCTATATTTAGTTTTTACTCTTTAGTGAGGTTGGGTAATATGACCTGGACTAAGTAGTCATCTTGCTCATTACCTCATTTTTTAAGTATTTAAATCTTGAAGGTGTCGATTTTGATATAGATGTATTGGTATCTTACTAGGCCTAAGCATGTGTGCACTAGAATAAGGTTCCAGGTTGGGTAGTAAAGGATATTAAAGGTTTTTAAACCGTCCATTATGTACTCATCTATTCTACTACTCTAGTGTAAATAAGGGGAGGGGGATGCTCTAGGGGGTATGATCATTACTTGTCATTTTGGCTTTTGCTAGGAGACAGAAACTAATTAACCACTGAATATTTGGTGGTTAGTACATTATTGAATATTCAATTGTCCAAAACTGAATATCCATTTGACAAAAAATTGGATAAACCTTGTGTAATATAACAAGAATGAATCACTCTTCTTCATCAGTCTTGGATTTGGATATATTCGTGTGAACAAGAAATTAAGATGTACAAACTGAATATCCATTCGACAACAATTTCATAGATGTTCTGACCAAGAAGCAAAGTTCTTTCTGTAATAACAATGTTCTTAGTCTGTACTGAACAAGGCATTAGAGCTCCTGTGAATTTAGAAATATGACTATTTTCTGCATCCTTCCACAAGGTTAAAAAAATCTTGCATGTTTTATACAACATTTGCATTGTGTTTTATCAATGAATGGACTTTCTGCAAAGTGAGGAAGAGAGATGCTGGGAAGCAACCCAGACACTGGTATAAGGTAACAATGCCTGGGCTTGATCGGATGCACTGTAAAGGGCAAAACCTAGAAGATACATAACACATACTATCAAATCCTAATGAACATGAAATATTGTTCGCTGTCAAAACTCCAGAGGGATGACTTTAGATGTGGTTTATCATGTGTGCATTGTGTTTTGTGTCCTTTTCCATGGATTTCTTTCCCCGACTCTCATCAGAATTTCTTTCATATATGCATGGCTGCAGTTTTATTCTGACGAGGAAATATAGTAATTGTTGCTTTATTTCTTTTCTAAACGATCTGTTAATTCATGTATGAACAGCTTTTCCATTTTGATGTACATGAAGATGTTAGGACAACTGCAGATGCAACTATAGAGAAGGATGAGGTACTTTCTTTTAAAGCTATCATCTCCCTATCTCTTCTTCTATTTTTCACCTTGAAAAAAATGTGCTAATCCAAAAGGAAGTGGGAATATTTGCCTGACTGCATTTCGATTAATGATTAATGAACAGAGAAAATACTCGTAACATTTTCAGGAAAGCACTTTAAAAGAGGCCATTACTGACCTGTAAATATTTTGCCTGCTTTATAAGGATTTTTTTCCCTCTATCGTGCATTAGGAGTTTTACACTCATATATCTGGTTAAAAGTAGTTCAAGTCTGGAGCTATGATCTCTGTGTTTGTGCTGTTTCTACTATTGTACCGAGCACCATTCTTCACAAATTCGTTTTGAATTTAAATCCTCTGCTGTAGCTCCTGTATGTATAAGGAAATAGTTTGTGGGTGTTGTAGTCCTTGGATTATAGCAGCAATATATAACCAAATCGAGTATCTCATTGCTTTCCTTATTTTACAGTCCCATGCTGGAAAAGTGGTTGAAAGACACTGGTATGAGAAGAACAAACACATATTCCCGGCGTCAAGATGGGAGGTATAGCACTGACTCCATCTCTGTCTGTGTTTGTGTTGGCAGATTTATGAGATGCTTACTAAAGTTGTGTCTTTGTGTCTGTGTTGCAGATTTATGATCCAACAAAGAAATGGGAGCGTTATACTATTCATGGAGACTGAGTGAACAAAGGAAATCTTTTCATTTATGTCTTTTGGTAAACCGGAACCAAGTTCATGTATTACTGTCAACTTTCTGATACCATTGTTTGTAAGGTAAAATCTTGCAACACTTGTGAAAATGAAAGCAATTTGGAAACGTCTTATGCATTGTGCCATTGTGTTATTATGGAAGGTCCCCTTTTCTTTTCTTTCGCATATACTATATTTACAAAGGCTGGCTTGAATTTGGGAGAGGAATATAACAGAATTCTAAAAAGAGAAATTAAACAATTTGGAGTTGGTAATGAGCTGTTTAATCTCAACTTAACTCAACTCAAAGTAACTTGTTATTGTAATTGTCTAAATTGAGCTGAAAAATAAAACAAACGAGATTTAAATTTAACTATTGGTATTAGGAAAAGAACAATTAGTGTTAGTGGACAAGACATGGAGTGCATGTGCATGTGATGAATGTTTTTTTTTTGGGTGTTTTGATGCCGTGGTGAATTTTTTTGGTGAGAAGATTTCGAACACTTTTTCAAAGTTTAAACCCAACTGGAAACCTAACTAAAATTGATACCCGTAGCCGTATTTCATATCTTAAGTAAATTCTATGATAGATCCACCTCGATTTTGACAGTTAAAATTAAATTCAATGGTAATGGTTAGAAAATCTACCAATAGAATTGCTTACGTGATAACCTTTTAAAAATGCTTGATAATTCAATCAATGGCAAAAAATATATAATGATAAATTACTGAAAATGAATAAATAAGGAGTATAACACTTGGCAAATCGAGGCAGGGAGAGGCATCTAACATTTGTCTTATCATTTGTTTCCGTGTTTTCAAGTATCTTCATCGGGTTTGCTTTTGGCTCAGTTGACCCCCAATTCGCCCTTCTCTTTCCCTGCTTCGTGCTTCCCTTCCTATGGAGATTAGGGTTTTCTTCTTCGCTCTGTTACTTATCGCTTCTCCTTTCCTCCATGGTAATTCTCTCTACTTCTATTCCTCTCTCTACTTTGTTATTCGTTTCCACTTGCGGAAAACTTTCTGCTCGCTTCATGTTGTCGCGATTTAGAACCCTGTGACGCTTACATGCAAACTTACTTGAATCCGTATTTAGAAATTTCTAGTTGTTTTTTGCCTTGATATTTAAACTGAGTTTGAGATCCGATGTTTTTTTTCTCTACTGTCTCGATTCTTAGATCTGTGCATATGATGTGTGAATTCATTGTTTTCTGTGATCCAGAGAGTTTGTTTCTTTTGCTAATTCTTGTATTGAATTCATTGTTTTCTGTGATCTAAAGAGTTTGTTTCTTTTGCTAATTCTTGTATTTTCCTTGTGTGGCAGTTGCCAGATGTCAATCTGAGTCGCACGACGAGGGCGCTGGTACCACTGAAGACTCTGGAGATCTTGAGATTGTGAATGAAAATGACGAAGCCCCAAATTTTGGTGACGAGAGTTTTAGTCCGGCTACGGGTGTTGAAACTGTTTGTGTCTTCCCCAAGAACATGGCAAAATGTAGATCTTCGTAAACAACTGATGTTTAATATGCGATTCAGTCCATATGATTCGTGTTATTTCAAAGCTTTTAAGAGTTTTATTTGGAAATACATGGATTGATAAGAAAGTTATGTTTCCACAGTGGTTTCAGCTGGTGAAGAGACAGAGCTTCTTGTTGGCATTAAATATGACGGTAAAAACTCTCCCTTCTGATTGCTAGAAACTTATTTATTTATTTTTTTTATCTTAGATACTCATGTTTAAGGCCGTACCATTGTAAATTATAGACTTTTGTCCTAATTTTGTAAACAAATAACAATGACAATTCAATGATTGTGCCATTACGGGTCTTTTAATTGCTAGATATAATTTAACATGTGGGGAAGTATTCATTGTCTGTTGGGAATTGGGATTTGGAATGCATCTTGGCGAACACAAAAATTCAACAATATAAATATATGATTACATGGATGTAACATGTATGGATCTTCAATTAATCATATCTAGTTTTTGGTTAAATTCTTGTAAAATATATCCTTGTTAGGTATGAACTGTTGGTTTTAGAGATAATCTTACTTTCCCCTTCTGAATTTATTCATAGGGGATAGCAATGTAAATGTTGTTGCAATCAAGGCTAGTGTCCATCTCCCATATGATCATCGGATGCTGGTCCAAAATCTCACTGCACAGGTACTGAAATCTTTCTAGGTTTTTTGTTTTTGCATTTATGTACATTTGTGATAGGCCTAATATTGTGCTAGTCATGCTCATGAGTCCAAAGAATTTTGAAGAATGGTTTATAAATTTCAGTCATCTTAGTGAGGTTAATGCAATTGCATTATTCTCCATTGTTGTGGGTTTCGTAAATTTTTAAGGTTCAAAACTCATGTTACCCCCTAATTAATGCATCACGGATATCCAGCTGGCCATGCCTGTTACAGGCTATTGTATATTGCTGTAAGCTGGCTAGGGTAACTGATTTGAGTAATCCCCTCTGGCTCTTGTACATTAGTTTCTTGACTAATTGTGTATTCAATTTTAGGTATTTAACAATGCATCCCTGCCGCCCTCAACTCAAGCTACATTCCCATACGTATTTGCAGTTAGCAAATTCTTGCAGGTAACTGTCTAAATCTGAATACTCTTTGTTTCTCATGGAATATATGATTTACTTTGCAAATTATATAATTATGAAATACTTACATAATGTTAAACTTATCCTCTTTCCTTCCAGCCTGGGTCATTTGATCTTGTTGGAACCATTGTCTATGAAATAGATCAACAGCCATATCAAAGCACATTTTACAATGGTACCATTGAGGTTGTTGAGCCAAGTGGTTTTCTGAGCGTTGAGACTCTTTTCCTGGGTATGCTCGGATTTGCCCTTCTTGCTGCACTGGGGTTGTGGATCCGTGGTCAAATTCAAAGCCTTTCAAAGGTATTCAAAGTTGAAATCATATATTCATTCATTCATGAATTGTTGCATTCACTTTTTACTTGATACAACAATTGAGCAGCATAATAGCAATTTTGCCTTATTTTGTGAGATCTCTATGTTTATGTTATGGGCATGCATGTTGAAAAGATTGAGCAGTAATCCATTTTATGATCCTGGACAGCTGGACTACATGCTTTCAATTTACATCTTACATGATTCTTCTTTTTTATTTCGCAGCTTTTGTTTAATTAACGATGTGTTAGATTGAAGGAAATAATTTGTAAACATTAGCAGGAAGATGTTTTTTTTTGTGCTGACCTTATTGCAATTCTGTGGGGTTTAAAACAGAAATCCAAGAGGGCTCCAAAGGTTGAAGTTGGGACTCGATCAACAGATGCCTCGTTGGATGAGTGGTTGCAGGTTTGTATTTTACTGCATTTGACCCCGGGCCATATTATTAGATATATGCATAAATGCTGTGGTACATCACTATTAATGTTAACCAAATATCTCACGTCTTCCTGTTTTGTGGTTCAGGGCACTGCTTATGGTCAGTCACAGTCAAACAAATCAAAGAAGAAGAAGTGAGCTGTTCTGTGCTATGAATGTCATTCCACAATGAATGTTATTCTAGTGAAGACTTGTAAGTTCAGATACCTACTCATTTGCAGATGTTAAGAGCACGAGAGTTTTTTGCTTTCTTTCTTTGGTTAGATCAGAGAGGCATGGCTGGCTTCCTAGTTTAGAATGCAGAGTTACTTTTTGATTGTTTTGGAAGATGCCAGGACTTATAAAAGAATTTTCTTTTCCAACAGCTGAACATATACATATATGATGAACTTAAGAGCACTATAAGATTTAATAACTTTTTTGCTCCGATAATGTGGATTGTCATTTATGCGGTCCACTTCAAATTGTGGAAATTTCTGATACTTTACTTTTTCGTTTGGTGTGTTTGGTAAACATGCTTATAACGAACGGGGTGCAACCTGATAATTGTTACAGTGGCAGTTTGTTGAAACTGATGTTTTACAAGGCAAATGGATGTTATTGGCCAAACGTACCTGTATTTGAGCTGATGAAGTTTCGGGTAGTGGCAAATGAATGGTTTGACAATTTGGTACCGAAATCATTTGATACACTCAATACACGTTGCTGATGAAACATTGTCGGCGTTATAACCCGATGAGATTGCTGATTATAGTGTATTTCAGTTTCATGTATGGGTAGCTGGGTACTGCCACAAAATTTCTTTATAACTCAACATGATTTGAAAATGCTCAAAGAGCATTCAAGCTTAGGCAGTAACTACTAACTAGTCCATCGGATTCATTATGATGGATTTTATGTTTTTTCGCAAGTTCACATGGTTGAATTTCATTATGATTTGATCTTCTTATCAGTTCACTTGTTATAATGCTTAAAAATTTCAGGAAGCCTTTATCTAATCCTTGTTAGAATAAGCTCCTATGGAGTTACTAATAGCAACTAACATTGACCCAGTGAGGTTCCGTTACTGAGAGGTTAAGAAGGGGGTATCTCTGCCCAATGGAATGGAGTACGCCTATACCCAAGAAAATATACGGTAGTATTTAGAAAATCTAATCATTAGACCAAAAAAGCGGAAATCTAGACCATCCAACAAAAATCGACTATATAATTCAATTACTTTTTAGATTCGGATTTTCCTCGGTTTATTATTATCTGGTAGAGGAATCGTGCCTTACCAAACCATAATAGCAAAACCCTATATGGTTTGATTCTATTTTAGGGATCTTATAGAGTAACTCTATTGTATGATATGATTCTATTTTAGGGATCTTATTTGTCGCTCCGGGGGCAACGAATAGGAAAACCCTATTATTATTTGGTATAGGAATCGTGCCTTCACCAATAGAGTTACTCTATAAGATCCCAACCATGTAACACTTGTAATAAGAGCATACACATCGGTAATTTTTAGAGTATCACATAAACTCTTTTTTATTGAATCATTCTTGCTATACTGATATTTTTTAAAATTAATTAAAAAATGTAATTTGAGTTCCATCATTGCAGATGCCCTAACTAGCAAGTCTGTTTGCAACGCTTTTTAAAAAGCATGATTTTTGATAGAAAATATTGATTATGTGTCTTGAAATATGTGAAAATAGTTATTTTTACGTAATTTAAGACATATATAAAATATTTTTTTTTATCAAAAAATAAGTACAACAAGCAAAATTGATAAAGAACACTATCACATCTCGAGTTTGTATTTTATATGGGTGCATTTTTTAGAAGCATGTAATAAAATTATAATTTCAGGACCAAAAAGACTGATAAATATCATTGTAATAGCACAACAAATATCTAGATTAGATTTCGATTTATTCTATTGTGTGCCCATGGGCACACAATTAGAATTCTAATTTTAGTCAATCTGTAATTTGTTTGTTAATTTTGATACCGGAAAATCAGTATTTGATCAACAATTAACATGAATTGAAAGATAGAAGAAGGATCTGATATTCATCAAAACAACAGAATCCAAGTTTCATTGAAAGAGAGAATTTTACAACGACTGAATGATTCTGTTTTTCCCTCTTACGAGTTATATAACAAACTCGTTCTAGCTTTGCATTTCTGACCTCTTATTTCTATTTTTTTACACTTAAGCTCCAACTTTTCTTTTATTACAAACAAGGTCACATTATTTGCATGTATCATCATCTCCGGCTTCTTTTTGATGGTAATCTTTCGTCAATATTTAAAGGCAGAATACATAAACGGCCCCCTGTACTTGGGCCAATTGGTCACTTGGCCCCTTGTACTTTAGCCCTAACCGTTTGGCCCCCTATAGTTGCACATTGCGACCTATTGAACACTTGTTCGCCGAGACTTTTTTTACGTGTATTGTACGCGCGCTGAGGTGTGCAGTTTTTTTGCCACAATGATGCCACGTAAATACCACGTCATTTATTTTAATTAAAGAAAAAAGGAAAAAAGATTAAAACAAAAAAATAAAGATAAATAAATAAACTTGAACTCATCTTCCTCATCAAGCTTTTGCATAGTTACTTGAATTTTTTTTTAGACTTGAATAAAAGGTTTGCCTCAAGTCATTACTTAGATCTAGTATTATGTTGTTTTCTTTGGTTGATGGAGCATGGTAGGTTTTATTTTTTGAAGCAATTTTTGGATTCAAATTTTAGGGTTCATGAACCCACAAATTTCAGATCCGAATTCATACTTTTATGGCCTTAAATCTTGACATTGCTTGAAGATATGAATAGATCTAAGTTAACTTTATGTTTGTCCCATAATTTGATTGCAAATTACTTAAATTTTCATGCTTAATTGAAAACTTATGTAAGCTTCCATTGAAAAGAGCATGGGAGGAGGTGAAAGAAATGTGTGAAGAAGAACATGAAATAAGGTCCACAAATCTTATCTCTAATTATGCATATCCTTTGTTTCATCAAAAACCAAAATCCACCCACATAAAATTCCAAGTCCAACTCCTAATTAAAACTCACTTCAAAAAATGAATTTGGGTGTTCTTTAAACACTCATCCATGGAAATTAAGCCAAGAGAAGTAAAAGAAGAAAAGGGAAAAAAAAAGAGAAAGACAAGAGAAAAGGGAAAAGAAAAGAGGAAAGAAAATGGAAAAAAAAGAAAGAAGAAAAACGCCATATCAGATCTCTTACTTGCCCCCAAAAAAGTTCAATTGCGTTTAAATTGCACGCGCCTTGCCACATCAGCGAGCAGGTGCTCAATAGGTCGCAATGTGCAACTATAGGGGGTCAAACGGTTAGGGCTAAAGTACAGGGGGCCAAGTGACCAATTGTTACTAGTACAGGGGGCCATTTATGTATTCTGCCAATATTTAAATGTTAATTTGTATGAGTACGGGTCCCTTTTTATAGCAAATGTTTACTAATCATGTAATTTTATTCTTAAGGAATTTATTGATAGGTATTCAGTTTTTTTTAGTCTATAGAAAGCATTTAAATTATTATAAACAGGAAGGGGAATTTGAACTCAAGATTTTATAATTATAAACGCCATCACTTGTTGTGTTCGATTTTTTTCTCTACCTTAATAAAAAACACTTCCTGTCAAGAGGTTGTTTTCAGTGTTTTTTCTTTCGCAATTAATAGACAATTTGTACATGGGCGCATAAATGGCATGAAAAGATTGGTATTTGGTAATGATATAATTAATTTGACTAATATACGTACTTATCATTTTCAGTGATTGATGTGAACATTACCCGCGAGCCAATCATGGTGTTGAACCAATTGGGACTAAAGGTCAAGCAGCAATATAATAACGTTTACACTTTGTTCAATTTAGGATCAAAGTTATAAATTTCAAAAATATCATATTTTTGGATCCAATATATTATGTTGAATTGATTGTTTTGTAGCTCTCATCCTCACCTAATTCTCACCCACCATATGGTCCTATTTATAGCTACCTAGTCAGCCTCTTTGACAGCTCAATATTATTACATGAACAAAAAAATCCATCCTATTGATATTACATCTCATTTTTGACACTCACTTAGGCAAATAATTTTTTTTTGGTAGAATAATTGATGGTCCTTACATAGTTACATATAATATAACAAAAAAAGATCCGAGGATATAAGGCTTATATTAGGTAACAATTTCTGTCAATTAAATTCTAGATGATGAATCATAGGATGCATGAGTTTATTTAGTGAGTGATCGAGATTATTAATTCCCGTGCTCAACCTATATAATTGCATTGCATGCGCTGTTTTAGGCTCTCTGCACTCGATCTTCGCATTTTTGGGAGGTCAATAATCATAAGTGAAACATAAATTCAGTTCATTTCAAGGATATATTTTGTCTTACTAACGAGTAGTTTGTTTCGATGTAAGTAAGGTTAACGAATTTGGTTGCAACCAATTATGAGGCTACAAATAATACCCAATTAAATGTCTTGAGTATTCTTGATGTGTCGATGTTGGATGATTCTCTTTATACATGATATGTCCGATTTACTTCCGAAAAAACACTAGTTATCATGTTATGTGTCTTTTAAAAAAGAGTAACGATAAATCATTACACCAACTTTCTCGATCCGAAGAGTACAAGAATATCCAATCTTTGAGATTTTGTGCATTTGGCATTATGAATCATATCTTATCCTAGCCTCACTCCGCTGATAGACAGGGCTGTAATTGATCGAGCTGAGCCGACTTTGAATTGGTCAAGCTCGGGTCAATTAAAAAAATTAGGCGAGCTTGAACTTGGTTCGAGCTTAAAATCTTGTTTGAGCTTGATTTATTTAAATACTCACCGATGTCGAGTTTAACTCACGAGCCTCTCATTTAATTTCTTCTTATAAGATGTGAAACTCGTTGATTGACTCATACAAAGGCTATATCATTATATAAAGATATCATGTACAAGAGGATAATTAAAAATCCTCATACAAACGGATAGAATATACATGTATCCTAAAATACATTCTAATATATCTCTACATAGAGGGGCACAAACATGCAACTTGGACTTGAGTAGATCAAAACAACGTGAACTAAGAAATTTAATAAGCACATTTGCAATATGATCATGGGTGCTAATATGACGAACAATAAGTTCTCGGAATTCCACTTTTTCTTGCACAAAGTGGAAGTCAATGTGGATGTGCTTGGAGTGACTAGTTAGAACAAGGTTCCGTGTCATGAATGTGGCACTCAGACTATCGTAGAGAAGCACACACTGCCAAGTGAGATGCTGACAAAGATCAAGTAAGAGTAGTTGAATCCAACTCAGCTTTGCAACTGTAGCAACAACGACTCGATACTCAGCTTCTGTGATGGAACGATCCACAACCTTCTGCTTTCTGGGCGTCCAACTAATAAGGGAAGAACCAAAATAAATGGCATATCCAAAATGAGATTGACAATCATCCAAATTAAACACCCAACCAACATTGGAATATGCAATCAAGGTGAAGTCAATAGTGGGTCAAATGGCAAATTGATAGGTAAGAGTACCTTTCAGATTGTGAAGAATATGCTTTACAACATACAAATGAAGCTCAACGGTCGATGCATATACTGACATACATAATTAACGGCAAAAGATATCCCTGGCCAAGTGATGTTGACATATTGAAGTGCACCATTGATACTTCTATAGAGAGATAGATCACTCATAGGATCTTCAGACTAAGTAAGATGAGAGTGCGACTCAACATGGCTAGAGATGGCTTTGGTGTCCATTATCTTAGAGCAAGTCAGAAGGTCCCGAATATATTATTGTTGATAGAGTAAAAGCGAGTCGGGTGTACGAGTGACCTCAATCTCTAAGAAATAGTGAAGATCATCATGATCCTTTAAAGAAAAGGTATTATGAAGTTGTTGAATAAAATGACTGATATGGGGTGAGGAGCTGCTTGTCACAATTAGATCATCTACGTATACTAGAGCATAGACAGTGCACACAGATTTAGAATGAACAAATAACGAGCAATCAGATTGACAACCATAGAGGCCAGATAATAAGAGGAAAGATTTTTTGTTACCGAACTAGGCCTGAGGAGCCCATTTTAAGCCATATAGCCCTTTCTATAAGAGACACACATGAGAGAGATGAGTGCTATCAAAGAAACCCTGTGGACTGTGGTGTCTCCATGTATACCTATTCTAATAGGTCACTATTAGAAAGGCGTTATTAACATCCAATTGACGGATAGGCCATTGATAAGAAAGAGTAATAGCAAGAACCAAACAAATGGTAGTGGGCCGGATAACAAGACTAAATGTATCGAAATAGTCCACACCTTCTTTCTAGTGATAACCTTTGGGAACAAGGCGAGCCTTATACATTTCAATAGAACCATATGATTTCCTCTTTATCTTGTACACCCATTTACAACCAACAATATTTGTCTTTTGTAGACGAGGAACTAGAGACCATGTATTTGTGCGACAGAGGGCATCATACTTGGAATTCATAATAGTGACCCACTCGGGATGGGAGCAGGCTTGAAGATAGGTTTTGGGTTCATTGTCAAGAAGAGGGACAAGAGGCAAAGGGTGTTTTTTGGAGTGAAGAGCTTTTGGCTTTAAGTTGCCGGTTCGGGCTCTAGTGGCCATGGGATGAGTACTCTGATCAAAAGACCGTAAGTGAGGAAGAGGGTTAGAGGTAGGGGGTGTAGACGGTGGGGCATTGAGATCACATGTAAGGTTGGAGGTGGAGCTAAGGGAAAGACTACAAGGTAAAGGTGATCTACAAGGGCTCGCTTTCACCAGAATCATTAGTAACGACCGTTAATGTTTTGGAAGGATAATCGTACTAACACGTTACCTGCTTTGATATGGGAATTCCTAGCCAAAGGTCAAATGTAACGCGTTATGAACTAGAGACAAGATGTAGGAACGATTAAAGAATAAAATAAACAGTAGCAAATAGGTTGCAATATATATATATTATGATCGTAGTTTGAGATGAATCCTCCTCAACACAAACGAATACTTGAATCACAGTAGAACAAAATGAACAAAAATGGATTTAATCTTATGGTTTTCTCTCGAGTGCTAGTGTAGATCGTGTCCCTATTTTCGCCTCTGCCTCCTCTTATATTGCTTTTCCTTTTTAGACCGTTGGGAGAAACGTTTGCCATATCCCAGAGGTCTCGCCTCCAGTATCAATGTGGTAGCCGTTGAAACAAATAAATGTTGACTCCGAGATCTTCGCTAGGGGCGGATTAATCTTTCGATGCTCTCATCCATCCGGAATTGCTTTGGGTTCAATGGGTTGGGCCTTCGCTGTTTCTTCTGGGCTGAGATTTAGGAGGGCCCAACAATACCCCCATCGAAAACCCGGGAAAACTCCCGCCACCACTTTTCAAGGGTTTTCGATTTCATGTCTTGGAAGTTTTAGCGGGTTATATCACGTCTAATCAGCCTCTTATTTATAGCGGTTATGATGACTCCTAAGGCTTCGATTGTGCTTCCCGGTATCCAAGTACGTTTCCCCCTACTCTTGCTTCTTCGTCTTCGACTCTTCTTCTTCCCCCATCTATGGCAACTTCTAGTTCTTCCCCTATCTCTCACTGCCTTGATCCGCATGTACTCCCTTTCCTGACTTCATCCAAAATTCTCACTCCCATTCATCGTAGAAGTAGTATTTCAGAAGATCCTCATGCTCTCGCGTTTTCCGTGGGGTTTCCCTCTTCTGCGGAAATCTTTCTTCCTCCTCTTGGAATTTGGGCCGATTTCTACAGTGATGACTGAGTTTGCTTATACGAGTACCCTTTCCGCATCGGACATCGTTTTCCCTTCTCCCCATTAGTCATCGACTTCCTTTCTACCCTTAACGTCTCTCCTGGCCAGTTACTCCCACAGGTTTGGAGATTACTTCTATTAGTTGATCTGTTGTGCTCCTCGCATGGTCTCCCTTTTAAAGCTGTCGACTTTTTCCATAATTACCGCCTCTCTAAGGGTGGTCCGGGTCGATTGACCTTGAAAACCTTCCAGGATAAATCTGACCTAATCTTCAATATTTCCAAGTCCGATCGGGGTTGGGCTGACAAATTTTTCTTCGTAAAGCTTTCGTCTCTAGGGATTGACACAACCTTCTTAAAAACTCGATGGAGACCAACAGGTAGTGACTCCTTCTTTTTCTCCCACCTCGTTTGATTTTTTCTGACCGTTGATCACTTCTAAACTGCGTGCAGAGAATTTGTCTTCCCCTCAACCACGCTCAGTATTAGTGCAAGTGATATCCCGCATTGAAGCTATCCTACTGGAAGAGAGATCCTACGCTAAACTGGTGCAGGCGTGCTTTGCCGACTCGGAGGATACCGAAATGTCAAGTATGTTACGCCTTTCCTTTCCCTCTTATGTTGGTTTTTTTTCTCTGTGACCCCTTTGTCTCTTTGCTAACAGGTTCCCGGACTACCCGTTCCACTACTGCGCTGACCACTATGGAGCGAGTTGAAGCTCGGAAGAAGAGGAAGGTTGAATCAGCTTCAACTGTGGATACTACGTTGATTGTATCTGATCCCAAGGAATCTTCCGAGGCTCGGATTTCTTCCCCTAAGAAAAAAGCATGCTCCACCCTTTCTGATCTCCCCAAGACAATGATGTCCCTAGACATGGCTGCTGAAAAGTGTCTGAGCTCTCTGACGCCTCTTCATGTGGGTTGTTCTCGTGACAAGGAGAACCAACCTTCTTTCTCGGAATTTTTCGGTGAAATTCTCGCAGCACAATGGCAGGTTTGTTTTATCCAGTTGCTCTTACTCCATGATCTACTCTTTACCTGATTCTCTATTCTCCTACGCAGGGCTTGCAACTTTCTCTTTCTACCTTTGAAGCTTTTAAGGATCTGCCTGATCAACTGGCTCAAAGCAAGATCAGCCTTCAACTCGAAAAGGACAGGAGCACTATCTTTGGACATGAGAAGGCCGCTCTGGATAAAAAAGTTCGTGACCTGATGGATAACCTCGAGAAGGTTTCAAAGGAATCCAAAGAGTGGGAGGAAAGGTTCATAACTCTTTTGGTAAAGAAGCTGCTCTAGATAAAGAAATCGAAGACACTGCGGACTACTGGTCCTGTCGAGCTCGAGTAGAAATGATGGAAGAATTCACAACAGGGAGGCACACTTCGTGGGATGCTGTGAAGGAAAGAGAACTGTTCGAGAGTTTGTTTTTCTTGCTCTTTCGTACCTGTTGATTTCTGAACAATTTCCTACCCCTAGTGTGTTGGGGGTTTTAAACTCTTGTTTTGTATGGCCGCTGGTTCTAGGGCCTTGGTGTGGACAAATTTTATCCCTCACTGGTTTTCAGGGGTTTATGTTTGCTTACTGCTTCTAGTATTTTATTTAGTTGCTATGGCCTCAGATTTGTGTTTGATTTTTTGCAGGTAAAGCAGGTTCAACGCTGGAGAAAGAAGATCAACACGTTCATGGGGAAATAGACTTGTCTGAAACACGTGCTTATAATTTTAGCAATAGATTCTTCGTTGTATAGCGCTTTCTGTATTAGATGCAAAGAGAGAAAGAATGATGTATTTGTCTGAATGTAAACATTTGTAATAAATTCGTGAATCGTGTTACAAATGAAGAATTCCACTTGTTCTAGAATTTCTGTTACATGTTCTCGTCTCTTGCATCTTTTGACTAGTCGTTGTGTGCACAGCGTTGCCTGATCATAAGGCGAGGGCCCATCTTTTGGCATGTAACGTCACAAGGCGTCCCTTGTTAGTTTTTCTGAAACCGTTGTTGTCTTATGCTTGTATAAAGATGTAACAAGATAATGTGAAAAGAAAGAATTTGTGAAATATACCTTATCACGATCCATGCGTCTTAAAAGTGATACAACTTCAGGTTCATCGCGTTCTAACTTCTAGGGATCGTTTTTCCATCTCGTGACATCAACTCATAGGCTCCTTGTCCCACGATCTTCGTGATCTGATATGGTCCTTCCCAGTTTTCCCCCAACTTGCCAGCATTCAATTCTTGCGTATTTTGAAAGACTTTTCGCAATACCCAGTCTCCCACTTGGAACACCTTGGCGTTAACGCGTTTGTTGTAACTCCGAGCTACCCCCTGTCTATATGCCGCCATCCGAACCGATGCCTCATCTCGTAACTCGTCTACAATGTCCAAATGGTGTAACAAGTTAGATTGATTTAATTCCTCGGTTGTGAGTCCGTATCGAACTGTGGGCAAGGACACTTCCACCGGTAACACGGCTTCACATCCATAAACTAAGGAAAAAGGTGTATGACCAGTGGCAGTCTTGGGGGTTGTTCGATCTAACCATAGAATAAGGGGTAACTCATCTGCCCATTTCCCCTTTGCTTCTTTGAGTCGCTTCTTCAAGTTGTTGATGATTACTTTGTTACTTGCTTCTGCTTGACCATTAGCCTGAGGGTAACGTGGTGTTGACATTACTAACTGAATGTTGTATGCTGGCATAATGATCTCGTTTTGTCACTGATGAACTGGGACCCGTTGTCACAGGCTATGGTGGATGGTATTCCAAATCTACTCAGGATATTTCTCTTTATGAAGGAAATGACTTGGGTGTCCTTGACTTCTTTGAAGGCTTCATCTTCAATCCATTTGGAGAAGTAGTCAGTCATTGGTAAGATGTAAACGCGTTGTCCTGAAGCTGGAGGAAGCTTTCCCACGATGTCCATTCCCCATTTCATGAATGGCCAAGGGGAAGTTATAGGATGTACCAGCTCCGAGGGTTGATGTGGAATGGGTCCGTGACGCTGGCACGCATCACATTTGCGAGCGAATTCCACTGCGTCTTTGTTCATGGTAGGCCAGTAATAACTCATCCTGCTTGCCTTTTTCGCCAAGTTGCGGCCTCCTATATGGTTTCCGCATTCCCCATCGTGTATGTCTTGTAACACCTTCTATACCTCCTCTTCCTTTATGCACCGTGCGTGTATTCCTGATGACATCCACTTAAACAAGATGTTATTCTTAACAGTGAAAGTAGAAGCTTTTACCTTAAGTCGTTGAGCTTCTTCCTTGTCTTCTGGCAAAACCCCATCTCGTAACCACTTCAGGTAAGGGCTCACCCATGACTTGTCTTCATCAGGTCCTCGAATCTCCAACATGTCGGCCTCTTTGGTTATAGATGGTGCGTCAAGGTATACGAAAGGTATCTTGTCATTCTCTCTTGGGTCGATCGCGGACCCGAGATTGGCTAAGGCGTCCGCTTATGTGTTGGCATCCCGGGGAACCTGCCTTATCTAGAAATGTTTGAAGTGCTTTACGATCTCTTGGACCTTTTCCAAGTACGCCTTCATTTTTGAATCCTTGGCAACATACGAGTTCGTAACTTGATTTACAATAAGTAACGAGTTACAGATTACCCTAATTTCCTGCACATTCAGATCCTTAGCAACCAGTAACCCTGCAATAAGCGCCTCGTACTCTGCTTCCTTGTTAGTAGCCTTGAATGTACATCGAACAGATTGGGCTATCCTATCCCCCTGTGGTGACTTCAGAACTACCCCCAATCCTACACCAATCTGGTTCGACGCCCCGTCTATATGCATCAACCATTTGTCATTTCCTGTCACGTGCAACATATCCTAGTCTTCGTGTTCTGAAGTGGTAGGAGTGAAGTCAACCACAAAGTCTGCCAACGCTTGAGACTTCATTGCTGTTCGAGGCTCGTACGTAATGTCGTATCCGTTTAAGTGGATCAACCATCTTGTTAGTCGACCTGACAATTCTGGCTTTGACATAATACTTTTCATCGGGTAATTAGTTCTCACGATGATAGAATGACTTTCAAAATAAGGACGTAACTTTATTGAAGCCATTACCAAAGACAATACTAATTTTTCCATGGGGGAATACCTGGTTTCCGCATCGAGCAAAGATTTACTTACATAATAGATGGGCAACTGGTCTCCATTCTCTTCTCGGGTCAGGACCGCACTTACTGCTACTTCCGTCACGGCCAAGTACACATATAAGTTCTCGCCTGGCTTGGGTTTGGATAACACCTACGGATTAGACAAGTAATACTTCAATGCCTCAAAGGCTTTTTCATGTGCTTCTGTCCACTCGAACGACTTGGTTTTCTTCAGAATGTCGTAAAATAACTTGCTCCTGTTTGAATATCTTGATATGAACCGGTTTAATGTAGCTACTCGTCCTGTTAACCTCTGGACATTCTTGATGCACTTTTGTGATTGCAACTCCATTATGGCCTTGACTTGTTATGGACTCACCTCAATTCCCCTTTGCGTTACTATGTATCCGAGGAATTTTCCTGATGTCACTCCAAAAGAGCACTTGGTTGGGTTCAACTTCATTTTGTAACTCCGCAGGATCTCGAATGCGTCTCTCAGGTGATTAATGTGGTCTCCCACCTTCAATGATTTGACCAACATGTCGTCTATGTATACCTCCATCGTATCCCCTAGTTTTTCCTGAAACATCTTATTAACCAATCTCTGGTAAGTAGCACCTGCGTTTTTTAACCCAAAAGGCATAACCTTGTAACAATAAGTTCCTTGATTGGTTACGAATGCGGTTTTTTCCTGATCGTCAAGATGCATCATTATTTGATGATATCCGCTAAATGCATATCATCAGGATGCATCATTATTTGATGATATCCGCTAAATGCATCCATGAATGTCAAGAGTTCATGCCCTGCAGTTGCGTCCGCCGTTGCGTCTATATGAGGCAAGGGGAACGAATCTTTGGGGCATGCTTTGTTTAAATCGGTAAAATCTATGCAAACGTGCCATTTACCATTTTTCTTTTTAACAACAACCACATTCGCGAGCCAATCAGGATATTTTACTTCTCTAATCTTTTCAGACTCAAGTAAGGATTTTACCTCATCGTTGATTACCTGATTTCGTTCGGGAGCGAACTTACGCCTTTTCTGCTTCACTGGCGGTACCTTTTCGTTGACGTTTAAGGCGTGGGTGATCACGTTGGGATCAATTCCTACCATATCCTCGTTCGACCAGGCGAAGCAATCACCGTAGGACCGTAGAAATTCCACTATTTGCTTACGTAAAGTCGGTTCCAGATCTGCTCCTATTTTGATTTTCTTAGATGGCTCTAAGGGATCAAGAGCCACTTCTTCGAGCTCAGGTGTTTCCGGCTTTACATAGTAAGTGGTCGTTCTACAGTCCTCTAATTGCTAATCCGACGCCTTGTTCCCTGCTCCAAGCTGTAGGTTCTTGGAAGTCGTGGCTTTCATTGTTATGGAGTAACATTCCCTTGCCAGTTTCTGTTCTCCTCTAATCTCTTGAACTCCCCATGGTGTCGGGAATTTTACGCATTGATTGTAGGTAGAGGGGATCGCTCTCATCCCGTGTATCCACACGACCTGCCCAGAATGACATTAAAAGATGAAGGGCAATCAAGTACTTGGAATTTTACCTGGTAGTTAACTCCTCCCTCAACGGTGGGTAATGATATCTCTCCGAGCGTGTTGCGTGATTCTCCACTGAAACCTACCAAAGTCGTCGATTTCTTGATGATATCGTCCATCCCGAAACCTAAGCTGTATAAGGCGTCCAACATGAGCAAATTAGTAGAGCTTCCATTATCAACTAAAATTCTTTTGACAAGGAAATTAGCTATCGTTAAAGAGATTATCAGGCAATCGTGGTGAACTTCCTCTTCTTCGACATCGTCGAAGGTGATTGGCATCATGCCAAGACTCGCTCGTGATGGTGCTTTCGGGCATTCTCTTCCAGTATCCCTTGCGGTCCTTTTGGAGGCAGAGTAGGTTATACCATAAATTTCCGACCCCCTGTGATTACATTGATTACTCCAGTGTGCTTTGGTGGGGGTGGTGGACTGGCTCTTCCTTTGTTGCGCTCCAACTGCTCTTTTGCTTTCTCCGATATTAATTCTCTCAGATGCCCCCTTCGTAACAATTCACCCACTTCCTTTCGTAAGACGATACACTCGTCAGTCCGGTGCCCGTGATCGAAGTGGAAATCACACCACCTAGATTTGTCTTTTTGATGTGCTGGCATGTTACTCTTTCGAGGCCATTTAACAGTATCTCCCATGGTGTTGAGGGTTCGGACTACTTCGGTTGCATCCACGCGGAAATTGTAGTGGGAGAGTTTTGGAGGCAACCTAGGATTCTCATATCTGTCACCTTGTCTATACATCGTTGTATTAACGGTAGTCTTAGCATGAGGTGCAGTTGGATATGGAACGTATCTTGTGTCTCGTCTTCCCTGCCTCCGATCGGGTAGATGATGGCTTATTGCCTCTTCGGTGAAGAGGTGGTCTTCCTCTAATCGGACGTGGGCTAAAGCTTTTACCTGCACTTGATCAAAGTTCGAGCAAGGATATTTAGTTAGTTCACGATATAGCTCGGGATTACATATTGATATACCCCTTCGGAATGCCTCCACAGCCGTAGCGGCATCACATCCTTCAATGGTCACTAGTTCTTCATTGTAGCGGTTGAGGAAAGTTTTCAAGGATTCTCCCGGTTTTTGGACCAAGCGGTATAAATCACTCGATCGTTTTTTGGCATGCCGACTGCTGGCGAACCTGACCCTGAACTTGTCAATCAACTCGACAAAAGATGAGATACTTCCAAGAGGTAAATGTGAGTGCCAATTAAGTACGGGTCCGGAAAACGTGTTCCCGAACCAGCGGCACATGGCAATCTCTTTCATATCAAAAGGGACCGTACTAATATTCATAGCTTGTTTGAATGCGGCTATGTGTTGATCAGGATCTGTTACCCCTTCGTACTTAGGTACGTCGGGAACATGATACTTTCGGGAAATATCGACTCTTGCGATAGCGGGCACGAAGGGGGAGTCGGTGTAACCGTCTCTCCTTTCCATCGCTATCGGTTGAGGTGCTCCTGGGACCTGGGTAATTCGGTCATCTAAGGCTCGAAGGCATTCCCGTAATTGGGAAACCTCAGTATCTTCCCGTACCGCCCTTAAGGAATTACCATTTACCTGATACCCGGTTACTGGCCTGACGACATCGGGTGTCACGAAACTTGGATCGTCCATGTCTAATCGGCTAGCGACTCTTTCTACCACATCGGTCCCTCGGGGGCGGGCTGGAGCTGATTGTACCTGTGATCGAAGCAAATTGCACTCATTAGTTAGAGTTTCAATTTGTTTTTCATATACCTCGGTGAACTTGGCATTGGCCTCTTTCTGGCTTTCCAAATCTTTCTAGAGAGCCATCATTGCTGATCGGAGTTCCATAATGACGTCAGCATCGCCTCCTCCAACTCCCCGTTGCTCGGAAGTACCAGGATTTCCATTGGTGTCCCCAGAACCTTGCTCGACTCCATCCACATTTCCTGTCCCATTTATGTTTCCTATACCATCCGCGTTTCCGGTGCATTGATTGTTCGTCTCCTCATTGACCTCGTGATTGTCGAGATCCCCTTCGTGGTTGTATGTAGTTTGGATTCCTTCCATGTGATGGATCTTGCGGTTGTTTTAGCGTGACTTATTTTCGGCTAGGGCCCCACGGTGGGCGCCAATTGTTTTGGCAGGATAATCGTACTAACACGTTACCTGCTTTGATATGGGAATTCCTAGCCAAAGGTCAAATGTAACGCGTTATGAACTAGAGACAAGATGTAGGAAAAAGAATAAAATAAACAATAGCAAATAGGTTGTAATATATATATTATGATCGTAGTTTGAGATGAATCCTCCTCAAGACAAACGAATACTTGAATCATAGTAGAACAAAATGAACAAAAATGGATTTAATCTTATGGTTTTCTCTCGAGTGCTAGTGTAGATCGTGTCCCTATTTTCGCCTCTGCCTCCTCTTATATTGCTTCTCCTTTTTAGACCGTTGGGAGAAACGTTCGCCATATCCCGGAGATCTCACCGCCAGTATCAATGTGGTAGCCGTTGAAACAAATAAATGTTGACTCCGAGATCTTCGCTAGGCGCGGATTAATCTTTCGATGCTCTCATCCAACCAAAACTGCTTTGGGTTCAATGGGTTGGGCCTTCACTGTTTCTTCTGGGCTGAGATTTAGGAGGGCCCAACAGTTCCCAAGGTAGGTAAACTCGTTGGCGAGTGATACAGTGTTGTCAAAGGCAACAACATTGCCGAATACAACAAGTCAGACACGATTGGAGGACAATTAGACGATGCATGAAACAAATGTAAGGAGTCCTTTAACAGACGGAAATTCAGACTCATGAAAAATAACATGACGACTGACATACATACGTTGTGACTCGAAATGATAATATAAATATCCTCCATGAGATGAGCTGTAGCCTAAGAAAATGTATGTAAGTGTTTTAAATTCTAGTTTATTTGACCTGTATAACCTTAGATTGAAAACACAAACAACCAAAAGAGCAAAAAGACTTGTAATCATGTAGCCATTTGTAACGCCGAAGGAAAGGAGAATCAAATTTTAAAACCAGTGTACGTGTGCGATTTGTTCCAAAATTTAGGAGGAAGATGAGATTGAACATGAAGAGTTAGACCTTTTTTTTGAATAGTTCTATTTCAACGCCTGACCATGCCATTTTGAGACGGAGTGTGGGGACACGAAACATGATGCAAAACACCTTGTTGTTGTTAAAGAGATGATAGTGATCTCCACCCCAATTTGTTTGAATTTTTTTATAGTTGCATTAAATTGCGTTTTAAACACTGTTTGAAATTTTTTAAAGTATTTCAGAACTTGTGATTTATGAGAGAGAAAATATATCCAAGTAAATTGCGTAAAATCATCAACAAACAGCACAAAATGACAATAACTATTTAATGATAAACAGGGAGTAGGACCCCAAATGTCCACATAAACCAATTCATAAGGAGCAATTTTTAGCAATATGAGATGACAAAATAGGTGGACTAAGATGACACAACATGTAACTTAAGATACCTTGAATTGGATGACCTATATGATTATCCCAATTCGACGGAGACGTTCTCTCACCAACCAGAGCTTGTTTACAAATGTTGATGGGTGCAACCTGTATAAGCCATCACTATCAATGCCTTTGAGAAGAATATAAGATGTGGAACTCTATTGTACTCTGATCATCCATATAAGCAAATGAAACTAAAAATTAACTCTAATATATTTCTAATACTTCTAGAGGCAAGTTCGCGAATAACTCGTTTACCTGATCATCCATACAAGCAAATTAAACTAAAAATTAAACTATGTAGTTTGAGAGAAACCACCAAAACTATTTAGTTTAACCTGAAACTATATTAATATATATAGAATATATACTGTATCTTATTCAAGAACATATAATCTAGTTTGCTATGAACATATAATCGAGCTTGCTCATGAACATATAATCAAGTTTTCTCATAAACAAACAAGCCAATTTATCTTGTACTCAAACTCTGTTCATTTATCTTTTGAGCCTTCAATTGTGCTCTAGCTTGGCTCGTATACAAATCGAATCGAACACAAACAAGACTTAAGCAAACCGGGTACCGAATCTCTCACAAATGGCCATGTTCATTTACAGCCTTATTAATATGATGTCAAGTGCAAACCGGGTATTCATTTACAACCCTATTGATATGTTGTCAAGTGCAATCCGGGTACCGAATTTCTTTCACAATCATCAACTTTTAGTGTGTGTATCATTATCACATTTACAACCCTTCAATTGTGTTTATCATTATCACATTGGTTGATGGTTATGTATACAAATCAAATCGAACACAAACAAGACTTGATCGATATGTTGTCAAGTGCAACTATTGTAACTCGAAGTACAAATGGAGCACAATGGAGATTATGGCACCTTGAACAAGAATTTAAAGGCATAACACATGGACAAGTTTGGGTATGATGCGAGGACAAACAAAAATTTTGACTTCGGGGTTAGCAAGTTCTTCCTCTCAAGCTCCTCATTTGTTTAGTTATAATCATGACCGTACTGTTTATGCTTTGTACGAAACTGTTTGTGTTGATAATTTGTCATTTTAATTTGTAGAAAATGTGGGTCTAAATGATTAGGTTTATAATCATTTGCAACTCGCTTATAAACGAACTACTAGAAAAACATTTAGAAAAAATGTGCTTCAAGCATATAAAGTTCGTAAAAACTATTTGTCTCGGTTTTTTGCTCATAATGATATTTGTGCTTCTATTTGTAGTGATATTTGGAGTGATCACTTTCAAACTCATTCATACATGGGCATTACATGTCATTATGTTGACGATCATTTTCACATGCAAAAATGAGTTTTAGCTTTTTGAGTATTTGATGATGCATCTAACAACACCGCTTCTATTAGTGAATTGATTCAAGTTTGTCAACCGGTTTTTGAAAACAAATATTTTCATGTAAGACGTGCTTTTCATATTTTAAACTTATGTGTTCAAGATGGTTTGGAAGTTTTAATGTCATATCATGAACCTATTAAGTATGTTGTTAACTATATTTGGCTAAAAAAGAAGACGATAATAGAGTGGAAGAAGTTTTGTAATGAAAATGGTTTTACTGGAATACTTTTTCCAAAGAGGTCGGTCATTGCTGGAACTCTACTTATAAATTACTTCATCAATGTTTACGTTACAAAGAACTTTTTGCTTCCTTTGCCGCTCAATATGTTCCGGGTTCACAAATAATTGAACCTTTTTGGGACCAATGCTATAAGATCGTGAAAATTTTAAAGGTTTTTAATGATATAACTTATACTTTTAGTCAAACCTATACACCAAGTGCTCATATGTTTATTTTTGAAACTTTGAATGTGGCAAGTACCTTTAAGGAAGGGGTTTCACGGGATGACCTTATTGAAGCCATTATACTCATGAGTCATGAAGATGAAGTGGTTGATCTATTACAAATATATTCCCCATATTTTATCTTGTTGCTTGTGTTTTTTATCCTAGATGTAAGATACAAGGTTTGCAAGATTTTTTGCATGCTGATAACAGAGATTTTGTTGTGCAAATCACGGTTATGCAAAAGAGTCCAAACTAACTAAGAACTGTAGTCTTTAGTAAGTCAGGGTCGAATACACAGGGAGACAAGTTAATTGTTTTATGTGAATTTCGTGTCAAACAAATAACAAAGGTTTTTTTTGTATTTGTAACTAGTCTAGATAATGCAAAACTAACGAAAGCAATAAAGTTTTGTTTATCAAGATTTGGGAAAATACTTTTAGCCAAACAAATATCCACATTCGTATGATTAGTTCATCATGGATTTCATTCAATATCACATGCACATGGAACTTCCAATTCCTTTTCAAAAATAATTAATAGCACAATCGGATACTACCAACCCTAACTAGTTGAACAACCTTGAAACCATCAAGATTCAATTCAAAAGCAACAATAAGGATAGGAATATAATAGGATGCAATTCTAGCATAAAAAAACCAACTTTTATCCTAGAATGCAAATCAACTCTCTTCTACTAGCACAACCAGATGCTAGTACTACGCAGTTGCTACTATGAATAAAGATACTTAACCAGTAGTACTCTAAATCTAGCAATAGAGATCAAATAACCCTGGAAATTGTTGAAATCATTTAATTAAACAATTCAAGTAAGAGAGTAGAATAATTCCATGCAAAAGATAAGGAATAGAATTCTCACAAATGAATATCAATACGAAGCTTCAAACTGTCTGACTAAGTAAAAGTGGCTTAGTTCTCCATGAAAGTAGAAAAAGCTCTCAAAGTATGATAGATATTAGTATGAGACTTGCAACTCTCTAAAACCCCTAATGTATGAAAAACTAGGTCTCTAAAGATACATAACTCGAAATATAAAAGCTAATATAGTAATACTAATAAAAACATAACACGTTGCAATTCCGGAATGGAGGGCTGTCAAGGGTGGAGGGCGTCGCTTGGTAGGTGGCAGTCACCGGCATCACCAAACATCGATTCTTCACTTCTTCTCCAATCCAGCTTTAAAACCGAAAAAAATGTTTATTCAGGTCTTCCTCTTCCAAGCTCCAAAATGTCCTCCAAAGTTACATAAAACACCACTAATAATATGCTAAAACCTCGCATGCAACATAATTGTGCATATCGCATGCATGCTATGAATTATTGAATTTAGAAGAATAACATTATGATATAAATTGTAATTTTAATAGATGTCATTATGGAACGTGTTAGATCTCTTGTTGATGATTTGTATAAGGCTTATAGCATGGGTGGTGAGGCGCCTTCTACGCCTCAATTACCCCATCGTCCTCCTCATCTCGGCGTTCTTTTCTATCCACCAGGTCTCATTTATTGCAAACTTTTACCCAAAAATCGAGATACACGGGCTCACATACGGAGCTCGATACTTATCTAACCACTACTACCTTTGAGTTTGTAGACGATTTTGATATTTTAGATTGGTGGAAGCAACACAAGAAGACATATCCAACACTAGCAAGGATCGCCGCTCAAGTACTAGCCGTTCCCGCTTCAACTGTAGTGGTGGAGAAAAAGTTTAGCCAAGGTGGCGACATCTTAGACAGTAAGAGATCAAGATTGGCACCCGATGCATTGGAAGCTCAATTTTGCGTCGAAACGATTGAAAGAGGGAGGAACATAGATCACAATCAATGAACTGTACGGAGTCATCAGATGATGTACTAGACGACGACACAAGCTGAGCTTCTTCTACAGTTTTGCCAGGTCGTCTTAGGTAAGTAGCCAAGCGAGGTTCCGTATCGAAGGTAAGAGAACTACATGGACTTTGATTCATCTATGACCCTGAGAGGATATGTAGCCGACTTAATATCAAGTTCAAGTCCTTCTTTTTCTAACGCTTCTCTTTCCAAAGGGTGAAATCGGCAAAAATAGCCGTTAGAACCACCAAACGCGATCACAATTATTGAACCGTAATCGCGGTTTCAATTTCTTTGCAAACGCAACCATGGTACCAAAAATCGCGATTGCGGCTTTTTCACTTCCAACGACTATTTTTTTTGAAATAAGGTCGAAACCGGACCAAAACCTGACCAGAAACCGGCGGGGATTGGAAAAAAAACCCTAAACCTAATCGGAACCGGAAATCGAACCGAGGAACTGGGGTGTTCCCGATTCCAGTCCTAGTTCCATGGTCCGGTGAAACGGGAACCGCTAGTTCCGAAACCGGACTCATAACTACTAATTAAGTTACGGATCATAAATCTCTTTCACCTACCGGTGGAAAAGGAGATTTACAAATTACAAATACGGCATGAATATACGTACCATATTGATGTTCAAACAACGCACAACTGCCACAGCACATGTATCTCACCGATCGAACTATCAACTATGTACACATACACAAAGCATGAAGGTAGAATCCCATAAACGTACTCCCCTCTTTTACTAGCTAGCTAGTACATGCCGATGGCCTCTCTCTATACAATAATACAAAATAAATTCTTATACACGTACATCGATGAATTTGAATTGGTTGAAACTTGGTAGGCGGGCGTAATGCACCCCATTAATTAAATATATCCTTCTCCAGCGCAGCGAAAGGCGAGAGGACCTGCCTTTTAGGACCACCATACTAGAAGTATATATGCATCCATCATTACCCTTCATGGATATATGTAAATAAAAATAACAAGTAAAATTACTCGACGTTTCACCAGAAATAAGTAAATAAAAACCACATACTTGTTTTACCATTAAGTCAGTCATGATAAATGAAACCCCTTGATCCTTTCGTGCGTGTTTACTATGTTACCTGTATAGAGTTAATTGTTTACACAATTAGAAAATTTTCTTGTGTGTAATTGTGTATGCATGCGTGGCTGCGTGCTCATTCATTTTTCAGATCTCATTCGTACTCTTACTACTCTACTCGGTATATTACAAGGGAAAGTATCAAGTGAAAATGAATAAGAATAAATTTCATCCATTTATTTAAAAAATTTAAAGTATAAGATTATACTTTTATTAAAGAATGATAAAAAAATGACACATACGTAATTTTTCTAAATTATTCTCGTATTTTTTAAAAATCTGTTTCGGGGGATACAAGTATTATGTGCATATTGGTTTCGTCTTAGTTGTGCATCAAAACTAATTGTTTGTGGATTGATTTTTGATTGTTCATCTATTTCGAACTTTTAATTTTGTTAGTTTTAATGTACATTTTAGTTATATGTATGGATACTCTAGTTAGCTAGTTTTTGATACACATAGTGTTCATTTAGACGCACCTACAAAATAGCATGCACTTTTTGGTTGTTTTGATGCACATATGGTTAGTTTTAATGCACATATATAATAAGACACACTTTTGTGCATCGGTTTCACCTTCAATGTGCATTAATTTTTTGATGCTCATTGTACAACAATTTTAAACTTTTGTTTTTTAATATTTTTAACATTTGGTTATGTGAATGAATACTATAGTGAACTAGTTTTTGATGCATATTCCGTTAGTTTCGATGCACATATAAAATAACATGCACTTTTTGGTTGTTTTGATGCACATTCAACGAGTTATAATGCACATATATAAATAAGGCACATATATAAATAAGGCACACTTTTTTGTGGTATTTGGATGGATGCACATAGAAATAGTTTTGATGCATAAATACATATCTAAGATGCCAAATTTGATGCATACTCTTCTAGTTTTGAGGCACATTCATCTAATTTTGAAGCACACGCAAACGAGATGCACCTTTTAGTTATTTTGATGCACACTCGGTTCGTTTTGATGCACATATAACGGTTAGTTTTGATGCACATTCGACTAATTTTGATCGGCAAACACATATGTAAGATACTGATTTTAATGCACATTCGACTTTTTTTTGATACACTTGTAACCAGTTTTAATACACACCGTACATGTCTCTTGTATCTATTTTTTTTAACAAAAAATACACGAATAATTTGTGTTTTTTGATTTCTTCTCCTTCAACGCCTCAAATTTAATCCTATTTCTCACCGTAGCGGCCGTTCTCAAATAGAACCCATATTGTAGCCCCATTATTATCTAGTTCCGAGGTAGTAATATGTATTTGTAGTTCATAGTATAAGGTAACATAAATTAATGAAGCAAAAAGAAAGTTAAAATACAAAAGAGACGATAATAGCATATCATTAATGCGGAGCAGTTTAAGTAGCTAGGTTTGGAGATTGAAAGGGAGTAGATGCCTTCGTATTAATGTATACCTATATAAAAATTGATTTTGTGGAAGCTTGTCAAATTAACACTTGAACAAGAACGCACACCGACGCCTCCACCACCACTCCGGCCGTAATTTAATAAATATCCTCTCTATACAAGTAAATAAATCAAATTTGGGGGCCCAGCACATGTGAGCCCCTTTACTGCTGTGTCGGTAAAGCTTAACTAATTGTGTCACCCTAAACTTAAATCAGTTTTATACGTCTACTGATACAAACGTAGCACACTTTCCCCTGCGCCTATATAAGTGCGTGACTTGAGCCATTCCATATCCATCTGCATTCTTGCAATGCAAGGAGTATCACTTCACTTGTAGAGAGCTATATAGATTTATCATTTATCAATTGGTTGCTAGGATCGATATATACTGTAATTTGGAAGGAAGTTGGATCTGGGCACGTACGTTCCTCATCCAATGAGGACTAGTGTACCCATTGTAGGGCTCGTGTTGGGGTTATTAATTGTTGTGGGGGTGTGCCATGGTGGTTCGACTCCTAGCACTCTCCAAGTGATTGGAGAAGGAGAATGTGCTGATTGTCAGTCCAAGAATATCAAGCCCACCCATGCCTTTTCAGGTAACATATGATCGATACATTTATCTTTTCTTTTATTTTCTATATAATTATAACATGCGTGCGTACTTGAGATATATTTGAATTGAAATGGAAGGCCTTGGGGTGACGATCGACTGCAAGCTGGCTAATGGAGAGCTGAAAAGAAGGGGATACGGGCAGCTGGACAAACAGGGCAAGTTCAAGGTGAGCCTGATCGGCAAGGAAGCGCTCAGCGAAGAGTGCTACGCGCAGCTTCAGGGTGCCTCTGGAACACCATGCTCCGCCCACAACGGGATCGAGTCCTCTAAGCTCGTCACGACTAGTAGCAGCGGCGGCGACGCAGAGGTCGTGACTCACCTGAGGCCGTCAGGGAAGCTCAAGTTCTCGTCAGAGACGTGCACGTCGGCCTTCTTGTGGCCTCACTACAAGTACCCGCCTCTGACGGACCACCCGTGGTTCCACAAGCCCAAGCTCCCTCCTTTCCCCTGGCCTTTCCCCAAGAAGCCCTGCCCTCCTTTCTTCAAGAAGCCTCTCTTCCCGCCCATCTACAAGAAGCCTCTCCCTCCTCCCTCTCCCGTCTACGAGACGCCTCCCACCCCCGTCTACGAGAAGCCCCAGCCGCCTCCCACTCCCGTCTACGAGAAGCCTCAGCCACCTCCCACCCCTGTCTACGTGAAGCCGAAGCCGCCTCCAACGCCCGTATACGAGAAGCCCCTACCGCCTCCCGTCCCTGTCTACAAGAAGCCCTGTCCACCTCCATACAAGAAGCCCCTTCCGCCACCCGTCCCCGTCTACAAGAAGCCTTGTCCGCCTACATACAAGAAACCTCTACCGCCACCCGTCCCCGTCTACACGAAGCCCAACCCCCCACCCGTACCCGTCTACAAGAAGCCGCTACCACCACCCGTCCCAGTCTACACGAAGCCCCTTCCACCTCCGGTGCCAGTCTACAAGAAGAAGCCTTGCCCGCCTCTTCCAAAGTTTCCTCCCATCTACAAGAAGCCGCTCCCGCCCTTCCCTCCTATCTACAAGAAGCCGCTCCCTCCCTTCCCTCCCATCTACAAGAAGCCTCTCCCACCTTTCCCTCCCATTTACAAGAAACCTCTTCCGCCTCTTCCTCCAATGTACAAGAAGAAGCCATGCCCTCCCATCTCTATTCCTAAGATCCCTCACAAGTTCTTGACACACCCAAAGTTCAAGCACTTGCCTTCTATCCCATTTGTTCCTCCTCCTCATCCTTAGAGAGCTAAATCATGTACCTACCCCATATATATAAACGTATATGCACATGCATTATATCAAGACCGGTCTTCTTTCGGTCAATTGAAGAAGAGGGAGGGCATCTTTCCAAGGTTTATTTCATCGACAATTGTGTGATTTCTTGTTTTTGTAATTCTCTATTAAATAATATGTGTTTGAACATTTAGTTGAAAGAGTGTTCGTGAGTGACCGAGTTCATGATTGAAAACAATATTGTATGGACATCATGCGTGTATCATTTAGGCTGCATTTGTATATCTATTATGTAAACTAGTTTATAAACTAGTTCAAGTTTATTCAAACTAATAAACTTTCTTTGCTTGCGCATTAGTTTCCGATTTATGAAATAGTCCAATGCTAGTTTATTAAGTTTATTGGTTGACATTTGTCTAAAAAACCCTCACTTTTAATATAGTCTTCTACAAACATGGATAAATAGGTTGTTGACAAACAAATATAACAACAACAACAACATTTACCCATCTCCTACCTTTAAGGGAAATTTAAGGAGTCAAAATGGGGACACCACTGGCTTAACGCAAGGAGGTGCACTTAACAGACCGGAAAGGACCACAACACGTAGAAATAAAGCAGAAATGAAGGCCGAAGCCAAAAACAAAAAACTTAAAGTCAAAGGAACTTAAAACCAATAACATGACGACGGAAATGTATGTGCATCATTTTTGCACTTTGTGGTGTGCATCATTTTTATCGAAAATGTATATGCATATATTTTGTACTATGTGCATCATTGTTATGCATTGTACTAGGTGTGCTTCTCACTTTATCAAGAGAGTCCGTTCTCACTCGACCAAGTCCCTTTTTTATAATCATGGGTTGGTGGTGAAAATTCATCGAGCTTTATAGTATATGATGTAAAAAAAACATCTCTGAATGGAGTTTAAATCGTATCTAAGGTTTATGAATTGAATTTAAGTCTCGAATCTAATATCATAAAATTAAAAGTGGCTAATTGTTCAACATTTTAGGCTACGTGGAAATTCCATTGCAAGCTCAAAAGATTGTGGTATAATCCACGTTCCATCCTGGGGAAAAGCAGGAAAGAAATGGAAGTATTTTGATGGGCAAGTAGTGGTGTCCGGTTCCACCGGACTGGAATCTGGAATCTCCGGTTCCTCGGTTCGGTTTCCGATTCCGGTTCAGTTCCCATTTTTCGGTTTCGGGACAGTTTAAATTCCGAACCTTTAAAATAAAAATAAACATTGAAAATGCAAAATCACGATCGCGATTTTTGAGCCGCGACCGCGGTTTTGTATTTCCATCGGTATTTTTTATTTTTTTTAAATGGATGGCTACGACGATTTCGGTTCGGTTCCAGTTCTGAAACCGCCGGTTCTCTGGTTCTAAGGAGGGTGGAACCGAGACCGGAACCGACCGACCCCGGTTAGGTTCCGGTTTCGGAACTGACGATTTTCCCGGGTTCTTTTGGAACTGAACCCACCTTCTTGGTGTCCATTATATATTTCTTTTGGGGGAAAAATGGAACAGTTGGAGCAAAGAAAATTATGAAATACCAAACTTCATGAGAAAACCTTACTGTTAAACTATGGAGCAAAAAATATATATACAAGGAAATACGGTGTAAAAAATTATAATACTTGGGTAAACTACAAAAAATCCACCCCTTATCTTAATTTATGTGCACGAAACTGTTACGAAATTTCGGACCTACTTTTAACAATAACGGACTCACAGATTCACAAGAGAAGTAAGAAAATAAACAAGAAAGAAGAACAATAGAATTTGTTGACCCAGTTCGTCAGAATGACTACGTTTGGGGGCACTACCAAGCTAGGGACTTTCAGTAGATTTGAGACTTTCAAGGATTACAAGACATGATCCACTGATCTACACTGATATGATCAGTCTAACCTAATCTCTCTAACATTGCTCAGCTCAGTAGATCAATTACAATAATCCTAGTTGGGTTTAAATAGAGAACACAATGCCTAAAGATAGATACAAGATATTGCAAGGATAGAAATTTCAATCCCCTAGATATATTTCTTTCCTAATATCTAATTTCTTCTACCCATTACTGATAGAAAATCCCATTTACCAAAATAGTCCGAAGCCTTTCAAGACATGAATCAACTCGGAATCCGACGCGCGGAGCTGCGCAGGCGCGTCCCCAAAGCGGCGCGAGCGCGCCACTTTTCACCTAATCCCGCGGCTAAGCCCCTGGAGAAATAACGTGGGCGCCCGGCATGTGACACTGCCGCGTCCCCTAGCCCCCAACCCGTGCTCCTCTGCCGCGGTCTTGAGTCTGGCTATTTGTTTCATCTTCGCCGCTAGCTTCTTTTCGCCTTTGTCTCCTATTTCGCCTAATCTTGAATCAGGCTTCATAAATCCCAACAATCTAGCACTAGAGACTGATTCCAACTGTAATTATCTTCTTCTTCAACAGTCCTTCAGTCTTGGTAGTGTCGGGCCTTCAACTTAAGTAAGCCCGTTTGAAGCCTTGCTAGGTTTCAATCTCTTCAGTTTATCAAAAAGGCTTTCTCCCACTACATTCGGCACTTGTCGTATGGACTTCTCCTTACAAGCTTCCTCCTCTACCATGTCAGCCCACTTGACTTTCTTGCCTTCTGTATAGTCATTTGGCTCATGTTTCAACATCAGATAGGAGTTAGGAGTTGACTCCCTATCTTGTTCCTCAATGATCTCCTTACCATTGAACCGTGGATCTTCCTTCAGGGCCTCCTGCCTACTACGAACCACTGTCTTGGTCCCACCTGAACTTGAGGTACTCAAAATCAACGCATCCACAACGTACTCTGCTGCTGCATCTTCTAACTCCTCCTCAAATGTTTGACACTCTTCATTCTTCATCTTCACTGGCTTTTCTCCCAAAGACAAGTGAAGGTCTATACCATATAGGTAGTCTTCAATCTTTATCTTCCAGAAGCCAAAGTCTGTTCCATCAAACTTCTCCACATGAATCTTTCCGTCCATTGCAACTGTAGAAATCTTGCTCTGATACCACTTGTTGGGAAATTTGACCCTACTTGCAACAATAACGGTCTCATAGATTCACAAGAGAATTTGTTGGCCCAGTTCGTCAGAATGACTACGTTTGGGGGCACTACCAAGCCAGGGACTTTCACTAGATCTGAAACTTTCAAGGATTATAAGACCTGATTCACTAATCTACACTGATATGATCAATCTAACCTAATTTCTCTAGCATTTTGTTTTTTTCCCTCTCTCTACTTTCAGGTTTTTTCTAGCACACTGCTCAGCTCAGTACATTAATTACAATAATCCTAGTTGGGTTTAAATAGAGAACATAAGGCCGAAAGATAGATACAAGATATTCCAAGATGTTGCAAGGATAGAAATTCCAATAACCTAGATATATTTCTTTCCTAATATCTAATATCTCCTACCCATTAATGATAGAAAATCTCAATTACTAAAAATAGCCCGAAGCTTTGCAAGAGACGAATCAACTCGGAATCCGACGCGCGGAGCTGCACGAGCACGTCCCCAAAGCAGCGCAGGCGCGCCACTTTTCACCTAAGCTCGCGGCCGAGCCCCTGGAGAAATAACGCGGGCGCTCGACATGCGACGCGGCCGCGTCACCCTAGCCCCGAGCCCTCGCTCCTCTTCCGCGTTCGCAATTCTGGCTATTCCTTCCATCTTCGCTGCTTCTCTTCACCTTTGTCTCCTATTCCGCCTAATCTTGAATCATGCTCCATACATCCCAATAGAAACCACCATTTTTTTTAATTTTCACAAAGAACCACCCCTCCCCTCTTGTTGTTAAAATACAGTAAGAAATTGTTCACCACCAAGTAGGACCTTCACACTGCATAAATTAGGTGAAGATAAAGTTGGGTATTCAATTTATTTCTCCTCCTCTTTTCTTGTTTATTTTTTTTTGAATAGGTAAAAATTAGGCAGACTAGGTCAACCTATGGCATCCTTACGGATGAGGGTCAAGACCCCTCCATGGCTAGGAATCTAATTGATACTACAATCGTGGTGTAGTTTAGCAATCAAATCAGCCACATAATTGCACTCTCGAGGGATATGATTGGTAATGACCCCCTCGAAAGACTGCAACATAACCAAAGTGTTTGCTATTAACATGTCAGTTGTCCAAGGACTGGATCGACTTCACATAAGCGCATTAATCGCAAATAAGCTATCGCCTTCAATATCTATGTACCGAAGATTCCTTCTATGAGCTTCTTGTAAAGCTTGATGTAGTCCCATGGCTTCTGCTTGCTCCACTGTCCAGTAGTCATATTTCCTTGCATTCATACTAATGTTGTTTCCAAATTGGTCTCTTATGATAAACACCGCAGTTGCTTTTCCATTATCTCTTTTCGATCCATCAAAATTTATTTTGACATATCCATTTTGAGGTTTCTCCCATTTACTTTTACATTTTCGTGGCCTCGCTTGCTGCACTCTAGATGACACATTATCTTCATCATTAATATTCTTTGTTTTGTTCCACCACATGGTATGGCTTTGAATGAATTCCTCAGCACTCCTACATGGCCCAATGTTGTCTTGATTGAAAACCACTTGGTTTCTCTAAAACCATATTCCCCACCAGGCAGTAAACAGATGGCATAGAGTCTTTTGCGGCAATGTCTTTTTCAAGTTCTGAATGATTTGAGGCATAGTGTTATGGCATTGTGATATGCTTCTTAGAATGTCAGACAATTGAGGATCAATTGAATGTATTGTCTGTGTAGTGAAGGGGCATTCTAAGAACAGATGCTCATTTGTCTCGTTTTGATGGTTGCATAATGGACATTCTGAAGTGACAACTATATGCCTTTGTATAATAAGGTCTTTAGTAGGAAGGCCTTTGATACACATTTTCCAGAAAAACATTTTTATTTTAGGGGTTAGTTCAAGTTTCCAAATCCATTTAAATTCCCAATCATTCATGGTTAATTCGTTTGATATTAAGGCATAGGCCGATTGAGTGGAAAACCATCCGTTCTTGCTTGGATGCCAATATAATCTATCTTGAATCTGGTTTTTAGGGATTGTTACAAACAAAATTCGCTCGACCCATTCATTAGTTAAAACTTTTCTTAATTCCTCTTCCTTGCATTTCTTGTTATCATCTATGAAATTTGCTACAGATATATCGTTGTCACTCCTTGCAATGTTGTGACACTCTTCTTAAAGGGGGCGCTTACTCACCCATACATCTTTCCAAAATCGAATTGACTTCCCATCCCCCACTTGCCATAGAAGACCTTTGTTAAAATCTTCTTTTAGATTCATTAGTCTCTTCCATTGCCATGAACAATTTTTAGTGCAGACATATTGTAACAGGCCTTTGTCTTTGAGATATTTTTCCTTAATAATGCGGACTCAAAAGTTAGCCGGTTCTGCTAGTATTTTCCAAAGTAGTCTCATCTGTAACGCTTTGTTCATGTGACTAGCTTTTTGTAAACCAAGTCCTCCCTTCTTTTTCGATTTGCAATTCCTATCCCATCCTATCATGGGCACATAGTCATCTGATTTGTTCCAAAAAAACTTTTGATTTATGGAGTCGACCTCATTAAGCATTTTTTCTGGTAACATGAAGCTTTGCATCATGTAATATGGTTTTGTGGCTAAGGTTGCTTTGATCTGAGTACTTCTTCCAATTTGAGATAGCAAATTTGCTTTCCATAGGGATAGTTGGTTATCAGTTTTTTGTAGCAGTGGCTCGAACGTGTTCTTCGAGACTCTTGAGTTGATGATTGGGCATCCGAAAGATTTGTCTAAAGTGCTTCAATTAGGAATATTTATCACTTGTTGAAGCGTTCTTCTAATGTATGCTGGAACCCCTTTCGTTGTCTGGAAGGCAGATTTATGAAAGTTCACCTTTTGGCCAGAAATATCTGTGTATTCGTTAAGAATTGTTCGCATTTTGCTAAATGCAGCTGTCGTGGCAGGAGCAAAAATAATAATACGTCTGCAAATGATAGGAAGGGCACCCTAGTTCCGCCTCTAGTAATCGTAAATCCAACTGTGTTAGTTGTATCGTGACATTCTCTTTGTAGTCTTCTTGCCAAAATTTCAGCTCCAAGGATAAAAAGCAGTGGAGAAAGAGGATCCCCTTGACGTAATCCTTCTTCTAACGCAATAACATCTGTTGGCTTATCGTTGACAAGCACTGAGAACGACGCCGTTCTTACACACTCATGTATCCATTTAATGAAAATAGGGCTAAATCCAAATTGTTGTAAAATTCTAAATAAGAACGTCCAATCCACTCTGTCATAAGCTTTTTCCATGTCTAATTTAATTGCAACCCATCCAGTTTTTCCTTTTCGTTGTCGAAAAGAATGAAATATTTCATGTGCTATAAGAACATTGTCCTGTATGGAACGACTTGACACAAATGCTCCTTGAAGAGGATGAATTAGTTTTGGCGGAACACGTTTCATTCGTTCAACAATTATTTTGGCAATGATTTTATAGACTATAGAGCATAGACTTATAGGTCGGTAGTGGTTCATTGTAGACGGATTATCACATTTTGGGATAAGAGTAATGAACGTATGGTTAACTTCTCTAAGCAGTATACCAGATGAGAAAAACGCTTTTACTGGTTTTATCACCGAAGGACATGACTATATCCCAATATTTATGATAAAATTCTAAGATCATCCCGTCCGGTCCCGGGAATTTATTTTTCCCAATGCTGAAGACCGCGATCTTAATTTCCGAGTTAGTCACTTGTCTTGTTAATTGATCATTATCACCGTCTGTTACTTCTTGCTGAATTAGTAATAGTTGTTGCTCTAAAAGATTTATATTAATTGGTTCCTTGCGGAATCGGCGTTGGAATTCTAGTCTGATTTCCTTTCTTACATTTTCTTCTCCCATAATAAAGGTACCAACATTGGAATGGATAGAGTTTAATCGTCGGACATTCCTTCTACCAGTGGCACTTCTATGGAAAAAGAAGTGTTTGAATATACATTCTTCATATACTTAATTTTTGCTCTTTGAGCCCAATATGTCATATGAAAATTTATTAATTGTTCTTTTTTTCTTTATTAGTTGGCATTGTCGTCGAATTTTTGAGGGCGTTCTATTTTGCTGGGTATGACTTTGTATATCAATTAGTTGAGTCTCGACTTCTTGTAGCTGGCGGAAAATGTTTCCGAAATTGTACTGATTCCAGATTTTAGCTTTTACTTTAAGTAATTTTGTTTTCCTAGTTAAGTTAAACATGAAAGATCTCGACTCATGTACTCTCCAAGTCTGCTTAACCACATTCACAATGTCCTTTCTCTTCATCCACATTTTCTCAAATTTAAAAGGTCGACCTTTATATTGAATTATCTGCATAAAATTTAAGGTAATGGGGCAGTGGTCAGAAAAATGAGAAGTCATGGTTGTACATAACTAGCTCTGGGTAATGTTGTACGAGTTGTTGAGAGACTAAAGCTCTGTCTAATTTTTCGTACATGTTGTCTATATCCACTTTCCGTTTTCTCCATGAGAGTACTCATTTCCACAAGTGCGGACATCAGATAGGTCAAAGTCATTAACGAACTTTTGCAGTGTGAAGAATCGTTGTCTGTTAGGAACCTGCCCTCCCATTTTGTCAAATGGGACAAGGATATCGTTAAACTCTCCTATCACGATAAAGGGTATATCCAATTGTCTTATATAAGAATAAAGATCCTCCCAAAAGGCGTGTTTTTCATTTTCTTTTGGTGGCACATAAATAAAAATAATATTGAAAGCAAAATTTTGAACATGATCGCAGAAATAAAAAGCAATAAGCCTATCGTGTTGTTGTCTAATTTCAAAAATCTCATTGCCTAATTGAAATTATTTCCGGACGACTCCAATACCTCAAGCCCATCCACTAGCCGGGGATATTATGCAATGATCAACCCCCCCCCCCCCCCTTTCCATTTTTCTTCTATCGAAATGTTCTTAATCTTTGTTCCCATAAATGCCAAGACATTGATTTGGTTTATTTTACAAAAGGTTTCTAAGTGGGCCCGTAAATTTTTCCGGCCCATTCCCCGGATGTTCCAAGTTGCTATCTTTCATGTTACCTCAACTAACTCATGATTGCCATTGTCTTGGAATGAAGTCATCAGAGTTTTCATATTGTTAATCTTCTGAGTCTCATCATCCTTTGGGTGTAAAATCGAGCTAATTTGTCTACACAACTTTGATTTTTCGTGATTTTCGGACATAAAGTCTTGCGACAACCCATCTAATTTTATTGAGGACTTATTAAGTTTGGGTTTGTTTATCATGCATTTTTTCTTCCATCCATGTAATGGGATGCACTCCTTAATATTAATGAGCCTATGAACATTCCTTTCTAAAATTAATTCTAATATGTCATATCCAAATCATAAGAGATTCATGTGTCCAAATTAAGGCAGTTCTTCCATTTGGTTATATATACCATTGAAACCATCTTCCTTGAACCACCAATGCTCCAGCAAACCACCATTTTCTCATTCATATGAACCCCCAACATATATCTTTTTATAAGGTGGCATAATTGGAAATAAAATGAAAAACACCACATTGGTCTGGTAGTCAACGAACAACAACAATTTACTTCACAATAAGCTTGACAATCAGCATATACAGAGACATCAATTCACCAATTGCAGCTGCTGAAGCGACGAACCCGACAATAATTCACAAATTTGTTGTGTTCAAAATCATAATACATATGTATGATCATTTGCAGGTCATCAATATCACAAGTGATGATACTATAAACCACATAAGCATCCCAAACATATCAATCATTTGTACCATACAAAATATTGGCCAAGAGTTTGTAATCCTTTTCAATCTTTGACATTATCTGGACATATCGAACATACTCATCATCAGCCTTCTTGCCATTATCGTCTTTCACGGATTCCTCATCCTTCTCATTCAGCAAATCGTCACTGGCTTCCTCAGCCGAAAAAGACGATTCCAAAGCTCCAATCACACCATCGACTTCCTTAGTCTTTGATGGAGGATTGGAACTTGAATCTTCGTTGACCAAAAGATTGTCTTGAAATGTTCTCTCAAAGTTTGTCATAACAGAAATCCAAGAAGCAACCCAGAAGAAGAAATTAGAGGAAAAGGCAACAAAGAACATAGAAAGTGAAGAAGTGAAGGACGTACACTCGGGATGTAAAGACCAACGCCCATATCCAGGTGTCCTAAAGAGAGGCGAGAGGAACCATGTACGATTAACGGTTGCCCCCTTGCTAACCCCTTGAACCACCGCCATCATCTCTTCCAAAATCTTTGCCCGATTTCATGGAAACTAGGGGGGCTCGACGACATCCGTCTTCTTCTAAAATTTGAGCTCCAGTGATTTCGTTTGACGCTTCTGATTTTCCAGATTTGATAGTCGTGTGTGCCTTGGTTATATTCTTGCAAAGCCTTTCCTTTCAATCGCAAAGGACGATTTGTCAAGGAACGATTTCGATTTTCATGTGATCGGGCGAGAAGGATGGAAAGGAAATTGAATATCTTAGCGGTGAAAGAAATTCTATGATTCCTTGGAAGGGGTCTTTCATTTCTCTCTCTTATTCTTTCTGGCCTCTCTCTAGGCATGGGCTTTTTCTTTTTTTCTTTTCCAGTTTATTGGTTTGCATCATTGCAACTGTGACATTTAATTTTCTTTCTTTCCCAAACGTCATCCCCTTTCATGGGTTCCATCACTAGTACCTTCACACCACCTCTTTCATAGTTTCAAATTTTACCTTTTTCAAATTGCATTTGTATTTTTTAATGAGGTTTACTTTGTATGTTGATGTTCGTGGTTTTAGTCTAGTTTTTGGTGTGTTTCTTAGTTTGTTTAGTTTAGTTTTAGTAGGTTTTAGAGTTAGTTTTGTGTGTTTTTGGATGAGTTTGCATATTTTGTGAAAAGTATGGAAGCTACTTCGTTTTGTGTTTTTTTGTAGGTTATTGAGCACGAAGGAGCGCTTTCTGAGCTGAGTTGAAGTCTTGTGGTGGAGGATGGAAAACATGGGAGTTAAGGAAGAAAATGGTATGAGAAGATCAAGTTGAAGTTCAAGTTAAAATCAAGGAAGAGCTCGTTAGAAGCTAAAAACAGAGGCTCGTTAACGATCCTGTGAAGGTCGTTAATGAGGCTAAAAGATAGAATTTTTTAGGGGGAGTTTGTAATCTCTACCGACCCTGACAAGGTCGTTAACGAGGTTGGTCGTAGCTGTTTTAGCCTGTTTTGCTTTGTTTTCTTGTTTTAGTAGTTTATAGACAAACAACTTTGCTTCTCGTGGAACGATCCTGACTTCGCTATACTCAGCGGGGTCTTGACTTATAAACTTATTTGTTGTCAAGAAATCGCCATCCAACAAAATTGGCGCCATTGTCGGGGAAGCAACAATGTTTGTTTGTTTATCTGTGGGTTTGGGAATATCCCGACCCCGTTTTTGTTTTTAATTTTGTTTTCTTTGTTTGTTTTCTCAACGTATGCCAGCAGGACGTCACAAGCTCGAATTTGACAACACCGGTTACTATTCCGAACCTGAACGCACCTTGCACTGTAGACGAAGAGAAAATCGAACCATGGCTACCCCTGAAGAGATGGCTAGACAGATGGAAGTCCTCCAGAGGCAGATGGAGGCGTTACAAGCTGATAGAGATGTTGCTGGTGCCGCTGCTGAACGTGAACGAGTTAATAGTGCTCGTTTACAAGAAGAACTGAATGCCTATCCGAGGAATGCTACGCAATATATGCATCCAAAACTGAGGGTGTCGGAATCTCCAATTGTGCTTCCAGAGATAGAGAAGATATTTTGAGATTAAATCTCAATTTATATCCTTAATAAAGAGGGCTCAATTTGAAGGGAAACCTACTGAGTGTCCCATGGAACATATTAGGAACTTTCTTGATTTATGTGACACTATTGCTGCTGAAGGTGTCTCACTTGAATATGTTATTTTGAAAGCTTTTAGGTGGTCTCTTACTGGAATGGCCCTGAGTTGGTTGGAGAGCTTACCTCCTAAGTCTATCAGGATTTCGAAGGCTTTGTATGATCAATTTCTTACAAAGTTTTTCCCTCCTGCCAAGACAATAGAGTTGAGAAAATACATCACCTCCTATCACCAACTGCCTAACGAGACCTTTGTAGAGACATGAGAAAGGTTTAAAGAGATGCTTAGACAGTTCCCTAGTCATGGGCAACCTTTATATGTGCTCCAAGAAATCTTTTTCCAGGGGATCAATGCAGAAACGAAGAACCGCATCAACACACATACTGCATGCGGTTTTATAGAGATGGATCCCACTGATGCATGGGAATTGCTGGACAAGCTTTCTAACTACGATGCCATGTATGGTACCCAGCAATCACCCCAACCACAGAAGCGTATCTACGTGTCTAACAAGGACGATGTTGACCTTGATGTAAAACATCAATTCCTACAAGACGAGGTCAACCGCCTTAAGAAACAGGTTGTCAATGACCTTGATGTAAAACACAAATTTTTTGAAAGACATTCTTAGCAGGAAACGATCCATTACCGAGTTTCAAGATGAGGTCCGATCCATTACTCTTCTAGAGAAATTAGGCGACCTAGGGAGATTTGCTATAAGAATTGCCATAGGCAACCACCGATTCAAGGCTCTATGTGATTTGGGAGCCAGTGCCAGTTTACTCCCTTTATCAATCTAGTCAAAGGCGAACATGGGACCATTGGAACCTGTAGACATGAGGTTGTACATGGCGGACAGGTCAAGTGCGAAAGCCACAGGAGTCGTTGATGATTATCCCATTCAAGTTGGAAAGTTTTTCATTCCAAATGATTTTATCGTCCTCGACATGCCTGAAGATCCTCTAGTCCCCATCATTTTAGGCAGACCATTCCTAGCTACAGTAGGCGCTAGAGTAAACGTGCAAAAAGGACTCCTTACCTTCGATATAAGAGAGGAATGTGTAGAATTCAGCCTTGACCGAAACGCCAACGACCCAACTGCGGCCGCACAAATCGAGTTGTCCCAGCCAAAACTCGACATTGCTGTTTCTAACGACTCTCCTCCAACAAACAGAGAGGAAAGGATTATAACCACGATTTCTATCGATCCTCCTTGGTCCAATACCGAGTCTTTCATGGATCATTATGACGGAGGAATTGCCAGTGCAGGCTCATTAACGACCCCAACAACATCGGTGTCAACATCTTCACCAATAAATCAAGGTGAGTACTCTAACCATGAATTCACTATTACTGGTTATGATTCTTCTTCATACTCTGTTCCTACACAGTACCCCACTATCTATGCCATAGAGGAGTCGAAACCACCTTGGTTTTCGGATTTCACTAACCCTTGTGTAGGAATACCGGGCATATTGTTAGAAGATACAAGACCAAATTTAGTGACACGAGTCAATAATGCCTACAAAGCTAAGTATGGGGTCCCTCACAACCCTGACATAGTTGAAAAGCAACCATCTTAAGCCAAGGTAAGTACGTCGGGCTAACGACGTTAAAAATAGCGCTTACGGGAGGCAACCCAGTTTTTAGTTTAGTTTAGTTCTTTCTCTCTTTTTAGATCTTTTTCCTAGCTTTCTTTTGAGTTTTTAGTAGTTTAGAAGCTGTAAGATAGAAGTGTTTGGGGCTAACATGATACAGGATTTGGGTTCGGAATAATGCTGAAAATTGAGTCACGGAAGCTCATTAACGACCCTACCCAAGGTGGTTAACGACCCATTTCGAGACCCGAATAGGCGGACACAACATGTAAGTATTTTTGACCTAATTCTATCTTCTATCTCCTTTACCTATGCCGCCTCTTCCCCTACCTCTTGCCCCTCCTATTTAATCCCCTCAAAAACTCCCAACCCCACACTCAATGCTCAAAACCAAATCCTCAAATCTTCAAAACCAATCCCACCAATTCTCTCTAACCTTCAATCGGTACACCACCACCCCTAACCCCGGAACCACACCACAATAACGAGCCCTCCATCCTAGAGTTTGTTACTGGCGAGTCACAAGCCTCGTTACCCTTCACATATTCAATCCTTGTTCTTCAATTCTTCAAATCAACGGTATGATTTCTAAACCTGATACGCTGGTTTTAGTACAGCGTAATTATGTATTTTTACTAGGATTCCGGAGTGTTTTAGGCTAGATTAGGATGTTTATTTGTAATATCAGAAAAGCCTACAAATGAAGCTTTTGAAGACAGAAGTCCTAAGTTCGAGCTAAAGACCCGCTTTACAACGGTTGCAAGGAATGAAAGACTGGAGATTTTACGGAGATAAAGACCCGTTCCCTCGGGTATAGAGCCGAGATCGAGGTGAAGAGAAGATCCGAGGGGGCGAGAATTTGCAGGACCCGCGCTGGCGGGTTGGAACCAAAGACCACGGTTGATCGAGTTTCCGCGGACGCTGAAAGCTACAGAACCCGCGCTCGCAGGTTGGGAACCGCGCTCGCGGGTGGCGACATTTCCGAGCGCCGACTCGGTTTTATTTTATCTTTTTTTTATCTTTATATCTTTAGGTTTTCGGATATTGTTTTCTACTATTTAAGCCTAGTTTCGTTGCAGAATTGGGAGACTTCAATTTCTAGATTTTATTTTCACTTTTTATTTCTATTATGGAGAACTAATTTCCCTTGGAGTTTGTTTGATCAAAGAAGCCTTTGTATTGAATTCGTGAGATTCTGGTAACTTTTCTATCCTTTGGTTAATATCAAAACTCTTGTTTTTATTTATATGATCTATGTTTGATTTTATGAGCCTGGTCAACTTGTTGGATTGACTTAGATCTACTGTTTGGATTAGGTTTGATTATTGTCTATGCAATCTTATTTATCCTTGAAACAACTTTTTTCCAAGACCGTGGACTGGAATTGAGAAAGAGTATTTGATGGTTATTTTATGCATGAGACTCGTTGTTTGATTGCATGAATTGATTTCCTGTTATCCTTAATATCTTGCATGATTTGAATTAAGCGTTCTTGTTCATATCATAATTCCGCTTGTCCACGGTCCAAGCGGAAATCTTTTATAAGGATTCGAATTAACCTGGGAATTAATAGAAAAGTGGATGAATCGATGATCGAAGGATTAAAAAGGTGGAATTGATTGAATGAACTCTGCTTTCGTTTAATTGTTTTGAAACCTAATTTTATTTGCTTGCTTAAACCCCAAAAACCCCGTCTTTGTTCTTTGCTTATTGATTAGAGTACCGATTCTCTTGGGTTCGATCCCTTACTTGCATGCTATACTAGTTTGTAGTTTAGGGTAATTTATTTTTGATCTTGGCAACAACGACTTTAGCCAAGTCAAATTTTGGCTAACTTTCTAATTGCAAGATTCATGATTTTTGGGGTAAAAATTTCATATCTCGATCTTGTTTGAAGTGGTTTAATTGCATGTCTACATTGCACAATGATTCTAAAGCTTCTACGAATGGTGCTTGATCTTGATTTATATTAGGTTGTTCTTGCTTAAATTTACATTGAATTTTTTATTAGACAAGCATGAACTAACTTGTTCTACAATTGAGTTGATCTTCACCATGAAATTTTGGCAATTGTGGCATGATCGGGTGGAGTAATCGAGCAGGTACTTGGCCAAGATGCCACCAAAGTACTTGGTCAAGATGTCCCTCTTACCCTGGCAAAGATAGAGCTTCTTTACGTACCAAATTGGTACGAGTCGTGGACGAGTCATGCATTCCCGTTGGAACATAGGCCACAAGATGAGCCATCATTGAGACCGTGTGAGACACGGTTCGAGAGAGAAGGAGAGGCTATGGATGAAGTTGATGTTGCAACTGAGGCAGAAACGAAGGCAGCCACGGAGGAGCTCGATATCGAGGACGAAGACCTCAGTACCGAGGTTTTGGGCAACAATGCTAAGACCCGGAAAAGGGGAGCCTAGACAGCTTCGTTAACGACGCACCCAGGGTCGTTAACGACTACTTTGAGGCTACTGTCGAGGCATACAACTTCGGTAACGACCCCCCGCCTCCACCTGCCATGCCACAATCTTATGATCTTATGCTTTATAACCCGATGATTTTTCAAGACCACTTCCAGCCTCAAGATCACTACCAAAGAACCTCCTCAGCCCACTTACACTGGATCGAGTGCTCCACCTCCATGGGACGATGATCTTTCATTTCAGATGCAGCAACTCAACTTGCAGCAGACACAACTCCACCAAAGGATGGATCGTTGGGAGGTTATCTATTCCGCTCGTATGGCTTTGGATGATGCGAGGCATCAATAGGCAGATGCTCTTTGGAGGACTATGGAGAAAAGGGTGAAGGTTGATGAGGAGCGTTGGAAGACCATGTGTGAGTTTATGGGAACTTTGAGCACCAGTTTCCACCACCAGGGCGCTGATTCAGCTTTTGGAAAGTCATTTCTTTTTCTGCTTCAATTATCTTGTATGTTTTTCTTTCTTTTTCTTTCTTTCTTTTCTTTTCTTTTCTTCTGCTTAGTTTTATTACATTGGGGACACTGTAATTATAAGTATGAGTTGGGAAAGGGGAGAAATCTTCTTCCCAGCTCTTGTGGTAGCTCTGCTTAGTGCTTGCCATATGGACTTACAAAAAAAGGAATTGTCCAAGATAAGATCTACTCAAACCAATAGAAAAGAGACCCCATAATTGGCCTTGGAAATGCTCTTGACTTGCCTCATTAATGATCCAATTAGGTCGTTAACGAGCCTGAACTTTGTTTAAAACTGGACATTTTGCAGGGTCGTTAACGAGCCTAAACATGTCGTTAACGTGCCTGGGCAAGAACCGCTCGCGGATTATTCTGAGTTCTAAACATCAAAAAAATTCCAATTAAACAAGCATGGATCAAACACAATCCCACTTAAGACACACAATCAAGCATATACGCCCCATACTTGCTCGATTACTCCACTCGATCATGCCACAATTGCCAAAATTTCATGGTGAAGATCAACTCAATTCTAGAACAAGTTAGTTCATGTTTTTCTAATCAAAATTTCAATGTAAATTTAAGCAAGAACAACCTAATATAAATCAAGATCAAGCACCATTCGTAGAAGCTTTAGAATCATTGTGCAATGTAGACATGCAATTCAACCACTTCAAACAAGATCAAGATATGAAATTTTTACACCAAAAAACATGAATCTTTAGAAAGTTAGGGTTTAGAAATCATACTGTTGATTTGAAGAATTGAAGAACAAGGATTGAATATGGGAAGGGTAACGAGGCTTGTGACTCGCCGGTAACGAACTCGAGGATGGAGGGCTCGTTATTGTGGTGTGGTTCCGAGGTTAGGGGCGGTGGTGTACCGATTGAAGGTTAGAGATAATAGGTTGGATTGGTTTTGAGGATTTGAGGATTTGGTTTTGAGATTTGAGTGTCGGATTGGGAGTTTTTGAGGAGATTAAATAGGAGGGGCAAGAGGTAGGGGAAGAGGCGGGATATGTAGAGGAGATAGAAGATAGAATTAGGTAAAAAATACTTACCTGCTGTGTCCGCCTATTCGGGTCTCGAAATGGGTCGTTAACAACCCTAGGTAGGGTCATTAATGAGCCTGCGTGACTTGATTTTCAACATTATTCCGAACCCAACTCCTGTATCATGTTAGCCCCAAACACTTCTATCTTGCTAGCTTCTAAACTACTAAAAACTCAAAAGAAAGCTAGGAAAATGATCTAAAAAGAAAGAAAGAACTAAACTAAACTAAAAACCGGGTTGCCTCCCGTAAGCGCTATTTTTAACGTCGTTAGCCCGACGCACTTACCTTGGCTTAGGGTGGTTCCTTTTCAGCTATGTCAGGGTTGTGAGGGACCCCATACTTAGCTTTGTAGGCATTCTTGACTCGTGTCACTAAATTTGGTCTTGTGTCTTCTTGCAATATGCCCGATATTCCTACACAAGGGTTAGTGAAATCCGAAAACCAAGGTGGTTTCGATTCCTCTATGGCATAGATAGTGGGGTACTGTGTAGGAACAGAGTATGAAGAAGAATCATAACCAATGGCTTTCACACTTGACCCGTCCGCCATGTACAACCTCATGTCTACAGGTTCCAATGGTCCCATGTTGGCCTTTGACCAGATTGATAAAGGGAGTAAACTGGCACTGGCTCCCAAATCACATAGAGCCTTGAATCGGTGGTCGCCTATGCCATTTGTTATAGCAAATGTCCCCGGGTCGGCTTATTTCTCTGGAAGAGTAATGGATCGGATGTCATCTTGAAGCTCGGTAATGGATCGTTTCCTGCTAAGAATTTCTTTCAAATTTTTTTTGTAAGCCGACATTTCGCTTAAGGCCTCAACGAATGGGATAGAAATATTCAAGCCCTTGAGAATCTTAACGAAACACTTAAACTTGCCTTCATTAGAGTCCTTAGACTTCTTAGTAGGAAAGGGAAGAGATTTTACCATTCTTGGAGCCAAATCGGGCGCGAGAGGTGATGCTACCGGGTCGACATTAGGGTCGATTGGTGCGCTTGGAGGATCGATACCGACCTTGTGCGGGGTCGTTAACGAGGGTCCTATGTCGGTAGAGGCTTAACCGACTTTAGGTTGTTATATCTTTTATCTTGTTATCTTTTAAGTGTGGTAAGTTTTTATCTTTTAGTTTTTTAGATAGTTTCTTAGTATAAATACCCTTGTTCTAAGCTTAGGCGAAGGGTGGTGTGTCATATTATTTTTGGAGAAGTCGAGTAAGGAGAAGAGGCCGAACTGAGTTCATTCGAGAGAGAGTTCTTAGGGTCGGTGATCGGATTTTTCCTCGGTGTTCTTGAGTGTTTTCGGATTCAACGAAGTTTGTAAGACGATATTTTCTTATTAATTTCAAGTAAGTTTAGTTTTGTTTTCAATTTCTTCTTTGATTAAAGTAGTTTGTTTTATTTCCATGAGTAGTGAGTAGTGTTCTTATCTAGGGTCAGGGTTGAAACACGACATAGTTGTGCATGTTCGAATGAGTAAGTTGATGTTTTGATTGCCTTTTATCTATTAAATTGCTTGTTGTGCTTATGCTTAGACGATAGTCGAGGTAATTTGAGTTTTCAACTTGATTGAAAGAGAAAGTTATAAACTTGAATGTTGATATTGTTCGTTAATGAAAGTTTCGATCTTTGGATTCAAAACAAGTGATAGAATGAATTGATTTATGAAGATTGATTGGTTTGCTTGTTGGTCAGCGAAAGTTGATATAATTTATCCTTAAAGGCATGATCTTTATCTTCTTATAAGTTTTTATGCATAGCTATGTTGTGGTAACCCTTGTCCTAGATCTTTTATTTCATTGAGTTAGTTTATTTGCTTTCGAATCATTCTTTATCGAGTTCACTTTACCATCGGTACCGAACCTCGGAAAGGGGAGAAATCTTGCTTGTGTGTTTTGTTTGTATGTCTTGTTTGCTCTAGTTCTCATTGTTTTTAAAAATAAATAAAAATCAACAAAAATTTTTTAAAATTGAACAAAAAAGAGTTTTTAGAATGGATAAATACCCTTTCTTTTGGTTCTATTATAGTAGTTGCTAGCATGATCATATAATTCCTTGCAAGCATGTTTTTGGGTATAGCCCGATTCTTGATATGAAGTTGTTTTTATAGAGGAATAGCATTTGATGAAATTGAGCATGTATAACTTTTAGCATGAGTGATGCAATCCAACATAAAATTTTACCTTGAGAGTTATTTTTGGCCTTATAGGGAGAATATCAAAAATCCCTCTTTTTTCTTGTGTGATTTACTCTCTTTGTGTATATTATCTCTTGGAATTGTGATGGTTATCTATTTCTTGAGACCTATATAAGATTTATTAGTTCATTACTTGTGAAAGTCAGATGATAGAGAACTTATTTTTATAAGCCCTATTAATCATTATCCACCCTTACATGATCCTTCTTTTGATAACCAATTTGAGCCTTTAAGCCTTTTATTTTTAGCTCCACAAAATGTTCCCTAGCCGAGATAGGCTTGACCCTATCCTGAGATTAGGACTTAAGATTTGGAGAGGTTTGTTTTGTAGAGTGAAAATGTTATGTTATGGTTCAAAGCAAAGGATTTTGGGAAGGGTAGATTGGAAGTCTCTTGTTTGATTTTGTAAGAAGATCTCTTGGTAAGAAAAGATGCACAAAGAAAGAGAAAGTTGTTGGTTTAAAAGGAAAAACACGAGTAGACGTTGTAGCTCGTTAACGACCTAGTTTGGGTAGTTATTGAGGTTGTTCGAGGAAAAAAAGAGCTGAAAAGGTGAAGAAAAAAAGGGTGAAATAAAAAAGAGAAGAAGAGAAGTAGAGGTGCATTAGTGTTTAAGAGTTAAACCGGAGATTCTTTTGAGTTTTTATGAGACTTTTTAGGATATAAAAGGGTGAGAGTTTGTGCATAAAGAGAAGTGAGTTTGGTATAAGTTTTTATGATTGTTTTGGATCTATGTGTGAGTTTTTAGGAATCTTTGATTCAAGGATATTATTAGCACCACATAGCCAAAAAATTTCCACGCCTTATTGTTATTATCAAGCCCCATTACAACCCGGCAGAATGGAAGCTTCTATGAAGTTTTTCATTGAGCCTAAGTTCTCTTGATGATTTTTGCTTGTTTTGACAAATCTTAGGTGGAGAGTTTAGTGATATAAGTTCCAATTTCTATGAGTTTTTGCATATAAAGATGAGTTGAGAGATTGAATTTATAAGCCTACACACTTGAGGTTGGATTGTATTTTCTTATGTCTATTAAGTGCTTATATATGTGATGACGTTAATAGTCATTTGCTATTTTCTGCTATGTTTTTTATGTTGCTTTTTGAGTTGATGGCTATTGCTTGATGAGCATGTTTGTTTGGTTTTGATTATTGTATAGTGATTGCTTGAGGACAAGAAAGCTTAAGTATGGGTTATTTTGATGTTCGTGTTTTTAGTCTAGTTTTTGGGTTGTTTCTTAGTTTATTTAGTTTAGTTTTAGTATGTTTTAGAGTTAGTTTTGTGTGTTTTTGGATGAGTTTGCATATTTTGTGAAAAGTATGAAAGCTACTCCGTTTTGTGTTTTTTTGTAGGTTATTGAGCAGGAAGGAGCGCTTTCTGAGCTGAGTTGAAGTCTTGTGGTGGAGGATGGAAAACATGGGAGTTAAGGAAGAAAATGGTATGAGAAGATCAAGTTGAAGTTCAAGTTAAAATCAAGGAAGGGCTCGTTAGAAGCTAAAAACAAAGGCTCGTTAACGATCCTGTGAAGGTCGTTAACGAGGCTAAAAGATAGAATTTTTCAGAGGGAGTTTGTAATCTCTACTGATCCTGACAAGGTCATTAACGAGGTTGGTCGTAGCAGTTTTAGCCTGTTTTGCTTTGTTTTCTTGTTTTAGTAGTTGATAGACAAACAATCGTGCTTCCCGTGGAACGATCCTGACTTCGCTACACTCAGCGGGGTCTTGACTTATAAATTTATTTGTTGTCAAAAAATCACCCTCCAACATATGTGCATCTTTAATATTGATTATTAAAAATTCAACACAAATAGGTTAAATTTAAATGATTTTGATGTGGGGGAATAAGGAAGAGGATTAGAATCATGTTTCATGAAAGTATGACATGTTTTTGACTCATATCGTTTTCATAAAATCCTAAGGTTAATTTTATACTTTTATTATCTAATTAATGAAACATTTGACAGAAAAAAGAAAGGGTGACTGAATGCAAACAGAAATAACTTAAAAGAGGTTCTATTTGAAAATTGAAATAAGGGGTGGTTTATTGCAAACAAGTCAAGATAAGGGGTAGTTTTGTGTGATTTACCCTACTTCCTTTGGTCATTTTGTTCTTTCGCTCACTTGTTTTGTCGTGTTTTTTGCTTTTTATATTTTACTAGTTGTACCAGACTATTATTCTTGTCATGCACGGATATGATTCAATATTTTTAGATATACTCCAGGTATGATATTAATAAAGAAAAAGTATAAAATAAAATTTAATGTAAGTTTTTCATTCTTATACCATTTAAAAAACTTATTTTATTTTTCCCGCTTCAAAAGGGCTGAAAGATTGGGCAAATTGTGCCAGCCCTTTGGTGGAACGAAGTAGGTTTTACCATGGTTTCTCCTTTATTTTTGATCTAATTAATACCCCTTAATTAAATAATTTTTCATTTTAATTGACACTTTAATTAAATTTTAAAATGAACAAATTTATTTATATAAAAATAAATTTGTATTTTTTCAATTTTATTTATTTATTATCAAGCAAAATTATTTAAATTTTGACACTTTAATTACTATTACTATTAAATCATAATAATTACGAAAATAGCCTTTTATAAAAAGTCAGATATTTCACCAACACGGTAGAAATTATCGTTTCATTTGTTATGTTCCTTTTACCTCTCGACATTTCTTTTCCACCCATATTTTTTGTAAATTTATTCAATTTTTTAGGTTGCCTCTAGATTTATATAATTTTTTCCATTTATGGTAGTCATCACTAATTTATTTATTTTTTGGAAAAAGAAAGGCCACGCCTTCCGTGAATAAACTCAAACTAAATACACACAACACGGGGAAAGATCTATCTCGGATATCGTCTAGCAAAATTGAAAGGGAGCTAACAGGCGGCTCAACAAGAGAATTAAAGCCAAACGGATAGGAGTAAGCATGCTTAGCTTAGTGAGGGTGTCAGCGACAACATTCACTTCCCTAAAGATATGGTAACAACGGGCATTCCAATCCCGTTTAAGGGAGCCTTGGCATTGGGAGGCCAGACTAAAAAGAGGATGGGTCGGACAAGGGTTCTTCAAGAGCAGCTCGATCGCAAGCGTAGAGTTCGTCTCAAGTAGCACATTACGGTTGCCAAGATCCCAAGAAAGAGTGAGGCCATTAAGAATACCCCAAAGTTCCTCTATGGGGACCATACACTGCCCAATATTGTGGACAAAACCACCGACCCATCTACTGTCAGATTCACGTATAACGCTCGCAGCCGAAGCATGGCCATTTTCAAACACTGAACCATCAGTATTAAATTTTACGCAGCCTGACGTCGGTCGACTCCAATGTAATATCCCTGAATTTTATGGATATTTTTGGAAATTTTCCGAGCATCTTTCCAAGACCCTTTCAATCAATCTCGTTACTAATACGGTCGGATTAATGGAAATTGTTCCTAGAAAATTCGAGGTGACCGAATAAAATCATTGAATATGATTTTATTAACCTATATAATTTTTAGGATCATTTCCATGAAAGAAGTACCTTGATCGGGTGAGATCCGCTTAATTAATTATGTACCTGTTAAGATTATACTCTGAAACAAAAGCCTTAAAATTTAAAAGTAGAAAAAATAAAATTATTCGAGTTAATTTTATTATTTTACAAAGTTTTTAAGATCGTTTCGACGAAAGAAGTATCTTAATCTGGGATATTTAATTTACCACTCGAACGCAAATTCCGTTCCAATCTAAGTATACCCTTACTACTTTAAATGAAATTCTATCTATTTTATACTTGCATGTTACGTATTTACTACTACGCTGCCCACGTATACTTGATGACCACGTTGAAATTGCTTTTATCCCCGATCCTTGTTGTCCACGCGAATTTGTCTTATGAATACTTTCCTCCGTTCAAATTACTTCAGGCAATCAAAGTTGGGAGATAGACCAACGTGGTCCCACCACCCACCCTTCTTTTAATTCTTTTACTCCCTTCCTCCATATATAATTCTTCACTGCCGGCAATCTTCTCGGTCTCGCTCGAGCTCTCGCCTGCCACCACCCTCGTCACCGGTCATCATCCACCTAGCCACCGCTTTGTTCTCTTGGTCACGCCGTCGTGTCGGACCATCCAGGTCAGCCAACTAGCCACGCACAAGACATCACTGCATAACCACGTACGAGTAAGGTCGTGAAACACCGAGGCCCGACGCCGCTTTGGAGCTCCCGTTGAACTATTCGGAGCCGTTAGGTTTCCCGCCATTAATGTCGTTGGGATCGTGATGTTGCCACGATGCCACTTGATCAATCTGTTCTTGGAACCGACGTGTCTAAGTTCTATAACGTCAACGTTTGGTATCGAACTTTCTACCCCTTTATACATTCTGCTGGTCCATATAAAATTCTGAGAATTTAACACCACATACGTATGATATAAAAGAACACTTTTCATTTACAAGAAAGTACTAAAAACAGGACGTTATGTTGTAAAAATCTTAGCCTAAGTAACGACGTTATAACGGTTATATATAACTTTTTATATATATAAGAAAAATATGTCATTACGCTTCTCGTCTTCTAGAAGACATTATGAATTGAATAACAATTCAGGAGTTTATTCATAAATTGTCTTTTTGAATATGGTTATATTTATTCTACCAGGAAAGTTATAAGGAATTTAGCTTAATTGCCTTGATCAGTCTAAGTCGTTTTTCAAGGCAAGTGGGTGGTTCACCTTTTTTTGAACTTGATATCTTTAAACTCTGTTTTAGATATCATTATTTTTGGAATAATCGATAATCAGGAATCTGTGTTCCGTTATCATCTTTATGTTGGGAATACTTGTTTGCTAAATAAATGAATTACGTTTATTTACTGCTTAGATTTAATGATTGTTCGTTATTTATATCATTCGTACTGCTGGTACTGTTTAGGGCCGTTGTTTGTGCTCCTATTATGTGTTTCAAGAGTCTCCTTTGAGATATCTTTGTTGTGGATAGATTTTAGAACTAGGGATCTCGGGGATATGCTCTGAGAGTCTCTTTATAACTGTAACACCCCTATTTTACAACACTGGGTATTACCGCCAGTGACCTCGGATTTTACCGTCCAAAGTCACCCTAGGCTTTAAATAAATTAATGAGAATATAATAAAAGAAATGTTTAAAAGCGGAATTTTATTCATTGATAAGAACATTCGTTCATTACATTGAAAGTCGTTTTACAAATGATGTAGCAGCGGAAAGTAAAACCCATTTTGAAGGGGTTAAAAAGACGTATTTAAAAATACAAGTATATTTTTCCAAGACAAAACAAATGATGATGATTTACTTGATTAAAAGAGAAGAGCCGGTGCACTATCTTCTGAATGCTTTGCTCTTTGAAAATTTCTTCCTTCCTTCAACGTCGTCTTACCTTGATCTTCTATCCTTGCATAACTCTTCTCGAGCCTTCTAGACTTTGTCTTCAAAACTTCGATGTAAAACTTCCTAGGGTCTGACATTTGTCGCGAAGGGTGAGAAATACCATGCAAAAATGCGGAAATAGTAGAATTTATCTAAGGAGACTAAGCAAGTGAGAATGAAAATTCTCAAGGATAGTTTGGTAATTTATAATATTCGAGAGATATTATAGGAATGTGTTTTTAGATATAGAACTTTATGCAGAGCTTATCGGAATAGAAAGAGTAAATCTCGAGAAGAGATAAATCATAAATCGAAAGAAGAACTACGAGATTGTAGACTTCTTAGAGTAGAAGGTATGTTGGGAACGTTATTAATACATACAAGTTTTGAAAACCTCCCGCGCCCTTGTCGGACCTCAACCAACCTCTTCTTATTCAGTGCTCCAGATAGGGGAGGTGGCCCAAAGGCACTTACGTACCTGCCCACCTTAGACAAGCCCAAATAAGCATTCAGATTGGAAAGACGATCGTTTCAAGAACCGGGAGCCGGGTGGTCTTCCACGTTGTACTATTCTGACCCGGTTTTGGTTTCTTTTAATTGTGCTTAGGCACTTATCTTGTATCATGATGAAAACTTTCGCTTACGTTAACTTATTTTAAGAGTGTGGGGGGCATGAAAGGGCCCGGGTCCACTTACAAGAACGAAGTTCCGGGCACTTAGCTAGGGTGCACTCGTCCCTCCTCCGAACAGGAGTAGACATAGATCATGATCTTTAAAGTCGCGGAATTTAGGCATGGTGTCATACGACTTAGTAGGTTATATAGAGGTGTCGGGTTAATCCTGCACCCCTTACTATTTCATCCAAAACGATCTCGAAAAGAGATCTTAAACAAGCAAGGTCACAAACAAGACTAGCGTAAGTCCTATCGAAGTTTAAATAGCATAATAACGATAACAATTGGGTCATTATTTCTAACAATCGATATTCCTAGATTCGTTTATTATTAGCATAATAACGATAAATATATAATAATTTAAATAATATATTTATTTAACATAAGGTAAGTATTAATTTATAACCTTTTTATTTACTTAAGGTCACAATTACATCTTCTTGATATTATTAAGTAATTCTTTTATTATTCAAGGCATGCAAGTTGATTAAAGCTCATTAAAATATATTTTCCCTTTTTTTCAAATTGATTATAAAAATCATTCCCATGATACTAAAAGTCCATAATGCCCTTATCATATTATATCTTTACCTTTCTTCTTATATTTCTTTTATTTCATAACTTGATCTTAAAATATCTTTTATGACTAGCATATCTTATCATTATATTTTAAAGTATACCATATGCTCTTTAAAAGACATGTAAACATTTTTGTATTAAAAAGTTAAGATATCATCAACTTGTTCTAGTTCTTTTATTCATTAAATTAAGCTCCAAGTAAGGTAATCATATTATTTATATTATATTTTTCATGTATATAAACCTCATAATTTAATCTCATGATTTTATTTAATAACTTTCTCATGTGTATCATAAAAAATAATGTATTTCTTTATATAAAAACACATGCAAAATTATTTATTTAATTTATTTAATTCCATACGTGTTCTTATTAAAATACTTTATTCAAAATATCTTACTAATATTATTCCAAAGCATATTACAGGATTAAAAGACATGCAAGACTAATTTTCTTTTTAATAGAGCCTAGTTTTATTAAATCACATTATCTTACTATTCCTTTTATTTTAGAATAAAAAAATATACTCAAGTTAATATTATTTTCAAAATCAGAATTTTCAAGCTTATAAGTTGCATATATTAATCTTTAATTTATTTGAAATGATTCTATGTGTTGTCATATTTATTTCTTTTTATTAAAACCACATGCATGTTATTATTCTTTTCAAATTATCCAAAACCTAATATGCTTAAAATATAATTGTTATGCAGATTAATATTCTAGGAATTCACATATAATTTATTGACAATTATATTTCTCTTAGATGGGCATGCAAATTAATTTAATTACATAATTTTCTTTTTAGAAGCTCATTTGTAATATTTATTGAATTTATTTTAAAAAATATTATATATATAATTATTTTTTAAGGAGATATAACTTAAAATACGAGTCGGAAAATTATACCGAGAGTTAACGGGACGGAAATGGGCATGCAAAACGAGATGGACAAAATGGGCTTCTTCTTTCTCTTTTTCCTCTTATTAAAATTTTGATGGGCTAATATTGGACATATGGGCCAAAATCAGCCCAACAGTAGCCCAAAAAATATAGCCCAAAAGAGCAAGGCTCATCTTTCTCCTTTTCCATTTCACGTTATATTGATGAACGACAAACCTGTGCAACAGGGCAGCATCGGTGGACGACGGCATGGGCGACTCCAGGGCGGCGGCCTTCTGGACTGGTGGTGCGCGCGGTGGTGGCCGACGGTCCGATCGAATGGAGGTGGTTTTCCGGCGACCAAGGGAAAGACACTAGGGTTTTGTGTGGATTTTTTAACAAAAAAATTCAGATTTGGGAAAAGCTTAAAAATCTGGAAATTGGCTTGAATTATGGACGAAACTGAGATGGAGAAGGAAAGGAAATTGATGTGTTTTTACCCATAGAAGTGTCCTTATTTATAGTGGTGAGAGAAAAATTCACAATCCACACCTCCATTGTTTTGACCTCTCATGGAGGATTGAATCAATGGTGATTAGTGGAGTTTGTGTTTCTTGAATCCAATGTAGAGAATGACTATTGGTGAGGAGGAGAGGTGGAGAAAGTTGATTTCTACAAGCAATGGATGAAGGTGAAAATCATGCATAGCGCAAGCGTCAAATCAAATCATGTTTTCTAAGGAGGAAGAAAGAAAAGAATAGAATAAATGGGTGCGCAAGCGTCAAATCAAATCATGTCTTCTAAGGAGGAAGAAAGAAAAGAATAGAATAAAAGGGTTAAAATTCCTTAAGGGGTAGATAAGTTACAATGACCTAGCGGATGAGTGTGTGTAATTATGGGAAGGGTGCAAGAGGTCTCGGGTTCGAGTCTCGGCTTTTGCCCCTTTTTATTTTGCCTTGTTTGATATTTTTGCTTCCTTGATTAATACATTAAATAAAATTCCGAAATTTATAGTGACACATATATGTTTGAAATATTTATATGTCACTTTAATAATCTTTTATAATATGTTTATAATTTATTAAGAAGTTTATGAAAATAATTAAACTCTCTTTTTATGAGAAAAAAATATTTACATAGATAGCCGACTTGCTTAATATATTTAGTTAAATTTTTAGTTGTCATTGTAGTCAACTTTTATAACCTTTCATAATATAATATGAAATTATAAAGATTATTAAATTCTCTATTTTAGAGAAAAAAAATTATTGGAATAAATACCCGTTTTATTATACTTGGAATTCAGTGGATATTACAATAACTATATCGGGTGGTATACTTTGGTATCTTCTCCTGGTACTGGTCATGACCTACTTTCTCAACAATTCGTGAGAAAGTGAAGCACCTTTGAGAGCAGTAAATCCCTTTATCGAGAAAGTGGTAATGAAGGGTTTGTAGTAAGCAAACCCAGTAGCTGCCTTAACTGAACTCTTGAAGAAGAGTCGGGAATAAGGGAGGACATACAGGACGTAACCACTATTATCTTGTCGTTATAAGTCTCACTAGTTGAGCATCGACATTTAAAAAATCTATAACTATCAAGAGTTTAAGATTAATAAAAGACTAGTGCCTCGGGCATAGTAATGATAATCTGCAGGTTGGTTTCCACTCTGTATCCTCACTATGAAAGTCTCCATTTTCCACTCCGAAAATGCACAACACGTATGCTATAAGGGTGGTTATAGATCTGATTAGTTATGGATGCACCTTTTCAAATAATTGTGTGTGTAATAATATTCCCAACAAATATCCAAACACATTCTCTTTCTTAGGAACTACTTTTGGTGGTTTTCTATTTTCGAAGAAAGCCTTTAATCGGTTTACCACATATCAGATTATTGACATCCTATTCTTTATAGTCTTTTGGACTATACCTTCACCGATTTGAATTCGGGTTATGGTATGAATACGTCTTGGCCTTGTCTTTGTGAACCAAAACACATTCTCCTACTTGCTTAGTCTCTTTGAAGACTAATACCCTTCCTCCTTCCCGGTTTCGTCCGGCTGGCATTTCTGTCTTCTATGGAAATATCGGGTTTTAGGAAGAAGACTCAAGAAGTTCAAGCTTGAAGACCATGGAAGGCTGGAAAGGAAAGGAAGTTAGGAAAGGAAGGAAAGAAGAAAGGAAGGAAGCTCTGGAAGACGTGTTGTCTCCACATAGGCGTTTCCAAGATTTTGAAAGTAATTCCAGAAAAAACGATTCCTGTTTTATGTATTCCGTTGTAAACTCGATCTTGTAACCATGTTATTAAATATAGTAAATCTTTTTTATCAGATTATGTTGTTTAAATATGTCTTTATTCATTTAAGGTCACTTAAGCCTCAATGACCTTAGACGGAAAGTCTGAGTCCGTCGGCGGAAACTTCCCATTATAAGTCTGTAAAAATAGTGGTGTTACATCCAACTAATGAAGCGGTCAGTGCGTTGTGGAGTAGTTTTCACGCCGTCTCTGTTGTTCCAAGCATAATTGTACTCCTTAGCCTTTGTAATCACAAAATCAGCAACCCCATGAATGTAGCTTGAGTTTCCAAACACCGCCTTGTTTCTCCACTTCCATAGCCACCAAAATGTCATAGCGAATAACGCGGTCCATTCCACGCCATCATCTGACTGCCACTTGCACGACAGGTTGTTCCGCATCCAAGCTGCAAAAGGGGTAACAAAAAATCAGCAGGTTCAGCAAGAATATTAATTGAGTTGCACAAACCTGTCACCATCGGGCAGTCACGAAGAAGGTGCACAAGGGTCTCCGGTCTGGCCTTGCTTAGCGGGCAAAGATCCGAATTCGCAATGTGGCGGGAGTGCCGTTCACAATTAGTGAGAATGCTCCCTCTGATCGTAAGCCAGATGAACGACAGGATACGCTCCTGGACTTTGAGCTTCCAAACATCCTTGTAAATAGGGCCATCATTCCACGAGATAGAATCAACGCTGATGATAGACGAGTAGTTAGAGGCGATTGAGTAGTTACGATCGCGCGAGAGCTTCCAGTTGAGAGTATCAACAATCCCAAGTGTGTCCACAATATTGATCACAACAATATGAAGAAGTAAATATGCGGGCAACAGAGACAAAAGCACCTCCCAATTCCAGCCACTGCCCTGAATCCAGTAATCCCGAACCTTCTTCGCCAAGCAAGGCTCATCAATAGGCGTACGAGCAACATCCTTGAGCAGACAATCTCCTAATCATACATCCATCCAGAAATACACCGAATTCGCGTCACGAATGAGCCAACGACTGTAATATCCCTCGTTTTTATGAAGGGTAAAAATGTAATTTTTACATTTCCCTTTAAATAAAATAAAATATTTACATATTTTATTTCTTAAGGTTATTATGTTATAACATTACGAATGTTATAGAGTTGGTGTATAAGTTTAAGACCATATTTAAAGGTTACAAAAAATATTCCCCATATTATAAATATTAATTATGAACCATAAGAATTATGGTTTTATGAATATTATAAGATGATAAAATATAACCATTAATAATATGTGTCTTATCTATTAATTTAAATTATAAAAGGATAATTATAATTAATAAGACTTATGTAGAAATATAATAGTATATTGCTAAAATTCATAATAAATACTTTTTGATAAAGTTAATCAAATAAATTATTTTTGGAAAGTTATGATACTTTAAAAAAATATATTATATCCTTATAGATTATTTTAACTCGTATTTTTTATTAAAAGGGTAAATTGAGATTTTAACTAGTAATTTTTATTAAAAGGTTAAATTGAGAATAGTCTAGTTTTAAAAAATGAGATTTGCTCTCCCCAAGGGTCAAACTTTCGACCTTTTGTCCACACGCACATTGAGGACCAATTGTACTAATCTTTCAAACCTTAAGGGAAAGGTTTTTTTACTGAACTTAATCTGTGGGAGAACTTCATCTTCAACCTTTAAACCGCGAACGACGCTTCAATTTTCGACCTTAACTTGAGACATTATAGCACCACGTTGACAATTTGTGTTCAATCTTATCCAAAATTTATGGATCCACGTTATATTGGAGTTCAATCGTTTGGTTTCCATGGATTAATTTGGATTTAATGGGAGTTCGGTATAAATAGGTATAAATAGGGTGAGGGTTTTGTCCAAAATCCACACCCAATCTGTTCTCCAGCCTCAATCCCAGAAAGAAAGAGTTTAATCTAGGTCGGAGTTCGCTCGGATTTGGGCACAGATTGTTCCAAAGGAGTCGCCGAAGTTCAGTTCCGATCGCGCCTGTTTAGGTACGACGCGGGTCGCGGGCGCAGTGGTCGGGTGCGCAGTCGCCGCCGCGGGTTCGCCCGGTGCCGATGGTTCTCACCTCATCCGCCGGTTCCTTCCGCTAGCCTTGCGCCTGGTTCTTTCTATACGTACTGTGTACGATGCTCTGGTGTACAGCACAGTGCTATCGTCATTTTTGTTTTTGCTGTAGGATAATACTTGCTAGGATTATTAGGCTTAAAATAAATAAATAAATAGTAATAAAATCTCCGAGTTAGGTGATTACAATAGATTAGGTGGTTATTTAAAAAAAATACATAGCAGGGGAAAGATACAAAAAAAGGAAATATATAATAATGATAATGATAAACGAATTTGAAGAACAATAGGTTCTTAGTCTAACTAATTTTAGTTTGGTGGTATGTTAATGTTTAACAAGCGGATTTCGATTTTGTTTTAAAAAAAAAAAGTATCCTTTTGTCCAATTAAAAATAGATAATGGGCTTTATTAAAATTGAGTTTGGAGGTTTTATTGAGTTTAATATATATATGTATTTATATATATATATATATAATATATATATATATGATTATGGGAGGTAGCCTCATTATATTAATATAAAAGAAATTATTAATATAATGTGTAAAGTTTATGATTGTTATAAACTTAAATTCGTTATGATTCCTTGAAAATTAACGTTATCTAATGAACAAAATAAATTGACAATAATTTATTTGGTGTTTGGTTATAGGAACAAGTCTAGATCGATCGCGAGTGATCTGTTCGTAACCGTTTACACCAATTTCGAGGCAAGTGGTTTGGGTTCGATTTTCATATAAAATTGTTTATGCATCACTCGTTTTATCAAGCATGTTACATATCTTGTTATATGTTTTCATGTGCTTTAAATTGTTTTATGACTTTGTTGGGAACTCTTGTATGAAATAAAATGAATATAGGATTTATATTGTTCTAGATTTAATGACGTTATTTCTAGTCGTACTTAGGTTACGCTAGATGGACTGTAGGGCCGTTGCCTTGTGATATGTGTGCTCAGATGAGTATGTTTGTATGTGCGTACTTAATGTTATATGCGTTGATTCATTCGACTTTAATCTTGAGCCGATGCTCTACTTGTAAGACCATGGTCAATACCCGCTCGATCGCTGAGGGGTGATGGCACGTAGCTCGTGTTAGTCTGGGTTTGCGCACCCAACCTTTGACTATTTCTGTGGGGCCATAACCCACATTGTGTCCTACTTAAAAAGAATGCTTAATACCAGTGGAACGATATTGCGATCATTAAAATTGGTAGAGATTAAATAGACGCCTGATGGCGACCATTAAAATGATAGGAAGGCTAGTACAAAATGGAATGTCATCCTTACTCTCGGATTCCGTAATTCTCTGGCTCCAATCTGAATTTGCACAACACGTATGCAGTGTGGTTGGTAGAGGGAAACGTGATCAACGAGGGGTTTAATCACCCACCTCTAAATGTGTGAAACCCAAGTTCCCAACATAAGTAAATCTTTCTTTATAAACCGAGACTCACCCTTGGGTGACGTTCTCATTCCGTTTTTTCAAATCATAGTTTTCCTATGAGGTACGAGGTCCGAGGATGGGACCGACTTTTATTCGGTGCCCGACATCCCAACTCGTCCCTTCCTAAAATCCGAACCACTTTCTAAAACCCCATTTGCTTAGTCTGTCACAAGACTAACCGACCGTTTATTTTCCTTGCATGGTCGGTTGGTGTCCATCGCATTTATTGTCGCGACACTGTGAAGTTCTACGTCGAGGACTACGAGGAGCAAGCTTGAGGAGCAGTTAGAGTGAAGGTGGTTAGCTTGGAATAAGTTAGAAGAATTCTAAAGGGTCGAGGTTTCGACTTGTGGGACCCTTTTCATTTTAATTTTGTATCCGTTCAAGTTTATTCAACTTTTGTATTTGACTTCCGCATCTTATATATATGTATATATCTTTCGTTTTTTTAAAGTTTTTGTTTAAGTTCAGTAATTACTGTAAGCCTTGGGTGACTTCGACAGTTTAATCTCGGAGTCACTGGCGGTAATATCCCTGTATAAAAAGGGGGTGTTACAACGACAGCCTTTGCAAACAACCTGTTTGACACCTTTTTGTATGCTTTGCCAAGTGTAGGAGGAAGCACCATCGGCTTTACCAAATTCCCGGATGTACTTGGCCTTGAGGAAATTACTCTAAGGACTAGAGGAGTCATAAAGAAAGTGCCACCCAAGTTTATCAATGATAGACAAATTCAGCTCTTTCATGGTACGCAAACCGAGGCCACCGTCAATCTTTGGTCTACAAAACTCGTTCCACAAAACTAGATGCATGCGCCTTCTATTGTTTTCATGGTTCCAAATAAAATTCCTAGTGATTTGGTCGATGCAATCACAGACCTCCGTAGGCAGCACCACCGTAGACATCACATGAACCGGTATCGAGGACAAGACGGACTGGGCTAAGGTAACTCGAAATCTTCTTGTCAATGAGGGGAGCAAAAGTGCCAGCTGAAATCTTCTTGTGGAGTAAGGCGACCCGGTAAAAAACTACCTTGAATTGGACTAATCAGGTCAGCAAGAAGAGGCCTCATTCCGTTCACAAGAATCTTGGTAATTAATTTATAAATTACGTTACAAAGGCTGATTGGGCGAAATTGAGTAATAATTTCTAGGTTGCCCACCTTATTTATGAATAGGTTTCAAGAGTTTCTCAAAGAGCATCTGAAGATTAGTTTGGTTTTCTCCTATCTTGTAATAGTAATATTCAAATTCAGAGAGATAGTTGTCTAAATATCTCATATTATTGATTTCAAGGGGTTTTAACTGCCTTTGTCACTCAATAAGTTTTTTTTTATCTATTTCGTCCCGTTCTTTAGCAAACTCTTTTTCTACATCTTCATAGAATGTACTAAACATTGTTGGTTGGGACTCGTTTGTTCTTAGACTTTTTCTTATAATTATCTGTATTTCTTCATACCAGCCAACTACTATATACCATATAAACTATGTTCTACCATATAAATTTGAATTATTCGCTGCTTCTTGATTCATCCTCATTAGGTTCTATTTTCTTTTCAACTTTTATACTTGGTACTGTGAATTTTTTTAACGGGGTTATGATTTTGAAAAGAATACTTATTTGGAAATTGGGTTGATTTTTTGTCTGCTAATGTTTTTGTAACAACGCCTTGATGTACGTCTAATCTCGTTCACGAGTGCAATAGTAATTTTTTTATTTTTTTATTGTTGGATTTTATGGACTAAAGTAAGATTTTTCTTATTTTTTTGATTCTTCACTTAATCTAAAAATATAGCTAAATTGTTCCCAATGAATGACTTGTTCTTCTCCTCACAGATTGATGGATTTTATACATACTACCATCCAAACAAGGATCAAGTTAGTAAAATGGATTTTATATTAACAAAGGAATTTTAATATTCTTAAATAAAATAAACCTATAAATTTTGGTAAAATAATTTTATAAAAATTGATTATATTATAGTGTTTGCATATAAAATAGGATATCTTAATTAAATATGTACTTAATTAATATTCAATTAATTAACCATAAAAAATGCAATTTAAAATTTAGTTTACAATGAAACTAGAAATTTTAAGGAATTAAATAAACATGCAATTTAATAAAATTAATATATGTAGTCAATTAGGTAAACTATGATATATAAAATAAAAATCATGAATATGTTTGAAATTATGTATAGAGAAATAAATAATTATTGAGCAAATGAGAAAAGTGAAAAGAAGGGGTTCATGAGCTTAACTAACCAATGGAGAAGGAGTATTGTGAAAAAAGGGGAAATTATGAGATGCTGTGACAAAGATAAAAATAATAAAAAAATAGTTAAAATGAGACTCATAGGCTCACAGATGGGTGTGCCCACTCTCGGCTAAATCTACCAGCCATAGAGGCTTTTTTGCCCCAAGAAGTGAAATTGTGTTAGACATAGAAGCGGCCTTGTAGACTGGTTCTATCCCGTCTTCACCACAATTACATTTAATATGTAGTTAAATTAATTTATTTTTATAATATTTCTTATATATGAATAAATTAGTTTACTTTAAATATTTTGTATAGTTAATATGTAATTTAATGGATGAAAACTAAAAATGTTATATAATGGTCAAACAAACAAAGTCAAGATAAGTCGATTGATTACGGAAATACATCGAAATAAAAACTAAAAGCATACATTGAAATAAATCTAGAAAAAACTACGGTCTTGACTCAAATATTCGTGTGGATAACTCCCACCTGAATGCATGCTCTGACGGTGAGGTTGAGGATCTTCACTTGAGCCTTCGTTGAGTAGATAGAAACAACTATGATAACTGTTGTGACGGTGAGGCTCGGGAGAAGGCTGCCATGGTGGGAGAACTTGCCTAGGAGGGGGCACTTGAGGAGGAGGTGGAATATGAGTTTGTGTCAAAGCATCATAAATGTGTGTCCACATTGGCCTCAACTCGGGATACTGGTCCAAGACATGCATATTATCCGTTATGTAACATTTCACGTAGTTGTGGGCCTATATATTATTTAAACATATAAGATTTATAAGATTAGAGAATAAATAATGTACAATCAAATTAATATAGCAAATCATTTAAGTTATAAGGAAATTACAAAATTTATTTACATACCATAATGATGCTATTGCCTACTTCAGGCATCGGGGGTCTTTGGTATGGATTGAATCGGTTTGTAGGAGACGATCTAAGCACCTTTGTGTGAGAGTGTGGCTCAAACCAATCCATATATCCGTGAGCCACATCCCATCCATGAGTAGCGCGGGACAAGTCCAAAATAGAACTTTCTATGTGTTCGCTACGAACCGCCCAATTGCATTAAACATTTTAAGGCTTAGCGCTTATGCTTTACAATTGCTCCTGATGTGCACCCAACACAAAAAATGATGGACCATTGGAAAACATGTCTTCAAGGCTTTAATCAAAGCTAGCTCACGGTTAGTCACAATAACTTTTGGCCTCTTACCCGCAACGACACAAATGTGGCTCACTTCGTTCAATACCCATGCATAGTGGGTGGTGTTCTCTCGCGCCATGAATGCAAATCCAATGTTGAAGGTATGGCCAGTGCAAGTGAAACCCACCAATTCAAATAAAGGTATTTTGTAACTATAAGATAATAAGATATATACATGGTAATTAGAATCAATATATACACAATCATAAATAAAATTAAAGAATTGAGATTAATAGAAAAATCTTACACATTCGTCTTGGTGTCCATGATGATGACATATGGAAACATTTTCATCAAATACCTCGAAAGTAAATGAGCAAAGAACAAATCTTGTATCTCGTCAGTTCCATCTATTCTTCTATGTGCAACAAAATAACCCTTTTCATCCAAGAAACTCAATGTCGTTTGGGTTACCGTCTTCTCCCCAATCTCTTGACTCCAAATTCTAGACCAGTATTTGTATATTTGTTTCCGAGTGACCATACAACCTAGGTACTTTTCTTGTATGAACGCCCATATAAGCTTGGGAAGCACGTATGCCAATGTTAGAGTTCTCACATCCTCCTTCATCTCATCCGTCATTCTTCCAACATATGCATGACCCAATAAGGTCGCTCCAACATCGTGATTGTGCTTTGCACATTTGTCCGTCAACTTCCATGTTTCATTTGGTTGAAGGAGCCCGTGAAACTCAAATGGGCAATTGCACTTCTTTGAGACATATTTTGGATCTATTTTTCTAGAATTTCCTGGGATCAACTTCTTTTTTTCCTTGTATACACATGCATTCTCGCAAGCTAATATAACCTTTTTGGGCCATGAATTTTTTATGGCCAAGACCATCTTCAATAACTTTCTGACATTACGCGCCCATTCCAACATAGATTCACGCTTATACCACCCTTCATCACACACCAAGAATCGAGTGTAATCATCCTTATCCTATGACATTAAATAAATTTTAAACATGTTTTCGTAAATTAAAGAACAATTATATCTATAAACTAATATTAATGAACATTAGGAAAATATAAAAAAACAACTATAAACTTATTATAGTAACAAGTAACAACTCATTAATATTAATCTTAAGTATATTTTACTAATATTATGAACTATGACAATATATCAAGTCAACTATTTTAACTAACATAATTATCTAATATTAATTTTAAGAATATTGTAATAAATTAAATTCTACAATAAATCTATATAAAAATTATTATAGTAACAAGTCACTAATATTAATCTTAAGTACATTTTACTAATATTATGAACTATGACAATATTAAGAAGCGCATCCCATTACATGGATGGAAGAAAAAACGCATGATAAGCAGACTCAAACCCAATAAGGCCTCAATAAAATTAGATGGGTTGTCGCAAGACTTTATGTCCGAAAATCACGAAAAATCAACGTTGGGTAGACAAATTAGCTCGGGTTTACACCCAAAGGATTATGAGACTCAGAAGATTAACAATATGAAAACTCTAATGACTTCGTGCCAAGACAATGGTAATGGTGAGTTAGTTGAGGTAACATGAAGATAGCAACTTGGAACATCTGGGGAATGGGTCGAAAAAATTTCTGGGCCCACTTAGAAACCTTTTGTAAAATAAACCAAATCAATGTCTTGCTATTTATGGAAGCAAAGATTGAGAACATTCCGATAGAAGAAAAATGGGAAAAAGCCGGTTTTGATTATTGCATAATATCCCCGGCTAATGGATTGGCTGGAGGTATTGTTGTCTGGAAAGAATTTCAATTAAGCAATGAGACTTTTGAAATTAGACAACAACACGATAGGTTTATTGCTTTTTATTTCAGCGATCATGTTCAAAATTTTGCTTTCATGATTATTTTTATTTATGCGCCACTAAAAGAAAATGAAAAACACTCCTTTTGGGAGGATCATTATTCTTATATAAGACAATTGGATATACCCTTTATCGTGATAGGAGATTTTAACGATATCCTTGTCCCTTCTGACAAAATGGGAGAGCAGGAACCTAACAGACAACGATTCTTTAGTCTCTGAACAACTCGTACAACATTACCCAAAGCTAGTTACGTAAAACCATGACTTCTCATTTTCTTACCACTGCCCCATTTCCTTAAATTTTACGCAGATAATTCAATATAAAGGTCGACCTTTTAAATTTGAGAAAATGTGGATGAAGAGAAAGGACTTTGTGAATGTGGTTAAGCAGGCTTGGAGAGTACATGAGCCGGGCTCTTTCATGATTAACTTAACTAGGAAAACAAAATTACTTAAAGTAAAAGCTAAAATCTGGAATCAGTACAATTTCGGAAACATTTTCCTCCAGCTACAGGAAGTCGAGACTCAACTAATTGATATACAATGTCATATCCAGCAAAATAGAACGCCCTCAGAAATTCGACGACAATGCCAACTAATAAAGAAAAAAGAACAATTAATAAATTTTCATAAGACATACTGGGCTCAAAGAGCAAAAATTAAGTATATGAAGAATGTATATTCAAACACTTCTTTTTTCTATAGAAGTGCCATTGTTAGAAGGAATGTACGACGATGAAACTCTATCCATTCCAATGTTGGTACCTTTATTATGGGAGAAGAATATGTAAGAAACGAAATCAGACTAGAATTCCAACGTTGATTCCGCAAGGAGCCACTTAATATAAATCTTTTAGAGCAACATCTATTGCTAATTCAGCAAGAAGTGACAGATGATGATAATGATCAATTAACAAGACAAGTGACTAACTCGGAAATTAAGACCGCGGTCTTCAGCATTGGGAAAAATAAATCCCCGAGACCGGACGGGATGATCGCAGAATTTTATCAGAAATATTGGGATATAGTCGTGTCCTTCGGTGATAAAAGAAATAAAAAGCGTTTTTCTCATATGGTATACTGCTTAGAGAAGTTAACCATACGTTCATTACTCTTATCCCAAAATGTGATAGTCCGTCTACAATGAACCACTACCGACCTATAAGTCTATGCTCTACAGTATATAAAATCATTGCCAAAATAATTGTTGAACGAATGAAACGTGTTCTGCCAAAACTAATTCATCCTCTTCAAGGAGAATTTGTGTCAAATCGTGCCATACAGGGCAATGTTCTTATAGCACATGAATTATTTCATGCTTTTCGACAACGAAAAGGAAAAATTGGATGGACTGCAATTAAATTAGAAATGGAAAAATTTTACAACAGTGTGGATTGGACATTCTTATTTAGAATTTTACAACGATTTGGATTTAGCCCTATTTTCATTAAATGGATGCATGAGTGTGTAAGAACGGCGTCGTTCTCAGTGCTTGTCAACAATAAGCCAACATATGTTTTTGCGTTAGAAAAAGGACTACGTTAAGGGGATCCTCTTTCTTCACTGCTTTTTATCCTTGGAGCTAAAATTTTGGCAAGAGGACTGCAAAGATAATGTTAGGACACAACTAACACAATTGGATTTACGATTACTAGAGGGGGGGGACTAGGGTGCCCTTCCTGTCATTTGCAGACGATATTATTATTTTTGCTCCTTCCACGACATCTGCATTTAGCAAAATACGAATAGTTCTTAATGAATACACGAATATTTCCGGCCAAAAGGTGAACTTTCATAAATCTGCCTTCCAAACAATGAAAGGGGTTCCAACATACATTAGAAGAACACTTCAACATGTGATAAATATTCCTAACTCAAGCGCTTTAGAAAAATATCTCGGATGCCCAATCATCAACTCAAGAGTCTCGAAGAACACGTTCGAGCCATTGCTACAAAAAACTGATAACCAACTATCCTTATGGAAAGCAAATTCTCTATCTCAAATTGGAAGAAGTACTCTCATCGAAGCAACCTTAGCCACAAAACCATATTGCACGATGCAAAGCTTCATGTTACCAGAAAAAATGCTTAATGAGCTCGACTCCATAAATCGAAAGTTTTTTTGGAACAAATCAGATGACTATGTGCCCATGATAGGATGGGATAGGATTTGCAAATCGAAAAAGAAGGGAGGACTTGGTTTACAAAAAGCTAGTCACATGAATAAAGCGTTACAGATGAGACTACTTTGGAAAATACTAGCAGAACCGGCTAACTTTTCGGTCCGCATTATTAAGGAAAAATATATCAAAAACAAAGGCCTGTTACAATATGTCTGCACTAAAAATTTTTAATGGCAATGGAAGAAACTAATGAATCTAAAAGAACATATTAACAAAGGTCTTCTATGGCAAGTAGGGGATGGGAAGTCATTTCGATTTTGGAAAGATGTAAGGGTGAGTAAGTGCCCCCTTTAAGACGAGTGTCACAACATTGCAGGGAGTGACAACGATATATATGTAGCAAATTTCATAGATGATAACAAGAAATGGAAGGAAGAGGAATTAAGAAAAGTTTTAACTAATGAATGGGTCGAACGAATTTTCTCATTAACAATCCCTAAAACCCAGATTCAAGATAGATTATATTGGCATCCAAGCAAGAATGGATGGTTTTCCACTTAATCGGCCTATGCCTTCATATCAAACGAATTAACCATGAATGATTGGGAATTTAACTGGATTTGGAAACATGACCTAACGTCTAAAATAAAAATGTTTTTGTGGAAAATGTGTATCAAAGGCCTTCCTACTAAAGACCTTATTATACAAAGACATATAGCTGTCATTTTAGAATGTCCATTATGCAACCATCAAAACAAGTCAAATGAGCATCTGTTCTTATAATGCCCCTTCACTACACATAGAATACATTCAATTGATCCTCAATTGTCTGACATTCTAAGAATCATATCACAGAGCCATAACACTATGCCTCAAATCATTCAGAACTTAAAAAAGACATTACCGCAAAAGACTCTATGCCATATGTTTACTGCCTGGTGGGGAATATGGTTTTGGAGAAACCAAGTGGTTTTCAATTAAGACAGCATTGGGCCATGTAGGAGTGTTGAGGAATTCATTCAAAGCCATACCATGTGGTGGAACAAAACAAAGAATATTAATGATGAAGATAATGTGTCATCTAGAGTGCAGCAAGTGAGGCCACGGAAATGTAAAAGTAAATGGGAGAAACCTCAAAACGGATATGTCAAAATAAATTTTGATGGATCGAAAAGAGATAATGGAAAAGCAACAGCGGAGTTTATCATAAGAGACCAATTTGGAAACACCATTAGTATGAATGCAATGAAAAATAACTATTGGACAGTGGAGCAAGCAGAAGCCATGGGACTACATCAGGCTGTACAAGAAGCTCATAGAAGGAATCTTCGGTACATAGAAATTGAAGGCGATAGCCTTATTGTGATTAATGCGCTTATGTGAAGTCGATCCATCCCTTGGACAATTGACATGTTAATAGCAGACACTTTGTTTATGTTGCATTCTTTCGAGGGGGTCATTACAAAACATATCCCTCGAGAGTGCAATTTTGTGGTTGATTTGATTGCTAAACTACACAACGATTGTAGTATCAATTAGACTCATAACCATGGAGGGGTCCTGACCCTCATCCGTAAGGATGCCCTAGGCTGACCTAGTCTGCCTAATTTTTACCTATTCAAAAAAAAGGAAAAGAGGAGGAGAAATAAATCATGGTGAATGCTTCCATGAATACCCCCCTTGTATTTACTTGACATTCAAGTAATAACACACTTACACGAGTCTCTATGGGATCGACCCTAACTTACCGCTCTACTGAGTTTGGTAAAGCTAAGGTTTCTTTGATAGGTATAACGACTACTGAAAAATACCTCATCAAATTTGGCGCTGTTGTCGGGAACTCTTTGTTATTTCTTTGTTTGTTTGTGTGCTATTTTTGGTGTTGTGAACCTATCTTATGGTTCATAACACTCGTGCTACTAATTCATGGCTATCTTTGAGTGTATGCAATTTCATGGTGAACACTTCCATGAATACTTTTATCGATTCCAAGACTATGTGTATGAACATTGGATTTTGGGGTATCATTACTCTAAGAGGGAGTTATGTCAGTACATATTTGAGGGTATAAACCCTAGGACTTTTAGTCTAGCCTAGTGTAGGAGCAATAAAAGACTGTTGGATATCCAATTTGAGGAATATTGGGATTTCTTTTGCTCCATGGGCTATCAAATGAAAGTTGAGGAGGAATCCATTAGACTTGAGTCGGACTATGAAGAAGATTCTGATGTTAAGGCTGAGTCTACTCTTGTAATTCAATTTGAGGAAACTATTGCTTTGAAGGAGGAGGATTCTTTCTCTGACAATGACAACTTCTTTGATGATGACATAGAGGATCATGCGAGAAAAAATAAGAAAGATCACACCATTGAGGTTGTCAAGGCTCCATGTATCCTTTACCCCAATCTCTCATTCTTTGTTACTCCTAACAAACTTGAGGTAGAACCAAGTGTAGAGACTAAAGTGAAATCTCAAGATTACTTGGAGTTCATCTTTGTTAAGAGTAGTAATGTTGATGAGTGCTTTGATCCATATAGTAAGTATTTTGAGTGTCCACCTCTTGAGCTAAATTGGTTTCATTATATACCTTCTCATGAAAATAGTGCTCATACTTTTGATAAGTTGAAACGGTTTTTGAATGGTATATTATTCAATTTTGAGTGTCCACCTCTTGAGCTAAATATGTGTGTGTTTTAGATACCCAGGTCCGAAAATAGATTACTCACCACCACCACCGTCGGCTTACCTGCCAACACTACCCGGATAGCTAGATCTTTGTGAGTTTTTCTCATCTCTTTTCTTTTTACTATACTTTGGGGACAAAGTATGTTTTAAGCATGGAAGAAGGGGATTACTTGTTTGCATTGCATGTAGATGCATTAGTTTAGGGCATATTTAAATTTTTTGCATGCATTGATTAAAATCTTGAAAAATGGAAAAAAAAATTAGAAAAAAAATTAAAAAAAATACAAAAATATTGCATTTAGGTTCATAATTCCCCATTGTTTAATGCCTCTTGTGTTTTTATGCTAAGTATGATTCCTAACCCATGATTTGCATGATATGTTGAAGTTTCTATGATATGAGCATGATCTTTGATTAATTACTTTGACTATTGACGAGCACTTTACGTCACTATAAAAGCACTGCCAAAGAAAATTCCTAACTTCCTAACCTAAGTATAGTGGAAGCAAGGGTCGAACCCACAAGGACTCAAATTATTCGTATTTATTTAATATTACTAAGCAGAAAAAGGGGGGTTTTATGGTTGTAAACTAAAATCTAAGAAATTAAACTAATTAATCAAAGCAAGTAAAGTAAATTGAGATTCTAATATGGAGAAAAGCGCCCAACTAGTTTCGTATCCATTGCATACATGAGTTTTGATCATCGATCATCCTTATTTCAATTTCCCTTGACTAATCTATTGTGAATTTATGAATTCAAGCTTATTGTAGTTGTTAATATACACCGTCTTTAACAACCTTTTAATCAATTAACCTAGAAAACCTTCTATGTCAAGTTGATCATGCAATTAAGTTCAAAGCATTCAATAGAAACAATATTCATGAATTCCACCGTCTATTCACGAAATCTTGTGATTAAATTCTCCGCCTTTGATTAATCTTAATATACACCGTCTTTAAGTTTAATCAAAGGATTCATCCATGAATAATCAAATTCCACCGTCTATTTAATTATTCTAGTTGTAATTCAACCTAGAAGTAGAATAGGTGGCCAATCTATTATAATCCTAAGTGAATTTAATCAATTAAGCATGGAGAGATTCAATCTAGTCAAGGCAAACTAAAATAACTCAAATCTCACAAACGATCATGCATACAACTTCAACTAACTAGTTGGACATGAGAAATTTAGCTAGAAATCGACATTAAAGAGAAATCAAACTTACAAAAGTCAAATTGATCTTCAATTGCAAAAACTAGGGTTTTTCTCCCACAAAATCTCCAAATTGCATAAACTCCAAAGATAGCATAAACTCCATAATAAATCTAAAGAAAGTATTTATATCAAGCTAAAAATATCTAAAAGATCCGAAAATATCCAAATAAACACTTATAAAGTCGGCCCATTAGGTCTCGCGGAAGCCCAAACTAGCATCGCACAAACGCCGCTGAGCGCGGTTTGCACCTTCCCAGAGCGCGGTCGCGCTCCCTTTGTAACCGCTTGCGCCGACGCCGCAGTGTGTTGGCCTCTCGGCGCGGTCTTGACTTGCTCCGCGGTTTAGTCCCTTCATCTCTTTTCTTGTAATTCTTGCCTCGGGTCTTCACTTCCAATGCTCCTTACACATCCCGAGATCCGTCTTAAACTTTCCATCTACCGTCTCCCACCATCCGACCTGCAATTACGCACAAAGACGCGTAGATTCCGAACTAAACGAAAATAAAACCTAATCTAAACTTAGAATGAAATCCTAGCTAAAAATGCATAAAACGAGAATAAAAACATGCTCTAACAACTACATCTATATGCTCTATCAAATTCCCCCATGCTTGAACCTTGCTTGTCCTCAAGCAAGACATAGAAATCAATCACACCACAAACAAGCAAGTCATGACTTAATTCATTTTCAAGAAGCACAAACTTAACCATGAAATCTTTGCATACATATATCGAAAGTTTCAAACCAAGCTATTAATCCATTCCAACCCTCACCATGGTAATTGTGTTTGCACTCAACACTCAAGTGTTTAAAGGTATGTGTTTTCGCTCAAAAATCATCTTTGAATGCCAACTACCATATGCTTGCATCAGTGCACTAAATCTCCACCACGGATGTTCAAATGCACAACATAAATCATGAGGTCTTTTTCAAGGTTGTAATGGGGCCAAGGTATAGACAAGTAGGAAGGGATAATTATATGGCCATGTGGTGCTAAATCCGGGAACTAAAATCAACTAATACCCAAATTACATCAGTCACTCACTCTCAATAACTTCCCAAATTGTATTCCCTTTCTTCCATTACTTACTTTTAAGCACTTCTTTCTTTTGCTCAACTTTTGCTTTTTTTTTTCTTTCCACAAACCCATTTGAGATTTGTTCTTTCTTTTTCTTTTCATTCTTCTCTCACAAGAATACTTTGCAATTTTACACATACAACTCATCTCAATCAACCTTTCAAACCAACTTTACTTAGAGATTTTTCACTAAACATTCCCAATATCCTTAACTTTACAACACTTTTCATTTTAGACATTTCCTTCTATTACACCTCTTCATCTTGCCTCACAAACCTCAAAATATATCAATTAACCCACAAAATTCCCCTAGTCAAATCCTAATTCCCGGATGAGGGTCAAGCTTATTCGGCTAGGATTAATTTTTGTGGAGCTAATAAACAAGGCCAAGGCTCAAAACAATGGGGCTACAAAAACAAAGGTATAATGTAGGGTAGATAAGGATATAAATGAGCTAACGAAAATTTGCCTCAATCACTTTTATATCATGCATTCAAAACATATAATGTGGTCTCGAAAAAGAATCTAAACGCAAGTTCTAGAGTTAAGACAATCAAAGTGATACACTCAAGAATATCATGCAAAATTGGCATGTAAAGGCTCAAAAGAAATCTCACAAGCCAAATTTTTGGTTAGAACTTCATAACTAGCTCAAGTTTTCACTTTCATGCATACTCCTTCATAATTAAGCAATTCTTATTTAGAACTTTTATCATAAACTTAACAAGTTATGGGATATGAAATCATGCTCACTCTTCAAACAAGTGGTTCCAAGGGGAAAAATGAATCCTAAATGCAAACAAAACACACATTTTTTTTTCAATTTTCAGAAATTTTCAAATTTTTTAGTGGATTTTTTTTTTCAAACTTTCAATCCATGCATACAAATAAGAATAAACATGCACATGCAACTATATGATCTAACTAGACCAAGTTCTCATGACAAAATAAATAATCCCCTTCCCCCATGCTTAAACATTACTTTGTCCCCAAAGTAATAAACACATAAGAGTAAAAGAAAAACTAACCTCATCACAAGAACTTGTCAAGCTCGGGAATCTACTCTGATGGTGGTGGTGGGTACCCCGGGTATGGCCATTCAGGAGCTGGATATCCAGGATACGGCTGATAGCCCTGCTTAGGTGTGTATCTGTCCATCCTCTGATGCAAGTACCGGGTTTGCTCATCAACATAATCAAAACGGCTCGTAGCATAACCCCGGAAATGGTTGAAATCAGCCGCCATGCCATCCATACGAGTTTGCAAGCCACTCACTTGTGTAGACAATCCACCCATCAATTCCACCAAATGATTGTATTGAGTGGTAGACATGTTACCACCTAAACCTTGTTGCTCAAACTCATGAACGGGTGGCACGTCAATGTGCTCATCATCATTGTCATCATTCTCCCTATCATCATCTTCAGCGGCAATATCCTCAGGAGCCGCTACAAACTCCTCATCTTCATCCTCCTCATCGACATCCATAGAAGCGCTTGCTTCCTCATCATGACCCCTTGCCTTCTTCCTTCTTTTAATTCCTCCAATCACTTTCGAAACCGGTACATCACCATCTTGTGGGTGAATGAGCCATGTGTGAGCTTTATCCAAACCAATCTCAATCTTCACCCTCTCTGGATTAGGCAACTTCATAGCAAAGGAGCTATTGCCTAGCACCCAATAGTACCGATTGTTCTTCACATACAACACCTTCATCTTGTTGTAGAAATGCAAGTTCATCGGAAGAGGATCAATCCTACCCACACACTGCTCCAAATCAATTCCAAAGTGTTGGGCGAACTTGGTGATGATACCACCCACAACGATTCGACCGGTATTTCTTTTAATCATGAGCTCTATGTTGTGCATCATAGCGGCACCAAAGTCTACATATTGCCCTTCCAGAATACCTCGAAGGAGAAAGATATCCTTCCTAGGGCAATTGTTCTCACCCTCTCCTCTGCCTGTAATAGAGTGAGCAAAGAACCGCTGAAGAATTCGGATTATTGGATGAGAGATTCCAGACACCTTGGTTCGAGAAGGCAAGTAGTCATCAGTCCCAGAAAGGAGATCCCACTGTTCATCATCCATAAAAGTAGCGCGGTTTTCCCATCTATCAACATTCATCTGGTATTGGGTGAATCTGAATAGCTTGTTGATATCATTGAGAGTCATGCTCCTCATCACCCCACCTAGCTGAAAATTACACCGCCCTTCATTAACAAATCTCCCCTCTAAGATATGAGCCTCCAGTGTGCTCAAGAACTCCAACACGAGGCTTTTGTACACTAGCAATCTCATGCTCAACACAGTCAAATTGTGATTAAACTCTATCTTCCTCAATTCATTAGCCAAACCCAACTCCTCCAACAAATCCCAATCAATGTATCTCGGAGCTTGGATGTCACGCCCTTTCAATTGATCAAACCGGTCTAGATGCCTCATGTCCCGGAATTGAAGACCATAAGTTGCCGGTGTAATCACTTTGCTTGAGGAAGAAGCTCTAGGTGTAGCTCGGGATCTAGAGGAAGAGGGTGCAACATTTTGAGCTGTAGTCGGTGTTTCTCGGGTTGCTCTAGTTGCTCTTTGAGGACGACTAGGTCCCGATGAGGATGCATTGGCGTTTACCTTGGTACGACCCATGATATTACCTACACAACAATCAAAGACACCAAAAACAAGCACAATTCGATTGCCCCGGCAAGAGCAATCCAACAAACAAGTAATAATAGACAATAATTGCTCTCAAAACACTCTCTTCCCCCACTAATCTAGATTAATTAGCATGAAAATTAATTAATTTCGAAATTATGGATTTTTCAAGTTCTAAACATTAAACTAACTCATAAACATGCTAATATTGTTGAATCTAGACTTAAATTGTAGAAATTTGGCCTAAAAATCCCTAAAATTGAGGTTTTTATGCAAAACCTAACTTAGTAAATTTTTGGGTTGAGATCTTCAATTTGGGGATGAAATTTGAAGAGAAAAGTTAGAAATCTTACTTGTTTGATGACTAGGAGTGCAAATCAGGGCTTGATTTGGAGTTTTGACCTTCAAAAGAGCTTGAATGAGGAGCTTCAATGGAGAGGTGGTAATGGAGGCTGCGTGGGTTTTAGGAGGAAGGGGATGAATGTGGCAAAAAGAGGGTGATTTTTCGGGTTTAATGCACCGAACCCGGCCTCAGCGCGGTTTGGGGGCATCTAGGAGCGCGGTCGCGCTCCCTTTATAATTGCCCGCGCTGAGGCCGCAGTATGTTGGCCCTTCGAGGCGCGGTTTCAGCGCGGGAGCGCGGGGGCGCCCAGGTTGGGTCAGCCCGCGTTGAGGCCGCAGTGTGTTGGCCTCGATTTGCCGAATCCCGGTTCTGAATGTAAGGCCGTCTTGACCTCCTCGTACCGCGTGTCCCTGGTTTCCGACTTTACCTATAACTAAGAAAAACAAAAACAAACCGAAAACCACACAAAAAACAAACCAAAAACACAACTAAATCTAGAAAATAAAAAGACAAAATCAAAACAAAGCTTGGGTTGCCTCCCAAGAAGCGCTTGTTTAACGTCATTAGCTTGACGCATTACCGCTCATGTGTTTGGTTCGTTCAAAACCGTTTCTTCAAGAATAGCATTGCTAAATCCTTCAAAATACGGCTTCAAACGCTGACCATTCACCTTTTGTAGCGAATGAGTGGCTTCATCATAAATTTCCACCACTCCATGAGGAAACGTCTGAGCTACTACGAACGGCCCCGTCCATCTCGACCTCAGCTTACCTGGAAAAAGTTTGAGTCTAGATTGATATAGCAAAACTTTATCGCCTACCTGAAAACTTTTCCTCCATATTTTCTTGTCATGCAAGGCTTTGGTCTTCTCCTTGTATATGGCTGCGTTGTCATAAGCTTCTAACCGTAGTTCCTCAAGCTCTTGCAACTGAAGCTTCCTCAACTCACCGGCTTCATCCATCTGTAGACTACAGTTCTTCACAGCCCAATAAGCTCGGTGTTGGATCTCCACCGGAAGATGACAAGCTTTACCAAACACCAACCGAAAAGGCGACATTCCAATCGGTGTTTTGTAAGCTGACCTATACGCCCATAAAGCATCATCTAAGCGAGTACTCCAATCCTTCCGGTTTGGCGATACCGTCTTCTCAAGAATGGCTTTGATCTCTCTGTTTGACACCTCAGCTTGGCCATTCGTTTGTGGGTGGTAGGCCGTAGAAATCCTGTGTGTGACATGATATTTCTTCAAGAGCGCACTGACCGTTCGGTTACAAAAATGGGATCCCTTGTCACTAATTAAAGCTCTAGGAACCCCAAATCTGGAGAATATATTCGCCTTCAAGAAATCTGCCACAACTCGGGAATCATCAGTCCTGGTGGCCTTCGCTTGCACCCATTTGGAAACGTAGTCCACCGCTAATAAAATATAAATATTCCCGTAAGAGCTAGGAAAGGGGCCCATGAAATCTATACCCCAAACATCAAATACCTCACAAAAGATAATTGAAGTTTGAGGCATTTCATCCCTGCGGGATATATTTCCGACCCTTTGGCATCGGTCACAGGATTTGCATAAGGCATACGCATCCCGAAAGATAGTAGGCCAAAAGAATCTTGCATCCAATACTTTCCTAGCGGTTTTCTTAGCACTAAAATGCCCCCCACAAGCATAAGAATGACAAAATGATAAAACTGAAGTTACCTCATTATCCGGAAGACAACGCCGGATTACCTGATCGGAACAGTGTTTCCAAAGATATGGATCGTCCCACACATAATACCTTGCCTCACTCTTGAGTTTATCCCTTTGAGCTTTGCTAAAACTGGGAGGAAATACACTCGAAACAAGAAAATTAACCAAATGAGCATACCAAGGTTGAAGTACACGTACCGAAAACAAGGTATCATCTGGAAATTCTTCTCTAATCGGTGTGATTTGAGCACCTCGTTCTCCCTCATGAACTAAGCAACTAAGATGGTCCGCCACCACGTTTTCCGCCCCCTTTTTGTCTTTGATCTCAATGTTGAATTCACTCAACAATAAGATCCATCTAATCAACCTGGGCTTTGCCTCCTTATTCGTCAACAAGTAACGAAGGGCTGCATGATCCGTGTAGACGATCACCTTTGTACCTAGCAAATAAGACCGAAACTTTTCCAAAGCAAACACCACCGCCAAGAGTTCCTTCTCGGTGGTGTAATAATATTTCTGTGCTTCATTAAGAGTCATAGAAGCATAATGAATAACATGAGAAGCCTTACCAATCTTTTGGCCCAAAACTGCTCCTACTGCATAGTCGCTTGCATCACACATCAGCTCAAAAGGTAGGGACCAATCCGGGGGCTGAATTATTGAGGCAGTGGTGAGGCGATCCTTCAACTCATCAAAAGCTTTTTGACAAGCTTCATTAAAGTTAAAGGTCACATCCTTCTTGAGTAGCTCACAAAGGGGTGAAGCGATCTTGGAGAAGTCTTTAATGAACCTGCGGTAAAAACCTGCATGACCAAGAAAAGAACGTACTTGACGAGCACTTTTACGTCGCTATAAAAGCACTGCCAAAGAAAATTCCTAACTTCCTAACCTAAGTATAGTGGAAGCAAGGGTCGAACCCACAAGGACTCAGATTATTCGTATTTATTTAATATTACTAAGCAGAAAAAGGGGGGTTTTATGGTTGTAAACTAAAATCTAAGAAATTAAACTAATTAATCAAAGCAAGTAAAGTAAATTGAGATTCTAATATGGAGAAAAGCGCCCAACTAGTTTCGTATCCATTGCATACATGAGTTTTGATCATCGATCATCCTTATTTCAATTTCCCTTGACTAATCTATTGTGAATTTATGAATTCAAGCTTATTGTAGTTGTTAATATACACCATCTTTAACAACCTTTTAATCAATTAACCTAGAAAACCTTCTATGTCAAGTTGATCATGCAATTAAGTTCAAAGCATTCAATAGAAACAATATTCATGAATTCCACCGTCTATTCACGAAATCTTGTGATTAAATTCTCCGCCTTTGATTAATCTTAATATACACCGTCTTTAAGTTTAATCAAAGGATTCATCCATGAATAATCAAATTCCATCGTCTATTTAATTATTCTAGTTGTAATTCAACCTAGAAGTAGAATAGGTGGCCAATCTATTATAATCCTAAGTGAATTTAATCAATTAAGCATGGAGAGATTCAATCTAGTCAAGGCAAACTAAAATAACTCAAATCTCACAAACGATCATGCATAAAACTTCAACTAACTAGTAGGACATGAGAAATTTAGCTAGAAATCGACATTAAAGAGAAATCAAACTTACAAAAGTCAAATTGATCTTCAATTGCAAAAACTAGGGTTTTTCTCCCACAAAATCTCCAAATTGCATAAACTCCAAAGATAGCATAAACTCCATAATAAATCTAAAGAAAGTATTTATATCAAGCTAAAAATATCTAAAAAATCCGAAAATATCCAAATAAACACTTATAAAGTCGGCCCATTAGGTCTCGCGGAAGCCCAAACTAGCGTCGCACAAACGCCGCTGAGCGCGGTTTGCACCTTCCCAGAGCGCGGTTGCGCTCTGGGAAGTTTCTTATTTTAATTATGAATTGCTAAATTCCTTTGTGTTTGGCTAGTTATTGAAATCATGATTTGCATATTGTTGTGAGGTTTGATTTGATTCTCAACAAATTTGAATAGAATTTATTCCTTGCGCTTAATTGAATCTAAACTAGGGTTTTATTACATTGATCACCTAATTGAATTTCTAGTTATAATTGAATCTGATTAATTACCGGTCGGAGTTAATTTGATCAAGAGTATACTTTAATCAATTTAGTACCGGTTGGACTAGTTGGTTGAAGAAGGGAATAAATTCACAAGTCACTTCGATGTCTGGTTGCTCTAAGTGTTTGTTTCTATTGATAACTTGAATCGTTATGTTGTCTAATTGAATCTAGAAGGTCCTCTAGGTTGTTAGATGATTAGGGTTGTTAGACTGGTAGCTCTATCAACTAAATCTGAAGTTGGGTCATAATCCACAATAGATTATTCAAGGGAGAAGAGGAGCTTATAAAAAAGGAAAGGAGAGGAGGAGAAAGTTAAGTATTTGAAGTCTAACCATAGAGATGGGCTTTGAGACTTCTAGTTAAATCTATTTTTTGGCTAATCCAATGGGTAGGCCCTATATAAATAGGTTCAAATTTTAGTTTATTTTGTTTACGGGTCATCGGTTGACCCGTTAATTTCGGTTTATTTTTTTACGGGTCATCGGTTGACCCGTTGAACAAATAAACTTAAGGTTAATTTATGATTGAAAATTAAAAAATTTAACTTTTTACAACACCCGAAAAAAACCCGACCCGACCCGAAAACCGACGGGTTTTGGGTGGGTCGGTTTCGGGTGGAACCCGTCAGGTGAAAATATCGGGTCGGGTGGGCGGTTTACAACCGCGGGTACGGGTTGTGGAAGTAGTCCACCCGTACCCGACCTAACCCATTGCCATGCCTAATAACACACTTACACGAGTCTCTGTGAGATCGACCCTTACTTACCGCTCTACTGAGTTTGGTAAAGATAAGGTTTCTTTGATAGGTATAACGACCACTGAAAAATAACTCATCACCTATCCCCTAAATTCCACCATTTTAACACAAGCAAGTGACTATAGGAAATTTTATTACAATTTTAATATCAAAAACTATTTTTATTTAGACTAAGTCTTGAGAATATAGTATGTAAACGAATTTACTAATTTTAAGGAAGAGAAATACAAATTTTTAAACTTATTAAAATACATAGCAAAAGGTCCTAATTTCCTCGCAATCGAACTTGAGGGTTATGCCAAGCTTGGAGCAAAAGGTCTGAATTTCCTCGCAATCGAACTGGGGGCCATAGTCGGTCATGATGGTCATGGGGACCCCAAAGTGACATACGAGGTTTTTCCATAGGAAATTGCAGACCTTTTTATCGTCGCCCACTTCGTGAAGTGGTCGACGATGATCAGGATGTACTGCACCTGCCCGCGATCTTGGGGAAGGGTCCTAAATTGTCCATCCCCCACATCGCAAATGGACAAGGTTCATGGATCGAGCGCAGGCGCGAGGTCGGGGCACGCTGGACGTTGTTGTGCTTCTGGCAGCCGTCACACTTCTAAAAGTAGATCAGGATGTATTGCACCTTCCCGCGACCTTGGGGAAGGGTCATAAAATGTCCATCCCCTACATCGCAAAGGGGCAAGGTGCATGGATCGAGCGCATGCGCGAGGTCGAGGCACGCTGGATGTTGGTGTGCTTCTGGAACCCGTCACACTTCTAAAAGTAAGCCCTCGCGTCCTGCCTGGGCCAAAAATACCCCACGTGGGCGATTTTGTGCGACAAAGCATGCCAACCGGGGTGGTCACCGCAGACCCCTTCATGTGCCTCGAACAGGATGTGCCCTACGGCCTCGGTTGGCACACACAACAAGTTGGGCTCTACGAAACCCCGACGATAGAGTCGCCCTCCGACGATAAAATAGCGAGCCACCTGCATTTTGAGCTTTCTAACCTGTTCTTTCCACATATCGTGTGATGGGAATCCTCCAGTCCCCGAGTTTGATGGAGAGAACCTCGTTTGTCACATTTCGCGAGAGCTTTCTCTCTACCATCACGCGGTTGCCTACCTCTAAGGGAAAGGCCAACCCCAACCTCGCGAGCGCATCTGCCTTTGTGTTCGCAGCGCAAGGAATGAAGTTTACTGCGAACATTTCTTGGCAAGATACCATTTGACCTTTTCTCGGTACGCGGGCAGGAACCCCATTCTGGTATCATATTGTCCATTCAACTATCGCATCGCCAATTCGAAATCAGTGTACACCCTGATTTTGCGAGCCTCATTGAGCAGCACTATCTCTATCCCGGCGATCATGGCCTCATACTCGACCTCGTTATTAGTGGCGTCGAAGGCAAAGTTAAGGGCATACTCCATCTCGATTGAGGAACCGACAAGAAACACGCCAACCCCGCCCCCGACGTTGCAGCGGGAGCCATCGACATATACCTTTCACTCTTCCGCGCTCTCATCAGTCTCGGGGAAGGTTACTTCACATGAAGTCAACGAGGGCCTGCCCTTTCATTGCGGTCCTAGGTAGGTAGCTGATGTCGAATTCGGAGAGCTTGACCGCCTACTTCGTCATTCTCCCGGAAAGGGCGGGCTGATGAAGGATCTGTCAAAGAGGGAGATCGGAAAGGACCTGGACATAGAATGCGTGGAAGTAGGGGCGCAAGCGCCTCGAGGCGGACACCACTGCCAGGGCCATTTTTTCTACCGGGGAGTATCATTGCTCCGCAGGTTGGACCACGAGCTAATGGATTAGATAGGGTGCATCGCCTTTCTCGTCGGCACAACACTGACTGTCTCCGGGCTCACGGCCACGTACAATTGCAGGTCCTCGCCCACCTTTGGAGGCACCAATGTGGGGAGTTTTGACGAGAATGCCTTGAACCCAGAGAAAGTGAGCTCTAGTTCTTCGTCCCAGACAAACTTGTCGTTTTTCTTTAGGGTCGCGAAGAAGGGTAGCGATTTGTCCGCCAAACGGGAACTAAACCTCCCCAGATAGTTTACAGCGTCATTGAGCCGCTGTATCTCGGTTCGAGATCGGGGCGACCTCATCGAAAGGATTGGTTTTATCTTGGCGAGGCTTACATCTATCCCCCGTTCGATGATCATGAATCCCAAGAACTTCCTCAACGACACGCAGAACACACATTTCTCAGGATTTAGTCTGAGCCGGTTGTGTCTGAGTGTTGCAAAAACTTCGGCGAGGTCGACCAGATGTTTCTCTGGGGTTCTGCTTCGAACCACAATGTTATCGACATATGCCGACTCGTTCCTCCCCAGATGATTCTTGAAGATTCAATCTAAGAGTCGCTGGAAGGTTGCACCCGTGTTCTTCAAACCAAATGGCATGACCTTGTAGCAGTAGGTCCCTCACTGCGTGATGAAGGATGTTTCTTCCTCATCTCGCGGGCTCATTAAAACCTGATTGTAACTTGAGTATGCGTTGAGGAAGCTCAAGACCCCGTGACCCGCCGTGGAATCGACCAGCTCGTCGTTCAAGGGTAGGGGGTAACTGTCTTTGGGGCAGGCCTTGTTCAGATCCTTGAAGTCCACGAACATGCGCCACTTTCCGTTGGCTTTTTTGACCAGCACAACGTTAGACAACCATCTAGGGTACTGAGTCACGCGGATAAACCCCGTGGCCAGCAGCTTTCCTACCTCGGCATTCATGGAGCTTGCCCTCTCCTCTTTCATCTTTCTTCGGCGTTGTACCACAGGACGGGCGGTTACATCAACGTTTAAGGAATGTCGGGCCACAGTTGGCGGGATGCCGCAGAGGTCCTTTGCAGTCCACGCGAACACGTTGCGAGAACCAGCAAGCAGGGTCTCCAGCGATGATGTTGACTCCCTGAAAAGGCACTCGCCCATGTAGATCTTTTCTGCTTCGCTACCGAAGGGTGTGACAACCCTTCTTTCTGTCGCTAAGATAGGGACCGTAAAGTCCCGGACTTCGAGGTAAGCCTCCCCAACAGCCTCCACCATGAATACCGGACATTTTTGTTTTGCGGAGGTCGCATAGCAGAGGCGACCCTCCTCTTGATTGCCCTTGACCTCACCGACCCCACCATCGACGGGGAATTTCATCTTTAGGTGGTAGATGGACACCACCACTTGAAATTTCATTAGGGATACTCTCCCGATGATGGCATTATATACCAAGGGCAAATGTACCACGATGAACTCCACCATCTCGGTTCGCCTCGTCGAACCAGCACCCAGCATCATCCGGAGGTCAATAAGGCCCGCGACATCAACCTCGTCGCCAGAGAAAGACGTTAGCTTCCCATCGTAGGGCTTTAGAGATGTCGCAGAGATGCCTAATTGCTCAAAGGCGTTGTAGTACATGATGTCCATAGAAGACCCCGTGTCCACCAGCAACCGCTTCACCATCTTCGAGCCTAGCTGAGCGTGCACCACTAAAGGGTCAGAGTGCGGCATGTGTAGGCCCTCGTCGTACTCGGAGGTGAAGGCTAACCCCACGTGGGACCGAGAGGTTTGTGCGACACTGAATACCGAGGGCTCATGATGTCTTGCCCTCGTGTATCTTTTTCTTCTGCTTGGCTTAAGCCAGCCAACGAGGGGCCACCCGAGATGGTGTGAATATAAATCAGGATGTTGTTGGCACACCCCTTTTCGTTTGGGTTATACAGAGGGCCGCCCTGTAAGCTCGTTACCTCCCTCCAAATCAGTTCCAACGTCCATCGTCGTTGCTTCTGTTGTTGTTGTTGCGGTTGTTGTTGTTGTTGTTGTTGTTGTTGTTGTTGTTGTTGTTGTTTTTGTTTTTGTTTTTGTTGTTATTGTTGTGGTTGTTGTTCCTGTTGTTGTTGACGGGATTCTGGGCTTGCGTCACATACGCATCCTTGGCGGCGGGCACACCCACCTTTCCCTTCCCCTTATCCTCGGCCACGATTTCCTTGTCGGTCCTCGGCCGAGAGCTCTGGTTGGCGGTGTCCTCGGCGTACACATGGGTCCTAATCCGAGTATACAGGTTGTCATATGTCGCTGGATATTTCAGGAAAATGTAATTCTTGAAAGCCCCGTGACATAGGTTGCCGATGAGGGTGTCTCGCGCCGAAGCCTTGTCGATATGCGCGATCTCGGCAACCACGGTTGTGAACCTTGTAAAAAAGGTGTCCAGTGACTCGCCCTCTCCCTGCTCAATGTCGCGGAGATCCCACATGTTTTTCTTGCACTTCCTCGAGGCAATGAAGTGTGCGATGAAGGACTCGCATAGCTGAGCGAATGAGGCCACAAACCCGATTTTGAGGCTTATAAACCACGTCATCGCGGCCTTAAAATGCGGCAAAAGATGGCATCATTGTAAGAGTTGATGTTCATCTGAATAGAGAAATGCTTCACATGCTCCTCTGGATCGGTCGTGCCATCGTAGAGTCCCATCTGCTGCCTATGGAAGCCTTTGGGCATCGGTGCGCTTTGAATCTCGTCCACGAAAGGTGAGAGGCTACCAGCCTCAACAAGGCGACGTCACGAGCGCGACTTCAGGGAATGCATCACGCTCCCTGCTCTTTCGGACAATTCCGGATCTTGCATCCGGGAGCGTCGCGAGCGAGACCTCGAAATCTGCATGGGGTCCCGGGGCGACCTCTTCGTAGACGAGCCGTTAGTTGATGTCTCGTGCCCAGCACGTGCCCGGGGACGTACGTTGGTACGTACTCAGAATGGGGCTGAACAGGCCTGGGAACGGGGACGTATGCGGACATCGGAGGTGCCTGGACGTGGATAGGCGAAGGGGAGAAACCTTGTTGGTATAGCCCATAGCCTGGATAGGGGTATGGGTTTGGGGGAATGTCACCCGGTTCGTACCCCTGGAATGGGTAAGGGTTTTGGAGGACGTTATATGCCCACCCCGAAGGGACTCCGAATGGACAACCTGGAGGTGGTGCCATGGTCATCCATTGCGAAGTTTCATGCATGTTGTTGGGGTGCTGAGGGAAGAAGTTGTTTGAACAAGCCATTTTGAGAGATTCAAAAGCCAAGGTTTGCGCAAATCGGGAAACTACTTAGGATGAAGAGGTTCCCACAGACGGCGTCAGTGATGAAACCTGAAATAAACCAACGCTAAAAGACAAGAACGAGATTGCTTTAATTCGACGAGGCAAACACTTGCTTTTATTTATATCTTTTTGAACGAGGTTACAAATAGCAAGATTATGCCTTAGACCTCCTTTTTAAAGGATTCGAGGTCTTTATCTAACAAGGTTCGAGACCTCCTAGCTACTGCGAGATTCTATCACTAACAGACTATTGACGAGCTCTGCTTCTGTTGCAAATCTAGGCGCGATATCCTTCGGTGAGGTTGGACACGTGATTGTTTATGTGGGGATTGTGGTCTGCGAAGGGATGTAACGAGGTCTTTGATTGAGACGAGGTCTCTGTGGGCGACTTGAAGTCTTTTTATGGACCTTCACTTGACGGTAGCGCGGTCTTTTACGATGTTTCAATACGTATATCTTCAACAAACAAGATAGTTCTTGAGTTCAAGATGTTTTTCGACCCCTTGCTACCTTCGAGGTTCTCCTCTATTTATAGAAGTTTGAGGAACATGGTTTTGCTGTTTGCTCGATGTGGGACGCTCGAGATCAAGCCCTCTAATTGATCGAGAGTGAGGCAGTTGGTCATTGGTTGAGAATATTGTGGCCGCTGAATGGTTAAATGGGGCGGGAATGCCAACTTTTGAAGAACGAGGTTTGGGTCTCGTTATTTGTTGGAGAGAGTTCGCTTAGCCGTCCCATTTAGTGAGTTCAACAAGGTTGGGACCTCATGATCATGGTCTTGAGGCTTCGTCCGGGCAGGAATTTGCCTTTTTTGGATGGGTATGGGAAAGGCCCTCGAGCTTATCTTTGGGAACCCCATCGGACCCCGCTATTTCTTGTACTCTGGTCCCACCGTTCATACTCCACTATTTTGCGCACCATCATCTACAACTTCACAATTGATATTAAGATGAGAATTCAACGAAAAGATGGTCAAAACGCTTTTTGCTAAGAGCATTACAAATCTTACGAGAATTAAGACTTTCCTTTTTTTGATAAGGTAAGAATTCGAAATACTAAACAGACTCGATAATTCGAGAGGCTGTAAGAAAACGGCAGCCGAGAACGGCTAAATGATTCAAAAGTAAGCTGGAATAGCTAAGACAAGTACAATCTCCGAAAAATAAGAACTAGGAAGAGTTTGAGATCGGGGTGAGTAAAGCACTATAAGAATAGCGCTGCGAGCAGCCGGTCGACCCCTCTTGGGCGTGCGAAATAGACAACTGACGTTCCCTTCACCGAGATGAAGGATATTCAGAAGCCTCAGAACACCATCGACTTGGCCCAATACAACTCGGTTTAATGCCAAACTCAGCTCCAACTCCTTGGAAACTTAGTACTAAAATAAACCCCGAGCTAACCTGCAAAAAAAGAAGTCAAACTTGCCTCACAAGTAAAACGAAAATGTTTTACTTGCAACGCAAGTAGACACAAAACTTGTCTCGCAAGTAAATAAAACTTGCCACGAAAGTAAAAATACTTTCAATGCAAGTAAAAGAAAAGTAATTCCTTATTTCTTTGTAAGAAATAGCTAAATTGAAAACTTGCAAGGCAAAATGAAACTTTCTTTTTCAAATTAGACTTTGACTGTACGTGCCTTGCAAGGAATAATTAATAGCATTTCCTCTCTTTTTTTAATTAATAGTTTGCTACCAAGCTTGGCCTATTAGAAAATACCATTTTTGACTCTATTAATCTCACTATTGCTATGGTGCGAGTGGATGGGTTTGAATCGGCACGGCGGTCGCGAAACCCCAACTTGGAAGACGTAGCAGGAGAGGTATAAGTCGGAACTCAAAGATTCAAGTGTGGCTCAAGCCGGCGAGCGGCCGTTCAAGAAAATGGAGACTTAAGGGGTCAAGGTGTTCACATATGATCCAGTGAATAATCCGGTGACGGAACCACCGAGACTTCACTACTTTAAAAGAAGTGGCTTTCTCAACCAAGTAAAGCTGGCTTTCTCAACCGGTGGTTGTGACTTCTCGGCCAGGGATTTAAGAGAAAAAGATAGAGTCCAACTCTATAACAAGTAAACATTGCAAATTTGGAATTAAACCGTCAATAAAGTTCCATTTGGATCGAGCGATGGAACTCCCCGGCACCGAACAACCACGTGATAACCCACCACTTGCCATCAACATAAAGAAGAATTACCAAATTAATGGGGCTAAGAAACGAACAGATGAAAAATTGGGATTAAATGAAAGATGATATGGGCAATTAGGACTTAGAGCAGTTAGATTTGGTAAAAAATATTGGGTTTACATTGGCTGTAGAAAACAGGTTTCAGAGGATGTAAGATTTTCCTTAATTATATCAGTAAGTTAATATTATTATTTTTTATTAATTCCGAATTTTCTAATCTTCTTTAGTAGAAATATTATCTTTATTATTATCTTAGATGGATAATGAGTTATTTCAGAATAAAATATCTGTACAGGTATTTCCATGTGTTTAAATACTTTTTTTGTAATCAATTTTATGATAATGATGAGATGAATTTTATGTGAGACACATTGGGTAAGATATTTCTCACATTCCATCTAATTACTTTTTTTCAATCGTTATTATGCTCATGAATTTTGAATTTTGAATTTTCAATGTTTGAGTTTGTTTTACAGATTTACAATTCCGCAAGTAAAATCCAGTTAAAATCTATACCCTAGGCAACTCAACTCGTGATTGTTTTCATTATAATGAAAAACATAATGCAAAAGTTTATGTTATAATGTAAATAATGCATTATGTGAAGTAATTCAAACATGCATGTAGCTGACGGAGGCACCTGTATCACCTGTATGATTGTGAGCTTAGTGCATGTGTTCGATTCCCTTTGACATAGTGCTTTATTAAACTCAGAGCTAAGCCACGAATAGTTGCTTCTTGAGATTCGTCACTATGGTTTATTTTTGTAAAAGGTGCTCAATTAATTTTAAAAGGAGTACTAAAAGTAATACTTTAAATGATACTATAATACGTATAACATATAGCTAGTTGTATTATTGTTCCATCGGGAACCAATCCAAAAAAAAATGCGTTGCTCGAGGATTCCAATTTACAAATTAGTATTGTTCCATGTTGATGATTTTAGTGTCATCGATACTTGAAAAGCTTCTGACATCAGTTTTGATGTGATTGAATTTACGTCGACATATGAGAACCAATTTTACTACAACACGGACTAGGATGTACGGATTGCACGTTCGTGTAAGTGAACCAAAGTTCCATAAAATTAAGTACGTTCAAAGTTTATTACATGTTGTTGACTCGGCTAAAATCGTTGTTGTCAAGATCAAAGATAAATAACCCTAAATTACTAACTAGTATAGCAAGTAAGCAAGGGGTCGAACCCAAGAGAATCGAGATTCTGATCAATCAGCAAAAGCAAAGACATGGGTTTTTGGAAGTTCACGCAAACAAACAAAACAAACAAATATTATTAGGGATTTAATCAATTGGAAGAAAGCAGAGTTTATTCAATCAATTCCACCTTTTTAATCATTCAATCATCTATTCATCCACTTTTCTATTAATTCCCTAGCTAATTCCAATCCTTATAAAAGATTTCCGCTTGTCCACGGTCCAAGCGGAATTATGATATGACCAAGAACGCTTAATTCAAATCATGCAAAATATTGAGGATAGAAGGATATTAAATTATGCAATCAAGCTACGAGTCTCATGCATAAAATAACAATCAAATACTCTTTCTCAATTCTAATCCACGGTCCTAGAAAAGAGTTGTTTCAAGGATAAAAAAGATTGCACAAACAACAATCAAACCTAATCCAAACAGTATATCTAAGTCAATCAAACAAGTTGATCAGGCTTATCAAATCAAACATAGATCATATAAATAAAACCAAGAGTTTTGATATTAACCAAGGGATAGAAAATTTACCAGAATCTCACAAATTCATAAAAAGGCTTCCTTGATCAAACAAACTCCAAGGGAAAATTAGTTCTCCATAATACTGAAATAAAAACCTAAAAGTAAAAGTATGCTAGAAATTGTCCAACCTTAAAGTGAAACTCAAAACAAAGCTTAAATAGTAAAAATAAGTCCGAAAATATAAAAAAGATAATAATACAAAAGATAAATAAAGACGAAACAAAGGCGGCGGTTCTGAAACCCTCGATCCGCGAGCTCGGAATATTTCCGCGTGCGCGGATCCACTCTATGTCCTCGGCCGCGGATTCCCTTCGATCCGCGAGCGCGGAAATAATCCGCGTCCGCGGATCCAGCTTTCCTCGCCCTCGGATTCTTCATTTCGTCTTCGGAACCGCGGGATCGGTTGGTTTCCGAGGGCGCGGATCTTGACTCCATAAACTCTTCAATTCGAATTAGGACTTCTGTCTTCCAAATCTTCAACTATAGGCTTCTGCTGATATTACAGATAATCATCCTAATCTAGCCTAAAACACTTAGAAAATCCTAATAAAAATACAGAATTACACTGTACTAAAACCAGTGTATCAGTTGTGAACTTGAGGTTGGGACTTATATGTCGTCGACCTTTGTTAGGTCAATGACCTGAGTGACGGTTATGGAGTAACCGCCTTTGAATCAGTCAAACAACGTGCATGTAACAGTTTGGAGGTTATCTAATCTGATTCAAGACTCTTAGGGACTTATAAAGAGTATTGGGAACACATAGGGAGGGAGTGGACAGAAGTTGTAACTGCTGATAACTGCCAGTAAGTCAGTAACCACTGTCCATGTATCCACTCCATAAAACTGTCGATGATCGTCTTGGACGTCCAAATGCCTATTTAAAGACTTCATTGGGCTATTGTGTTGAAGGTTGAAGAGTTTTAATCTCTGAAAAACACTCTCAACAAGAAGCATCGTTCATATACTAAACTCTAAGGTTTTGTCCTAGATCTCCAGCCACGACAAGGACAAGAGGGTTTGTCTTATCTCAAATCGGATTTCACGGATTCTCTTGGGCTAAATAAGAGGTGAAATATTGATGTAGGAAAGCTTCAATGCGATTCAAACCTATATTATACATTCATTGATCGTTCCCCCTGATGTGTTGAAGAAGTCGTCGACCTACCTGAAGTCGTCGACTTTGCAGAGTTCCCCAACTCAATGAGCGCACGACACCAACACTCCCTCCCATCCCTTCCATTGAAAATATATGTCGTTTTAATATTTGAATTTTAATTAACTTTATGCACCATAATATATTTTTTAAGTAATTAATTAGGAATAAGATATGATAATTGTTATTGGCATTTATTTTATATTCTTCTTTTATTCAGCAAAAAAGGTAAATATTTAAAATGCGATAAGATTGAAATGAATTTTAAAATTTTGAGTTTAATTAATATTTTTTAAAATTTTGTGTTGGATATCTATAACTATATATTAAAATTGTACCTTAACGAGCCGACACATTAATTTTAGCCCCACCTTATATTTTAAAAATAATAATTTTTATTTATATTAATTTATGTTTTCAATTAAATTCTTTTATATCTATTTATGTGAAAAAATTAATTCGAATTTGAATTAAAAATGAAAAAAAAAATTATCTTGATCTTTTTATCTATTTATGTAAATATTTATCTTAAATCAAATTTTGATTAAAAAAATAAAAAAATCATTATCAAGATTGTTACTTGCCTAAATGAATTTTCACAAAAAAAATTAAATTATCTTTTCCTTAATTTCCTTTTTAGCTGATTCAGGTAGACATACAAGATTTTTTATCTTTAAAAATTCAATCTTTATTCGTATTTTTTATATTTTCTTATTAATTATTTTTTATCTTCTTATTTAAATGATTTCTTAAGAATTGAATTTGAGTAAAAAATATAAAAATTTACATTAGTTTTACCTTTTTAAATATTTTGTACATGATTTTTAAAATTGAATAATTCTAATTAAAATAATTTTATTTATTTTTTTCATAAACAAATTATCATTAATCCATTAAAATCATATTTGGCTCATCTTAATAACTTTGGTTTCATCTCAGCTTATTACACCTGTAAAATTTTATTATATAAAATTTTTCTAATAAATAAGTTAAATTTTATATTAAATTAAAATTTTATTTATCAAATTAATTAAGTATTAAATTTAAGTAGTTGTATATAGTACGACGAGTATAATTATTTAAAACAATACTTATATCTAGAGCTGTCAAAAGCTGACCCGACCCGAAAAACCAACCCGAACGGCCCAAAAAATTTAGAGTCAAGACCCGAAATTTTGAACCCGAAACCCAAAATAAACCGAACCCAAAAGACCCGAAACCCGTTGGGGTCAAACCCAAAAAAACCGTTGGGTTGACCCAATTTGTTATATTTTAAGAATATATAATGTATTTTTAAAATTATAATAGATTTTATTATTAAAATATACAAAAATAATAGATTTATTATTAAATATTATTTTTTTAAAAAAAATATTTTATTAATTGTAAAAAAATCAATTTTCTTGACCTGTTAGGTCGACCCGACCCGCCCGACGACCCACAATGACCCGACTCGATTTGACCGGTAACACGTTATGATCCGAACCCGCCTCAACCCGAATCCGAAATAACCGAACCCGACCCGACCGACCTGTTTGACACCTCTACTTATATCCGATGAGAGAAAGTACTGTTGTGGTCAAAGGCCGAAAGTGCAACGTGCAATTTAAAGCATTTCTCTAATAAAATGATTTTAATTGGCGACCCATATTGGTGGTGGGGTGGGTAGGTACCAGACTACCAGGCTAGGGCTGGGCAACGGTCCAAGACCGGACCGGACCGGACCGGGACCGACTTCTTCAAAAAAGTGGACCGAGGACCGGACCGGATATTCCCGGTCCGGTCCGGTCTCGGTCCCGGTCCGGTCCAGGTCTGGACCGGTTTTGAACCGAACTACTATTTCATCCATAAAATATATTATTTTTAATAAAAAAATTTTTATTTAATTATAAAATATATTATTTTTGATACAAAATTATATATAATATCATATAAAAATTAAATTTGTATTTTTAACACTAATTTTATAATATAATTATACATATTTTAAACATAAAATATATATTTTTACCACTAATACAAAAAGCCGGTCCGGACCGGGACCGGACCGGGACCGGACCGGACCGGGGACCGGATCTTCGTTTTTGTGGACCAAGGACCGGATCGGATACCCCCCGGTCCGGTCCGATCCCGGTCCGGTCCACCCCGGTCCCGTCTAAAAATCCGGTCCGGACCGGATTTTGCCCAGGCATAGATGAAGATACATTTTAATGATATATTTTGTTCATAAAATTATTTTAATTAATAAAATAAGATCAAACTTATTTCCCTCCCTTACAAACCGGATTAAAATTAGCACAAAGTACATGTTGAGTTGGTGGAAGAGTCAAATTATATTACAAAATTCAAAGAAAATGGAAATATATTCAATGGAAATGATCTAAAAAAAATTGTCAAATTTAATTTTGATGGTGCAAGTCGTTAAAATTGTCAAATTTAATTTTGATGGTGCAAGTCACTCTTTTAGCTCCTATGTATTTGACTTTAGTTTTCAAGACGAGAATGGGCAAGTCATTCATTGGGAGCATGGGGATTGGGTGACCAATTTATCATTATGGCGGAAGGCCTTGGACAAAGGAACAGAGGCATTACAACACTATGTCTGGGGTTTAAGGAGATCGAGATTAAAGGTGATAATCTCTGCCTTGTCAATGTCATGAATGACATTTGGAGATGATTGTAGGAGATCGAGATGCTAATGTTGGAAATTCTGAATTCCGTCCAGCATTTAGAGGTTTGGTGACTGAACCACATCTTCAGGGAAATCAATAAGGTCGTTGATCACATTATACAGATTACCATCCCTTACCACGACCCAATTCAAACAACTTTTGAGAATCTTAAAAACTCTATCCACTTAAATGTTTTCTAACCGACCTCTCATTAAGACGACTCCATAATTCTATTTCCTCATTAGAAAACACAACTATTTCCCTCTTCAATTTTTTGCAGAATGGATACATTCATCATTACTCTCCTTTTAATAGAAAAAATGCAATAGTCTTGATTGTGTTAATTTTTTTTCAATTATTACCTTTTCTTTCATTTTCAATGGTTAAAATAAAGTTTAAAAAATAAAAAAGGGGGGTAAACTTCTCTTTTTGATGAAACTAATGAGTAGGAGATAAAGATATAATGTTGGGTAGCATGTGGGTAAAGAGACCATCAATATTGTGGCGATTTTCACTATACAAAGGTGAGTTTTTTGATAAGGTAAGAATTAAGGTCGTCACAAGTACTATTTTAGATCACCTAGAGCATCTATTAGAAATGAGAACTGATTACTAACCAATTCTAAAGATGAAAGGAAAAATTATCGCCCACGGGATTCGAAATTGTGACCTCGATCAAGGTATTATCCCAGAGGCCAAACTGCCAAACCAAATACCCGAAGGCTCTATACAAAGGTGAGTTGGTTATGAACAATATGGCCAATTCGAAGGGTGATTTTCGATAAATTACCCATTGTAACAAAAACGCCTCAAAAATCACCCATATTGTACGTCCTTGCACAACACCACCTACCTCAAATTTCCACTTCTTTTAAAATAAGAATCAACCCAAGTTTTTACCAAATTTTATAATCCAATAAAAATGACTAGCCTCTAGCTCGTACACTTCTTTTCCCTCCCTTGTCGCTTCTTCTTTTCGTGTGGGTAGGCATTATGTGATACCTTATAACTAACGTTTACTAGGAAATTTTACTAAGTAAAATACAAATGGTAACCAATAATACCTCCAACATCCTTACAAATGTCACCACCATATATATCCTTGTTAGAATCAAAATACAAAATCAAATACATACCTTTATAATTAACCATTCAATTCACAACTATGAATCTTAATCAACTCCACAACACTTCACACGGTTTCAAACGGATAGACGTCTGTTGATAGGGTTTCTCGGCCAAAAAATAAATTTGTAAGTCAAGACCCCGCTGAATACAGTGGAGTCAGGACCGTTCCACAGGAAGCAAGGTTGTTTGTCTATCAATCTAATAAAAATCAAACAAAATCAAACACAATCACTCACGAGATGCCTCGTTAACGACCTTGTCAGGATCGTTACCGAACCACCGAATATAAAAACATCAATTAACGAACTAATAAAATTCTAATTAATACTCGGTACCGAAGCAAGCATTTAGCAACGAAGATTTATCAGAAATAATTCAATAAAAACAAATATCTAGGATAAGGGACACCACAGCATAGCCAAGCATAAGAATTCGTAAGTAGATAAGATCATGCCTTTAAATAGTTAGAGTCATCAACTTTCATTGACTTGACAGGTAAATCAATCTATTTTCATAAACGAACTCACTCAATTGCTTGTTTTGGATCTAAAGCTTGAAACTTTCGTTTTCAAACAATATCAACCTTCAAGTTACTAACTTTCTCTTTCAGTCAAGTTAAAACTCAAATTACCTCAACTCCCGTTTCGGTATTAAGCACAACAAACATTCTCAATAAAAATAAAAGGCATTCAAAACACTATCTTACTTCATCAAACATGCTCAACTATGTCGGGCTTAACCCCGACCCTAGAAAAATAACTACTCACTACTCATGATTAAGAAACCAAAAACTTCAATAAAAACAAACATGAAAACAAAACTCAAACTTAAATTAATAACAAAAATATCGTCTTACAAAGAATCAGAAGAAAAACCAAAACAAAACAATCACCGAACCACAAACTCGATCAACGAACCTCGGAAACCGTCGTCACCGACCCCTCGTCACCGACTTCCGATCCGGCAGCCTTTCCTTCAGCCTTCCTTCCTTCTCCAAAACTAGCTCTAAAACTCTACTCCAAAATTCAGCCCCCCTCTTTCTATGCTAGATAGAAGGGTATTTACACTAGAAAATCCTAAAAAACTAAAAAGGCTAAAAGATAAAAACTTTCCTAAAAAGATAGAAATAATCTCTAAAAGATAGAAATAAAATCTAAAAAGATATTAAACCCTAAAATACATATTCTATTAACCCATAAAGATTCTAAAAAGACACTCAACCGATACGGAAATAAATTCCCGCTCAGGATCGGTGAATAATAAAATAATACTCCGAATTCTTCTTCGTCGTGGCCTCGTTAACGACCCTTCATAGCCTCGTTAACGAGCCTGGGGTTTTGTTTTCTTCAACACCTCCTCTCGTTTTCTTGAGCTTCGACTTCTTAAATCTTGCACTTTCCCGTCCTTCACTGTGATGCTCCAAATTTATCTCCATTTAGCTCCTTTCCTAGCTAAAACCTGTAAAATACACAAAATAGCGTAGATTCCACTTTTTTCGCAAATTTATACAAAACTAACTAAAAACACTTAAAACGAAACCTAAACTAGACAAAATTAATCCTAATAAACAAATAAAACCTATCAAAAACTATACCAAAAATGCGAACATCAAAATACCCCATACTTAGACTTGCTTGTCCTCAAGCAATAATCAAGATACTAACCAAAACCAAAACAAATCATGCTTATCAAGACATAGCCATCTTCAAAAAGCAACATCTATATATAAGAAAATTATAGCAAAAGACTATTAACATCCTCACACATATATGCACTTAAATAGACATAAAATAATGCAATCCAACCTCTCAAGGGATATAATGTGTTTCACTCAACTCTCATGTGTTTGGGCTTATAATTTCAATCTCTCAACTCATCCTATATACAAAAACTCATAGAAATTGGAACTTATATCACCAATACTCTCCACCCAAGATTTCTCAAAACAAGCAGAGAATCATCAAGAGAACTTAGGCTCAATGAAAAACTTCATAGAAGCTTCCATTCGACCGGGTTGTAATGGGGCTTGGTAATAACAATAAGGCATGGAAATATTTTGGTCATGTGGTGCTAATAATATCCGGGAATCAAAGACTCCTAAAAAAAACTCACACATAACATCAAAACTCTCATATAAAATAACCAAACTCACTCTCATATTATGCACACTTATTTTCACTCACCCATTTATCATCCTAGAAAGTCTCATAATCAAAAATAAAAGAATCTCTTGATATTATTTTTAAACACAAATGCACTTCAACTTTTCTTCTTTCTTTCTCTCTTTTTTTTATATTTTATTTTTTTTCTTCTTTCATTCATTTTTTTCTTTTTTTTTCTTTCGCTGACTCGTTAACGAACCCACATCCGGGTCGTTAACGATCCACCGTATACATTTTCTTCCCTTCAAGCTTTATTTTTGTGCATCTTTTTTAATCAAGAGACCTTTCTTACATATAATAACAAGAGACTTCCAAATCTACCCTTCCTAAGTACCCTTCAATTCAAGCAAATAGAAACTCTTTTCTTTTCAACAAAACACAAAACTTCACCTCTCCAATCTAAGTCCTAATTCCCGGATAGGGTCAAGCTTATCTCGGCTAGGGAACAATTTTTGTGGAGCTAAAAATAAAAGGTTTCAGGCCAGAATTGGTTATCAAAAGAAGGAATAATATAAAGGTAGATAGGGGATAATAAGGCTCATAAAAATAAGTTCTCTATCATATGATCTTTACAAGTAATGAACTAAAAATCCTATAAGAGTCTCAAGAAATAAATAACCATCACAATTCCAAGAGATAATATGCATAAGGAGAGTATATCACACAAAAGAAGAGGGATTTATAAATGTTCTCCCTATAAGGCCAAAAATTATTTCTCACAAGGTAGGTTTTGTTGGATTGCATCATCTATGCTATAAAGTGTATGTGCTCAATTTCATCTAATGCTATTCTCTTCTACTAAAATAATAATTTCAATTTTTAAGAATCCGGCTATACTTTCAAGACATGTTTGCAAGGAATTAAATGGTCAAACTAGTGATTGCTATCATAGAACTTTAAGAAGGGATATCTATCAATTCTAAACTCTTTTTGGATTTTTCAAATTTTTTTTTTTTCAATTTAAAAGAAATAACAACTACACAAAGACAACTAGGACATAATTTTTCTACTTTCTCCCACCCCATACTTAAAATTACAGTGTCCCCACTGTAAGAAAAATAACAAGAAGAGGGAAAAGAAATAGAAAAGAAAACAAAAAATTAAAAAGAAAAAGAAAGACATAAAACTTACAAAAGTGGAAACAAGGAAAGGAAACTTCATCTTGAGCTTGATCAACGGTTTGATGGAGGAAAATAGTGCTCAAAGTGCCCCATGAAGTCATACATCGTCCTCCAACACTCAGCATCCTCCGCCTCTCTCTGACGTTGTTGCTCGTCCTCCCTCAACATGCGTGCGGAATAGATGGTTTCCCATCTATCCATCCTCCGATGAATGTGATCGGTCTGGAGGTGAAGCTGCTGCATCCGTGCAGAAAGATCCTCGGCCCATGGTGGTGGTATGCTCGATCCTGTGTACTCGGGCTGAGGAGGTGGTGGGTAGTGAGGCTGGAAATGATCTTGGTACATCACCGGGGTGTAAGGCATTAAGCCATATGCATGGGGGTCGACAGGAGCTGGTGGAAGGTCGACAGGAGCTTGCGGCACCTCGTTAACGAAGTTGGTTGCCTCGTTAACAGTGTTGGGCGGTGGCTGGAAATGGTCGTTAACGACCCTGGTTGGCTCGTTGACGAAGATATTGCCTCCTAATTCCTCCGTCTCCATGTCTTCTTCGATAAAGCTGAGCTCCTCAATGCCGCCCTCGGTGTCGGCTTCCTCGGTATCATTGCATACGACCTCGGTATCCTCTTGCTCATCTTCTTCTTCATATTCGTCCACATCGTCCCGCTCAAACCGGGTGTGACATGGCCTAAGTGAGAGCTCATCTTCCGATTTTGGCTCCAATGGGTAAGGCTGGCCCGTCCACACCTCGTACCAATTCGGTACGTAGAGTAGCTCGTACATGTCGAGGGAAGGTATGACGACTTGATCTCGAACCTTCACTTTGTAGCCTTCCTCGGCTTGCACGAAAATCTCGGCGCTATACCAATAGTTCTTGTTGAGGAGTTGAGCGTGGGCCGGTGTGTAGCGGGTGAGATCCACTCCAAGATTCTTAGCCAAGAGGCTAACCAAATTGCCACACCATACCTCCTTGGACTTGTGGGACTTCTCGACGTAGTAGAGCCATTCGTACCCCAAATTCAAGGGGCCAGGCTCCTCGAAGAGGATGGTGCGGAAGCAAGCGACCTCCGTCCTTGTAGACCGGTTCAATTCCTTCTTCGGCCAGAATAGTGCGGCGAGGACTCTCAAGATGATCCGGAAGATGGGGTTGACTATGGTTGCCCCGGATAGCGCCGCGGTGGAGGATTGAACCTCTCCGGTGATGTAGCTCCAAGTGCGGGTCACTCGGTAGTCCTTCAAGCTATAGTCTCTAGACGGGTTTGGGAGCTCCAAGATTGCATTGAACTCCGCCATGGTGAAGTCACGGTCCTCGTTACCGAGCCGGAACCGAATGCGTCCCGCCGAGATTTTCGACGAGAAGTTGGTCTCCAAGGTGGCCAAGAACTCGGATGTGAGGGCCGGATAATGTGGCAAGCTCTCTTGCTTCAATAAGTGTGCGGCCCCAAGGATGGCAAAAGCGTCCTTGACATCCGTGTAGATGCCCGTAGAGACGGCGCTAGACTTCGAGAACCATCGGGTGTAATGGTCCTTCTCCAAGAAATCCCGGTAGCGCCGTACTTGGCTCTGACTGCTCAAAATCACATCGTCCACCCGGGGTGGAGATGGAGATTTGTGGTTCCTCCTCTTCTTCTGGGCTCGGGTAGCGGGTCTGCTTGAACTAGCCATGGATCCTACAAAATAATCGACAATTTTCCAAGATAAGATCCATTAAAAAATAATAGGTACTAGACCCCATACTTGGTCTCAAAATTAACCTCGGAATTATTCATAAACTACCCAATTGGGTTGTTCACGAAGCTGGCCTCGGATTAAGCATTGATGAAGTGCAGGGTCGTTAACGAGCCTGGGTGGGTCGTTAACGAGCCACCGAGGGCGAAACCAGTAATGTCCGAAATTGAATCTACCTCTAATTTAGCACAAATCAAGCATGCAATCTTATATTATTCTCCACAATTCCCTCATTGGGTAAAAGCACCCCATACTTACTCAATTACCCATCCCGAACATGCTAAAAATTTCCCGAAATTTTGACATGCAAAGTTCGAACTTTTAGATCTAGAACAAGAAAAATTCATGCTTTCTTAACTAAAGGGTTAAAATAGCTAATCTATCATGGATAATCTTACCTAAAACATGAACAACTAAGCATAATCAAGAATTTTTAGAACGGAATTTAGGCATGCTCATCGATCTCCCTAAAAAATCATGATTCAAGATATGAAATTTAACCCTATAGATACTCAATCATGCAAATTCAAGCAAGGGTTTAGAAATCATACCGGAGAACCGAGAATTAAAAGGACAAGGGTCGGGATCGGGGTAGGTTAACGAGCTCGTCGTCGACGGTGAAAGGGCCTTCGAACTCCGGTAACGATGGCGTCTCCGGTGGTCGTTAGCGTGGGATTTCCGACTCGGTAGGAGAAAAGGGAAAGGGATTGAGAGAGTTTTGGGTTTGAGAGTGAATGTGGGAGAGATTGTGGTAGAATTTTGGGAGGGGTAGAAGGGTTTTTATAGGAGGGGTAAAGATAGAGGGGGTGGCGGCTAGGGTTAGAAAATGTTAACTAGGTTAGAATTACTTACCTGCCCCGTATTGTGACGAATCGGGTCGTCCGAACTGGGTCGTTAACGACCCTGAGTGGGTCGTTAACGAGCCACCGTAACCTCCTTGAGTGCATTTCGACCTCTTTTTTCCTGAAATCTTGTTAGCTTAAAAAATCTTATTTCTATCCTATTTAAACTAAAAAATAAAAATAAAAGAAAGCTAGGAAATAATCTAAAAGAAAAATAAAATAAAATAAAATAAAATAAACCTATTCTAAAAAGCGGGTTGCCTCCCGTAAGCGCTATGTTTAACGTCGTTAGCCCGACGAGCTCTCTTGCTAGTCTCATGGTGGTTCATGTCTGGCCATGTTAGGGTCTTCAAATACCGTGCATGTAGCTTTACTGCCTCTGTGCACTTGAATTGCTAAATTGGGACCTTCTTCTTCTATTAGTAAGCTCGATATCCCTGGGTTAATGGTATAGTCCGAAAGCCAAGGTGGTTTGGGCTTTTCTGTAACCTCTGTAGTAGGGCCTTTGTGCATGGGAGCATCATTGATCGGCAGATGTGGCTCGGTAGGGGCTGTGGTGTCTGGTTCGGGTTGAGTCAACTCTAGTTGTGCCACTCCAATTGGGTCGTTAGCTTTCTGATCTAAATTGAATTCCACCCGTTCCTCTCCTATATCAAAAGTGAGGAGTCCCTTACGCACATCAACTCTTGCTCCTGCTGTGGCTAAGAATGGTCGCCCGAGAATTATGGGGACATGAGGGTCTTCAGGCATATCAAGGACAATAAAATCATTTGGTATGAAGAATTTCCCGACTTGAATAGGGTAATCGTCCACTACTCCTGTTGCTTTGACACTTGACCCATCTGCCATGTACAGATTCATGTCTACTGGTTCCAGTGGTCCCATATTGGCTTTAGACCAGATTGAGAGTGGAACAAGACTAGCACTGGCACCAAGATCGCATAAAGCTTTGAACTTGTGGTTGCCTATGCCGATTGTGATTGCAAACCTCCTAGGATCTCCAAGCTTTTCTGGAAGAGCTATGGATCTTACCTCGTCCTGCAGCTCTGTAATAGATCTTTTCCTGCTAAGAATATCTTTCAAGAATTTTGTGTAAGCCGACATTTCGCTTAGGGCCTCAGTGAATGGGATGGAAATATTAATGCCCTGAAGAATCTTAACGAAACGCTTGAACTTACTCTCAGTAGATTCCATAGATTTCTTAACTGGAAATGGAAGAGTTTTCACCATTCTCGGAACCAAGTTAGGCTCGAGAGGTGAGAGTACCGGGTCGACATTGGGGTCGGTCGGTGTCCTCGGCGGGTCGTTACCGACCCTGGTGGGGTCGTTAACGAGCTTGGGATTGAGAGGAGGACTCGGTTTAGTAAACTTACCTGGGCTGGGCTCGTCAGGAATCCTCGGAGCCTCGTCATCCTGGCTTGTAGGCTCGGTACTAGCTTTCGCTGGCTCGTTAACGAGCTGGCTGGCGAGATCTTGTTCCTCCTTCTCTTCAGCTTGAATTCTCTCCGGTAGTGTCTTCCCGCTTCTAAGGTGTACTGCTGCTATTTGGCCTCTAGGGTTCTCTTCGGTACGACCCGGGAGTTGCCCTTGTGGTCTTGGAATACGTGCAACAAGGTCTCTTAGTTGGGAATCAACACTCTTCTTCCAAATATCGAACTCTCCCCATCTTTTATCCAATCCATTGATGCCCTCTTTAATCTCTTGAGCCCATGATGGTGTCTCCTGATGGCCTGGAGGTCGATATGGTGCAGGTCGTCTATCTTGCGGGGGGGCTGTGTAATTATGATTTGCATTCTGATTGCCCCATGATTGATAGTTGTTCGACCTGTCATTGTAATTAGGCTGGTTCCTGTAGGGTCCTCTCATGTAATTCATCTCAGCTATCGTCTCAGCGGTTCTAACCTGCTCAATGTTAGTGCAAGCAGAAGTACTATGCGCAGAAGAACCACATTCTTGACATGATTGAGAGGATTTCAGAAAACTTACCTGTTTCCTCAAACGGTTGACCTCATCTTGTAAGAATTGATTTTTAACATTGGGGTCAACTTCATCTCGATTGGGCACATAGAGACGTTTTTGAGTTTGTGGAGCCTGTTGGGTTCCGTACATAGCATCGTAATTCGCCAGCTTGTCCAACAGTTCCCACGCCTCTGTCGGTTCATCTCTATAAAACCGCACGCAGTATGCGTGTTGATGCGGTTCTTGGTCTCTGCGTTGATACCTTGGAAAAAGATTTCTTGCAATACATATAATGGTTGCCCATGAGTAGGGAATTGTCTAAGCATCTCTTTAAATCTTTCCCATGTTTCAACAAATGTCTCATTAGGCAACTGGTGATAAGAGGTGATACGTTTCCTTAACTCCGTTGTCTTAGCAGGAGGGAAAAACTTTGTAAGAAATTGATCATACAAAGCTTTCCAAGTCCTGATAGACTTAGAAGGTAGGCTCTCTAACCAGTTCAGGGCCTTTCCAGTAAGTGACCATCTAAAAGCTTTCAACAGAACATATTCTAGTGAGACACCTTCAGCAGCTATGGTGTCACATAAATCAAGAAAATTTCTAATATGTTCCATAGGGCACTCAGCAGGTTTCCCTTCAAACTGAGCCCGTTTAATCAAGGATATAAATTGAGACTTGATCTCAAAAGGTTTCTCTATAGCAGGAAGCACAATAGGAGATTCTGGCACCCTCAGGTTCGGATGCATGTATTGCTTGGCATTCCTTGGATAGGCGTTTAGCTCTTCTTGCAGTCGAGCCTTGTCTGCATCAGCGCCGTCCTTCTCGGCTCTCAGTGCCTCCATCTGGGTCCGGAGGATCTCTAGCTCTCGAGCCATCTCTTCAGCTGTGGCCATGGCTCGGTTTTCTCGGAGTCGTCGGTGCAGGGAACGTTCGGGTTCTGAGTAATAACTGGAGCTATCAAACTGAAGCCTTCTTCGTCCTACCGGCATACACTGAGAAAACAAACAAAGAAAACAAAAATTAAAAACAAAAACGGGGTCGGGCTATTCCCGATCCCAAAGATAAACTAACAACTCGTTGCTTCCCCGGCAACGGCGCCAATTTGTTTATAGGGTTTCTCGGCCAACAAATAAATTTGTAAGTCAAGACCCCGCTGAGTACAGTGGAGTCAGGATCGTTCCACAGGAAGCAAGGTTGTTTGTCTATCAATCTAATAAAAATCAAACAAAATCAAACACAATCACTCACGAGATGCCTCGTTAACGACCTTGTCAGGATCGTTACCGAACCACCGAATATAAAAACATCAATTAACGAACTAATAAAATTCTAATTAATACTCGGTACCGAAGCAAGCATTTAGCAACGAAGATTTATCAGAAATAATTCAATAAAAACAAATATCTAGGATAAGGGACACCACAGCATAGCCAAGCATAAGAATTCGTAAGTAGATAAGATCATGCCTTTAAATAGATAGAGTCATCCACTTTCATTGACTTGACAGGTAAATTAATCTATTTTCATAAACCAACTCACTCAATTGCTTGTTTTGGATCTAAAGCTTGAAACTTTCGTTTTCAAACAATATCAACCTTCAAGTTACTAACTTTCTCTTTCAATCAAGTTAAAACTCAAATTACCTCAACTCTCGTTTCGGTATTAAGCACAACAAACAATCTCAATAAAAATAAAAGGCATTCAAAACACTATCTTACTTCATCAAACATGCTCAACTATGTCGGGCTTAACCCCGACCCTAGAAAAATAACTACTCACTACTCATGATTAAGAAACCAAAAACTTCAATAAAAACAAACATGAAAACAAAACTCAAACTTAAATTAATAACAAAAATATCGTCTTACAGAGAATCAGAAGAAAAACCAAAACAAAACAATCACCGAACCACAAACTCGATCAACGAACCTCGGAAACCGTCGTCACCGACCCCTCGTCACCGACTTCCGATCCGGCAGCCTTTCCTTCAGCCTTCCTTCCTTCTCCAAAACTAGCTCTAAAACTCTACTCCAAAATTCAGCCCCCCTCTTTCTATGCTAGATAGAAGGGTATTTATACTAGAAAATCCTAAAAAACTAAAAAGGCTAAAAGATAAAAACTTTCCTAAAAAGATAGAAACAATCTCTAAAAGATAGAAATAAAATCTAAAAAGATATTAAACCCTAAAATACATATTCTATTAACCCATAAAGATTCTAAAAAGATACTCAACCGATACGGAAATAAATTCCCGCTCAGGATCGGTGAATAATAAAATAATACTCCGAATTCTTCTTCGTCGTGGCCTCGTTAACGACCCTTCACAGCCTCGTTAACGAGCCTGGGGTTTTGTTTTCTTCAACACCTCCTCTCGTTTTCTTGAGCTTCGACTTCTTAAATCTTGCACTTTCCCGTCCTTCACTGTGATGCTCCAAATTTATCTCCATTTAGCTCCTTTCCTAGCTAAAACCTGTAAAATACACAAAATAGCGTAGATTCCACTTTTTCGCAGATTTATACAAAACTAACTAAAAACACTTAAAACGAAACCTAAACTAGACAAAATTAATCCTAATAAACAAAGAAAACCTATCAAAAACTATACCAAAAATGCGAACATCAACGTCTATCCACGAGTTCCATCAAAGTCATCCGCTCCTAGGAGACTAGATCTAACAATAGGCCTACAAAAACAAGTGAGTACCCCTTTAATTCTACTAATCATGACACTACTAGTCCCAAGATATGTTAAACGTCACCGTTTAATAAGGACCTAAATCTCTGATACAAGCTACGAACTCAATGAACAAGGAACCAGAGAAGGTCGGAGGCTAGGGGAAGGGAATAGATAAGGAAAGAAGAGAGAAAGGGATAATTATGACAAATATGTTATAAATTAGAGAGAATAGAGAAAAATAGAGCGAAAGGAGAGAGATATGATCCATCTTATTAGGTCATCCATATAGGCCTTTATATAGAGAATACAAACTAGTGTTTCCAATTGTACATCTAAATAATAATAATATAATAAATATTATAACACTCTCCTTTAGATGTACATTACTAACTGCCTCGTTAAAAACCTTGTCTGGAAAACCCAATGGGACAAAATCAAGACTAAGGGAAAAAGAGTGCAGTTATGATTCTTCTCTCAACTTGAAATATATTCTCCTTACTTGATTGAATTGAACATCCATCCCGCATTTGAGTTGAATCTTGTACTTTGAGAACACTTGATGATATGTACTTCAGTTGATCAGTTCATGCCGAATTCTCTTCATACATAACCGTTGGCTCCTTTCAACTTGATTTGATGGATGGACAAAAACTCTATTCTGTCACATCTCTCGAATTTCGGGTCGAGATTGTCTCATCAAAGACCTTATATGACGAACTGCCTCATTAAAAACCTTGTTTGGAAAAACCCAGTGGGATAAAAACCAAAACCAAGGGAAAAAGAGTACAATCGTATAATAATGCTCCCCCTTAGTTAAACACACAATCTTTATGCAATAAATATATGCCATCATTTTTTGTAGAAGATTGGTACTTTTGGACTAATAATCTTTATTTATGTTTAGGGAGACAATAATTCATTTTCACATAAAATGACATTATTGAGGTAATGAAGCAAGGTATGGTAATGTACCTATTGTATTGAGATATAGTACTTCAAGACCTAATATCTCTTTCATTTTCTAATCGGGGACGAAAGGGGTCCTTTTCCACACTTAGCGATCTTACTGTCATTGGTGTACTTGATGGATGCGCCTTATCCATATTAAATCGCTTTAGGACCTTTTTTGCGTAGTTTGATTGATGGATAAATATTCCATCCCTTGTATGCTCGAGCTGTAGGCCGAGACAATACTTGGTAATTCCTAAGTCCTTCATTTCAAATTCTCTTTTCAAAAAATCAGCTTCTATTAGGATATCTTCTGGAGTCCCAATAATATTCAAATCATCAACATAAACAAAAATGATTACTCCCCGATTATTGATAAATCCAGGATGATAAAGGGGATCAATAATCGGAAATTCTTTTTGATGGATTAAAGGGACAAATCGAACTCGTCAAGTATGTTGCGAGTGCCAAGAATATGGAACACTTGATCCACTCGATGTCGCTGGATCTCTTGCTCTAGACGGTGATTTCGGAATTCCACTGTTAAGTTTTAAAAGAGGTCTCGGATCTTTGTGTCACTACCAGTCACGCTTGACATTTCTTCTTCGTTGGACATGGTTCAATGGATGAAAGCACCAGTTGATACAATTAAGCTATTCCGACCGGTGAACAAGGAACCAGGGAAGGTCGGATGTCAGGGGAAGGGAATAGACGAGGAAAGAGGAGAGAAAGGAGAATTAGGGCAAATATTGATTTCTTGATTAATTAGAAAATAACACTTACAGAGTATTTATACCAAGGCCTAACGGTTCAAATATAGCGTTTCGGGAAAGAACCGCAAAGAAAACCCGAGAAAGAGTTTATAAAACTCTATTTAAACATTACATTTATAGAATACTAATAATAATAGTCTTTAATACGCGCAGGTCGACGACGATCACGACTCGTTCTCACTTCATTAGGCCTAGATTCTGATTGATCCGTATTATTCTCATCCATCACTATCATTCACCCACACATTTAAGAAAATATCAAAACGAGACCAATAAACTTTGTTATTTGAATAAAGCACAAAATTGTTTAAATGAGTTTGACCACATCCTTAGGTCTTCAACAATGGCGGTACCTAACATGGTACTCAAGGATTCTTGATAATATTTTGTTAAGCAAAAAAGGGGAAATTGCTAAGCATCGGTTGATAAATGAAGAAGGAAGGCTTGTATTGGTACTCATCTAGTACCCATTAAAGAAAACCTTTTTGTTGTTTTATAGCAAGATATGTAAGATTATTCAATTTAAAAAGTAAACTGATCTTTACTACTCTTCATTATAAGGAGATCACGTCGCGGTGCTTCAGCCCCTCTGGCTACAATGTCTCCTTCTTCCTCATGGTCTCCTTTATCCACCATCTCACCTTTCCAATCGCTCTATCTCTATAGATTCTCCACTCTCTCTTCATATGCAACCCAATCCTCTCTCCAATTGCCCTAGTATTCTCTCTCTTTCAAGCATTTAATTTAGAGGAAATTGTAGAAAATCACCCATTAAATTTCCCATATTATCCTAAACCACCCGTTATACAACTATTTATTGAAAGTCATCCGTTAATCTCATTTCGTTTGCAATCAACCCCCATCAACCCTTCCCGTCAAGAATTTTGTCAAATTCATGCCATTTTATTTTTGCCCTTCCATATTCGAGGTAATTACATGGTTTGGGGTGGTTGAGAGAAAAATTGATCTTAATATTTCTTGATCCAGTTTAGAATTAATTGTCGAAAAACCGCCACGACTTCCCCTTTGTTTTGATTGACAAGTTCCCATTCGAACAAATTGCAATTTGCTTGGGAGAGCCACCAACATGTCAAATTGCTCAATTCCCAAATGGAATCTCACGATTATGTTGCGATGATTGTTGCACGCTAGCCATTGAAGAGATATGTTGACATTCTTCTATCTCCCTCAAATCAAAGGAAGAGATTTAGGCACTCAAATCTCTCCCAATTCCCTCTACTTAGCCTATAGACTTAGGCGAAGAGTTGATTAGAAATGAATATTGCCAATTGTTGTTGTTGTATATGATCTGGGCGACTTTGTAATCATCAAAAGCGATATCAAATCTACGGATAGCCGTGTCGGAGGCGTCGATTGATGGAGGAGGTAAGGCGAGCAAGGGAGCGGTGGAGGACAAGGTTCCATATGAAGAGATTGTCAATGAGAGTGTGGAAGTTGTTGGAGAGGCAAACTGTGAAAGAATGTTATCCCACATCGGAAATTCTGATATAACTTGCCCAATATATATACCCTTGGGCTACTCCTATTGCCAATTGGTTTTAGGATGAAACCCCACGGGCTTATGTGTAGTACCTTATGCACTTGTATACATGAACCGACGTGTGTACCCCCACATCATATTTGCCCACCGTACTTTACCATAAACGACACCAGAAAACACGCATCCACCTAAATACAAGCCTTGAGCACCATGGGAGCCTCTCACACAATAGCCATATAAGAACCAAACAAAAAGCATTTTGTAGTAAAATCATAGGGCTTTCATGAATTTTACATAGATCTATTCATACGAACAAGTAATTGCATGATTCAAAGCATTTATAATACAAATTTCATATCCAAAAAGATGACTTGGCTAAATTCACACGTCCCACCATTGATATGTTACGAGATTACCATCCAGAATGTGAGACTTTATCAAGTAGATACCTGTATTTGTCATCTGTGAGTCGTCCATGAGCCATAGGGACACCCAAATATTTTCCAAAATTAGTTATAATAGGCATTTCAAGAGCCGTACTGATTTGATGTTGAATCTGAGGGTTAACTTTGCTTGAAAAGAAAATAGTACTTATAGAAAAATTCACTTATTCACCCGACATATCACAAAATTGTCTAAGACATCCTTTAATAATGCTGACTTGGTCAAGTGAAGCTTCAGCAAAAAGGATCAAATCATCATCAAAAAATAAATGGGATAAGGTGACTTTCCCAACACATTGAAAAAGCTTCCATAAATTTGCATCAACAACAACTTGAATGATTTGACACAAGCGTTCCATGCAAAGAACGAAAAGATATGGCGAAAGAGGATCACCTTGACAAACTCCTCTAAAAGGTTGGAACCGGCCTGCAATGGAACCATTCCAGAGAGGTTGCATTTGGCCTGCTTGCTGACATTGCATAATGAGTTGTACAAGTTGTGGTGGTAAGTGAGCGCTTTGCAAAGTATTACGCAGAAATTCCCATCTAACTCGATCATATGCTTTCTCAAGGTCCACCTTAAGAAGCATACCAGTAACTTGCTGACTTCTAGCAGTCATTGAATGGATTGATTCTTGAACAATGACAACATTATCAAGAATTTGCCTACTCTGGATGAAACTTGCTCAAGAGGGTGATATCAGTTTGGGCAAGAATAGTTTTAATCGATTGACTACGGCTTTGGTTGCAATCGGTCTGAAATGTGAGGGTTGTTCAGGTTGATCAATTTTCAAAACTAAAACCAACAAAGCATTCACAAAACCCGATGCAAGATGATTTCCATTCAACAAATTTAGAACTAATTTAACCACTTGCAAGCCTACAACTTCCCAATTCTTTTGATAAAAAATAGTCGGAAAGCCATCAGGACTCGGTGCCTTATATGAGCCCATTAATCTCACCTCGTCCTAAAATTCAAAAGCATTAAAAGGAAAATTTAGCATTCCAAAATCAGATTGATCAATGTCAGGGGAAGGCAAAGGAGCCACAACAGAGACATAGTTGATTGGATCAACTTGGTAGAGACAGTTAAAAAAATTCAGCATCATCTGCTTTATTTCATTAGGATCTTCAGCCCAAGAGTCATTAGCTTATTTCAAAGTTTCCACGCGATTAGCACGACGTCGGATAACTGTGGAAAGATGGAAAACATGTATTCCTATCCCCATTAACAAAGAATTAAGAACTCAATTTCTGGAACCATAGAACTTGTTCCTGTTCTAGCACCAACTTGAGTTCACGATGGAACCTCTTTTCAAGATAAAAACGTCCTCTAATGGGACGATTGCTTAATCGGATCCGGATTCCTTCAAAATGACCCCACAAGCGGCGCTTCTTCTGAAAAATATTACCAAAAACTGATGTATTCCAAGCCTGAAGATCATCTCAAAATGACAGCAAAGAAGTAGGAAGATCATTATCAATTTTCCATTGTGTTTGCAAGAAATTTCAAAAATCTTCATGCATAAGCCAAGCTGCTTGGATGAAAGAAGGTCGAGGACCTGTATTCAAGTTTGAAGCATGAGAGAGTTTGATTAATAAAGGGAGGTGATCCGAATGTGGTGCCGAGAGATGTCAAACTATAGCATCTGAAAATCGAGTTCTACAGCTATCATTACTTAAAGCACGGTTTAAACGGGCAGCAGAACTCATAACCCAATCAGCCCCTTTATACCATGTGTATTGAGGCCCAGAGAAGCCCAAATCAATAAAGTTATTCCTATCAACCCATAGATCAAAATCAGCATCAGTTCTCAACGTACTCATAGAAGCATCAATTCTCTCATGTTGACCACGTGTGGCATTGAAATATCTAGTTAAGAGCCATGATCGACGATTAAGAACAACAAACTCTTCCAAGGTTGCCCAAAGCTGTTGACGAGATGTGGAATGAGGGCTAGCATTGATGTGAAGGTTTATTATATGCGTTAAGCGGAATTTCAAATCAAATCTAAACATCTAATCATAGGATCTTCAAGCATAATCGATAAGATGTTCATAAGTTATACCTTTGATGCGTGAACTTGAACAAATCGAGGAAACGAAAGAAAAATAAAGCCTCAAATGCGACTTCTCTACTTGGTCACATGAGCTCGATCTAGATCACCTTTGACTTTGACTACTAAGACGAAGAACAATGGAGAGCACGAAAAATGGAGAGGATAAAGCAAGAAGGAATCATAATCCTATGAGGAGAGTCAATCACATTCAAATATCACTCATATCCCCAACTCCAAACAAAAAAAAACCTAACTCCTAATGTGATGTAGCCGCCGGCCCCAAAAATCAACCTAAGCTCCTCAAATCTCAATCAAGAACACCGGCTGTTACCAATTCTTCATACATCTTGTTGCAATCCTTCCCTATGTTGGCGTCTTTGTATCTATTGGTGGTTTTCGTTCTTTTCCGGTGGTCTTCTTCCCTTGGTGTCGCTGGCGCCACTGATTTGTACAGACAGAAAATCTGTCAAAATTGACCCAATATGCTGAGAAATCTTTTGTTTGAAAAACTTGAATCGTTTCTTAAGGCCGAGGAGGCCATAGACCTTGCTGAGAAAGCATCTCGTTTTTTTTTGACAGATTTATTGATTTTGAGACATTCAATCATGAACAAGAATTTCTATTTCGATGGTGGCTCTGGTCCACCGTCCACTCTGATCCGGTTCTGTAGATTTATTGGTTTTGAGACATTCAATCATGAACAAGAATTCTATTTCGATGGTGGCTCTGGTCCATTGTCCACTCTGTTCCGCTTCTATGGTTGTGCTTTGCCTTATCAGCCTTCACATGCTTGATCTAGGCCCTGAATTGCAACCTTCCGGCTTCACCTAAACACCCTGAGTCGTCGTGCTCAGCGACCCTAAATCCAGTCCTTCCATTCAAACAGAAAATTAGTGTGTAGAAAAAAATAAAATAAAATAAAATCCTTGCTAGGCAAGAATTAGACAAAAAAAAATGTAAAAGAAAGGTGAATAATCATTTTCCTTGGTCTGCAAGTTTGAATTTCCTTGCACCGCAAGTATGAAATTACTTGCGGGACAAGTTTTGATTTTACTTACAAGGCAAGTTGAGCCTTACTTGCTTTGCAAGTATGGGTTACTTGTGTTGTAAGTTTGATTTATTTGTGCTGCAAGTATTTTTTACTTGCGGTGCAAAGTTAAAAATTTCTTTTGCAGGATGGCTCGATCATGCTTATTTGTGTACGTTTTTTTCGAAGAGTTGGAGTTGTGGTCGGGTTCCTATCGGACCGAGTTGTACTAGGCCAGGTCACTTGGTGCTCTGAGGCTTCTGAAGATCCTTCATCTCGGTGGAGGGAACGTCAGCTGTCCATGTCGCACACCCGAGGATGGGTTGATCTGTTGCTTGCGGCGCTAATTTTAGTGCTTTACTCACCCCGATTCCGATCTCTTTTTGCTCTTCTTTTCGAGAATTTGTACTACACTTAGTCGTTCTGCATGTTTGTGTGGCTTCTTTGTTGATCCACCTAGCCGTCCATGGTTGCCGTTCTTTTTTAACGGCCTCTCGGACTACCAAACATGTTTGGTACTCCGAAATCTTACCTATTTCAAAAAAAAATATCACTCATATCCCCAATAGTAACCTCTCCTTTTTAGATAAGGAATAATCAATTTTAGGAGGAGAGTTAAAACCCTTTCAAATGTAACATTCATCCAAAATGAAACTCCTTTTCCATTCATTACACCCCATTTAATTATTTATTTATTTCACAAATAAATCTTATCTCATTACTATTAGTATATATCCAATATGCATTAATAATAAAACCATCTTTCATTTTGATCTAGTTTGTCAACTCTAAGTGTGTGACCGCATATGACCCGTTTATAATAGTCATGCATGAGTTTAACTCGTTTAAACTCATTAGTCGTAGTTGGCTTCTAGCAAAGCACTATGACTCCTAAAATAATCAAATTGAATATTTCTTATTAATTGTCATATTCCAAGTTTACTCATTGCACATTAGATTAAATGACACAATTCCTTCAAGATGGCAGTAAGAATCCAAGGTTCATCACCACGAAGAGCGATCTCAACTGTAATATGTTGAGGGCATAGTGAAATGAGTGTGACTACCAATTCAGAAGTACGCCAAATGCCTCCAACAAAACCTTCAGCTTCAACTCGACAGACTCAATCAAAACAAATCTGATTAGAAACTATATCTACATGATCTCCACTAATATGTGTCTCAACCAAAGTAAGGACTTTTGGGTTGTGATGTCTCAACCAAAGTAAGGAGCGTAAAAAATTTGGACTCCCCGCTCCGCGGGTATTCCATACAAGCATGCTGATGTCCGACATATTTAACAAAGAGAAAAGAGGTCCACCATGGATATGAGTATCACGGAGAAGACGTTGATCTGCAACGTAGTTTATCACGTCTTCAAAACGAGAGAAGGTATCATGTAGAGCCCTCGACATGGCAAATTTGCATAGCAAATCCGGAGGGGTCCAGACTATTGGAAATCAGGTCCACTAACATTTTGTTCGCTAGGCGTGAAAGTTTGACTAGGATCAGGATCGTCCGAGGTTTCGTGACCAGAATGCTTCGCTGAATGAGAAATGGTAACATTTCCACTTGAGGTGGTACTGTCAACAATTGATGGATTTGTTGTGATGGTTCCATATCACACGAACTTTGTCCGCACATATCACACGAACGATGTCAAGTTGCCACAAAATACGATAGTCATATATAAAACGACATAGTTATAACTTTTAACCCCAGGAGGTGACAAAAGTCACAAGACGCTCCTAACCAGAGTTAACCAGAGTTAGATCATATTCCACTTAACCAGAGTTAGATAATCAACGGCTGAGATCCACTTGAGTTGAGAATATCTCAACTCCGAGGGTCGAGTCGTCTCTATTTATGGTCTCTACTCGCTCCAACAAACTCGCCACAAAAATCCTCCAGTTTTCGTAAAAACACCGATCTCTAACAACTTAGAAATTAGATCTAATGGCGAACCCTAGGGTTTACTTCGACATGACCGTCGGCGGCCAGCCCGTCGGCCGTATCGTGATGGAACTGTACGCGGACGTGGTCCCTCGCACCGCCGAGAACTTCCGGGCCCTCTGCACCGGCGAGAAGGGAGTCGGTCGCTCCGGGAAGCCCCTCCACTTCAAGGGATCCACCTTCCACCGTGTCATCCCTGGATTCATGTGCCAGGGCGGCGACTTCACCCGAGGCAACGGAACCGGCGGCGAGTCCATCTACGGCGCCAAGTTCGCCGACGAGAACTTCGTCAAGAAGCACACCGGCCCCGGGATCCTATCCATGGCGAATTCCGGTCCTAACACCAATGGATCTCAGTTCTTCATCTGCACGGACAAGACCGAGTGGCTCGACGGCAAGCACTGCGTGTTCGGCCAAGTCGTGGAGGGGATGGATGTGGTCAAGGCGGTCGAGGCCGTCGGATCTGGTAGCGGAAGTACCTCCAAGCCGGTTGTCGTCGCTGACTGTGGCCAACTCTCTTGAAATTAACCTCTTATTTTAGTATGTGTGAGGAGGAGTATGGTGTGCTTAATTTGCCCCTTTCTTTTACTTTTAACGTTTTAGTGTGTGCTAATCAGTGTCTACTGTCTCTGATCTCTCTTTATCCCCGCTGTTGCTGTGGTACGCGGTTCTGTATAACTACTATGTGTTTGACATGAACTGCCATGAATAAAATGAGTATGCCTTGCCCTGTTAATTCCCGCAGACAGTACCAGTTTTATGTGCCTTTTATTTGCCTTTAGTTTCTTATCGTGTTTTGAAGAGTTGCGATGGAGATCCAACAATGAATAATTTTTGATTTGGCAATAGATGCATTCTGGATGTAACTGCCTTCTCTATAGTATGATGAAATTGCTATAACTGGGGAAGTTAACCATAGTTGAATCCACCCACGGACATTCCATAATTTATTTGCCAAATGTAACAAGTTTTATGTTCGATAAAAGCGACAGGAGCCGATCTATACATCAGCAGTCAGCTCGTGCCCTTCTTTATCCTCACTGTGAATTATGATGCTTGGGGCCTTCAGCAGGCCTCCTTACTGGGCTACTTTTGCAAAAATGAAGAAAGAAAGGCCCAAATCGATACAATATGCTATAATGATGATTGATGATCACAGAAAAAAGAAATAATAATCAAATTAAGGTGCATTGATTGAGGGTTGAGGCACACCGGACACTAGGACAGGGAAGCCACGAGGGTGGTAGACCAACCCAATTCCGTCGTTTTCCTCATTATCATCAACCCAATCTCTGGCATCCGCCTTCATTATTGTTTTTCAGATTTAAGTCTTGGGAGAGTCAATCTAATCCAAACACTGATGAACAGTTAGAAGACTTTAAAGACATAAACGGACCTGGCTGACCCATTACGCGTCAGTACCAGATTGGCCAGCTCGTCTAATCTCACAAACGACAACTGGAAGAAGCAATCGCTTTGTTTCCTGAGATCGCGAGAGCGCTTTGGTTTTGTCTCACGTATCCCAAAATCAGCAATTCTCCGGCCATTCTTGTTGGATTGGCCCCACATCCGTCGTCGGCACCCAATCCAATCTCTGCTCCGGAATATTCCTCGACGACTGCTTCTCCACTTTGCTCAATTTTGATTGAATCCATACGCCTGTAAATCCAATTATTTGTTTCTATCATCTCCCTGTTTTGTCGAAAGTCGTGGGAAATTGGGGCTTTGCTTGCTTGAGCTTGAGCAAGCGAAGTGAATTGGGAGATGGTGTCGGAGAATAGCATAGGGTTGATACTGGCGGTTTCATCCAGCACTTTCGTTGGCACCAGCTTCATCTTGAAGAGGAAAGGTCTCCTCCGTGCCGCTGCCTCTGGCACTCCTGCAGGTCTCCTCATCTTCCTCTATGCAATTGTTGACTATCTTTCTTCTGCTGCTTTTGCTCCACAGGATCTCACTTGCTCAACATGAAATATTTGGTGAACATTGGTAGTTACCGATGCTGAATTTCAAACTGGTAGAATCTGTTTTGTATTACTTCTTTTTATTTGGCATCCATATTTGACTTGATATGGAGTTCCTTTCTCCCATATTGATTGCATATTGGGATATGTGGCTGCTTTTTCAGATTCTTCACAAGGCCTAATCTTAAAGCTGCCTGTTGTTTCGGGGAGCAGTTGATTAATCTCTTTGCTTTACCCTCTTGTAGTGATGTTTTTGCATTTATAAATTCCTTCCCCTCCCAAATAGCATCCCAGGCTCCTGGCTTATTAGGGACTGCATGTTGAAATGGCATATGAGGTGCCTTGTTATTGTTTGATTTATCCTTTTGGGAATTTTAGGTGAATATGCCAAGAAGCATGAGATACTTACAGGTCCGATTACTCTTATGATTTTAGATGCCTGGTTTTAGTGTTAGAACATAAACCAACTGTACTTTGGAAAGTGGGTTTCACTTCATGTTGCTTAAGTTTCATAAATGCTCGTCAAAATTTGCTGGATAAGTTCCTGGTTGTTTCGGATATTATGCTATTCAGCCGACATAATTCTTTGATGAGTAGGGCATATGAAACTGATTAAAGTTGGTCTATTGCAGATTATTGCTTTTATCAACAGAGCGCGAGTTATATTATATTTCATCATTTGATGTTTCATTTACATGATTAAGGAAATAGTGGTCCTAAAGCAACAAGTGACTAGGTTAGCTCCAATACTTGGTTCAACTGCTCAAGCATGTGCTTACTTGCAGCTCTTATAATTCATTGGCCGTTACTGGATAGTATTTTAGGTTGATTTATCTAATATTTTTTATTTCTTTCATTTTCTATTTATTGGAGTGTGCATGAGAAATTCCAAACTCATGCATCTTGAGTGCTAGACATCATATTTTTACAGTTGCTATATGATGAGATTTACTGTCCTCAAACTTAGGCTTCCATCAAAGGCATTTTAGCAAATGCTAAATGCAAACGACACAATAGAAAACTAAAACCTAGATTTCAGCACATATGGATTAATTTTTGTCATACTTTAGTGTGGTGGCATATATTCAGTGATATGCAATACAGGGAATCTAAGATATTGAACAGGAACAATTATAGGGAATTATTGCTCCTGTTTATCTTCACTACACTCAAATTTACAGTTTTTCTTTTCTCTATAGATCATATTTGTACTAGGCTTGCTGTGTTCATTTTCATTTCACTCAAAATTTTAGCTAATAGCTTATTGATTCTCATGTGGATATGTTGAACCATTCCTTGTCTTTTGATTGTTCATTTCACTGTTAGTTCTTTGTGGTGCTGTTAATGCAGGCTATGGAGGTTACACATACTTGCTCGAGCCACTTTGGTGGGCAGGCATGGTGACAAGTGAGTACGAAACTTCAGAAATGCTATTTAAACAATGATTTCGTCGCTCTTACAATCATCTGAATTCCCATCCTTATCAATTTGACATGTGACACTATCTTTAATTGAAAAACCGACCTTAGAGTAAAGCCGAGCACTTGAGAAAAATAATTCTCTAGTTTAATCTTGGTTTCTGATAGTGATGGGTTTCTTTTTAAAACCACTTCTAATGTTTTTTTTTTCTGACTATGAATTAGTTCATGTTAAAAGTAACAAATTAATGTACATTTTTATGTTCTATAAGTGACTAAAAAAATCAGGGTGTTTCCTACTGTTGCTATTCTGATTTTGCAACTTTCAGTGATTGTTGGAGAGGTTGCGAACTTTGTGGCTTATGTCTATGCTCCTGCAGTTCTTGTGACTCCTCTTGGTGCACTAAGCATAATAATCAGGTAAACTGAAATCACAGAGCTCTTTTCTGTGCTGTTGTTGAAGCTTTATTTGCCTCACAGCTAACACATGACATTTCGCAGTGCTGTTTTGGCGCATTTCATGCTTAAAGAAAGATTGTCACTGTTAGGTGCCATGGGCTGTGTGTGCTGCATTGTTGGTTCAGTAGTGATTGTTCTTCACGCGCCTCAAGAAGACTCTCCAAGTTCTGTCCTTGAAATTTGGGCTCTTGCAACTCAACTAGGTTATTTTCAGCTAAATCTTACACTCAAAACAGATCTAAACTACATACTCCCTTCTACTCACAGATTTTTCTTTTGTCGTTCTTTTCTATGCTCAACAGCATTTTTAGTTTATGTGGTGGCTTCTATATCCATAGTAGCAACATTAATTTTGCATTTCCAGCCACGCTTCGGACACTCAAATGTGCTAGTGTACTTGGGAATTTGTTCTTTGATAGGTTCATTAACAGTACGTCAGTTGATTTTGGTCTCTCTGAAGTTTGTAATGCCATTTGAATATTGGACTTAATAACTTTCTCATTACTGTGCAGGTTGTGAGCATAAAGGCCATTGGGATTGCTATAAAGCTTACACTAGAGGGGACAAACCAGTTTGTCTATTTACAGACTTGGTTTTTTCTTACAGTAGCAGCAATCTGTGTTGTCACGCAATTGAATTACCTGAACAAGGTTGGTATAATCTTCTACCTTTACTCACTATTGGCTGTGTCAGATGTTGGTCATCTGTGAAGTTTTGTTGGTGCATCTTTCTTCCAGGCGTTAGACACATTCAATGCAGCTATCGTGTCTCCAATATACTATGTGATGTTCACAACCCTCACCATTGCAGCAAACGCAATCATGTACAAGGTATTTTGCTTTGGTTAATGTTGCATCATTTTCCATTGGATATGGGAGCTCATAGTGTTGTTACGTTTTTTCCAGGATTGGTCAGGGCAGAATGCCAGTAGTATAGCATCCGAAATGTGTGGATTTATTACAGTATTGTCAGGATCCATCATACTGCACGCAACTAGAGACCAGGAACAAGCCAATTCATCGGGTAAACTTGCTCTTTTACTCTTATGAATTTGCATTGAGAATTGCATTTTTCTGTGGTGGCAGTTTTTCCAATGTCAGCTGATAGTTGAGTTATGGCATCCTAATGACTGTCATGCAGGACCCAGAAGTTGGAATGAAATTGAGGATGCACAAAAGAGCCCCGAAGATGAGCGGCTCATTGCTCTGCATAATGCTGATTATTTTGAATGATAGTTTGAGATGATTCTGAGAGGCTCTACTTGGAAAGGCAGATCATTTTTCCTAGATGAAGACTGAGAAGCTGTTTTCGTTTAACAAAGTTGGTCATTGAGGCCGTGCACACCTTTGGAGTATCCTTAAGCTGGAAGGTCGGCTCTGCTTTATGGGCAGACTTCTCAAATCAGCAACTGCCCTTAATCCATGTGATTCTTCCTCACTTTTTTTTTTTTGATTTGATACCTTAAGTTCACTTCACTTGTTTTTTTTGTACATAAATCTTTTTCGGAAAAAGGACAAGAGATCCCTCTTCGAGTGTTCGGCAAGTAAATTGAAGAATGGGATATGTTCAAGAAAGGAGAATCAGGTGCTTGATCATTTGATGTTTATTTTTTTTTTCTCTCATAATTTAGTTCTCATTGCAAGTAATGCATAAATAAATTCATGTCAAGACTTATTCTGACTTTGGAGTTGTGATAGAGGTTTCTAAGGGGGGTGATGAGACTATAGCACAATTGAGTGTCTGGGTGGGGAAGTCCAGAGTATCTGGGTGGGGAACTGGCAATGCATGGTGACAGGCTAGTGGATGTGAGGCGAACAAATGCAAGATAACTCTTGCTTGACTTTCATGGATTGGCAGGCTTTTCCTTGACTTTCAAGGCTTTATGATCTCTCTCAGAATTCAAGTCCAGTACTACACTACAGCCCTGGCTCAAGGTATAAATAGATCAGAGAGACCTAAATTGTACTCTGCCCATAATTCATCACTTTCATTTAGGAAAGGAAATAAGAAAATATACAGGAACAAATTGCAAGATGCCTTGCCAAATTCAAGCTCAAATGCTGAGGCGGCGAACCAAATTCTTGCTTTCAAACATAGTATAGTGCGAATGATGCAAAAAAAAATCTGATAAAATTCATAACCCAAGACAAGCCTTAGGGCTACAACAATCTATCACATGACAAAATTGTTCAGCACTTTTGTAACAAAATTGTGGCCTAATAATACTTTATCAAACACAAAGAATAAACAGAAATGTGTAACTGAGTTCCCACCTAAACTGGCGTATCTGTTTGGTAACTCGCAATATTTCTGGTGCACATCATAATAGAAAAAACATGACCAATTATCTTGAGCATCTCTATCCATTCTCTGTATTCTCGGGAGCACTGTCCTCTGGATCAACTTTATCAGCACTACTAACCCAAGAGAAAAAGGTAAGATTAGATGCAGAAGAAGTGCAATGTCAAAATCGTTTGAATAGAAATTTTCAGAAAGTAACTACTACAGTACTGTCATCATATTTCATACATACACACACCAAGTCACCAAGCAAACACACACACACAGATTTCAGTAGAATTGGCATGCTCAAAAGAACAAACCCTAATCAATTTGAGCTAACCTGGCAGTAGGTACAACAACTTCTGTTTGCTCCTTCCTCCAACTTTTCCGCGAGGAAGGAGGAATTTCCGCAAGCGCAGATTTGTGTTAGAATCATTCGAGTTCTCAGTTAAGGAACCGCAGAATAAAAGTTGCAATTAGAATCTTACAACTTGAATCCAAAGGCTTCAACAATGAATGAAACTAGGGTTTAGTTCTCCAAAGAAATTCTCTGTAAAAATTGAAAATGAAGAAAATAATAATGCATAAAAAATAAACTCAAATTCTAACAAAGGGTCTTTTAAACTAAGAAAACTCAAATTCTAACAAAGGGTCTTTTACACTAAGAAAAACTGAACTAAAAGATAACAGCTAAGAGCACCCCCATCGGGGGGCTCATCTTGCATCCCAGGCCAAAAAAAAAGGAAAATTGAAAAAATCCTAGTAAATGGTGAGGGACTTTGAGGGACGCACACGTGACGCGCACGGATTGGTTTATATTCCACCCATTGGATGCACGCCACGTGTCATGATCTGGACGGATAGGATTTAATAATAATTGTGTTTGTTGTATTATTTTTCATTTTCTAGTACTTTGTATCTCTTCTATGAATTATCTTGTGTAATTTTATGTTTAAATATTTTGTGTAAGTGAGCAAAATATTTCTATTGTCTTTTCTTGATGTTATAATTATGCTTTATTAGAAAATTTAGTTATAAATTATTATAATATATTATATAGATATTATTTAGGATGCAAAATACTATTATAATATTATTTGAGAGTATATATTTGTAATTTGACATAAAATATTAAAAATTGAAAAAAAAACTCGAGAGACCCATTGAGTCTCTACTAATGGAAGTACCAAAACCCATTAAGTCCCATTAAGTCCCTCAAAATAAAATAACTATAAAAATAATATTATTTTAATGGTGAGAATGGAGATGCCCTAAGGAATCTGCGGTCACGACCTTGAAACTGGTTGCTCTTAGTTGGGAAACCACGGTCGCAGTTTTGGGACTCGCAGTCGCGGTTCTTTAGTTAAACGTCGATCTTTAAAATTTCAACTCTAAACCTTGATTTGAACCTTTGGTCTTCAATTCTTGATCTTTAACATATAACTTTAAAAAGACCCTAAATCCAATATAAAAGTGCACTAAAAAGCTCTAGTTATAATGTAGAAACTACAATATATCACAAAAAAAACATCAATTGTAAGAACATAAAGCTTGTATTGGAAGGAAAATACTTGGGGAGATAATCTTGTAGCTTATGGCTTAATCAAAAAATAATACGAGTTCACAAGATCTAACCTTCGGAAATCGACGAATCAGGATCGTTTAGATGACGACGTAGTAATTGCCGATGAACGCTCGCCGACGGCACAATCGCTCAATCTCGTCGATTTCCGAAAGTCAAGAGAAGGCCATCTTTTTCTATTAATTTTTTTTCTTTTTCCTTTCTTTCTAATTCTTATCTACCCTAATATATTATAAAGCAGAACCTAAGTCTGTTGTAAAATTTGCGCCACGTGGCATTTTTGAATAAATTAATGTGAAATTATATTTTAATAAATTTTATAACAACTTATAGTATTCTTACTATATATACTAAATAGATAACATGTTTATATAATTTCTTATGTATATAATTTTCTATCTATGAATTATGTATTAGTTTACTACAAGTCTACAATAGATAACATATTTATATACATAAATTCCTATGAGATGATATTTTCCATATTAATTTAATATTTTTATCTCTAAACAAGATTTAGGGTCTTAATATATTTTTTTTATCTTTTAACAAGGCATGAGCTCCAAGTATAAAATTTATATCTATATAATGATATAATTTTAAAAAATAAATTTTGTTATGTTGATATATTTTTATTTTGAGAAAAAGATATAATTTTATGTTGATGACTAAGATTATTTGTAAATGTCAAAAAGGATCTCTACAAATAATGAAAAATATTTATATATATATTCAATTAAAATATGGATTACAATCTATAAAAAAATAGTTTGTCTATTGCATAATTTATTATGATTATGTAAATATATTTAGTATTTTAAATTAATATCATAAAATTATATAGTTTTTAGTAAAATTATCCCGTGAATATCATGGGACTTCAACTAGTTTAATATAGTAGGAGGTCATTTTAGATAAGAATTAGATTTTTATAATATCAATATATTTTTTTATTACTTTTATGTATGTATAATAAGAAAGTTTTAATAGGAAAAAAATAACAAATAATTTTTAAAAATAAGAGGTGAGGTTAGAATTATTCTAGTCAATTGAAAAAAAAACGTATTATAAATAGATAGTAGACTAGTATTGTAACACCCCCTTCCTAATCTGGAGGTATTACCGCCAGTAACCCCGATTAAGACTAAACCGAAGCTACCCAAGGCTTTAAACTGACTGAAGAAACTAAAAACATTACAGCGGAAAAAAAAATACAATTGGTCTTATACAAACCTTAATTCAAAAAGAATAAATAAATAGAACAACCTTCTAATTGAACAAAAACTTCATCAAGTCTTCCTTGAGTTCTTATTTCTGAAACTCAGCTTCACTTTGAAGTAGTTCAACCATGATCTTCACTCAAGTATAGCCATTGGAAACCTTTCTTCAACTTCTGGAGCTTCAAACATCTGAATCTGCCTCTTGAATCAACTTCTAAGAAGAACCTGATGTATCGTATACAACGGGGGACACCAGCCGACCATATAGAAGAAAAGAAGATGGACGGGTTAGTCTAATAATAGACTAGCAAGCAGAGAATCTAACTTGGTTCTTATGATTGTAACTAAACATATTGGCATCCAAAATCCGAATAGACTCGGATTATGATCCAACAGTTAGCAGTCTTATAGAGAATAAGAAGGAGACTCGCATAATCAAGAGAGAGAACACCACCGCTTGTGGTTTCTTTAAGAAGCATAAATAATTGTTGGGAACTCATATCAATCACATAACATTTTGAAAAGCCTCCATCGACTAATCAAATTGACTTAATCAAAGTTTGATTAAGAATCATTCATAACCGGGAGCAAGAATGGCTTTCTGACTGGACGAACCATTCAGGTATATTAATGTTCCTAACGCACTTATCTTATATTAATTTCAACACTTTTCACAACCAAGTTGGTGGCTTTTAATCGGCTCGTACTACTGCCGAAATACTCTAGTATTGTAGATATCATCGGAGTATTTCACCCATGCTCATCTACCCTGTACCGAGATCGCAGGACTTAAGCTATCCTTGACCCCTCATTTTCATATGGTGAGGTAGAGAACAGAGAGGCCTATTACCCTGTCGTCTACACTGCACCGCCAATTGCACTTAGGTAGAGTGCGCATCACCCCTCTCACACGAAGAGCAGGGGAAGAGTCATGACCCACCATTAGGATTAGGCCCCTCCTAATGTAATATTCTTTTAAAGAGAGGATATGGAACCACGTTCCCCTCCTTGAAACTACCTTAATTCAATAATAATGTCTCAGCGTGAGACAACATACAAGGTCACCCATAACGGACCTAAATCCAGTTCTAGCGCAAAACTGAATAACAACATGGTCATTATTTCTAACAAATATAACAACCTATTATATTTTATGAATCATACAAGTTGTACCCAACGCAAATATTAAATTGGATCCAATTCCTCATTTAATAACAATAACGCAAGAGAGAATCGTCCACTTGCCTTAGAAGGCGTGCTCGACGTCCTTACCAATTCCAACAGTAATCTGTATCATCCTTCTGACAAATATAACAAAAGGATTTCTCAGCAACAAGCTCACAGAAATACCTCTTAGTTGTATTCTCAACTCCTACAACTTCCTAATCGATAAACGATTTAATTTCCGAATATCGATATATAGTAAATCCTTAGTTATCATGCTTCAAGAAGCCATCTTGGCGGAATTATAACTAATTATCCGCTTCCCTTTTGAAATAATTTTCTAAATAAAAATTGTTCATCAGTAACAGTACTACAAGATTATCAAATTTCAGCTCAAACGGATTAACGACGAATCCCAAGTAATTATACGAAGTCCTTTACCTGACAATCGGTATCCGAAACTTGTATTCGCTATAACTGAAGATCCAGACATCCGTTTCACGAGCGGTTCGAACCTGTAGAACCGTATCAACGTCAAGATTATAAAAAACATAAATTTAATTAGCAAAGCGGCACCGAAATGTCCTTACGGTGGCTCCGCAACCAATCCGCTAATTAATTTCGATCGTATATACCTTCACTCGTACCCATGGCTCGTGTGGCTCGATCATGGCTCGATCCTCGAGCCCGAGGGTGGCTGGGCGTTGCCCAACAGCAGGCCTTGCGGTGGGTGGTGGTCGGATGGCCTGATGGTCGCCGGCGGCGTCACTTTGGCAAGGCGAAAAGGAGACCGGCGGTGATTGAATCCTTCTCCCGAGCCAACGTTCCGACCTGATTTCGCTCTCTCCCATGAACATGGCAGCAGCTACGCTGGTGGTTCCGCCTGGTGGTTGAAGCCCAGGTGGCCCAGGAAGACGCCGGCGGTGTCACACCAAAACAGGGCGAGGCAGAGGAGATGGGCGCCGACGGTGAAGACCGAATTCTTCCTCCCTGGTGCTTATTCCGACCTGATTCAATCCCTGGTTCAGCTGTTGGATTCACACACAAACAAGAGGAGGAGATGGGGTGGTGGCTGGCAAGGTGGTGGCAAAGCAAAACCGGCGGTGGAGGTCCGAATCTAACGCCCGAAAACGTCGTCCCGTCCGAACTCTCTCGGATTGAATTGGAAGAAGGAAATAGGATGAGGTTTGACAAGTCAAAAATGACGTCTAAAATAAATCCCTCTCCCAACTCCTTAGAGACTAAGCAATAGCCGATCAAATGCACTTTTCCGTTCCGAAACGGGACTCGCGTTAAAGCGGTAAAATTATGTACCTCGGGTGGAAAAACTTACTAAACGAAAAGCGTCCCGTAAATTATGTAGACCAATAAAATTAATTTTCCATGATTTTATCTTGCTACCTTTAATTTTTAATACTTCCGTTTCGTATTTTAAATCCTTTCCGGTACATAATTTGAAAGACGGCTTATCCAATAAATATTCTTTTTCCACCGAAAAATCCTAGAATTCACACCGATCCATAAAATCATTTCTTTGTGATTTTAGGATATCACCAACAATTTTCTAGGATTTAATCTCCAATAAAAATATTGGATTAAGCGTTAAAACGGACCAAAAAGGTTAAAAGAATATCCGAGAAAAATTCAAAAATATCCATAAAAACCGCAGTTATTACAAGTATGTATTCCCGTACCTAATACGGATTTTTCTTAAATAAAATATTAATAATAAAATATTTTCAAAATATACATTATTCGAGGAAAATAATCATGTAAATGCTTAAATATAAATTTTTTAGGGAAATTCCTTTTGGTGCCCTTGAGGTTTTGCCTTTTCCTTTTGGTGTCCAATAAAAAAACTTATTCCTCTTGGTACCCCTGAGGTTTTGACTTTTCCCGTTGATGCCCCACTCCGGTTCAAATTAGCTAATTTCAAGCTTACCATTGTGTTCATCACCCTTAAATCAGTAGGATTCAACTCTTAAAACACTTAAATTCATAACCAAACTACATCAATTTGAATTTTTAAACAATTCTTTATTTTAAGTGGTTGTTTACAAAATTGTTTAAAAATTCAAATTGATGTAGTTTGGTTATGAATTTTAATATTTTAATAGTCAAATCCTACTAATTTAAGGGTGATGAACATAATGGTAATCTTGAAATTGGCTAATTTGAACCGGAGAGGGACGTCAACGGGAAAACTCAAAACCTTAGGGGTACCAAGAGGAATAAGTTTTTTTCTTGGGCACCAAAAGGAAAAGGCAAAAACTTAGGGGCGCCAAAAGGAATTTTCCAATTTTTTATTATGATCCGCGTAAAAAGTTTGGATCATAAGTATAACCAAAAGCGGAGGTTAAAAAATTATTAAACGACACATGTCACTTTTAGATTGGATCACACCACCCTTTTTTTTAAAAATAATATTTTATTTTTGGATATGATAAATTCTTATCTATGATTTTAGAATATATAAAATAGAAAATCTCATTATTAAACAATCTTTTATTTTTCGATATGATATGATAGATAGAAAGATCATTACCATATTTTTTATGATATCATACAAATTCTAAAATATTTAATTTACAATCTTTTTTAACTAAGATCTTGATCAGTAAGGAAATCGTTTTTTAAATAGAATTGTTTAATATAAGGAAACCGTTTTTTAATCGTTTTTTACACAAATCTTGATCATTAAGGAAATCGTTTTTTAGATAGAATTGTTTAATATAAGGAAATCTTTTATTTTTAACCATATATCTATCTATATAAATATACTAAAGCAAAGATTAAAATAACATATAAAACGGTTCCACATTGAAACACATCATCTATCTTTTTAAAATTAATTTAGTTGATTGAAATTTAATTGAAATATTTTTAGTTAGTTATATTTTTTTATAGGACTTTTTAAGATAAGATTTGTATAATTTTTTAAAAATATCCTTACCTATATTAATTTTTAATAATTATTTTTTAAAGTGATTATTTTTTCTGTAGATAAGATACGTATAGTTTTCTAGAAATATATTCTCATATATCAATTTAATTAAAATTTAACAAATATAAATAAATAATATAATAATTTGTAAAGTCCCGTACAAGGTACGGGAACTAAAAATAGGTTGACTGTAACTAGTCTTAGTTCTCGTACCTTATCGAATTAAGACTAGTTACAGCCAACCTATTTTTAATAATGCTTTTTCTAATCAATTATATATTATGTAATTCAATCACCTTATCGAATTTCCAGTTTTATACCCTCAAATTATTTAATAATTTTTTTCAACTTTATATGTACTTGGATAAATTTTTATCTCTGTTTATTATTGTATTATATTCTATGGATAATATAAATATTTTATCCTAATAATTTTCCAATCTATTATATCCAAAAATAAAAGATTGTTTAACAATAAGATTTTCTATCTTATATTCTAAAAATATGGATAAGAATTTATCATATCTAAAAATAAAAAAATATTTTTTAATAAAAAAAGGTGATGTGGTCTAATCTAAAAGTGACATGTTATTTAATAAATTTTTTAATGTTATGATAGTAGATATATTATACAAAATTGTTTTTTTTGTTCAATACAAAATTGTTAAGATAGAACATATACGGAATAGTTATACACAATTGTTAAAGATAGAACGACACATTCCTTTCAAAAAAAAAAAGATAGAACGACACATAAGGAATAAAATAATAAACTGCTGCCATCTCACGCACAACCTATGCCATAAAACTGATCTCGAATCTGAATTTGAGACCTCCTTTTGCACTGCACGCAGAGAGAGGAAGAGAGCGAAGCTAAGCGAAGCAATCCGACCGCACCCACAACCATGGCTGCCACTGTGTCGTCGTCATCCTCCGTGTGGGGCATCAAGTCGAAGCCCGGCGCCTGGGCCCTCGAAGCCGAGCAACACGAACAGGACTTCCAATCTTCCGCTCCCACCGCCCTCCACCCGGAACCTCCCTCCGCCGACTTCCCCACCCTGGCCGCCGCCGCCGCCACCAAGACCAAGAAGAAGAAGCCCCCGACCCTCTCCCTCGCCGAGTTCACCACCTTCACGCCCTCCGCTCTCAAGCCCTCCTCCGTCGCCAACGAGATCCTTGCTCTCCCGACCGGACCCCGTGAGCGCTCCGCCGAGGAGCTCGAGCGCTCCCGCAACGGCTTTGGAGGCGGCTTTAGGAGCTACGGCTACGATTCGGCCAATCCTAGGGCTAGGGTTTCGGAAAGAGGCGCGGGGTACGATGGTAATTCCACCCGGGATCGCGCCGACGACGGCCCCTCGCGCGCCGACGAGGCCGACGACTGGTCCAAGGCGAAGAAAGTTTCGGGCGCTACTGGCGACCGGAGAGAGAAAGTGGGGTTCTTCAACTCGTCGAGGGCGGACGAGGTCGACAATTGGGCTTCGAAGAAGAGCTTTGCACCGACTGCCCCTGAGGGGAGAAGAGAAAGGCGGATGGGATTCGATACCTTCTCCAACGGCGCAGATGCGGACAACTGGACGAGGGCAAAGGGAGAGAGGGACACGAGATTGGGGTTTGAATCCTCCGGGGCTGCTGATTCCGAGAATTGGCTGAAGAAAAAGGAGAGCAATGGGGGAGTGGTGAATGCGGGGAGGCCGAGGATAAGCCTGCAGCCTAGGACTCTGCCCATCGTCAATGTCAATGGAGGAGGGGTGGAGGTGAAGCCTTCCCCTAAGGGATCCAATCCGTTCGGAGATGCGAGGCCGAGGGAGGAGGTTTTGAAGGAGAAGGGCAAGGACTGGAAGGAGATTGATGAGAAATTGGAGGCCTTGAAAGTCAAGGAAGAGCCTCCTATTGCCATTGCCAATCCATGGAGGAGGAATGATGATGGTTTGAAGGAGAAGAAAAGTTGGAGGAAGGATGAAACACAAGTTGTTCTACCTACTGCCAGGTTAGCTCAAATTGATTCATGCCAATTCTGCTGAAATCTGTGTGTTTGCAATGCATAGTGTGTATGTATGAAATATGATGACAGTACACTAGTACAATAGTAGTTTCTTTCTGCAAATTTCTATTCAAATGATCTTGATATTGCACTTGTTCTGCATCTAATCTTATCTTTTCTCTTGGGTTAGTAGTGCTGATAAAGTTGATCCAGAGGACAGTGCTCCTGAGAATACAGAGAATGGAGGAGATGCTCAGGCTAATTGATCAGGTTCTTTCTATTATGATGTGCACCAGAGATATTGCGAGTTACCAAACAGATATGCCAGTTTAGATGGGAGCTCAGTTGCACATTTCTGTTTATTCTTTGTGTTTGATAAATTATTATTAGGCCACAATTTTGTTACACAAGTGCTGAACAATTTTGTCATGTGATAGATTGTTGTAGCCCAAAGGCTTGTCTTGGGTTCTGAATTTTCTCAGATTTTTCTGCATTATTCACACTATACTATGTTTGAAAGCAAGAATTTTGTTGGCCGCCTCAGCATTTGAGCTTACATTTGGCATGGCATGAGATTTTTTATTATGATTGAATTAAGATGTTGTCTTGCAATTTGTTCCTTGTTTCTGTACGTTCCTTTCCTAATGAAAGTGACGAGTTATTATGGGCTGAGTACAAGTTAGGCCTCTCTGATCAATTTATACCTCGAGGGCTATAATAGTCTACATCTGAACTTAAATTTGGATTGAAGGGAACTGGTCACCAAGTTCAGAAACCAAAACATGAGTTAGTGTAGGTATGAAAACTGAATACTGGCATCAGCTCCAGTTGAGATTGTCATTAGATCTAGACAGTCTGCATTTTCTTCTCATCTGTCCCCGATAGAATGCCATGGGATATTAGGAGCATGAGTCTTGCCTGGGTTTTGTACTTCATAAATGCTTCTCACAACCCCAGACCGCCAACTAAATAATAACTCCAAGAATAAAGGTGTTGCCAAATTTCAATATGTTGAGCAACGGCTAGCTAGAAAAATATGTCCACGTTCACACCCTTGTACCACAAAGTCTGAAGTGCAGGTAGGAGTTTCTTTTAATGTTTGAGTACACTTTCTGCAACGGCTGGCTAGCTAGAAACCACGCTTCTGTGCCCATCTGATCCCTTACGGTGTAGCACACTGAAATTAATAGTATACTTTTGTAGGTATAGTAGGCATGCAGATGAATGTGATTTTCTTAACAGTTGAGTACATTTATGAAAAACTTCACCACCTAAACTAAGTCTACACTTTACATTCACCGCTTACGTAGAAATGCAGGTAAGTTGTATATATTTCTTGAACATAATTTTGTAGCTTGTGAAACGGCTTGATGATATTAGCTATGCTATGCCCTTGGGTATGGCTCTGTGTGGACAATAAATACATGTCAATGCCGGTGGGAGCTGTAGAAAAATGTACATTTGATCATATTGAATGCCAGTTTTGCCACTGATCTACCCTATTAAATTCTCAAATCATGAAGCCCATAAATAAATAAATAAGAATGTAACACACGAACCAACCCATACATGTTAGGATTACCTTCTTCATCATCATTCTTTGTTTAAGTTTGAACAATGGTTTCCCATGGTTGTTTTTGCCTTCTTCTTTTTTCTACCATCCTCATAAATGGGGGCAGTTGGGAGTTAATAGCCATAAGTGAGCAATAGAAACGAATTTACTTTTCCCACCTGACATCTGAAGCCTATTAAAGAAGCTACGAGATGAACTGAAGGTCGTATTCTACTTCAAAACACACCAATCCCTTCTCGCCTTCAGTTCCCAAACCTCTATATGCCAAGAATCATGAACTATGTGTGGAAGAGGGCTGTTTTCACTGCTCTTGTCATAGCCGGAGCTGCCATCAATGGTGCACATGGTGGTGCTACGGTGAGTGGGACTGTCTTCTGTGACCAATGCAAGGACGGCCGTGTTTCCTTCTTTGATTATCCTTTAAGCGGTACGATTTCTCATTCATGTAGGAATGTATAGCATATATCAAGAGGAATGTGCAGCAATTAATTATGCATATCAAATGTACATTGTTAAAAAAGGCATAAAGAATGATAAAGTGTATACTCTTAATATATAATTGATTGATAATGATGGTTTGCAGGGGTGAAAGTGGCAATACTATGCCCAGGGAGTAACAGCCAGATGCAAATGGTTGGGCAAGAGACCACAAACATGTTTGGAGGATACACCATGAGATTTGATGGCACCCCTGACTTGTCTGGTTGTTACACCCAAGTCGCGGCCGCCGACTCGTCCTCCTCTTCCTCTTGCCAGGCCTCTGTTGGACCAGCTCAGTCCCTTTCACTCACCTTCAGCTTCTTCAGCATGGAATTCTACTCTGCCAATGCCCTCATATCCCAGCCTGCTCAGCCCATGTCCTTCTGCCCTGGCTCCCATCCGCCTGTCACGTGGACCCCGCCTACTCCTCCACCTGTACCGGTGGCCGGCCCCGCTCCCCCTGCCAAGTCACCCCCCAAGGCTCCGGCATTCAAGCTGCCGGCTCTTCCTCCATTGCCTCCTATGCCTCCCATGCCTTTCTTGGAGCCTTCTGCCTGCTCCCATCAGTAAGTTGCTTCTTCCATCTCTCAAGTCTAAACATAACATTAAATGTATTAGTTATCATGAGAAATATAAGAGGCAGCTGATGTGATGTGGGTTTATGTGTATGTAGGTACTGGATGATGCCTGAGTACAGATGCTACTGGAGGGTGGTGAACCCAGACATGAAGGTAGGACTTATATTCGGTCCCTTGGCAGCTCAAAAGTATGGACGAGACGCAACCTTATGGACAGGCCTCCAAGGAAGGGCTGACCCTTACAGGACCCTATTAAGGGAAGCCGTAACATCCCTTCTCAACTCCTACAACACCCTCCAATTCCCGTACACCTCTCTTGGTGTTGTCGAACACCTCAACATGGCCCTAATGGGCTCCCCACGGACCGCCCTTCTTACCGCTTTGAGGTTCAAGAGGGCTAATTCCGGTTATACCCATGGCAATGCCAATCTTTCTTGCAAATTCAAGTCCTGCAAATGATTTCAAACCCCTATTCGTCTAGTGATATGTGATAGTTATAATATTTTAATATTTACTATTGAGCTAGTTAGATTAATACAATCTAAAAGGCATTTGATACTATTGATATTGAGACTTATGTATTTTTCTTATATATAATTATATTGGGTTGGAGTTTACATAAGAGTAATGTACTTGAAGATGCTTACTAGCAGAGCACCTGCACATTCAACCCATTATCTACTCATCTTTCTTGTTGAAAAGAATTTACTCGGTGATATTCTAAGATGAGGAATTAAAGGTTAATTTGTTTTACATGTTTGCTGATTAAACTTATAATAAAACAGCTGGTAGGACAAAAATGGTACGTAAAATTTGAACTGATGACCTTTAATGCCCTAATCTATTAAACATGGAATGTCAGAACCTCAATCATCTATAAGAAAGCAACTACTACTTCAAATCAATGCGCCCATCACGTCATTAGTAAAGTTCGTCATTTTAGGGATGGTAGGAACTTGAGAGCTATGTTGAGAATTTAAGCTTTAAGCCATGCTGAACACTGAGAGTATTATTTTGTATGCTGAGAACTATTGATGACTGACGAGTTCATTTCTAAAGTGCCCTTGGCTTGGCCAATGGCTTTTGTTTTTCACACTTATTCAGCATCATAGCTTGATCAATTAAATGCCTTTATTCATGAAACAGTAAAGTACTAAGATGTATGAGGAGAATGAAACAAACAAATAGTCCAACTTTGTATTTATCACTAACCATGGTCTAAGTAGATGAAAATTAGCAACAGTTTATAGGACAGGGGTTCAATTGATACCTAACTCTGAGCTTTGAGATCTTTTAAGAAAGACAAAGAAGGTGGCTTCCTAATCTTAGTAGCCTGCTCAAAGTCATATGCAATCTCAATCAGTCTTGGCTCGTAACCTTTCAACCCTCCAAAGGTGATTCCAAATGGTTGACCATCATGATTGTACCCAGCAGGAACATTAATTCCTGGGTATCCTCCAATGGCAAGAACAGTTGCAAAATCGGCCCCTGGAGTCAAAACTGCATCTAGATTGTTTTCTGTCATAATCTTCTCAAATCCATTCTTAGACAATTGTGCTAACTTTTGGATAGCTTTCTTTGTGTCAGCATCCATTCCATGTGTGGACTCTGCAGCTACCAAGTTTTCTTGGCCATATTGTTCAACCATCTCCTGCAAAATGCAAACCAAGCAAACTTTGTAGACTTCAACATGCAACTCTAGCTTATTCCTCAAGATATTACATCAGAACATTGATGCTTACCAGATCTTTGAATCTTTCGTTGAAGGCTATCACATCTGACAAAGTTCTGACCGGGGAAGAGACAAGTCCTTTCTTCAAGTAAGAATTTATGGCAAGCTTGAACTCGACAAGCAATACCTGAAGCTCTAGATCCATGATCATGTCTATGCTGGATATTTCCAGATTGTCTACCAACACAGCACCCCGTTGCCTTTAATTGCAAGAGATCAAGTGATTTAGCACGCCTTTCTGAGGCCCATATAGCCCAAGATGGTTATAAAATGTAAGGTGCATAGAAAATGCTTGCACATAATCAGTACCTTAATGTTTGTAGGTGTTTCTTAAAAGCTGGACGTTGTGGTGATCCTTTGGCGAAATTGAAGAAAGGATTCCGCACTACCCCCAATCGCTTTCCCCTTTTCCCGTTAGTCTTCAGAAACTGAGCATATCCACCAGCTGGTATGTACTTGAGTGCATTTCTTGTTGCTTTGGCATCATATGGGTCAAACCCAACAACTGCGTCAAGAACATAAACAGCATCCGCCACAGTTCTACACAAAGGCCTGTTCCAAGCTACAAATATTAGCACATCTGTTGTTAACTGTAGTCATCCAAAGTTAATTAATCTGAAGCTGAGAGGATTGATTACCCAATGGTGTCTTGCCTAGGAGAAATAGGGAGAACACCAGCTCTGCTAGTGAGACCCACAGTCGGTTTGATTCCGACCACTCCATTTTGACTTGCAGGACACAGGATGGAGCCGTCGGTCTCAGTCCCAAGGGAAACAGCCGCCATGTTTGCAGCCACGGAGATGGCTGACCCGCTGCTTGACCCACAAGGATCAGTTGATGTGTTGTATGGATTCTGCGCGCAATTAATAATCCGTTATAGTAAGATTTGAACTCAAATTGGGTAATCAATCAGTAGCTTCGTATCAATGCCAGACGAAATCAGAAAAACATTAAAGAAATTCAACCAATAGACTATAAAACTAAGAGGTGCATACATGATACATATATTATATACATATTGGAAAGATGTAAGATATTTAGTGACTCACATGTGCTTGGCCAGCCCTGGCAGACCAACCGTTGGGAATAGCAAATGACCTAAAATGAGCCCACTCACTCATACTAGACTTGCCCAGTATAACAGCTCCAGCTTTCCTCAGCCTGACCACAACGCCGGCGTCCCTGGGGCCCACGGACCCCAGCAGGGCATATGAGCCGGCGGTGGTGTTGAGCTTGTCTTGGGTCAATATCATGTCCTTGACTAGTACCGGCACCCCGTGCAGCGGGCCTAGCGGGCTCCTGGCCCTGGCCCTATCAGCCTCCCTTGCCTGAGCCAGCGCATCTGGGTTCACCTCTATCACTGATCTCAATGTGGGATTCAGCCTCTTGATCTGTTTTAGGTAAGACTTTACTAGTTTTGTAGAGGTGAGCTCGTTTTGGCGGAAAGCCCCTTGGATATCATCGATGGTGGCTTCTTCCATGGAGAAGTGCCCATTGATGCACTGGGCACCACCAATGAGGGTTAGCAACGTTAGTACAGCAAGAGTTGGGCATGAGTAACCCATGGTAATGACTAGTAGCATATCAGATCCAGTTAGCCACAGATACAGGAAGAATAATTTGAAGTCAACGAATATGATCCAGTGATCCACCCACTGTATTGCCTTTGCCTAAACCTCGATCTGTACTAACAGGCGCAGGCACAAGTGGACAGTGGGTGATTTCATCTTTCTTCGTTGGGTTATAAATTAAACAATTCCTCAAGTATGGTCTGTCCAGACTACCTACACCATTATTCTAAACCCATCAATCCATGACCATTGACCAATATTATGAGCAAGTTTATCGGTTGTACACTAAAACCAAGATGCTTGGAGGATTTAGTTTCTCAAAAAAAAAATGCTTGGATTTATTGATTTTTTATTTCATAATGTCAGAAGTAGAAGGAGACGCCATGCTAGAAATTTCAAATGGAGCATCTCTCTTTGTGGGATCATGACGTAGAGACGTGTGAAACTAAAAAATTTTCTCTGTTTTTTTTCTCCCCATTAGGAGTCAAAACACAGCGTTTAGCAGAATTGAGCTGCTAAACGTTGTTTCCAGCAACCTTCTTCAACGTTGTCACCACGTGTCATCTAGTCATTAGATTATAAATTAAACAATTTCTCTTGGCGACTGTCTCAAGTCTCAACTACCCTAGAATCACTGTCCCATCATTCCAAATCAAATTTTTTAATTAAAAAAAAACTTAAACATTAATAAAATATTAAAAAAATATGGTAACCCAATTAAAAGGGCTTAAAACATATACAGCCCCATGTACTTGTGCGAATTTGTCACTTAGACACCTCACCTTTGGTTTGGACCTATTGAGCACTTAAACTTAACAATTTGGACCTATTAGACACCTGGTCGCTGACAATCTCATTGAGTGTAACACACTCGCGCTGACATGTCCAATTTTTTGTCCACATGTGTTCCACATAAGCCTATTTTTTGTCCACATATGTGCCACATAAGCGTATTTGGTATTTTGCCACAAAGGCATAAACATAACAATTTGGACCTCCGTAACAGCAGGTTCACTCTCGTCGTTCTCTTCGTCATCATCAACCTCGTAATCGGCACCAGCGAAGAGGTGTTTAATAGGTCCAAATTATTAAGTTTAAGTGTTCAATAGGTCCAAACCAAAGGTGAGGTCTAAGTGACAAATTCGCACAAGTACAGGGAGCTGTATATGTTTTAAGCCCAATTAAAAGGAAGGGAATATAAAAGAAGTACATAAAGAAGTAGAAGATTTAGACCCCATTATTCTACACCCATCAATCAATAACCATTGATCAATATTAATAATCCAATATGTTACGAGTGTTGTGTAGAGTTGTAAATCAAGTGGGCCGGGTTCAAGTTCAATCATTTTAATTTTGAGTAATTTGAATCCAGATCAAATTCGAATATCTTAACAATCAGACCAAATTATGTTGGTGTTAAGTGTTTACTTCATTTTTAACTTAGTATTTTTTTGGTGTTAAGTGTTTATTCAACTTGATGAGACAATTGATCCAACTGAATAAGTTAGCGTCGAGGTTTAAACAGAGGATTATAGTTCAGTTGAATACCATGTAAGGCAATTGATCAGACAAACACTACGTAGGCCAATAATCAAGCAAATACCAAGCTAGGCTACTTATCGGGTAAATACTGTGTAAGCCAATAACCAAGAGAATACCTTGCTAGACCACTTATTGGGTAAATACTGTGTTAGGTCAATGACACGTTAGGGGTTCTCTTAGAAGTCGGCAATGCATTTCAGGATTAAGTCATTTAGACATTTGGGCAGTTCTTGTGGGTGATTGGACAAATGGCACGTGTCGTCACACAAACAAGTAATTTGGTGTCTTGCCAATCAACAATGAGCAAATTCGAGACTCGTCACAAGGTCAAGTTTGTATCTCAGGTCGGGTCAAGTTTAGACAGCCTTAGTGTTATGTTAAGAATAGGAAAAATTCCATTTAACTATCTTTTATTTTAATCTTGTTGTATTTAACCAACGTTTATGTTTTTCTTACAAATAAGTACCCTTTATTTTTAAGTATGTTCCTTTGACATAAAATTCCGATTTCTCCGTTAAGTATGTAAATGATGTTTTTTTCCCTTTTTTCTATTTTTGTTTAGAAAAATATAAAGCCCTCAACGATTTGGTGACCGTTAGTCTACCAAGGCCACCGTTGCCAGCAGAGACGGAAACCCCATTTAAGATGAGCATGAACGTAATGATAGTGATGGATTCGAGGTAGCACGACACCACCGCCCACAACAACGAAGGGTGAAGTAATTTCATTGTCAATGACGGCATTCGACAAACCTTGTAAACTGTCATGCATGTATGCCTTGTGGCCATCAATTAGTGTCCCTCAACGAGCTTTAGAATTGGAGAGTTGAGCAAAGTAGCAATGAAAACAATGTCGTATGAAAAATAGACGCTTACTTTCAAAAGGTGGTTAAATACAACATAATTTGTAAATAAAGGGTGATTTTCTATTAAAAATATAAAAATAAATATTAAATATGATAAATATAAGATAAATGATGGTTAAATGCAATTTCCCTTCTACGTTAACTAGTTGAATTTTTGTGATACTCATAGGATAATTTTACTAAATATTATATAATATTATGGTATTAATATAAAATATAAAATAATTATATAATGTCATAATAAAATGGAAAAATAACTATAAATAATCTCAATTATTAACTTTGAGAGTTTGGTTCAAATGAAACAAACTCTTATCCTAAAACGAACTCTTATCTTGAAACGAATGCACTTTTTGTAGTTAGTAGTGCACTTTTCCTACTTAGGAGTGCACTTTTTCGTATTTTCACTTTTCTTATTTTTTAATGCACTTTTCATACTTTTTGTATTGCACTTTTCATAGTGCACTTTTTATATTTTTCAATGCACTTTTGTATGAAAAATGCACTCATAACTAGGAAAAGTGCATTCGTTTCACGTTTTAGGATAAGAGTTTGTTTCATTTGAACCAAACTCTTAACTTTGAACCAAAAATAATACCAACTTTAAAAAACACCACCATTTATACGAACTATCGCAATATTAACCGAAAACGATATTAAGTCATTTTCCGGTTAGCTTTTTGGCGGAATTGATGAGATGTCGATCATAAATCCTATGTGGCAATTTAAAATTTTACACCTCATTTTTCATTTTTCTTTCATAATGCACTGTCATTTTCCAACTCATAATAATCACCAAAAAATAAAATAACCTAAAACACAAAAATTAAAATGAGAAAGGAAGGAAATAAATTAACTCAATCTTGCTCAAAGAATTAAAATTACACTTGTCATTCTTTTTTAAATTCCATATCATTAAATTTTAGTATCTGAATCCATATTTGGATTTTCAAGCCCCTCGGATCACCTATTGAATTTTGATCTTTTCAATTTTTATTTTATTTTCAAACCCTCATCTTCAACCCGCAACCTCAGACTACCGCCACGGCGCCACCACCCTTCTCCTCTCACCGACCGCTATCGTCACCTATCCTTTTGGTTGCCGCCGTCTCCCACCATGAGATAAGATCCAACGAATTTAGGGATTTCTCTTTCTTGTTCATAGATTAAATCCAAAGCCGGATTTTCAATATTCTTCTCCCATTTGGCCAACAAGGACTTGTATAAAATCAACCCAATTAAAGATTCAAATTTATAATCAGTCGAACGTTAAAATCTGAGAGACGCCATTAAATTCGATCGAGAAAGCAACCTAATTTACAAATAGATCTTGTTAAACATTCACCAACTAACTAAATCACATATTCCAGCCTCAATTCCATGAAAAAAGTATGTGTCAACACAAATTCAACCAAAATATAATTTAGGCTTCAGATCTAAAATGCCAATTTTCGACCTCTTTCCATAGCCTTCGGATCTAAGGGGAGCAAGGAGGAAGATGAAGAGGATTTTTGTTCAGATATTGTGGGTCTAATATTCTCCCACTCTCCCCGGTTTAGTTTTTTTGTGATAAATCTTTAAGAAGGAAAAAAGAAAAATGAGGTGAAATTTAAAAGTGCCAAGTCATTTTCCGATTGCCAAATCAATGCTTTTACCGAAAATGCTACCGGAAATGGGTTTTGTATCATTTTGAGTTATTATTGTGATAGTTCTTATCGTTGGTGGTGATTTTTAAAGTTGGTATTGTTTTTGGTTAAAGGTGAATACTTCGTACTATTTATTGTCATTTTCCCTAATAAAGTTATGTAATTTATAAAAAAAACTTTAAAATCATGCCCCATATTTTAAGTTTTTAACCGAATATATTAAAATATTACGTTTATTATTTGTTGAGTTTTTGCCCCAAATTCAAATTAAGATTATTAGAATACTAATTTCACTTGAATTAAATGTTTATAAATAATTTTTTATTTTTTTAAGATATTAATATGCATAAAATAATCAGTTTTTATATAAAACATTCTTTAAGGTTATGTATTAGTGTTTTTATCTTTATTTCATAATGAATATAATAATATTTTTAGATATGGAGTGTATTAATATAAAGATTGATATAGAAGATAACATAGAGAAAATAAAAATAATATAATAGTATAACTTAAAGATAATATCTCACAAGAATAATATAACTTATTAAAAAATTTATTAAATTTTTTTAACATTAACTTATTAAATGTTAGGTAGATATATCAATGTATACTAAAATATATCATATATTTTATAAATAATTTATTATATCATAAAGAGTTTGGTTCAAATGAAATAAAGTCTAATCCTAAAACGTGAAACGAATGCACTTTTCCTAGTTCATAGTGCACTTTTCATACAAAAGTGCATTGTAAAATACAAAAAGTGCAATACGGAAAAGTGCACTACAAAAAGTACGAAAAGTGCACTGAAAAGTACAACAACAACAACAACAACAACAACAACAACAACAACAACATCTACCCAGGTAGAACCCGGTATAAACGGGATGTGGGGGGTCGAGATGTACGCACCCTTACCCCGACTTGACGTCAGAAGTGTATAACTGCGATTTTTGAGGATATTTTTGAATTTTTCTCGGATATCCTTTTAACCTCTTTGTCTGTTTTAACGCTTAATCCAATATTTTTGTCGGAATTTAAATCCTAGGAAATTGTTGGTGATATCCTAAAATCATAAAGAAATGATTTTATGGATCGGTGTGAATTCTAGGATTTTTTTAGTGGAAAAAGAATATTTATTGGATAAGCCGTCTTTTTAATTATGTACTGTAAAGGATTTAAAATACGAAACAGAAGCCCTAAAAATTGAAGGTAGCAAGAAAAAATCATGGAAAATTGGTGTTATTTCTACATAATTTACAGGACGTTTTATATTTAGTAAAATTTTCCATCCGAGGTACATAATTTTACCGCTTTAACGCGAGTCCCGTTCCGAGACGGGTTTGATTTTGTAAACCGCATTTCTTTGCTTAATTTGGAAGGAACGAAAGAGAGAGGGATAAGGACGGCATATCTTTATGCCTTGTCAAAGGCTACTACTTCCTCGTTCAAGGAAAGGGAGAGGAATCAGGTCGGAACAACGGACGAGGAGATAGAATTCAAAGACGTTACGGCCGGTCTCTTTCTCGCCTCGCCGTACGTCGCCGTCGGCGATCGCTAGCTACTCTGACCACCACCCACCACAAGGGACACCGTCAGGCAACGCCCAGCCACCCTTGGGCTCGGGGATCGAGCCACTATCGAGCCAAACGAGCCATGGGCTCGAGTGAAGGTATATACGATCGAAATTAATTAGCGGGTTGGTTGCGGAGCCACCGTAAGGGCCTTTTGGTTCCGCTTTGCTAATTAAATTTATGGTTTTTATAATCTTGACGTTGATACGATCTCACAGGTTCAAACCGCTCAAGAAACGGACGTCAGGATCTTCAGTTATAGCGAATACAAGTTTTGATATCGATTGGCAGGTAAAGGACTTCGGATAATTACTTGGGATTTGTTGTTAATCCGTTTGATCCGAGATTTGGTCACCTTTAAGAACTGTTGCTAATGAACAATTTTTATTTAGAAAATTATTTCAAAAGTGAAGCGGATAATTAGTTATAATGCTGCCAAGATGGCTCCTTAAAGCATGATAACTAAGGATTAATTATAAATCGATATACGGAAATCAAATCGTTTATCGATTAGGAAGTTGTAGAAGTTGAGTATACAAATAAGAAGTGTTTCCGTGAGCTCGTTGTTGAGAAATTCTTTTGTTATATTTGGCAGAAGGGTGATAAAGATTACTGTTGAATTGCTAAGGACGTTGAGCACACCTTCTAAGGCAAGTGGACGATTCTCTCTTGCGTTATGGTTATTAACGAGGGATTGAATTCCTTTTTATCCTCATGTTGGGAATAATTTGTATGTTGAATAAAGTTTGATAGGTTGTTATTGTTAGAATATAGGATATTTATGTATTTATCTTTATTGTTTAGATACATATCTTGTACGTTGAGATCTCAATCTCATATATCTGTATTCCTATATATACTCTAATGATAGAATGCAACCCTTCAACGGGCTTTCTCAAACTCACAGTTATTTTGTTAGAAATAACGACCATGTCGTTATTTCAGTTTTTACGTTAGAACTGAACTTAGGACCATTGTATGATTAGCTGTCTCATGCTGAGACATTGTTGTGAAATAAGATGGTAGAGATGGGAGTTTAGACTCCAAGACATCTCTTTAGTGGTCCTGTGCTGAAACACTGTTGCAAAATAGGTAGTCCAGGGGTAGGAGCTGAGTCTCCAATGACCTCTTTATAACAAAATCTATATTGGGAGGCGTAGCTTGCTAGCGTATCTCAATATTGGAGTCATGACTCATGTCACGCTTCACGTTGAAGGAGGACAATGATGCACTCTAGCTAAGTGCAATTGAATCTCGGTTGTTGGCCGAGCATGTATAAATAATCATGGATGAAATAGGCCCTCTGATCTCGGTTGTTGGCCAAACCTCGGTTGTTGGCCGAGGATATATGTAAATGATCATGGATGAAATAGACCCTCTGATCTCGGTTGTTGGCCGAACTACGTAAGAACTATTAAATGGTGTGAGTGCACAGATTGAGAGTAATGATAGATAAGTGTGTTAGGCACATTAATGTACCAAGATGGTTAGTCCATTCGATAACCATTCTTGCTCCCTGTTATGAATGATTCTTAATATTGTTATGAATCAAAAGACATGAAATAAAAAAAAAACAACTATCATGAAATAAAATAACCAATAGAATTGATAGAGATTGTAAAATAAAGATTTATTTGAACTGCAATATGAGGGATTTGATTAGAAATTGAGGTTGATTTTGTATGCTTGCTTAATTGCCTACAAAGTGTTTGATAAAATGCCTAAACCTTTTTTTTCACCTAAAAATCCAAAATCTTGCTTGATTGCTTGAATTTTGGATGAACTTATGGCTATTAGTTGTTTGTTGCACATTCATGGGCTGAATTTTGTTGATAAACCGTAAATCCTTTAGTGAATTCCCTTTTTTTTAATGAACCGCATTATGATTTTCAATAAACCTTATAGTAATATTATGAACCATAATGACAATATTTGTGAACAAAAAAACGGTTTTTTCACATTTTTATTGCCCATTATGTGTTCCATGTTGCTTATAAATTAGCTTTATTTTTTCCTTTTTCAGTGTAGGTTGTTCATCAAGTTCTGGTCATCCTAACGTGTCTCATTCAAATAATGATGCTAGTAGTGATGGAGTTTCTTTAAAGGGTATTGATAATGATTAGAATGTTGAGTGAGTTCCATTGGATGATCATGATGAAGCTAGTGATGTCTACATTTTTCACCAATCATAATATTGTTCTTATTTCATTCCCAAGATTAAACATTGAAGATTCAGTCCTCTATTTGTCTTTTTAGTAGTTGTTATGTATTTTGGGGAATAAGTTGTCGGTTTTTTATGTTACTTTGTGTTTGACAAAACACTTTGCTACATTGTAATTGCTTTTAAGGTTGTTTTAGATTTAACGTCGAACCCAGTGAGCTAAATGCCTTCTTTACAAATTTTATGCATTTTTTGTTAAATGAAGTGATTATTTAAAATTCATGCACCTTCATATTGAGCACTATGAACTTTCATGTTTAGAAGTGGAGAAGCATTTGGGGGAGAAGGAAGGATATTTTTGGAACATTCTATTTTTTCCCCTAAATTACACTTCGTGTCATTTTGTTAATAAATCAGTCTTTTTTTAATCTAATCTCATCCGTACATACTCTGAGTTTTCACCCTAAGAAATTTTTACATCAGAACCCTCCTCTGTAAGAGATTTATATTTATTTTAAAATATTGATAGAAAATTATAGAAAGTATCAACATATTGATAGAAAATTATATGGATAGAAAATTATATAAATATGTTATCTATGTTACAAAATCCATTATATACAAGAATAATCGATAAGTTATTATAATATTTTTTAACAATTAAGTTATTATAATATTTACTAAAAAATTGAAATTAATTTATTCAAGCAGTTTGATTCATATAAAATTTATACAATGTATATTATATGTGCAATAAGCCAATAAGTTATTTATTATATTAGAAAATATCAATAAATAAAAAACTTGGATATCAAATCTTGTTACAAGATAAAAAAAAATATGCATAAAAATAGGAACGTGTAGATCAAGTTATTATATTATATAAAAATTGGATGTATAGAAAGAATAATACAAGTTATTTGATATTTATTATTAAAACAATTGATATTATTTTATTTAAGTAATGCCACGTGACGCAATATTTACAATGAACATGATTTCTGCTTTATGATATATTAGGATAGATACATAGTTTTACCTAATATATTCGATGTCCCTTAAATCAAGGATTCATCAATAATATTGCATTACCTTTAATAAAGATATAAGATTGTAGTGCCTTCAAAATGATACTATAGTATATTAGTATTCCCTCCGATCTAAATTAAGTGTCGTTTTAACCCTTTATTTTTTATCCACTTTATGTGTCGTTTTAAGTTTTCTAGTCAATTGATTAGGTGTTTGTTATGAGAATGATTATTGGAATGTGTTTTTATTAACTAAAACTATTAAATGCTCTCTTTTGAAACACGCTTCTCCCGCCTAGGGTTTTCAATATCCGTTTACGCCGCCAATGGCGTCTTCGGACGCTGGTCCCAATCCACCACCTCCGCCTGATACGTCCTCGACGGCGATGGAGGTGGACAACCCACCTACTACTGTACCTTCTTCCGTTCCACTAGTGGTTCCTCCCATGGTTGTCGCCCCACCATTGCAACAACAACCAATGATTAATAACCCATTATTCACGATAGAAGGAACCCAAACTTCGGCCAGTGGGAACCAGGCCCAGTTGGTCATGACGGCTACTTCCCCGTCTAGTCCAAAATCGTTCTTGGAGGCGGTGACTGGTGAACCATCACAAAAGAACTCAACGATGAGTGATGATATTTGGAAGGAAAGGCCGGATCTCTATGATACAGATGATGAGGAGGAGGAAGATAACGCTGATCCATTGTATCCAGTGATAAGATTGACTGCTGATGAAAAGCGTGAGCTTCGCCGCCCGTGGGCAAAATCCCTGATCATTCATATGTTTGATCGAGGGTCGGGTTACATGATGCTTAAGAAGAAGCTGGAGCAAAAATGGGAGCTTAGAGGAAAGTTGACACTCGTGGACATCGGGAATGCTCATTATGTAACCAAGTTTACAAATGATGACGACTACAACCATGTTCTCACTCAAGGCCCTTGGATGATAGGGGATAACTACCTTATGATTCAAAGATGGAAGCCATACTTTGATCCCTACAATGATAAACAACAGATGCTTACAGTGTGGGTTCGTATTCCAGGCCTCAGCCTTGAGTTCTTCAATGCTAATTTCATCAAAAGAGTGGGGCAGCAGATTTGCCACATTACGAGGATTGACCGCACTAGCATTGTTGCGGACAGAGGTCAATTCGTTAGATTTGGTGTTGAGATCGATATGACTCAAAGCCTTGTCCCCAAATTTCGGTACAGAGGAAGAAATTGGCCGGTCCAATATGAAGGAATTCGCATGTTATGCTATGAATGTGGTGTTATCGGCCATGTTCGGGAATCTTGTCCTTTGTTGGCCAAAGAAGTGGAAGCACAAGAAGTGGAGACACAAGAAAATGTGTGCCACTCATCTGATCCAAATCCGGTTGACAAGGACCCTTTTGGTCCATGGATGCAAGTTGTTAAGCCTTTTCGCAAAACCAACTCGAATTCTTCTCAGAAAGACAGAGGCAAAAAAGTCGAAATTGTTGAAGGTAAATCAAGTACAACTGTTCCAAACCAGAAGCAACAACGTAAGCAAGCAACGAGTCCTGGGACTAGTAAACGACCATCGGGGTCACGTTTTAAAGCCCTACAAATTGAAGAAAATGCCCAGGATGAACCAACACCATGTGTGAAACAGGCCACCGAGGGGGAAGACCCCCGAGTAGAGGCGGCTGTGACGAGACAAGCATCGCAAACTCAAAGCCATGCACCCACCATGCAGCAAACTGGAAGCGGATCAACGTCCGATCCGAAAGCTTTGAAAGTGGTCGTTTCTGAAGCAGTGGGGACCATCAACCCCGAGATTATTGCTAAGGATTCTGTTAGTCAATCGGCGGAAATCCGCAAAATTGAAAATTTGGGAAAGGCAATTTCCGATTCCAATAAATCCTTTCCAAAGAATAAAGATAAGAAAGATAAAAAAGATAACAAAAATAATGCCCTTGCCTTATCCAAAAGATCTCAATCTAAACTATCTTCCAAAGCAGTTATCCTTTCCAAAGATTCCGAGATCAAGAAAAAACAGCTAGTTGTTGAACAAGCTATCCAAATTACGAACAAGAATGCCCTAAAGATCGGCCAAGCCAAAGCACCGTCACCTCCCTCCGAACAAAATCTTTCCACCATTTCCCACCTTAACCCTAGTTTGCAACCCGATGGAGATCCACCAAAATCCGCATGTTCCAAGAGTATCCCCGGTGATCGTCCATCACCGTCTAAGCCACCTGATATCGGACGTTCAACCGGGCCCCTTCCTCCCAACCCTACCAACACTAGCCAACAAAATGATAATCGACCTCCTGCAGATGGTAGCGGAAACACATCCGGTGCTATGCAGGGTGTCAATGCCGCTAATGCTATCTGATGCTTTGGACCGGCTAGCGGAAGCTATTGCTGCATTCACTATGACTTTTGATAATCCTCTTGCTCCAGTTTTTGGGCCTCTCATCAACTCTTTTGCTCTTATGAATAATATCAGTTTCATGATTTGGAATGTTCGTGGAGCCGGAAATTCCCGGTTCTTCAACTCCATCGGGGAGTTAATTCACATGCATCATCCTAGTGTCTTCTGCATTGTGGAGCCTCGCATCAGTGGTGACAGGGCTGATGAAGTTTGTCGTCGTCTTCATTATGATGGCTTACTTCAGGTGGAGGCTGACGGCTTTACAGGGGGGATTTGGTTCTTTTGGAAGACATCCGATGTGTTGGTTTCTCCTATTTCTCTCCATCGTCAACATATCACTGTTGAAATTTCCCGTAGAGGGGAAGAACCTTGGCTCTTATCGGCTATTTATGTTGCTGACTGCTCCCAACCCTGCAAGACGGATGGATTTATGGGATCACCTGCGGAATTTTACGGGTCTCAACAACAAACAATTGTTATTAGCAGGTGACTTTAATGCTACTATTCACTCACATGAGCGATCCAACTCCTCTTCGGGTTCCAATTCAGCGTCTAATTCTTTTAAAAATGGGTCGATGATCTTCAACTTCTTGATCTGGGATTCTCCGGTCCACCCTTTACATGGATGAACGGTAATTCAATGGATACTCCAAATGCTGCTCGACTTGATCGTGCGCTTTGCATGGAAACCTGGTCTTCTTGCTTTCCTGAGGCTTTCGTTCAACATCTGGTGGCTCCATATTCGGACCACTTACCACTTTTGATACAGACAACATCGAATCACTCTATGGGAGCTACTGAACGACCATTCCGGTTCCAAGCGGCTTGGCTCTTACATAATAATTTTAATTCTTTTATGGACACTCACTGGCCCAAGAACTCTGATCTCCTCCTTTCTTTGGAAAGCTTATCTGCAGATTTAAACTCTTGGAATTGGGAGGTGTTTGGCAATACTTTTCACAAAAAATGAAAGCTTTGGGCTCGTCTGAATGGTGCATGAAAAGCTCTAGCATCTCGTCCTTCACAAAGACTTATTGAGCTGGAGAGTTTTCATTGTCAGGAGCTAGAACGTGTACTACAATAGGAACAATTATAAGTCGCGGGCAAGTTTTCTTATCAAGGGCAGTGGATATCCGTCGATGCTCAGCTAAAGTCACCACTCTTCAGAATTCCGATGGGCAGTGGATATCCAACAGATTTGAATTAACGACTTTGATTGTTAATTTCTTTTCCTACTGTTTACAGCTGAACCGACCCTTGTGCCCCCGCCTCATCTGACTATTGTAACTTCTTTTCCTACTATTGATGAAGCTAATATGGGCCTTTTGGTACAACCTTTCACTACAGATGAAGTTACTTGTGCTCTTAAAATGATGGGTCCTTACAAATCGCCCGGACCTGATGGTTTTCCGGCTTTTTTTTATCAAAAGCAATGGAATTTGGTTGGCCAACAGACTACTGATTTGGTGCTCAAAGTGCTGAACCATGGTGTTTTTCCCCCGAAATTTGGGGACGCTCTTATGATCCTGCTGTCCAAAGTTGATGGGCCCACGAACCCTGCTCACTTCCGGCCCATCTCTTTATTAAATGTGGTGTACAAACTGGTCACTAGAGTTATTGTCAATCGGCTCAAACCAGTCCTTCCGAATCTTATACACCTGGCGCAAGCAAGCTTTATTCCTGGGCGCCAAATTGTTGATAACGTAGTTATTGTCCAAGAAGTAATTCATACCATGTCAGCTAGCCAGGGGTCGACACGGTGGATGATGTTAAAGGTGGATTTGGCTAAAGCATATGATCGCATACGGTGGAGCTTTCTTAAATCTACTTTGGAGTTATCTGACTTTCCAACTCACTTAATTGAGGTGATTATGAGAACTCAAACTAAGGGACTACTCCAATTGCTTTGGGAAGGGGCGTATGCTGGTTCCTTTAAGCCGACGCGAGGGGTACGACAAGGCGATCCGCTTTCACCATACCACTTCGTTCTTTGTATGCAACGGCTCTCTCATATAATACAAGACGCGGTGTTAGCAGGTAGATGGAAACCAGTGGTAATCGGGGTGTTCCCCTCTCACACTTGTTTTTCGCTGATGACCCGATTTTATTTGTTGAGGCTTCTAGTGAACAAGCGCAGGTGATAAAAGATTGTCTTGATCACTTTTGTTTGATTTCGGGTGAAAAAGTGATTTTTGAGAAAAGTTCGGTCTTCTTCTCCAATAAAGTGCGCGATGATGTGCGTTCTGAAGTGAGTCAGTTGATGACTATCCCGATTACTCATGACTTTGGCACTTATCTAGGAGTTCCTACTCTTATTGGGCGTCTTACTACGGACAAGTACAATTTCCTCCTTGATCGAGTTACTTCTCGTTTGAGCGGTTGGCACACGAGAACTCTTTCCATGGCAGGCCGGACTACTTTAGCCAACTCAGTCCTCACGAGTTTACCATTATATGTTATGCAAACTACCTTGGTTCCTCACACCATCTGTGACAAAATCGATTCTCATATTTGTGGCTTTGTTTGGGGTTCCTCAGTGGACGAACGAAAAATTCACCTGCTCGCTAGAGATAAAATCTCGAGACCCAAACAAGAAGGCGGGTTAGGTATTCGCTCGATGCGTCACTCGGATTCAGCCATTCTGGCCAAGCTTGATTGGCGCATAATTCAAGAGCCTAATTCGTTGTGGAGCAAACTCATCCGTGGAAAGTATTGTAACAACCGCCACGATGTTGATATCTTTGAACCAAAACAAGGCTCATCCCATTTACGGAAGGGCATTGTTCATGGAGCTGAATTCCTTACAAAAGGGTTGAGGATTTCTGTTGGCTATGGTCAACGAACGTTGTTCTGGTTCCACCATTGGGCTATGGAGTCTGCTTTGTTTGATGTAGCGATCCAACCTGTGCTAGAGGAGTTACAGGGACTGACTGTTGCTGAATGCTGGTCAAGATCGAGTTGGAATTGGAGCTTATTCTCTGATTTTCTCCCAAGCTCTGTTTGTTCAAGGTTGCTCGCAATTTCGCTGGATGTTGCAGCAGACGCTCATGACACACCATACTGGGGCCTTACTTCTTCGTGTTCTTTCACGACTAAATCTGCCTTGCATTTGATCTGCGAAGAGCTGGGTCAACAGTCGCTGCCGGAGGTTAATTGGAAGCTTATTTGGAGAGTACCTGTTCAGCAAAGAGTTCGGAATTTCATGTTTCTTTTGCTGCACGGTTGTATCCTTTGCATGCTAATCGCTTTCGCCGACATCTTGCTAATTCAGCTGCCTGCCCAAGATGCCAAATTGATGAGACGGAGCTCCATTTACTCCGTGTTGTTTGACTGGCAATTTTTGGTGGTGGTGCTCCTTCGAATTTTTTCTCATGCCAAAATCTAAGTGAATGGGTTCTTGAGAACATCAAGACTAGCAAAGTCTTCTACTATATTTGCCAATTTCCTTTGTTACGTTTGGAAGACAAGGAATACACTGATTTTTGATGGTGATGATGATCATCTTCGGATCTCGTCAAAGGTGCTTGCTGTTTCAGCTGCTTACTGGGATGCTAAGTCAGCTGCTCTTCATTGCTCGACTAGTGAAATCGGTAATATCCCTACAGCTCAACCAGGTACACATTGGACTTGTCCTCCAAATGGTTGGCTAAAACTTAATGTTGACGGCTGCTCCAAGGGGAACCCTGGCCCCGCAGGGGGGGCGGTATCATTCGAAACCAAGCTGGTGAAGTCTGCCATGGTTTTATGTTCAGTTGTGGTGTGTGTTCGGCACTTACAATTGAATTGAAAGCGTGCTTTTATGGCCTTCAGCTTGTTGCAAATAAAGGCGCAGCTCGGATACAGGTGGAAACTGACTCAATTATGGTGGTTAGCCTTCTTGTAGGGCCTGGTGTGACAAACCACCCTAATCTTGGCTTGATCAAGCAATGTAGAAGGCTCATATATTGAGAGTACTAGGTGGGAAATCCAGATCTCCCATGTTCGAAGACACACAAACAGGCTTGCGGATGCTTTAGTAAATTTAGGTGTTAGCCTTCAATCAGATTTAATGTTTTTTGAAGCTCTTCCTTTTCAAGTTATGAACGTTTATAATGACGATGTAACCACACTCTCCGAGAGTGCCTAGTTTCCCTTCTAATAAAATCTCGCAGGGGTTAGTCCCGTTTGCTGATCAAAAAAAAATTAACTAAAACTATTCATTTATTAATTAAAAAAGGTGGTGAGTAATAAAATTGAGAAAAAATTTAAGATTTCATGTTTAATTAATATGTTTTTTAAATTTGTGTTAAAATCTAAAACCGAACTTATTTTTAATCGGATGGAGTAATATCGTAAAACCAAAAAAAATATAGTGTTATTTTGCCTAATACGGGAGTATATGAATATCCGATTTACATTCAACCTTTCACAATTTTTGTCCAAGTACAGAACCCTTAAATAATATTGCATTGCCCTAAATAAGATTATCCGATTTACATTTAACTCTTTACAACTAGTTCATGATCAGTACTTCCTGCAGAGGAAATGTATCTTAATTTTCATAATTTCCACTTTTTTCCCCACAAATTCTATCTTTAAAGCCACAAAGTTCTATCTTTAAGGTCACAGAGTTCTTCGGTTTGGCATAATTGACTCAAAATCTTCTAGTAGAGCTAAAAATTGTATTCTCTTATGAAATCCACGTGAAATCCCAACTTTTGTCCAAGTACATTTGACTCGATCGATCGGTATCTTATATTACTTCTTATGAAAACAAAAAAAGGAAAGAATCAAACTGCAATAAATGTATACTTACCCAATTCTCATCCATATAATAAGACCCTATCCTCCTCACTTGCAGTCACGAAGAGAAAAATCGAATAGTTGGACAACATGGCAAAACAGATGATGACGATGTTTTTTGGAGTACTCCTAGTTCAACTTCAGCTTGTGGTGGTGATGATCGAGGCCCACAACTGGGCAAACACAGTTCGCACCAGCAAAGAAACCACCACCACTCTCCAATTCTACTTCCACGACGTCGTGGGAGGCAAGAATCCTACTGCTGTCCGGGTAGCACAAGCCCCCAACTCCACCCACTACTCCACCGGATTCGGCAATGTCCTGATGGCCGGCGATCCGCTCACCGTGGGCCCGGACCCGAACTCCAAGCTGGTGGGCCGGGCACAGGGCCTCTACGGCTCAGCCGGTCAGCAGGAGCTTCAGCTCATCATGGCCATGAGCTACAACTTCATAGACGGCGCTTACAAGGGAAGCTCCATTAGCATAATGGGCAGGAACTCGGCCCAGCAGAGTACTAGGGAGCTTCCCGTGGTGGGTGGCACCGGAGTCTTCAGAATGGCCAGAGGCTACGCCATTGCTCACACCCACAGCGTGGATAGTGTGACCACCGTTGTTGGCTATAATGTCACTCTTATTCATTGACTGCCCCTTTTCAAGGAGTGTGCATTAATGTTAAGTAGTTTGACTTGCAACTAGGATATAAACAACTTCTGTCTAATTGCGGCCTTGTTATGTGCTGTGTATTTTCAAATGGTCTTGTTAAGCTCTCACTTTACTTGATCCTGATATAGCAAAGAAGTTGGAATATGTTTGTGTGTTCATTCAATACTCGTACATGTTGGAGAACAAATATCATCAGACCAAAATCATCTAAACACCACTAATATATCACAAAGGATGAATTCCTACCCACTGATTTAAGCTTTGTCTAAATGGTTAAAACAAGACAATCTGATGAGCGAAAGGATGTGAAGGTAGGTAAACGTCTGGGAGTTGAAGGCCTACCCTTGCGGCGGACTTGCCCAGTACCCTTTCCATCTCGTCAGATCTATCCACTGTTATGTTGTGAGAGAAGAGCAAAGTCCTGCAATAATTATCAATGCATAATCCATTGCAAGCTTCAACTTTTTTTGAAGAGATGTTGGGTCTGACAAAGTGTTGTTTGCAGTTTTCATTCCCAGCATGCTTCTTAAACAACACGAGAAGGTTCTTCTTCTTCCTTCTTGCTTATTATATCACCTTAGAAGGAGATTAACAAATACGTGTTATGCTTGCATCATGCATATTGAGATCTGGCAGATAATACTCCTTGTTTGAAACAGTCAAAAGATAAAATCATCCAAACTGATTCACTCAACATTCGCGAAGCTCAATCTAAACAAATTAAGTTTGTGATTGAACTGACTTTAAGCCTTATCCACTCGATTTTGTGTCTCAATCTGGTTATTTCTCAAGTAATTGTTGTAGTAGCTCATAGAGCATTACTTGAAAGTTTCAAACACACATCCACAAACAAAGAGGGATAAGAGCTAGCTTTCAATTGAGCAGTAGCTTTATTCAAGATTCTTCTATTATGGATTGAGCAGACTACAATGTTGTCAAGGGTGAAAATTTCTCCACGGCCAATAGCCCAATACTGCAATATATGTGGTAGAGGAATTGAAAAAAAGGAATACAGCTAATAATAAAAAGAGTTGGAGGTGCGGGGAATCGAACCCCGTGCCTCTCGCATGCGAAGCGAGCGCTCTACCATATGAGCTACACCCCCTTTTTATCAAAGATATCGATATAAACTTTAGGAAATAAACTATGAAATAAAATTCCCACCACATTTGAATTGTTACGAATCCTAATATTACAAGATAGAAAAGGATAGAAAATCTAACATATATTTATTTGTATCTATTGTGAATTTTGTTAATTTGTAAAAGTCTTTGTACACGGCACAATTTTGTGCTTTTTAGGATTTTCTTAAGAGCATGCATAATGGTTGCCCAAGAATTTTGGTCATTCAACTAAAATAATTAGTTATACTTGTCGTACCATTTACGATTACATTTCGGTATTTATATATTATAAGTAAGATATTAATAAATAAAAATATAATATAAACTTTAATATAAGTAATTTATTGCTAGAATGTATAATTTATTTAATCAAATATTATATTATTCATATTTTCTTACATTACATGTACGTAAATTTAGAGATTATCAAATATTTCAATACATCTATTAAATATTTTATTATATATTATTATTAATTTTAAACATTAAAAATATTTATCAATAATTTTTTTATAAAAAAATAATATATCTATAAATAAATTCGTCAAAATGTATATCCTAAAAGATTTATATTTATTTTAAAATATTTAATCTTTAATTTTAAATACTTGTATAAGAAAGCTTTCAAAAGATATTGTTATACTAAATTGATATTTGTTTGATGTTAGAGATAAATTTAAATAGTTAAAAAATAATTTAATAGAAATAAGTTATGATAATAGAAATAAAATTAATTATTTAAATATTGGGCGGGGTCAGATATCATTCTGGTAGCTCGAAAAGGTACATCTTTAATATATAGTTATAGACTTATAGATAATGTACATTTCTCCTTTTCCGTTTCATTAATTTATTTATTATAAAAGAAAAAATATATATAACTATAAATAAATTCGTAAAAAGATATCATGCTAAAAGATAAAAGATATTTATACTTATTTTAAATTTGTTGACTTTAATTTTAAATATTTGGATAAGGAAGTTTTAAAAGATATTGTTATACTAAATAGATATTTGATTGATATTAAAGATAGATTTAAATTTTTAAAGAAGAATTTAATAGAAAAAGGTAAAATATTAGGAATAAAAATTAATTTTGTAAATATGAGGTGGGACCAGAATCGTTCTGGTGGCTCGAAAAGATACAGCTTTAATATATAGTTATAGATGTTATCTCTCTCTTTTATTTTTCATTTTTTATTTTTATAATTTTCATTCTCCTCTTTCAAATGACACTTGTCATTGTGTCATTCAATGACAAAAGAAGAGTTTTTATGACAATACACTCTCTCCTCAAATTTGATCTTCTCTCTCCCCTTTTAATATTTTTTTATACTCTCTTTCTTCTATGAGCAAAGTTTTGGGCAACCATTGGCAACACTCTTATGGGAGAAAGAGTTTCAAAGTTTAAAATTTCAAAACTCAAAAGTATCAAGTCAATCAAGATGTTCTATTATAATGCTTTACCCTAGCTTTATTCTAATCGCCAAAAATCTACTCTAACCCATATGCTCTCTAGCTAACACCATATGGTCAACTTCATTTTAATAGTCCATAATCGATTAAGAATTTCTCTTCTACTTCTTCGTATTTTGACTTGGGTTAGGCTAATGTATGCTCATAGATATGCATTAATAATTTAGTTTTGAAAAGTTTTTTTAAACTATTCCCTAACATAGAATTGATGAACTCTTTAAAAAATAAAAATAAAAACAATAAACAAATATCATACCATCTAAATTTGGACATATTAATGTGTGACATGGACACATATTAGAAAAACCCTTTTAATTTTATTTATGCCTATTTTCTCTCGGTTGTGTCTCCTCAATTTGACAAAGATATTTTTGATCTTTCTTCTACTTTTGCAGCTCGATCTACTTGTACAATGCTACTACACCTCCTCTTAGACACTCAACTAGGAAACATTAATCTCCCATTTGGTTGAAGGATTATGTGCATATGGCTATCAAGGAACTGCTTTAGCATTTTTCTCTCCACATGTATCACTTCTTCTCTTCAACATATTCGTTTTGTCGGTGTTAGGAACTCACGTTCATTGACACTGGAACAACATCCTTAGTTTTGATAATGACAAATGTCATAGGAACTAATGCTCATTGCCAAGTATTTCTAAGTATACATGTTATGTGTCGCTTAGCAAAGATACGGAGAAACAAGTTCCCATGTCAAGAGAACTCAATCAAGATGCAACCAACCTCGGAGTGAACTAGAATTCCCAAGGAATAAGGAACTGAGTGAACCAAAGTTCCCATGAGATGGGAACTAGCTAGGGAGAACATGATTCCCTCAAGTCAAGAGAGTTCCCAAGACAAGGGAACTGAGAAGACAAGAGTTCCCTTTGGATGGGAACAAGCATGCATGAAAGCGACATCTCAGGGCAAATCAAGGGATCATGTCTAAGTGGACAAAAAAAAATCTCAGTGTACTAGACGGCTCAAGATTGTGCGACAGGTTGAAGACGACCATCCAATGGTCCGATGTGATTCAAGAGTTGACAAGGTTCAAATTCAAACAAAGCCACATATCAACTTTAAGGATCAAGTTTGAATGGCAAGGCAAAAAGGGCATTTAGGGAAAATGCCTCAAATGGGTTAGGGTTGCATATCACTCCTATATATAACCTTAAACAGTGACCTTACCCACCACTTTTCACAATAAACAAATTGCCAAACACACAGAGAGAGAACTAGAGAGCTTACCTGAGAAGACCATTCGATCAAGTGGTGAAAAGGTCCCGACGACGAGCTGAACTCGACGACGGCGAAAGGAGAAAGAAGGAAGTTCTCAGACCCAAGGGAACTAGGTTGCAGAGATAGAGGTTGTAAGGTTTGAGTTTTCTTTTGCCATGTTATTAATGAAGAGAAAATAGTTGGACTATTACAAAACTATTCCCATATTTACCTTGTTTGCGTTTTTTCATCCCAAGTGTAAGATATAAGGCATGCAAAATATATTGGAGGCATAGTATGACTTATTGCAATTGGAAGAGTATGATTGAGATTATAGTGTTGATGTCATTATGAAACATGTTAGATCTCTTATT